>JAIVEN010000015.1:35761469-37193969 GCA_026686845.1 Adenanthera pavonina
AAGATAATGATTTAAGTCCAAAATTAACTTTTGAATAATCCTGTATCGGTTTAATGTCAATTACAACAAAAGTATTTAATCGATACAGGTAAAATTAATCACAAAGGGTCCATAAAAATTATAGAGCAATTTTTGGACACTCCCCTCCCTCTTATTGGCATGAGAATTCAGCATAATGGGCATGTTTTGGACACTTCCTCCCTCTTACTGGCGTGAGAATTTAGCATAATGGGCATATGATTTTTGTCCCAAAACTTGCTTAAGAAGGCTTGTCTTTTTGGTCAAAAAGTAACTGTGATTAAGAAAGTAATTAGTGAGATAATTAAGTGCTTTTTTAGATATCTCTCCTCTTGGCTAAATCAAGTGTTGCTATGTGAAATAGAAGTCTCAAATTTGCATACCATGTGATGAAAAGGAATTTTTATATTATTTCATGAAAACTTGTTTAAGAAGTAGTTTGAAAAGTAACTAAACCAAACAATTGACTAAGTTAATCTCAGTTTATCCCTTTCTCACATGGCTAACCTTCACTCATTCAGAAAAGAAGAGAGAAGTCTAAAATAGTGGGAGCAAGAGAGAAGAGAGAGCACGAAGAGAAAGGAAGGAAAAGAGGAAAGAGGAAAAGGAAAGCAAACTTGAAGCTACAAAGAACAAGTGCTTGGTAAGCTTCCTTATTTCCTTAGGTTGGTTGTTTTGAATAGTTGGTGTTGATTCCATGAAGTCCTCTTCCTCCTCTCCTCAAGAATATTTTAAGCCTTATCATAAAAGGCAAGAAAAAAAAATGCTTTCATGCCATAGATTTCAGAGGAAGCATGAGATAATGTAAAGGAAACCAATCTAAGTGTGTTTGGAAGTAAGATCTTGGAAAACCCATTCTCCACCTCCTTCATAAAAAATTTGGCCACCGTGTAAGGGTGTCTTAGAGTTGTATTTTCATGATTTTAATGCCAAAAATGGATTCCCCATGATGAAAAACCTTAAGAGCAAGTATAGATTTCAAGATTAAGATTAAAGATACTTATATTGACTTTTAGGGTTTAGAGGGTTCTTTATGAAGAAGCGTCATGAACCAGTGGCTTATGAACCTATTTGATGTTATGGTTTGGTTCAAGAAAGCTTGAGGAAGTGTTTGAAAGAGGTAAACCAAAGGAGAAAAGCAAGGAAAGTCATTAAGGTAGTATATTACCTAGTCTTGCTTTATATTGTTTTATACTTTACAATGAATTTGATGCTTTGCCACTTGAATGTTTTCATGATTTGTGATGAATTGTTGATGTTGGCTGAGTTGTATGAGGGGTTTGTGACCCGAGATGTCCAAATTATAAAATCAAACTTTGCCAAAATTTTTATGAAATTGTTGTGGTATTTATAATTGATTGATTTTAATCGATAATTTCATGAATTGTAATGGCAATATGAATGCTTGAATTGGTAAATGCTACTGAGATTCTTTGAATCTCATTTCTCCCAAATGCTATACATGACTAGGCCTAAGCTAGGGAAGAAAGGTCAAAGTGCTAAGGAGAAAGAAGATAGGAGAGGAGATTGAAGCATGATATAATTTTTAAGCTATGAACTTGTATTTGGAAAGTATATGTAGATTTATTTAAATGATATTAACTCTATACCTCAATTTTATTGCGTCGCTTTGATTATTATGAAATGTTAGGTATGGATTAGGTACAAGGAATGATGAGGTAGATATGTTATAAAAGTGATATTGTTAAGTTATGTATAAAGAGGATCAATTTGAACATACTGTTGGAAATATAGGTACTATTCATGAAAAACAGAGCAATTAGTTTATGTAATTTACATGCTCTAAATTAGTTGGAATAAGCTTTCCAAAGATGCATAAACCACTCAATTTGGCTAAGTACACGATGTATGATGATTTTTTAAAATAGGGATCAAAACAAGGCAGAGTTGGGAGAACTGGAAGTTTGATCATAGGTACTGGAAAATTCAAAAAGTAATATAAAATTGTGTAGAGCTCCAAAAACTCAATGGCCTATATTCTTGAAAATATCTATGGCTTAGGTTTAAGATGTCACTAATTTGGAAGTAATTGAAGTTATATAGTAAAAGATATGTAAGTTTTTCATAAACTGTTCCAATTAAAGTTGAGTTCCGACCCTTAATGGTTAAAGTAAATGCCATGCACTGTACAAGAAGAATAAATATACAAGAAAAATACGTTTAAAAAGTAGACATATAGGGATATCAAATTACATAAATTTTGCATGATTTGGCTCATGATAGAAGGAGATATAAATTTTTAAAATTAAGGCTAAAATCCTGAGAAAGTGAAATTGACCAAATCTATAGTAGTATTTGAATGAATAAACCATATAAATTGGCCTACTATTTTTTTTGGATATTATTTTTTCCATGTAGGGAATTTTTTTTAGATATTTTTAGAGTTTTTAATTACCCCAAGACAATTTTTGTAGATTTAGTTATGAATTTTTACAGTTCATTGGGAAAAATGAAAAATGCCAAGTGAACAGTACCATGAAAAATTGAAAATTCTATTTTTAACTTATTTTGATTCAAACTCTTAATTAAGTATAATTGGACTCTAATGAGGTATAATAAATGGAAAATAATACTAAAAGTAAGGTGTTACATTGAGGCTCTTTAACAATTTCGCCCTTAAATGAGTCAATTTTTAATCACTTCTTTAATCATAATTAATCCACAAATGACCCACAATCACTTTGAGAATTCTTAAATAAAATAAATAGGAAGCATTAAGTCATTGGAATAATTTGGAAGGTAAAAATAATCACAATTAAAGCTTAATCCTAGAATTAGTCTGCACCTGTTGTTGAAAGGGAATCACTTATTAGGTGTACCTTATAATAGTGACTAGTCCGTGGTTCTAGTCATATACATATAGAGACATTCATTGCATAACATTGCTTTACATGTATTTATATGTATGTATATATTGTTAGCTATTGTGTTCTTCGATTACTGGAACTTTGTCTCACACCCTTTTGTGGTAAAAATTTCAAGTGAAGACTCTAATATTAACCTGGAGAACACAAAAAAGTGTTAGCTCACTCTGTTTCACAAGGGTATCATAACTCATAATTGGGAGTTTCTACATTCAGTTTATGTAACATATTGTGCCAAGTAGCTTATCGTCATGTATGTTGCCTGTAACATTGAATCCTGGGTATTAGACATTGTATGTGGTTGATGTAATGAGTGGAATGATATGGAAACCCATTGATGTGATGATTCCATGTAGGACTTGTTGGTTTGCTATGTTACGTGTTATGCTTTTGGACCTCAGTATGGGTTAGTTTGTGCTTGTACTATATGTAACTAGCTCTATTAAGTTAGAAATGTATGCTTGTAGCTAATGTATGTGAATGTTTGGTTAAGTGGCTATCTAAGCCATTGGTTGTCAAATGATTTTAATTCTATAGGAATGATTTCCTTAGAGTGAGACTACCCTAAACCTAGTCCTTGGGGTATTTGGGACTTAGGTTAAGTGTTGGTTTTGGTATTAGTGGATTGGTTTGACATTTGGGCCTTGGTTTTGGTATTAGTAGATTGGTTTTGCATTTGGAGGCCCAAATGCCAAGTTTTGGTTCAAAATGGACCATTTTGGTCTTGAGTATCTAAAATCTCCACACTGAGGTATTTTTAGGTGTGGTTAGTGTCTATAGTGACTTATGGGAGTTATAATTAGGTCAATCAGATATCAAAGAACGAAGTTATGCATGTAGAAATTTTCCCTAAAAAATCAACAATTTGCCGATATGGTTGCTGTCATTGGCGCTGTGGTGCTAGGAGGTAGGTTGCAATGCCACCCCATTCTATTTCTTGTATATCACAGCAGCACTGTAGCTGGCAAGGATGCTGCACTCTGTTTACCCTGTTTGAGTTGTTTAAGTGTTTTAGGCATTAGTTTTGGGTTTTTGGTTATAGGTTGTTACATTAACTTTAGTTTTAGCTAAACCAAAAAGACCTATATTCTCTTTAAAACAAAGGTACTTAACTTCCATTTGTGTTTTTGGGCTATTGAGCCCTCTTATATTCCAAATACCAATGTTAGCGATATGGAGCTACCTCCTTGAGTGGACCAAACATCTCACAACCCTTATTGTTGGCATCTTCTTTATCATTCCTATCATCATCTATACTTATACTACCGCTTACCTTAACAATTGGTTGAGCCATAGTACTCTTTCCTTTTCTTCTTCTAACAATTTGCCATTGTTGTTCCGAGAATATTGTGGATGGATTACAATGAGTATTAGTTCGAACTTTAATTTTAGGTAGAGCCTCATTCTTGTTAAGGTTCCCATTTTGTTTAAGGACCCATATTTTCTTGATGTCCCTTTTCATACATTCATTTTGTTTATGACCTAAACAATGACATCTATTGCACAAGACTAGTTTCCATTCAAAGTAGACAATTTGCTCAACCATCTCACCATATTCATTTTCAAAATACAGAAAATCAAGGTACTCCGCATTCACTTTCACCTTCACAAGAACACAAGCATAACTTACTTTATCTTTATTCATTGTGAACTTATTAGTCATGATAGGCATACTAATCAAACCAGCAATTTTCCCCAAGGTATTTTATCCCTAGTATTTCAAGTGTAACCTTGGGAATTAGACCCAGACAGGAACTGTATGTGAGAAGAGGAGGGAGAGAGAGAGGTTAGACAGAAAGGGATGATATGAGAGGAAGAGGAAGAGGGAAAGGGAAAGGTTAGACAGAAAGGGAGATAGAAAAGAACTCAAGAAGGGAGAAAAATGAAGAACTTTGAAAGAGAAAGAGAATTCACTGAAACTATAACTCAAAATCAATAGCCAAAATCTTAATACAAATGAGTAATGTGGTTCTTATTTATTGAGCTTAAATTTAGTTCTATTAGAATCTTAAGATAAGATATATCTTTTCAAAATATCTTAAATCTAAACAAAAGATAAATCATAATTCAAATAACTAAATCTTATAAAGGAAAGATAAAATCTAAATACTAATAAATTCAAAATAAATTAAATTAAATCTAAATATCCTAATAAAATTCTAATAATAAAGATAAATAATCTTAATTATTTAGAATTATTCATTCTCTATCATTCTCCTTCACTTGAAAGAACTCTCCTTTAGAGAGTTAAAACTCACCGTAACATCTAAATTTGGAAAACTTTTCTAGCAAGTAAGATAGTGAAAGGAGAGATATGAGAAAAGAAACTTCTCTTCAAATATCCAAATATTCTTTGACTCTGGAAATTCCTTCCAATTGAAGAGATGCTTGTGGAGATTATCATTATGTAGAAAAATAACGTGCTCTTCCATAACATCCTTTACTCTCAATAGCATGATAAATGGATGATGTAGAGCAAGGGCATCTTGAAGTTGAGCATTAAGAACCTTAAATGGCATAACTTCCATTGGTGGAGATAGTTTCTGCACTTGTCCCTTCTTCAAGCTTCTATCTTCTTTAACAACCATAACATCAAGGTGTTCTTTGGATTTTGAGGAATTGTCTTTAGAAGATATTGCTTCAATCTACTCTGTAAATTTAACCTTCTAGTATGCTTGCTCTTCTTCTATCTTACACTGGCGTTTTTCTTCTAAAGCCTCAGGAGTTATCTCTATAGCCTTATTTAGCAACCTAATGGCATATAAGATATCTTCAGACATCTTCTCCAGTTTGTCAAACCTGTGGTTTGTTTCTTCTTGACCTTGCTTCATGTTGATTCGTAAAGATTCAAACACTTGATCCACATAATTCCTACTATGCCTTTTAGCTTCCTTAAGGCTTTGTTGGGTAATTTAGGAATTTTGGGGCATGGTGGAAATTAGGCTTTGATACCAAATGATGTGAGAGGAGGAGGAAGAGGGATAGGTTAGACAGAAAGGGATGATGTGGGAGGAGGAGGGAGAGGGAGAGGTTAGACAGAAAGGGAGATAGAAAAGAACTCAAGAAGGTAGAATGATGTGAGAGGAGGAGGTAGAGGGAGAGTTTAGACAAATAAGGAAATAAAAAAGAACTTAAGAAGGGAGAAAAAGGAAGAACTTTGAATGAGAGAGAGAATTTACTATAACTATAACTCAAAATGAATAGCCAAAATCTTAATATAAATGAGTAATGATGTTCTTATTTATAGAGGTTAAATTCTAGTTCTATTAGAATATTAAGATAAGATATATCTTTTCAAAAAAGAAATCATAATTCAAATAACTAAATCTTATAAAGAAAAGATAAAATCTAAATTCTAATAAATTCAAAATAAATTAAATTAAATCTAAATATCCTAATAAAATAACTTTATTTAAAATTCTAATAATAAAGATAAATAATTCTAATTATTTAGAATTATTCATTCTCTATTAGGAACTTTGCTAACATTGCCTTTTGATAAATCAGAATTACCATCCTATGGTGCCATAATAATTGCCTACTATCAAAGTGTGTGATTCCAACTTGTAACACTTCTTTTTTGGCACTTTCTGAGCTAAATTTTATAACAACAATACCATGTTTAACCAATTCCAATTTTTCAATACACAGCTTCCCTCATATGCTTCTAAAGAAACCATTCACAATGGGATAAGGTGGATTAGCTCCAAGGATATAACAGATCACAGAATTTTTCTAAGAATATTTTCTTTAGGGTCAAATTACAAATAACTTTTTCTTTAGGGTCCTTTTTGGTAATATTTTTAGGGACCAAAATGCAAATAAATTTTCTTGCAAGGACTAACTTTCAATTTTGGTACTTTAAATACCCTTAGCCTGAAAAATAACTTTTTTACCCTTTTCCTCATCTAGATCAAGCATTGCAAGTTATTTATCATATTTTTATACTATAATGCCATAATTCATACATAATATCCAGAAAATTGGGAATTTTACACAAATTCATCTCATTTCCACAAGAATTACCTAATTTATGAATGATTCAATGCTATATCCCTACTATACTCAATACATAGAATTTAGCTAAAAATAAACTCATTACTATCAGTTATTAAATTATAGAAGGATGACATGGCTTATCCTAGCCAACGTCAGCTCACAAACTCATGTGAAGAAAATATTTTCTTTTCCTTTCTCTCTTTCTCTCTCTCTTTTTTTTTTTTAGGAAAAAAAGAAACCTTGCTACTAGTGAATAGGAGTTCTTCTCCTTGATCATTCTTCCATTAAGTGACTTGTCCTCCAGGCAAGCTCACCTAAATTACATACTTAAATTAATCATTATGAACCAAGTTTATCATCATAATATGACATTTAAATATTAGGTAATTAAAGCAAATCTCATAGTCAATGTGTTCTCACCTTATCACCGAAATGAAAATCAATAATTGGGAATGTCCATGAAATCCCATCGAAGCCTTGAAAGCCTTAAAAAAAAGTTGCATTTTGAACATTTGGCAACAACATATCAAAATACCTGGGTATAAAATGCGATCACTCTACCTGTGTGAGGAAGTAGTGCTGTATTTAGTAGGGAAATGATTAACTTTACTCCCTTGAGTCAATTTTATTTTGTGGTCAATTTTTTTAAGTTGCTTTCTATACTAATTTAACAGTTGGTTCTGAATATAGCTGAATCCTCATTTTTTGGGTATTGACCTCAAGTACGTGATCTATTCATTATTTTTACTTGCTTGTTCTAATTCCCACATGTGTTAATAAATTGTTGGTATGAATGACATTTACCCTTACCTTCATATGAAGAATATATTTCTTTTATGTATATCATATTACAATGATTATCCAAAATACCAAAATTTAATTATTTGTCAATTTTATTTTTTGTATATTTTTGCCTACATCCATATGGAATTATTATATGCTTTTCTCCTGCAAAATGCATTGGCACAACCATTATGTTCCATGTTTCCACATCCAACTAGCTATCTAACTCTAGCTCCATACATCATATGCCTTGAGAAAATGTTTAAATGAAGTATGCACGCAAGAGAGTTGTGCTTGTTAGTACTGAACATTAGTAATCATATGGATGCATCAAGCTCTTGAAGACCAATTGAATTAATCTTTTAAAGCTAAGACTAAACAAAAGGTTAATGTCCTTATGCTTGACCTAAATTATCTACTCAATTAAATAACCTATACAACAAGATCACACGCTAGAAGGATCTTCCTCTAATCAAATCTAATGTTAGCCAGAGGTATTACTCCAATATTACTAGCAATAATGATAATATTATAATACCTTTAATATTCTAATCCAACAATAGTCTTGATTAATGCATGCTTACAAGCATAGACAAGGCTCAAGAGCTACCATGTCCAAGGACCAAGTAATTGGAGGTAAAGAGCTTAGCATTTAGGAGTAATTGCCCAGGCAAATATTTTCTTCACACTTGAGAGCTTTAAGTCAAGGCCATCACACTGAATAATTGCATCACACACATATGGAAGAGTTAGATCCATTTGTGTTCCAAATTAAATTGACCGATCACTTACTAGGGTTTTTTGGCAATAGCAAGGATTTCAGTGATGGCTTCAAGCAAATAAAACATTGTTGGCTTTCATCATATGCCAAGAGATGGTTTGATAGACATGAACCATAATACTTTTCATCATAAGCTAAGACATAGGGTGATGGCAACTTTGAGGGACTCAGAGAACTAGGGCACAGTGGAGGGACGGAGTCATGGAGGTTGAGGATGGAGGTTAAGGATAGATTCACAGAGATGTTGTCTTCGAGATAGTGTCGTGGGAGATGGGGCAAGGAGGCGACTCTATGTTTACTAGGCAAGGAGGCAGATGTGTTTCAAAGAGATAGGGCAAGGAGGCCAAGTATTCTATGAATGAAAAGGAAATTAAAAAGAAAAAAAAGGAAAAAGATGGCAGTTAAATTAATAATAGTAAAAAAAAGTTGAAAACTTTCTTAGCATTCATTCTTATGACCGCCTACATTTTCTTCTTTAATTCACATAATACTTTTATAGGTGGTTATTTTAATAATCGCTAACAAATTCCCTTCATCTCACTTTTGTTAGCTTTTTTACAAATAACTACCAACAATTAGGTGCCAACAAAAGTCAAATCTGCATAGTATTAGCTTGGCTGATTTTGAGCTTGTTGGACTAAGGAGCAACATCCTGGAAAGCTTTGTATTCCATCCTTGGATTTAAGCTTATGGGTTTAATTAGTTAATAAACTTTGTCTACTATGCTAGGTAGTTTTTTGTGAAATCAAGCTTAAGCTAAGTCTCTAGAACCAATATTGAAGGTCGATAGTTGACTATCATGCCTTCACAAAGAAGACCTGGTTGGGATAATGCACTAACTAAGCACACTTGGGGACTAAGCTATGACATGCATTTAATGTAGCAAGTTAACATTATATCTTATTTAGTAACGACTAGTTCTCATCTCTAACGGGTAGATTGAGCTAAAATCTATAGATAGGTCCACATTAAAGATGGCTGGTAAGAACATTAAGTGATATTGTGCTAAAACTCTGCTGAGTCATTAAGATTCTTGTATCTTGCTGATTAAAGACCTACCCACTTGTAGAGTGAAAAAGTGAGCTTCATTCTTTCCTATCTACTCTTTTAAAGTGATTAACTCTTGTAGAAGATATTTCCATATTTACACTAAGGGAACTATTGTATGCATACTTTGTAAGGGTATGAGAGTGAGAACTTCCAGTTCATAGAGGAGCTTGGTGTTGTATTGAGGTTTAGGAAGAACTCAATTGAATCTCACTGAATTTAGTAGAAAAATCTCAAGTGGTAGTTTGAGGAATGGATGTAAGCCAAGTAGAGTGACAGAATCATGATAAATCTTGAAGTTCTTATTTTGTTTTTGTGGCCTTGCACTGCTATATAGCTTTTTGCTTTTTGTAGAAAATTTCAAAAGCTTAATTCACCCCTCCTTAGGCATTCCAGCTAGATCAATATCTTCTTCTCCAAGTGATAAACCTTGTTGATCTTAAGGATTTATGTGATAATGGTAGCATATAACATCCATAAATGTCTAAATATGAGAATATGTAAAAGGACATAGAAAAATATGATACAGTAATAAGTGTAAAAAATGGTAAAAAAGTCATTTACCAGGTCAGGGAAGTGAAACTCAAAAATTATGTTTTTATCCATAAGTAAAAGAATTTCTTACATGTTAGTTCATGGGGAAAATTACCAAAAAGGACCGAAAGAATGAAAATTTACATTTTTGCCCTAGGTTAGGGTAATTTCATAATTAGTAAAACTTTATGTCAGAATGAAACTCATGATATACTAAACCCCATGGAATAAATTGTGAGTTGATTTAGCTTAAATTGAGCCAAACGTATTTATTCGTCTATACACACACACATATATAATGTTTTGTTCCTATGACATAACTTGCCGATGTTACGGCAAAAGGAAAACTATAAGAGAAACTTGCGAATATGATACCACAACTAGGTTAGAACTCTATTGAAACCAGTGTATAAAAACCAGAATGAATCGACCAGTACAATCAAAAAATTGATGAACCGACCATGGCACTGATCCATAAAAAAACACAAAACTCACCTTCCACAAAACCAATCAAAAATAAAAAATGCTAATTCATGGCACCGATCCCTAAAAAAATAGCCGTCTAAGAAATCGATCAAAAATTAAGAAAATTGGTAAAAACAGAACGGTTTAGTGTAAACACATTTTAATTTGGGAAAAAAAAACAGCTTAAGAAAAGGAAAAACATTCCAAAATATCCAATTAATGTCATTTTAGGACCAAAACATTCCAAAATGACAGAAAGAGACCATGGTCTCAAACTAATCAAAATTTCAAATAGAAAATGACCTAAATGCTTGTTAAAAAATTTGACACTTAGCTCCCTCAATTTACTACTTAGGTTTCATGATTTGACACTGAATATCCCTAGTTTTACACTGAACACATTATGATCGCCAAAGAATTTAATTTATCAGTCCCAGAGTTTGATACTCAACTCCTATTTAACACCTTAACTTTAAACCCTAAATCCCATATGTTAGACTTCATAAGAGTCTATTGGTACCATGTTACAAACTTGAATCACATGAGTTAGCAAAATAGAAAAACTTAATTTTCTATGTTATTGTTCATTTGGTTAACCCTTTTTCTAGACTAAACTTTGAAACATCATAACTAATTTTAACAAAATTGTATGAAGGTGATTCAAGTTTTTAAAAATAGCTTAAAATATTTTCTACATGGAAAAAATATGGAACAGGACTTTAATTGTGCCAGTTTATACAATATTTAGCACAAAAACTACTATTCAAATAGTTATTTATATCTTCCTAGGAATTTGGTCTTAAATTTAAAAATTCATATCTCCCTATATCTTGAGCCAATTATTGCATCTTTATGTCATATGAAAGCCGTAAATGTCTACTTTCTAGACATATTTTTCTTCTACATTATTCAACTTTTACAAGGTATGACATTAACTTAAATAATTAAGAGTCAAAATATAGCCTTAACTTGAACAATTTTAAGAAAACTTGCATAACTCTCATTATATAGCTTTAATTACTTCCAAATTAGTGGCATATCAAACTTAAGATATATATCTTTTCATACATGTAAACCATTAAATTTTTGGAGCCTATAATATTTTATATTACATTATGAAACAACCAGTGTTTACAATGGTAGTTCCAGTTTTCCTATACTGTCTAGTTTTGAAATCTATATTTAAAAATTTATTATAATTTGTCCTTAGCTGAAGTAATCTTTAGTTCTTTGGAAAGCTCAGTCCATATGTTTTTAGAGGAGTAAATCACTTAAACTAATGGCCCTATTTCATGTGAAAAATACCTACGTTTCTATCAGGACGTTTAAATTAAGCTTTTCCATTCATAACTTGGAATGATAAGCTTCATAACATGTCTACATCATTGTTTCCAAATTCATGCATAACATCATAAGAAGACTTGAAGAACATAATAATGAATAGTGGCAGCCTCATACATCTAGTTACCATTTTATACAAATTACACAATATTATTGAAAAACATAGCAAAATAATCTCTAGTCTTTACTATTCACCTCCTTGCCTTGGTTTTCCTTTGCATCATTACCATATCTTGTTCCTAGGTATGTTAGTAATTTGGAAGGGTGAGATTCAAAAAATCCCAAAAGCAATTACCATTCAAGCATACATATTATCACATTTATCATAAAAGGTTTATGAAAGCACTCAAGAAACACTTTGAGCAAATTAAGCCATATAATTCTGTTAAAAATTTGACAGAGTTTCAGTTTGCAAAATGGACATCTAGAGGTTACAAATCTCTTCATTTAACTCATCCAACAATCACAAATTATCAAAATAATCATATGGCAAGTTATTAAACTCATAGAAAATACATAGAATACATAATGCTAGAAAAGGTAAAATTGCTACCTTAATACCTTCCTTTCCTTTCCAAACTTTGTGCACCATTTCTTTGGCTTGCTTAGGCTTTCATGAACCTAGACACAACATAAAATAGTCTCTTAGGCCACTGATTCCATGGCTTCCTTTACAAAGTCTCACATAAATTCTAAAATTTCATTTTCTTGATCTTGAGTTTAATTATGAAACTTATACTTGTTCCTAAGGTTTTTCATCATGAAGATCCATTTTTGGCATCAAATTCAAGAAATTCTCACTCAAAAATGATGCCTTGTTCTGGTCAAAATCATGGAGGAAGAGGAAAAATTGATTTCCTTCAAATACATCAAACAACTTCCAAAATCTTGCTTCATCTAGTTTGTTTAGTGTTTCTCCTAAATTTATTGTGCAAAAGCTCATCTCTTCCTCACACTAGGTCACGGCCGTAATCTATGAAGGGTGAGAGGAAGAAGATGACTCCATTAACACACCTTAATCTACTTGGAAACATAATCTAGGAACCATAGAATCTTACCATTGGTCTTGTATCTTCAAGCTTGCACCTTTGACTTCACTTTCTCTTCTCCTTTTCCTCTCTTCTTGTCACACCACTTTGCCTCTCTTTTCTGCAAATTCAGCTTCTCATCCTTACTTAAACACCTTAATTCAAGGTTTAGAGGAGAGAGATCTAATGTGTAAATAGTAAACTTGAGTCAATTGACCAACTTGGTTAACTTAATGAATTGTTTCCCAAAAATGAATTAAACAACTTCCATCCTTGTCCAAGCTGCTGCGTATTACACCACTTGAGGGAATTTTTGGCCAAAAATAACTTCATAATTTTTTTAGTCCAAAATAACCCTTACCGATAACTTTTACTTGTATCGATTAGTTACTTTTGCCATAATTGTCACTTGATTGGTATAAGATTGTTCTAAATTTGGTTTTGGACTAAACTAATTATCTTGTCCCCAAATATATTTGTAAGGGGTCAACATATTGTTCCTGTCTCTATACTATCTTTTGTGGAGCCCACAATCTCTTTCTGGTATAATAATCATCTTTTGACTTTCAATAGCAATTATAAATTCATACTAACTTAATTAACTTCAAAGCAGTATTCCTTTGGGTCCAGCTCGTTGCGAGTTCCGTTTTGATAGTAATTTTTTAATAAAATATGAAATTGCCCTTAGCCCAAGAGAAAATTATAATTTTTAATTCTTTTGAGTCATTTCTTGTAATTTTTCCTAGGGACTTATATGCAATTCATTCTTCCCTTTTAGGACTAAATTGCAAATGATTCTTCTTTCTTGGGGCTAAAATGCAATTTTCACATTTTATTTTCTAACTTTGCCTTATGCCGGGTAAAAATACAAATATTAATTCTTCTAATTTTTTCTCATAATTTCTCCCAAATACCAATGTTTTAATAATTCTTTTCATTAAACTTTCAAATTGGTCTATCTTTCAACCTAGACATCCCAACTATGCAACACTGATATCATTGCACTCCACTCGACATGAGCTTCCATTCAACTGATATATTGCATTCAACTCAGGTTTGGAATTAATTTCTATTTAGAACCTTATAAAAAATTAATTCTAATTAAAAACTAAACATAATTTCTTCTAAAGACCATATGGAAAATTAATTCTATTTAAGAACCGAGCATGTAACATCACAATCTTACTTCATTTCACATATTTTCATACATTTTATAATATCCCGTAAAAATTTAGATATTGCATCCCACAATTTACTACTTAGGTTCCTCGATACTGAATATTCCCGATTTTACACTACAAACATTATGATCACCAAATAATTTAATTGATCAGTCCCAGAGCTTGACACTCAACTTCTGTGATTTACTGCTTAGGTTTTGAGATATGACACTGAGCTTTCCCAATTCTATACTGAGGTTCCTTAGTTGAATTTTTTCATGATTGTAATTTGTCCAATATAAAATTAGGAAAGTTTAATATCAGTTCATCAAACTTGAGTAGTAAAAAATGGAAGTTAAGTGTAAATTTTTTTAATAAGGGTCTTTAGATAATTTTCTATTTAAAATTTTGATCAATTTGAAACCATGGTCGCTTTCTATCATGTTGGTCCTAAAATGACATTAATTGAATATTTTAATCATAAAGTGTCATTTTAAAATAATACTCATGCCTGAGGCTTGCCACAAGCAAGCCAGCCGATTTACTTGGTCGAATGTTGCGTTGTCTCCTGCCTTATAGAAATTAACCCTGCTCTCATATTCCATTTGTCATTTCTCGATGTGGGACTCCAGGATTTCTTTTACACCCCTTCCCTTCCTTTTTACTGCTTGCCTTTCATTCTTTCCTTTTCTCGTTTCAATAATAATTTCAATTTCATATAAGACCGCAAACAAGCAACATGAATCTCTAAACAAAAAACCTCCACTTCCATATATGCCCTATTTATGAGACCAATGGAACAAAACGGCTATCCCGTCATTGCAGTGGCTTGCCTTCACCATTGTTACCTAAGATGAGCTTATGTCAAGCACCAAAATCGTAAAAGTCGATAAAAAGATTATCTCATTTCATCTTTGATCTCCCAACTGATGTCCTATATCTATCGTATAAAGAAACAAATGCTCTTATATCACTTGCATGTGCACCAACTCTCAAGGCAAGTCTCTATAACAGGAAAGGTGTTCTATTTACGACAAAAAAGTTTCCATGAATATTCCCATATTTATGAATTAAATTGGTCTGCTTATAATTACATTGAAATTAATGATAAGGTAGTCAAACTAAATTATATTGTTATATTATTTTTATTTATTGTATAATATTTTAATATATATTATTTAAAAGACATTAAATCAATCACTACTGGTTTAACCATGGTCAAATCATTTAACCGTGAAGCGATGCCTTGACCGGTACAATGACCATTCTAATTTTTAATATCTTGGCTGAAATAGAATTTGGGATTTTGAGAATGCAAAATTATCCCTATATGTTGCCATACTTGGAGCAATTGAGGATAGTTATGAAACTAGAGTCAAGTGCCACAATAGAGTTTTAGGAGTGTCAAATATAACATTATATTTGATAGAAATGAATTTTTAATGGACATGAAAAAAAAAATAAATAGAAAGAGAAGGAGATGAGACTTCCTTAAAAGTCTATTTTTAGCACGGATACTTAATAAATATTTTATTTATTAAAAATTAATAATAAAACTACCGTAAAAGTGCATTTATTACATATGTATTCAAATTTATTCAATACAATCTATTCATAGTTATCCTAGCTGGGTTCTTATAATTTACATCAATTTTTTAATTGAATCCTTATATTTTAAAAATTTTTAAATCCACCCTTATGATTTAAAAAGTTTGAGTTTAGTCCCTATAGTATTTTACCGTTAAGTCTACCACAGTTGGCACAACGGTGTAAGTTAATTGCTAAGGTGTCAAGGACTGCGAGCGTAATGTGTGTGTTTTGTAATGCTAAGTAAGCAGCTGATGTGGCAAACCAAACTCATGAAGATATACTATTCAAATCTGATATAATTATTTTTTATTCTCCTTTCCTATTCCCTCTTACTTGCCACTATAAGTTAACGTTCTTTACATCTTCTCAATTTTACTTATTTTGCTCCTGAATGTAAAGCTATAATTAGTATTCCAAAAATTATATTTAAGAATTTTACTTCTTCTCATTCTTAGTAAATTTATTGGTTTATAATTTACAAACAGTAACCTATGGTTTTATATATTTCTAATGGAATCAAAATTAGTTGACAAAATAAAAAATTATTCAAAAAAAATTCCTAACCCATCATATTACTGATATTTTCTCCCTAATTATTATCCATTTGCAGCTCGTCAAGTTGATGTCAACAGACCAACCATCATTAGCATCACTCTTGCGTTCATCTTGATTATATAACTAGACATTTGAATTAGAATTAGACCTGTTGGCATTTTTTTTAGTGAAATGGGAATATATTCACTAAGAAAGAATCAGTACAAAATAGCCCACCAGGAATAAAAAGCAGGTTGCAAGGTATTTACAAGAGATCAAAAAGAGACAAAAGAAAGCAAGAGCCGTCAAGTTACACTTTGATCCATCAAAAAGCGAGTGAACTCTTGCGTCCGTATAGTGTGGTCAGCAATAGCTAGAACCTCATTGAGAAGCATTTGAGGAGGGGAGGAGCCATGTGCAAAATGCATTGTGTTCCTTGCTTCCCACAGCTTCCAACATTGTAACCCAAAAATGGTTCTCCATCTCAAATCCTGATGCATCGAGTAGAGGTTAAAGAGCATCCAGGTTTCAAAAGGCTGACTAAAGAAGGACGCCATTCGATGGCCTGGAACTATAAGCCTCCAACTACACAGCTGCACTTCCAAAAAACGTGGTCTATGTTTTCCTCATCTCCTCTACATTAATTCTTCGCAAGTGGTGTCATCCGTCATATGTCTTTTGTGTCTGTTCTTGTTGGCTAGCAATTTGTCCTTGTGGCCTAGCCAAAGGAAGGTTCGGACTCCTTGTGCTCCAAGCCACTTCCAAATGACATCCCACTTTTTGCTTTCCTCATCCCAAGCATACATCATTGTAACTGAGTAGTTGCACACTGCGCAGTGCATTCTCCATTTGTCGTGTGAGACCAATAGCAAGTGGCATGCCCGTTGTCAATTCCCGGAGGGGGTATTGCTGCAATTTGAACGAGCGTGTCTTGTGGCAGTAAGTCTTGAAACAGTGCCCTATTCTAATTTCCTTCATTGTTGACGAAATTAGCTATTAACAAGGATAGGTCCGAGTCAAGGATGGGAGCAAAGGACAAGTTCTTGAGAGGACGCTTGTCCCCAACCCAATTATCAGTCCAAAGCGCACCGTTTTGCCGTTTCCTGGTTCCCAAGTGATAACGAGCTACAAGTCCGGCACCAAAAAATGTTCAAGTGTTCCGCATGGTAACACTATCAAAATATATAATCATTGCTCCATCTATATTTTGCCCAAACTACCTTCATCCAAACTAATTCAGGTTTGGATATTGCTTTGAAAAGGAGATTCATAAGGAAAGCTGTGCTTTGGCCTTCAAGGTTTTTAAGACCACAACCCCCCACATTTTTTGAGCTGGCACATGTCTTCCCATCTCATAAGGCTAATTCTTTTGTGATCTTCAGTGGAACCCCATACAAAGCCACGGATAAGCCTATCAATATTGTGACAACAGACATATGGTATTCTAGATGATTGCATCGCATAGAGTGGCACAGAAATGAGAACGGATTGAGCAACGGTTATTCTTCCTGCGAAAGAGAGAGAAGTTGCCTTCTAGCCTAACAATTTCTATTTTATCCTTTCCTCCAAATATCTGTATGTATCTTTAGAGATTCTCCCATGTAACATGGGACTCCAAGATATTTGCCAAGGTCTTCAATTTTTTGAAACCCTAACTGTTCACATATGTCAGAGGATTGTTGGTTGCTAACATTTTTGGAGAAGAAAATCCTCGTTTTGGATTGACTAACCAAATGACCAAATGAGATACAGAACTCATGAAGCACTCTCTCAACAGTACTTATCTTGGTTCAGTGGCACCAAAAAGGATAAGGTAATCCGTGAGGAAGAGGTGCAAAATAGGAACACCCCAACGTGCTAGTTTAATTGTCTACCCGTTCCCTTTTGCAACCTCTACCACAATAATCTGTGATAATCTCTTCATGCAGAAGACAAAGATGTAGGATAAGAGTAGATATCCTTGACACACTTCTCTTGTCAGTTTGAAGGCATATGAAGGTTTCCCATTCCAGAGGACTTACATTGTCAGGCTGGAGATACATGCCATGACTGCACGTATGAGATGTTTAGGGAGTTTAGCATCAACATATCCTGAATGAAATCCTATCAAAGTCAATCAAAAGCCTTTTCAAGGTCAACTTTGATCACCATCCACCCTTTCTTGCCCTACTCGTTTCTCATCAAGTGTATAACCTCTTGAGCAATAATTTCATTGTCTGTGATGTTCCTTCGCTTGATCAAGCTTCATTGGAAGGGAAGAGTTATGTCATAAAATGCTTGATCTTGTTGGCCAAAGTTTTGGTGATGGTCTTGTAAATAACTGAGCATAAGCTTATTGGCCTAAACTGCTTCTAGTGTTATGGCCTCTCAATTTGAAGGACAAAAGCAATTAGGGTCTTGTTAATGGCAAGATCAATATTTGCACCTTCAAAGATTACTTTGACTTTGTCATAAAAAAAATCTACAAATATATCCCATTGTGTTTGAAAAAGAGGTCACGTAGCCCATTTGCTCTTAGGGATTTAAGGGGCTTTATTTCAAAAAGAGCTTGCTGAACCTATGCTTTGATGACTTCATTTTTAAGCTGCAAGTTCAGAGAGGAGGGGATGGTATGGAACATACTTGAAACTGCATAGGGTTGGAAATCATGGGAGTCTTTTTGTAGAGCTTCTCAAGATAACTCCAAGCCATTTGAGTGAACGTCTCTACATTTGAATATCATTCATCATTTTCATCTTTCAAAGCTGTGATTTTGTTCTTCCTTCTACAAATTAAGGCTTTGGCTTGATAAAAGGTAGTGTTCCAATCCCCCTAACATAGAGTCGCTCAGAAAGAAGATTATCTTCAAGCCGTTTTTGAACTTCAATCAATTGTGACCTGAGGCTCGATTATTTTTGGCCCATGCTATCGAAGACTTCGCTCTTCCACGCACAGGCCTTGGTAGTGAATCTTGTACTTTTTCCATCATTGAGTTTCCAATAGCCTGACTTTTCACTGCAAGTTTCTTAAAACTAGGATGTGTGGCCCAGGAGGCTAAGAATTTAAGGGGACGTTCCATGTGCTTATGCATAGGTCCCAAACTAGGCAAAAGTGGCCTGTGATCAGAGTTTGTTTTCTGCAGGTGTTGAACTTGAGAGATGGGATATGCAGAGATCCAATTTGTGTTCGAAAGAGTCTGATCTAATCTCACAAGGGAGAGTCCACATTGAAAGGGTACTTTGGGCTCGCAAAGCCCAAATCTATGATCTTATTATGATTAACAAAGCTTCCAAGAGACTTATACCCGGGTTTGTTATTTCCACTTTCTCTCTTCCATTCACCAATCTCCTGGGTTACATTGAAATCTCCGGTGAGGACCCATGGTTTATTGTCAGGGGGCGTGATGAAGGTAAGGTCATTCCACAAGAATTCCCTTAAAAAGTGGTTAGGACTACCGTAGATGCTCGTGAGGAAGAAAACTTCTAAATTATCAGTGCGGCTGATTAGAGCATGGATAAATTGCTAGTGACCAGCCAAGATATTCACTTTGATACTGTCTGTCTATAGGAGCCAAATCCCCTCGGAGAAGCCATAAGCTTCAACCTTATGAGAATTGGGTAAGCCTATCTTCTTAATTGCTCAAACTGTAGTAACATTCGAAATCCTTGGCTCCATAGGAACCAAGAGCATTGGTTTGTAATTTTGTACAAAGGATTTTAATGGTCTTTGAAACTCAAGAGCTGCCACTCCTTGACAATTCCAAATAAGGATCTTGTTAACTACAAATTAATAATTTGTTAGAGTAAACAAAATTCGAGCTGTGCACAAGGACACTATTCTTGAGAGTTATTTCACCACATGACAGCACTCCCCAGGATTTAACGAACTCTTCTGCGATGAGCAGGAATCAGAATAGTGGAAACTAAACCCAAAAGAATTCAGAGAGGAAGAGAAGTGTAACACCCTACCTCCTGACACCTTAAGACTCAACTAAAAACTTTAAAAACCAACCAAATACAACTCCAACATTTCAAAATGACACTCCAAAACTTCAGAACAGTGGAAACAAACCAAACAATACCAAAAATTGGGCTGAGGCCGCAGCTGCTATAATACTACCACGGCTCTGGCCTCCCTTATTTTGCATACTCTTCGACCTCCTCTGGCACCACGGCTTGGGCTTTGGAGCCGCGGCCCCCCATGCTGATTTTCCATATCAGCAACTTCCATACACTGGGGCGAACTTCCAAAGCTCATAACATTATGCTCCGACCTCCAATTGACTTAATTCTAACTCCTATAAGTCAATCTAATCCCAATCTAGTCATAGACATTACTTTCACCTCAATCCAGCTTCGTATGGAGATTTTGTACTGTTGACACCGTTTTGGCCACTTTTTGACCAAAACTCACCACTAAACACCTTCAATTGCCACCAAAGGCAAATGGTTACTCAAAGACCATTCATATAGGTCCAAAACCCCCAAACCAACTTGTCCAAAGAGGTTTCACCCTAAGGAACCACTCTTATGAGATTTGAACTATTTGAACCCCTACTTGACAAATGGGCTATAGGCCCCAAAACACACCAATCAAGCCCAATTCCAACTTTCATCATACATAACCCATACACACAATATACATAGCCATACATACATCCATCCATAACAATCCTTATCCATAACCATACATTCATTACAAACCATTCTATCCTACTTGGCACAAGATATATTATCCAATTTACAAATACTACATAGACTATTCCCACGTACGTAACTACTCCCGCGTCTTCTCTAGACTAGTATACCAGAACCATCACCTGAAAGGTTAGTTAATAGGAGAGGGGTGTGAGACAATGTCTCAGTAACCAGGGATAACCATACACACACACACATACACATATACATATATCCCATGCGACTCATGAATGCAATGTGAAATGAATGGTATGCATGTCTCCCTTGCACAAAGCTAGAACTATGGGCTATTCTCATAACAGGACATTTCATATAGGTAATTCCCTTCCAACAGTTGGTGAAGATTGATTCCGCGATATTACCAAGCTCACCTTGTACTAATACAACTTGGCCAAAGGTTACACTAGTGCTCGGACAGTGGCTCTCCTTCCCCTGAACCACCTTAAATTGGTGGTGATTTAGGGAAGGTGCAGTCCACTGCTGCCTGGCTCCCCTGGCCATAGGGGAGGATTTAGCAACAGGGATCCCATCTTTATCCTCCCTAATCATATCTCATATCATCATATATCATATTGTATCGTCATCACCACCCAATCCACCATATATCGCAATCTCATAATGTCATGTGGTGATGCTCATGTATCATCATATAGTCATTATCATTGTATCACAATGTCATGTATGCATCATATCATGCCATATCAATATCATCATTATAATCATTATAGTCATCAAAATCATCATCTAGCTGTATACATACCATGATATATATATATATAGAAAACCATACACACAAACAGATTAATATCATGGTATGAAAGAAACATGCATATATATAAAAATATACATACTATCATACAATACAATATAAACAAACACTTGGTTACCTCGGGTTATCAATACCATGCTCATACGAGTTCCACAAGCTTTCTTAAATGCCAATCACATGACTAGTCTTCTCCAAGTAGCCAAACAACCTTAACAATACCATAACACCTTGATTAACCACATATACCAAATATCCAAATTCTACAATTCAACCACTTTAGCCTAATCTAAGGTTCTAACACCCCTTTCATGCATCATTAAGCTCCTAGGAACCATTCAAATATCACACAATTCCATACAACTCAGATTCCTCAAGAGCCATAACCGAAAACAACTTAGGGTTAAGCTCTAAACATAAATAATCCCTTCAAAACTCACACCCAACCAACAAGAACACCACAACACACTTCATTAATCCCATTTCATCTATTTTAATTAGTGGACTTCGTCCCAAACTGGAAATCCCGACTTATAACTGAAAAATCCCAAATTTCCACTGAAGAAAATGGAGAAGGAGGAGTAGAGAACACTTACCAACTTGAATCCAACCTTCTAAGGTACGAATTTAAACAAAAATCTCGAATCTCGCCGTAGCTCCAGGACATCTCGCCACAGCTCCACCAGTTTTAGCTGAAACCACATCACTGGACATGCTCTTGCCGCGACAGCTCTGCTTTAAGCCATGGCGTAGAGTTCTATTTTCCTCCACTTGAGCCTTCCTCCACCCTGTTTCCTCCGGTGTTGCACACAATGCTAAGAAAAATATCGTGAGGGGTGTTACAAGAAAAGCTCTGAAGATGTCCATAAGCTTGCTACCCTGAACTTCTAATTAAACCTCTCTATTTATAGGTACTAGAAGTAGCTAAACATTGGACCTCCCTTAATTAATGAGAACATTTTGAACGTTGGGCGATTTTTGACAATCAAATTAAAAATAATAATATTGGTTAATGAAGGATAGGAACGGATGATCAATGTTCAAAACATTTACACCATGAACTTATAACCGAAGCCTTAAAAACATGGATTTTCTAGAAGGCTATTTAAATTCCTTTTATTTTCTAAAACATAATTTTTGGCAACAGCAAAAAAGTGTCCAACCCCGGGTATATTTTCACACGCAGGGGACGGGGGGAAATCGATGGATTTCAACTGAATTGACCCAATTTTTGTCTAGTTTTTTTGCATATGAGCCCATTTTCTTCTTAGGCCTATTTTGCTCCTTCATGATTACATGTTAGTATTTATGCTCTTAGGCCTTACTACGCCAAAAATAACCTTTCTTAGCGCTTAATAGTTGGCGGTTATAGGAGAAAACGTCAATAAAAATGATGCGGAAGCTTTTCTTGACAGTTCTTCAAATAACCGCAAAGAAAAGTCAGACTTTTCTTTGCGGTTATTTAGAGAACCGCAAAGAAAAGCCTCGCATAGTTTTTGTTGGCGGTTCTAGAAATAACCGCCAATAAAATTCTGACCTTTTCTTGGCGGTTATTTGGAGAACCGCCAACAAAAATGACGCGGGGGCTTTTCTTTGCGGTTATTTGAAGAACCGCCAAGAAAAGTTTTTACAACTTTTTAAAAAAAAAAAACATAAGGCACGGATCAGTAAGTAAGCCACGGATCAATATTTATAACCATTGATAAAAAAGATCTGACGGCCTTTCTTTCTTTTCATCTCTTTCCTTAACACATCTCTTTCTACATCCACTCATACATTTTCATGTCACGCATCAAACTCCATCACTTTCATATATTTGAATTTTTTCTCTCTCCACACCTAATCACTTTCATTCCCTCTCTTTCTCTCTCCACACCCAATCTCTTTCTTCTTTGATCTGTAAGCTCTCTCTCCCTTACATGTCTTCTTCCTCTTTCATCAGATTCAAATCGTCGTTCTTACTCTTTTAATCAAATTTTATCATTCTCTCCTTTTCTATTTTCTTTTATTCTCTTCTCCCTCAGTCAAGATTTTCAAAGCTTGGTCAAGATTTTGTACAAATCTCGAAGCATGGTCCACATCTCATCTTGACACCAACAGATTACAAGCTTCTTCTTCATCGGTGACTTTGTCCACTGCCTTCTTCGCTGACTACAATGTCTGTGTCTACCTCCACCGACGGCTTCATCCTCTCTCATCTCATCTTGGCTTTGAAGCAAGAAAATGAATCTTGAAGATGGAAGAAATTTTAAAGCTTGTAATTTTTTATGACTTAAGGTATAAATATTGATTCTGTGGCAAAATTTTTTCTTCTTCTTTTTGATTTTGATTTTTTTGTTACGATGTGATTATGTAAAATTTCAATTTGATCTATCTATAATTTATGTTGTATATTTTTTTGACTTTTGATAATTCTGGATTACTTATTAAGGATGATTGTAGTTGTTATTACTTTTTTTTAAAAAAAAATAAATTACCCTTTGTTGGCGGTTATTTGAAATAACCGCCAAGAAATGTTATTTTTAATAAAAAATTGACCCTTTATTGGCGGTTATTTGAAATAACCGCCAATAAAAGTCTATTTTTGTTGGCGGTTATTTCAAACAACCGCCAACAAAAGGTAAATATTTTATTAAAAAATATACCTTTTGTTGGCGGTTAATTACCGCCAACAAAAGTTACCCCTTATATCGGCGCTCAAATAGTTGGCGGTTTTAAACCGCCAATAAAGACCAAAATAACCGCAAAAAAATCCCATTTTTGGTGTAGTGCCTTCATTTGTTTGAGCAATGTGTGACCTCTCTTTCTTTCTTTTCCTTTTGACACACACACACATGTATTCTCCAACAGATCTTCATTAGAAAAGAAAAATTGTGTGGGTACCATCAGTGTTCTATGTCAAAGCCCTTATCAGCACTGGCTTATCCTGCTCGTCTAATATCATGTTATCTTCACCATTAGAATAGGCCGCTTCTAAGTCCATAAGTATGGCGTCATTTGATGTCCGTCAAAGGAGCTACTCAAGGTCCTTTAGCTTTAACCTAAGGGTTTTTAATTTTGATGTTGGGCTTGATTTTGACTCCCTGTTTTGGGCTTAGGTCGGGTGGTTTAGTTGGGAGGTTTTTTTTCCTTGAGCATGTGTTTGAGTTTACTTTTCAGCTAGCTTAATAGTTGTAACATTTAATGCCAGTTGTGCCAAGATGACAAATATTGTCCCAACTGTGATGCCAATTAACTGCTTTTTGGCATCCTTGTCAACTTTCCTTGTTCTCCTCTGGACCTGCATCTAAGGTCCAAAATCTTCATTCTCATGCACTTTGTTGATTGCCACTTCAGGCGTTGGATCTGGATCCGGATGTGAGTTCTTCCAGCATTCATCAATGATAATAAAATTTTTTTTCTAGGCTTTTATAAAAATTTTTTATCATTAGTAGAGATAATCTATACTCTTTTCTAATAAGGACTTAGTTAAAAATTGATATAAACTATAAAGATTAAAGGATTAATTTTCCCATATATATTGAAATAACATGTCACCATCCTCAAACAACCACCCATCATATTTTTTTCCTTGGCCCAAAAAAAAAATCCACCATAGTTTTTCATTGTTAAAGTTGGATATGGTTTATCCCACCAAAAACAAAATTGGATATGGTTTAGTTCACCGTTGCTTCCTCTTTTGCATGGTTCTTTCCTTTTTATCCGCTTTGAGAATTGACATTCAATATTTTGATCTCTCGTAATCCAGGCCATGGCTTTGGTGTAAAGAGAATTGACAGTTCATAATTATAATCAAAACCTTTTACTTCATCTTCTTCTTCTTCTTCTTCTTCTTGGCACAATCAAAACCTTTTAGTTGAAAGCTCTAGATTTCCATACCTTGTCGATTTTTATAACCATTCTTTTCTCTACTTCCTTGCCCATTACTTCCATTAACATCTCCTTTTTCTTCTATCACTTCCTTATCATAGCTTGATTAACTGTGATAGATCAAAAAAGAACGCACGTGGGGAGCTATTTATTGCTTCTCTTCTCATCACTCATACATTACAATTATATTTTAATTTATTTTTTCTTGGGTTTACCACTGTTTTTCAAAACAAAAAACAGAGTTAAACAGCCATTTAGTCAAAGGAGAAGCATGTTGGCTCCTTTAATTTACATTGCACAAAGCAGTTTGTCTTGGGATGAACTCAGTTGGAGGTGTTGATTGTGGCCGACTATCAAGCTTGCCGATAATGCAGGTATAATTTCTTCTTCAGTGAGTAGTTGGTGTTAATTTTCGGGTGAACATGACCATTGCAGGGGTTAGCCAATAAATGTGGACATTAGCGTGACCATCACCAGTAAAAGCTTGATCCTCTCAAAAAACTAACTAAATCTATATTCGTGGAAATGCATTTTAAATTTGCTCTTGAATTAACATTCTATGCAAGTTAAATAACAAAAATTAACTAAATCTATAATCATTCAAAGGCATTTTTGTTATTTCCAAACAATTTATAAAAGAAATGGACTAACGTTTACAATATAGATATCATATTTTTAATGAACAATTAAGTTTAATGATTAACAAAAAATATATTAATAAAATTAGAAAAGAAATTTTTTGTTTCTTTTTAAATGTTTCAATAACATGTATATAAATGATATATATATATATAAGAGATATATAATATGTACTCTTTCTGTTCCATATTATAAAGTAATAGGACGGGTTTTACATATATTAAGAAACATTTATTACATCCATAAAGTCCTAAAAAATAACCAAAATTTTTAATTTTATCCGTATTAATTCCACTACTTTCATTAAATATAGCATAAGTTATAATAGTAATAATACAATAAATGAGGGGTATAAATAATAAATCATTACATGTTGTCTTATATTATAGAATAAGAAAAACCCTTCATGTTACCTTATAATATGAGACAGAAGGAGTATATTATATACAATCTCTCTATTCCCTTTTGATTGTATTTAGAGTTTTGACACATGGATTAAGAAAAACAATAAATAACTTGATGAATTTTACTAGACTGTCCTTATTATGTAACAACCCTCATTATATTATTCTTAGCTTAGCCCCCTAGCTAACTAAGTATTTTTGGCATTGTGTGCAAAACTGGAGGAGTCAGGACGGAGGAAAGAATCAAAGCGGAGAAAGGGAGCTCCACGCCATGGTGAGAAAGCTGTATTTTGGCTACAAATGTTTAGGCTGAGAAGCTCCATGCTGCGGCAGACTTTTTTGGAGCCGCGGCAAGCAAGGAAAATCTAGTATAAACTAGAAACATTTCATACAATCGAAGAAGGAAAAATGGAGGGAGAGAAAAAGAAGCTCTATCAGGGCTTGAAAGATTCGGCCATTGGGAGTGATTTCTGAATCTTTGGAGCTTGGATTCTTGTGGTTGTGGGTAAGTGATCTCTGCTCCTCCCTCTCCACTTTCTTCGGTTTTGAGTTAGATTTTTTCGATATAAGTTAGGTTTTCGGTTTTGGGCTGAAATCCATCAATTACAATGGATGAAATGAAATTAAGGAAGTGTGATTTAGTGGTTATGATGCTTGGGTGTGAGTTTTAGAAGAATTACATGTGATTTGAGCTTAACCCTAGATTGGTATTGTGTGTGGAAGTATGAAATCCAACGTATATATGGTTAAGTTGAGTTTGAATGGGTTTTAGGAGCTCAATGATGCATGGAAAGGGTATTGGAACTTTGGGTTGGGCCAAAATTATGGAATTTGAATATTTGGATTTTAGGTTAATTGAGAATTTTATGGTATTATACAGGTATTTGGTTGACCAAAAGGGGTTTGAGTGTGTTGGATATTCCAAGAAGCTTGTGAAATGTGTGTGTGTGTGGGATTGGCAACTAGAGGTAACCGGATGTTTGTATTGTTTGTTATGATATGTATATATATATCTCTATGTGTGTATGCATGTATCCAATCATACCATGATATTGATATGTGTGTGTATGGTTTCTCTAGATATCATGGTATGCACATGACTAGACATATCGTGGATGCTGATTATGATAAGGATGATTGTTATATATGATAATAATGATGTGACATGACATGATGTATGCATAACATTGAGATACATGATGATAATATTGATTATATGATGATATGACATGAGTATCACCACATGACATTGTGAGATGTATGGTGAATTATGTGGTGATGATGATATGATATATGATGATATGAGATGTGATAATATGATATATGATAAGGGAGGATAAGGATGAGATCCCTGTTGCTAAATCCTTTTCTATGGCCAGGAAAGTTAGGCGGTAGTAGACTGTACCTTCCCTAAATCACCACCAATTTGAGATGGTTCAGGGGAAAGAGAGCCACAGTTTGAGTACCAATATAACCTTTAGCTAGGTTGCATTAATGTAAGGTGAGCTTGGTGATATCCCAAAATCAGTTTTCACCGACTGTTGGAAGGGAATCACCTATACGAAATATCCTGTTATGACAACAGCTAGTGGTTCTAGCTGTGTGCGAAGGAGACATGCATTTCATTCTATTTCTTTGCATTGATGAGATTGTATGTTATGTATATATATGTATATATATGCTTGTGGTTGTCACTGGTTACTAAGACTTTGTTTCACACCCTTTTCACATGAACTAACATTTCAGTTGATGTTTCTGGCACTAGACCAGAGAAGACAAGGGAATAGTATACTATATGTTGGAATATCAAGTCTATGTAATGCATTGTATAGGGTTGTATATTTTGTGCCACATAGAATAGTATGATTGTAATGGATGTATGTTATTGATGTTTGATATAGGATGTTGTTGTATTTATGTTTATGTATGGTGGTTGATGTGATGGTTATATATGATGTTGGTGTTGATTTGGGTGGTACATGGTTGGTGTGTGTATCTATGGGGTGAATTGGTCACATGTGTGAGCCCATAATAGAATTGGGCCTTATTTGTATATTTTTGGACATGTAGCCCATTATGAGAAATTGGGGTTCATGGAGGTCAAATCTTAGAGGAGTACTTTCTTTGAGGTGAAACCTTTTTAGATAAGTTAGTTTAGTCAAATGGGACTTGTGTGAATGGTCCAAAGTGGTCAAATTGCCTTAGTGGCAAATGGGAATTGTAAGTGGTGGGTTTTGATCAAAAAGTGACTAAAAATATGTCAGCTGCCCAAAATCTCCAAACAAAGATGGATTGAGGTGAATTGATGTCCATGGATAGATTGGAACAAAATGGACTTGTAGGGGTTGGAATCAGGTTAATCAAAGGTTGGAGCATAAAGTTATATGCGATGGAAGTTTACCCCAAAAGTTGAACTTTTGTTGATATGGCATCAGCAAGGGGGCACCGCGGCGCCAGTGAATCTAAGAGCTCCAAGGCCACAGTGGTACTGTAGCGGCTGAAGCTCTATCCTAGTTCTAGTGTCTTTTGGGTATTTTTCCATTGCTAGGATGTTTTCTGAGGTGTTTTGATTGTGTGAGGTTAGTTTTTAAAGTATTTGGTCAAGTTGAGAGGTTGTTTTTGGATAAGGTGTCGCATATTACATCTTATCTTTTTTCTCCTTAATTAATAACAACATTAATTATGCATCCTTTGATCTTCCCCTGGAAATAGTGTTCTCCATTAAGTAAGGTGCATTTTTGTGCTTATAGCCATGGGAATGTTCCTTGTCTATGTTTGCGTGTAAGTTGGCTAACATTGATGTAACTAACTCAAGCCTACCAAGAATTGAAAGAAAGATAAGAATAGAAGAGCAAAAACACATAAATTTATCATAGTTTGAACTTCGTGTTTGTAACAACCCTCATTGCACTACCCTGAGCATAGTCCCAAGCTAACATAAAGTAACTTGGATGGTGTGTGTAAGACGGAGGAACAAGGACAGAGGAAAGAAGAAAAATGAGATAGAGGAGCTCCTCACCACAGCAAGTTTATTGGCGCCGTAGCAAACGAGCAAAATTCTTTTTAAAAAAAAATTCCAGTTTGGCCGAGCACGAGAAAAGAAAAGGAAATGGAGGGAGACACAAGGAGCTCCATTAGGGCTCTAGTTTTCGGGCCTGGGAAGATGGTTTTTGGACTCTATAAGCTTTAATCTTGGTTGGTAAGTGGACCATGCTTCATCTTCTCTCTTTTCTTTTTGGTTTTTGGTTTGGAATCGGTGGGAGTCCGTTGGTTTTCAAGTTAGGGAAGAATCCACCACTTAAGATGCTTGATCTAGTGTTGTAGAAGTGTTATGTAGTGTTAGGAAGCTTTGTGTATGAGTATTGGTTAGATTATGATGGGTTTGAGCTAAACCCTAGGTTGAAATTTGGGAAAAGAAGTGGAAATCCGAAGTTGTATGTATTGGTGTGTGTTTGAATGGTTGTTTAGAGTTTATTAGCATGTATTTATGCCACTGGAACATTGGGTCAAGTTTAGTTGGTTGAATTATGAGTTACAAATTGATATTGTGTTATGTTGATTGGGAATATTGTGATATTATAGTGTATAATTAATTGATTGCAAGTGTGTGGCTAGTGATTTGGTTGGCAATTTGAGGAGCTTGTAGGCTCCGTGCGTGATATTGACAACCTGAGGTAACTGGGTGTTTGTATTATATGGTATTGTATGTAGTGTATACTAGTATGTATATTTGTGTATATATGCATGTTTATTTCATACCACGATATTGATGTGTTTGTGTGTATGGTTTCCTATATATCGTGGTGTACACACAACTAGATGATGATTGCATATGACCCTCTATGCAGGAATGAAGAAATCAGAGTGCAAAATAGAAGCAAACATAAGTAGTACGCAAAAGGAATATTTGAAAGGATATAAGCCCTCAAGCTTAAATAGATCTACCTATATACAATATCGTTGGAGAAGTGTAGTATAAATATAAAGCATGTGGAAAGAAATGGCATGAGATTGAAAGGATATATTTGAGAGAGAACAAGAACATTGTGCCAAAGGCGAAAGGAGAATTGAAATGACTCCCCTAAGGTATATAAGTAACTAATGATTGATGGGTTAGTGTGAAGGTCTTGTGAAATCATGGAAATATTCAAAAGATTGGCTTTGCCACAAGGAAACATAGTTATGACATTGATGGAGTTGTTTTGATGATAAGAAAGCTATGGAAATTTGATGGACATGAATGATCCATGGTTTTACTTAAACCTTTTGAGGTAACAAATTGGTTAAGAGGTGGATGATTTTCCCCATGGAGATGAGCTTTCATATAGTGTGGGCACCTATACAGTGGAATGGAATTAACCCCTGAAGTGTCTAATGATGGTTTTAAATTAGTTAATGCCAAAGGTGTAGTGAAATGATTCCATGTGATGCGGTAAATGTGGTTAATGTAGCATATACTAGTAAGTTAAGGAAGGGCACAAAATTGACATACAAATCGATGCCAAAGAGAGATAGTTGTTAAGTTTAATGTAATATAAGTTTTGATGATGATAAATATAAAGAAATAAGGAATAAAAATATCATATGTGTCTAACATATATAATGTTCCTTATAGAAGTAAAATGTGCATTAGTATGTATTTAATTATGATTATAATGCATATATATCATGCTATGTACAAGTATATCCACTGTACTTTTACAATAGATAATATAAATGATAAATATAGAGAAATAAGGAACAAAAGTATCATATGTGTGTAAAATTTATAATGTTCCTTATATAAGTAAAATGTACATTAGCATGTATTCAATTATGGTTACAATGCATATATTATGCTATATATCAATATATCCACTATGCTCTTATATTATATAATACAAGATGGATATATAAATTGAACCAACTACTTGGCTTATAAGTGTAATATATTAAGTGTAGGATTATTCAAGAAAGAAGAGTGAGTATTAGAATATAGAAAAGAAAATCAACATTATGACTCACTCAAAGAAGAATAAGCAAAAGGATACTCCAAGATGTGAAGAATTCAAATGTCAAAGAACTAAAGATCAGAAAGAAGCATGCCAAGAAGGAAATAACTAAGTGAAAATGAAACTCATCATTTGAAGACCTAGTCACTAGATATATTTTATTTTCACTTAGGTCTTGAGGTGGAATTAATCTTTGAAAATTTACTTAATCTAATTACCATATATTTTAAATGAGTTAGATTAAGTAAATATGATATTAACATAAGTTAGAATTGAAAAATAGTGGCTAACAAATTGGTTTTGTGTTTGGCTCATGTTTTCAAAATGGTTTTCATGAAAAGTTTTACCTTATGCGCATAACATTTAGAAGTTATGGGTATAAAGTCTCAATCTCAATGTTGTTTCTAAGTATTCTCTATTCATTTTCATAAAAAGAGATGAGGTTATCTACATAACTAAGGTCTGCACCATGTCCCTACTTCTGACTAGCTCGATTTCCTGATAAGGTGCTTACATTATTCGCATAAGGGGCCTAACAGTAAATGTCACTTGTTCTATGCTGCCTGTTATTCCCATAATGTGTAGGTTATCTGCATAACCTAAGGAGGTTATCTTGATAACTTATGTTACAGTACTCTTACACTTTCCAATGTTAAATTCGATTTCAGCATAACCTAGGCAGGTTATTCCCATAACGCATAGGTTATCCACATAATCTTGGGAGGTTATCCTGATAACCTATATTTTTCAGAAACTTAGTTTGCACTGATTGTTTTTCAAAAACTTAGTTTGTACTGATTAAACATTATCCGAACAAGGAATAATATCCTGAGAGATTATTCTAATAATCCTCAAAGGTATCCAAGTTTGTGAGACATTATTCGAACAACTAAAAAGGTTTTCATGAAAATATTCTTGAGCTAAAACTTAGTGATTTTGAAATGAACATTATCCGCATAACCTAACTAGGTTATCTGCATAACAAAAGTCTAACATTAAAACTAAGAGCCAATAGTTACCCATTTTTTGCATAACCTAAGGAGGTTATCCATATAACCTCTATCAGACGCATTTAATATGGTAGTTGAATAGCTCTTTTTGCAGAGTAACAGTTAGAACTTGTTTTCAACGGATAGTTTTGCCACAAATATATAAATATAACATCATTTGAACTTATGGGTAACAATAAAAAGTGAGTTTATGCGAAAATATTGTTCATACACATAAAATCTTTCCATATCAGCATCATATGAAAAACCAACCTTAATAGAATGAGCTTTCAATGTATTATTTACTCTAAGGGAGAGTTTTCATTCTATATTCATTCTTCTCTACTATTTTCTGGGGTAGATACTTAGTGTGGGGTATCACTAAGGGAAATTACACATCTTGTAAGGGTGTGGGAGAGTGGCTTCACAAGTGCCTACTAAAACTCGTGGGATGTACTCAAGTTTCACAGGTGCCCAGATTGAACCTGTGGGTATAGTGAAAAATCGCAAGTGGTGACTTAGGGACTAGACGTAGGCCAAGTGGTTGGGTTGAACCAGTATAAATTGCTGTGTATTGCTCTTCATCTTCTCTATTCATTTACTGTACTTAACTCTTTCTGTTCATCCCTATTTTGCTACATATCTGGTGAATTTGGGTTGTAATCCAAACACGGCAAAAATATTACATCACCCAATTCACCCCCCCTCTTGAGTGACCAGCCAATCTAACAATAGTGATACAAAGATTAAGAGGTGATGATGTAAAATTTTGAACAATGATTCATGTTGTGAGAAAGATGGTAATTATGAGTTTGATGGATTGAGTTGTCAAGCAGATGATCCCCTTGCTTGACAAATCTCAACTTTAGTTGTAGAAAGAGAAAGGACTATTGGTTAAAAAGGAATATGTGAATGAAGTAGTAACCTATATAGTAGAAGAAGTGGTAGTGAGAAGTCAGATTGTTGAATTGTTACTTATGGAGGCCATTGTTTGAGGAAATCTCAAGGTAAATGGTATGAAATGTCAACTGAAAAGGAATAGGTGGATAGAGCAAGGAGGAAGTTTGATTAGCAAGGATCATTAAAGATAATGGATGTACAAGGAGTTTGCACATAGAGAGATCATGTCTTATGGTGAGACAGAGACAAGTAGTTAGTATGATGAAGGGGTCATGAGGAAATGAGTTTTTCCCCTTAAAATCATATTGGGTGAATTTTGGATGTTATGAAGTGATTGATCTAAGCTATGAAAGTTGGTGGTGTTTAATTAATGGAGTCTCGCAGTATAGATGTGATACAATCCAAATCCTAAGAGAAACGATTAAAAGCCACTAATTATTTGTATAGACAGGTGATTATGTGGACAAGTAAGGGAGGAAGTTGAAAATTGAGGAGAATAACTATATATTCTAGAAGCTTGGATGGAACAATTGTAGGAAAGGTTTGTTGTAGAGTGAAAGAACTCAGGTTAAGACGGTTGTCTGACCCACCTTACATCTAAGAATGTAATAAAGATTCGACATTAAGAATAATTTGTAAGTGTAAGTTGCATGGGTTAGTGAAGTTAGAGGTGAAGCAGGAGAGAACAGCTTATCGAGAAAGTTGCTCAAAAGCTGAAGGATTAACGTGGAAGGAGTATGTATGTTCATGGTCGAGGCTAGTATTCTTAAATTTCGAGGATGAAATTTCTTTTAAAGAGGGGAGAAGTAACAACCCTCATTACACTACCTTGAACATAGTCTCGAGCTAACATGAAGTAACCTGGATAGAGGAGTTCCTCGTTGCGGCAAGCGAACAAAATTTTTGTTTAAAATCATAAACATTCCACTTCGACTGAGCATGAGAAAAGAATAGGAAATGGAGGGAAACACTAGAAGCTCCATAAGGGCTCTGGTTTTCTAGCCTAGGGAGATGGTTTTTTGACTCTATAAGCTTTGATCTGGGTTGATAAGTAGACTATACTTCCTCTCCTCTCTTTTCTCTTCAGTTTTTAGTTCGGAATCGATAGGAGTCCGTCAGTTTTCAAGTTGGGGAAGAATCCACCCATTAAAATGTTTGATCTGGTGTTGTAGAAGTGTTATGTAGTGTTAGGAGGTTTTGAGCATGAGTTTTGGTTGGATTTTGATGGGTTTAAGTTAAACCTAGGTTGAAATTTGGGAAAAGAAGTGAAAATCTGATGTTGTACATGTTGGTGTGTGGTTGAATGGTTTTTTAGAATTTATTAGCATCTATTTATGCCACTGGAACATTAGGTCAAGTTTAGTTGGTTGAATTATGAGTTGTGAATTGATATTGTGTTATGTTGATTCGGAATATTATGATATTACAGTATATAATCAATTGATTGGAAGTATGTGACTAATGATTTGGTTGGAAATTCGAGGAGCTTGTGGGATCCGTGTCTGATATTAATAACCTGAGATAACCGGGTGTTTGCATTGTATGGTATTGTATGTATTGTATACTAGTATGTATATTTGTGTATATATGCATGTTTATTTCGTACCACGATATTGATGTGTTCGTGTGTACGGTTTTCTAGATATCATGGTGTGCACACAGCTAGATGATGATTGTATATATGATGATGAGGATGTGACATTACATGATGCATAGCATGACATTGAGATCATGATGATGATGATTATTATTATTTGATGATATGATATGAGCATCACCACATGGCATTGTGAGGTAGATGGTGATCGAGTGGTGATGATGATATGATTTATAATATGATATGATATGATAATATATGATTAGGGAGGATAAGGATGGGATCCTTGCGGTTAAATTGCCTCCTATGGCCAGGAAGGAAAGGCGCGCAATGGACTGTACCTTCTCTAAATCACTACCAATTCATGGTGGGAATGGGAAAGGAGGACCACGATTCAAATACTAGTGTTACTTTTGGCCAAGTACACTAGTGGGAGGTGAGCTTAGTGATATCCCGGAATCAGTCTTCACCGACTGTTGGAAGGGAATCACCTATACTACATGTCCTATTATAATGCCAGCTCGTGGTTCTAACTGTGTGGAAGGAGACATGCATTTTATTTCATGTTGCATTCATATGCATTATTGTGTAAGATATGTGTATATGTATGATGCTTGTGGTTGTTCTCGGTTACTGAGACATTGTCTCACATCCTCTCCCGTGATTAACCTTTCAAGTGAAGACTCTGGTGCTTGTTCAGAGAAGACCACGGAGCTGCAGACCTCTCCATCTTCAGGAATTCCAAGTACAATTAATGGTTGTAATTTAGTTTATGTAGTATTGTGCCAAGTAGGTTGTTATAGCTTGGTTGTATGTACTAGTATTCTAGGAGTATAAAGATGCATGTGGTATAATGATGTGTGATGATGGTAATGGACCCTAGTATGGGTCTTTAATGTAGGAGTAAGTGTTTTTGTGCTAGAATGGCCGTATATGGGAGCCCAACGATGGTTTTGGACCATGTATGTCAGTTTTGGGCATGTAACCCATTATGAGGAATTGAGGTTCAAGGGGGTCAAATCTCAAAGGAGGGGTTCCTTTGAGATGAAACTTCTTTGTATAGGTTGGTTAAGTAGATTATGACTTGTGTGAACGATCTCTGAGTGCCCATTTGCCTTTGGTGATAGTTTGAGGTTGTTAGTGGTGAGTTTTGGTTAAAAAGTGGCCCAAATGGTTTTAGGCATCCAAAATCTTCAAATGGAGTTGGATTTGAGTGTAACTGGTGTGTATGGTTAGATTATGATATGAGTGACCTGTTAGAGTTGGAATCATGTTGATTAGAGGTTAGACTAAGAAGTCATGTGTGATGGAAGTTTGCTCAGAAAATTAGCAATTTGCTAATAAAGAAACTGATGCTGGCACCACGGAGCTAGAAGCTTGGCTGTGGCACCAAGCAGCACTACTCCATTATAGTAGGCCACGACCCCAATCCAGTTTTGGTGTTTACTGTAACATCTTACTCTCAAACACTTCAAAACTTGATCAAAACCTTCAAAAACCAATCAAACATAACTCCAAACATCTCAAAGGGACTTTCCAAAGCTTTAGAGCAGCAGAAAAACACCAGAAAAGCACCTGAACAAGATGAAGCCACGGCCTACTACAGTTGCGCCGCAGCTGCAGCCCTTCACAGACTCACTGACGCCCACTGTCTTTCTTTCGCCGCGGCTTGGATTCTGGCGCCGCGGCCCCAGCATCAGAACTTGTATCAGCAAATTTGCTGATTTGCCGGGCCAACTTTCGATGCGCATAACTTCATGCTCCGAACTCCGATTGACCTGATTCCAACTCCTACGGGTCTCTCTCGTCATTATCTAACCATGGATACCAATTTCAACCAAAACCAACTCCATTTGTAGATTCTAGACACCCAACACCATTTTGGCCACTTCTAGACCAAAACTCACAACCTACTACCTCCAATTGCCACCAAAGGCAACTGGACGCCCCAAGACCCTTCACACAGGTCATATTTGGCTAGACTAACATGTCCAAGAGGGTTTTACCCTGAAGAAATCTTTCCTTCGAGGATTGATCTCCTTGAACCCCAAAACCACATAATGGGCTACCTGCCCACAACTCACATACATAGCCCAAAACCACACTTGGGCTCGCATTCAACCATTCTAACATACAAATACCTGCTCATACATTAAAAATCCATACCAGGATCTACTGTCAACATCACACATCATTACATCACATGCATCTCTATACTCATCTTACATAACATCCATCAACATTACTATCATCCCATAACATACAAATAATACTCCCAGGACTCTCATCCAGGCAACCAACTACAACAACCTACTTGGCACGGAATTACATAAACTACATTATAACCACTGATATACTTAAAATTCCCGAGGATGGAAAGGCCGTTACTCCTTGATCCTTTCCGAATGAGCACCAGAGTCTTTACCTGAAAGGTTAGTTCATGGGAGAGGGGTGTGAGACAATGTCTCAGTAACCGGGGACATCCACACAATATATATATATACATACAACTCATGCAACACATGAATGCAATATGAAATGAATGGTATGCATGTCGCCCTCGTAGGGACTCCCATCCTTATCCTCCCTAACACATATATTATCCATCCTTATCCTCCCTAACACATATATCATCCATCCTTATCCTCCCTAACATGTATATATAATCCAACCTTATCCTCCCTAACATATATATATATATTCCAACCTTATCCTCCCTAACATGTGTATATATATATATATCATCCACCCTTATTCTCCCTAACATATATATATATATATCATCATACATCATACCATCATCACCACTCCATCCGCCATGTATTACAGTCTCACAATGTCATATGGTGATGCTAATGTATCATCATATCATCATCATCATAATCATCATGATGTCATGTATGCATCATATCATATCAACATCATCATCACATACCTCATCATCATAATCATAATCATCATCTAACTGTATACATACCATGATATATATAAAAACAGTACACACAAACACATCAATATCGTGGTATGAAAGAGACATGCATATATATACAAATATACATACCATCATATAACATAGCCAATACAATGTAAACAAATACCCGGTTACCTCAGGTTATCAACACCTTGCACGTAGGGCTTAAACAAGCCTCCAGAGCACCCCAATCACAAACTATGTGCCTCCAATAGCCAATATACCATTATAACAACATAATACCTTTTATTAACATAACTCCCATAACATTACAATCTACATTCTAGTCGTCCAAGCTTAACCCAGAGTTCTAACAATATACACACATACCAATAAACCTTAAACAACCATTCAAATACACACCAACACCCACCATTTTGGATTTCCACTTCTTTTCCCAAATTCCAACCTAGGGTTTAACTCAAACTCATCATAACCCAAACAAAACTCATACCCAAGCTTCAATAACACTAAATCACACTTCCATAATCCCTTTAGGCACCATTTAATCGGTGGGAAATCAACCAAACATAGACTCCCACACAAACCCCCCAAAATCAACTCCAAATCGAAGAGAAAAACGAAGAGGAAGAGAGTAGATCCACTTACCAACTGAGAAACAAGCCTCTATGGTCCAAAAAAACATCCCCCCCAGGTCGGATTTGGCGTGCCCTAGTAGAGCTTCTCGCTGCTTCTCCGACGCTCTCTCTGTTTCTTTCTTTTCTTTTCGTCCGAAATGATTCTGATTTAAACCAGTTTCTCGACTCTCGCCGCGGCTCTAGATAAGTCCGCCGCGGCTCCACTAGTTTTAACTGAAAAATGCCACTGGAATTGGCTCTCGCCGCGGCGGCCCTGCTTTTCGCCGCAGCGTGGAGCTCATTTCTTCTCCACTTGAACTTTCCTCCATCCTATTTCCTTCGATCCTGCCTACAATGCCAAAGACAAGCATCATGAGGGGTGTTACATTTACCATTGGTCTAATGTTTTGGGAAGTGAATTTGAAATGTTTAGGCTATGATTGGTTAGTGGTTGATGAAATTTGGTCAAGAATAAAGGTGTGTTTAGGTAGGGTGTTACAATGTCTATATCTAATCTGCTTGAGAATTTTTAGCAAAGTTTTCCCACTAAAACAACACTATTACAATTTGATGGTTTCCCAAACTCACCAACATATAAGCTACGTACGTTTCAGCTAATTAATGTATATAAAACTTGATATATGGCTTTCATTGGCCTAAGTATCTTTAACAGACAACATAATCTGAAATAAGGTAATTTCTCATCAAAGCTTTGACTAGTTAGATAGCATTACCCAATGTTGGCTCAGACGTACAGTATCATGCTTGATTAGAATATTTGATTTCATTAAAGGAGTAATTGTGCATGTAAAATATTTGAGTTCATGCAAGTAAGTCAGTAAAGGATAGACCTATTGATAATATTTGGATCATTCCTTGTGAAAGCATGAATTTAAGTTTCACTATTAATAGAAGGATTTTGGGTGCATTTGTTTAAACTTTTTAAAAGAGTAATTTTTAAATTATTTAAAAAATAATAAATTGTTTAAATATTTTATAAAAAATAGAAATTATTTTGTATTTAGTTGACAAAACTATTTTTTAAATTATTTATTAATTAAAGTGGGTGAGATGAAATATGAAAGAAAAAAAGTAAAAATTTATATTATAATATTTCCTTATGACTAAATATTTTTATTTTTGTAATTTTTAAAATTAGTTAAATGCATTTCCATTGCTTTCACCTTTTTTTCCTCATCTATCACAACTATCTTTTTTTTAAAATAGCTTTTTCAAAATAAGTAGAAAGTTATTTTTTTATAGTCTGATTATTTTTAAAAGTTTAAACAAACATCCTAAAAAGTATTTTTAATAAAAAAAAGTAACTTTTTATTATAAAAAACTAAAACAAATAGGCTGTTGTTGTTAAGTAATTAATCTATATATACAGGTGTGTGTGTGTGTATATATGCAAGTACTATTTGGGTAGTGAAACTGACATGCTTGAACCCTAATAGCCTCCAAAAGCCATGTCATCTAAAACTTTCGGACAACAGAAAATACAAAAAGGAAAGGAAAAAAATTGGGAACACACGTGTAAAGTCTTCAAATTAATTAATAGGGAAAATGACACTTGAGGACTAAACTTTTAATTAATATCATTTTATGATCAAAAAATTTGAAAATACTAGAAGAGGACCATGATCTCGAATTGATCAAAATTCAAAATAGAAAATAACTTAAATGTCCTTGTTAAAATGTTTTACACTCAACATCTACTTTTATTATTTTTTTTCTAAAATTTAACACCGGACATAATAAAGAATTCAACTCTTAAAATTGTACACTCATCTTCAGCATTTTACTACACATGTTCCACGATTTGATACTAAAGACTCCCAATTTTACACTGGATAAGTCTCAGAATTTTATACTCAACTTTGACTTTTTACTACTCAACCTCCCCAATTTTACACTCAACTTCCCCAATTTTATATTAAACTTCCTTAATTTTACACTCATATTCTACAACGTATTCAATGTAAAATTGGGAATATTCAATGTCAAATTTATGAAAAATAGTAGTAAAAAATAGGTGTTGAGTGTAAAATATTTTTACAAGGGTATTTAGGTCATTTCGTATTTACATTTTTAATTAATTTGAAACTATGGTCCTTTTCTGACATTTTTAAAATTTTTTATCCTAAAATGGTATTAATTAAAAATTGTGGTCCTTAAGTGTTATTTCCCTAATTAATATTGAATATGTCTCTCAAAAAAAAAAGAATATGTCAATCAATGAACTGTTTCTAATCCATGAATATAGTGGCAGAAGCATGTTATCAATTAGGGGTTCTCCCTCCACAATTTTCTTCTAAAACCTTTTTTAAATGTTGGATAAAAAAATTTAAATATATGAAGCCTAGCCCCCCCTCTTGAACTCAAGACGTTGTTGGTTGTAAAAATATTGGAGAAGACACTTTCTCCAATAGAGTAGATACTTTTTTTGATCTATAATATAGGGTGTGGAACCCATTTTAACACCTATTAAGAAAATTAAAAAATATTTTTAAATATACCAAAATTTTTAAATTTATTTCTATTTATTTAAAAAATATTAAAATGATTAAATTAAGTAATTTTCTATATGCTTTACAAGTGTAAGAGAAAGAGAAAAAATCAACTTATATAATTAAATATAATAAAAATAAATTTATCTATTTAAATTTTTATATCTTATATTGTGAATTAAATAAAAATGAACCGTATATTCAATATTATGGATAGAAGGGAGGACATGTTTTTGGTATATTATATTATATATAATCGTTTGCAAAGAAATTGCCGCCATTGGTCGCACATGCCTCCGCCCCTGCGTGAACGGATTTATAATACAATAAATTCAAACCAAATCCCACTACTTTTGGGATTTCTTGAAGTGGCAACGTTGAACAGTCCACAAAGGCGTCTACTAAATATCCCACTTGGATACGTATCACACTTGGTCTCTACGGGCTAGTGTTCAATATTGAAAACGAATTGATGGCCGATTGTTGGCACTCATTGCCTTCTTTTTCAGTGGAGGTACCTTTCTTCTTGCACATGATTTCAAGACTCAAATGGAGTTTTCATGTGGAAATTGATTCCATGTAGCAGATGTTAGGGTGCTGTAATGAGAAAGACTAAGGGGCCGGGTTTGCAGGCCCTTTGAAAATAATGGAACATTTATGAGTTTTTTTTTCTCTAATTTAAAATGTCTCATAAATTCACTTTATAAATATTCATCTTTCTTTTTTTCAGTGTTATCATTAATTAATGAAATATAATTAAACGTAATTTTGAAAATATATAATAAATTTTTTAAAAATCAAGACACTTAGCTGATGTTAACCCTCTTCCTTAATCAACATTATTGGATTAAAACGATCTTAAAAACAAGGAGCAAAGAGGGTATGTAGTTACACGAAAAGCATAAACAACATTTTGAGAAAATAAATGTTTTAATGTTTTGAGAGTGATTTCTTTCTTAGAAAGAATTTTTTTCCAACATAATTTTTTAGAAAGTCAATGCATCTAAAGTCACTACGTACTTAAATCAAAAGGAAGATAATCTTTTGAACTCTGATTTACGATAAATTTTATTTATAACCCGATAATTACTAAACATAGATAAATATTTTATCTATATTTTCCTATTCAAACGCTTAAAATATAAAAATATTTTTTACAATATATATTTCTTGATGGCGTCAATTTTTTTATAGTTAATAAGCATAATTTTACAATAATAATATAATAAAACAAAAAGTAATAATTGTTCATTCATTTTTAAAATTTATGACAGCTTTGAATGCACAACATTATCGTTTATATATATATATATAAGGCTCATAAAAAATACACACGCATACATGTAACAGGTAAAAAGTCCGTCATATATAATATATTGCAAGGTACATACATGATACATGCAGCTTTTTTGATAGCATGTATTCTCTGGTAGGAGCAAGTAGAATATTATTTTACAAGTAAGGGACATATATATATATATATAGCAAAAATAAAAAAATATATATAATATATCTATATAGTTTATTTTTTATTTTTTTTAAAATTAAATACATAAAATTGAAAATATTTATGTTGAACAATCTTAAATCATGAAAATAGTCTGTAGACCCAACAACGAAAAGAACTTAAAGTCATAAAATTGAATTTTTATGTAATTTGAAATTTCTTAAATAATTATAACAAAAACTTCTTTTTTTGCCACAAACAAAAACTTCAAATTATTCAATATAAATATTTTTCATTTATATCTTACGGGTTCCTTGGTATATTTTCTGGGAATTATACTTTGCAAAAAGTCACTCTTTCAAAAAATTCATGTATAATTTATTTGTTTCATTTTTTATTTTCTGTAAAGTTCAAATTATTTTTCATATAATATATATAGTGTAATTTAATATGAAAGACATAAATACACTCTTTATTGAAGAAAGGGATTAAAAATTTAACAGCATTTTGAAAATAAAATATAACGAACAACTCAAGAAGCAGAACTTTTGTGAAGAAAAATTTTCCAAGTTAAATGACTGTGTGTCATCTCTCTTATGGTGTACTAATGTCCCACGTCAAGTGAAATAGAGAATTGGAAACCTGCAAATATTCCAAATTACTCGTGTAATATCTCTCTGATGACAATAAATCAAGTGACTTCATCTTACTATACTTTTGTTAAGAATCTGCTAAATTCTAATTGTATGACTATGTACCATCTCTGTGTAAACATTCAATATATGTATCGGCTATTGGGAGTGGTTGGTTAGAAGCTAAAACGGATAAACTTCACAATCAACTACTAATATTGAGAAGAAAATTATTAATTGACAAGTTATTTGGAGAAAGAAGAGGAAGAATCATGTTGGAAGAGTTAAACCTATTTGCAATTTGATAACTTGATATTAAAATTATTCAATAGTACAAAATATCATATAATAATCCAAAAGTAAAAAAAAAATAGAAAATAAAAAAAAAATCTTCATAGAGACTCAGTTTTGCCGTCTACACTGTCTGCACCAGCTAAGGAAAGCATCATATTAGCTAGATAGAATTGCAATTTGAAGCTAATTAAAAAGCAGTTATTGCTATGCTGGTAGTATATATTTTATTGCTAAACATTATTTATTGCTGTATTGTCTTTACTTTCTAACTATTGCATTAGTAAGTTTTTGTGTTAGTAATGGCTTTTAAATTTTAGATCGATTTGCTTCTGTTTGGATTTTTTTTTTTGGCCAGTTGCCACAATTGAAAATACTTTTAACACAACGAAGCGGTATCACCCTTATTTCTTACCAATAAATATTTGGTCATGTCATTTAAAATAGGTTCTATTATCAAATGCCATATATATTTGTACATTTACTTCATTTCGTTATGTATTTTATGTTTTACTAATTACTATAAATCATATATATTCAAAATATGAATATATATATATATATTAAAGGCCAAGAAATTAGCTAAATAGCTAGTAATAGAAATTTCAAACAAGGAATGAATTGCAAAACAAAAATAAGCAATAAAATTTAATAAATTTTTTAATGTAAGTACAAATTTAAATTACAAAAATTAAATTAAAAAAATTATAAATCTAAAATAAAAATATTGAACCAAATTCGATGACAAATCACGAGTTGAATCATCTTGTCAAAGAAAAAAAGAAAAAAGAAAAATCATCACAGCCTGTTAATATCAATATTAATATCAAAATCAATATTGACTCGTAGTTATAAAATATATCAGTATTGACTAGACATGTTCCCCTATATTTGAATAATACAATTTGATAGAGTTAGTCTTATATGTTTAGCTGATAGGTGTGAATTCTCTTTTATAAGGGGTAGTTAGTTTGTTTTTGGTTTCTTTCTTTAGTCTCATTGTTCTACCGAAAATAAAATTAATCCTTTTTCTATTCAACATGGTGGAAATATGTCAAATGTGTGCTGATTTATCAAAGGAGATATGAGTTGGCACGACATATGGATTAAAATTAGATGATCAACAATAAAATAAGATAATTGACTGTAAAATCTGTCAATTTTGTGGTAGGATTCAAAAAAAATTAAAAAGAAAAAAAATAGTCCAATTAGCTTCACTATATCCAATTAGCTTCACTATATCTATGTGTACATCTAACTTATCTCACCATTAGACACATCATCAAAACCTTAATGAAGCCGAGATGCCAAATTGGACAACATAAGGATTAAATCTATATGATTTTGAATATATGACAATGAACTCTATAATAATGTAAAATTATAATGAGTGATTTAATAAAATTGAGTAAAACATGAAGGATCAAAAGGTCCTTTATGCCTTTTTTTTTAAATAAAGGTTATAACAAGTTGCTATATTCATAAAATATGGCTCATCCTTAAAACCTCATGTAATTTCATCCCAAAAAAAAAAAGAAAAAGAAAACTCAATTAATATTGCATCCCCACAAAAATCAAATATAGATTCTATAGCAAGTGAAAGAGATTACAAGTGGAGAACAATATGATTTATTCATCATATTCCATATAATACATGGGAGGCAATCTATTACAAAACCTTATAAATAGGAGTAAAAAAAAATGTTTGATTTTTTATTTTAAGATTTTAAGAAGATAACTAACTTTCTTAATCTATGTAAAGTAATTGGAAGTTTCTTATAAAAAGGATCAAAGGGAGTACCATGTTAGATTCAAACATTATTAGATCACTTTGTTTTAAGAGGTATTAAGTCATTTCCACTTGATCCAATTACAATTGGTACACTTTTTATATTTTATATTAATATTGAGAATTTTTGTGAATTTTGCATATTTAGAAGGTAACTTGTTAAAGATTGATTGAGTTGGTAAAAATTTTGCACATAACCCATAAAGGGCATGGGTTCTAATTGCATTAATTGTTGATATGAGAATTTTATTCATGAGTAATTTGTATATATCTCCATAAGTGGTCTTTAAACTTTAAGCTCTACATAGATCTAAGTGAGCCTTTGGGATCCAACTGCATTAAATTTTTGTTTAAAAGGAAAAAAAAGTAAATTGTTTCCTACTTTAAAGCCTATTTAGTTGAATTACAATACAGGAGATATATAGGATATAATGTAAATAAAATACATGAATATATTTGGTATGATATTGGAATATGGAAAATATATTTATTTTTTACATTTAATTAAATATAGATAATTAGAACAAGTCTAAATTACCCCTAAAATGATGGCATTTGATGATGGTAGAGACACTAACAGTAGTGGCAAACTGTGGCAGCAATGGCAGTGATGGCCATCACCAATGACAAGTAATGGTAGCTAGTGACTTATGGCGATGGTGGCTACCGACAATGATGGTAGCCAGCAACTGGGTGAGTGGTTACAATAATGATAGTTGGTGGTTAGTGATCGGTGGTGACAGTCACAGCCAGTGACTAGTGGCAATTGTGGCAGCTAGTGGCGGTAGTTCATGGTAAAAGGAAAGGAGATGGGACATGAGTTGTCATTTTTTATTTCGATAAGGTTAATAAAATATTTTCATCTCATTTATATCCCATTTAATCCTTATTATGTGGCTTTTGAGGTGTGAAGCCATTTACAGCCATGAGTGTAATTAGCTTCAGAAGTGTAAATATAATCATGCTAACTAAATGCGCCTATCCCCATAATGCAATCCTATTTGTATCCTTTTACAATCCATGTAACTAAACCAAAAGGGCTGTAAGGGGAATAAGATGTAAAGGAAAATTTTCTATATATCCATAAAAAAATGTTTTGTCAGGAAAAATAAAATTCAAAGCAAACAAATTTCGTACAATATTATTAAACTAGACGTTTGACTCATGCAATGCACTAGTTATTTTTTCGTAATAGAGGACCCACATTTTCATTATAAATCCAAATACATACCCAATATTTAAATCAACCTAGGAAGTTGGCCAACCAAAAAAAAAATCAAACCAGGATATTTTAGTCAAATTCAATTTCCGACCAATCAAAATTAATCAATTAATAATCAATAAGATAAAAAACAAAGCGCAAGATAACATATCAAGACACTATACCTAGTCGTTGGCTTCCTATACCTTGTATTATTATTATTATTATTATTATTGTTGTTGTTGTTGTAGGTTTTAGAAACTGAATGTACTATTTGAAATTGCATGGCACAGCCTGTTGAACTTTGAGCCTCTTGTTTGGAAACATCTAAAAGATGACGTTACATTTTAAAATGCGGACAATTAATAATACTTGTGGTAAACTCTCAGAAAGACCGTGGAAATTCCAATTTAATTCATGCCAGTAATTTGGGCAAGGATGGATGACGTCAAAGAGGCAATCAAATTTGATTCCTTGGGAGTTTGAATTTTAACTTTTTAAGATATTACTTTTTATTTTGACCAAAATTTTTTTTGTAATTATACTCATCATAAAATTCAAATCATTTTCTTGGCCAGCCATAACATTCAAAACATCAATAACAAATATCAAACTTTAATAATTCCTTAACATTTGATTTACAAAATTTTTTTTCCAACCAATTGCACATTGGATTAAATGAAAGAAACTCAATACTTCTTAAGTAATTTAATCATATTTTCAAATATTGTGAATAATAAAAAATTATATTAAAAGAGTTACTCACATCTAGCTAAACCTAACAATGATCTAAAGTGGATAAGTGAAAGCTATAAATCTTTTATAGGTTTATATAAATTTTTGTCATTAATTTATTATTTTTTATAGAAGTATAACATTTCAATAATACTTAATTTTACTTTTAGTAAAATCAACTCTTTGAAAAAGTATTATGCATTAGTTATAGCATCCTTAAACTTATTTTGGTGATATTAACTCTCCTAAATGTTAAATCATATGTAGATAACTTTCATAATGTCTATATTTTTTATCAAAATATAATAATAAACTAATTAATGGCAATAAAATTAGTTGTATAAATTTAAAAAAAATCAATATTGACATGTATATACAAAATCTATAGGAATTTTGCATTATTCATAAGCACTTAACTAAAAATATGCAACTTACTTTAGTCTCATATTTGTAAAATCTATAAGAAACTGCAATATTTATAAATCTTGAATAGAAAAATGAGCCCTTTTAGACTTCTAACAAAGTAGGACCCCCTAATCTTGTTTAAAAGTTAAGGCCTTTTTTTTAAAAAAAAATTACAAACTAAATGGGAATTAGAATTTTCCTCAGTTTTATTTAAGAAGTAAAATTTTTTAAGTTAAGCCTAATTTTCTGAAAATTTAAATATTTTTTAAAAGTTGAAACCATGCAACAATAGTTGATTTTCTTTCAGGAAATTTTAACCTTTCCTCTTTACTTTCCCACCTTCGTTGTTTAAGGAAAACACAGGTGTCCTAATGTCCCACGTCAAGTTTAGTAGCGAATGGGAGAACTGCATATATTTCAAATGTACAGTGTCTCTCTGACAACGACGAATCAAGTGACTTCATCTTATTATACTTTAATTTGTCAAGAATCTGCTAAACTCTAATTATATGACTATCGGACCATCTCCATCTCGGCTATATCTCTGCTAAACTCCAATTATATATTATATAATGTTTATTAATTTAATTTAATAAACAATATATAATATATGCTCTGCTATTGTTTCAGTACCATCTCTCCTGACTATCAACTGCTAATATAGATCAATTACTCGACAAATTATTAATATAGATCAATTACTCGACAAATTATTTCGTAAAAGAAGAAAGACTTAGGGTCTATTTAATAGTTTTTTTCTATTTTATTATTCTCAAAATAATTTTGTTAAATGGTTTTCGAGAATAAGTTTTGAAAACAAGAAAATAAAAGAATCTGTTTGTATAATTGTTCTCAAAATCATAATTAGTGAGTGATAGATGAGTTATTCAAAATTTATAAATTTATCATTAATGAGGTATCTATTTTTTTACTTTTTCTTATATTTTTAGAACAAAAGTTACAAAACACTTTAGAGATGTTGTGAGTTTTCTATTCTTTTATTTTTTTGTTTTCCAGAATAATTTATAAAAATAAGTTTACTAAACAACTTTTTTTTATTTTTCTATTTTCAAAACATTTGCCAAACATGTCCTTAGTTTTTTGAGATTTGAACCTAGAATTTGACAGTTTGAGATTTAAATTTATGGGTAATACCATATACCAGAAAAATAAAAGAAATCTTCACAAAGACTTAGTTTTTTCGGTGCCTGCACTGGTTTAGGGAAGTATCTTAGTTGAACATATTTGTAATTTGACAATTTGAGATTTAAATTAGTCGTAGTACCAAGATATCAAGCAGTAATCCAAAAAAATTAAAAAAATAAAAGAAATCTTCACAAGGACTCAGTTTCGGTGCCAACACCAGTTAAAGGAAGCATCTTAGTTAGTAGATAGAATGGCAATTTGACGCCAAAAAAACAGTTATTGTTATATGGTAGCTACTAAACATTATTTATTTCTGCATGTATGGTCTTTATTTTATAACTATTGCATTAGTAAGTTTTCGTGTCAGCACTGGCTTTTAAATTTTAGATTGATGTACTTTTTGTTTGGTTTATTTTTGCAACCACGGTATTTTTTTTGCCACAATTGAAAATACTTCTAATAAAACAGAGTGATATTGACCAACAAAGTGTTCGCACAATTAGTAAATGATGAGATCTCAAGTAATGCTATTCTGAATTCATTTAAAAAATTAGTGATTTATATGTGTATATCTCTTTAAGTGTTCTACAAATCATGAGGCCTATATTAATTTACATGAGGCCTTTGTGGTCCAACTAAACTAAATTTTTATTAATTAAAAAAAGTAAATTGTTTCCTACTCTAAGGGAAATGAAATGTAAAGGAAAAAGTTCCATCCATATTAAAATGTTTGGTCAGGCAAAATTAAATACAAATCAAACAAATTTCTTACAATATTACTAAACTAGATTTTTGACCCATGTATTGTACCAGTTATTTTTAGAAAGTGTGGTATATGTCCTCAATTTTATTACAAATCCCAATAAATATTCCATTTAAATTCAAATTACATCATCAACCCATCAATATTTTACTTAAATTTAAATTCAAACTCAAACTAATCAAAACCAATAAATCAATCAATAAAACAAGGAACAAAGCTTAAGATAAACTGAATATAAAACATATCAAGACATTATTCTTAAGTTGTTGGCTTCCTACAGTTTTTTTATTATTATAATAGATTTTAGAAATTGAATAAACTATTTTGACATTGCATGGCCATGTTGGTTGAAATTTAACCCTCGAGTTTGGGAACATCTCAAAGATGACCTTACACTTAAAAATGCTGATAATAAAAGTTGTGGTAAATTCTCAGACAGACGGCGGAAATTCCAATTTAATGAATGCAAGAAATTTGGGCGAGGATATGACGTCAAAGAGGCAATGAAATTTGATGCCCTGGGGGTTTGATTTTTTTTTTTCTTTTAATTTTTAGGCATTACTTCTTTTTTTTATCAAAATCATTTTTATCATCAAACTCGAAATTTAAAGCGTTTTCTGGGCTAGCCGTAACATTCTAAATATCGATAACAAAAATATTGAATTTTAGGTAATCCCTTGAATTTTTGAATTAAAAAAAAATTATCAACTATACATTGAGTCAAATGTAAGAAACGCGATATCATTTTAAATAAAGTCATGTGTTTGAATTATAAGCCTAACAATGATTAATTTGGATATATAATTGAAAGTTGTAGAACTTGTTCTTTAATTTTTATAAATTTATAAAATTTTTATCATTAATTTATTATATTTTAGTAGAAGTATAACATATCAATAATAATATATCCGATCCCTTAATTTTACTTTTTGTAAAAAAAACTCTTTGAAAAATTATTGTAAGTTATAACATCCTTAAACTTTTGGTGATACTAACTTTCCTTAATTTTAAATCATATGTAGATGACTCTCATAGTGTCTTACATTTTTTATCAAAAAAATAATAAACTAAATGGCACTAAATTTTTTTGTATAAATTTAAAAAATTCGTTCTCAAGCAATATATACATACATACATATATAATTTATAGGAATTTTGCACTATTTATATGGATAAAAAAAACAAACAGTACAGCTCACCTTGGAGTCAAATATTAAAATTTGCAAAAAGCCCACTGTTAATAAATCTTAAACGGAATGGTGAGCTCTTCATAGACTCCTCGTACTCTTTAGAATTGAAGGGAAAAAAAAAAAATCCTCTCATGTTAATTTCTAATTATAAAAGTGTAGCTTATATCCGTTGTCAAACCACGTCTCGATCTTAAACGGAATGGTGAGCTCTTCATAGACTCCTTGTATTCTTTAGAATTGAAGGGAAAAAAAAAAATCATCTTCTCACGTCAATTTCTAATTATAAAAGTGTAGCTTATATCCGTTGTCAAACCACGTTTCCTCCTGCAAAAATTTGTCTTCTGGAAAACAAATATTCAATTCGTGGCCGGTCATAAGTGTCGTTCATTTTCCCATTTAAGCACTGCCACCTATGAATAAGAAAACAATGAATGTGTCCAACTTATAATGTTTATCCACCTGCCCTCATCCCCAACTACTCCTTGGTCTGCCTCATTTTCTTTACTAAAATTATACTACCCTCATTCTAGTTTATAACATGTTTTTAAATATCACATAAGGATAAAGAGTAATAATTAATAACTAAAACAATTTTTTTAAATTATTATTATTTAATATAATTGACCTATGAATTAAATTTTTTAATATTAATTAAATTTTATCTTTTTTCAAGGACATTTTAAGTAAAATAAAATTAAATACATTATATACATCGTAAAATATCTTATATTATAAAATATTAATTTCTCTACAAGCTTACTTATAAAGCATAATGGAGGGAGTAGTAAATTGTATAATAATTAAATTTCCTAAAATCGTGGTTCCAAATACGTTTGAAATTTCTGGCCAAAAAACAACTTTTGAAATTAATGTTGACCAAACAATACGTTTGAAATTTTAAGAGGCCGAAAAAAAACAAAGGTTTAAAATTAATGCTTTGAAGACTTCTGTGATAAACATTTGAATTTATCCGAAATATTTTCAAAACGTGATTACATTATGCTAATAAATTATTCACATATACATTAAAAAGTATTAGATATCATAAGCATAGGCTACAAAATAGTAGGAAGTTTATATTTGAAAAGTAATTGCTCTTTCTTTCTTTTCTTTTTCTTTTTTAGAAAAGGGGAGATTTATTTTGGTCATTTTTAACTTTTTGGTCAGTAATTTTAACTTTATCTATTGTATTCTTTTCTATTTTTACTCTCATAAATATTCATTTAGAAAAATATTTTCCTATTCATTTTAAACATTATTTTTTTAATTTTTGTTTTCATTCTGTTCGCTTTTTTTATTCTAATCTTCATTTCATTAAAAATCTCTCTCCTAACCTAATTCTTATGTCATCCAACAAAGCATCGCAATTCTCACATAAAAAAACACTTGCAGTTTTACATTAAAAATGAAAGAAAATTGATGTTTCATTTCTTTTATATTTTAATTCTACAAAAACGACTTAGTAATCCTGGTTATTCAATAAGACAGTATATATTGTGTGAGTGGCAAGGAATTCAAATCTATACTGAACCTTAACATGTTTAAATTTATAAAAACGACATATTTTTTTCATGTATTATATAGAATTTGAGATAATACCGTTTAATACAAAATAAGCTTACAATTACCATAATTGATAAAAAGCATTAAACCGCAGACATCACCATAAAATATTATGTATATTGATACTGATATTGAAGTCAGATTAAATATCTGGTATTACATCACCTAGAGAAGCTTAACAATTCTAGTATTGAAATACAATTACAGTTTTACCACACAAAAAAAATTGAATGAAAAACAGATGTTTTAGTTCATTTATATAGTAATTCTGAAAAAAATGACTTAGTAATCTTGGCTATCCAATGAGCAGTTGACTAGGAAATCAAATCTCTAATAACATTGAACAAGTTTTAAACTTAAGGAAAAGGAAGATGCATGACAAATTAGGTTGAATTGGCTAACTATACTAATGAGGATATGTCACGTAGTTATTCAAATATTGTTGTAAAAATTGATGGCACAACTGAGTCATCTAAAAAAATTAACTTGACCAATTAGAAAATAACATGTTTTACTTTGTTCTCTAGTTAATACATCCAAGCAATGAGAATCACATATATGACGCCACAAACTTTGTCTGATAATGGACACAGAGTCAAGAGGATATCTCATAACATTTGAATGTGGGGTACAGCAGCAGCCGCAGGGACAACTTTTCTTGTTCTTTACTTTATAAAGTCTTATAATTTTACTCATAAGGAAAGTATTTGCTTTTATATTTTTTTTAAAAAAATTGAATTAGAAGTGTGTTTGCATGGAGTCCAAATTATGTAGCCATTCATGTTTAATAAATAGTGTAACTTTTAAAAATGCAGCAATTGTACAAGTGGAAAAAATAAGAGTGGGAGTGACTCTCGTATGCTTGGCGATTTCCATCTAAAAGTGAAGACTTTTAAACTTCACATTAGTTAGAAGTAAATGTGTGTGAGTATATAAGTTATAAGGTAATCCATCCGATCCATATTACAAGGCATCTTATATCAATTACATGCATATTAAGGAAATTATTTTTTCATTTAAAATCAATGTAAAAAGTACCTATATTTCCTATTTTACCCTTATTAAATACTATATTTTATTATCATTATAACGTTATGAATGAGGAGTATAAAAGTATTAAAGATATGGGTTAAATAAGAAGAAAAATACTTAATGCCCTATATTTTGGATCAAAAACTTATCATGCAAAATGTCTTATAATATGAATTGGAGGGAATAGAAGTTTTGGAATGCCACTCACATTATGTGTGGTATTGTCCGGTCCCATAAGTTAAATTAGCAACCAAAAAAAAAAATATAACTTTTTATAAGTGTTAATATATATATTAATCTCACATTTGTTAGTCGTATAATTAATTGACCATTTCAGCCTAGCTAGCTTTTCTATGAAGTCAAAGAATATTCACCCACCTTCCACAAATAACATTAATAAAATTATATTTCGGGATCTTGTCATTTTATTCAATTTTCGAAATTGGTCATATACTTAAAATAATTACAACTAAATCCTCAATGACTAAAATTTTGAGCATTAATTAAATTTTATTGATATGATTGGTTATATATAAATTATTCTTTTTCACCTAAAATTACATATTATCTTGATACTATCAATATGTATGATTTATAACAAAAATATTGAAACATGAGGTGGAAAGTATGGGGTGGGGGACTAAGTTAAAAATATTTAAATAATAACGATCAAGTTGGCAAATTTTTAAATTATAAAGATTGAAAAACAGAATTAGGCCTGTGCATTCTGCTTCGTTTGAGGTGACATCACTAATGAATAAAGAGACTTTTTATATATTTAATTAATACATTAACATTAATAATATATAATATATTTCTTGGCCAAGTAATATATTAATCTATTGATATTGATTATACGGACAAATGTGTAATAAACCTTTTTTTTTTATTGCCCTAATCGTTCTATATAAGGTACAACGAGGCCATGCTTTCTTTGCAACACCAACACAAAATACAAAATCCAACTGCGCAAAAACACTTCCCTTTCCAAACATCCAGAGTTGAGACAACATGGCGGCCACTGCCACCACAATCCCTGAGCTCGTTCTGCGATCCTCCTCCGGCCAACGGAGGATGCCGGTGATGGGTCTGGGCACCGCGCCGGAAGCTACAAGCAAAGTAAGCACCAAAGACGCAGTGGTTGAGGCCATCAAGCAGGGTTACAGGCATTTTGATGCAGCTGCAGCATATGGGGTGGAACAAGCTGTTGGAGAAGGCATAAAAGAAGCACTTCAACTCGGACTCATTAATTCAAGAGATGAGCTCTTCATCACTTCCAAACTCTGGTGCACTGACAATCATCCTCACCTTCTTGTTCCTGCTCTCCAAAAATCACTCAGGTAACAGAACTCTTGGAGCTCTTTATACAAATATTTTTTGTTTTTCTCACTGTGATTTATATATGTTGGTATTTATGTGTTGTTTGCTTACAAATAATGCAGGACACTTCAACTGGAGTACTTGGACCTGTTTCTGATCCACTGGCCCATAAGTGCGAAGCCAGGAAAGGTGACATATCCCATTGAACAAACAGAGCTGGTTCCGTTTGAAATGAAGGGTGTGTGGGCAGCCATGGAGGAATGCCAGAGACTTGGTCTCACCAAAGCTATTGGTGTCAGCAACTTCTCTTGCAAGAAGCTTGACAAATTGCTCTCTCTTGCTACCATCCCACCTGCAGTTAATCAGGTAAAAATAATTGATCTCACTTTTCCCATTAACGCACTTCACATGTTCTTGTTTCTGCTAAATATAAGTGGGTTCAGTGCGTTTCGCGGTGCTTCAAGTTCAACTAATTACATGCGTTCGATTTGATGTTAATAGGTGGAGATGAATCTTGCTTGGCAACAAAAGAAGCTCAGAGACTTCTGCAAGGCCAATGGAATTAGCTTAACTGCGTTCTCTCCTTTGAGGAAAGGAGTTAGTAGGGGAGCTAACATAGTTCTTGACAATGACGTGGTCAAAGAGATCGCTGATGCTCATGGCAAGACTATTGCTCAGGTTTAATCTCTACGTTATAATTCTCTCTAAACTACGTATTCTATACAATTAAAGAGAAATTTGGTTTGCTCGCGATAATTCTTGTCTCACTGCTTTTTTCTTGAGAAATTCTGTGAGATCCTTTCTCATGGAATTTTTGTCATTTTTCTCAGGGCTTTTGTCCGTGAGAAAAGTCCTGTTTTGTTGTAGAGGATCCTAATTTATGAGCAAGAATTAAGGAAAATTAATTGACAAGTACCTCATTAATTAACGTTTCTGTCTTTCAGGTTTGTCTAAGATGGATATACGAGCAAGGGGTGAGCTTTGTGGTTAAGAGCTATGACAAGGAGAGGATGAAGCAAAACTTACAGATCTTTGATTGGTCACTGACAGAAGATGATTACAAGAAAATAAGTGAAATCAATCAAGAACGACTCATCAAAGGACCCACCAAGCCTCTTCTGGATGATCTTTGGGATGATGAGCAGGAACTTTAACTTCGATGGATGATCTTATAATATTATTATACTTTGAGATGCTTTTGTGAACTATATGTATGGTAACAATATCTTTCAATAATTTGGGGAGTACTGCTCCACTTAGGGTTCTTGTTGATGCCAGAGAAATGATGTAATATTCTATGTAGCAATTTTAATTCGTCATATATAAAAGGGGAAATAACAGTTAAATATTTATGGAGACAAAAAATTTCAAATATATACCTCGAACTTGCAAATTACTATTGGATTTTATATAATTCATCATATGTAGAAGGGATCAGCATGAACCGTCTTTTTCTCTAACCCTTTAAAGGCGCTAGTGTTGTTGTTAACATCTGCAACTGGAAAGAACTTAAAGGTCTGTGGTGGGCCTGAGATCTTCATCATCATAGTGTTCGAGTAATGGGAAGTAGAGGCAGAGGTTGAGTTGTTCTTCACAGAGCAGTAAAGGCATGTCGCTGATAGGTTGAGTTGTTCTTCAAAGAAATCTGCAGCATAGTTCTGTTCAACTTGTGGTGGCTGGTTCCATGCATAGTGCTCCAATTGAAGTGGCCTACATATACATCAACAACACATAAGTATTAGCATCCCTTAATGATTGATTAACCAGTGAATAACTTTTTTTAATTAACATTGCAATATGAGTGTGTATTATCATTCACACGTGTGCGTGTGGTGTTTATGACTATCGACCTTTAACACATATTTGATCGTGGCGGTCTATGTATATGCATTTTTATGTGCATTATAGAGTTTGAAAATGAGTTGTACTATTTATGATTTATAAATAGTGCAACTTACAACAGATTTTGGTATTTTATATTGAAATTGATATATCATGATCACGTAAACTAAGCCCAGAAAGAAATTAATGCAATAATGACATATTTATAACAAATTTCATTAAAAATGATCTAGCATAGCAAATTAATTAAAGAAAATGAATGGAAAAATCACGGAATTCTTATTAAAGATGTGCAGTTAGTATAGCAAATTTAACACGATTGCCGTCATTGCTGACTGTAATTATGGTTACAAAACTCACCATAGTGGCATCATATGTAATTTAAGCCATATTTAAGACATTACTATTGGATTTTATATAATTTGTCATATATAAAAGAACCCCCTCTAATGGTTGATTATCCCTAATTTGCAACTAAAAATCAACAATTTGCAATTGATAATGGATCATTCACAACCGAAATTTAGAGATTTGTAATTGATTACGATGCATTTGCAATTTATAACCTTATATTTGCAACTATCACATAGTAATTTACTACTAAACACAATATAATTTTATAGGCAATATCATCCAAAAAAATGTAATTTCACACATATTTGTAATTGATGTACGTACATATACAGCTATTCTACCTAGATTTGTAATTGATCCCCATACATTTTCAAGGAAAGTTAACAAAATAAACACAAATTAATACATTTGCAATTAATTCACATCATTTTACAATTGATGCACTTGTATTTACCATTGATATATATATATATATAGTTTGTGAGAGTTTTAAACCACCAAATCTACGATATTTAATTCTTTTTTTTTTTTATGAAATCCTTGTCTTTACTATTGTTAAATCTTTTTTTTTTATTTTGTAAAATATTTTTCTATTCATTTTTGTCTTATCAAAAGGCTCTGTCTTAGGGCTTAGCTTTCTTAGTACACAGAATGAAATGAAATTCAAAAGGAAATGAAATGATAGAAAGTGAACTTTTAAAAATGAAATGTCATATATATATATATATATCCTTAAATAAAAATTAATTGTTGTTAAGTAATAATTCTAGAAATATAATAAATATTACATGTCTTAATTAATTATATCATATGAAACAAATTCATCATAATAATCATTCTATTGCATTCCTACCCTTTCTAGGATCCATGTAAGATGCCCTGAGGGTTTACTTCATGTACTATAATGCCTCATTTGGTTTGTGGAAGTAGTTTTGAAGGACATGAAAGTGGAAATAGAAGTGGAAGTGGGGTTTAAAAGTATGTTTAGTATGACAATGGAAGTGTTGTACAATTTTTATTTTTTAAATATAAAAATAAATGAAAAGACTAAAACACCCCTACACAAAATTAAAAAAAAAAAATCTCCTATCACCATCTCAGTCGAACCATATTGTTGAATCAAGAAGTTTTGATGATTCCAAATCAACTCTCAAGAGCTTGGATTGAAGATATCAAAGGAGCTCAAAGTGTCTCAAGTAAAGGAAATCTGAGTAATCATTGCTAGGATTATTGTAGGATCTTTTGACATGGGTAAAAGACTTTGATTTGATGAAAAGATATTTTAAAAACTTGATTTTATGTTAAATAATGAAATATTTGAAAAATACCCACCAACAGACGAAGTTTGAAAAGATTATATTGAACTATCATATTGGAAATTCAAACTTTGGCTTTGTAAATTTGAATTTTGAATTAAAATTAAATAAGTCTGAAGAGATACCTCTCTGACAGACAAATTTTGATTTTCCAAAATTCGAATTTTCATAAGTGTCTGAAAGAAGCTGTTGAGAAATAGACGAACTTTGAGCTTTGAACATTCGAATTTCAGACAAAATGGAATTTATAAAAACGGAAGAAATTCGTCTGAAACAATGTTAAAGTTCATCTGAAATCAAGATCATATTGAGTTTCAAAACTGATCACTAACAGACGAACTTTGAACATGGAAATTTGAATTTCAGAAGCTAAAGTGATGAGTCTGTTGAAATGACATAATGACATACGAAGGACAGTGTTTACAAATTCGAACATTGAAGTAAGTCTGAAAAGAGGTCTCTCTGACAGACGAACTTTACTCTTTGAAAATTCGAATTTCAGAGTAAATGAACTACTGTGCCTTTTGAGCCTGCGATGGACAAACGAATTTTGGGGTTCCAAAATTCGAATTTCGAGGGCACTGTAGCAAATTGAAAACACTGTTCACACTTAACAGAAAAACTTTCTTCTTGAAAATTCATATGTCACAACATGGAAACATTTTCTAAGTTTCAAAATTCGAATTTCACTTCATGAACAGACGAATTTCGGTGTTTCAACGTTGGAAGCTTTAACCTTTAGTTCCTTCAAAATTTGTAAATTTACCAACCAAAATTCAAATTTCAGTATGTCAAAAGCATTAAATGTGGTTGGTTAACAGATAGTTTTTCAGAGTAACTGTTGGATAACTTCTCCAACGGATAGATTTTGTCTTTAACGGACATTTGAGACCTAAATCTATAAATATAACATCATTTGAAGTTATGGGTAACGAATCAAACTTTGTATATACTGAAATTCTGCCAAATCTTCTACTCAAAGACTTTTACCCTCTTTATTCAATACTTGCACTTCAACCTTCATATTCACTCTATTCAAGAGAGTTTCATCTTTGTAAATAATCTAATCTTCATCTGGAAGATAGATTTACTTATGAGGAGATATCACAAGAGATTGTAAAGCACATAGTGAAAGTGCTAAGAGTGATTGAGTGAGCTCTAGAAAACAGAGCATACACGTTGTACTGTGGCATTTGCAAGAAGCTCGTGAATTCTTGCAGTATAGTGGAAAATCTCAACTGGACGTAGGTCAAGTGGAGAGACCGAACCAGGATAAATATCTGAGTTTTTCTTCTCCCTATCTCTTCTCTTTTAGCTTATTGTTTTATACTCTGTTTTTCATTATACCTTGCTTTCTTCATCATTTTCACTTTGTGCAGAAAATTTTTAATCTTCCTAATTCACCCCTTCTCTTAGGAAGTCAGCCTAACTAACACATATCCGCCAACAATGAACCACCAACATCTGCCAGACCCTTCCACCATGGACTACTATCCCCAACAACAAGCTCTGTTGAACCCAGATCAAGAAATCAAGAATCAAACAACAATCAAGAAATCAAAAATCAAAGCCATGGCTGTCATCAAAGCAAAATCAAAGCGATAGGGGTGACGACGATTTAGTTAGAGATGAGGGTGGCAGACAATGACAAGAAGTCAAAGAAGGAGAGGGGATCGTGATGCTCTCTCTCACCAAGACACTCATAGACGAGACCTGCAATCTATCAATGCTCAACAATTCTCAAGTAGTAGCCATCAATGGTATGGTGGAAGTAAGTCTATCGAGCTTATCTAAAGCTTCCACCTTGTCGTCGGTGAATGTTTGAGGAGTGGTGTCATCATCATTGGACAATTGAAGTGCCAGGATGTCGTCATCACCCACATTGTCATCAAGGTAGTTGTCACAGATTTGAGTCCATCACAAAGGGTATTATTATCATAAAATTTTCATTTCCACGGAACTAGTGGACTTCCATGGGTACAAGGGTGGAACCCAATTCAACCTATTTTTGATGGAAGTAGAATTTCATTGGAAGTCTAGTTCCATGATACCAAACAAGTCAATGCATAGATTCCACTTTTGTTTCCATTTCCAGACTCCAAGTTCCAGTGAACCAAATGGGGCCTAAAAGAGTTTTATCACAACTAGATGTGAATCTTTTCAGGGTCCAAAATAAAGTGATTTTTTGAGAAAAAGCTGCGTTGCTTTTGTAGATAGTGCAGTTTTGTTTAATTTTTATTACTCCTTTTAGTCCTTAATATAAAAACTATTTAACCGAATCACGCAGATTAAGGATAAGAGTTAAAATTAATTAATTATCTTAATTTCTCCAAAAATTATAATATTTTTTCAAAATTGTCCTTATTTAATCTCTTTCTCTCTCTTTTTTTTTTTGAATACATTAAACATGAATTTGTTTTTGAAATACATAATAAATACTACCTTATATATTGTAAATAGTCATATATTTAGGATAAGGGTAAAAGATCCTATAATGAGCACCGGAGAAAAAATATATATTGAGATTATTAATTAAGAAGCGTTCTCATTTGTAGATAACTAGAGACTCTTCATCTATTCATTGATGCTCCATCGTTATAATAGGCCTTCACGTATAAAATATATATTTTAGGGCTAGCTACATCCCGAGACTATTAGAGTGGAACACCGGTGGCCGATGTAATGTTCTTCTAGATTTATGTTTTCCTTTTCTTTTTGCCCCCTCCTAGGAACAATGGGTGGGCCATGTTGTCTATCTCTACGAGTGCATGACACAAAAAGTTTGGGCTTATTATCTTCCCACTTTCTCTACCCAAGACTCTGGATATAGATCTCCCAGTATAATTTGCCAGTGTAGATTGGCATAAGTGGACCCGGATAAAGACATTCACCTCCCCTTTGATGTGGGTTCAAATCCCCCCTCCCTCCTCCGGTCTCTCAAGTCTTTCATTAATGGCAATTTCATCGTGAGGATCTCCTCCACCATTTATTTATGGACAATGTTAATGAGTCATTTGGGTATTCAATAGTTGGCCCATTCCTAAAACCCAGTTGACCAATTCCCAAAACCCTATGTGTTAGGTATCTTTACATTCTATTTGATTCAATTACGGGGAGTAATGTAATGTAATAATAATGATTATATATAAGTTTATTTGATATGATATTTTAGAAACATTAGAAACAAATTTATTTTATTTATTTAATTAAATATGAAAAATTAGGAAATGACTAAAGTGACCCTAGATTAAAAAAAAAAAGCCCATCCATCCTTCTTGCTTGCGGCTTGTTGATTGTGCCATGCACTCAACTATAAAGTCGCAAATTCGAATTAGCAGAGGACCCATAGGAACATAGGAATACTCTAATAACATCAACCAATAGTCACTTCTCTTGTACTTTTTCTCTTTCACATATACAAATTGATCAGTCGATGATCTGTTAAAATTATTTTGCCAAAAAGCCAAACCGCCATTCTCTTGGCTCTTTTTCTTTTTTCTCTTTCTTTCTGTTTTTTTTTTGTTGCAATTAAAGTTTGTTTCTCTCAATCACATAAAAAAATACTGATATTGATATGTAGATGTATAAAAATTAATATGCATAGAATTCAATCAACCGAGTACATTCTCGTGGCTCTATTTTTTTTCTTTTAGGTTGTAATTCAAGCTTAACAGGCAGAGCAATTAACAGAAAGTACAACAATGGTTCTCATTTATTAATGAAAAAAGTCGACTTATGGGAAATGGAAGGCTCACACAATAGTAAAAGGGAACGCAATTAATTATATATCATACAAACTTCAATTACATATCATCAATATTCTTCCCCCTCCCATACGTCTTCCAGCGAAGGAGGTCCACTGTTAATGCGTTGTTGTGTGATCTGACTTATCTTTTGATGGTCATTCTCAGTGAGTGACCAATCAAATGTTTCCAAGTTCTGCTTCATTCTCTCTTTGTTGTAACTCTTCACTGCAAAACTCACTCCCACCTCATATAGCCATCTCAGAGTCACCTATTACACCAAATAGATTTCCCTTGAAGCATCAGTTCATTACATATAATTAAGATCTATTAATCTAAGAAACCAAATTCTAAAAACGGAAAAAGAAAAAGAAAAGAATTATACTACATAATATAGAACCTGAGCAACAGTTTTGGCATGAGCCTGAGCAATTTCAGCGAGCAGTTCATTGTGAAGAACTCGATTGTCACCCCATACTGAGCCTGGAGCTCCCAGAGGAGAATATGCTGTTATGACTATACCTTTTTGTTTGCAGTATTGTCTTAACTTCTTTTGTTGCAAGACAGGATTCATTTCTACCTGTATCATAGTATACAACATGACAAAATTATTTTAACTTCTCCTAAATATTTTCCGTTTCTTCCCTATCAATGTAAAATATAAAAAGATACAGAGAAACACACTTATCCATGAAAAAGTGTGACTCTTCTTGTGTTATGTACAAATTTTTTATTATTTTAATCTTTTCCTTTTTTTTTATTGAGCTTGGTTTAACTTTTTTATCCTCGTAGTCCATCTTTTTCCACATATTTTAACAAGGTTAAATATATATATATAAAAAAATACAGTCTTTCAAAAAGTTATAAGTAATTACATATTTATTTGGTGCACTGCATGAGAAATCAATCAATACTACCTCCGTTTCAAAATATAATAAACAATTAACTAAACCATAAAAAAATATATTCAGCACCTTAATTAAATATGTCACAAAGAAAATTTTTTCCCACAAATACTCCATAATGTTTTCACATACTTCCACTGTCCCATATTATAAGGCAACAAATGAATTTTTTTATTTTATAATATAAAGTAACATGATCTTATTTGTCACTTTTATTTCTTATTAATATAATGTATAGTATTATAAATTATGTTCGAATTATAAAAATAAGAATATTTAACAGAGATAAATTAAAAATTTTTAGATTTTTTTAAAAATATATAAGAATATTATTTTTATTTTTAATATATGTAAATTAAATTTTAAATATTACCTTATAATATGATATAAGACGGAGGAAGAATATGTTAAAGGCAACGTCAATATACTTGTCAAATGTCTAAGTCATCCGTCATTAATATGGAATATTCTCCTAGACCTTATTAGCGATTGTGGAAAGGGCCCGCAATTGATATCCACCACATGAATGTTTTCTCTATTTAGGGCAACGTATTGGAGTTGCAAAGGAATCGGGGTAAGTCAAGAACTTGTAACGCACATAAAACAAATATTCCCTTCAATTACAAATATAGAATTTTTTGTTTTAGTCCTAAATATAGGATATTTTTTCAAAAAATGAGGTAATATTTATTATATGATACAAAAAATATTCCTATTTAATTGATGAGAGGAAAAGAGAAAAAAATTGAATAAGAGTAGTATTAGAAAAACTATGATTTTTTAAAAAATGAAATAGTTAATTAATTTTAACTCTTATTCTTAATGTGTGTGATAAGGTTAAAAGGGTCTTATATTAAAGTCATGAGAGAGTAGTGTTTAATTCCATACATTAGAGTTTGTAATACCAAAGCAAATGGTTTAGAGTAATGTGTGTTTATTTTCTCTCTTTTGTTGTAGATTAGGAGTTTCTCCCCGTTGATAATAAGGACAAATTTTGTTTGGAGTTGGGAGGATAAAGAGTAGATTTCTCTCAACTAAGTTTATTCCATAAATAAAAGCTGAAAATCAAGACCCTGATTATTCACCTGAGAAAGAAAACCCAACTAGTCATGTCAACCTAAATTAGTAAATGTGTTTTCTTCTTAATACTAAAGCAAATGGAAGATAAGCAAATTGTTTAAAACACCTCACTCCAGTTATAACCATTCATAAATTAACACAACGACCACGTGCCAAAGCCAAGAGAGGGAAACTGATAAAACTAAAACAGAAACATGTTCAATATGAGAAAGTTTAATTTTAAGATAGTTAACGGTCTTACTTGATTCAACGAAGGAGGAATCGTAGCGAATGAAAGTAGATTTTCAAGTTTCTTGATGGAGAAGTTGCTGACTCCAATAGATTTCGTGAGACCCAGTTTTTGGCATTCTTCCATCGCTGCCCACACACCCTTCATGTCGAATGGAACAAGAGCCTCTTTAGTTGGGAATAAACCGCTTCCAGGCTTGGAACTGATAGGCCAATGGATCAAATACAAGTCTAGATATTCTACTTTTAGTAACCTGCATAGGTAAGACCAAAGAAAAACACTACCTGTTTCAAATTCGATTGACTTGTTCAGCTAGAAAGAGAACTATATAGACTTTTCAGATCATATTATATAATGATTGATTATATATTGCAGAACATGCATGATCCATACGAAAATGTAGAACGCAATTTTTGAATGTAAAAGTTGTTCACCCAAGTGACTTCTGTAGAGCGGGGACCACAAGATCGGGATGATTATCAGTGATCGAGAGCTTAGAAGTGATGAAGAGTTCGTCTCTGGACCCAACAAGGCCAAGTTTAAGAGCTTCATCAATGGCTTCCCCTAGAGACTTCTCTGATCCATAAACTGAAGCAGTATCGAAGTGTCTGTAGCCAAGTTTGATAGCCTCTATGATTGCAGACTTGGCGGCGTTTCGCTCATGAGCTTCCATAGCAGCAGTGCCGAGGCCGATCACCGGTATACTGTGGCCGTCGGACAGAACCACATGATGGATTTGAGTTGCAGACATGGTGTGCTGTAACTGCTTGAGACAACTGTGAATTTGATATATGTTGAGGATGAAAAGGGCATGGAAGTATAGATGGATCTAAAGGTATGTAGAGGGATAGATGTATTGCATCAAAGCAGAAATAAGTTGGTGAGTGTGACTAAAATTAAGTTTGGTGAGGACCGACAAAGACAAACTTTCGCAAGTTAATTAATTTGATTTAATTAATGAAAGAATAGGACCGAACATGACATTCATTAGCCGGCATTATCAAATCATGTTCTTGCATCTGGTCTAATATCATTGGTAGATACGTATATAACTTCAGAAAGATGACTCTCAGATATTCCTTTATTTTCAATTAATTTCTCATTGCAACACTATACATCAACAAGTCTAAAGCTACATAGATGGCACGATTTCACTGGATTCCATCATGGATACTAGAGAATTCCTCAAAAAATTAGAAAGAAAAAAAAAGAGCTTTTATGTGAGAAACATGCAACCATGAACATTGATCCATTTGATAAGAATTTCAATAGTCAAATAACACCAATAAATAATTCTCTCCCACATTTTCTCTTTCCCGCCCATACACAAATTGATCAGTTGATAATCTTTTCCTTTTTTCTTTCTTTTTTTAGGTTGCAATTCAAGAGTGTTTCTGTGAATGACATTAAAAAAAAAAAGCTGATATTGATATGTAGATCTACAGAAATTAATTTGCAGAGAATTCAATCAACCATGCATGTACCATTCTCTTAGCTCTATTATTTTATTTGTAATTCAAGCTTGACAAGCAGAGCAATTAGCAGAACGTACAACTTAATGGTTCGCATTTATTAATTAATTAAAAAAGTCAATTTATGGGAAATGCAAGGCTTAAACAATAGCAAAAGGGAACGTAATTAATTATATATCATACAAACTTCAATTACATATCATCAATATTCCTCCCCCTCCCATACGTCTTCCAGCGAAGGAGGTCCTCTGGTAACGCGATGTTGTTTGATCTGACTTATCTTTTGATGGTCATTCTCAGTGAGTGACCAATCAAATATTTCCAAGTTCTGCTTCATTCTCTCTTTGTTGTAACTCTTCACTACAAAACTCACTCCCACCTCATATAGCCATCGCAGAGCCACCTATTACACCAAATAGTGTTCCATTTGAAACATCAGTTCATTACATATAAGGTCTATTAATATAAGAAACTAAATTCCAAAAAGTAAAAAAAAGAAAAGAAACTACAAAATAGAACCTGAGCAACAGTTTTGCCACGAGCCTGTGCTATTTCAGCGAGCAGTTCATTGTGAAGAACTCGATTGTCACCCCATATTGTGCCTGCAGCTCCCAGAGGAGAATATGCTGTTATGACTATACCCTTTTCTTTGCAGTATTGTCTTAACTTCTTTTGTTGCAAGACAGGATTCATTTCTACCTGTATCATATAACATTGTAATAAGACATAGTTTTACTTCTTCTAAACTTTTACCATTTTCCTATAAAATGAGATATGGAAAAACTGTTTTCTAGGCCATGAACAGTTGATTCCATGCAATACTCATTTGGTTTTTAGTTTGTCAAAATGAGATTTTAATATAATAGATTTTGCATCATGATTGTGGTGAAAGTTGATTTTGAACTAATATATCTTATATTTGGATACTTTACTAAAAAATTAGTTTTGACAAAGTGGTATACTTATATAATTTTAGTTACAAGTACTTTTAGATATGTCACAAATTTTTCTAACTACTACAATGTTGGAAACTTGGTTAGCCAACAGCTAAGCAATTCCATAGCCACTTTTACTTGAACCTAGTTTTGAGAGAAAATAAAGTTTCTAAGGGGATCCAGTAAATACATCCAAACATATTAGAAAAATAACAAAAACCAATTTGGGTTCAAAACTTGGATTCTAACGTAAAACAAAACATGCACACAATATTTTTATTCTTTTAATATTTTCTCGTACTTTTTATTTTCTCCGACTGTATGGAACTTGTTTTATATTCTTTCAATCGATCTTTTTCGTACATGTTTAGCAAGGTTAAATATTGAAAAAAATAAATACATTCTTAGAAATTTATAAATTATTATCTATTTCATGCACCACACAAAAAAGAGTTATCTAGGCCCCGTTTGGCTTGAAAGAAAGATTTTTAATGGCATGAAGATGAGAATAGAATGGGAATAAATATGGAAAATTAATGTTCGGTAGGTATGAAAACATAGACAAAATATTTTACTGAGAGATGTTTGCTAGAATTAAAAAAACAAAAGGAATGGAGGTGTTTTAAAATAAAATGACTAAATTGCCCTCCACTCTTATATAAGAAAATGAATGGAGATATTCAATCAGGCATATATTTATTTTGGACATTTTAACTATGATTCTAGAGTCTACAATGCCTTTCCCTCTTTTCAACTTTCGAATATATTCAATCATAAATGGATTCTCAATTAAGTTGATTCTATTATATAGCAACAATGTCATGGAGACACATTTTTTCCCAATATATCTTTTCTTTCCATTACCATATTCCAAACCAGGCGCCCCCAATTTTGAAAGTAGACTGCCATTTTGTCATCTTAAAAGTCAAAAGTCAATAGTTGTTAAATGTCTAAATCTTCGGCCAGTAATTGACACCCACCACATTGAATATTCTCTTGGACGATATTAGCGTTTTAGAATAGGGCCGGCCAGCAATTGATACCCACCAAGTGAATGTTGTCTTTATTAAGAGCAACTTGTTGGAGTAGCTAAGGAATCTGAGCAATGTCTAGAACTTGTAATTACACTTAAAGGATAAAACAAATTAAGAGTATTTAATTTAATTTAACACATTAATTAGAAGTCAGAACATTAAATATAAAGTACTTCCTTTGACCCTATATATAGGATCTTTTACCCTATTCCTAAATATAAAATCTTTCACAATATAAGAGGTCGTATTTATTATACATTTTCAAAAAAATACCTCTAGTTAATATATCCAAAGAGAAAGAGAGATTAAATAAGGGTAGTATTAGAAAAAATGTTGGGATTTTCGGAGAAATCGATGTAGTTAATTAGTTTTAATTTCAATTCTTAATTCCATGTGATTCGATTAAAAATGTCTTATATTAAGGACCAAAGGGAGTATAATGTTTTAGAATAAGAAGTGTGTCTGCTATTTAAGACGTGAATAGATTTTTTTTTTTTATACATTTTCTCTGCTTCTGTTCTGTATCCACTCACAAACAACACTAAAAAAAAAAAAATAAAGGCGGCCTCCTGATTATGAGTATAAAACTATGAGGGAATAATGCAAATAGGATGTAGAAGAGAAAAAATAGCAAAGATTCAAAACTCTTTTAAGACTAACTAGTAGCTAATAACCATATGCCAAAGCCAAGAGAGAAAATGATAAAGCTGAAACAGAAACATGTTCATTAAGAAAAAGCTTCGAGATTGACATGGTCTTACTTGATTCACCGAAGGAGGAATCGTAGCGAATGAAAGTAGATTTTCAAGTTTCTTGATGGAGAAGTTGCTGACTCCAATAGACTTCGTGAGACCCAGTTTTTGGCATTCTTCCATTGCTGCCCACACACCCTTCATGTCGAATGGAACAAGAGACTCTTTAGTTGGGAATAAATCGCTTCCAGGCTTGGAACTGATAGGCCAATGGATCAAATACAGGTCTACATATTCTAGTTTTAGTGACCTGCATAGGTAAGACCAAAGAACAACACTATTTGTTTCAAATCTTCAATAGACTTATTCAACTAGAAAGAAAACTATATACTTTCAGACCATATTATATATTGATTGATTATTATATATTAAAAGTTGCTCACCCAAGTGACTTTTGTAGAGCAGGGATGGCGAGATCAGGATGATTATCAGGGATCCAGAGCTTCGAAGTGATGAAGAATTCGTCTCTGGACCCAATAAGGCCAAGTTTAAGTGCTTCATCAATGGCTTCGCCTAGAGACTTCTCTGACCCATAAAGTGAAGCAGTATCGAAGTGTCTGTAACCAAGTTTGACAGCCTCTATGATTGCCGACTTGGCAGCCTCTCGCTCACGAGCTTCCATAGCAGCCGTGCCCAGGCCGATCACTGATATACTGCGGCCATCGGAGAGATCCACTTGAGGGATTTGAGTTGCAGACATGGCGTGCTGTAACTGCTTGAGGCAACTGAGGAATTGATAGATGTTGAGGATCAAAAGGGTCTGGAAGTATAGATGGATCTAGAGGGTATATAGAGGAAAGTGAGTGAGGGCCGCATTGTTAGTTAATTTAATTTAACAATAGAATTGGGCAAAACATGTGCATTTATTAGCTGGCATTATCTAATCACGTCCTTCTTCCTACATTTATCTAAGAAAAAATATTTACCTTACACATATTTATAATATTAGTTAGTTTTATTTAATTTATAATAAAATATTTTTCCTTAAAATTGTTGTCAATTAATGATTTTTTTTTTTACACTTGATGAATTAATAGTCATTGAGAAAAATAAATTTTAGCCAAATTAATGAAGGATATTATTGGAATAACTTGTTTATTATACCAAACTTCTACATGTATCTCAAATAGATACAAGTCTAACGTAGGATATATGGATGGCATGATACCATTGAACTTTTTAAAACCAATAAAAATACTAAGTATTCATATATAATAATATTGGATACTAGATAATTCCTTAAAAAATTTTAAAAAAATGTTTTTGTGAGAAACACATGGAACCAAGAATATTGATCCATTTGATAAAAATTTCATTGATGACTAATTTGTTTGTATCTTTGTAATTTGAGATAGAAGACTGATTTTGATCTATTGCGTTTTTTGGGCCAAATTCACCAAAACTTTCTTTTAAATTATAATTAACTAAGAAACAACTAACAAGCATGGAGTAATTTAAAAAAAAAAATGTCGCGCTGGTACGGTAAATAATAAATAGCCATTCCCTCCGGCAAGTAAGATCACCACACTCTACTGGCTTTCGTAATAGGAGAAAAATTTGATAGTCTATAACAAAATAATTTTGTATGGCTTAAATTTGATTGGCTGTGGTTAAGGTTGTTAAACTTGTAGTTTTATGTAAACTCATATAACGACTATAAAATAAACTCATAATGTAATTTTATGAGTTTACCTTTATTAATAAATAATTATTAAAATATATTATTATCAATATCCATCTCTTATTTTCCTCCTTCCCTTGTTTGGTTTCAGAATTTTAAAGGGAGAAAAGTTTTCCCCTCAACTACTATCCCAATTTTCTTTCCCTCCAAATTAAGGTTTTTTAAGGGAAGAGAGTATTATGCGAAATTTCCTGACCACCTTACCCTTAGTTCTTTTTAATATTCCAATCATGACCCTAAGATTGAAATAAACACATATCTCTATTTTCTTCTCTCGTTTGCGCTCTCCCTCTCCTCATACCTGAATCATGGCCATGGCAACGCTATCAATCTTCATCCTTCTCCTCCTTCCCGTCCTCTCTCTCATTTAAATACATTCTGATTTAAATTTTTTTTGGATAAATAGTTTAAAATTTTTGTTAAGATTTTATTACATTTAATAAACATAATGTTGAAGTAATCTATAAAAGAAAAATCCAACTAACTTAAACCCTCAAATAATTTTTACAATGAATGTCATTTTATTTCTCTAAAGGAAAGAGTTGAGAGATTATTAAATTAAATTTTCTTCATATTAAGTCACCTCCACTCATCCCGGGTCCTAGTCCATTGACCAACTTGGAGCCATCATCAAACCAATGGTTTAAAAATCGGACTGGACCGGACGATCGGACCGGTTGGACCATCACCCGGTGTGAAGAACGGCTCGGTTTTCAGCTTTGGACCATTTTAGGGGTTGAACCGGATTGAACCGCTTTGAATCGGCTTTTGAGCCGGAAACCGGAGCGATTTTTAGAGAACTGGACGATTTTTTAAATTGGGTAAAATTTAACTTAAATTTAATTTTTTTTATCAAAATTATTAATTATAAAAATTATTAGAGAGTAAAACACTATTTTTCATTTTATTTTAAAATTAATAGTTATAAAAATGAAAAATTTTATTGTATTATACTCTCTCCGTCCCAAATTATAAGAGAATTTTGAGACTCTTTATTTATTCTAAAATATAAGAGATATGGATAAAATTTGTGGAGTAATTAATATCATTTTTCTTTTATATCCTTGAGTAATTAAGGCTGTATTGATAATTACTAATAATGAATTAATCTTACTTCATACTTTTAATGTGGACAATTTTAGAAAAAAATTAAAATTGTAGTACAATTAATAAATTTAACTACCAAAACTATTTTTTTCTTGATACAGATAAAGTAATTATTTGTTTTTTATAATTGGGAAAGGAGAAAGTATAGTCATTTTATAATGTTATGGTCATATAGTGTTATCATGTTAAAGTGTTTTAACATTACTTTCAATGATTTAATATATATTAATTATTACTATATGAGCTTATTAATTTATTATGAACTTAAACTACTTAAATTTATTTTCTTAACAAATTGATATTTTATTTTTATACATATATTATTATATATAGTATTATTTTTACTTAATTATTACGTCACTGGTTCGACTGTCGGTCCAACCGATTGAATCATAAAAATCGTGACCCAGTGAAGTTTCTGATTCAACATCTGACCCGATTTTTAAAACATTGCATCAAACTCTCATTCTTATCTTCAATCCCCACCTTTGAATCTTCCCAAGACCTCACCCACTGCCACCACCACACATTTGACTTCTGGAATGAAGATGAATTCAAGGGCCTACTGTTTATCGAAGCCTGGGTTATACAATGAGTTAATTTTCCTTCTTTTTGTTGGTAAAATGAAATCAGGATCCCTTTGTTTTTGTTTCTACCTTCTGAAGAAAGAGTTGGGTTATACATGTACCATAAAAAATGTAATTTCCCCTTTTTTTTTTGGATAAAATGAATTAATATAATTATCATTATATAATTATATTGCATTAATTGTATTTAGGAGAGAGTGAAAAATAAAATATGAAATGGAATTTATACAAGATTATAAAAAAAAATCCACTATAAATGAGCACAATAGTAAATTTATTATTTGTTTTCCTCTTCCCTTCTGAATCAAACAAAAGATTACTAAAATTCCTCAAATTTTCTTTCCTCCAATAACTTTAAATAAGAAAATTTTAAAATTCTTCCAACTCCCTCTATTAAAATCTCTCATCTCTTTTCCTCGATTGAATCAACATATCGTAAAAGTATAATAAGTGGATTTATATTGATGGCCAAAACAAGTAAAGTTACTAGAAACTAGAATCTAAAATCACAAATTCATAAATATGATAAGTTAAGACTCATAACTATTTAAATATTATATTGATTAATTTTTCTTTTACTGAATGCATTAGTGTATACTCCCTTCACTCCATATTATAATGTTCCTTATAGAACATCTTCTTGATCCATAATATAAAGTATCATATATTGGATTGCCTTTTTACCCACTACTCTTATAACTTGTGCTGGATTAATGGAAATGGGTCTTGTAACTTGTTTTCTTCTTCTAATCAATAGGGTACAAATGTGATTTTTGGCTTTTTTTTTTTTTAGTTTAAAGATATAACAAAATATTCTTAAAATGCGTGAAAATATTGAAAATGTCTTATATTTGGATTGGAGAGAATATAGTTTCATCTTTTCAAAGTGCATTATGCCAATTTTTCCTATGAGAAAAAAAAGAATAGTTAACGTTTATTTTTTTACATTTCTTAATGTTTTAGAAACGCCAATGTCGATAAATGAGAGACTTTTGTTGACGTTTAATAATGTAAACTTTTCTCCTTTTTTCTAATTAAAAAAATAGGTTTTTTTAGCATTTATTTAAATAAGTACAATGATAGTATTTTTTTTTTAAAAAAAGTTGTATATATGTAATAACTCTCTGATTTTGTATATATGTAATAACTGCATTGAATCCTTTGACAAGGAAAAACAAACATATATTACATTAAAAATTATGGCAAAAAAATTTACAATTCAATTTCCAACATACCAACATCAATTCCTATTAAAAAATTTCCCACATATTTGTTTTCTCCCTAAAAAAACGTAACAAAAAAGAAATACATATTTGGTCACCCCACGGTTATGAAGCTTCAGAATTGAAGAGTACGCCTGTGGCCTGCACAATAGCAAAGAATTTGCTCAATAATAAATCGTTTTGGTAGCATCAAGACATATTATACAAGCCAACTTGCAAATTTAAGGAAAAAAAAATTCAGCTATCTATAACAAAGGTTTTTTAAATAAACCTTCTAGAATGTACGTTCTGAGAGGCCATTCTTGCAGTTTAAAGTGGCGCGATTGCATGGTAGGATTTTTATCTCTTAAGCAAATATTATTTTAATTATAATTTTTGTATATAGAATAAATCTAGTTAAGAGGGGTCTCCTATTTTCTCTAAATACTCAAAAAAGATTAGTGTCTTCTATCGGCAAAATATACTCTCTGTTCAAAAAAGAAGAAAGCTAAAATTATTCAAAACATGATTAAGGAAAACCATATAATTTCAGTACTACCGAATAAAATTATTGCATTTTTATTTCTTCACAAAATCATCAAACATTGGTCACTTGAGGCTAACTCAAGTGGTAAAGGGGGATGGAGTTTGGGTAGAGGTTTTAGGGTTCAAACTCTCATTATGTATAAAAAGAAAATCATCAAACATTCAGGTTCAAGAAAAGCTAGAACGCTTCTACCAGCACAGTTTTACAATTTTAAGCTTCTAATACATAGGTTTAAACAATAAAAAAGACACGGACAATAATGGTTTATCAATTGACAAGGCAGATAATTAACCAATTTATGGGAAGAGGAAGACATTATTCAGGAAGAGAAAAGAAAACCAAAAAAATGAAATCAAAATGGCTATGACGATATCACATGGAATTTGTGAATGATATAATTAAGTATCGTCAAGGAACGTATTCAAAGAAAGGGTATCCGTCGGTTAATGCTCGTATCTGTTTGATTTGACTTATCTTCTCCAAGTCATTTTCTGTCAGTGACCAATCAAATATTTCTAAGTTCTGCTTCATCCTCTCTTTGTTGTAACTCTTCACAACAAAACTCACTCCTTGCTCATACAGCCATCTCAGACTTACCTATAACGCCCAAAAAAGGATACCATTGAAAGTATCAATCCATTGCTAAAAACAACAGGTTATTTCGTTACATGCAGAGATGCAATGTAAAGGAATATGAATTGTAGTGTAATAATAAAATGATTATTGTTAAATTTTGTTTAGTAGTAGACCATAGAAACCGTTTTATTTTTCATTTTTAAATCAAATAAAAATACTATTAAAATGGCTGAAATGCCTAACCAATTTCTAGTTTTTACGTACACATGTTACCAAAATGGTGCAAATGGAAAAATATGAGGGCATTTGTGATTTGGCCTGTATTACATCAATGTAATTGGGACTCATTAGGATTTTGTAGGTAATATGGATTGCATGATTTGGTGTAATAGAGTTTATCTTGGTAAATAATGGGTGGTAGGGGTAGGGCAACGAAAAACGTAAATTAATTTATATAATGAACTTAATAAACAAAAATTAAAGTAAAAGATTTTACATGACAATATTCCCTCCGATCCATATTATAGAACATTTTGTATAATAAGTTTCTAGTCCAAAATATAGGATATTAAATATTTTTTTCCCATTTTATCCTTACCTTTAATTCTTTTTTACTCCTCATTTATAACCCTACAATAATAATAATAGAATGTGGTATTTAATAAGGATAAAATAAGAAATGTTGATACTTTTTGTATTGATTTCAAGTGAAAAAATAATTTTTTTGATATACGTGTAATTAATACAAAATACCTTATAATGTCACCGGAGGAATTACTTCAGTTTGCACACAACCCAATTAAACAGGCTCTAAGATATTAATTAAATTAAATTAAATTAAATAGTAGCATCATGAACAAAGTAAACAATTCCAAAAAAAAAAGATAAGAAAATAAACATGAAATTAAAACCTGAGCAACTGTTTTGCCATGAGATTTAGCAATGTCGTTGAGGATTTCATTTTCCATGACTCGATTGTTACCCCATCTTGTACCAGGAGATCCAAGAGGAGAATATGCTGTTATGAGTATACCCTTTTCTTTGCAGTATTCTCTTAGCTGTTTCTGTTGCCATGTGGGATTCATTTCTACCTGTTTCATAGTAGTGAGAAAAATATTTTAACTTGTCTTAAGAATTACTAGCTAAATGTTTGTAATAGAAAAATAAAAGGAAGGGAAGACATACATACCAAACACGGAGTATACTTCCACTTGAAGAGGATGAAGAGCTCCAGGTGGTAGAAACAAAATCATTCGGACTTTGTTTACTACTTCACCGTAGACACACACGGGAAAGAAAATTGAGAGAAAGAGCGAGAGAGTTTTTTTCAGAGAGGAAAGAAAGAAGCAAGAGATAGAGTCTCTGAGCGTTACTCAAAAAATGAATCGAGAGAGCGTTTTTGAATAACTTATCCTCTTCATCTTCTCCATGCACACACACGTTCACTTCAAACTGTCGGGGGTGTGCGTTGTGTGGGAACGGTCTTTATTTAACCGTTCCCTCCCTCTCTAATTAAAACAAAAAAATAAAATAAAATAATTTTATTTTATTTTGGGTTTGGGTCCATATGATTGGGCCCTCAATTTCCACCCATCAAGGGTGTAACCCAAACCCAACATCTCCCACTCACACTTGATGGGTTAACCTCTTATAATTCTTTCTTTCCATTTCATACTAAGTGTTCTACCGTGACCGCATGGGCATGCCGTCTATAATTAGGTATTCTTATACTAGAAATCCTTTTCAAGGACCAGTATAGAATTACCTTATGTATTTCGCATTTATTTTGTTCATGTATTATGCCTTGAATGTCCTAGATTTATCCATATACACTTCATCTATGGCAAATCTAATCCCTCATAAGTTTATATATATATAAACTTAGATCGCCTTGCTCTTGTATACTTAGTGTCTACGCTTAAGATGTTAATACCATAACTTCTTAACGGACATGTCTTAGACACCAATATAAGTGTGTATATGTTCAGATAATCTTCCTTTCGCCCATATTTCATTTCAATATGAAACAATTGCTTTCCTAGCATAAGACTTTTAGATCGAATTTATCATGACCATTGGATATATGCTAAAGTAGCTAACGTTGAATTATTTTCCATGAAAAATGTCAAAGTCATAAGGACAATAATGAGAGATTTTATTTCTCTCTGGGACTCACACAGTAATGAAGCAGGGATCTATTCATTTACTTCCCAATTGCGGTTTTATTAAAAAAACACATGCAGTATGAATTGCATGCTACGATGTTACTCTTATTACATAAGAGCGTATGTCGATTTTGTTTTTGTTGTTAACACCGTACAGATTTAAGTTTAGACACACACAGTGTCTAACCCGAATTTCACCAATCCTTCCACTTATCATAACGTCTTTATTGGAGAATTCTCATCTGGTTACATGTATTATGGATTGTGGGTATCCATAATTCAATCCAAAATTTATATTTATTGGATCTCATCCTGACTTATTCTCTTCTTTTGTCAGGGCGACTTATTTTGTATTGTTTAACTGTCATATCTGCTCTCTTTCATATTTGCTAGTAAATACAAAAGATGTCTCATCTTTGCCCACTCTTCATGAGTGTCAAAGGCGGTTGCTCGTGTGAGGAAGCCAACCTTATCAACATGTACGACATACTAGACATTGTATATTTTTCATAAGTATATTTACTCGAATGACTCAATTATAGAAAAATGTACTTAATTTTATTCATATAATTGATCATTACAGAGATTTGTATTACATCATATCCTACGAATACCAAGTGATTTTACATGATCAACATATATATCTCTCGGTATTGGCTTGGTGAAGGGATCAACAATCATTTGACGTGTAGGAATATGGCGAATTGTAACACTTTTCTGTGCTATGGCATCTCTTACAAAATTATACTTGGTGTCTATGTGCTTTGTCTTACTATGATACTTGGAATCTTTAGTGTAAGCAACAGCAGCCTCGCTATCACAGTTTATCAAAATTGGATCCAATTTATCACCAATGATCCCTAAGTGTTTTATGAATCTTTTCAACCATACTGCTTCTTGTACTGCTGCAGAACATGCAACAAACTCTGCTTCCATGGTAGACAAAGCAATACAAGTCTGTTTCTTGCTACACCAAGATATAGCTCCATTGTTTAGCAGAAAAACATATCCAGAAGTCGACTTGCGCTCATCTAGATCTCCTCCCCAATCTGCATCGGAGTATCCTACCAAGCGTAAATCACTTCCTTGATAACATAGGGCATAATCTGCTGTGCCTTGCAAATATCTCAGGATTCTCTTCACAGCTTTCCAATGTTTTAGTCCAGGGTTTGACTGGTACTTACTGACCAAACCAACTGCATAACAAATGTCTGGTCTCGTACACATCATGGCATACATTAAACTACCAGCTGCACTAGAATAAGGGACTCTTTCCATCATTTTCTTATCAGACTCAGTCTGAGGACACATATCTCGGCTTAGATTTTCTCCTCTTGAAATAGGAGTATCCATAGGTTTACAGTTTTTCATGTTGAATCGCTCAAGAATTTTCTCAATATAATTTTTCTGAGAAAGGGATATTAACTTTCTTGGGCGATCTCTATGGATCTTAACTCCTAGTATATAGTCAGCTTCACCCATGTCTTTCATTTCAAAATTCGAAGATAGCTATAATTGATTTTAGACTATTTCCGTCTAATAGTATATCATCCACATAAAGAGATAATATCACAAGATTCTTTTCAAAATTCTTAATGTATACACAGTGGTCCTCGTCGATCATCTGGAAATCGTACGAGGTTATAGCTTGGTGAAACTTCAAATACCACTGTCTGGATAATTGTTTAAGTCCGTAAATGGACCTTTTTAACTTACAGACATTATTTTCTTTCCCTTTCTCAATGAAACCTAATGGCTGTTGCATATAGATTTCTTCATCCAGTTCACCATTTAAAAATGCGGTTTTTACATCCATCTAATGTAATTCTAGATTTAAACTTGCTACTATTGCCAGAATTAGTCTTATGGAGTTAAAACGCACAACAGGTGAAAAAGTATCTTTATAATCTATACCTTCCTGTTGAGTATACCCTTTTGCCACTAATCGAGCCTTATATCGTTCAATTGATCCATCTGCATTTCTCTTAATTTTGAGAATCCATTTATTCCCAATTGCCTTACGTCCAGATGGAAGATTGACCAAATCCCAGACTTGGTTTATCCTCATTGAATTCATTTCCTCTTCCATTGCTTTCTTCCATTCATTACTAGCAGGGCATGATAAAGCCTCATGTATTGAACTAGGCTCATCATAATCTTGTAGAGTAACTATAAGTGCAGTCTCTTCTATTGGGAAACGTCTCTTTGGTACACTTTCTCTGTTACTTCTTCGCCGTGGGGTCTCTTGTAAGTTATTCTGTTCTTGAATAGAATCTTGTACTTGTCCTTGTGAGCTCCCACTCGAATTAAGAAGTTGAGGTATATAAATTTGTTCCTCAGTTTCTTCATGTATCTCATAAAGAAATACAGTACGATCTACCTCACCCCTGCTAGGAAATTCGTTTTCTAGAAATGTTGCATCTCTAGATTCTATTTCAGTGACACTCCCATCCTGATTTTCTCCAATGAAAACGTAACCCTTAGATTGTTCAGAGTATCCAATAAAGATACATTTCTTCCCTCTTAGACCTATTTTTCCATATTTGTGGGAAGTATCATGGACATAAGCTGCCGACCCCCAGGGTTTTAAAATATTTAAATCCGGCTTCCGATTTGTCCACAGCTCATAGGGTGTTGATGTGACCGATTTTGAAGGCACACGGTTAAGTATGAAGGTTGCTGTTAAAATTGCATCTCCCCAATACGAAATGGGTAGATTGGCTTGTGCCATCATGGACCTAACCATGTCTAGTAATGTTCTATTTCTTCTTTCGGCTACACCATTTTGTTGTGGGGTGCCAGGAATTGTAAGTTGCTTCACTATTCCCTTTTCTTCACAGAGCTTTTTGAATTGTTCCGATAAATATTCACGTCCGCGATCGGTTCTTAATGCTTTGATTTTCTTGTCCATTTGATTTTCAACTAAATTCATGTATCGTCTAAAACATTCTAGTGCTTCAGATTTATGTGACATCAAATAGACATAACCAAATCGCGAGTAATCTTCAATGAAAGTGATGAAATAAACAGCTCCATGTTTTGTCCTCACACTCATAGGACCATAAACATCTGAATGGATTAATTGCAATGGAGTTTCTGCCCTAGTTCCAGTTCCAAATGGTTTTCTAGTTGCTTTACCAGCCAGGCAATGCTCACACAAGGACATTTCCATTTTATCAATTTCACCTAGCAGTCCTTCTTTAGCTAGTTTAATCATTCTATTTTGATTAATATGTCCTAGTCTAGCATGCCAAGCATTCATATCAACATTTGAATTGGAAGAAGTTGCAAAACAATCATGCATATAAAATACATCAACAATGTCCATAACAAAGAACTTATTTGAAAGAAAAGCTTAACCATAAAAGGTCGTCCTTAACGAAATGTCTGCTACTTTATCATGAAAATTTACATTAAACCCATAAATTAATAAGCAGGAAATAGAAACTAAGTTCCGTCGGATGTCAGGTGCATGAAGTACATCATAGAGGATTAAGGTTTTTCCACCTCGCAAAGTTAATTTGCAGGTTCCTATGCCTTTCACCTCAATTCTAGCATTGTTACGAACATAAAGCCACTTGCTTTGATTCGGCAACTGACGGTACTCTGTAAAGGATCCTTGATCCCTGCTCACGTGGTCTGTGGAGCCTAAGTCAATTATCCAAGAAGAAGAAACAGTTTCTGTTAAAAAAACAGTACTTGAAACATAAGATATATGTGAATTAACATAATTCACTAGTACCTTTTCACGCTCATTTTGCTCAGGGCAATCCCTTGCAAAATGACCCAAGAATAGCACTTAACCTTACTCAGGTCAGTCTTCTTCTTCTTTCCGCCTTTCTTCCCTCTTTTCTTGAAAGGTTTATTCCCTTTTTTAAATTTCGGGTCATTCTTCTTACCCTTTCTTTGATATTTCTTGCCCTTTTTGAAATTGGGCTTAGGGTTTGAAGTTCCTGCTTCTTCAGTCAGATAGGCTTGTCCAGATGCTCTGTAAGCCTCTAGATGTTCATCTTCAAGCTCCAGGTGTTTCGTCACATCACTAAAAGTGTTTATATTCTCATTATAGGTCAAGTTGACTTTCATGTGTTCCTAACTTGAAGGGGGTGATCTTATAACAACCTAGATCTGCTGTTCATCAGACAATTCATGCCCAACTTCCTTCAGTTCTCTGATCATGCTGGCCATTTCTTATAGATGCTGTTTCATAGGAGTATTAGGCCTTAACTTATAAGTATCAAACTTAATTGTCAGCCTTCTAAGTTTGGTGGTAGAGGTACCTCCAAACTTATCCTTTAATGCCGTCCACATGGCTTGTGCAGTTGAATATTTTTCATACTCACACATGAGGTCATTTGCCATAGTACCCAGCATAGTTATACGTGCTATGCTGTTCTTCATTTTCCAGGCCATGTAGACCTCTTGGTCTCTCCTATGTTGGGCTGTATTGCCGGCTTCTGGTTGTGCCATGACTATAGTCAGTGGCTCTACAGCATCTTGTTCTTCCAATATATAGGAAACCTTTCGGTGCCAGATGTCCCAATTATCCCTATTTAGTTTATCTTCTTTGTTTAGCTCAGCCATTATACTCTTGGTTGCCATCCTCAAATCAGTTACGAAACTATCCCACATAAAGGATTTCTATTATTGAGCTGAACTAAAGAATGTATTAATTAAATATACATGTAGCATAGTACAATATACAATGTCATATACTTGTATTATTTCTTAGTAGAACAATAATAATTTCATTAGTTCTATGATCAGGAGACCACAAGTGTATCTCCCATCACACGGATGCTAATGTTACTATTATTTTCTATTAAGATTTTAATACAAGTACTAGAATAATTAACTCAAAAAAAACTTATTTTAAGAGCTCCCACTCAAATAAAGCGTATATTAAAAATATTAAATACATACAAGAACATAGTCATTGTACAAAAAAAATTAATAAAAAAAATATACATAAATTAAACAGGAAAACAGAAATTAATAATTTTCCTCTTAAGAATGCGATTCGCTATTTTCATAGCTCTATTAATCGCATCGACCCAGGTGTAATCTGAATATTTCTTATTTTGTGAATTCAGATTTTCTCTTAACTTAATAATAACGTTTGCGAAGAACTCAGCATCTTCCATATTCATCACAAAGTGTGAATACTTTACAAGAATTAGATACAAGTCTTTTAAATGTTTAATTTTAGTTGCATCCCTATTTGCTATGTCTTGTGCTACAGAGTGGGTAAGGGGTTGATCTACTTCTTGATCTTCAATTTTAGGCTCTTCAAAAATAATTTCATTTTCTTTTGGCCCATTTGGATCTGTATACACTTCTTGAAGTTCCTCAGGATTTTCTTCTCCTTCTAGAAACTCCTCATCAGGATCTTCATCAAAAAATTCACCATCTGGAATAAGTTCTTCCAAATACTCATAACTTGGAGAACCATATCCAACTATTTCAGTGCTTTCAGAATTCTCTTGCTTCATTATTTTTTACCTTCAATAAAATAGAAGGAATTATTAAAAAAAAATTTTTTTAAAAAAATATACTGAAATAGCTCTATACAGATCCAAATTTATCTCAAAACTAGGCAAATAGTATATCACATTGAAGATCTCGAATTTAGAAATTTTTAGAAGCAAACCGTGATAAAAAATAACCCTGCACGCGCCCCCACGCGCCCAGAGAAGATCAGATTACAAAAAAAAACTAAAAAAAATTTTGTTCCATACGCAATGGAGGCGCGTGTTGTACACGCCCCGCCTTTTTGGTCACACGCGCCGGCCAGACATCTTCCACGCGTCACCGACGTTCTGACAGTGTCTTCCACGTGGCCCAATCACGTGCTGATGGGCCCACGCGCCACGTCAGCATTCCACCCTTTTTTTTTTTTAAAGTCCCAATAACTCGGCCCAAAAAAACTGTTTTTTTTTAGAAGGGCCGAATGACACTGGCCCATAAAAAATTTTTTTTTTTATTATTAAATTTCTTTTCGTTTGGGTTGAGCTGCTGTGGCCCAACACCTTTTTTTTTTTAATACGTAGCCCATTATTCTGTTTAATTTCTTTTTTATGAGTCAAAACGACGTGTCGTTTTGGCGTTTCGCCAAAACGATGTGTTGCTGAGGTCATCCCTGACCTCCCGCTGGGTCAACCCGACCCGGTACGAACTCGGTGGCGGACCCGCGAACCCGCCACCGTTTTTCGCCATTTTCTCCTCCGTCCGGCGTCCGTTTGAGGCGTTCTTGGTGTTGTTTTTCTCGTCTCGATGTCCTCTACATGATGTTGGTCTCCTTTTATCCAAAAAATTGTGATTTCTTTAAACCCAATTTTTTCTTTTCCTACGAATACGGTGACTTTTTCTGGTATTTTCTCTCTAATCCAGTGTTCATTTTAATGCAGTTTTAGTAGGCTTAATCTCATCTCTTTATTCTCTACACAATGGTATATTTATTTTCTTGAAAGGGATGATCTTACAGTACCCTAAAACTGTACCGTGTAAAAAAATTTTAAATTTTTTAGATCCCCTATACTGAATCCTATTTGCTTATCTCATGAGTATAAATAGTATACAAATTATACAAAAAAACTCATAAGAAAAATATATACCGTATGCAAATTATGAAACTCAGAAAAAAATTTGCAGCGGAAATCGATTTTTCCTGAATCTAAACCAGGCTCTGATGCCAATAATAGAAAAATAAAAGGAAGGGAAGACATACATACCAAACACGGAGTATACTTCCACTTAAAGAGGATGAAGAGCTCCAGGTGGTAGAAACAAAATCACTCGGACTTTGTTTACTGCTTCACCGTAGACACACACGGGAAAGAAAATTGAGAGAAAGAGCGAGAGAGTTTTTTTCAGAGAGGAAAGAAAGAAGCAAGAGATAAAGTCTCTGAGCGTTACTCAAAAAATGAATCGAGAGAGCGTTTTTGAATAACTGATCCTCTTCATCTTCTCCACGCACACACACGTTCACTTAAAACTGTCGGGGGTGTGCGTTGTGCGGGAACGGTCTTTATTTAACCGTTCCCTCCCTCTCTAATTAAAACTAAAAAATAAAATAAAATAATTTCCACCCATCAAGGGTGTAACCCAAACCCAACAGTTTGAATAACCATTAACATATTCTATATACTTTCCGACATATAATTGGTCTAAGGCAGAAAGTGAAATCCCACTGTATTTAATTTAATATATTTATTTATGCTCAACTTGACGAAGTAGCAAAGCAAAACTCCAATCATGGTGGCCATCGACCTTACGTCATTGGAACAAATTCTCTAATTGAAATATACTTAATTAATTAATTTTTAAATATTGGTGAGTATAAAATATTATTCTGTATTTTAATAGATTTATTATCATAATTTTAATAATAATTATTCAGTCAAAAATCAAAATAATAATTCTAATTAAGAGCTATTAATCGTGAAATAAATTAGTTTTAAGTAAGTGTTTGACCAAATATACTATAAATTACTGAAACACATGCGCAAGAAAATGCTTCATGATTTATGGTCTTACTTGATTCACAGAGGGAGGAATTGTAGCGACGGACAATAAACTTTCAAGTTTGCCTGTAGAGAAGTTACTGACACCAATTGATTTTGTGAGACCGAGTTTTTGGCATTCCTCCATTGCGGACCACACGCCCTTTATGTCTAATGGTATTATGTTCTCTTTCATTGGGAATAAAGTGCTGCTTTCCGGCTTTGAACTGAAGGGCATGTGAATCAAATACAGGTCCAGATATTCCAGTTTTAGTAACCTGCATATGTAGGTAAGAGCAAAAGAGACAACACTCGTAATTTCAATAGACAAATTACTTTTAGATTCAAACTGTTTCCTTACTGCAAAATAAGAATTACTTGTTCAGTATATGTTCTTGCATCTAAAAGAGTCAAATAGAAACAGTTATGCTCACCAACCGACATTAGTTTAGTTGATAATGGTCAATCTCACACTCTACTGAGTTTGAATTCTGCTTCTGATATAAAGATCTTGTTATATATATTTGTACCCATTGAGCTATATACGAGACTTGTTCTGCGCAAGTACCGAGAAAATGTTTTTGAATACGAAAAATATAAAAGAAATAATTATTATGCTCACCCGAGAGATTTTTGTAGGGCAGGAACGACACGATCGGGATGATTATCAGTGAACCAGAGCTTAGAAGTGATGAAGAGCTCATCTCTGGATCCAACAAGGCCAAGTTTAAGAGCTTCATCTATGGCTTCCCCTATTGGCTGCTCAGTCCCATAAACTGAAGCAGTATCAAAGTGTCTGCACCCAACTTTGAGGGCCTCTAAAACTGCCATCTTGGTGGCATCACCGGGAGAATGCGCGGCGCCATTGCCCAGGCCAATCAACGGCATACTACGGCGATCAGAGAGAATCACTTGAGGAATTTTGGTATCAGCCATGTTGTACTGTCACTGCTTATGGAAAATAAGGATTTTGATAGATGTTTAGGTTTGAGAAAAAGTTGTGTCACTAAGAGTATGCTGATATAGAAATGGAGCAATGATCATGAATTACATATAAAGTCAACAAACCAAAAGTTTGAGGAGGAAGACAAGCAACCCTATTCTACTATTCATTAATTGAATAATGGAAAAAATACATTACACGGCAACGACCTTGAATCACATCCTTTTGGATCTGGTCAAATAAATATATAATTACTTACAGTACCTTAATCATGCTAACTATTGACTTTGGTAGAGATGCACATCAAATAATAATAATAATCATAATAAAATGGTGGCATTGATCATTTCAATTCTTGCCTGCGATTTCAATTCGTGCTTGCGTATATGATCATTTTAAAATGATCAATGAATTCATTTCTTACCTCGAAGTTGAAATTTGTATTTTAACTGAGGCGATGTTGCACCATATCTGCAGCAGAACGTGTGTAAACAGCAAAGGAAGAATGTCAAAAACTCGGCCTTACTAAATCTATTGGAGTCTATAACTTTCTCTGCGAAGAAACTTGAAAATCGACTCTCCTTAGCAACCATTTCTCCTTTGTCAATCAATTAAGACCATCGATAAAATTTTCATGTTATTTTTTTCGGGCGTTTTTTTAATGACTTGGTAGTTAGTACTACTGATTTTTTTTCTCAGTTTCAAGCATTGCTAGATTCCAAAAGGAGGTAACTATCCTAGATCAACTTTTTTTAATCCACAATACTCAAACCCAAAAATACTTAATTTAAGAGATGTCATATTTAGTGTTTCTTTTCTATGATCCATATATCGAACAGCTGAAGGAATTAGTCATAAGAGAGTATCTAATTCAAAATTTTTATGAAATTTTCCTAACGAAATGAACCCATATGCCTGTTTTTCTTTTTAAAAAAATTTAAATATCCTAATTCCCTTTTCGACTTTGGTGACTAGTTCTAGCAATCGAGATTTGGGATGTGGACTATGTGCATGTTCCATCTGTGTTGTCGAGATAAAATCTATATGGTCCAAATTTTACTATTTTACTTTTTTATTTTTAGCATAAAATATATTTTTATAACTTGATAGTTATAAGATTGACATTATTTTTTATTAGGTCATTTAAGATAAAAATTATTATAATTGAATTGATCAAACAAGAAAATCTAAACCATTTAAATTTTATCTTAATATGTAGTTCAAATGAGATGTGCACATGATGCACATTTTTGCAGTTATAACTAATGATATTCACCAGATCTATTAATTTTCCTAATTCTACGTGTTTGTACTATGGTTAACAATTAACTGTTGGGATAAAGAAAACAATGAACTGATTTAATGAATTGGTAATTCTTACGTACTAACATACATATAATGAGATAAGTCCTGGTTGGCAACAAAAGAAGCTAATTAAGAGAATACTGCACATGGCAAAACGGTCAATTGCACAAGAAAGTAGCTGCGACCCAAGGCAAAACAGTTGCGGAGGTTCAAATTTTAAATTCATTTTGTTAATTTTGTCCCCTTAATTTGGTGTCTACTTCTAATGAATCGACACATTGATTTTTTTTAAACGAAAGAATTTTTTCTAATACTGCTAATGTAATCCATTTCTCTTTGGTAATAGGTCATTCTTTCGCTTAGTCAAATTTGTACAATCGACCCACTAACAAAGAGCTACACAATAAGGAGAAAATGAAGCAGAACTTGGAAATATATGATTGATCACTTACAGAAAGTGACAACCAGAAGGTTAGTCAAATTTTTACAATCGACCCACTACCTCACTTAAAGACACATGGGATGACAAAGCTTAACATTAATCGTTGTTTCTAAATTCAACATATTACAGGTGAAGCATAGTGAGCACTATTCCTCCCCGGGGGCGCCAAAAAAAAGAAACCTCTTTCTTTCAAATTGTTTTTGTTTTTCAGCTTTTTTTTTTAATTGGGAAAGATTTAACAATGAAGTGGTCACACAAATCTTCTCAAATTTGTCATTTTTAAAATCATTATTTAGGACATACATACAATGTTTTACCTCATCACCTTCATCACCAAATGTAAACTCTAAAACTCTATTCAACCCACCTAATATATACTTTCTCCGGTCTATAATATAAGTCATATTTAACTAATTACATAGAAACCAAAAAAGGTAATTTTACTTATTAAATCTATAAAAAATATATTATTTTTAAATAGTACCCTTATTAAATGTATTATGTTTAAAGTTTACTATCTGTTTTACATTTAATTATAGATAATGATAAAAGAGGGAAAAGAATATTTAATACCATATAAATTACCAAATGAAACTTAATATTTTGGACAAAAAAACTTTTAAAAGATAATTTATATTTTGGACCGGAGAAAGTATATATGTATGTACATATTTATGGAATAATTTGAAAGGAAAATAAACAAACTTAATTACTCCCTTCGGTCCTTTTTATAAGACACTATCTAAAAGATTTCTTTGATTCTTTTTATAAGGCATTTTGTAATATTAAGCAATATTATTCCATTTTTATCCTTGGTCATTCACTTCTCAATCTCATAAATTATTATCTAGAAAAGTTGAGTCTTTGATGAACTCAAGTTTGATTGGTCAATTTTGATTAAAGTAATGTAACACCCCTCATGATATCTTTCTTACCATTGTGTGCAGCACTGGAGGAAACCAGGACGAAGGAAGGTTCAAGTGGAGTCTGAAAGAGCTCTACGCCGTTGCTTGAAGCAGAGCCACCGCGGTGAGAGTGAGTCCAATGGTGTGGTTTCAGTTGAACTTGGTGGTGCCGCAGCAAGATTCGGGATTTCTGTTTAAATCCGGATTATTTCAAATAATCGGGAAAGAAAGAAACGGAGGAGAACCGAGGGAGCTCTGCTAGGGTTCGTGTTTTTCGGCACCTAGGAGCAATTTTCGGACCTTGAAAGCTTGGATTCAAGTTTGTAAGTGTTCTCTACTGCTCCCTCTCTATTTTCTTTGGTTGAAATTTGGAGTTTTTCGGTTATATGTCGGGATTTCTAGTTTGGGACGAAATCCACCGATTGAAAAGGATGAAATGGGGTTAATGAAGTGTGTTATAGTATTCTTGTTACTTGGGTGTGAGTTTTGAAGGGATTATATGTGTTTAGAGCTTAACCCTAAGTTGTTCTTGGTTGAGAGTATGAGAAATCCGAGTTGTATGGAATTGTGTGATGTTTGAATGGTTCCTAGGAGCTTATTGACGCATAAAAAGGGTATTGGAACTTTAGGTTAGGGTAAAGTGGTTGAATTTTGGAATTTGGATATTTGGTATATTGTGTTAATTAAGGTATTATGATATTGTTAAGGTTGTTTGGCTACTTGGAGAAGGCTAGTCGTGGGATTGGTGTTTAAGAAAGTTTATGGAACTCGTGAGCGTGGTATTGACAACCTGAAATAATCGGGTGTTTGTTTGCATTGTATTGTATGATAGTATGTATATTTGTATATATATATGTGTATGTTTCTTTCATACCACGATATTGATGTGTTTGTGTGTATGGTTTTCTATATATATCATGGTATGCACACAGCTAGATGATTATGATTATGACTATGATGATGATATTGATATGGTATGACATGATGCATAGCATGACATTGAGATCATGATGATGATGATGATGATGATTATATGATGATACATGAGCATCACCACATGATATTGTGAGCTTGCGATATATGATGGATTGGGTGGTGATGATGATACGATATGATATATGATGATATGAAATATGATGATATGAGACATGATTAGGGAGGATAAGGATGGGATCCCTGTCACTAAATTCTTCCCTATGGCCAGGGGAGTCAGGCAGTAGTGGACTATACCTTCCCTAAATCACCACCAATTCGAGATGGTCCAGGGGAAGGAGAGCCACGGTCTGAGTGCTAGTGTAACCTTTGGCCGGGTTGCATTAGTGTAAAGTGAGCTTGGTGATGTCTCGGAATTAGTCTTCACTGACTGTTGGAAGGGAGTTACCTATATGAAATGTTCTCTTATGACGATAGCCCGTGGTTCTAGCTGTGTGCGAGGGAGACATGCATTTCATTCATTCCACAATGCATTCATGAGTTGCATGAAATATATGGATATATGTGTGTGTAGTTGTCCCTGGTTACTGAGACATTATCTCACACCCCTCTCCCATGAACTAACCTTTTAGGTGACGTTTCTGGCAATAGTCTGGAGAAGACGCGGGAGTAGTTACTTACGTGGGAATAGTCTATGTAGTATTTGTAATTGGATAATATATCTTGTGCCACGTAGGATAGAAGGTTTTGTAATAGATGTATGACATTGATAAGGATTGTTATGGATGGATGTATGTATAGTTATGTATGTTGTGTGTATGTGTTATATATGATGAAAGTTGAAATTGGATCTGATTGGTGTGTTTTAGGGCCTGTAGCCTGTTTTGTCAAGTAGGGGTTCCAGGGGGTCAAATCTCAGAGGAGTGGTTCCTTTGGGATGAAACCTCTTTGGATAAGTTGGTTTGGGGGTTTTGGACCTGTATGAATGGTCTTTGAGTGACCATTTGCCTTTAGTGGTAATTAGAGGTGCACTACTACAGAAATGGCCTTTAGGAACGCTGAATCTGGAACGTTTATTGGTAAAATATGCTGAAAAAGCATTCCAGGAACGTGTTTTTATAAATTGTGCCAAAAGTTTGACCTTCAGGAACTTTTCTTAAAAAAGCGTTCCTGAAATTTGACCAATTCGTACAGATCGCCATTGTGAAAGACCTTCTGGAATGCTTACTCAGTTACTCAATTAAACGTTCTGGGAGGCCTCACTGATTACGACACGTTGCTTTCATTTAAATGTTCCTGGTATGGCTTTTCATTAAAATTTTGATTTTAAAGCTTCAAACAAGGCACATCGTATCAGCTAGGTCACCAATGCTCCTCGACAGATCTACAATGCACTTGCCCTTCCCTCTCTCACCCATCGTGCCTTCTCCTTGCTTGCAGCTTTCATGGCGTTCCCTTTCTAACCCATCACCATTACCACCGCCATCGACGATCTCCCCTCTAGGATTCGAGCATTAAGGTCAGGCCCCCAACTTGATTTTGACCCTCCTCCTTCCTTTCAACTTCTTTCATCGATGTGACTCCATCAATCCTTATTGGCCAATGATACAAGCTTGTCCTCACCACCGGCAAAACCCAAGCTGAGGCCGTCTTTATCGTCGCAGCAAAATAGGGAAACTTTTTCATCTTCTCATCAAAATCAAAAAGACGTTGACAGTGCTGTGTGAGAGGAAAAATGGTATAGCAGAGTGTGATTAGAGGTATGGTTCTATGCCTCTTCCATAGCTGTGAATAATTCCATGAATGACTTGTTCCAAATATGTACTTGCCATTTTTTGCTGTCATGAATGTACTTAATTTCCACTTCTCATTCCACGCACAAGTTATGTGTAAAATTGGTTTGTATTTTCTCCATTTATGCATTCAGGAAAGTGATATTATGAAAGAATATGGTTGTTTATAGAATTTCACTACTACAGAAATTACATTTAGGTATGCTTATTTTTAGCCTTTGGGTATGCTTTTGAAGCGTACCGTATGTGACCGCTCCAAACTCCTTTGCGTACGTCTCAAAAAGCATACCCAAAGATTGTCCTTTTGGGTGCATTAAGGGTGCGCTTTATGGTTAAAAGTATACCCAAAACATAGTCTTTAGGTACTCACACCATCAAAAGCGTACCCAAGGGTAGGCCTTGGGGTACGCTTTCCTTGTTAAGCACACCCAAAGTCCCGCCATTGCGTACGCTTTATTTTACAAGCGCGTCTAAAACGCCTTCTTTATTTTTTTAAATTCCAATGCAATTCATGTAAAAATAATAGAACACGACAACATTGTTCTAACATACACAAAACATGCCAAAAAGTCTCCTAACAATGTCTAAAACTTCATGAAGTTCTTCTATTTCCAAAACATGCCAAAAATTCTCTAAGCAAAATTATAAAAGTCAAAGACCAAATCTTAATATGGTAGTCCAACCATTTGATGAATTTAAAATATTTTTTAAATTGTTATCCTTACTGCCCCTCTCATCTCTATGCTCTTTTTTGTCTCTAGTCTCCATTTTATTTTTCTATCTTCATTAAGAAGATACTATCAAAAAAGTTTCTCCATCATATCAAAACTTCACAAACTACATCAGGAAATCAAGAAAGGTCTCATATACCAGAAAATTTACCCAAAACTATTGTTTTATGGTACAACTAATATATTCATTTTGGCTTTAACATATTCTGAGTACCTCCATGAAAATCCCATCCACTCCAATAGCAACTGCTATCCTTCCAATGCATGGTACCAATTCTCGAAGGCCTCCAGTAGTAGCACCCCCACCTTACAACTACACAAAGAAGTAGAACTATAATCACTGATTAAGATGTAAAAATTAACATTTTTACAAAAGATCTTCAAGAAAAGTTACATGTAAAAGCTTCAATAGAGATGTAGGTCATAGAATCAACATTTTCAGTAACCTATGGCAGAAAATATTTACTTAAAACGAGATAGTTGGCTTCTTTCATCCACTCCAAGTTTTATTGATCAACAATCAAATCATCTATAGAACAAAACAACAGATTAATATATTTTGGATTTTTAAATAACCAGCCTATCATTAATTCAAGCTATAGAACTAGCCTTTCTTGATGTTGACAATTTTTCCAGTTTTAGTTGCTGCCACTAGAAGATCTGTCTGTCATTAGAAGGGAAATAAAAGAAAGAAGTGAAATCAAGGATATCTATCTACCAGCAAAGCCAGTCAGTTATACAGGTACTGATAATTGAACTAGAAAAATATTATTTTACTTAATGACATAAGAATGCTGGAATCTGAACAACATTTGTAACCATGCCAACTGGTTCACATTGGCAAAAGAAAAGATGAATGTGTAACAGTTAGTTTAGAAATTAGGTGCCTAAACTTCACTAAATTGCACCTCTAATATTGGAAGCATCCATTCAATAAATTAAAATAATATTATATCATGAATTTAATAATAAAAAATTGCTAGCCAATTTAACTCACGAGTTTGGATGGGTATAAGCCAAAAGGAAATGGAAAGATAGCAAACTCAAATCAAACTTCATAAGACATATTCTGGAACCAATTAAATGGTCTAAGCAAAATTTTTTTCTAAGATATATCTCCAGATAGATAAATTTCTTTGGTCATCTAGATACATGCATCAAGTCCCAGAAATAGGCAAAGTACAAGGCTACTCAACAAGCAAAGGGATCATTAAAAATAAGGACTAACAGCCAGGCCTAAGTCTGCTTAAACAACTTTTGTTATTCAGAATCTTAGTGACCTGTTCAATTGTTGGGGTAAATGAGCCAGTGTCTCTACTCCTACTTTACCCAAACCTAAAAGGCATCAATTAATATTGAATGAAAACTTGTCAAAGTAACATACGATAGAAAAAACATTTGATAACAAAATAAAGAAAAAAATCACTACATCTAAATATAAATAGTAATAAAGTAGTATGCTCAATAAGATTCATATTGAATTCACTGCTTTTGCAATGCATCTATTTGGCATTGTAGAAACATTGGCCTCTATATTTGTGCTCCCTAATAAATATACAAGTAAAATAAAAAATAAGTAAAAGACTAAATCTTAGTGAAGTAGAAATAAGAAAGAAAAGAAACATACTAGAAGAACAGGGCCTTCAAACCAAAAACAAGAAATAATGATAATGACATAATCAACGGAATAACATCCATAAAAACTGCATTCAATCAAGATCCAAGAATGTTAGATTACAATTTAAACAAAATGAAACTTCTTGATAAGGACATAATCAAAGGAATAACAGCCAAGTCAAACAAAATTTAAGAAACCCAAAAATAGAGAGACCCATTTGGAAGTGAAGGAACAAAGAACTTGCCCACGTCTTCCTTTTTTGTCAAAAATAGGGAGTCTTCAATAGAGAAGTAGAATGTTACAAACACATTTTATGCAGCAAAACCATGGTGTCTAAACAAAGAAGGCTTAACAAGTACATAGTTTTAGAAAGCACTAGCTGTACTGATTCTTGAGTGAAAAGCTGCAAGAGAGAAAACTCTATGCTTACAACTTGGCAAGTTTACATCATATGAAGTAGGGATAGAAGGAAGTAGAACACAAAAATAGAATATAAATGCTCTTATGTGAGATTTTATTATTGGATTAAAAAATGCTTGAGTATACGATATATAAATCCAAAATAACAAGACTTGCATGGATAAAGCCAAAATAGTAATCATTCTTTTCATTGCAAGTTTCAAATTTTCAAAAATGAAAAAGAAAAAATCAACCTCGAATGTGATGGGAGAGAGCGTCTTTCTGGACAAAGAAGGTCCTGGAATTGGGTACCCAAGCGTGAATCATACAAGCCAGAGAATTGAACTAGTTCATACTCAATAAGTCACCCACAAACATAATCTTCTTCCCCCTGTATATCTGAAGGAAATTCAAAGCATTGATCCTGCACAAAAGCTCATGCCCATTTAACATGAAACATGAGGCTCTAATACACACACAAGCACACAACAAAACCTCAAGTATCTTTATGTAATTTGAAGGTAGTAAATACCTTTGCAAAGGACAAGAGACCCACGGGCTGATGGAGAACAGAGACCAAATCCGCTGATGGAGAATATGTAGAAGACCCCATGACCTGATGAAGATGAAAGAGACCCACGAAGCTGGTGACTACGACAGAGACCACGAAGCTCCAGCGAACAGGATGGACAACTCACGGCCGATTGCGCACAACCCACTAGCCACCTTGACCCGCGAGTTGAAACCCATGGAGCTCTGTGCACAACCCACTAGCCACCACCACGACACTTATCCACACTTGAGAAGCTCCAGTAACCCACGGCCAGAGACTAACGAAGCAGATCTTGCCAGAACAAAGAGCTTGGTAACACACGACCTAACGACTCGGTAACCCACGCACGACCCGTGAAGAAGAACAGGATGGGAGTGCCAAAATCCAGAGGAAGTGTGAGTGGTTTCTTAGTTGATCATCGACTGAATAGAAGAGGAAGACCCACGATGGCATTCGCGTGAAGAAGAGGCGGGAGAGAATTTTCATTGAGAGAATAAAGGGAAAGTGAACTTCTGTGAGTGGCGCAATGTTAAGTTCGCAAGAGCAAAAGTGTACTGTAGCATTTTAACTGGTTTTGGGTGTGCTTATGAAAATAGAGTGCCAAAAGACTCCCACTGTTTCGGTATGCTTTTAAGAAAAGTGCACCCAAATATATTTGGCAGTGATATTTTTGAATGCTTTTTGTAATAAGCGTACCAAAAAACAGATGTTTGCGTATGTTTTTTTGCTGTCAACATACCCAAAGGTTTTTTTTAGTACGCTTTTTAAATAAGCATACCCCTATGTGCGCACCAAAATCCAAAATCTGTAGTAGTGTTTGTATTTCATAATTATACTTATTTATTTTCTTCCCCTACCTCTGAATCTATTTTCTTGAATGGGGAGGATCTATATTTTCATAAAATGCGCACTATTTTTGTGCTATGACTCTAATTATCTAGTCATGATGTAACCACGTTCTTCTTTAATAATAGATCCCCACTTCTAAACATGCCTCCTATTTAGCTATCATACTACACGTTCTCTTCATGTTGCTTATTGCCTCGTCCTTTGGCTTCTTGCTTTCAGTAACTTGACTTGGTTTCACAACCTTCATCATATTTTAAATTGAATTTAATTTAATACATACCACCAATAATGAACTTTTGAGTCATAAAATTTGTAAATGGGCTTTATAAAATTCATTGGACCTTTCATGACAAATTTAGGCCAAACACTATGATATAATCAACTATAGAACTAGCTAGTTCCAAAATGGTGATGCTCATTAGGATATTTGGTTAAACTAAAGTGGATCTTATATATGCATTTAGAGTTCAAGATGAGACACAATGTTCACAACTTATGATTAGTATGGCTCCTTAAAATTTTATATTGATATTGATTGATCTATCAATTTCACTCTTCCTAACATTTTAAAAGTAGGAATCAATATCTATGATTGCCTCTGAATCTATTTTCTTGAAGGGGGAGGATCTATACTTGCATAAAATGTTATATATGGTCAATAGGAAAGTAGAACATGAAACTTTAGTTGCTAGAGCTTGTCTTCCCTTGCCTTAGAATATAATCTTGTTTATTTTGCATTATGAATTTGCAGGAGATGGCCTTTTATGATGTTACTAGAATATAGTTTTGTTTATTTAGTCAAATTCCTAATTAATAATTCACAAGTTATCTCAGTTGCCCAAATTACCAACCTAAAATTCTGTTATAATAATTACATTTTTACATAATAAAATGAATAATAATTCTATCGTCTGATACTAGCATTACTTCTTCTATGCAGGTTATGGTTCTTTCAAATCAAAAGCTACGTCTTGGTTTTAATCAAATGAGTATATGCCACTTCCCTTTGGTTCTTATACTTCTTTGCTATATGAAATCTTTTTTTTGGCTTATTAGCTGCCAATGCCTTTTATTTTGCTCTAGTTTGTCCTAGACTGAATTTAATACATTGATGATTCATCTGAATTTTTTTCTCTTGTGGACTACTTGTAAACTACATTTAGATGCAGAGAGAATGCTATAGACATGATTTTATGCTTTTATACACCTGTAAGTAGAGAATGCTTTCCTAGTTTGATTAATCTTTGTAAATTGTAACCATTTTAAAAAAATCCTAAGTGGAATTTTTCAAAGCTGTTCTAGGTTGAGATGGCCAAACTACTGCAATATGCACCAAGGTTGTCAAAATTATGAATTACTTTTAAAATTGTTTATTTACTTAAAGATTAATTATAAGCTCATGTTGGGAACATTGTCTATAATCTTTTGATATTGGTGTATTCATTCAAAGAAAGAGACTCCATTAATAAATTGTGTAATGAATTGTACGAATCATTGGGTCTAAGAATACTTTTAAGATTATCAATCCAACATGATATTGTCTTCCTTAAAGTTTCTCACAACTAGATAACAGTAAGTTTGCAAAAGAACAGAGTAATGGAATTTTTATTTTTTAGATCACCAAAAAGTTGGATTCCATATTGGCAAGTTGTATTTTGAGTCAAACACCCTTAAAATAATCCCAATTTCTGTATGTATCAACATTGGATGTTAATTGAAATTTTAGTCTATTAACACTAAGAATTAGAAATAGGCCAAGCTTGAGAACTCAATCATATTGCATTTCCAGTGATTGATATTGAAGATATTTTATGATTTAGCACATGGAAGGGCTACTAACCATGCTCCAGGAAGAAAGAAAGTTATCATTTCTTTTTGTTAGTGGAGAGGTAATATTCTTGATGCATCTCTATGAATAATTAATGTTAACATGCCAATTTATCCCATGTTGGAAATGGGACCCAAAATGGATTGATATCATGTGCTATGGCTCTATTGATCGGTCTGTTTGGCAATTAATAGGGCATAATTTTTTTAATGTATTAGCAATGTGTATATATTAGGAACTAAATTGTAATTGATTACTGAAATGTTTACTTTTTAATGTAATATTTATGCATTCTTGTCAACGTGTATACAATAGTAATTTTTTTGAAATTTTGAGTGCTTGTATGAAATAAGAAATTGCTATTTCTTACTTGAAATAAGAAACAATTGCTATTTCTTACTGGAAATAAGAAACAATTTACCACCCCTGAGATTGTATATACCTCAAACGTAGGTTTTTAAATTGCTCCAAATTTATTTAACTACATTTTATTGTATGTGGTGCTTCATTTTGCAGTGCTTTTCAAATAAGTAACATGCTCTCTACTCTAAAGAAGACATACAATAAGTCATAGAAGAGTGGGCAAAGTATGTGTTAAAAAAATGTAATTTATATATTGTTTATAATATTTAGAAATTATTTAGAGATATTTTGTGCTGACAAAATCTTATTTATTTGTCATTTGTGTATTGATATTAATAGATTAATAGTAATAGATATAGACTCTTTGGGTTAATGTGTCTTTAATTTCTATACATGTATAATAGAATTGTTTGAATGGTTGAGTACCATGATTTTGTATTTTGGGTATGCTGGAATGGTTGAAATAAGATAACAAGAAAAATGAAATTTTACATTTTAAAAAAAGTGTTTGGGGAATGTTTCAAGTGTGTGCCAGAAATCTCATCTTTGGGCACGCTTCATATTAAGAAATGTTCCTAAAAACTAGTGTTGAGGAACGTTTTGTGGTAAGAAGCGAGCCGTAAAACTAGTATTCCGGAACGTTTCGTAGTAGGAAGCATGCCACAAAATTGGCATTCCGGAACGTTTCATAATAGGAAACAAGCCCCAAGACTAGTTTTTTGGAACACATCCAACCAAAAAGTAAATGTTCCAGAATGCTTAGGGAACTATCGCATATGGAGCATTTCAAAAACGTTCCGGAAGCCCATTTCTGTAGTAGTGGTGAGTTTTGTCAATAAGTGGCCAAAACAGTATCAAGGTCCAGAATTTCCATATGGAGTTGGATTGAGGTGAAGTTGGTGTTTATGGCTAGATCAGGATTAGGTTGGCTTCTAGGAGTCAGAATCAAGTCAATCGGAGGTTGAAGCATAAAGTTATGCACGTCAAAAGTTCGCCCCAGATGTTGAGTTTTGCTGGTGTGAAAACCAGTATAGGGCACCGCATCTCCAGAGTCCAGGCCGCGGCGCCAGAGGAGACCGAAGCAAATGAAAGTAAGGGAGGCCGGAGCCGCGGCGGTATTGTAGCAGTCACGGCCCCAGCATAGTTTTTGATGTTTTTGGTGTTTTCGGAATTCGTTTCCACTGTTTTGGAAAATTGTTTTGAGATATCGTGGTTGTATTTGGTTGGATTTTAAAGTTTTGGTCTATTCCGGAGGTGTTAGCAGGTAGATGTTACAAGTAATATTTTCAACTCATGTTTTAATTGGTTTTACATCATTTTCCTTGTAATAATGATTGATAGTCTAAGATTGTATTATTTTAATTAATAGAAGTAAAAAAAGGAATGTTTGATTTTTTTTGTTTTAGAATTTTAAGAATGCAACTTTCTTAATTCACGTGAGTTAGTTGAAAATGCTTTATAAAAAGTGTGAGAGAAAGTATTTATTATTTTGAGGAACTATGTTTCATATTCAGAATAATTGCTGTTGTGTTTCCAAGTTGCTTTTTCGTTTGAATACTAAATTTTGTTGTTTGTGATCTTTGTACGCAAAAAGTAGTTATGGTTGGTTTCCACTTACACTAGTTTATAAGTGAGAAAAAAAAGTTTTTATTTACAAAGAGGAAAAAAGTACTTAAAATTACCAATAAACACATAACTCAATTGGTGGAAAGCTATGCCACTTAAACAGCAGTTTCAAATTTCTTTCTTTCCATTACAAAAACTAGATAGAACTCCCATGCGATGCATGGGGTACTATTTGTTTTTTATGCATCAATGATAATATATTTTAAAAGATGATTTGAATTTGAGAAATATCTTTAAATTAAAGAAAATCAGAATTAAAGATGAAGGGGCATAAAGGTCAGTTAACATCCATCTTGGGTGTTTGAGGAAGGGAACATAGGCTTGGTCCCCCAACATTACACTCTAACAAGCTAATACTTCTCTCATTTTGGTTGGTCATGAAGAAATATTTTTAATAAAGCGGAAAAGAACCAATAATTACTAAAATGTTCATAGAACTTTAAGTTAGAATTTAACTTTTATGTAAATAGTGCATGAACATTATAATTTCCCCTTGAAAATTAAAAATACTTTCTCCCCCTTCAGATACAATCCAAATGCCAAAAAAAAAATGGAAAAGGTAAAGTAAAGCTACCCGTCCCCTAATATATATATCTATTTATACAAACTGTATATATATAATTCTATCAAACTAATATAGAATTTAAAAAGGAATGCATTATATATATATATATGACACCTATTTTTTCATTTTTTTACTCCCCTCATTATTTAGTAGTTTTGTTTACCTATATTTTAAAATGTTATCCAAGTTATATTTTAGAAATATAATTTTGTCACAGTGATCATTATAATAAATTTTGTAAAGTAAATAAAATATAATTTTACATTTTAATGACTTGACCGTACGTAAAGAACGACATGGAAATTCCAAATAGCTTCATCTTCATGAGTTGCCATTTGATTAATTAAAACTTTATAATATATTCACATAATGTCTTAATCTAGAGAAAAATTATGCAATTATACAATATAACAGATTTTGTTACTTGATATATTGAGCATTCACATTTTTATTTTGTAGTTATATGAAGAATTAAATTAAAATCAATACTTTCAATCATAGGCTAGGTTTGGTATATATGAAAGAGGTCTTATGAAAGGAAGAATGAGAGAGAAATTCTTATGAAATTTATTTGGTACACATCATTCAAACTTCTATAAATATAAAATAGTCCTTTTATGGAATTCGTCTATCATTTTCTTTCTCTCTTTCCATTTCTCTCAAAATAATTTCTTCCTACCAAATATAGCAATAGATTTTCCCCCTCTACATTGCAAGGGTTTGTTTGTTTGTTTTTTTTTCTTGCTAAACTCATTGCAAGGGGTGATGAAATAGAATACTATCCCATTGACATTTTTTTCTTTGCAGTTACATAGGACATCAAATGCATTAAAAATTAAAGATTTCTAAGATGGAGTAGGTATAGTTGTAACAATATGATATGAAAAAGCAATTAATTATTATTATTCATATTCAATCTCAATAACAATTGAAATTTACATTGATCTATTACTCATGTTGAGGAGACACTTTTAATTGTTAAAGTTGGGAAGTTCTTTTCATTTTTCATTCTATCTCTCTATCATTAATATTTGACAGAGAGATGTCCATCTATTTCATATAAATCAGATCTACAACAAAAAAGGTATCCGCTCCCCCGATATATCTATATTTGCAAACCATCGATACTACACAAAACCCCACTTTACATTGGTTATTTTAGTCTTTTTAAATCGATTTTAAAAGTGATGTAAAAGTAGGCGATGTAAAAAAAACTATTTTTATATCGATTTTTTAACCGATGTAAAAAAATTGCTTTTACATTGGTTTTTAATACAAAACCGATATAAAAAAATATGCTTTTTATATCGGTTATATTAAAAAGCCGATGTAACTTTGAACTTGTTTTTTACACCGAAATAAGTGTTATCTATATCCAGACCTGTATTTACAACTAAATTTCTAAAATAGCTGAGCAAATTTTATAGCCATAATAGCTATAATGCCAAAAATGATTATTGAGTATGCATCTAAAGTGAACTTTTACTAGAATTATATCCTAAAAGATGGTTCAATAGAATTAATGGAAATTGTAAAATTCATATAAGTCCCATACTAAAATATCATATTTCCAATATCACACTAAAATATCCTTAACTATTCCCAAAATACTAAACTAAAGTAAATTAGCTCTAGTATTGAAACATATAGGTCTCTATATCTTATTTATATATCCAAAATACTGAACTAGAATAAAGCAACTACAGGTTTAGTAGTAAAACATTATGTCTTTGTTATTATCCTTGATTGTAGGAAGGGTAACCATTACGTTAGTACTCCTACTTCCACTTCTTGTATCCTCATCTGGTATGACAAAAAGTTGAGAGACTCTTCTTTAAATATCAAAGGCATTGTATATAACCATATATTCAACATAAATAATTTAAGGAATAGGACAATAAAAAATATATGGATTACAGTAACATAATTTTCATACTTACAAAATTCTCACAAACAGCAGGTGAAAAAATGTATAACTTGCAACTAAAAACAAGAAATATCAAGCTTTATACATAGGAGATACAAGTATAAATCATAAAGTACTTCAAGTAACCAAATTAAGTTTGCACACTTCAGCCAGATAACATTACCAAAGGTGGATTATTCATCATAAAGATATTTAAAAAAAAAAACTTACTCATTTTGCTTGCGAGATACAAATACAATTTTGGTAGAGTCATCACTAAATATTGGACCTCCCCATAGTTCTACAATAGCAAAAATTGAAACACAAAATTCAGGAAACAATCCATAATTACTTAAAGGAGATTGGCGTTCACAAGGTATCTTTAATTATAAAGAGTTATATTATAATTTCCATATTCAAGAGAAGTCAAGCCCCAAAATTTAATTAAAAGAAATAAATCATTTGCATTAGTTCCATAATTTTCATAAAATACGTTAATATTTTGAGTTATGTATAAATTTTAGCTGAATCTCCTCTAAATAATAGATCTCCCAAAAATTCTCCAACAACCAAGATTGAAACACCAATACAAAATAAGCTCCCTTAAGCACATAAGCACCCTTGAGCTAATAGATTTAGCTAAAATCTCCAATAGAAAATAAGCTCATTTTCAGAACAAGGTGTTAGCAAGGCTGACTTCCCAAGAGGGGGGGGTGAATTGGGAAGATTGAAATTTTTCTGCACAAAGTAAAGCAAGTGAAGATATCACAGTATAATGAAAACAACGTGTAAAACAGAGCAAGCTGAAAAGTAGAGATAAGGAGAAGAAAACTCAGTGATTTATCCTGGTTCGGTCTATCCACTTGACCTACATCCAGTCCTCAAGACACCTCTTGAGATTTATCCACTATCCAGCAAGAATTTCAACGGGTTTCTTGCTAAAGCCACAGTACACGAGTATGCTCTGTTCTGAGCTCTCTCAAACTCTCTAAGCACTTTCTCTATGTGCTTCCCAATCCCCTTGTGAATACCCCTCACAAGTAAATCTATCTTCCAGATGAAGAGCAGATTGTTTACAAATGAATAACTCTCTTGAATAGAGTAGATATGAAGGTTTAAGTACAAATAATGAAGTTGGAAGGGTAAAAGCTTTTGAGATGAAGATTCAGCAGAAATTCGGTATATACAAGTTTGATTTTGTTACCCACAACTTCAAATGATGTTGTATTTATATATTTAGGTCTCAAATATCCGTTAGAGACTAAATCTATCCGTTGGGGAAGTTATCCAACGGTTACTCTGAAAAACTATCCGTTTACCAACCGCGTTTAATGTTTCTAACATACTGAAATTCGAATTTTGGTTGGTCAACAGACGAATTTCCAGGGAACCGAAGGTTAAAGCTTCCAACGTTAAAATACGAAGTTCGTCTGTCCATAGAGTGAAATTCGAATTTTGAACCTTATAAAATATTTTCACAATGTGACATACGAATTTTCAAGAAGAAAGTTTTTCTGTAAATCGTGAACAGTGTTTTCAATTTTCTACAGTACCCTCGAAATTTGAATTTTGGATGCCCAAAATTCGTCTGTCCATTGAACGTTCAAAGAGGCATAGTAGTTCACTTTCTTTGAAATTCGAATTTTGGCAGAGTGAAATTCGTCTGTCAGAGACCAGTTTTGAGACTTAAATCATTCTTGATCTCAGATGAACTTTATCAAACTTTCAGATGAATTTCTTCTATTTTCTCAAGTTTTGTTTTGTCTGAAATTCTAATTTTGAAAGAGTGAAATTCGAATGTCACAAAGTAGCTCCTTTGACTCAGATGAAAATTCGCATGTTGCTAAGTCAAAGTTCGTCTGTCAGAGAGCATTTTTCAAACTTAGTTTCTTCTTGATTTCAGATGAACTTTAGCATAGTTTCAGACGAATTTCTTTGGTTTTCACAAATTGCATTTTGTCTGAAATTCGAATTTTGAAACTGTGAAGTTCGAATGTCACAAAGTAGGCTTCTTTCAGACTTGATGAAAATTCGAATTTTGAATGACCAAAATTCGTCTGACAGAGGGACACCTCTTCAGACTTATTCAGTTTTAGCTCGAAATTCGAATTTCCAAAAGCAAAGTTCGAATTTCCAACTTGACAGTTCAGTTATACTTTCAAACTTCGTCTGTTTGTGAGTATTTTTCAAATAAGTAAAGATTTAACTTCAAATCAAGGTTTGAAAACGTCTTTTTCTCAAATCAAAATCTTTTACCCAATCTAAACAAAAACTAAAGATCCTACAAAAGATCTAATAGCAAATACTCAGAAAATCTTCACTTGAAATAGCTTTGATGTCCTTTGATATCTTCAATCCAAGCTTTTGAGTGTTGGTTTGGAATCATCAAAATTCTTGATCCAACACAAGGAAACTAAAAGGATGGGTGTTTGCATGAATATAGAAATTAATTAAATTAACTAAAAATTAAAAAAATAAATTCAACTAATTAAGAAAAAATAACATAAAACAAACTCACGCAGATGATAAAAATAGAGACTAATAGAGGAAGTAGAGGCAGAGCACAATGGTGACCCATGGAGGGAGTAGAGTGTGTGACGAAGACTGATGGAGGGAGAAAAGTGGACGGCGGCGGCAATCGCGTTGGAGGGAGCTTTGATCTGTTCATGGGTTTCAATCGAGAAAGTGAGGCCGAGTGCGAGAGGGAAGGAGCGTGGACAGCGATGACGTTCAAGAGAGAGACGACCACCGTGTGTGATAGGGAAGCAGTGTGATGGCAATGGAGATCTGGAGGAAATGGATGAGTGTGGAAGTGGCAAGCCAAGAGTAGTTCTGGAAGAAGAAGACAATGTTTAAAAGGAGCTGCAATCTAAAACTTAATTTCTAGTGCTGATAATGGAGGGAAACAAATAAAAACTTAAAGTTTTACATCGGTTTTTTTATATAAAACCGATGTAAATTTTTTTTTGAAAAATTTATATAAAAAATGGAAAGAAATTAAAATTTCTACATTGGTTTCTTATATAAAATTGATGTAAATTTTTTTAAAAAAATTTGTATAAAAAATGGAAAGAAACTAAAAGTTTTACATCGGTTTTTTATATAAAACCAATGTAAATTTTTTAAGAAAATTTATATAAAATAAGGAAGGAAATGATCTATAAGAGAGAAAATTTATATCAGTTTATTATAAAAAACCGGTGTATAAATTTTTATATCGGTTTTTTATATAAAATCGATATAAATATTAAGAATATAATAAATAATAATTTTTCATTGATAAAATGATAAATCATACTTGTATATCATAATCCTATATTTTTATATTACTTGCACATTTTTATTTAGTTTTATTAATTAAAGAATTAATATATTGTAATATAAAAATCTAATATAGTCATATAGTTCTTATATGTTGGACGGAAATGATTTACTCGAGAATTCAAATTTATATCCATTTTTAAAAAAAAAAACTAATATAAATATCATATATAGATATATGAAAATATATTAATTTGCACTTCTTTACAAATATTATAATATAAAAATCTAACTATAATCATATAGTATTACATATTTTTATTTATTTAACTTTAATATATCATTTTAATTCTTAAGAAAATTATATTTCTATACAATTAAAATTTTAAGTTGATCCAGTACTAAAAATATGAAGATAGAAAAAAAATATAAAGACATGTTTATATCAGTTTCTCTTAAAAATCAAAATAAAAATTAAATAATAATATAAATATGTTAAAATATATTGTAATAGATTACGTAATGTAATTATATTTTTATTTACTCCCATTAATATAAACTTTATTAGGATAAACATATTTACATCGGTTTTATTAAAAAATTGATATAAAAAGACATAAAGCAATAAATTTATTTACAAAATTGCCACTGGTAATCATTTTATATCGGTTTTTCTTAATCGATGTAAATAACTGATATAAAAATCATTTTTTGTAGTAGTGGATATACATAGACTTTAAAAATAAAAAACTTCATATCAAACCAATATATATAGGGTTCAAAATGTAATGCATTATATATATGACCTCCAATCTCCATTGTACAGGCATAGTGAAGCAGTAGCATTATATAATGCAGTATATACACATTCTTTAAATTCCTGCTAGTAACATACTTTCCCTGAAAAGTTACAAAGAAACGTTAGTTAGTAGAGCCAAACCAACAAAAAAAGAGGAAATTATCATTTAGAACCAAGATCTCAATTTAATTACAAAATGAGACATACTATTTATTTAATCACAAAAAATACCAACTTTTTAAAATTAAATATAAAAATATGAAATTACCAAAATACCTTCATGTGTTATATCTCCTCCCTCTGGTGACAGTCAATGGCCACCGACCACAGTCAACGGCTGACGAATGCTGGTTAATGGCCGCAGGTGATGGTCAACAGTTACCAGTGACTGGTCAACGACTGCAGGCGACTAATTAACATTCGCTGAAAAAAATGCCTTACAACTTTTTTCTCTAGATTTTGCAAATTGTTTGTTATAAATTTGCAATTTAGTTTTCAAATTTTTTCTTTTACAATTTCTTTTTCACAATTTGTAATTTCTTTATTCTAAATTTGCAACTTATTTTCCAAATTTTTCCTATGAATTTTTTCAGTACTTTTTCAACTTCTTTTTCAAATTTTGCAACTTACCTTCTCTGAATTTGCAACTTGTTTTTCAAGTTTTCATTATAAATGGTTTCAGTGTTTTACAACTTCCTTTCTTAAATTTACAACTTACTTACTCTGAATTTACAACTTGTTTTAAAAATTTTTACTATAAATTTTTTCGGTGCTTTTATAACTTCTTTAACATATTTTGCAACTAGTAAAATTTTTTACTAAAATAATTGATAGTAAAAATTTGGAAAACGAGTTACAAATTCAGAGTAAGTAAATTGCAAAATATGTAAAATAAGTTGCAATAATATTAAAATAATTCATAGTAAAAATTTTGAAAATAAGTTACAAATTCAGAGTAAATAAGTTGTAAATTTTAGAAAAGAAGTTGTAAAATACTGAAACCATTTATAATAAAAACTTGAAAAATAAGTTACAAATTCAGAGTAAGTAAGTTGTAAAATCTAAAAAAGAAGTTGCAAATTTAGAATAAGCAAGTTGTAAAATTTAGAGAAAGAAGTTGTAAGGCATTTTTTTTGGCGAATGTTGACTGGTCGTCAGCAGCCGTTGACCTGCAGTCGTTGGCCGTTGATCGGCATTGACTGTCACTGACAACCATTGACTGAGGTTGAATGGAGGCCGTAGACCATTGACCGGCGGCCGGTGATCGTTGACCATCACCGATGGAGGGAGATATAACACATGGGTGTATTTTGATAATTTCATATTTTTTATATTTAATTTTAAAAAGTTGGTTCTTTTTTGTGATTAAATGAACTGCAGATCTCATTTTGTAATTAAATTAGGATTTTGGTCCTACATGGTAATTTCCCCCAGAAAAAACTATCTATTGAGTACTACCAAACTGTTACAGCAAAACTTTCAATACTACCAAGCAACTAAGTAAGCTAAATCTAATCATTTATAAAATTAGGGTGCCTAAAAGACAGCATAAGAAGATTCTCATAGAATAGGATGCAGATCAAAATTGTCCCTTACAACAATGAGATAATATTAATCAAGAGACATACCTCATGTCCACAGGACCTATAACTCAAGTTTTCTTTATAGAGCTCAATGCTAATGTAGATGTATCAAGTACATGAAAAAAGAAAAAGCATCCTTACAAACTTTCAAAGCTTTTCACCATGACGTGCTTCATCCACCACCTTAGAAAAAATACAACAATCAACATAAATCTAGACATCATGATAGAAACTAAAGGAGAAGACATGATTCTAAAGAATAAAAGGAAATATCAAAATATTCTAACAAAATAGATAGTTCAATAAATGACAAATGCAAAATCATTTGGCATCCTATTTCACATATTGATGCTATCGTCTTTGAAATTGGAGTCAATTGACTTTCTTATTGTTTCATAGCACAAATTCATAGCATGATTAATTTTGTAGCAAGGCTATATTTTTATGGAGATTTTTCCCGATATGAATAGAGAGTAGACAACATAAATCATATTTATGATTCATTCATCTAAAAGATAGCTGAAATACAAGTAAACTTAAAAGCGTCAATGACAATCAACCATGTTTCTTCTTTTAAAGTTAACTCAGGATGAATTGAATATTTCCTATGAAATCAATATTTCTTGTTCATCAACTTAAATGAATATCATGTGTTAGGATAAGCTTGACCTTGTCTGAAAGATCATTTAAAAAAAGAAAAGTAGAGTTGAAGATAGAGAAACTAACCCAATCTAGAAAATATCATAATTTTATCAATCAAATCTTATAAACAAACCTTGAAGTAGACATCTCTTAGCATATATACCCAATATATAAAATACCTAGATCATTTAATAAGCAGAAAATATTGTGTGGCCTCTAAGTCAATTGAACCATTGTATCAAAAGCAAAAAGAGATAGTTGGGATGACAATGAGGTAGAACAAGTCAAGGTTTTCAATGCCCAACCTATCTAGTTTTAGAAAGAAAACAAAGAAAGAAAGGACAACATGCATTCAGAGAATCACTTAATTCTTGCAAGCATGTGCAAAAGCTTTTTGTCTTTGGAAGCAAAACATAGTTCAGAATGGGTAATGTAACAACCCTCCTTGTCTTTGGCATCATGTGCAGAACTGGAGGAAGCAAGGTAGAGGAAAGGCTCAGGTGAACTAGAAAGGAACTCCACGCCTCAGCGAGAGAGTTACAAATTCGAATATTTTCTTTGAAAGCCATGGCATCACAGCGAGCTGTTCTGGGGCCACGAAGAAAGTCAAAAAATTTGTTTAAATTGGGAACATTTTAGTCGAACTGGGAAGGAGAAAACAGAGGGAGAACAAAGGAGCTCCAATAGGGCATGAGAAATCTGGCCAAGGGAGATCATTTTCAAACTCAAGAGACCTCGATCTTTATTGGTAAGTAATCCCTAGCCTTCTCTCTTCTCTTTTCTTCTCTATTTTCGATGGGAAGTTGAGTTGAAGCTTAGGGTTTCCGGTTTGAGCAATTTTCACAGATTAAAATACTTGATTCTGTGTTGTAGGAGTGTTTTGTGGTGTTATGAAGCTTTGGGTATGAGTTTTGGTTGGATTATGATAGGTTTGAGTTGAACCCTAGGTTGGAATTTGGGAAAAGAAGTGGAAATCCGAAATGGTACGTGTTGGTGTGTGTTTGAATAGTTGTTTAAGGTTTATTGGTATATGTGTATATTGTTAGAACTCCAGGTTAAGCTTGGACAGCTAGATTGTGAGTTGTAGTGTTATGGGAGTTATGTTAATTAAAGTTATTATATTGTTGTAATGGTAGATTGGCTAATCAGAGGCATATAGTTCATGATTGGGGTGCTCTGGAGGCTTGCCTAAGCCCCTGTGTGCATGGTACTAACAACATAAGGTAACTGGGTGTTTGTTTGTACTATATTGTTAGTATTATATGATAGTACGTATATTCATGTATATATGCATGTTTCTTTCATACCATGATATAGATGTGTTTGTGTGTATTATTTTCTATATATATTGTGGTATGCACATAGCTAGATGATGATTATGGTGATGATTAGAGATGATGATATTGATATGACATGATGCATACATGACATTGTGATATGATGATGATGATTATTATATGATGATACATGAGCATCACCACATAACATTGTAAGATTGTGATATATGGCGGATTGGGTGGTGATGATGTGATGACGATATGATATATGATGATATATATGTTAGGGAGGATAAGGATGGAATATATATATGTGTGTGTGTTAGGGAGGATAAGGATGGAATTCTTGCGGCTAAATTGTCTTCTATGGCTAGGAGGGGAAAGACGCGCAGTGAACTGCACCTTCCCTAAATCACTGCCAATTTTAGGTGGGAAAGGAGAAGGAGAGCCACGGTCTGAACATTAGTGTTACCTTTGGCCGGGTGCACTAATGGGAGGTGAGTTTGGTGATGTTCCGGAATCAGTCTGCACTAACTGTTGAAAGGGAATTACCTATACAAAATGTTCTGTTATGACGATAGCCCGTGGTTCTAGCTATGTGTGAGGGAGATATGCATTCCATTCATTTCACATTGCATTCATGAATTGTATGAGATATATATGTATATATGTGTGTGTGGTTGTCCCCGGTTACTGAGACATTGTCTCACACCCCCTCCATGACTAACCTTTCAGCGGAAGACTTTGGTGCTAGTTTAGAAAGGATCAAGGAGTTAGTGGTCTTTCCATCCTCGGGGATTCCAAGCACATTTAATGGTTATAATTTAGTTTATGTAATTTTGTGCCAAGTAAGTTGATATAGTTGGTTGCCTGAATGAGTGTCCCGGGAGTATATAGATGTATGTGATGTAATGATGGGTGATGTTGATAGTGGATCTCGGTATGGGTCTTTAATGTATGAGCAGATATTTGTATGGTGGAATGGTTGAATGCGAGTCCCAAGGTGGTTTTAGGCCATGTATGTGAGTTTTGGGCACATAGCCCATTATTTGATTTTGGGGTTCAAGGGGGTCAACTTTTGAAGGAAAGGTTTCTTCGGGGTAAATCCTCCTTAGATATATTGGTTTAGCCAAATATGACCTGTGTGGAGGGTCTCTAGGTGTTCATTTACTTTTGGTGGCAATTAAAGGTGATAGGTTGTGAGTTTTAGTTAAAAAGTGGTCAAAATGGTATTGGACGTCCAGAATCTCCAAATTCAGTTGGATTTGAGTGAATTTGGTGATCATGATTAGGTAATAATGAGAGTGACCTGTAGGAGTTGGAATCAGGTCAATCGGAGATCGGAGTATGAAGTTATGCATGTCGGAAGTTGGCCCGGCAAATCAGCAATTTGCTAATACAAGTTCTGATGCTGGTGCCGCGGCGCCATAAATCCAGGTCGCGGCTCCAGTAAGTCAGTGGGTGTCAGTGAAAATATGAAGGGTTGGAGCCGCGGCTCCACTATAGTAGGCGCGGCCTCATCCTGTTTAGGTGCCTTTCAGATGTTACTCCGCTGCTTTAAAGTTTTGGGAAGTTGTTTTTGAGATATCTGGGTTATGTTTAGTTGATTTTTGAAGTTCTTTGGTCAAATCTAGGGATGTTTGGAAGTAGAATGTTACATAACCGATGTTTAGTTGCATATTTTTTACTTTAACCACACATTTTCTCTTTACATTAGACAATAGAAGGGTGGTAAGAATTTTTCGACAAAATGCATATCCAAAGTAAAAGCTATATATATAAGCACTATTAAGCTCATACTCATATACAAGAAACATCTTTGTTTTGGAATTACAATGATCAAGAGCACAAACATGCACCAAGTTTTAGTTGATTGCCAACAGAGAGGGAAAAAGAACCATGGATGAGTGGCTTACGTAAAATCAATGCCTTCAAGGAAAAAATCAAGCCAAAGTGTTGTGAGTGTTTTTGAGGCTATTACTAGGATTAAGTTAACATTTTCAATTTCAGAATATCAATTTAATCCAAACATTAACGAAAGAAAAAAGAATTTGTTAATGGAATATATGAAACACCCTACTATGATAGTGTCTATTATTTGAACATTCCCACAATAGTTTATGTCAAAATTAAGATAAAAGAAAAATCATAAGCTAGTTAAGCGATAATTGAAGAAAACACCTGGGATTAAATGACACACTCAGAAACTGATCATGGACCAATCCCCATATGATAAAACCTTAATTTTGCCATAGTGTTATACCTCCTAGCTATTGTAGCAGACAATTTGTTCATCGTATGTGTGAAACATCCTACCATAATAGTAGGACTATTACAAAAGTAAAAAGGGCATCTTTTGAATCTGCCTAGTAGTTATGTTTGTAGGTGGATATGAAGGCATTATAGACATCATTTGAGGTGTTCGTTGCATCCTTTGCACCAATTATTTGCATTGAAAATAACAAAAACAAAAAACCCTAATGTTTCCAATACCCCAAAAGCAAATATGTTGAGATATAGATCAATAAAAGGACAAGAAGAAAATAAAAGATAATAACTTTAAGATAAAAGATAATGAGAAAGAACTTGGGTTGCGAGTGGGAAGGGGATTTAGGTGTATGGTATGGAATCTGAACCTTGAAGGTGAAAATTTCACACTCGAAAGCACTCTAACCCACCATTTCCAATCGCCTCCATTACCGCTGTCAACTCCGATGTCGGATCTCTCTTCTCCATCAACTTTGAGCCAACAGGTTGCTACACCAAAGTCCCCTCACCTGGCTTTCTCTAGTCTTCTTGCCCAAGTAATGGCGCTAGCCATTGATTTTCTCTCACCTCCGGTATTGATGTCATTGCCAGCAATGATTCCCTCTTCTTTGTCAACTCTCTTAGTCACCGGCTACGCATGCTACACCTAATATTATTGTTGCTTGCCACTATGAAGATGCCTAACTACCAAGTTGCCAAGCCCTCATTCTTTTATCAAGAATCTGCCAGATTAAGTTTTAGGATTTAAAAAGAAAATAAAATGAAGAAGTAAAATCATGGATGGATGAGGATAAAATACCTAAGCCTTTGATAGCTTTAAAAAAGTTGAATCTCCATTACCCATCAACTCCATTGCCAAAGAACCTCCTTTGTTGATTAAGAATTAATCTCCAGAATTTGAATAATTGCAACCTAGAGTACGAAAATTTTGGTTGCCAAACTATTTGAGAAAGAATTTTGGAATTTGCATACCCAGTACAAATTGCAATTCAAAATCTGTTTATAGGTTTGAGAAAATTACTCTCTCTATCTCATACTATAAGGCAACATGAGAGGGTTTTTCTTGTCCCATAATGTAAGGCAATATGTAGTGATTTATCATTTTTGTATTAATATTGTAACTTGTGCTATATTTAATGAAATGAGTGTAATTAATAAGGGTAAAATTGAAAATTTTGACTTTTTTTAGAAGTTTAAAGATGAACTAAATATTTTTTAATATGTGTGAAATTCCTCCTATTACCTCATAATATAGGATGGAGAGAGTAATTGCCTGGGAAAATGGAGCATAGGAAAATGTAAACATTATGAATTTAATCTGAAATTTCTTTGGAAAAAGTTATGAGAAAATGGATTCCCAAATATTTAAATTTAAAATTTTAAAAAGAATACATTTGAAAGAGAGGAATTAATATAGAATGCGGTCAAAGATACCTATATATTGATATATTTTTCCAAAGAAATTTCAAATTAAATTCATTTAGCTAGCATGAAGTCCAACGATTAGTTGGATTAATCAGACTTATAAACAGTACCAACTTATCAAGATCCTTATGAGATATAATAGATTGCAGTTTTAGTATCCATTTACAAAAAGATAAAAAAATCCAAATGTTCACAAAAAGATAAAAAATATTATGCAAATTAAATAATGTTACGTTTCTATTTGATGTCGGACTCCAAAATTAGACTATCTAGATTTGTATTTCATGCATTTTCGTATTAGTGCTAGGCCTGGAATGGTACCAGGGTATAGTAACTTCATTACATAATTTTATTGTTAAGAAAACTGATAAGCCACTAGATCAGATAAGACACAAATTTAAGATTTAATGATCCAACTAGGTTGAACAAATCATAATTAAATTAATATATTTTAAATAATATATATTTAAAAAGATAAAAAATTTAACCATCTAAAGTAATGTTAAAAGAACCGAATTGGTTATTGGACTAGTTAAACTATTTATTCAAGATTCAATTATTTGACCAATGTTGTATCGGTTATAATTAAATTTATATATTTTAAATAATATATAATTAAAAGATAAAAAATTATCCATCCAAAGCCACTAAAAAGGAAGGATTTAATTCCAAAAAAAGTAATATTTTTTTTTTAAAAAAGAAAAGCATGGACAATGTAAGATATGTAAATTATTGAAATATTTAGCTAATGATTGAGTTTTTATTTAAATACACAATCATGTAAAGTTAAAAATAGCTCACTCTATTTATACTTCTAATCTACATAATTAAGATAAATAAGATGAGAGAGATAAAATGAAAAGAAAAAAAAAGTATGGACAATGTAAGATAAGTATATTATTGAAATATTTAATTATCTATCCAAAGCCAAAAAATGGAAAGATTTAATTCCAAAAAAACTGATATCTCTTTTAAAAAAAGAAAAGCAACATGAAAAGATAATATTTAAGTAAGTACAACTACAAAATAATTGAGTTTTTATTTTTTATTTTTTTTAGTACAAAAAATATTTCTAATTGACAGTTAAAAATTAATTTCTTCGAGACATTAAAATAATAAAGATAAAATAAAAAAATATATCAATTTATTTATGCTTCTAATATATATAATTAAAATGAGAGCGATAAAATGAGAAAAAAGTAAAAACAATACTCCCTCTGGTCCTATATATAAGATCATTTTAACCGAATCACGCGAATTAAGAAAAGGAGTTAAAACTAATTAACTACCTCGATTTCTCCAAAAATTTCAACCTTTTTCCAAAACTACCCTTATTTAATCTCTCTCTTTTTCTCTTTGAATACATTAAATAAGGGCATTTTTTTGGAAATACATAATAAATACCACCTCGTATATTATAAAGGATCTTATATTTAGAACTAAGACAAAAGGTCCTATATATAGGACCGGAGGGAGTATAAGAGATATATATTATTGAAATATTTAATTAATAATAAAATAAAAAGTAAACTAAAAGGAGTATAAAAACAAAAACATAACCATAAAAATTGTAAATAATTGAATAAATACTTTTTAAATTTAGAAATATTAATATTAAAACAAAAGTATTATATATAATCATCAATAATAATGAAGATTGACGTGATCATCATGAAAAAAAGGTGCAGAAGCCGTACTTAATTATTTCCAATGCCTATAAACCAGAAAGTGGTCTTCACAGAAAGGGAGGCAAACGTGGGATTGTTTGGAAAAGAAGGAAACATGTACAGAATACGGATAGCCTACAGACTCTTGACCAAAAAAAAAAAAACTAAAGACTGAAAAAGCTACGGATTTCAAAAATTATCAATTAAATTTAATAATGTTTCCAAATTTTGAATGATAGACCATGTCGCCTCATAAGCATATTGGAGTTTGGCTTCATGACTGCCGAGCAACTATCTGCCCTCTGTTATCCATTGAAGCAAGGCGACCAGCACGTGATTGCATGCATCCGCCACCACCCTCTTCTCGGCGACAGGCGACCAGAGCATCTCCCTTCTCTTTTTCTGCAAAAACAATATAAATAATAATATGGCCAAATAAAACAATATATAAATAATAATATGGGCGTATAATGTTTTATTAACAGAGTCATGGCTGAACGGAGAATGTGGGGATTGCAACTTATAAAAAAGGACAAGACGCTGCATATCAAATTCCAAACTACTTCTCTAGGCCTCCCCAATGTCAATAATTCTCATTTTTTACCGCACAATATTTTATATCATCTTTAAATTTGATATTTGTCATATTCGTATTTTATATCATCTTTAAATTTGATATTTGTCATATTCGTTACTCTTTTACTGGGTATGTACTAAATAATGGGTCCCACTCAAAAAGAGATTGCACCTGTTTCTCTGTCATAAAAGAAACTTTTGCTTGTTCTTAATGAATTTAATTTTTGATTATGTCTGTATATGACCGGATCGCCTTTCCCCCACTACCTCCACAATTCCTAAACGAAGCATTTGTCAAGTTCTTCATTACAAGTTTCCACCATGTCTGCGACAACTATTCCCCATCTGGTTCTCTCCAACAACCGTAGCCTGCCGGTGATCGGCCTCGGCACCGCCGCTGAGTCAGCAGGAAAGGACACCACCAAAGAGGCAGTGATAGAGGCTATCAAACTTGGATATAGACACTTTGATACAGCCTCAGTGTATGGGTCGGAGAAGTCTGTAGGGGAAGGCATAGCTGAGGCGCTTCTACTTGGCCTTATCAAGTCAAGAGACGAACTTTTTATTACTTCCAAGCTCTGGTGTACTGATAATCATCCTCATCATGTCAGGCCTGCTTTACAGAGATCACTTCGGTGAGTATACAACTATTCAACTACTTCTACTTCTCAAATTTTCCTTATTGCTGCAAAATTTGCTTATAAAAACACAAGATCTAGCTTGAAATGTACATTTGGCCACTTTTGTTTTGTAGAACTTTTAATTTGGTCCCTTTAGATTATAAGGAAGCAACATAATTAATCTCTTGGTTTTAAAATCATTTAGTTTTCTCCCTCTATCATATACAAAATCTAACGACAGACCAAGAATCAACTGCTGAATTACCAAACTGAGTGTGAAAATGTTGTGCAAGGTTAATGAATGTAGCACAATGTCTAAATCAGCAATTAAACTACGCCCTCTCCCTCTGTTTCTTTTTTTTTGTTCTGATGAACATAAGAAAGTATCATTAAAGATAGGAAGTAAGTTCCAAATGCATAATAGGACCAGAAGCAGGAAAAAAAAAAAGAGGATTCAAAAGAAACATGAAGCAAAATACTAGATCTACTGCAGAGCTCAGCTATATCTTCCGAAACCAGATCCGAATACGAGGGGTGTAGAAGGTCTGCTATCGTAATGAATCTTTTCCTGTAAAAGACAATAGTTAGACTGAGATTAGAGTCATCATTCAGTGTATTAGTCCAAAGAAATAAATTCCTTAAAATAAGCTTCAAAGCATTTGGACAGCTGTTGAACTTGTATTTCCAGCAACCCTCCACCAACTGCTGACTATTAAATTTCACCTGTGAGGAGATTAGGCATTGACCCTTACTCTTCTGCTTTATTTTTCTTGGTCCAAATGGTTGGACCAGCCCTGAATTTGATTGCTGACCAAGCCTTGTCTATTTTTACTGGAAATGAAAGCATGAGGGGTAGAGAGAGTCTGCATGGTACTGGGTTGAACAAGTTGCTGGTAATTCCGTAACAGATTGATCTTGTTCACTGATGTCAGAGGATCTATATCTTGAAGAATTATGCATGACTTCGTTCCTTGAGTTCCAGTTGAAATATAAAACCAATACAATCTTTTTCAGAATAAAAACATCCTGCCCAGAACTAACGTTCGAAATAAATCGTTTAAGCCAATCTACCCAAATTCAAAGTACTCAAACCATACAGCCCGAGTAAAAGAACAAGCCAAAAATAAATGATCAGCTTAACTCATCGCAACCAAAAACAGAGTAAATATTTAGAAAGATGATGGTTCCTTAAAATATCTGCCACCGGAAGACCCCTTATAGAAGTTTCCAAGCAAACAATATGATTTTGGGAGGGAGGTTCAGCTTCCATAAATTTGACCAAACACCTTCATTAGAAGCATTACTACCTATATGTGCAGAAAGAAGAGTCTTATAAGCCGATTTTGTAGAGAAGAAACCATTAAACTCCTTTTTCCAAACCAGAGTATCATCAAGATTCAAAAGAGAAAAGGGAGATCTGAGAATGTTAGCTGCAATATTTGGCTCATACAAAGCCTGAATCCAGGTCTTATTCCACACTTTAGCAGTAGGAGAGATTAGTTCATCCACAGTATTTAGAATAGGCACCTGCCGATCAATGTTCTGCTTAACAGGCCACCATAAAGAGTGAGCACAAAATCTTCCCTTTGAAATTACCAATTTTCCACTGTAGATTAGCAAGCACAAAAGCTTTCTCCTTTAATTACCCCTTCAAAATCCTGGAGAGTTATATGGCCTACAGAGAAAGTGAGGAGAATCACACCACAGTTAACATATTTGGGCTTGAGCGTGTCCTAACAAGGAATTTTCATCCACCTCCAAAATCCTCCAAAGCTGCTTAGCCAGGAGAGAGCTATTAATCAAATGAACAAGTCTATGTCCAAGACCACCAGCCCTCCTTTACAGGTTTGCATAATTCATTCCAATTCAAAAGATGCATGTTTCTTTTAGCTCCCTTTAATCCCCAGAAGAAATTGCAACAAATATAATCAATCTTCCGGCAAATATAAGCAGGAAGTCGTATACAAGAAAGATAGTAGATGCAAGATGGAGTTAGGACGGATTTGATAAGCATGAGCCTTGAAGCCTGCGACAGCAACATTCTTTTCCAGTCAGACATCTTACTATTAATTTTCTGAAGAATATGATTATAAAGGCATTGTTTGCTTCTCCCCACATCCACCCAAATCTCCAACATCCCATTTGATTTCATTTACCAACGGGGTTATGTAATGAAATGTGAAGGGTGTGAAGGGACGTGATGAGATAATGATTAAATGAGAGTTTATTTGATATGATATGTAGATATAGGGGTATGATATTTATTTTTAATTTAATAAAAAAATATAGATAAATATGAATGTACCATTTTGCCCCTTGAAGGAAAAAAAAATACCCTCCCCTCTTATTCTTCTTAGCGGCATCCCACTGCCACCACCCACACCAATGTCCGGCAATCAATCGTCCCTCTCTATCATTCTCCTTCCTCCATCTTCCTTCTCAACCCTCAAATCAATTGATTTGTAAATGAGAGCAAAGAAAATGGAGATCTTGTCAACAAATCTCGCTGAAGAAGAAGTAGCATTGGGCACCACCAGATCTTGCTGGAGAAGAAGTTGAGTTGGTGGTGGGGAGGGCGACTACAGGAGGGAGGGTGACAACGTGTGGGAGAGAAGGTGACAGCAAGTGGGAGGGAGGGTAACGGCGGGAGGGTGGAGCATGATGAGGAAGACTGATGAGGGTTGTTGTCATTTTTCACTTATGAAAGGGTATATTTGTTATTTCCACCCTCCTTCACCTCACTTGACCAGGTTCACCTTGCATTTTGGAGGGGATCTCTTTCACCTTAAATTGGGTGATGAAGTTCACATCATGTGAAGACAATGATCTCACTCATGGGCAACAAAACAAGTTATAGATAGGTGATGTAATCAGGATCACGTCACCTAACCCTTTTGGAAGTGAACCAAATGGGCTGCAAGTATTTACCAAGTCTATCAGCAACACCAATATTAAAAAAGGAGAAGTAATCAATTTCATCTTAAGACTAATTAGAGCTTAATATTAGTTCAAACATTGCACTCTTCACTTGTTGCCTGACCAATGACAGAAAGTATCAAGTACCTACTTTACTGCCAATGCTACTCTCTGAGACGCTTCAAAAAAGAAGATAGTATCATCTGGATACATTAAATGAGAAATCGGTTGCACCCTTTTGCAAAATGAACCTCTCCAACGCCCCTCCTTGTGCACTTTAAAGATTAAACAAGAAAGAACGTTTGCTACAAGAATGAAAATATAAGGGGAAAAAGTATCCCCTTGATGAATACCATTTTTAGGATAAAAAACAGGAGAAGGACACCCATTATGAAGCACCTAGCTAGTATGAGGCTGTACTAATGCATTGATAAATCAAGTTAATCCAGTTGGAGGGAAAGTGCAATCTGGCCAATAGAGCTGCAATAAAACTCCAAGAAAGCTCGTTAAAGGCTTTTGCAAAATCCACGGTTAGCACTGCCCATCTCAAAGGACCGTTCTTGATCCTGTGTAATTTATCCATGAGTTCTGCTACCAAAATGATGTTATCACTAATTAGTGTATCCTTGAGAAAAGCACTTTGTGTAGGGGCAATGAGCTTTGCTAGCACCAGCTTGAGTCTATTACGGAGGACTTTGGATATAATTTTGTAAATGACATTACAAAGATTAATAGGTCTAAAGTCTTTGAATGTCTTAACCGGTCCATCCTTCGGAATTAAAGTGATGAATGAACGATTAAAACTTTTCAGCAAAAATTTTGAATTCCAAAAAGAGAGAACTGTATCTAAGATATTACTCTCAACAAGCAACCAGTTTTTCTGAAAGAAAGATGCATGAAAGCCATCCGGCCTTGGAGCACCATCTTAGCTAAACTGAAAGTTGCGATTGGCCTCATCAGAATATCCACATCCTCTCGAGAAAGAATAGGCATATCTACATCAATCACTTCCGAGCAAATAGCCTTTGAATCAAGATAATTAGATGCAGAAAAAGGAGATTTAAAATAGTCGCTAAAGCTATAGAATGAATTTTATTTTGATTATCGGTCAATGAGCCATCAGCTCGAGACCAGGAATGAAATTCCTTGCCTTCCTCTTCTTAACCAAAGCATGAAAATATTTTGTGTTTCTCTTTCCGTTGGCCCACCAATCCATTTGAGCTTTCTGAGCCCACATGCTATTTTCACAATCATATAAAAATTTCAATTGAGACTACATTTCCAGAATAATATGATGAGAATCCACTGAGCAATTATCTTGAAGCTTTTGGGGCTCAAATTTAAGTTGATGAATTTTATAAGATATATTACCAAAACTAGATTTAATCCACCATTGAAGACTCTTCGTGGTAAAAGCTAGCTTGCTATAAACAAAGTAACTAAACGAACCAGGAATAAATTGCTGCCAAAACCTGGTGATTATATCAGAACATTTGCTAAAATTATACCAGTAATATTCAAACTTTTGTGGCCTCTAAGAAGGGGCCACTCCAAGGAATTAAACATAAGGGGGGCATAGTCCGAAGCTACAATAGGAATACTGTAAAGGACAGACTTCGGAAAGCATGTCAGCTAAGCATCATTGCAGAAAGCTGTGTCTAAAATAGGCTTTGGACATGTTATTCCCTTTTCTATTGTTAGACCAAGTGAACCAAATTACAAAGATGGGAAATTTTCACAAAGATTTGTCGTATTATGGCAGTCTGCAAAGGAAACGGCGCCTGGAAGTTTCGTAGAGAGGCCCGCTTTATCTTTATCAGAGGAGATTAAAGTCACAAATCAGAAGCTAAGGGCCCTTAATACGAGTTTAGCAATCCAATTCCACAACACATGTCCATCTTGGTAAGGAGGGAATCTATATACTCCATTAATATGGCCGAAGAAGACATGTCATTAGATGGTTCCAAAAGGATCCACTAGTAGGGAGTACAATCAAGCACTGAGATAGAAACAGAGTTGAACCAGCCAACAAAAGTCCCACCACCCCCCCGATAAGCGTTAGAACCACAGAAACCCAGCAAACCCCAAGAAGACAAGATCCCACAAGCATCCTCTAAGCTGATTTTAGTTTCAAATAGAAATACAATATCAAGAGAGTAGGATGAGAAAATCTTCAATCTTTGAACTGTCATCGGCTTCCTCAGATCTTGATAGTTCCAGCTTAACACCTTTATGGTGGCCGGGGAAACTGAGGCCCCTTTCCTAGCCTTGACAGAAATCAAGTTGTGATCATCATCTTCACGCAACCAGGTAAATGGGAGAAGGAAGTTCCCCAAGCGAAGCCTTTTTTTGTTCCTTCTCTTCAATTAGCTTGAGGATTCACTTCTTTGGGTTCATAAGGGATGATCACTGCACTTAATCTCCCATCTGCCTTGGATCCATATCCTGAACTTGCGAAACATTTTCTGAAGCCCATGGAGGAAGATTAAGATCAAATAAACAAGCACTATATTGTTGCACAGGTTTCGCAGCCTAGGACAAATTACTAGGGGCTGCAAAGTTGCAAGAAAAAAGACACAACCACTACAGATCTAAAAGGGAAGAAGAACTACAGAATGCAAACTTCCCACGATTAATAGGAGAATAATAAATTAAACTACAAGTTCGGGTAAAGGGACCAAAAGTTAACAAGCCCATTAGGCAATAGTTGCCACTCAAAAGAAGAGTCCTATTTATGCTCCACAAGAAGCGCCCAAAACCATGTGGGTCCTAGTAGCAAGCTCTGCTGTTGCTTCCACCACCTAAAATGCTTGACGAGGTACGAGGGGACATGTTTAGCAACTTTCCACTTTGTTCGTCTAATATTAACATTGAGGTCCCCCAAGATTGCACTAGAGTTGTCTTCTGTCTCCATCATAAGCTCTTTTCCCAGAATCTTCGGACAGTCTTTCATAAAAGTATTAATAGCAACATGTAGGGAATCAATATTTTCTTAAATCCTTCATCTTTTTGGCTGTCCAGATTGCACCTTGGAATCTTCCATTCGTTGACTACTATTAGCATGCACTTCCTGGGACACAGACTCGGAGACAGTGCGGAATCTCCAAAGATTTTCCTTAAAGTCTCCTTTAAGTTAACATCAAAATCAGCTATCGATCCTCTGCCACAAGAAACATTGACAGGATTAAAAGTATGGCTATTAGGGCATATAATCTGTTAAAGAAGGATCAGACATCTAATCAATAGCAATAATATTTTCAAGGCCGTGAGCTAAACTCTGATTAATAGTTGCAATGTCAACATGCAGCAAACAATTTACATAGACTTAATCTCATGAAGAATAGTATGTGAGGATCCATCTAAACACAATGAGCAATGACTTAACAATGGACCAGGGTCTATTTTGCACCACATAAACCGTGTCTTCAACATTCTGAAAACGATCAAGAAGAAACAACCAGCTTTGTCTTCTACTGTGAAGCTTCCTTGAAGGCTCCATGCTGACTTTAGCTTAGAGAGTTTCTGAATGGAAAAGTCAAGAACGTCAACTAGAATGGCAACAATATCATATGAGAGGAAGTTTCTCAGCTTCTCCAGAGATGGAGGATGAAAATGTAGCATTGTCCGATACATGCTTTTGATGAAGTAAGCGGGATTTGCATGCATAGCCATCCTGAGAGTAAGGATAGAACAAATACCAGCGAGAACGACACCCACAACAAACTACCTAACAGGAAAACACGATCCAAGAAACACCAAGAAAAGAACAAGAGTTCCCCTTACAGCTGCACCAAACTGAAGGGAATCAGGACAACAAAGAAGCAAAAAGGCTGAAAATAGCATATCAAAGAAGCAGGGCAAAGGAGCATCTGATGAAGACCCACAACAAAGATGATGCCTATAAATAGAGTTGAACGATGAAACCACCTGAGATAGGAATGGTTAACCTAGTCATCATTCAGATAAAAAGACCCAATGGAAAACCAGCAAGTGAAGAGGCAAGAAGGAAATAGAAGATGGAAAGCACAGTGATTGGATGAAAGAAGAGTGAACTAATTTGATCTTTGCATGCGTGAAATAACAACTCTATAAAACACTAATCATGAAGTTAAAACACTACCGCAACACGAAAAAAGAACATAGGATAGGCTACTAGGGTGAGGGAGGAGAACAAAGGTAACGGAAAAACTCCTCTAATGGCCAGAGGGAAGGCACTCCTCTCGGAGAGGAACCCTTTCCTTTGTTTCTTTTTTTTAACTGTTGTTGAAGATTTTAGAACAAAAATTAAGAAATATATTTAATATTTTAGAGTTTCTTTTCAAATTTTCTTATGTAGTTAAAGAAATGAATAGATGGAAAAGAATAATTAGTGTTATTTTTTATTTCTGAAATGACCGATAAAATGTATGATTAAAAATAATAATATTGTCTTGAAATTTTATATTTATAAATAAATTGAAACAATTTTTTTTTAAGAATTGACAGTTTAAATGAAATAGGTGGTGTATGATATCACAGAAATATGTTTTTTCTCGTGACGTGATTGTGAATTGATACAGGACTCTAAAATTAGAGTATCTAGATTTGTATTTGATCCACTGGCCCATCAGTGCCAAGCCTGATGGGGAGTTGAAATATACATTCGATGGAGATGAGGTAGTTCCATTTGACTTAAAGGGCGTGTGGGCAGCAATGGAAGAATGTCAGAAATTGGGACTCACAAAATCTGTTGGAGTCAGCAATTTTTCTGCCAAAAAACTTGAAACTCTGCTCTCACTTGCTACCATTCCTCCTACTGTCAATCAAGTAAGACATCATTCAATTATTGTTTTTGAATCACTCCATAGCTCTCTTGGGTTTTGTGTGAAATACTCCCTCCGGTCCTATATATAGGAGTTTTTGGCTTGGTCCTGAATATAAGACCCTTTACAATATACGAGGTGGTATTTATTATACATTTTCAAAAAATGTCCCTATTTAATGTATCTAAAGAGAAAGAGAGAGAGAATAAATAAGGGTAGTTTTGGAAAAATGTTGGGATTTTTGGAGAAATCGAGGTAGTTAATTAGTTTTAACTTTCCTTCTTAATATGCGTGATTCGGTTAAAATGATCTTATATTAAGGACCAGAGAGAGTATGTATCGTATCATTACTACACTAAGTCAAAAAAAAAAAGCATAATTGGTAATTTATTTTAACTTTTATTGGTGATTTGGAACCACCAACTAATGTAGTGCCAACATATAGGAATGGTCACAAAAGTTGGTGGTTAAAAAGATTTGCCATCAAAAGTACACGTTATATACCCTTTGTTGGTAAGTAACTGCCAACAAAGTTATACTCATCATTAGCAGTTAATTAAATAACATCCAACAGTTTTTCTTTTCTTTTAACAACGAGATTTTTTTTTTCTTTTAACAACGAGATTGTTTTGAAAGTAAGACACATCATAAATATATATATTTTTATTCATTCAGTTATTATTGTTCCTAATCACTTTATATAGGTCTGTAGGGTTTTTGTGTGAAATACTTCTTTTATTCCTTTTCATATATAAGATTTTTTTTAATTGAATCACATGAATAGATGATTAATCTTAGTTAAAAGTTTTGATTTTTTGAAAAATTACTTGATATTCCAAAATTACCCCTTAATTATATCATTTTAATCACAACATATTGAAAAAAGATAGGAAGTAGAGTGGATTTATGAAGAACATTTTTTTTAAAAAGCTCATAAATGCTTCACTATTTTTTGTAAAGGATCATTTATATATTAAGAAACATCAAAAGTTTCTAAAAGGCATCTTATAATTAGAAATAGAGGAGTATGTATTATACTATTACTATTGCCATATCCAACTCAATTGTGATTTAAAATTAAATTACATAGTTTTCACAAAATGCTAAAAAAATTGAATCCAATTCATAAATTGCGGCCGTATATGAAGCACGCAGTAATACAATAGGATTGAGAATGAGCTTGCTTTGGTGACCACTTGGTTGAACGTAATTTAATTTTAATACTATTGATACAGGTAGAGATGAATCCATCTTGGCAACAAAAGAGCCTAAGCGAATACTGCAAAGCAAAGGGTATAATCATCACTGCTTATTCTCCTTTGGGAGCCAAAGGAGCAAGTTGGGGTACCAATGAAGTTATGGACAATGACTTGCTCATTGACGTTGCTCAGGCGCATGGAAAAACTGTTGCTCAGGTAGTATAATGTTACCCCTCATCTTTGAACATTTTTCTCATGAATTGCCTCATTCAGAAATAGGAAAAAGGTCATTGACAACTTGAACCAACTAAAAACCTCAAAACTGTAAAATTTTATTTTGTGCATTGTTTACATTATTACATAGCGAGCTTGGGAAAATTATAATTAAATATACAAAAATTATTTCACTATAGTTAAAGTCTATAAAAATTATTCACATGATGAATTTTATGGAAAAAATATAAAACCAAAATTTGGACGTGTTAATTAATATAGTTTATTTGTCTAATTTTACTATTCATTTCTGCTTCTAGTTGCTTCTAGTTTCTGCCCATACCCATCATTTAAAAAATTCGTTTCTCTTAATTTACAAAGGTATTTCACTCAAACTTTGTATAATTTAAAAGCTCTGCATATTTATTTTTTAAATATATTTATTTTATACATTTATTCTATGTGTATGGAACAAGACATTATTATAAATCATCAAGGGACTGAATAATCTTTTATTAGAATAGTTTTTGGGAAAATTTACATAACTTCATTTATACAACTCCAAATGTATTCAAACAAGTGGCATATTGATCTTAATACATAGATTCATCCAATCATATAAACCACTAAACTTTTGGAGTATTACACGATTTTATGCAGCCTTTCAAATCAAACAGTGTTCACTATAAATTTATAGTTTTCTATATTTTTTAGTTTTTAACTTTGTTTACTATATTAAGCCAAATGGTACATAGTCTATCTTATCATAAAGTACATCACATCTTTAACTATAGTAATTATACTTTGCCTTATTCCTTTCACCATAACATACTTAAACTTTCTTAAATACTAACATGTCATAAAGTTCCCAATAAAAGGGAGCACACTTAACTTTTTATTTTTCAACTTCATTTCATAACTTAACATCATCTAGCATGCTTTCTCATACATCATATAGGACTATAATACATAACTCATAACATCATTTACAAGCATGCTTCATCATTTAAACAACATAGTAACATAAGCCTTAACTTGCTTCTTCTTCAAATTTCTTCTTCCTTGAGCTTTCATTCATTGCCTTTCTATTACCTAGTATAGTTATTACTTGGGAGGATGAGATTGAGCATATCAATAGTATACTTGCATATGCTAATACATCATTACCTAGCATTGAAAGCATTCATAACATTGCACAATTCTTTAAAAAAATATGAAAATATTGTGTTAAATAGAAAAATTTCGGTAGCATAATAACTTAAAAACAGGACATTCCGAGCAAAGTCTTCATCAAATAAACAGCCAACCAGTTATAAAAACAATCACAACAACAATGTGACAATATAATCATTTCATAAATCATGCATAAATATTGTGTAATAACATAAAAGTAAGGCAAGTTATATTACCTGGGAGCTTTAACCTTTTTTCTATACACTTGAATTTTACTTGCATGAATCCTTTCCTAATCACTTCCCTGACATTTCCCAAGCCTTTGCCTTGTTTTCTTGCCTTGTAGCTTATTCTCCTTCTTCTTTCTTCCTCCTCCTCTCTTCCTCTCACTAGTTTTTTTTTCTTTCTCTTGCCCTTGGGTGTGGCCGAAAATTGAGGGACTTGGGGGAGGGGAGTTGGCTTGATGTTTGTAGACATCAAGTATGCATAAAAGCCAACCAAGTGTCCCTTGAGGTGTATGGCTCAAAATGGTTCCTTGCTAGGGTTTTCTACTTGAAACATTAAAATATTGCTTTCTAACACCTGCATAAAAATTAACCAATGAGAGGAGAGCATGTGTGTTCTATACAGGATATTTTCCTCAGTCTAGATTAATCCTATATCATTTACTTTATATACTGTATCTTTTTCTTCTAAGTGTCCCTTGATATTTTTACCAAAAATGTTAAAATAATCCTTTCCATCATGTGAGGATATTTTCGGCCCATAAGAGGGGATTATATGTCCTCCATACTGCATATTTTTTTTATCCAGATATATCATGTACTGGTTGCTTTTATTTGGACAATAAATTAATACTTTTGCAGTATTTTCTAGCACTATTAATTCCTTTATATATACAAGAATACACTAGTTTGGGATCTTCATTTAAATTAATATCCTATTCCAAACTATCTTTATGTGGGGTTCACATACTTTTTTTTACTTTTTCTTAATTTGTGGGGCCCACAGTACTTTTCTTTTTTTTGTATAATTTTATTACATTCTGTAGTCTATTTCTTTTCAAATCGATTCCTTTGGGGCTTAACACATTATTCAATAGGGTCCAACATATCATAATATTCATTTTGACATTCGAAAATTTTAGAAATTACCATGATAGGAAATGACCCAAATTTTTTACTTTATTACATTTAAGGACCCAACATTTTTGAATTAATTACAATTGAAGCTCAACGTGTAAAATGACAATTTTGCCCTGTGTGGTATTCATTTAGCATATCAATACCAGATCTTTTCCAATCATACTTTCCTTACATTCATGTGGAGCACTCTGTTTATCTTTTTAAACATGTTATAATCATCACTTATGCATATCTCAATTGCCTTTTAAACATAGTTGTGATTATCATAACCACATTTTTACTTAGCCCTGAAAATTGGAATGTTATATATATCCTTTTTAATATTTGAAATCATAATTTTATTCAATATATCCTTAATTTGCACTTGACAATCATTCCATGTGATTCTTGGTGCATGTAATGAACTAGCGTTAACATTTATCATCAATTTTGTTGCACTAGGTATGTCTGAGATGGGCGTATGAGCAAGGAGTGAGTTTCGTGGTGAAGAGTTATAACAAAGAGAGAATGAAGCAGAACTTGGAAATATTTGATTGGTCACTTACTGAAAATGACTATGACAAGATAAATCAAGTCAAGCAGCACCGTATGAACACTGGACCTGCTAAATTACGTGAAGATTTATGGGATGGAGAAACTTAATTATGATGACGTTAGGGTTCATTAAGTCAGTGCCTTGTGGTGGCAATTGCTTTTGAATTATTTTGTTTTTGGTTTATGAGCATGTCTGCTTAATACCGTACGTCAGTTTAGATAAATGTGGTTCAAGATTATCTCTTCAACGAGGTGTTGAATAAGAAAATTAGTGTTTCCTTTATGTATGAAGTTTTCCTTGACAAAGATTTTTTAGCAGATTTCATTTAGATGTTCAATATTAAATCTAAAATCTAAAATAATATAACTTTCAAGTATTGTTGCTAGAATGGGACCAAACCAGTTAATAGTGATGAACCAATATAAAACTTTACAAAACCGACCAAAAAGAGAATTGGTCAAGAAATGATCTTTTTTCTTTTTGACCATGGTTAAGAACTAATCAAACTAGTTAAAAATGGATAAAAATGAGTGGATTGGTCAAACTATTTAAAACAAAGTGAATCAGCTAGTTACTAGTTCAATCAGTTCACATTATTTTTTAAATTTGTTTAAAATTTTTCTAGTTTTTAAAATATAATAGTATCAGTTTTAGTACAAAATAGCATTATTTTATAGATAAATTTTTTCCATATTAAAATGTTATATATGCATTTTTCTCATACACAATGATAAAAATAATCAATTTACTTAATAAATAATAGGATGATAGAATAATAGTTGATTATTTTGAATTTAACATGTGATTATTGATGAATATTAACTAATTTAGATTTAAATATTAAGTTATGAAACTTATTTATAATATTTTTTAATTTTCTATATAAAATATAATATATAAAATAAAAATATATATTAATTTTATTGCTATTGGATTAACCTCAATTTGACTATGATTGAACCTGAGAACTTCAAACAAATATAACATCCTATAATTTAATTGCAACGAAGGGCACATGGTCCAACTTGCAGGCACCTTTTCAATTTTTGGCTTAATAATTACTCAAAACTCGAGAAAATATTCATAGACCCTGAAGCATCAGAATAGAAGAGTAAGGGCAGAGATAAGATTACACTGGATGGTAAAAGACTGGGTTGCTCGTAGATACTCCTCTCTCTCTCTCTCTCTCTCTCTCTCTCTATATTTTTTTTTTAAAATTTTAACTACATTTTCCTATATTATGCAAGATGTTCCCTATCTCTGATCTTCCTTGTCTTTTTTTTTTTGGGAGGGGGGAGGGGGAATAAAAGAGATTATTGGACTGAAGTCCCTCAAATTTAAAAACTAAAAAAAAAAAGAACTATGAGTGCTTAGATCAATTGGCAATAGCTATTCTAAATTAATCGGAGGTCTCAAATTCGAGTTTTGGGAATGTAGCAACAGAAGTCGTCAGGGGCGTTCACTTTTGTAATGCTTATTATGCCTCGATTAGGATTAGTCTTAGTTCAATTAAAGTCCTCACAGTTTGAGTGAGGTAAACTCAAGATATCAGTGTTCACACGAAAAGAAAAACTTAAGAAAAAGGACCCACGTTCCTATGTCAAAATGAGTGGCAGTGTGAAAAGGCCTAATAGCCCTTGGTCTCTTTAATTGAAAAGAAAAAAAGTAGTCGCATGAAAAAACCAAATGAAAGAGACGAATCTCCTGCGTGAGAAAGAGGCGACGAAATAGTTAATCTCCGATGGTGCAAACGAGGTTTGCTGCATTGGTTGTTGAAGGTGGTTGGATCAATGGATGTTAGCATCACTGATGATGAAGACACTGGTCCGTCTCCGGTGGTTTCCTATAGTTTAGTGGTTGCTCGGTGGTCTAGGTCACGGTTTAATGGTTGTTTATTGCAACAGGCTAAATCTTCTGCTCTTTCCTAGTAAGATGTGATCATTGTATCTAGTATTGTGTTGCTTGAATGCGTGCGCGTGGCTCTCTGTGATGGGAGAAATCATTGTTGGGCTTGTTTTGCTCGAATGGGTTTGGTAGAATGTAGACTGTCTTTGCAATTTGGATTGTATAACAATGTCCACCTATACCATATAAGTACATGAATTAAACAAAGCTTGTGGTGTGAATGGGTTAATGAAATTAGTTATTGATTGTGCATGGCATTCAAATTATCAGTTGTGGTGTGAATGGGTAGAGAGGCACAACGGTCAACTGTCAATCAAATCAATTATTGATGTTCTTAATTGTGTGATGTAGTCAATTAGAGGGGTTTTTTCATGCAGGAGCAATAATGGTTATGGGTAACGATAAAGAAGAAGGAAGAAGGAAAAATAATTATTCTGGGTTACACGTTTCATAAAGATTATGGGCCTCAATTTAAAGGGAAGTAGGAGAGCATGGGAAAAAGGCTAATGATAATTTGTTAGAAGATTGGGTAAATTGTCTTGAGATGATAAGAAAAGGTATCATGATATGGCGATGGAAACAAAAGAGGAAAGACTATGAGAGGAAAGAAAAGGCCGAAAAAAAAAAGGTTAAATTAGGTTAAGCTTCGGCTAAACAAGCTATGCATATGTTGTAAGTCTAAAACATGAATCTTGCATATTAGCTTATGTTAGACTTTTCTTAAGCTTAGGCCTGAGCCTTATAAAGGCATGGCAAGCTTGAAGCTTATTTAAAAGTTTATTTATAAATAATAAAATAAAATTAATCTAAAATTACATTATATTATATAGTGTTTATTAAATTATATATATATATATATTCCTAGAAAGGGTATTATATATTATATTATGTGTAATAATATATAAGATAATATATATAAAATAATATTTTAAATATGCTGGCCTGGTAGGCCTATGGGCTAGGTTTTACATAAATAAATCAAGCCCATTTACTTGAGCATGTCTAACTATAAGCTTAAATTTGGCCTTTTTGCTAAATAGGTTAAGTTGCATGTTACTTGATAGGTATCTAGCTTATTTCCATCCTTGAGAAAGACGAAATGAGGAAAGACATGCAAGCAACAAGTTGAAAAAGCCACAAGGGGAAAATTATTAGGAAATTGTGTTAATGATAATGCTCATTGTGTGAAATAGGATGATATTAGTTATACTTATTTTACATAATGTTGTAATGCAAAGGTGGCGTTAAGACACGATGCTCACCTAACCAATTCACAGGGCATTATAAGTTTGTGCAGCAGGAGCAGAGGCTGAAGGAGAGGGTTGAAAAGATAGGGTTCAGGAAATTATTGGACATTACGTGCACAAAGCTCCCTCGTGAGTTATGTCATGAATTGGTTCAAGCCATTGACCCCAAGATCCTCTACCACAACAATTGTCTTTTGATAATCGACAAAAACTATGCTGGAAGAGCAAAAAAAATTTCCCTATAACATTAGGGGGTAATTTTTGTATGTATAATCTATGTAATCACTGAAATCTCAAACCTATGACCTCCTTTATACCTAAATGTGTCATGACCATATATGCCTCTAGTGTGTCTTGCTTGTTATCTAAAGGCAATATTTAACACACACACACACATATATATATATTGGGAAATAGTTTTCAACCATAATCTATGTCACCTGCGGAATCTCAAACAAGTGACCTGCTTCTTGCCTAAATGTGCCTTGGCCATGCCTCCAGTGTGTCTTGCTTGTTATCTACAGGCAATATAATATATATATATCGTACAATTAAATATTTGAGGAAAATATGAAATTTGAATATATTTATGGGTTTTTGCATTTCTTTTTTGGCAATATTAAAAAATTTTGACTAGAAAAAATTATTAAAAATTCTATTTTTCAATAAAATTGTGATGTGTCTATTTTATACCTATAAAATACACACATTAAGCTCTAAATTTCATCTAACTATGCTTAAATTGATATATTTTAGCATGATTTGATATATTTTTGTGTTTTATGGTATTTTTCGGCCTTCAAGAACCACCCGGCACCGTATTGGATGATTCTATGGCCACCCGGCACTGGGTCAAAGAGCAAAATTTCGCAAAAACATGTTTTTGATGCGTAAATTGACCTAGAAGCCAATTATTTTTGCTATATTATAAATAGGACGCAATGGAACACAAGGGGACATTCAGAAACGCACCCAGAGGCTAGAGAACATGGTTCAAAATGCATCTGGGAGCAACTAGGAGTATCTTATAGAGAGAGAGAGTAAAGATATCTAGGGAGTATTAGAGATAGATTTGTTTTCTTCTACTCTATTTCTTTCTTCTTGTTATTTTCACTATGATTTAGGATTTTAGTTCTGATTTGATTTTTATTTCTAGGTGTAACTAAATCTCCCAATCAGGAGTAAGGATGTGGCCTGACTGGGATGGATTGAATTTTCTTTCTTTAGTTCTAACTCTGTGGATTTGTTCTTTAAGTTATATTTAATTTGTTTCTTTGTTATATTTGTCTCTCTTGTTCATTCATATGGATTTTATACTTGATCACCATAGAATCTAATTAATGGGTAAACTTTATGGATTGAAAGATGAAGAGTAAACCTAGATTTAGAGAGATAAACACGAATAACTAATCTAGAGATAGAATTAGGAATTCGTGGTGATATATGTTGTAGTTTTCAAGGTTTAATTAGGAATTTTAGTTGCATGAGAGCGAATTGAATCTTAATTAAATAAGGACTAATTGGCTAAGAGGTAGTTAAGACGCTTTAGAAACAATGGTCACTATAATTGTGTAGAGTCTAACTAACAAATAGAATCTAGTTATCTCATAAGGTGAATCCTGATCCCTTGACGCTTTTAGAACTGAATCAAACTCAGACTTTGTTTTGTGTTTTATTTCTTTCCCTTTTAATTTAAGTTCTTAATTTGATTGTCACTTTTGAGACTAAAAGTTTGGATTGATAAATTTAATACTTCCCTTAGGTTCGACCTCTGAAATACTCCAGAGACTTTTTATTACTACAATCGATCCTGTGTACTTGTAGGATCCCAATCAAGTTTTTGGCGCCGTTGCCGGGGAAGTTAATAAATTTATTAGTTCATTATTTTTAGTCCCTATATATATATTTTCTCTAAATTCTTTTATATTCCTTATTGCATGTTGTTAAGATCTAAAAGTTTTGATAATATTTCTGAATTGATTGCTATTAATCCTGAAATTGAACGTGCTTGCAGGGAGAATCAAGCTAGAAGGAGACGTGAGATGGTTGATGAAATAGTGCTTGCTGGGGCTCAAGCTAATCTACTTTGGAGGGATGCAGATAAACCTGCAATTTTTGGTAGCCCATCATGTATCAGGCTGAGTCAGAATGCCAGAAAATTATGAATTTAAAACAATTCATTTGAACTCTCTTCCCCAATTCCATGGGTTAGGAAGTGAAGATGCACTTGGATTCATCAAGAATTTTTATAATGTTGTAGATCAACTTCCTCTTAACAACATAACTGAAGACGAACTCAAAATGAGGTGCTTCAATTTATGCATGGAGGATAAGGCAAAACAGTGGCTTCTTAACCTTCCTGAAAGTTCTTTAACTACGTGGAGGGAAATCTATAATGTTTTTATTGCAAAATTCTATTCTCCACAAAGGATTTTGGAATTGTGAGATAAAATTTACAACTTTGTTGAGCTAGATGATGAATCTTATTATGAAACTTGGGATCGCTACATGCTATTTTTTGAATCAATGTCCACATCACGGGTTTAGCAATATGATGATTGCTCATATTTTTTATAATACACTATCCTCGGCTGCTCAATCTTTGGTGGATATAGCTATTGGAGAAGGTGATGTCACTGCAGCAGATATGATGAATATATATGAGAGAGTGGCAGTTCAAACCAGACAGAAGGGTGTGAGAGGTCGAAAGTTTCAAGTGCATGAAGTCAATGATCACCCTGATGTGATTGCTCAACTAGGGAAAATAAATCAACACATTGACCTCTTTTTCCAACAACAGAGTAGTAATTTTAATCTCCCTAAAGAATCATGCTCTGGATATGGTGATTTGAGTCATGCTGCAAATACATGTGTGCAAATGATTGAAGGGAATGCAGAAGTTAATTATATGGGATCAAATGCTGAACGTCCACAATTATTGCAGAGGAAAAATGATCCCTTTTTAAACACATATAACTCTGGGTAGTGAAATCATCCAAATTTTTAATGGAAAAATCCACAAGGATTTCAGCAATAGAAGTCTCAGGCACTCTCTTAGTTATCTGCACCATCCATAGGAAAGACTCCTCAACTCAAGGAGATGTTCTCTCAATTTATGGTGGGTCAAGCAGCAGTTAATAAGAATCTGGATCAATTCATGGTTTGCCAAGTAGTAGTTAATAAGAATTTTGATCAATTTATGGCTAGCCATATCACTACAAATAATGCTACTCAAGCTACAATCTGAAACATAGAAATCTAGGTAAATCATCTCGCTAATCTAGTGGCAGATAGAAGTCCAAGCAAGTTCCCTAGCAACAAAGAAGTAAATCCCAAGGAGAGTGTGATGGCTATAAGTGTGGGGGAGAAGATGAAAGAGAATAATATGAGAGATAAAGAAAAAAATGAATTAAAGCAAAAGAGTGGGGTGAGGGAACATGACGAAGAAGGAGGGAGCTCTAAGTCAAAGGTTGAAGGAGATAGTCAAGCCCCTGAAGCAAAGCCTTATCAACCTCCCATACCTTTTCCATAAAGGTTGAAAAAAGAAAAGCATGATTAAAGCTTCCAAAAATTGCTTGAGATATTCAAGAAGCTGCAAGTCAACATCCCATTCATTGAAATTTTGGCCAAGATGCCTGATTATGTTCGACATATCAAGATGCTCCTCTCCAATAAAAAGGAAGCTCAAAGAGTGTGCTACAATAACTTTAACAGAGGAGTGCATTGCCATATTGCAAAGAAAGTTACCTCCGAAGTTAAAAGATCCAGGAAGTTTCTCTATTCCCTACACTATTAGTTCTACTATTATTGATAATTGTTTATGTGATTTAGGTGCAGGTATTAACTTGATGCCTTACTCACTTTGCAAGAAACTAGAAATCACAGATTTGATGCCCATAAATGTTACACTCAAATTGGCGGATAGATCTCTTAAGTACCCAATGGGAGTGGTTGAGGATGTTTTGGTAAAAGTTGGTAAACTCTATATTCTTGCTGATTTTATGGTTTTAGAGTTAGAAGATGAAATAGATGTCTCTCTAATCCTAGGAAGACCATTCCTATCTATTACGGGTGCCTTAATTGATGTGCCAAAGGGAAAATTGACATTTAGAGTAGGGAATGAGATAGAGGAATTTAACTTCACTAATGCTTCAGATATTCCCTCTCATAAAAAGAATTGTTACAGTATAGATGTGATATATGTTCTTCAAAAGCAAGGATTGGAATTTCCTTCTAGATCTTTAGATAATGATAAAGGTTTTTTTTAGAAGGCTATTAGAGAGGAAGTTAAGATAAAGAAGAAAGTGGCACCACCTAGTCCTAGTGAGAAAAGAGGCAATTATGTGATCCAAATGGACTGGTTGGTACTAACTTTTATCATAAAGAATCTCTCTAAGGGCAGGATGAAATTAAAGTGGAGGAAAAAGCCAGTTCCTAAATCTAAAGGACTTAGACCAGAGCCCCTAAAGGATGCCATATTGTGATCTCCTAATCCGTCTGGCTATTGACGTTAAATTTAGTGTTTATTATGAGGCAACCCAACATTATTTTTTTTATTTTATTTGTTGTTTTTGTTTTCCATTTTTGTTTTCTTACTCTTGTTACTCTAAATTTTCTCCCTCAAGAATTTTTACAGGATTGAATTGATTGTGGTGAAAACAAGCTTGGAACAAACACAAGGGACTCCAAAGAACATTTCAAGTATCACCTCCAAATCAGGGGAGTCTTAGTTCATTTATCTTTTATTTTATTCCTGCAACATTGAGGACAATGTTGGATCTAAGTGTGGGGGGTAGTTTATTAGTTGCTCTTAGTTGATTTGTCCTTAGAATTGTACTGATATGCTGAAATTTTAACTTTTTCTAGAATTTATGTACTTAATTGCTTTTAGATAGATTTATTTTGCTTATTTTTCTGAGCTAGTGATTTTGTCTGTCACCATAGGATACTCAATTATTGTGCTTAATGAGGTAAGATAGTTACTTTACAAGTCAAAAACATGAATCTTGAGACTATAAAATTGAGCACTATAACTTAGCATGTGGTAGGTGTGGTCAAGTGATTGAGTTTGTCGGAAGCTGGATTATATATTTATTTTTGAACTCGGGTATTCTTAATTGTTGTGGATGAATTGATTATCTAGTTGGAGAGATGATTTGAGGTTAAAAAAAAAAAAGAATCCACTTCGCTGGCTTAAGCTGTGCTTTAGTAACTGAGGGGCTTTACTAAAAAGCGTTGTCTTTCACGTAAAATGATGCAGTATGAGTTATGAGTGCACCAAAGACATCTTGGTATAGCGGGTTATGTAACTTGAGTAACCGGGGGTACACATAAAAAATATGAGATTTTCGCATTAATAAAGCGCATAATGGCCCAAGAAAAGCAAATAAATCCCCAAATAAAATTGAAGCACAAAGTGTGGGGAAATTAAATAAATAAATCCTTGTTGATCTCCATTGCACATGAGTTGAGTTGAGGTTTATACACAATTAATTGAGGTATTTTAAGTTCTTAAATAAATGTTCTAATTTTTCTTCTTCTTGCTTGATGGGCTATTTGCATTTGTCACATACTAAGTATACACACACTCTAAAGTCCCATAGACTAATGAGAATGATAAGTGAGTTGCTATTGAGTTTAATTTTTGATTTGTTGAGTGCTCCTTTTACTTATATTGGTGACAGACTATCACTAGTAAAGAAAAGTGAGTTTTATGAATCTAGAAAATGACTTTGTAAGAGTAGCACAATTTTAGTTCTTGCTTGAGGACAACCAAATGTTCAAATGTGGGGGGATTTGACATGTCTAATTTATACCTATAAAATACCAACGTTTAAACTCCAAATTGCATCTAAATATGTTTACATTGATATATTTTAGCATGATTTGATATATTTTTGTGTTTCATAGTGTTATAGACTCATTTGAAAGTATTCAGAGTAAAAACGTTATAAATCGTTCATACTGGAAAGTTTCAATACCCTTTGGTATTTTGACTATAACTCTTAAGTATGAACTCCGATTGAGGTTATTTAAGATGAATTGGAAAGCTAAGACATAGAACTACAACTTTCATGTTTGCAATTTTCCAAATTCCAATGTTATCATGGTAAAAATCGAGCTCAACATGTCAACATGAGTTGGTGACTTGTTGGAAGCTGAACGAAGGAGTTTCTATGCCAGGCATCCACCCAGTGCCAGGTCAAACTTATCCGATGCTGGGTCAACTCGAATTTCAAATTTTTCTACCTTCCAAAACCACTCGGCACCGTATTGGATGACTCTATGGCCACCTGGCACCAGGTCAAAGAGCAGAAGTTTGCAAAAACACATTTTTGACGTGTAAACTGAACTAGAGGCCAAGTATTCTTGCTATTTTATAAATAGGACACAAGGGAAAGACAATGGGACATTCTAAAATGTACTCGGAGGCTAGAGAACATGATTCAAAATGCATTTGGGAGCAACTAGGCACATCTTATAGAGAGAGAGAAAAGAGATCTAGGGAGTATTAGAGATAGATTTATTCTCTTATATTCTAACTCTCTCTTCTTGTTATTTTCACTATGATTTGGGATTTTAGTTCTAATTTTATTTCTATTTCTATGTGTAGCTAAATCTCCCAGTCAGAGGTAGGGATGTAGCCTAACTGGGATGGATTGGATTTGCTTTCTTTAGTTCTAACTCTGTAGATTTGTTCTTCAAGTTATATTTAATTTGTTTCTTTGTTATATTTGTCTCTCTTGTTCATTCATATGGATTTTATACTTGATCACCATAGAATCTAATTAATGGGTAAACTTTATGGATTGAAAGATGAAGAGTAAACCTAGATTTAGAGAGATAAACACGAATAACTAATCTAGAGATAGAATTAGGAATTCATGGTGATATATGTTGTAGTTTTCAAGATTTAATTAGGAATTTTAGTTGTGCGAGAGCAAATTGAATCTTAATTAAATAAGGACTAATTGACTAAGAGGTAATTAAGATGCTTTAGAAACAACGGTCACTATAATTATGCAGAGTCTAACTAAGAAATAGAATCTAGTTATCTCATAAGGTGAATCCTAATCTCTTGACGCTTCTAGAATCGAATCAAACTCATACTTTATTTTGTTTTCTATTTCTTTCCTTTTTAATTTGAGTTCACAATTTGATTGTCACTGTTGGGGCTAAAAGTTTGGATTGATAAATTTAATACCTCATTGGGTTTGACCTCTGGAATACTCTGAGGACTTTATTTTACTGTAATTGACCATGTATACTTGCAGGATCTCGATCAAATTGCCAATATGGAATTGGATAAAAAATGTTGTATAGTTAAATCAAAGAGTTATAGGCAACATTTTTATCTTGTTACCTATTTAGAAATAAAGACAATAGGTGAAAATGTTATCTATTTAAATAGGTATAAATTATAGGCAATGATTACTTTTTGTTACCTATTAGAAAATATGATGTAACAAGTAGATAATTGTTTCCTAAAGACATATATTTTAGACGACATGTATTTTTTGTTACATATTTGAAAGATACAAGGCAACAGGCAGAAAACCATTGCTTAATTTATTCCAGGATACAATTTTTAAGTGTTGTTTAGTTTCTACTCCTTAAAGTGAAAGTTAATAGTTACACTTGAAAAGCTGTTGCCTATTTATATACTAAGTAATACTTTTATACTTGTAGCAAAATTAACTATGCTTGTTGGCAAAAAATGTTGTAGTATCCCTTTACATAAGAGAGGGTTGCTAAGTTATTCAACCAAACAATGTGAATATACTTATGGGCCTACCCCATCATGGACATGAGGTGATAATAGAAGTTGATGATCAATTCCTAGTGTAAGGAGAAGTTTTTTAGCATGCAATATAATGATTTAGGGAACTTAACAATGTTTTCATAAAAAAAAACTTAACAACATCGGGATTAAAGGAGGACTGTTTTGAGTTTTCGTTCATTATATACACATTAGGTACTTTGCTTTATCCCCCTCTAGTGGACGTGTCAATAAGAGGCTATTGAAAGTAATGTGTCACAAGATGATAGATCTGGAATGTTATGATTAGTGTAAATATATAATAAAGGAGCTAATGAGGGAAGTTGGGGATTGAAGTGTGCGATTCGAAAAGAGGTTACTAAAGTTAAGAACGTATGAGGATGCTTATATTTCCTCATGGTCAATGGTGGTTTGGGAAGATATATCTTGGTGTGTTGCTTCCTAATTGGTTGTTGTAATTTGCATGACACTAACTATTTAATCTTAGTAGATCAATTTCTTCCAAAACTTTCTTATGGGTCTAGATGATCCGCTATGGCTGAGATAAGCACAACGGCATTGGAATGATAAGCGTGATCAAGATTAGGTGCTAAAGGTAAAAGATAGTGACCATAGGATTGTTTATGCACCACTCACTTCCAACAAAGCTTCTACTTATGAAAATCCACCCAGCAATGTGTTTCGTGATCCAGTAAGGGAAAAATATATTGTTAATGTTATATTTAATTTTTGTTTTGGGATCTTTTTTGATGATGGGGTTAGTGTGAATTTGCAAGAAATAAGAGAGGTATACAATCGATTGGTTAGAGTCATTGCAAAAGAGCTATTCAAGTTGCAAGTGAAGACGTAGGAACGTGTTATCCTCGCAGAGGGGAGAGAAGAAGAAAAGATGGATGCAGGGAAAGGAGAAGGTGATCAATGGGGAGATGATATGAGAAAACATTGGAACTCATGTTTATCCCATGGACGAGGTCGGTTATGAAGTCATGGGAGAAGGTAAGGAAGAGAAAGTAGAAAAGGTTGATGAAGGATAAGGAGAGACCCACAAAGAATGGGTGTTATTAGTCCCATATGCAAAAGAAGTAGATGAGGAATTTGGCACCAATGATATGGAAGAGGATGACAATGATGATAGATGAATATATGGGACAAGAAAAAAGATCAAAGGGACCTAAAATTCTTGTGGATTGGTCCCCTTTTATTTTGCAGCAGCTAAAGCAATCAAGAGACATTGATGTGGTCGAATTGTATTAATACAGTACATGACAGTAGGGGTGAGCAAAACCGAACCGAAACCGAATATCGAATCGAACCAAATTGAATTCGATTTTTTTGATTTAGTTAATTCGGTTTTTCAAATAGGTTCGGTTAATTTTTTGGTGATTTCAATAATTTCGGTTTAGTTCAGTTTTAGGTTTACAAAACCTAAATAGACCGAATCGAACTAAAATTTATATATATTTTTTTATTTAATGAATGAATATTCTATTTGCACCCTTTAGCCCAAAAAAAAATAAAAACAGTGTGTTTGTACTCTACACATACTTAACTTCAGTAAATAAGCCCACTATAACATTATCACAAAATTAAAACCCTAAAGCCTTATTCATGTTCAGCTCCCTCATCCCATCATTCCTTCTCTTCTCGTGGTTGTCAGTCCGTCGCTACATCTACAACTCCTCACATCATCATTAGTTCTTCACGGCCACTCTCTCCTTCCTTCTCTAACCTTGATCCTTCTACACCACCATCAATAATCAAGTACAAGATAAAAAAGTAACATATCTAACAAAAAAAAAGGTGGAAGCTTGGAGCATTGCAGATTTGATCATGATTCGTGAAGTATTAGATCCAATTATGAAGGAGAGAGATGACTATAGTGAAAAGAATAGGTGTAGGCTACATCGATGACACTCGTTGACTGATAGAGGAAAGGCTATGTAGGCCTTCTGATAGAAGTAAGGCCTTACTGGTGAAGAAGAACAATGGTCGCCAAAGGTCTCTCTTATAACAAGGTCGATTAACAATAGGGTCGTTCATTGGTGGTCTTGCGGTGGTGCTAGTGGGGTCACTAAAGGTCTTGCTAATGGTGCTGTCAGTGCTGTTAATGGTAGATGGGAGTGGATGAAAGAGGTGGAGAGAATAATAACAAAAAGGGAATTTTGGAGACCGAATATGAAAACCGATCTGAACTGAAATATTTCGGTTCGGTTCGGTTTTCTCTGTAATTACAATTAGCTTTGATTTTTTAATATACCTCATTTCGGTTATTCAGTTTTTTTAGTTTTTGAACCAAACCAAACCGAATAACCGATTGCTCACCCTTACATGGCAGATGACCCTAAAAGAAGGCACTAGTCGATAGTAGAGATTCAATATTGGTACTTGTTTTGATTTGAGATGCGATGCTTTGCTGTAAGGGAATAGCTAGAAAGCACAGTGAGTTTTGAGATTTCATAGTTTATACTTACATATAAAAGGTCATCTAAATTGAACTTTTTTTGGTAATGAAGTGTTGTGTTGCACTGTATAGGTTTTAACAGTGATTAGAAAAGTATTTATGAAGAATCAATAGTGAGTTCTGTAATATCCCAAAATTTCTTATCTTGGCATAATGAGTTATTATTTGTGAATTATTACTGATATAGGGCATGAAAGAGAATTTTATGATAGTGTTTGATGTTTAGCCCTTAGAAGTGTAAAATAATGCAACTACAAAAGTTGGGCCTTTATTGCTAATTATGAAAACTTATGGGTCGTTAACGATTATAGGAGGCTAATTTGTGCCATTGGACCTTATTCAAATAGAAAAGCTTGAAGAGGAAAGGTATTGGGCCAAATAATGATTTATGGAAATATTTTTATATAATTAATTAATTAAGGCATAATTAAGGAAATTGGCTATCAATTATCAAGAGTAAGGAACTAGGTCCATAATGAAAGAGAATAGAATAGTTGGATATTTTTGGTAAGTTTAGAAAATTGTCCAAAAAACCTATTGTGCCAAGTTTGACTATCTAGGTCCAATAAGAACAAAGTTTCACTATATTGGGCTAAATCACTATTTATGAGCCCAAATATATTAGAACAATTATTAATAGGCTTAAATTATTTTTTACGCCTAAAGGTATGTAGAAAATTTTGTTGGATAAAAAATACATAATTTAGGCCCAAAAATTATTATGCAACTTTTATTGGGCCAAACTTTACCAATCAAGCCCAATTATTTGAAGAACACATCATGGGATTCCAAAGCCCAAGAAAGTGGTGTTAAAGAGGGGAAGAAGAGGGGAAATGAATGAGTGGCTTTTAAATGCCCAACAAGGTGGGAAGAAAGTAAGGAAATAGAAGAAAATGAGGTGTAAGACCATGATCTCATCTAGATATCACTTCCTACCTCTTGGACACTTTATCCATGAATACTGCCTCACTTGGATGCAGTAAAGAGGCTCTTGAAAGTTTGAACTAATTGGAAACTCAAAACTGTAAAAATCTGCTTTCATGCACTGTTTATAATATTGTGCAGTGAATTTTGGAAAATCATAAGTAAATGTACAAAAATAGTTTTATTATGATTAAAGTCTCTAAAAAGTATTAACATCTTGACTTTCATGAAAAAATATGAGACTTAAATTTGGATGCATCAATTTGCATAGTTTATTCGTCAAAATTCATTATTTATTTAGTTTCTATTCAGATTTTGATCCATAAATTTAAAAATTCATAACTCATAATACACAACTTTTTTTTAACATTCTTTATATTATTATAAATCCTTACTTGTCTAATTCAAGAAATATTTATTTTATATATTTATTCTACTTGTTCAGGATAGAGCATTATTATAAACCATCATGGGTCAAAATTTTTTTTTCTGGAACTGTTCTGGGAAAACATGCATATCTTTAATGTATATTTCCAAATACATTCAAACTAGTCAATATCAATCTTAAAACATAGTTCTATTTATAATACAAACTATGGAATTTTTGGAGCTTTGCAAGATTTTATACATCCTTATAAATTTAGTTGGTGTTTATAGTAAAATTACAGTTTTCTATCAATAGTCTAGTTTTTGACCCTTAATTTTGTTAAGCCATAAATCATGCCATCCTTAGCCAAATCATACAAAATCTATTTCATCATAAAGCTCATCATATTCTCTATCTAGAGGAATCATATTTTGGCTCATTTCCTTTGTTATAACATGCTTAAACATTCTTAAACATCTGCATGCCATAATTGTTCAATAAAAGGGGCATACATAACTTTTCATATCTCAACTTCATTTCATTACTTAACTTCATTGCATATACATTTCCTTGCATCATGAAGCATCATTCCTACATTACTTATAGATTTCAACATAATTTATAAATCATAGCATGATATACAAACATGCTTCATCATTATCATTATAACATAAACATTGACTTGCTCACTCATCATTTCTCCTTCCTTGGGCTTTAATTCATTGCATCATATATTCCTAGCACGGTTAGAATTTGGAAGGATGAGATTGGAAAATCTCAGTAGTAAACTTGTACATGCTAATACATCATTACATAACTCTAAAAACATTATGAACGCTGCACAATCATTTATAATACTTGAAAATATAATGTTGACTAACAAAATTTTGGCAGTATAATGGCTTAGAAATAGGACATCATGAGCTTAACCCTCATCAAATAAATAGCCAGCTATTCAAGAAAATAGTTACAACATCAACATGGCAATATTATCATATCATAAAACATGTATAAACATTATTGTGCAATAATATAAAATAATAGCAAGTTACTACTTGGGATCTTTAACTTTTCTTCTCTAAACTTGGATTCCACTAGCTTGAATCTTTTCCCAATCACTTCCTTGCAACTTCCCAAGCCCATAAGCATGAAGAAAATCGTGCTAAATTAACTAATTCCATGAGCCACTTCTTATAGAGTCATTTAAATCCATAAGCATGAAGAAAATCGTGCTAAATTAACTAATTCCATGAGCCACTTCTTATAGAGTCATTTAAATCCTAGGATTTCATATTTCTTATCTTAGGTTTAATCTTGAAACCAATGCCTCTCCTTTACTAATTCATGTATGAGCATTCCATTTCTATCATTAGATTCATGAAATTCCACCTCATCACACCTTTTCTCTCTTGGCCAAAACCATCCTTTAGGCAAGGAAAAGAAGAATTTCAATTGCAAACTTGCATAAATTCATGAAATCCTTCTTCTTGTACATCGGCAATGCTTCCTCTTGGATTGATTTCATGAAAACACTATCAATTTACATACTCCCTACCTTGGTCAAAACTTTATAACCTAGGAAGAGAAGAAGAAAACTTATCTAATCTAATTCAAAATCCATAGAAAATTAACTTAGAATTAAAGAGCAAACTTACATCTTGCTTGCTTTTTTGCCTTTTGCCTTGTATCCTTCTTTTCCTTCCTCTTCTTCTTCCTTCTTCCTCCTCTCTCTCATTCTAGAATTTAGGCATTTTCTCTCTCTTTTCTTCTTGTTATGCATGGCCAAGAGGAGGGGAATAAAGGGATATATATAGACTTTATGAACACATCTCAACCATTGATTCGAGTTTGATCCAAAGGCCAAGATTTCTCTTATTACATCATTCATGGCATCATAATTAATAAAATATTACCCTAAGTACATGCATAAATTTCAGCCAATGAGAGGAGAGTAGGTGACCCTCATACTGCATATTTTTCTGGCCCAAATATATCCTTTATTATTTACTTTTTATCTAGATAGTTTCTTGGTATTTTACAGTATATAATAATACCATTTGTAAATTAATGTGTACAGGAATACACTAGTTTGAGATTTACAATTATCTTTAATAACTATCCCAAACTGTATTTTAGTGAGGCTCACAAATTTTTCTTTTTACTATTTAATTTTACTACATTATATAATCTGTATCATCTCAAATTGATCATTTTGGGCCATTTTCACATATATATCATTTGTCTACAAATTTTGAAATTAATTCCAATTAAGGACCAACTTTGAAATTTATTTAAGTTAAAGATCAAACTTAATTCCTTTTAAGGACCATATTGAAAATTAATTTTATTTAAAGACCAAACATGTGAAATTACTATTTTACCCGTTGTAGTATTCACAAAATATTTCACATGTGGTATCTTTTTCATTAATGCTTTTTGCACTTTCATGTAAGGCACATCGTAATCTTTCTTTAACTTTCTTCCCTTAAGTCATACATTAGCTTCCTTATTTTCCTTTCTCATAATATTACTATTTCGTTTGTTTCCATATATAACTTCCTTAGCTACTTTACCAAGGTCATTTAATGGTCTGGCAACTTGAGAGAAATTAAAATACCTCAATTTTTCAATAGTTTCGTGCTAGCTCAGTTAGAATATAGCCTTTAGCCTCTCATTATTATTCATTCTTGCTCAATTGGGTTTGTATCCCCAAGAGCCACCTCCCTTTTGTCTTACCTCGATGATATTCACTTTATGGAGAATTTCATCTATTCTTTCTCAATTGGGTTTAATAATCCCAAAAGCCAGCTCCCTTTTATTTCACCTTAGCAACTTATGGAAGATTTCTTTCATGCTTTCCTTATGGGATATTCTAGCAAAAAACTTTCATTTTATAGCTAGATTCTATAGTAAGCTTAGCAATCAACTATCTTAAAGTTTCACAGTTCTCTAACTGTCTACCACAACCCTCAATTCCCTTAGGCTTATACTTCTTGCCTTAAACATCATAAATACATAAATTAATCATATTATTCCTTTAGAGGGGTATTAAATATTTCTTTAAACAGTGCCTTAACTATGAACATTTTATTTTTTTTACTTTTAAACATAGCCCTAAAAATGTGGATGTTACAAAAACGTGTACAATTTTGATGAAGAAGGCATAAGGCTTTGACAAGTGGAGCCATTGTGGTTTAAGGATCAAGTTTGATATGATTAAGGAATAGTGACCTTTGGATTAGAAAAGAGATCAATGGCTAGAATTTATCTCTTTTGCCTATAAATAGCAAGCTCCTCCTCCCCCTTAAACTACATAAAAAACGCCATTCACTTAGAAAGAGAGGAAAGAATGATGCTTGAAGGAAGGAAGGATAAGGAAGAAGGAATAGAAAACTAGGAAGGATTAAGGTTTTCTCCAAGGTAGCATCTTTTCTTATTTTTGCATTTTATTTTTAAGTAATTAATTTGATTTAGTTTTATGTTGGCATGATTATGAAAAACATGTTCTAGTTATGTTTGGATCAAAGGCATCATTTTGCTTAGAACATAATATGAACATGCATGAATATGCTTGAAAGTTGAAGAACATGTATGAACATGAGAAGAACATGCTTTCATCTTGAAATGTTATGGCAACCTTATGTAAACTTGTTTTTATATCAATTACATAAGTAATATTGTGTTTGAATGGGATAATGATGCTATTGATATTTACCCAAATCTCATCATCCATAATCTCTAACCTTGGATAGGCTTGAGCCACATAATGGAGAAAGGAAAAAGAGGTGGAGCCATCAGGATGCAAAGTTATGGAATGTTATTTTGAATTTGTGTTAAAAATTATGTAATTAAATTTGTGGATTATGATATGTTGTAAATTATGTTTGATATGATTAACAATGTATGAAATTATGTTTTGACATGATTCATATGTTGGTTCATTGATTTATGACATTTATTTTATTAATGCTAAGTGTATGGAAAGAAAAAGACAATTATGATGCCCTATACCTAGTACGGAAATATCTTAGGAAAAATAATGAGACATGATGAATAATTAATGATATTATGAAAATAAAGTCCTAAGCTTTAGTTCAAAACCAAATGGACCTATTTGGTTAAGTATAATTTCAGTTATGGAATTTTCAAGAAAAAATGTCAAAATCTGAAAAATTTGTTGATCCAATGAACAATAATTTCACCCAATAAAATGTATAAATTAGTCCGATGAATTTCTAGTTGGATATTTTTCCTTATAGATTACTTCAAGAGCTTCAATTAGAAATTTGAACCACCTCAATTATTTTTGTAGAATTATTGATGATTTTCCAAAATTTGGTAAAAAATTAAGGGTTACCAAATGAATAGTAACCTGATAGGATTTTTGGTCAAAATTTCATTTTGGACCATTTTTTATTTCAAATGCTTTTCAATGGAACCTTAGATATATCAAATAAATGGATATTAGTTCTTAAAGTAAGGTATCCCAAGTTCATGGTTGGATGCAAAGCCACATTTTTTTACCCATACTTTATGGTTAGTATGATATAGTGTCGCTTTTGAACATTTGACTTTATGAATATCATGTCAATTATTTTGTACTCTTGGCCTGTTTCTTAATAGAAAGTGATCAATGAGCATTTGTGCTCTAAAAGCCAGGATACAACATTGCTGACAATGAGTTTTGTTGTTAGGTTTAGTATAATATAAGTTTTGATGATGACAAATATAAAGTAATAAGGAACAAATGCATCATATGTATCTGACATATATAATGTTCCTTAAAGAAGTACAATATGTATAGGCATTTATTTAATTATGGTTATAATACATATATCATGCTATATGCAAATATATCTATTATACTTTTACAATAAATAACATAAGTTGGATATATAAACTGGACCAACTACTTGGTATGTAAGTGTAATATATTAAATGTAGGTTGGTCCAAGTAAGAAGAGTGAGTATTGGAATACAGAAAAGGAAATCAATATCATGTCTCACTCAAGAAAGAAGAAAAGAAAGGATGCTCAAAAAATGTAAAATCAGAAGGGAGCATGTCAAGAAAGAAATGAGCAAGTGGAAGTGGAATTCAACATTTAAAGACTTAGTCACTAGGTATATTTTATTTTCACTTAGGTCTTGAGGTGAGATTAATCTTTGAAAATTACTTAATCTTGTTACCATATGTTTTAAATGTGTTAGATTAAGTAAATCTGATGTTAGCATATGTTAGATTTGAAAAACTCTGACTCTCAGACAAATTTTGAGAAGTTAAATTTCATATACTTTGAGAAGTTAAATTTCATATACTTTATGAAAATATGAACTTTGCTAACTGAAATTTGAAGTTCCAGAGATATCACCTCTGATAGATGAATTTTAAGTGTTGAAATTCAAATTTCGAGTCAAGCAAAGTTAGTAAAATGTGCAAAATTTGTCTGAATCCATGACAAAGTTTGTCTGATAATTAAGCACTAAAAGAATTCAAAAATATTCCCTCTGACAGAAGAATTTTGGATTTCAAAATTCAAACTTTAGAATAAAACTCATGATTTATAATTGCATTTGATTAACTCAAGAAGTTTTGGGTATCAAAGTAACATATCCTTACTTTTAAACATAGTGAAATCTGGTTTTCAAGAATCTAAAGTTTAACTTTGATTAGTGTTTTTAATACATCTCTCAAAATACATATGAATTTGATGTAAAACTTATTTCATATGAAAATAGACTTAATAAGCTTTTCAAAGAAGGTTATTTCACTCAAAATAAAAGTCATATGAAAAAGTTATGGTCATTTAAAGTTGAGTAGTGAGATATGGATTTTCAGTTTTGACCTCCAATCATTGTTTTGATCATATCTCATAGAATACATTTATTTTTGAAGTGAAACTTTTTCATTTGAAACTAAACATTGAGAGCTTTCCAACCATAGGTCATTTGCTTAATTTGAAGTTAAAATGAGAAAGTTATAGCTTCTGCAAAATTATCTACAGTGTAAAGTTTGAAGTTATAGAGGTTCCGCCCGATAGACGAATTTTGAGCCTTTGAAATTTGAATTTCAAAGAGAACTTTTGTGTTATGTTGAGCTTGCCACTGATAGACGAATTTTAGCTTCCAAAATTCAAACTTCAGGTCTAACAGATGAATTTTGGCTTTCAAAATTTGAATTTTGAAACCCAGAATATGAAAATACTTCTGGAAGAGCAAATAGACAATTTTCACATCCAACTTTTGAATTTTGAAAGGAAGAATTTATGCTATATTGAGTTGCTCACTGACAGATAAATTTTGGGTACCAAAATTTGAACTTCGAAGGCACTGTAGCAATATAAAACAACTGTTCACACTTATCAAAGGAACTTTAAACTTGAAAATTCGTATGTTCCAACATAAAAATATTTGTCAAAGATGAAAATTTGAATTTTGCTATAGAACAGACGAACTTCGAAATTAAACATTAAAGTCTTTAACTTATAGTCTTTGTGAAATTCACATGTTGACACCCAAAATTTGAATTTCAGAGTGTCAACGCATTAAATGTAGTTGGTAAATGGCTAGTTTTATATAGTAACCATTTGGTAACATCTCTAATGGCTAGATCTTGTGTCTAATGTCTAGTTACACCAAAAATCTATAAATAGAATATCATTTGAACTTATGGGTAACATTCTTAAGAGAGTTTATGGGAAAATGCTACAATAATTTGTAAAATCTTTCTATCGTAGCATTGTTTGAAAAACCCACCTCAATGGAGTGATCTTTCAATATATTATCTACTCTTCAAGAAAGTTTTCATTCTGTAAATATTTCTTTCTACATATTCTGGGCAGAATCTAAGTGTGGAGAAACACTAAAGGATTTACACATCTTGTAAGGGTGTGGGGAGAGTGGCTTCACAAGTGCCTACTAAAACTTGTGGGATGTACTGAGGCTTCACAGGTGCTCAGATCAAACCTGTAATATCCCTATTTTTATGGGATATTATAAAATGAATAAAAGATGAGAAACGAAGCGAGATGAAAACGCTACATATAATTCAGTTTTAGAAGAAATTAATTTCTCGTCTAATTTTTTGAAGAAGTTATGTTCTGTCCTTAATTGGAATTAATTTTCCATAACGTTCTTAGCAGAAATTAATTTCAGAACTTACCCCAAAAAATATGCAATATACCACTTGAATGAAAGCCCGCTCTAAGCTGAGCGTAACGGTATAAGTATTGCATTCCCGGGGAGTTCAGGTTGAGAGATAGACCAATTTGAAAGTTATTGTGAATAGTGAAAAGGAAAGAATAAAAATTGGTCTTTGGGTGAAATTACAAGAAAGTACCCGAAAGAATGGATAATTATGTTCTTGACCCGACTTAAGGGCAAAACGGTCATTTTCCAAATTAGAAGCAAAATGTGAATAATGCATTTAAGGCCTAAAAATGAAAAAGTTGACATCGTAAAATGTAAACGGAATGACAAAAAGGTCATTTTTCCTGGTTAAACGGAAAAATAAGAAAATTATATTTTTACCCCAAAAATTAAGAATTTGTGCAAGTTAGTCCCTTAAGAATGGCTACAACTTGAGAGGGAAATGAGAAAGAAGTTTGGGGAAAATTACACCTAATAACTCGAAAGTTTCAAAAATTATAAATTTACCCCAGGTCAAGGACATTTTTGGAAACATGAAAAAATATAGTCAAAATGAAGCTTTCAATGAGTTAGGCCCAATGGAATATAGCAAGGAATCTATGAAGATCAAAATAATATTTATTGGGTTATTAGGATTTAATATTAATATTTTACCCGATAAAGGTTATTTTAGACTGTAGGAAAAGGCAGTACATATTCAAGGACAATTATTGGACCTTGCTAAAATATATTTTGGTTCAAGATAATGATTTTGGATTAAAAGTAATTTTTGGATAATCCTGTACCAATTTAATGACAATTTTAGCAAAAATACTTAATTGGTACAGGTAAATTTAATCGGTAAAGAGTATTTTGATCCATTAAAGTTTATGATGCTATTTTTGGCCAAAAAAGGAGATGAGCCATGTATGAATGAGCAGATGGGATACAAATGAAATTATGTGAAAAGCTTTTTAAAAGAAAAAGTAAATAAAAGTATATAGAAAAGTTAAGTAGCTAATTATATGACATAAATCATTTGAAAATATAACACTTCATCTCCCTCACATCTCAACACGCTGAACTAGTGAAGAAAAGAAAGAAGAAGGCGTAGGAAAAGAAGTGAAAAAGAAGATCAAGCTAGAGGACTTGTTTGGACCTAAAACTCTCAAGGTAAATTTCTATGGTTATCCTCTTGTACATACTTGAGTATTATGATGTTTCATGGATTATTTCTCTCCATTTTCCCTCTGAAATTTTCTGCCTAGAGAGAGAGTAGAGAGAGAAAATGAAGCCATGAAGAAATTAAACCATGAAAAGTGATGTATTGACTTCAAAGATTAAGGATATACCATTGTATTACAAATTAATCAGGTAGTTATTTTTCTACAAATTTCTCAAATTTTTTGCCTATTTAGGGTTTGAAAGGGAAAGGGAATTTCATGATTTTGACCCCAAAAATGGATTCCTTGAGTCCAAAATAGGTAGATACAAGTATGTTGTACAAGAAAAACTCAAAGGAAAGTAAAGTGAAAATTTTAGTCCAAGTATGCACACTTTGTGAATAAAGTTGTGTAATTGGTGGCTAATGGCCTCATTTTGTGATACTATAGGACTCAAAGAAGTGTTAGAAAAGGAAAGGTGTGCGCAAAGCTTGGAAAGGATTGAAAAGCTAAAAGGTAGTTTACTAACCTAATCTTGCATCATATGGTTATATAGTTGCAATGGTTTTAATGTTATACCAAATATTTGCAATGATGTTATGTGATGATTTGTTGATATTGGCTGAGTTATTTGAGGGGTTTTGTGACCTCGGGATGTCCCAAATGTAAGGGGAAACTCTGTCCAATTTTCTATAAAATGTTTAAGTATAAATGATTCTAAATGTTTGAATGATGACTTGATGAAGTGTGCTTGCATTATATGATTATATATTTGCTTGATTAGTTGTCACTACTGAGATTCTTTGAATCTCATCCCTTCCAAATGCTTACCATATTTAGGGCCAATCAATGCAAGGAACCCAAGAAGAGCTAAAGGAAAAAGAGGAAGAGAATGATGAATGATATTATTATGCAAGTCTTAATGTTATGTTTTGGGAATTTGTATAAGTTTGTATGAAAGGGGTAAATCCTGTATGATGCCATGAATATATTCTTTTAAGTCTTCTATGATATTATGCATGAAATTGGAGCAATAAATGTCAATGTAAATGTCTTGTGAAGCTTATTATGTAAGCTATGGCATAAGTTATTTGAGATGACCAGTATTGATTTAAGCAGGGGAACTCTATTTGAAACAGAGCATCCTATATAAGCTTTATACATGCTCTTAAACTAGACAGAACAAGCTTTTCATAGAGCTAAAAAAAACTTAAATTGGATAAATGTATGAATTATAGTGATTTTTCAAATTTAGAGTTCAGAACAGAGAAAGATTGGGAAAACTGGAAAACTGAAAGTTAGGTACTGGAAAAATTAAAAAGAAGATATAAATTGTGCAGAGCTCCAAAATTTCAATGGTTTGTATTTATGGAAAGGTCTATGTTTTAAGTTTCATATGCCACTGATTTGGAGGTAAATGGAGCTATATGATAGGAGATATGGAGGTTTTCCCAAAACTATTCCAGCAAAAGTGGAATTCTGACCCTTTATGATTTAAGTTAATGTTATGCCCGCACAAGTTGAATAAATGTACAAGAAAAATATTTATAGAAATTAAACTCACATATCTTTCCAACAGTTACCATTAGTCGAATTTGCATATAACAACAGTTACCATTCCAATATTCAGATGGTTCTTCATGAAGTATTGTTTGGTAGGAAGTGCAGGTCCCCTTTGTGTTGGACAGAATTAAGTGAAAGGCAATTGATAGGTCTCGAAATAGTAGACCAAGCTTCCAAACAAATTGAAATGATAATGAAGAAGTTGTTAACAGCTTAAAGCAGAAAAAGTAGTTATTCAGATAAAAGAAGGAAGCCGTTAGAATTTGCGATTAGAAATCATGTTTTTCTTAAAGTATTTCCTTCAATTGGAGTAAGTTGATCTCTTAAAATGAAAAAGTTTAATTCTAAGTACATTTGACCATTCAAAATCCTTTCCAACACTGGACCTATAGCTTACAAACTTGCCTTACCACCAAATTTGAGACAGATACATAATGTCTTGCATGTGTCCCAACTTAAGAAATATCAACCAGACCCTTCGCATATTATAGAATATGAATGCATTGACTTACAAGATAATCTTTGTTTTAATGTAATACCTAAAATGATTATTGATTGTTGAGTCAAGTAGTAGAGGAACAAAGACGTTCTTCTAGTGAAGGTGGTTTAGAAAGGCTTATTTCCAGAAGAAGCAACTTGGGAAATGGAAGCTGAGGTGAAACAGAGATATCTAGAGTTATTTCAATAAGATATGTTTCTAAATTTCAAGGTTGAAATTTATTTTAAGGAGGAGGAAAATATAACATCCCGTAACTTCCAAAAATGTCACTATAAGTATACAAAAAAAAAGACTCAAAAGAATAATTATCTGCAATTTGGCTTCTCATGGGGGTAATTTCACAAATATAAAAAATATAATGTCAAAATGGATCTCTTGACATAATGGACCTAATGGAATAGTGCATTGAGTCCAGAGGGATTAATTTGAAAGAAATTTGACTAACAAATACAATAGAAATTATATTGCAAAAGTAAAAGTAATATGGACCCTACAAAAGTTGAAAAAAGTGAGCGAAAAAGTATGTCGACCCCATACAAATATATTTTGGGACATAATATTAAAGTAAACACAGATCCAAACCAAGTTTAATCCTATACCCATAAAGTAATAAAATACTGCTAAAGTAACCTTAAGAGTTCAGGTAAAAGTAAATCAATACAGGATGTATTTGAATTAGAAAAAATATGTAGTATTTTAGACACTTTCTCCCTACTTATTGGCATGACTTTGTAGCATGTGGAAGATTGGAATTCTATAATATTTTCTGGAGAAAACTTAATGGAGAAGTAGTTAAACTTAACCAAGTTTAAAGTACCTTAACCCAAGTAATTATGTGAGTTAAATTCCTTATTAGATCTCCCTTCTCTTGACCGACCAAGTTGCTACATAAGGAGAGTTTGAAAGCTCAAAATTTCAGAGAAAAGAGAGCAAGTTGGCATGAAAGAGAGAAGCGAAAAGAGAAGAGCAAAGGTTGAAGGTAAAAGATTAAGGTTCAAGGTATGTTATTTACCACTACAAACTAGTTTCTCTAGTAGTTTAAGGTAGTTTCATGAGGTTCTCTTCTCTTTCTCAAGTTCAGTTTCAGTCACACATGAGGGAAGAGAAAGGAAGAGTTTTTATGCATGAAACTTGAAGGAAAACATGAGAAATAGTGAAAAAGTAAGCTTTAGTGAGTTTGGAAGAAAATAAATGAAAAATCATTTCTTCCCTCTTGTTCCCGTATTTTGGCTAGACTAACAGAGTGTGTTAGAGTAGGAATTTCATGGATTTCATGCCAAAAATGGATTCCTCATGGTGAAAAAACCGTAAGAATAAGTATTGTTTTCATGAAAGAAGCAAAGAATAACCATATGAGATTTTAGAGTTTTACTGGTTCTTTCTATGAAATAATGTATTTGGGTTCAACAAAACCTATAAAAGTCATTGGAAGGAGTAAAACTAAAGGAAAGTCTAAAATGTTTCATAAAGGTAGCAATTTTCCTTTTATTGCATTATGTTGTCTTTGTTGAATCAAGTGTTTTGATGATTTCAAACCAACTAGAGCTTGGAAGGAAGATATCAAAGGTGTACAAAAGATCTCAAGTGAAGAAATCCAAGAAAAACAAGTATAAGATTAGATATAGGATTTCTGATTGAATTCAAATGAGTAAAAGACTTTGATCTTGCAAAAGAATATGTTAAAAATGTGTTTTTACAATAACTCATGAAGTATTTGAAAAATACCCACTATCAGACGAATTTTGAAATGTTAAACTTGATTTGTTACTTTAAAAATTCAAATTTTGGTATCTGAAATTCAAACTTTGAAGTTAAAATATGTTAGTCAGAAAAGAGGTCCTTCTGATAGATGAATTTCATCTTTGAAAACTCGAATTTCAAGAAAAATGCAAACTATGAAAAATGAAAAATTCATCTGAAGATATGTCAAAGTTTATCTAAAAATAAATTTAAAAAAAAAAGTTCTAAGTTAGTCCTCTAACAGACGAATTTTGATTTTAAAAATTTGAACTTTGGAAAGATAGTTTGCAAGTCTGTTATGATGGTTATTTGACATATGAATTTTAGTATTCAGAAATTTGAAATTTGAATTAGATCTGATAAGAGATCTCTCTGACAGATAAACTTTGGTATTTAAAAATTCAAATTTCGAAAAGAAGAACTATTGTACCATATTGAGCTGCCCATTGACAGACAAATTTTGGACACCAAAATTCAAACTTCAAAGGCACTGTAGCAATATGGATCAACTGTTCACACTTACCAAAAGAACTTTAAACTTAAAAATTTGTATGTTCCAACATAGAAACATTTGCCAAAGATGAAAATTCAAAATTTGTTTTAGAACAGATGAACTTCGAGGTTCAGCGTTAAAGTCTTTAACTTATGGTCTCTATGAAATTCGTCTGTTGACACACCAAAATTTGAATTTCGAATGTCAGACGCATTAAATGCGGTTGGTGAATGGATAATTTTTCAGAGTAACCGTTGGGTAACATTTCCAATGGTTGATCTTGTCTCTAATATATAGTTAAGACATAAATCTATAAATAGAACTTCATTTGAAGATGTGAAAAATGATTTTACATTGTATATACAGAAACTCTGTAAAATTCTTGAGTAAAAGTCTTCTGCTCTCACATACTTCATATCTTGCACTTCAACTTTCATATACACTCTAAATTAGAGAGTTTATTTATTGTAATCAATCTTTTCTTCATCTGGAAGAAAGATTTTCTTGTTAGGGGATTTCACAAGGGATTTAGGAAGCACTTAGCTAGAGTACAAAGAGTAAAATTATAAGCTCTTGGAACAGAGTATCAAGTTGCATTGAGGCATTGCAAGAAGTGCATCATATTCTTGTAAGATAGTGGAAAATCTCAAGTGGTAGTTTAAGGACTGAACGTAGGTCAAGAGAAAGAGACCGAAATAGGATAAATATTTGTGTCTTCTCTTCCCTTATCTTGTTTTTCACTTGGTTATATTTTATACTCTGCTTTTACTATTACTCTTGCTTTAACTACTCTCTTACACTTTTGAAAAAATTTTAATCTTCCCAATTCACCCCCTCTCTTGGGAAGCCAGCATATCTAACAAGTGGTATCAGAGCCCAGACTCCCAAACAAAGGATCTAACAATCTGAGAAATTCAATGGCTGGCTTTAGAGATAATATTCTGCCTGAGGAAAACAACACAAACAAACCACCTGGCTTCAGTGGAGAACACTATGGATACTGGAAGATGAGAATGCAAATCTATCTCTAGTCCATTGATCTGGACATCTGGTCTGTCATCCAAAAGGGAGATTTTGTCCCGATGAAGCTGCAGGATGATAGGAAATACAAAGAGAAGCCAAAAGACGAGTGGAATGAAGAAGATAAGAGAAGAGTCTTGCTGAACTTTAAGGCAAAACACTGCTTAGTCAGTGCATTAAACCATGATGAATTCTATAGAGTATCACAATGTTTCAAAGCCAAGGGTATGTAGGACACTCTAGAAATGGCTCATGAAGGAACCATTGGAGTAAGAGAGAACAAATTGAACTCCTGCATTGGTGAGTATGAAAGTTTCAGAATGGTAGAAGTTGAAAGTATCAAAGAGCTACAAAAAAGATTCACCCTCATTGTGAATTAACTAAAGAGTCTTGACAAGAAGTACACTTAGCCAGAGAAAGTTAGAAAAATACTTAGAGCCCTTCCTTTGGATTGGCAACCAAAAGTAACAGGAATAGAGAAAGCAAGAGAAGAGACAAAGGCTTCTGTCACAGCACTCTTCAGTAGCCTTGAAGAGTATGAAGGAAAAATGAAGGTCCTCAAGGAAGCAGGTCAAGACAGGAAAAAGAAGGGCCTTACTTTAAAAGCTGCAGAAGAAAAAAAAGAAGAATCTGATGATGACAATGAACTAGATGAAGAGACTCTGGCTATGATGGTTAGAAAATTCGGAAGGTTCTATAACAAGAAAAGAAATAAAAGATTCTTCAAGAAAGGAGTAGCTGGAGACAGCAAGAAAGAAGGAAAAGAGTCTGTCACATGCTATGATTGTGAAAAGCAATGGCACATCAAATGGGGTTGTCCACAATTCCTAAAGAAGCAAGAGAAGGAAAAGAAAGCTATTGACAAAGGCAAGAAGAAGAAAGCATACATCTCATCAATCTGGGGTAACAGCTTAGATGAAGAAGATGATAATGATGAAGAAATTGCCAACATCTGCTTGATGGCATTTGTATTTGAAGAGACTCCAAGCTCATCCAACAGTGATCATGAAGATACGGTATATGAATCAGAATCTTCCTATTCTGAATTACTTGATGCATTTCATGATCTGCATGATGAGTTCATTAAGACTGCTAAAGAACTAAAACAAGCTAGGAAAAAGATTAGCAAGTTAGAATTTAATTGCAAAATCTCTGACACTACATCATTGCACAAAGCTGAATCCGCTTGTTGTACATCATGTATTAAACTAAAGTAGACTAATGAATATCTGTTAAAGAGCATAGCTAGACTTACTAAGAGCAAAGATATGTTGTTTACTTTAATAGGAAGTCATAGAATTGCACAAGGAAAAGATGGACTTGGCTATGATCCTTGTGCAGTTAAAGAAAAGATTAAAAAGAAAAATTAAAATCTATATATTAGGCATTTTGTGTATACTGATGGACATGAAAAGAAAAATCACACTCTAAAATGCATTAAATCCTATGTCCAACCAAAATATGTGAAACAAAAGTATTATATGCATTGCTTTCTTCTTGTATCACAATCTAGCAGTTCATTTATCACCTGTCACTTCTGTAACAAGAAGGAATACGTTTCCAATTCATGTTTATTAAAGAAAAATGGACTTGACAGGAAGGTTAAATGGATTCCTAAAGGTACATTTGTATCTAGGCAAAATACTACTGATAGAAAAGGACCCAAGCAAATTTGAGTACCTAAAAAGAAAATCTGAACCTTGTTTTGCAGATTTATCTTAGAGCAAGAAAAAGAAACAAATGGTATATGGACAGTATTTGCTCAAGCCATATAACTGGTGATAAGGAGAATTTCATCACCCTTAGAGACAAGAAAGGAGGAAAGGTGACATTTGGAGGTGACCAATATGGTAAAATAATTAACATTGCCATTGTGGGTAAGTGGCTCAGAACTCAAACACTTCAAAACTGAACTTTGCTTCTTTTTTTCTTTGTTGCTTAATACAATGAGGTTAGCCTCCTTTTATACTAGTTTTTGAGGCATAAAACGCTCCTAATTTTAATGGGGTTTTAAGAAGGGCGTTATTGAGGGAATTATGAAGGAGAGGGGTTATATGGAAGGGAGGAGTTACAGAATGCATGAAACGGAGGAGTTACAAAATGAGGTTTACATAATGGATAAAACAGAGGGGTTACACACTTCAAATGAAGAAATCATGAACCGTTTCATCCTCCCCGGGTTGGACAAGACTCGTCCTCGAGTCAAACTCGGCATTGTCATCGAAATACAGAGATAGATCAGCAACATTGAAGGTAGCTGAAACACCATAGGCACCAGGCAATTCCACTTTGTAAGCATTGTTATTGATCTTTTGCACAATCTTGAATGGTCCGTCAGCTCGAGGGGACAACTTGGCATTTGGTTGCTTGGGAAACCGTTCCTTCCTCAAATGTATCCATACCAAGTCCCCTACTTGAAAAGTTTGCTGTTTCCGGTGCTTATCACGTTGAGCTTTATACCTAAAATTCTGTTTCTGTATCCGCTCACGAACTAGTTCATGTAGCTTCTTGATTTCCTTTGCCCTTTGATCCGCATCAGCACTGTAATGTTGCTTGTCAGATGAAGGAGTCAGATCCAATGGGCTAAGCGGACGGTTACCATAAACCACTTCAAAGGGACACCTTCCTGTGGTTTGATTAATTGAGTTGTTGTAAGCAAACTCAACCTGTGCAAGAACAAGATCCCACTGTTTTAAATTCTTCTCAACATAGCTCCGAAGAAGATTTCCAAGAATCCTGTTAATTGCTTCAGTTTGTCCGTCCGTCTGTGGATGGCCAGCACTGCTAAATTGGAGTTTAGTTCCCATCTTCTTCCATAACGTCCTCCAAAAGTGGCTTAGGAACTTAACATCACGATCAGAAGTAATAGTTTTCGGAATTCCATGGAGACGAACAATCTCTTTGAAGTACAAATCTGCAACTTGCACCGCATCATTGGTCTTTTGACATGGAATAAAATGGGCCATCTTCGAAAATTGATCCACAACCACCATGATGGAATCTTTTTGCCTCTGTGTTCGGGGTAAACCAAGAACAAAATCCATGCTCACATCTTCCCACGGTGCTTCTGGAACCGGTAGTGGCATGTATAATCCAGTATTTTGCCCTTTCGTCTTAGCCAAATGACATATTCGGCATCGCTGTATATGCCGGTTGACATCTCGTTCAAGCCGTGGCCAATAGAAATTCTCTTTAACCAAATCCACTGTCTTGTCTCTGCCAAAATGACCAGCTAGTCCTCCATCATGAGCTTCCCAAATTATCGCCTTCCTCAAAGATCCCTGAGGAATGCAAAGGGTTTTCCCTCGAAATAAAAACCCATCATGTCGGTAATACTGGTGGAACGATTGATCGGCAGTAGCTTCCCACACTCCACAGAAATCAGGGTCATCCTGGTACAACTCCTTAACAAGATCAAAACCAATAACTTTGGTCTGCATTGTTGTTAGTAACACATGTCGACGGCTAAGAGCATCAGCTACAGAATTTAAAATTCCAGCCTTATGCTTAATGAGAAAAGGATAAGACTGCAAGATTTCACTCCAACGGGCATGTTTTCGGCTGATCTTTTGTTGAGAATTCAAATACTTTAGAGCTTCATGATCCGAAAAGAGTATGAATTCTTTGCTCAAGAGATAGTGACTCCAGTGTTGCAGAGCTCGGACAATGGCATAGAATTCTTTATCATAAGTAGAATACCTGAGCTTGGCATCATTGAATTTCTCACTGAAAAAGGCAATGGGATGGCCTTCCTGGCTCAAGACAGCCCCAATCCCAGTGTTGGAGGCATCACAGCTAACCTCGAACACCTGATCAAAATTTGGAAGAGCTAGAACTGGAGCTTCAGTCAATCGCTTCTTTAGCTCCTCAAAACTCCTTTGAGCTTGCTCTGTCCACTGAAATTTGTCTCCCTTAGTGCAATCTGTGATGGGTGCAGCAATAGAGCTAAAATTTCGGATGAACCTCCTGTAAAAAGAAGCTAATCCGTGGAAGCTTCGGACTTCCTGCAGAGATCTTGGAACTGGCCAACTATTAATGGTTTCAACTTTACTTGGATCAACTCGAACACCTTCTTTAGTGATGATGTACCCCAAGAAAACAACTTCATTGGTGAGAAAGGTACACTTCTTTAGATTGGCAAAAAGCTTTTGATCTCGCAGCGCTTGCAAAACTTGCCGTAAGTGATCAAAGTGTTCTTCCTGACTCTTGCTGTAAATAAGAATGTCGTCAAAGTAAACAACAACAAATTTGCCAGTGAAGGGTCGCAATACCTGATTCATCAGGCGCATGAATGTGCTAGGGGCATTGGTTAGTCCAAAAGGCATCACATTCCACTCATACAACCCATCTCTTGTTTTGAAAGCGGTTTTCCATTCATCTCCTGGTCGAATCCGAATTTGGTGATACCCACTACGAAGGTCAATCTTGGAAAAAATAGTGGCACCATGCAACTGGTCGAACATGTCATCAAGCCGGGGTATCGGAAACCGATACTTGATAGTAATTTTGTTAACAGCTCGGCAATCGATGCACATTCTCCAACTTCCATCTTTCTTGGGTACTAGCAGAACAGGTACAGCACAAGGACTAACACTTTCCCGAACCAACCCTTTCTTCAACAGCTCTTCAACTTGTCGCTGGATTTCGGCATGTTCCTGAGGACTCATCCTATAAGCAGGTTTGTTAGGAATGACTGCTCCTGGAACAAAATCAATGGCGTGCTGTATATCTCGCATGGGTGGCAACCCGGATGGTATCTCATCAGCTATCACATCTGGAAACTCAGATAATAAGGGCATAACTGCTGGTGAAATGGTAGACTCACTGTTTGCTTCAAGTACCAGTATGAAACTCATTGTCTGGGTATCAGACTTCATCATTTTGAACTCTTCTTTCGTCATCATAGTCACCAATGGCTTAGCTTCTGTTGAGACTTTGCTTAACTCATTAGGCGGTAGAGGCGCTAACTTGATCTTGACACCGTCTTTAGTGAAAGAGTAGGTGTTTGTACGTCCATCATGTAGAGCATATCGATCATATTGCCACGGCCTCCCCAAAAGAAGGTGGCATGCATCCATGGGAACAACATCACACAAAACATCGTCACAATATCTGTTCCCAATAGAAAAAGTAACAAGGCATTGCTTAGAGACTTTTACCTCGCTTCCAGTATTAAGCCAGTGAAGCTTGTAAGGATGCGGGTGGTCATGCGTTGGCAGCTTCAACTTCTGCACCATGTAGTCGGACACTACATTTTCACAGCTCCCACTATCAATAATGACATTACAAACTTTGCCCTGGGCAGTGCAACGGGTGTGAAAAATATTGCGTCGTAGCCATGGTTCTTCCTTAACTCCAGCTGCATGCAGACTTCGTCTGATAACCAAAGCCTCTCCCTGATCTGCAGGCGTAATCTCCTCATCATATACTGGTTCGGCCTCATAATATGTAGTCTCCTCTTCATCTTCGTCAGGTGCTTCATAAGCTTGCCCTTCCCTAATGGTGATAACCCTTCGAGTAGGACAGTCTGAGGCGATGTGACCAAAACCTTGGCATTTAAAGCATCGGGGTGCTTTAGAGCCAGATTCCTTAACAGTATTTGGTGGAAATTTGCGCATAGTGCTAGGCTGCGGCTTGCTTGATGAAGTTGGCTGCTGAAATTCTGCCTTTCGACCATCAAAATAACCCCTAGAGGAAGAAGGTTGATAAGAAGACCTCTTGGGCGTTTGCTTTTCCACACGGATGGCTAGGCGAATCACATCATCCAATGTCCAATACTGCTGAAGCTGGACTGGACGACTGATGTCAGCGTTTAACCCTGCAAGATACCGAGCTATCGTTTGCTCCTCCTTCTCCTGTATGTCACACTTCATCATAAGTTTTTCAAACTCTCTAGTGAATTCTTCTACAGACAAGGATCTCTGTCGAAGATTCTGCAATTGGATAAAATTATCCTTGTGGTAATGCTCCGGTAGGAACTTCCGGGTGAGCTGTCGTCTCATTTTCTCCCAAGTCTCAATCTTGCGCTTTCCCTCTCGCACTCGCTTCCGTTTGAGATTCTCCCACCATATGGAAGCATGCTTCTTGAGTTTAAGAGCGACTATCTTGACCTTCTGTCTGTCTGGAATCTCCTTGTATTCAAATACTCGCTCAACTGTTTGAAGCCAATCTACAAACTCATCTGGCTGGAGTCTTCCCTCAAATTCTGGAATGTCTACTTTGATGTCACTAGAGCGGAATGGTTGTTGTTGAGGTCGGCGGCGGTTGTCAGTGGATGACGAGCTACTGCTACCCGAATCACCTTCTAGATTGTCTCTACGAGTTTCTAGCAAAGCTCGCTGTAGTTCTACGGTCGCTTCCAATTCTTGTATCCGACGTCTCATCTCGTCCATTGCAACATCTTGCACATTCCTGCGTCTTGGAGGCATTTTTTTTTTCTCTCCTTTTCTGGAAGGTTAGGACTTAGGCAAAACAATTAGAATTTAGGGGTGAAAAGGTAATTTGCTGGGGTATAGGGGTGGAAAAGAAATTTTAGGGAAGTTTGAGGTGGAACTGTAATTCTGGAAAATATGGCAACCAAATTGTAATTTCAAAAAGTTCAGGGGTAAAATTGCAATTTAAGGAAGTAAAGGGGTAAAAATGTAATTATGAAAAGATTAGGGCCAAAAATGTAAATATGGAAAATATGGGGGCAAAAATATAAATATGGAAAAGTTTAGGGGTCAAACTGTAAATATGAGAAGTTTGGCTGACTGGGCAGGATGACGTGGCAGAATTGACACGTGTTAGACACGGGGTGGCTGAGCTGTCGCTGACTGGACAGGTCAGGATGACGTGTCAGATGACGTCATCGTCTTCAACCTCCTGCAGGCGCGTGGACGGCGCGTGGCCAACGTCATCGGCGCGTGGAGATCCCGCGTGGCGCGTGGAGGCGCGTGAAGGGTCCAACGGTGGCGAAATTCTCCAGACAGAGGTTTTCCGGCCTTCCGAGTTCGATGGCGAGGTCCGTTTCGCTGAAAAGTGATCAGAACTGGATTCCGACGGCGGTGGTGGCGGCGGCTGCTCACTTTCAGGCGACTTTTCAACGGCTCTCTCACTCCTCGAAGCTTCTGGACACTCTCTCAACCTGGCTCTGATACCAAAATGGCTCAGAACTCAAACACTTCAAAACTGAACTTTGCTTCTTTTTTTCTTTGTTGCTTAATACAATGAGGTTAGCCTCCTTTTATACTAGTTTTTGAGGCATAAAACGCTCCTAATTTTAATGGGGTTTTAAGAAGGGCGTTATTGAGGGAATTATGAAGGAGAGGGGTTATATGGAAGGGAGGAGTTACAGAATGCATGAAACGGAGGAGTTACAAAATGAGGTTTACAGAATGGATAAAACAGAGGGGTTACACACTTCAAATGAAGAAATCATGAACCGTTTCAGTAAGAATCCTGAAACATCTATAAATGAGATGCTATTTGTAATTGGCCTCAACCACAACCTGCTAAGTGTGAGTCAGACATGTGACAAAGGGAACTGGGTATTATTTGACTCAAAATTCTGCCTGGTCATCCGAAAAAGTGATCGTAAAGTATTCCTCAAAGCTCAAAGGGATGTACTAAGGACTTCTCAGCAAAATGGAGTAGTGAAAAGGAAGAACAAAACAATTGGAGAAATGGCAAGAGCAATGCTGAATGAAAAGAAACTCCCTCAAGTATTCTAGGCTGATGCAGTAAACACAGCAAGTTATATCATTAACAGAGCCTACATCAGACCAATTTTAGGGAAGACTCTTTATGAGCTATACAAAGGGAGGAAGCCAAACCTTTTACATCTGTATGTATTCAGTTGTAAATGTTTCATCCACAATAGTAGAAAGGAGAATCTGGGTAAGTTTGATGCCAAATTTGATGAAGGTATGTTTCTTAGCTATTTTAGTAGGAGTAAAGCATATAGAGTTTTTAATAAAAGGACAAGATCAGTAGAAGAAACTATGTATGTTGTGTTTATTGAAAATGAAACAGTCTCCAAGCATGTCATTGATAAAGATGATCTTATCTCCAACTTTAAGAATTTAAATCTTTCTGAAGAAGATAAAATTGAACCTCCAAAAATATCTGAATCTACTAACATAAAGGAAGATATTTAGGGGAATGATCTTGAGTATGAGAACAATGAGGAAATGTCCCAAGAACTCCCTTGAGCTTGGAGATATTAAAGGAATCATCCAGTTGATCAAGTGATTAGGGATGTTCAGGAGAAAGTTAAATCTAGAAAACTTTTCCCAAATTGAACCTAGGTATGCTGAAGAAGCCTTAACTAATGAGTACTGGATTCTAACTATGCAAGATCAACTAAATTAGTTTGAAAGAAATCAAGTTTGGGATTTAGTGCCTAGACCTAAAAATCACCGTATTATTGGCACTAAATGGGTTTTTAGAAATAAACTTGATGAATCAGGAACAATCATTAGAAATAAAGCAAGATTAGTTGGCAAAGGATATAATCCAAAAGAAGGTATTGATTTTGTGGAAACTTTTGCTCCAGTTGCAAGATTGGAAGCAATTAAAATCCTATTGGCCTATGCATGCATGAAAAACATAATGTTATATCAAATGGATGTAAAAAGTGCTTTTCTGAATGGATATATCATGGAGGAGGTTTATGTTGATCAACCTCCAGGTTTTGAGGACTCAACAAAACCAAACCATGTTTATAAACTGAAGAAAGCTCTTAATGGCTTAAAACAAGCTCCTAGAGTATGGTATGAAAGGCTAAGTAATTTTTGACTAAAAAGGGATTTAATAGGGGAAATGTATATACAACTCTATTTACAAAGAAAGAGAATCAAGACTTACTTATTGTTCAAATTTATATTGATGATATTATATTTGGTGCTACTAATGAATCTCTTTGCAAGAATTTCTCTAAGGTAATGCAGAGTGAATTTGAAATGTCAATGATGGGTGAGCTCAACTTCTTCCTTGGATTGCAAATTAAGCAATGTGATGATGGTATCTTCCTCAACCAATCAAAATATCTAAAAGAGTTGCTAAAAAAGTTTGGCATGGAAAAAGCCAAGTCAATGGGAACTCCTATGGTTACTGCAATAAAGCTTGATATGGATGAAGGAGGAAAGACCTTTGACATAACTCAATATAGGAGAATGATTGGATCCTTGCTATACCTAATAGCTAGTAGACCTGATATTATATTCAATGTTTGTATGTGTGTAAGGTTCCAATCATGTCCCAAAGAATCCCATGCAACAACTGTAAAATGAATCTTCAGATATCTAATTGGAACATCACAAATGGGACTTGGTATCCAAAGGGCAACGGAGAAAAACTCACGGGATATACTGATACTAACTTTGCTGGATCTAAAACTGATAGAAAAAGTACAAGTGGAACATGTTAGTTCCTTGGAGGATCCTTGGTTTCATGGTTCAACAAGAAGCAGAACAGAGTGGCTCTCTCCATTGCAGAAGTTGAGTATGTTGTAGCTGACAGTTGTTACGCTTAAGTTCTTTGGATGAAGCAGCAGCTTGAAGATCTTAAGATTGAAATAAAGGAGATACCAATAATGTGTGATAATCAAAGTGTTATTAACATCACAAAGAATCCTGTCATGCATTTAAGAACAAAGCATATTGAAGTAAGGCATCACTTCATAAGGGATCATGTCTTGACAGGAGATATCATATTGGAATACATTCTTACTGAAGATCAAATTGCAGACATTTTGGGTAAGCCTCTTGCAGAAGATAGACACTGTAAAATCATAAGGGAATTGGGAATGGTAAACCCCAGTGAATTGTAAGGAAATCTCTATCTGATTTTTTTTTTAAGTTTTGATATCAAATTAATGCTAACTTTAGCATCGGAGTGTGTATAAGATGTTTTGTAGGTGCTTTACATGTGCTTAGACTTGTACACTAGAGCTAATCAGACCTGCACAATCAAAAGATGCTGAAGGAAGCTGAAAATTTGAACTTCTAGACCAGTTCTATAAGTTCAGAAATTTGAAATTCACATTTTAAATGATTATTAGATGAATTTTCATGTTGAATTGTGTTTTTGGAAGAATTAACATGCTTAACATTCAAGCTTAGATGCCCATCAAACGAATTTCAGTTAACTACACACTGTAACAGTTCTCTCTTAACCCTCAAAATTAGTCTGTTGAATAGTGAAAATTTGAATTTCATAAATAAAATGCTAATGTTGTCTTTGTTCAAAATGATTGTTATACGAATTTCCATATCTCAAAATACGCATTTTAGAAACTCTTTACAAAATTTTGAAATTTGAATTTTGGATCAAAATTCGTCTGTTGAAACATGCTCTCATAATTGGGTCTCTGTAAGATGAACTTTCATAAGTGAAATTCATCTGATTCTTGTATTGTTCATGGTTGTTTATTGTTTGGATCTTGTGAAGTTGGAATTTTGTTAAAATAAAGTTCGTCTGTTCACTTCTTGTTCTCAGAACTAAGCTTCTGTCAGATGAACTTCCAGATAAAAATTCATCTGTCAGTAAGCCTCTCTGTATGGGTTAACTTGTAACTGCTCGAAAGTTGAATTTTGACCTTTCAAAATTCGTCTATTTAACAGTTATAGACGTTAAAACCAAAGATCTTCCTCTGAATAGACGGAACCCTATTCGTCTATCTCTCTCTCAAGTCTCTTCAAATTCTCTCTTAAATTCCTTTCATTTCGGTTCATGAATTTTCTTTTCCCACTGATTAAACTTCTTTTCGCACCTTTTAAACCCAATCCTCGCATCTTTCTATGTCATTCATCTACGGAAATAGTGAGAGTTAAAAATCCAAAAGTTGGGAAAGGAGAGTCACGACCAAAGAGAACTGTCAAATCCCAATACGCCTCCAAGGAGGGTGAAACTCATAAAAGGAAGGGTGAATCTAGCAAAGCAACTCCTTCCAAGAAGCAGAAAACAACTCCTAAAGCAAACTCGAAGAAATCTACTCCTACTCCCTCGAAGAAATTTGAGCCTGCTGTTCCTGTTGCTCCTATCTCTCCTACCTCTTCTTCCTCCTCCAGCACTGAATCTGGAGAATACCAGTTGACCATACTACCATTGTGGAGCAATGCTCATATTCTGGGAGAGTATACTACCAAATTTGTTAGTAAAAAGGTAATTAAGCCTTACTGTGTAAATTTGGAAGACTTCCTAATTTCTAACAACTTTGATGCCGGGGTATGGATGATTAGATACAAGAATTTGTTAGAAATTTTGGAAAGATATGATGATAAGGTTATTAAGACCTGGTATGCCTCCCTGAAGTATAATAGCAAGAAGGAAAAGTGGGAAGTAAATCTAAGGTCAAGGACCATCTGGCTCATAGATGAGACCTTCAATAAAGTACTAGAGATTCCTGAGTAAGATAGATTGAAAATTGACATCTCTGCCTCAAAATACATGGATGAAGCTGAGGCAGCAGAAGAGGAAGGAGGGCCTCTCCTGAATTATAAAGAAAGTACAATTCTGAACACGTTGCTCAGAAGAAAAGAGAACATGCCACCTTTGAGTTTGCTGAAGCCCACTGACCTTAATGCCTAAGTCAGAATCCTACACTACATTGTGTCTAGGATTATTTTCAACAAAGGAGGTAGTTTCAATCTGATCACAAGGGCTGAAGCACATGTGATGACAGTAATCATGCATGGTAAGCTAATCAAGATGGGCCACATCATCCTCCAATGCATGATCAAAGCAAGAGATCAGAGGATAGATTCCACCCTGCCATATGCTTCAATCATCTCCAAAATACTTCAATATGCCAGGATCCAATACTTGGAGAAAGGAAAGGGCAAGCCTACTGAAGTCTTCAAAGAGGAAGAATTGCAAAGGATAGGGATAGAAAAGAAGGATGGAAGATGGATTGGCAAGGGAGCTGGAAAGACAGAAGATATATTCTTTGAAGAAGATGTCTCTCAGCAACAAGTAGGAACCTTTGAGATTGCTCCAAAGTCTATGCCCCTACCTTCTCAGCCTGTCTCATCTCCATCTTAACCCACTTAATCACATATACCATCCACTCCCTCAACTTGGGCAAAACCAACCAAGATCACTGAGCTGTATGACATCCTGTCTGCGCTCACGCTGAGCACTAGGGATGAGCAAAATGCCAAATTTGTTAATCTGCAAGATCAGATTCATCAGTTGGCAAAGAATATGAAAATAGTTCCTAATGCATATGAGGACATCAGGAGTGTCATTCCCTCCATATCAACTCCACCTCAACTAGGACTCTTTGAGCCTATCATGTCTCCTACTCTTGAACCTCCAAGTCCTTTTGTGCTAGCCTCCCCTGAACCAAATGATGATGTACATGCTACTGTGGCACTGGCACCATGGCCAATCCACAGGCCTCCAGTAATGAGGCAAGCCTTGGTCCTCCCTTAGACTATGGCATGGAGGAAGAGGCTCCTAAAAAATCAAGCTCCCATAAGCCTATTGCTGAAGATGCTCAAGATTCAATTCTACCTATTCAAGAATCTGAGCAAGTAGAGAAACTGATGGCAGCCATCTCTACCGCACCATTCATCAAGCTACCCTGAATGACAAGAAAAGCATTGTACCTTATATAGATCTAGTAGCCATTGCCCATGATGCTATTTTGCAAGCCCAAAAACTGAGGCTTGAAGAAATGTTTCGTCCTCTTGCTCTTGCTCCCTCACCTCTTTCTGCCTATGGTCTCTTAAAGGAATGAAGGGCTCAATTGGCTCTTTTTAGACAAGAAATGAAAAAGCTTTTTGAGGTCTCTGATGATGAGGAAACAAGCCCTGAAGCTTCTGCACCTCTTCCAAAGCTTAAACCTAAACTGCCTTTTGTTCTTGTGCCTCTTCGAGCAATTCCAGTATCCCAGATACCTCCTCCTGCTATTCATGTTCAAATTCCTGATGATGCCAAAAAGGGGGAGAAATCATTCGAGCAAACTGGAAAATCTACTACAGAATCATCTGGCAAACCCTATAACAAGAAGTCCAAGCCCAAGAAGAAGTGATTAGATCTTATGATTACTTGGTCTTTCTTGTAGTATTATTTTTCTTTTAAAATGAATGATAATCTTGCTTTTTGAATTTTGTGTTTACAATGCCATATCTCTATACTGAAACTATGAATGAATTAATGAGATTCCCTATTTGATCTGTTATACATGATGCACTTATCTTCGAATTTTAATGCATATGTTGAGGGGGAGCTCTTTCAAGGAAACCCAAGTACTAATCCAATTTGCAAGTTGTTTTGTCATCATCAAAAAGGGGCAGAATGTTGAATCAAGTGTTTTGATGATTCCAAACCAACTAGAGCTTGGAAGGAAGATATCAAAGGTGTACAAAAGATCTCAAGTGAAAAAATCCAAGAAAAACAAGTATAAGATTCGATATAGGATTTCTGATTGAATTCAAATGAGTAAAAGACTTTGATCTTGCAAAAGAATGTGTTAAAAATGTGTTTTTACTCTAACTCATGAAATATTTGAAAAATACCCACTATCAGACGAATTTTGAAGTGTTAAACTTGATTTGTTACTTTAAAAATTCAAATTTTGGTATCTGAAATTCAAACTTCGAAGTTAAAATATGTTAGTCAGAAAAAAGGTTCCTCTGATAGATGAATTTCATCTTTGAAAATTCAAATTTCGGGTAAAACACAAACTATGAAAAATGAAAGATTCGTCTGAAGATATGTCAAAGTTCATATGAAAATAAAGTTTAGAAAAAAAGTTCTAAGTTAGTCCTCTAACAGACGAACTTTGATTTTGAAAATTCAAACTTTCGAAAGATAGTTTGCAAGTCTGTTATGATAGTCTTTTGACATACGAATTTTAGTATTCAGAAATTTGAAATTTGAATTAGGTCTGATAAAAAATCTCTCTGACAAACAAACTTTAGTATTTGAAAATTCAAATTTCGAAAAGAACTATTATACCATATTGAGCTACCCACTGACAGACGAATTTTGGGTACCAAAATTCAAACTTCGAAGGCACTGTAGCAATATGGAACAACTGTTCACACTTACCAGAAGAACTTTAAACTTGAAAATTCATATATTCCAACATAGAAAAATTTGCCAAAGATAAAAATTCAAACTTTGCTTTAGAACAGACAAACTTCGAGATTCAACGTTAAAGTCTTTAGCTTGCGGTCTCTACAAATTTCTTTTGTGGACACACCAAAATTTGAACTTCAAATGTCAGACGCATTAAATGCGGTTGGTGAACGGATAGTTTTTTAGAGTAACCATTGGGTAATGTCTCTAATGACTAGATATTGTCTCTAACGTATAGTTAAGACAGAAATCTATAAATAGAATTTCATTTGAAGATGTGGAAAATGATTTTACATTGTATATGCAAAAACTCTATAAAATTCTTGAGTAAAAGTCTTCTGTTCTTACATACTTCATATCTTGTACTTCAACTTTCATATACACTCTAAATTAAAGAGTTCATTTATTGTAATCAATATTATCTTCATCTGGAAGAAAGATTTTCTTGTGAGGGGATTTTATAAGGGATTTAGGAAGCACTTAGCTAGAGTGCAGAGAGTAAGATTATAAGCTCTTGGAATAGAGCATCAAGTTGTATTAAGGCATTGCAAGAAGCCCACCGAATTCTTATAAGATAGTGGAAAATCTCAAGTGGTAGCTTGAGGATTGGACGTAGGTCAAGAGAAAGAGACTGAACCATGATAAATATTTGTGTCTTCTCTTCCCTTTTCTTATTTTTCACTTGATTATATTTTATACTCTCCTTTTACTGTCACTCTTGCTTTCACTATAATGGCCATCTACATCCTTTAACCTTAAAAAATATATATCAATATTTACATACATTGTCATTTCTTGTCTCAACTTTACATGTTTCTTTACATTGGACCTAAAGGGACATAATCACATGCAAGTACAGTCCCAAAATCATACACATTAATTTTTAAGATATTCCAATTAAAACACCAAGAAAAGCAAATTCATCTTAATAAATAATATCATTCTCCTTTCATTTTGCCTCTTGGGAAGTCTTGTCATAACTTGGATCTATAATGCTAGACATTTAAAAAGGAGTGAGATTTAAAGAATCTCATTAGTAACTACCATACATGCTCATATATCATCATACGTTGCAAATTTTCATGAAAAATGCATTAAATTTTCATTTAAAGTCAATGGTGCACAAATAATTTCTAAAAATTTGGGCAGCATCTTCCCTTAAAATATAGATATTTCCAGGGTCAAATACCTTTCAAATAATACAGCCAATCAATCCAGTCCATGGCAAAACATCATTTCAATCAACAAATACATCAAGTAAGCATAATGGCAACAATAACAATATATATGCATAATAGAGTTAGTTAACTACCTTCAAGCTTTCCAATGAACTCAAAACTTTGTGGACACTTCCTTTAGCCTTCTGAAACCACTTTGGATCCTACTGTATCATAAAATAATAACATTAGCTCACAAAGTTTGCAACAAAACCCTAAATTTCCAACTTGATTTCCACTTGACCTTACTTGTACAACACACTTGTTTTTACATAATTTGGACCCAAAGAATCCATTTTTTGGGTCAAAATCATAAAATTGCCTTTCCTTTTCAAACTCTAAATAGGAAAAAAATTTCATAAAAATGTAGAAAATCACTATCCGATCAATTTGCAATTTTATGCTATATTCTTGCATCTTATGACCTATACTTCATTTTTTATGGACTGATTTCTTCATAACTCCATTTTATCTCTCTACTCTCTCTCTAGGTTGAAATTTTCAGAAGCAAAATAGAGGAAAATAGTCCTCAAAACTCTTCAAAAACACTAGAGATCACAAGAGAGTAGTTGCTAAAAATTACCTTTCAAATTTGAGAACAAACCTTTGGCTTTTCTTCTCCCTTTTTCTCCTAACTTTTCCATGGTTTTTGGCTCTCTTTTCCCTCTGTTCAAACATGCCTATGGGCTAACGACGATGAAGTGTGAAGTTTATTAAAGTAATTAATGGATATTTAGGGTTAAAGTAGTTTTTTTCTTTGACTTTTTACCTTTCTTTTGCAAAAAGTTTTTTAATTAACTCCTTTTGTGTCCAAGATGCTTCTTCCAGGCCACTTATCCTCATTTTTAGCCCAAAATTGCTTCATAAACTTTAATAGACTAAAATACTCTTTACCAATTAAATTTATCCGTACTGATTGAGTATTTTCACCAAAATTGTTATTAAATTGGTACAGAATTATCTAATAATTACTTTTGGCCCAAAATCATTACTTTGACCCAAAATATATTTTAGCAAGACCTACTAATTTTTCTTGAATTAATATTGTCTCTTCTTGCAGTCCAAACTGACTTTTATCAGGTAAAATATTAATATTAAATTCTAATTACCAAATAAATATTATTTTGATCTTAATAAATTTCATACTATATTCCATTGAACATAGCTCATTAAGAGTTTCATTTTGACTATAATTTTTCATATTTATAAGATACCTTTGACTTGGATAAATTTATAGTTTTTAAAACTTTCGAGTCATTAGGTGTAATTTTTTTTAAATTCCTAAATTTTTCTTGATATACGTCTATTGCCGTTCATTTTTTTTTCATATGGGACAAAATTTCCATTTTCTCTTTTTTTCTTCTAACAGAAATAATTGACCTCCTAACCTTATTTCAAGCAAAACGGTATATACCAATTTTTACAAATTCCTTATAGATATTGAGCCTTGAACATTTAGAAAAAATTTTAAAATATTATAAATATCTTGTCCCAAATTGTATCTATGTGGGGCCCACTAACGTGAACATATTTTATCATTTTTTTATCCCATAAATATGATATTTTTATCATATTTATTCAGTTATTTTTGTGGTTTTAGTGTATTTTCGTGTTTTAGCTGGTTTTGTGTAGTATATGAAAAATGTGTTAAATTTTTTGTTTTAAGCTTAATTTGTGACATTTTATTATATTATATAGATTTGGCTGTTAATTCTTTATATTTGTATATTTTTCACATTGATTAGCTGGTTAAGTGCTTGTTTTGGCTTTTTCAGTTGATTAAATTTGGGTTTTCTTTGTGATTTTGGGTAAGATTTTTTCACAGAGTTTCCATTCTATCATCCATTTAATGTAATTAATCATCTCATAGGATTAGATTTTAATCCATGTTGGATCTATTTTCATTTACTATTAACCCATTTTTTACTTTCCTAAAATACCCCTCATTATGCTTCTACTTAAAATTACATTTAATTATTCTCTATAATTCTTGAATTAGTCACCTAATTATCATCTAGAGCATTTAGTTAGGGTTAATATGGGTTGCCAAACTTAACCATAGTGATTTTCATTCTAGAGCCGGTCAAAGTTTGGTCAAAGAATGACATTTTAGTCAAGTTTTCTTAAAAGCCTATTTTTTAACTATTTTCTAAGGATTTTTTCTTGCTTTTTTTTTTGCATCATTTTGAGAGTGTTTTCCCCTTACTTTTAATGATTAATTTCATGATTATTCATGCCCAAATTATGCTTGAATTGATTTTGTAATTTTAGACATAAGTTTTATATCATTTATGTTATATGGTTTTAGGTCACATCTTGATTATTTTATGTAATATCTTTTGGTAGGACTTTGAATATGGATATGTTGGCAAGCTAATGGGCTGAGATAGGACTTAAATTACAGGAGGGAAGGAGGCCCACAAGTCCATGAATGCCACATCACATTTTAATCATCACTCATTAATCCAACTAAGCATCTTTCATGCAAATGACCTCCATACCCTTCTTAAAACCTTAAACACTTAACCTAGCCCATTTAGCCTCATCATTCAGATCTAGAAGGAAGTTATTTTTGTGCTCCACACTCTCATTTATGGCTTCCATTCATTCTCTTCCATCTCTCTCACTTTTCTCCCAATCTCTCCCAATTTTCTACACAATCTTCCAATCAGTTTTCACTTTCCCTCATTCTCTTCCATATTTCAGTCCATTCTTCTCATTCTTTCCACTAAATTGTTGGAGCTTGTGCCTTGAGTCAATCATTGTATTATGAACATTGTATTTCATTATGAAAAAAGAATGTGTTTTTTCTTACATTATTTTATTGTTTGCATATTTTTCTTTATAATAATATCCTTAGATAAATTATTTTATCCTGAATATCCCTAGTCAATCATCTTTATGTGAACAATGATAAATTAAGGCTAGTATGATTTTGATTGATAATTATGTATGAAGATACAAATCAAAATTATAAGATCATGTTAGAGAATAGGCACTGAATTGACCCGTCATGAGATAACTGCATGGATCAAATCATAAGCATATCTCATATATAATCATGTCACTAAGCCCTCAGACCTGAGATCACCAATGGTTCCTACATGGGGAATACTATACTTTGGCATAGTCAAAAGTCACCTTCAATCGGGAGATCATAAAGGCTATAATTGGGCATAGTGAAACTAGTATGAAGTAAGATGAATGGTCAAAATGGGATTTGTCCCTCTAATTAATTGAGAGATATATTTGGGCCCCTCGATGAGTAAGGCTGAGAAAATGCATGGCTGTGCTCGAATGTAAGAATTTCCATTTGTTCTGTTAGTCTGTTCGGAGATCGAGAAAGTGATGGTCGAGTAAAATGAGGATGACGTTTCCATGCCTTATACTTGACCTATATATCATGAGACAAAAGAGATGTGATCGGGTTATATAATAGGTTGCATCGGATCACTGATTTTGTATGATTTGAGTAGTCACAATGTTTTACTAGAGGCCACTTGTGACTTGTGGGCCCAATAATATTATTAGCCCATTGCCAAAATCATACGGGCCTACAGGGTCACATACAAGAATGGCCCAATTTAAGCTAGAATGTCCAAATTCATTGAATCTAAAATGTGTCTAGATTCAATAAATTTAATGTTCAATTTAGGGCGATAGAATTATATATATATTTGATAAATATATATTAAAATTTAAAATATATATATATATGTTTGATATATTATATGTTTGATATATATTTTGAAATATATATATTGTTCAAATTAATTCAAATTAATTAGTTTTAAATTTAATTCTATATGATAGATTTAAATTTAAACTAATGTCATAATCTAAATTTGATTTAGATTGGATTCTAAATTTGAATTTAAACTAATAATCTAAATTTGATTTATATGATAAATTAAATCTAAATTTAATTATGGATATATATTAGATAGTTAGTTTAAATTTAATCTATTAGATAGATTTAAATTCAAAATAATCTATTTAATTAATATTTGATTTAGTTTAAATTATTGATTTAAATTAACAAATATTGAATCCTATCTATATATATTGATATAGACTAAGATACAGAATCAACAGAATTTGAAATACCCTAAAGAAAGAGCGGTCATACACTCAGAAAGAAAAATTGTACGGACAAATGATGAACAGCGAAGGTGTACGGACTTGTACGGGCATCACAACCAGAGGTGCTAGCACACCGTTTGAGTTGGACTCACCATTCGCGCGGGATACCGGTAGAGGGAGCTGACCAATTACGTTAGTTCCTGGGGTCCAATGAAATAAAAAAGAATACCAAAGAACACACCAGAGGTAAATTATTTTTCTACATCTCAATCTAATCAATGTTGACAAATCCATGGGAGAGAATTTCTTATAGTTTTTCCACTGTGTGTATAGTGAAATTCCTAAAAGTGGTATCAAAGACATGTCAATGATTGTTTAAAATGAGTTCTTGAGTATATGATTGCATATATGTGATATGTGCGAACTCAATTTGTCCAATTCGATTTTTCAAATCAATTTTCAATTTTTGTATGTAAATCTCCCATTCATATATGTGATATATGTATTTGAAAAATCTATTCATCAAATCGGTTTCTAATATAACATTATATATCTATGTGAAATATGGTTTTTGAAACAATTGTAAATCTGTTTAAATGATTTCATTTTCTATTGATATATGATGTGATGAGATTCATGTGATTTTCATATGTGATGTGAATATGTTTCTGCATATGTATATGAGAGTCTGTTGTTGTGAATAGAGGGTGCTCAATCGGTTTAGGAATCTGTTTCGTATACACATGTGTTCAGTTTCTGTTTTGTATGATGCGATTAGATAATCCTATGTAATTCGGGTTTGAAAATATGTTTCGTATTAGTATGGATTCGTTTCTATTCTTCATATGACCGATTCAATTTTCGTATGTGAATATGTCTTCATATGTGACGCGTTCATATATTTATGAAATATATGTTTTCATGCATGACGTGATGAAAAAACAGCATATGCGAAACAATTCTGGTGGATGGATTTTCAATGAGAATGATGAATCCTTGGGATTTTTCTTAAGGCAACCACTCATTTAAAAGAGTGGAAATTTAAAAAATTTCGTGGGGCTCCGTCCTCCCACCCCACAAGGTGCGCTACCTCTTGACCCAACCCGCTAACCAGCTAGCAGACTACCGTGGCTATCTAGTTATAGCATAACATAATCTGATTTAATGTTAAAATTGCAAAATTTATAGCTTTTCATTAGATGAGATGTTTCTTACATGCTGTGATTTGTTTGTCTGAATTAGATGGATATGGTGCATGATATGGCCCTAAGATGAATTTGTGGTTTTAAATATGGCCCATGTAATATCCCTATTTTTATGGGATGTTATAAAATGAATAAGGGATGAGAAACGAGGCGAGATGAAAAGGTAATATATAATTTGGCTTTAGAAGGAATTAATTTCTAATATAATTTTCTGAAGAAATTATGTTCGGTCCTTAATTGGAATTAATTTTCCATAAGATTCTTAGCAGAAATTAATTCCAGAACTTATCCCAGAAAATATGCAATATACCACTTGAATGAAAGTTCGCTCCAAGCTGAGCGTAACGGTATAAATATTGCGTTCCCGGGAGGTTCAGGTTGAGAGATAGACCAATTTGAAAGTATTTGTGAATAGTAAAAAGGAAAGAATAAAAAAAATTAGTCTTTAGGTAAAATTACAAAAAAGTGCCCAAAAGAATGAATAATTACATTTTTAACCCGGTTCAAGGGCAAAACGGTTATTTCCTACATTAGAAGTAAAATGTGAATAATGAATTGAAGACTCAGAAATGAAAACGTTGACATCATAAAATGCAAAAGGAATTGGAAAAAATGGAGAGATACCATTAAGTATGAAGAAGAGCAAAAAGATCATTTTTCCTAATTAAATGAAAAAATGAGAAAATTATATTTGGACCCCAAGAATCAAGAATATTTATAATTTAGCCCCTTAAGAATGTTTTCGACGCTAAGGGGAAGGAGAAAGAAGTTTGGGGAAAGTTACGAAAAGGACCCGAAAGTTTCAAGAATTATAAATTAGCCCCGGGTTAAGGGCATTTTTGTAAATATAAGAAATTATAGTCAAAATGAAGCTTTTAATGAGTTACACCCAATGAAATATATTATGAAATTTATTAAGGTCAAAATAATATTTATTGGGTAATTAGGGTTTAATATTAATATTTTACCCGATAAAGGTCATTTAGATTGCAGGAAAAGGCAGTACTAATTCAAGGACAGTGATTGAACCTTAATAAAATATATTTGGGGTTTAGATAATGATTTTGGACCAACAGTAATTGTTGGATAATCCTGTACCAATTTAATGACAATTTTAGCAAAAATACTTAATCGGTACGGGTAAATTTAATCGGTAAAGGGTATTTTGGTCCATAAAAATTATTTAAGCAATTTTTGGCCAAAAAAGGAGGTTAGTCACGTATGAATGAGAATATGGGACACATGTGGAATTTTTCAAAAGTTTTTTTAAGAAGAAAAGTAATAAAGTAAAAAAAAAGGTTAATTGAATAATTATATTAAATAAATATATACATTATGTCATTTTTGCCTTCATCTTCAACCTCCCTCACGTTGAACCAGTGGAGAAGAGTGCAAAGTAGCGTGAAAGAGAGAGAGCAAAAGGGAGAGGGAAAAATCACAACTTTGGTCCCAAAAACTCAAAGTAATTTCTTTTCACCATTATCTTGTGATCTCTTGAGCTTTTGAAGAGTTTAGTGGGCTATTTTCTCTCATTTTTCTCACTGAAGTTTTGACCTAGAGAGAGAGTAGAGAGAGAAATTTGTGTCATAAAGAAATCAATCCATGAAAAATGATGAATATGCTTCAAGGATTAAGAATATACCGTTAGATTGCAAATTAATCGGGTAGTTGTTTTTCTACAAATTTCTCAAATTTTCTGCCTATTTAGGGTTTGAAAAGGAAAGGGAATTTCATTATTTTGACCCCAAAAATGGATTCCTTGGGTCCAAAATAGGTAGATACAAGTATGTTGTACAAGAAAAAGCTTAAGATTAAGAAAGTGAAATTTTTAGCTTTTTGAAGCTTAATTCGGAATGAACAGTAAACAAGCTAGAGATAGAATTTGGCAATTCTGAGGCCATATTTGGATTCCTCATGAAAAATTACGTGGAATAGAGATATAATTCATCATTTTTAAGTTAGGAATGAATTTTTGAAGAATTAGGGTTTCATGAATACTTTTTGAAGAAAGTCATGAAACCATTAGCTTGAATAGTTGTTTGATGGTGCATTAGGACTTGAAGAAGCCCAAGGAAGCTAGTGGGAGCATTGGTATCAAGTTGAAGAGTAAGAGAAAGCATGAAGGTAGCAATTTACCTATTCTTGCCTTATATTGTCATGTGATTTTCAATGAGTTTGATGACTTGCCTATTGTTTGCTATGATCAATTGTGATGCTTTGAGAATGTTGGCTGAGTTAATTGAGGGTTTTGAGACCCCGGGATGTCCAAAATACAAAACAAAACTCTGCCAAAATTTTTGTAAAATATTATGGCATAAATGTTTAAAAGCATTTACTTGATGTTTTATGATGATTATATGCTTAATGTGATAATATGATTGCAAGAATGGTGATTGCTACTGAGATTCTTTGAATCTCACCCCCCTTCAATGACTAACCATGCTAGGAAGAACCAATGCAAAAGAGCTAAGGAAGGAGCAAAAGGCATGAAGAAGGAAATGATGTTGCAAACCATTGTGTTATAATGTGAATGGTTATTTGTGTCTTGTTTTATATGAAATTGTAAAATAGTGGTTATTATGTTAATGTTGTGGAAAATACATGAGAATTTCCAGTTCTGGATATTGTGATGTCAAGTTATGTTCTACCAAGGTTCATGCCAAAATGAGTTCATTTACAAGGGTTTTGGTAAGCAAATGACAATATAGACTGAAATAGGGCATTTTCCAGACATGTCTGTTTCATTTGCCTTATTCTATACTTAATGTGAGATTAGATTTATGGTATTTTTATACCAGATATAGGGCATCTGAACCTTTAATATGACACCTAAATCACCCCATTTGGAGTTGTGTACAATTAATGGTGAATTTTCTAAGTTAGGCTTCAGAACAGAGAAAGATTGGGAAAACTGGAAACTAAAAGTTAGGTATTGGAAAAATAAAAAGATGATATAAATCATGCAGAGCTCCAAAAATTCAGTAGTTTGTATTTCTGAAAATTTCTATGTTTTAAGTTTCATATGCCACTGATTTGGAGATAATTGGAGCTATATGATAGGAGATATGGAGGTTTCCCAAAACTGTTTCAGCAAAAGTGGAATTCTGACCCTTTATGATTTAAGTTAACACCATGCCCTGTGAAAGTTGAATAAATGTACAAGAAAAATATTTCTAGAAAGTATACTCACAAATATTTCAAATGACATAAAGAATGTATGATTTGGCTTAGGATATAATGAGATATGAATTTTTCAATATAAGGTCAAAATCCTGGAGAAGAGAAAATGACCAAATATATAGTAAATGTTTGACGAATAAACTGTATAACTTGGTCAAGAGAATGCTCTATTTCATATTTTTCCCATGTATATAAGGATTTTATCTATTGTTAGAGACTTAAATCACTATGAAATAAGTTTTCTAGAATTAGTTATGAATTTTCAAAGTTCAGTCAGTAAAGTGGAAAGTACCATATGAATAGTAACTAAAAATTTTGGAAATTCTGATTTTTATTCTTATGTGATTCAAGCTTAGAATTAAGTATAATCAGACCTAAAAGGAGTTTAATTCATGGGAAATGAGTTTAAAAGTAAGGTGTTACAGCCCGCATGTCGTACCTTTCTCTATATTTTGGATGTACATTCTCTTCTCATTTCACTCCCCTCGAATGTTCAATCGAGGTTTCTTTTATATATTGGTGTTATATTAGAAGAATCATTTCATTGGCTTGGGAGGATATATGTTAGATAGGTCATATTATGACACATTTATTTTATGCTTTATGATGAGATCATATACATGTATGGGATGGCACTTTTATATATGTTCATGTGATGACTAAATATATGAATAACAATAATATAATGCCACCCATTAATGAACACCTGTCAAGGCTTTAATCGCCTAAATGTAGAATCCACCAAAGTGGGATACACTTAGGTTATCTTAGTGAGGCAGTTTAGGTAATGGTGATACTCATAAAGGTTCATGATGGTATGACTTAATTGAGATTATCAAAATGGTTTTGGGTCTCAAGATATTAGATGGGATTAAACATGCTGGGTCATATAATGACAGAATCTCATAAAGATCTAAGAGTTACATGCAATGTAATTAGTAAATAAGTTACCTACCTAAATAACTTAATTTTAAGCGTCTTACCAAAGCAGACTTACAATTAAGTGAAATATGGGTCTTAGCCTGCTAAACTAAATGGAGGGTTAATTTTTAGTAGGAAATTATTAATTTAATTTTGCATATTTTGTTGTAGAAAATGTTGATGAGTAATTCTGCTACACTATCAGTCCTTGAGAAGAAAAAACTCAAGGGGACCAACTTTCTTGATTGGTTTAGGAACTTGAGAATTATTCTCAAGTAGGAAAGAAAGTCATATGTCCTAGATGAACCCATTCCTAAGGAGCCTGCAGCCAATGTTCCAAGAGCCCAAAAGGATGCCTATAATAAGCATCTTAATGACTCAATGGATGTCAAATGCCTAATGTTAGCCATCATGATCCCAAAACTTTACAGAGATCTGGAACATATAGAGGCTTATGAGATGATTGGGCATCTCAAGGAAATGTTCCAACAACAGGCAAGGCAAGAAAGGCTTGAAACCATGAAAGCCTTACATTCCTGCAAAATGACCAAGGGTGCATCAGTTAACTCTTATGTTTTGAAGATGAAAGGCTACATTGATCACCTTGAAAGGCTCAGATTTCCCATAACCCAGGAGTTAGCTACAAATTTGATCTTAAACTCACTCCCGGAGAGTTATGACCAGTTTGTCATGAACTACAATATGAACAACATGGAGAAATCAATTTCTGAACTGCATGCGATGCTTAAGACTACTAAGCAAAACATCAAGAAAAAGCCTGGCAACATTTTAATGGTTCAGAAAGGTAAATGAATGAAAAAGAAAGGTAAGGGTAAGGGAAAGGGAAAAGGCCCAGACACCAAGTCCAAGGAGCAAGGCAGGCCCAAGCCCAACCCCAAACCCAAGCCTAATGCCAAGAAGGCAAAGCCTCCTAAGGAAGGACTCTGTTTCTTTTGCAATGAACTCGGTCATTGGAAGAGGAACTGTGAGCTCTACAAGGAATATCTAAAACAAAAGCAAAATAGCGGGGCTATTACTTCAGGTATTTATGTTATAGAAATTAATCTTTCTACTTCTCCAGCATGGGTATTAGATACTGCATGTAGAACTCACATTTGTACAAATGTGCAGGGTCTCAAAAGGAGTAGAAAGTTGAAAAAGGGTGAAATAGACCTACGACTCAGAAATAGAACAAGAGTTGATGCCTTAGCCATAGACACTTATAAATTAATTTTGCCCAGTGGGCTTTTGTTAATTTTGAACAATTGCTATTATGTTCCAACTTTGAGTCAGAACATTGTTTCACTTTCTTATTTAGATGAGGAAGGATTTACTTCAATTATTGGGAATAAAAAATGTTCTATTTATTTTAATGATATCTTTTATGTGGATGGAGATTTGCATGGTGGTCATTACTATTTGAACTTTGAAGCTCCTTATAAGGAACATATCTATAACGTATCTACCAAGAGGATCAAGTCAAACTATTTGAACTCGACCTACCTATAGCACTATCATCTAGGCCACATAAATGAGAAACGCTTTTCAAAGCTTCATTAAGATGGACTTCTCAATTCATTTGATTTTGAATCATTTGACACTTGCAAATCTTGTTTATTGGAAAGATGACAAATGCACCTTTTACTGGACATAGTGAAAGGGCTATTGACTTACTGGGCCTAATACATACAGATGTACGTGGTCCATTAAGTACAATTGCTAGAAGTGGTCACCTGTACTTCATTAACTTTATAGATGACTTTAGTAGATATGGATATATCTATCTAATAAGACATAAATCTGAATCTTTTGAAATGTTCAAAATTTTCCAAAATGAGGTACAAAATCAACTTGGCAAATCTATTAAAGCACTTCGATTTGATCGAGGTGGTGAATATTTGAGCCAAGAATTTATTAACCATCTTAGAAATTATGGAATTGTTTCACAATTAACTCCACCGGAAACACCACAGTGGAATGGTGTTTCTAAACAGAGGAATCAAACCCTCTTAGATATGGTTCGATCTATGATGTGTCAAACAGATCTTCCACCATCCTTTTGGGGCTATGCATTAGAAACAGCTATGTTCACACTAAACCGTGTTCTATCTAAGGCTGTTGAAAAGACCCCATATGAGATGTGGACTGGAAATAAGCCCAATTTGTCTTTTTTTAAGATTTGGGAATGCAAGGCATATGTTAAGCAACAAGCCTCAGATAAGTTAGCACCTAAATCTATAAAATGTCTTTATGTGGGGTATCCCAAGCAAACTAAGGGATACTATTTCTACAATCCTACTAAGAATAAAATGCTTATTGCTTGTAATGTTATCTTTCTAGAAAAAGAGTTTGTTTCTAAAAGAACCAGTGGGAGTAAGATAAATCTCGAAGAAGTTCAAGACCCACAAAATTACATTGAGTCAGAGATGGAAAAACAAGAAGACTCACAACAAGTTGATGAGCCTACTCAAGTAACACAAGGCCCAAAAAGGTCTGATAGGACACGACACTATCCTCAAAGATATGGATTTCTTTTAACTGATAGTCGTGATGTGTTGCTCTTGGATCAAGAAGAGTCAACCACCTATCAAGAGGCCATAATGGGATCTGACTCTGAAAAATGGCTACATACCATGAAGTCTGAGATACAATCCATGTATGACAATCAAGTATGGACCTTGATTGACCCACCTGAAGGTGTAAAAACCATTGGGCGCAAATGGATTCTTAAGAAGAAAACCAACATGGATGGCCAAGTGCATGCCTTCAAAGCACGATTGGTTGCAAAAGGATTCAAACAAACTCATGGTATAGACTATGATGAAACCTTTTCACCAGTCACCATGATTAAGTCCGTCAGGATCCTTCTTGCCATTGCAGCATACTATGATTACGAGATTTGGCAAATGGACGTCAAAATAGCATTTCTTAATGGAAAGCTACTTGAAGATGTGTACATGATACAACCTGAGGGTTTTGTATATCCAGAAGATTCTGCGAAGGTTAAAGAGTTAGGATTTATCCAAAATGTTGATGAACCTTGTGTTTACAAGGTTAGTTGGAGAAAAATTGTATTTCTAGTGCTTTGTGTTGATGACATCCTACTCATTGGGAATTATATTCCTACCTTGCAGAATGTTAAGACTTGGTTAGGAAAGTGTTTCTCAATGAAGGACTTAGGAGAAGCCACCTATATCCTAGGGATTAGAATCTATAGGGATAGATCCAAGAGGCTAATCGGCCTAAGTCAATGCACTTATATAGACAAAGTATTGCATAGGTTCAGTATACATGATTCAAAGAGGGGTTACATACCCATGTCTCATGGCATCAATCTCAGCAAAGCTCAGTGTCCTTGTTCACGAGATGAGCGAGAACGCATGAGCAAGATTCCATATGCTTCGGCAATTGGATCTATAATGTATGCCATGTTGTGCACTGGATGTATCATATGCCTTGAGCATAACTAGTAGATATCAGTCAAATCCAGGTGAGAATCACTGGACTACTGTCAAGAATATTCTGAAGTACTTCAGAAGGACTAAGGATGTATTCTTGGTGTATGAAGGATTGGAAGACGAGCTGGTTATAAATGGTTACACAGATGCAAGTTTCCAATCTAATAAAGATGATTCTAGATAGGAATTAGGATTCCTATTCTGTTTGAATGGTGGAGCAATTTGTTGGAAGAGTTCCAAGCAAAACACTATAACTGATTCTGCAACAGAAGCTGAGTACCTAGCAACATCAGATGCAGCTAAGGAAGCTATTTGGATTAAGAAGTTTATCACTGAGATTGGAGTGGTGCCTACCATCTAAAATCTGATAGATCTATTTTGTGACAACAATGGTGCAATATCACAAGCTAAAGAGCCCAGGTCACATCAAAGAACCAAACACATACTTAGGCTATATCATCTCATCAGAGAAATCATTGATAGAGATGATATAAAGATATGCAAAATACCAACTGATGACAATATTGCTGATCCTCTTACTAAGCCGCTTGCACAGATAAAGCATGAGCTTCATGTTAGGTTAATGGGTATTAGATACATTAACATTTGAGCCTAGCGTAAGTGGGAGTTGTTGGAGATTGTGCACTAAGTCAATCATTGTATTATGAACATTGTATTTCATTATGAAAAAAGAAGGTGTTTTTTCTTACATTATTATATTGTTTGCATGTTTTTCTTTATAATAATATCCTTGGATAAATTATTTTATCCTAAATATCCTAAGTCAATCATCTTTATGGGAACAATGATGAATTAAGGCTAGTATAATTTTAATTGATAATTATGTATGAAGATACAAATCAAAATCATAAGATCCTATTAGAGAATAGGCACTGGATTAACCCGTCATGAGATAACTGCATAGATCAAATCATAAGCATATCTCATATATAATCGTGTCACTAAGCCCTTAAACCTAAGATCACCATGGCTTCCTATATGGGGAACAATATACTTTGGCATAGTTAAAAGTCACCTTTAATCGGGAGATCATAAAGGCTATGATTGGGCATAGTGGAACTCGTGTGGAGGAAGATGAATGGTCAAAATAAAATTTATCCCTCTAATTAATGGAAAGATATATCTGGGACCCTCAATGAGTGAGACTCAGAAAATGCATGGCCGTGCTCGAATGGAAGAGTTTCCATTTTTTCTGTCAGTCTGCTCGGAATTCGAGAAAGTGACAGTCGAGTGAAATGAGGATGACGTTTCCATGCCTCATATTTGACCTATATATCATGAGACAAAAGATATATGATCGGGTTATATAATAGGTTGCATCATATCACCGATCTCATATAATTTGGATAGTCACAATATCTTGTTAGACACCACTTGTGACTTGTGGGTCCAATAGTGTTGTTAACCCACTGCCAATATCATATGAGCCTATAGGGTTACACATAAGAATGGGCCAACTCGAGCTAAAATGTCTAGATTTATTGAATCTAAACTGTGTATAGATTCAATAAATTTAATGTTCAATTTAGGGTGATATAATTATATATATATATATATATTTGATATATATATATATATTAAAATTTGAAATATATATGTTTGATATATTATATATTTGATATATATTTTGAAATATATATATTGTTCAAATTAATTCAAATTAATTAGTTTTAAATTTAATTTTATATGATAGATTTAAATTTAGACTAATATCATAATTTAAATTTGATTTATATTGGATTCTAAATTTGAATTTAAACTAATAATCTAAATTTGATTTATATGATAAATTAAATTCTGATTTAATTCTGGATATATATTAGATAGTTAGTTTAACTTTAATCTATTAGATAGATTTAAATTCAAACTAATCTATTTAATTAATAGTTGATTTAGTTTAAATTATTGATTTAAATTAAATAAATACTGAATCCTATTTATATATATTGATATAGACTAAGATACAAAATCAACAGAATTTGAATTACCCTAAAAAGAGAGCGACCGTACACTCAAAAAGAAAAACTATATGGATAAACGATGAACACCAAAGGTGTATGGAATTGTACGGATATCACAACCAGAGGTGCTAGCACGCCGTTCGAGTTGAACTCACCATTCGTGTGGATACTGGTAGAGGGAGCTAACCAATTACGTTAGTTCCTGGGGTTCAACAAAATGAAAAAAATACCAAGGGACGCACCGGAGATAAATTCTTTTTCTACATCTCAATCTAAATAACGTTGACAGATCCATGGGAGGGAATTTTTTATAGTTTTTCCGCTACATGTATAGTGAAATTCCCAAAAAATTTTCATCTTCTCTTCAAGGATTTAGATCTGTACAGCTGCAAAAAGTTGAAGAAAGAGCTAGGGATTCATCTAAATTGAAGAAACTTCACTTGGAACCAAAAGTGTCTTGATTTTCTACTTCTTCATGGATTAGATTCTTCTTGCTCTTTCCTCACTTGGTTTAGATGAAATTTTGATCATGGAAGCTTAAGATTGAAGTGGTGATTTCCAATGGAGATACGGAAGAAAGCATGAGGAGCATTGAATTCATTGTCTACAAAGAGGATTGTCTTACTCTCTTACTATCTTCTTAGGTACTTTGATTTATTTTGGATTTTGGACTGAATTTTTATGCTAGGATTATAGATTGAAATTAATTTATGTACTAGACATTGGATTTAATTTGATCAATTTCATTTGAGAGAGCTTTTTTTGATGTAATTGGATTGGTATTATGTTGCTAAAGTCATATATAATTTTCAGCCAACATGTTCTTGTCCTCAATGATAGTTTAGCTATCTTGATTACATGGTTAGTGAATTAGGATGGTTAAATTGTTGTTTAAGATGAGATATATGATTGATTGATATTGGCTTTGGGCTGTAATGATCAATGTATGACAATGGAAATCAAAGGAAATCCAATTGTGCATGTTAGGATTTAATAAAGTGAAATACCGACCAAGTATTTGAATAAATGTTTAAGAGAAGTTAATGTGCTTGATAGTCAAATTCTTGCACTTTGGTTGAAGGAATATTGGTTGGGATTAATTGATATAAAAGACCTACCAAAACAAGTGTACATGCGAATACCACAAGGTTTTGCCAAGAAAGGAGGCAATAAGGTATATAGGTTGAGAAAGTCTCCATATGGGTTACGTCAAGATTCGTGAAATTGGTATAAAAAATTTACTTCAACATTGCTTTGCAAGGGCTTCCAGCAATCTAGGGCAGATTATTCTTTGTTTGTATACCAACACGATCGTATTTTCACTACACTATTGATTTATATTGATGATATCTTACTCGCAAGCAATGATGAAAATAACATGTGGGAAGTAAAAAGGAATCTACATGGCAATTTTAGTATCAAGGATCTAGATATCCTCAAATACTTTCTGGGCATTAAGGTGGCATGATCACCGCAGGGCTTTGTATTAAGTCAATGCAAGTACACCATTGATATTCTGAAAGAGACTATTATGGAATATAGTCATCCTAGTGTGTTTCTAATGGAGTAAAATCTACATCTTCAGCTTGATGATGATGACCCATGTGTTTATGTAGGTCAATACTGATGTTTGATAGGATGGTTACTTTACTTGATTGAAACTTGACCATACATCACATTTGCCATCAACACACTAAGTCAGTTTGTTGCGTCAACTCGACAAACACACATGCATACACTTGAGAGGGTTTTACATTATCTCAAATATACAGTAGGGCAGGGCATCTTCCTCCCGTCTACAAGAACGTTGCAGCTGCTTGCATATAGGGGCACTAATTAGGGAGGATGCCAACAAACCCGACAATCTTGTACAAGATATCTCATCAGCCTCGAAGATTTACCCATTTCTTGGCAAAGTAAACGTCAATATGTTGTAGCAAAATCCTTTGTGAAGGCTGGATATTCTATCATGGCAAGCACGATTAGTGAAGTATTATAGATACGGTGTTTGTTGAATGAGTTTGGTGTGCCTCAAGTGGCTCCTACACCTCTTTTCTGCAATAATCAAGCAATGTTGCATATATTCACCAACCCTGTCTTTCATGAACGTACCAAATATGTTGAAATGGATTGTTACTTTGTCCGAGAATGTGTACAATTGAATGAAATCCTTTCGGCAAAGATTGGCACAAGCAACCAATTAGCTGATATGTTTATCAAAGCCTTGAGGTGTGATCGACTTCACTATTTGCTAGTCAAGTTGGCATTTCAAACCTTCATGCTCCAACTTGAGGGGGAGTAATGGACATATATGTTAGCAATATTAATGGACCTCACAGTTATAAGGGCTAGGCATTATGCATGGCAGCTGAACCTACGTGCGATATTTGTATCTTATCTCTTTGTTAGTTTATGTTGTAGAGCTCATAGATAAAGGATAGAGTAGATATGATATATATAGACAATCTTCAATCGAATCCATTGTATATCAGTAGTTGATAGCCCACACATTGTATATATACTTGAACCTTGAGATCAATGAAACATGAGGCATTAAAATATTTTACCAGTTAGTTAGCAAGTTGTTGTTAATTACTAATGGAAACTACCAACCGAATTGTTAGTGGCTTTGCCACTACTCCCTCTATTCTTTATTATAACTTATTTTTAACCATTTTACATATATAAAGAAAAGTAATTAAAATTTTTAAACTTTATAAAATTTATTATAATTTTTCACTATTACCCTTATTAAATTATATTTATCTTAATTATCTCTTTCTTAATGTCTCTCCACCATAATTTTTTTAATGAACAGTAAATATAGAAATAAATATTTAATTATTACAATATGACTTAAATTTTTTATACTTAAATTCTTATAAAATATGACTTATAAAAAAAATAAATGAAGTAATTGTGTAAAAGCTCTGCATGGATCCCAAAAGGACTCAAATTACGTTAGTGGTTCAGCTGCCATTTTTATCTTTTTACAAAAATTACTGCCGTTGGTAGTGTTTTCGATAAAGTTACTGAAATATATTGAGGTGCTTCATAATTCTTATGCAGTTTTGGGTGTTTTTTTTCCGGTTTTTTTTGGGTATACTTACACTAATGCATCTAAATAATGCATTTCTCCACCGAGAAAAAGAAAAGTAAATTCTCCAAATGATGATGACGTACTCAGATATGAAACCCATTAGAGAAGGAAAAATAATCCAATCAGCGTGTGTGGCTTTTCTGCGAATCTAGCGCAGATCTACATTTTCATCTCTCTCCCAATATATATATATGGGGAGAAAATGAAACATTTTTCCAAAATTATTACTATATTAGTATAAAAATACATTACAACAAACTAATAATATTTTAATTTTACATATAATTCTAAATATAACATTTTTAATGTAATTTGTAAATAATATGCAGATATAAATACATAGAGTTCTGACAAAAAAGAAAAAAATACTTCAACCATCCCATTTTATTTATTTTTTAAGATTTTGGTATAAAAATTAATAAAGAAAATATATAACTTGATAAAATATATAATTTTACTAAATTATCATTAATTATTACTTATTTACTATTTATATTATTAATTTTTTGAAATAATATACTATTAAATGATTAAAAATATAGTTAGAAAAAAAATAATTAATTTTTTATTAATTTTTAATATAATAAATAAAATAAAACATATAAAATTTTCATGACATATGAAAAGGAACGTACGAAGGACATAGAGAAGCCTGGCCGACGAGGGACCACTTGTTGTCTATCATTATTGAGGAGTGGGATGACAATGTATGTAGGTAGGGTACGGGGCTATGATCTGAGTTGGATTCCTTCATTTCGCGGATAGAGCTGTCAATTCGGATCGGCCCGGTTAAAATATGGGCTTGATTTCTCAGGCCCGAGCCCGCGAGATCGGGCCTACGGGCCGGCCCGTGGGCTTTTTTTATTTGTTTAATATTTTTTTAATGTTTTTTAATAAATTTTTTATATAATTATTTAAATTAATACAACTAATTATTATCATAATTTAAATTAATACAACTAATTATCATTATAATTCATAAAAAACTAACATAATATTTAAATTTTACAATTTATATATCACTAATTAATAAAATAATATGTATTTTTTAATATTTGAAACTAAAAATAAAAGAAAAAGAAAAAAGCCTTGGGCTTTCAGGCCGGCCCATCACGGGCCGGGCTCAAAAAGCCCGGATTATGTATTTACTCCCAAAATTGAGACCCGAGCCCACTCATTTTTCGGGCCGGCCTGTCGGGCTTGATCCATTTTGACGGCTCTATCTGCGGATATGTCTCACTGTAAATTTCCGTAGCTTATATTTGACCACATTCACGTTTCAACGTCGTCATTGCCCACGAATGCATTTGATTTTGATAGAATTAAAAGGAAAAAAATATACCTTTTTGCATATAAATTCAATTACGAAAAATTCTTTAATATGTTCTTGTGCCAAGGGATACTCACCCCGAAAAAAAAAAATAAGTGTAAGTTAGAGGTAATTGTTATAAAGATTCTTCAATGTCTATTTAGAATATTATTTATTCAAGGGCTGAGTCATATTTTTATTTATTTTATTTAATTAATTAAAAAATTTTTTTTAAGGATTAGAATTTCACTTATATAAATACTCTCTTCGGTTAATTAGGATAGGATGGCAAATTTTCTAAACCGCAGCTGGCTAGTAAAATTACTGTTAATTACTAACAGAAACTGTCGACCAAATTGTTAGTGGCTTTGTCACTAGTTCTGTAAAAGCACTATGAGGGAACCCAAAAGGACTCAAATATAAGTTAGTGGTTCAGCTGGCATTTTTTAAAAAAAATTACTGACATTGGTAGTGTTTTCGATAAAAGCGTCGTCAATTCAAACTCTATAAATGGACGCTGTTAGATAGGCTGGCTTCCCAAGAGAGGGATAAATTAGAAAGATGAAAATTTTCTGCAAAAGTCAAGAGAGTGATGAAAGCAAAAGTGACAGTAAAATAGAGTATAAAGGAATGACAAGGTAAAAGTAGTATAAGAGAAAAGAAGACATATTTGTTTATCCTGATTTGGTCTCTTTATCTTGACCTACGTCCAATCCCTAAGTCACCACTTGAGATTTTCCACTATCTTGTAAGAATTCAATGGACTTCTTGTAATTATCTCAGTACAACTTGATGCTCTGTTCCAAGAGCTTACAATTTCACTCTTTGCACTCTAACTAAGTGCTTCCCAAATCTCTTGTGATATTCCCTCACAAGAAAATCTTTCTTCCAGATGAAGATAAGATTGATTACAATGATTGAACTCTCTAATTTTGAGTGTATATGAAAGTTGAAGTACAGAAAATGAAGTATGTGAGAGTAAGGGACTTTGACTTAAAAATTTGGTAGAGTTTCTATATATACAATTCATTCACCAACCACATTTAATGCGTCTGACATACTATCCATTCACCAACCGCATTTAATGCATCTGACACTCAAAGTTTGAATTTTAGTGTGTCAACAGATGAATTTCGCAGAGACTGAAAGCTAAAGACTTTAACGTTGAACTTCGAAGTTTGTCTATTCTGAAGCAAAATTTGAATTTTCATCTTTGATAAATGTTTCTATATTGAAACATACGAATTTTCAAGTTTAAAATTCTTCTGGTAAGTCTGAACAGTTGTTCCATATTACTACAGTGCCTTCGAAGTTCAAATTTTGGTGCCCAAAATTCATCTATCAATGGACAGTTCAATAAGGCACAATAGTTCATCTTTTCAAAATTTGAATTTTCAAAAGCCAAAGTTCGTTTGTCAGATAGAGCTCTTATCAGAGTTAATTCAAAGTTCGAATTTTTGAATACTAAAATTCGTATGTCAAAAGATTATCATAACAGACTTATAAGCTTTGTTTCCAAAGTTCGAATTTCCAAAATCAAAGTTCATCTGTCAGAGAGCTAACTTCAAACTCATTTTAAACTTTACTTTCAAATGAACTTTGACATATCCTCAGAAGAATTTTTTTTTTTCATGATTTGTGTTTGAACAAAAATTCAAATTTTCAAAACTCAAAGTTCGTCTGTCAGAGAAAACTCTTATCAGACTTTATTCAAAGTTTGAATTTCTGCAATCAAAGTTCATCTATCAAAGACATCTCTTTTCTGATTAACTTATTTTCAATCCAAAATTTGAATTTCAAAACTCAAAGTTCGTCTGTCAGAGAAAACTCTTATCAGACTTTATTCAAAGTTTGAATTTCTGCAATCAAAGTTCATCTATCAAAGAAATCTCTTTTCTGATTAACTTATTTTCAATCCAAAATTTGAATTTCAGAAGTCAAAGTTCGAATTTTCAAAGTAATAAATCAATTTTAACACATCAAATTTCGTCTGTTAGTGGGTATTTTTCAAATATTCCATAAGTTATCATAGAATCATATTTTTAAAACATTCTTTTATAAGTTCAAAGTCTTTTACTCAATTTAACCACATTAAGAAATCTTATATCCAATCTTGTGCTGGTTTTTCTTGGATTTCTCCACCTGAGATTTTTTGTATACTTTTGATATCTTCTTTCCAAACTCTAGAAGGATGGTTTGGAATCATCAAAACACTTGATTCAACATTCTCCCCCTTTTTGATGATGATAAAATAACTTGTAAACTGGATTAGTACTTGGGTTTGCTTCAACAAGCTCCCCCTCAACATGTGCATTATAATTCAAAAGATAAGATATCATGTACAACTGATTAAATAGAGAGATTCATTAATTCATTCAAAGTTTTAATACAAGGATATGACATGGCAATCACAAAATTTAGAAGCAAGATTTATCATTCATAAAACAATACTACAAGAAGGACCAAGCAATCCTAAGTTCTAATCACTTCTTCTTGGACTTGGACTTCTTGCTGTAGGTCTTACCAGAAGGCTCTGCAGCAAACTTTCCAATTTGCTTGGATAACTTCTCCCCCTTTTTGGCATCATCAGAAAGGTGTACAAAATCAGCAGGAGGAGGGATCTGAGACACTGGAATTGCTTGAAGAGGCATAGAAACAAAGGGCAGATTTGGATTAAGCTTTGACAAAGGCTCAGAAACTTTAGGACTAGAGTCCTCATTATCAGAGACTTCAAGAAGTTCTTGTATTTCTTGCCTAGTGATAGCCAATTGAGCCCTTCGTGTCTCCGAGAGACGAAAAGCAGAAATAGGTAAGGGAGCAAGGGTGCGAAATATTTATTCAAGCCTTAATCTTTGAGTTTGTAAAAAGAGCATCATGAGCAATAGCTTCTAGATCTACATAAGGCACAATGCTCTTTTCTTCATTCAGGACAGCTTGCAAGATTGGTGTAGAGGTGATGGCTGCCACCAGTTTCTCTACTTGCTCAGATTTTTGAAAAGAGAGAATTGAATCATGAGCATCTTCAGGAATTGGCTCATGGGAGCTTGGTTCTTGAGGAGCCTCTTCCTCCATGCCATTGTCCAAGGGAGGACCAGGACTTGCCTTATTACTGAAGGCCTGTGGTGTGGTCAATGTGCCAACAGCCTCAGTATCATGTACAGCATCATCAGGTTCAAGGGAGGCTAGCATGAAAGGACTTGGAGGCTCAGGAGTAGGAGACATGATAGGCTCAGAGAATCCTGGCTGAGGTGGAGCTGATGTGGAGGGAATGGCACTCATGATGTCTTCATATGTATTAGTAACCACTTTCATATTCTTTGCCAACTGATGAATCTGGTCCTGCAAATGAGCAAACTTAGCATTTTGCTTATCCCTGATGCTAAGTATGAGTGCAGGCTGTCATATAGCTCAGTGATCTTGGTTGGCTTTGCTAGAGTAGAAGGAGTAGATGGTATTTGAGTTTGAGTGGGCTGAGATGGAGATGGAACAGGCTGAGAAGGCTGAGGTATGGATTTTGGAGCAGCCTCAAAGGTTCCTTCTTGTTGTTGGGAGGCATCTTCATCAAAGTATAGGTCTTCTGTCTTTCCAGCTCCTTTCCAATCCATCTTCCATCTTTCTTTTCTATTCCTATCATTTGCAGTTCTTCTTCTTTAAAGATTTCAGTAGGCTTCCCTTTTCCTTTTTTGAGATGTTGGATCCGAGCATACTGAAGTATCTTGGAGATGATTGATATATAAGGAAGGATGGAATCTTTACTCTGATATGTTGACTTGATCATGCGTTGGAGGATGATATGTCCCATGTTGATTAGCTTGCCACGCATGATTGCTGTCATCACATGTACTTCAGCCCTTGTAATCAGATTGAAACTACCTCCTTTGTTGAAGATAATCGTAGACACAATATAGTGTAAGATTCTGACTTGGGCACTGAGGTCAGTGGGTTTCAGCAAACTTAAAGAAGGCCTATTCTCTTTTCTTCTAAACAGAGTGTTCAGAAATTGTGCTTTCTTTGTAATTCAGGATAGGCCCTCCTTCTTCCTCTGCAGTTTCGGCTTCATCCATGTACCTTGAGGTAGTAATGTCAATTTCTAGACCATCTTGCCCTGGAATTTCTAAAACCTCATTGAAGGTCTCATCTGTTAGCCAGATGGTCCTTGATCTCAGATTTACTTCCCACTTCTTCTTTTTGCTATTGAATTGCAGAGAGGCATACCAGGTCTTAACTACCTCATCATCATATCTTTCCAGTATTTCTAACAAATTCTTATATTTTATCATCCAAAGCCCGGCATCAAAGTTGTTAGAAATCAAGAATTCTTCCAAATTTACGTAGTAAGGCTTGATTACCCTTTTACTGACAAATTTGGAAGCATATTCCCCCAGAATATGAGCATTGCTCCACAATGGTAGTGTGGTTAACTGATATTCTCCAGATTCAGTATTGGAGGAGGAAGAAGAGGCAGCAGTGATTGGAGCAGTAGGAACAGCAGGGTCAGCTTTCTTTGAAGGAGAGGGTGCAAATTTCTTCGAATCCACTCTAGGAGTTGTTTTCTACCTCTTGGAAGGAGTTTTCTTACTATATTTTTCTTTTCTCTTCTGAGTTTCACTCTCCTTGGAGGCATATTGAGATTTCACAGTCCTCTTTGGTCGTGACTCTCCCTTCCCAAGTTCTGGATTTTTGACTCTCGCCATTCTCGTAGAGGAATGATTCAGAAAGATGCTAAGAATGGGTTTATAAGGTGCGAAAAGAAGGTTAATCAGTGAGAATTGAAGATTCACGAATGGAGTTAATGTGAATTAAAGAGAGAATTTGAACAGACTTGAGAGAGAGACGAATAGGGTTGCGTCTGTTCAAAGGATGACTTTCGGTTTTAACATATATAACCATTAAACAGATAAATTTTGAAAGGTTAAAATTCGAATTTTGAGGAGTTACAAGTTAATCCATTCAGCAAGGCTTACTGACAGACGAATTTTCACCTGGAAGTTTGCCTATCAGAGGCTTCGTTTTGAGAACAATAAGCAAACAGACGAACTTTGTTTCAACAAAGTTCAAACTTTGAAAGAACCAGGCAATAAGTAATCATGAACAAAACAAATAACAGACGAATTTTACTTATGAAAAGTCATCTTTCAGAGATCCAATTATGTGAGCATGTTTCAATAGATGAATTTTGATTCAAAAATTTGAATTTCAACATTTTGTACGGAATTTTCCAAAATGCGTATTTTGAGAAATGGATATTCGTACAATAGTCATTTTGAACAAAGACAATATTGACATTTTATTTTTGAAATTTGAATTTCTGTTGTTCAACAGACGAATTTTAAAGGTTAAAAGAGTACTATTATAGTATGTAGCCAATTGAAATTCTTATGATGGGCATCTAAATTCGAATGTTGAGTATGCTGACTTTTCCAAAAATACAATTAAACATAGAAATTTGTCTAAAAATCATTTAAAATGCAAATTTTAAATTTCTTAACTTACAGAGCAGATCTAGATGCTCAAATTTTTGGCTTCCTTTTTCATCTTTTGATTGTGCTATCATGATTAGCTCCATTGTACAGCTCTATTATTATTTGAACTTGTGAGGAGCACCTGCAACTTATATCAAACTCACTCCGATGCTAAAGTTAGGATTGATTCAATGTCAGAAATTATAAAATAGATGTATATAAGGTCTTACTTACAGTTCATTAGGATTTACCATACATATTCTCTTTTGATTTTATAATGTCTATCTTCTGGAAGGGGCTTGGTCAGAATGTCAGCAACTTGATCCTCGGTAGCGATTGATGTGTCCATTTTATACATATAAAATACCCACATTTAAGCTCTAAATTATATTTAAATATGTTAACATTAGTATATTTTAGCATGATTTGACATATTTTTGTGTTTCATGATACTATAGGTTCATTTGGAAGCATTTGGAATAAAAACGTTACAAATCGTTCATGCTGAAAAGTTTCGACACCCTTAGGAATTTTGATTATAACTCTCACATATGAACTCCGATTGAGGTGATTTAAAATGATTTGGAAAGCTAATACATTTATCTACAACTTTTATGTTTTGAGTTTTCCCAAATTCCAACTTTATCATGGTGAAAATCGAACTCAAAATGTCAACATGAACTGATGACGTTATGAAGGTAGAGGTGTACTGTCCGTACAATAGTAACCACCCGGCGCCAGGTCAACGCGGATTTTGACATTTTTCAGCAATTTAGAAGCACCTGGCGCCGGGTCATGCAACAGGGATCCATAAAAACTTGTTTTTGACGCGTTTTGATGATATTTTTGGGCTTTTATGAGCTTCTAAATTTTTCCCATATAAGGATACATAATAGAAACACAACCGGGGGATTCAGAAACACACTCAGAAGTCAGAAAACATGGTTCTAAACGCATCTGGGAGCAACTAAGAGCATCATATAGAGAAAAAGCAAGGAGATTTAGGGAGTATTTAAGCAAGATTATATTTTTCTTTATAAACTCTTCATTCTTGTTATTCTTATTATGATTTGGGATATTAGTTTTGATTTGATTTGTATTTCTATGAGTAACTAAATTTCCCAGTCAGGGGTAGGGATGTAGCCTGATTGTGATGGATTGAATTTATTTTTCTAGTTAAGACTCTCTGATTTATTCTTCAAGTTATATTTAATTGATCTTTTTATTATATTTATATCTTTTGTTCATTCATATAGATTTTATGCTTGATCACCATAGAATCTAATTAATGGGTAAACTTGATGGACTGAGAGGTGAAGAGTGAGCCTATATTTAGAGAGATAAACATGAATAACTAATCTAAAGATAGAATTATGAATTCATGGTGATATATGTTGTAGTTTTCAAGGTTTAATTAGAAAATTTAGTTAAGCGAGAGCGAATTGAATTCTAATTAAATTAGGACAAATTGACAGAGAGGTAATTAGGATACTTTAGAAATAACAGTTACTATAATTATATAGAGTCTAACTAAGAAACAAAATCTAATTACCTCATAAGGTGAATCCTGATCCCTTGACACTTCTAGAACTAAATCAAACTCAAAATTTATTTTGTTTTCTATTTATTTCCTTTTAAATTTGAATCCTTAATTTGATTATCACTTTCTTTTGCGATTAAGAGTTTGGACTGATAAATCTAATACCTCCCTTGGGTTTGACCTCTGGAATACTCCGGAGACTTTTTATTACTGCGATCGACCTTGTATACTTGCAGGATATCCCGATCAGGGATGTATTCTAATATGATTTCTCCTTTTAGAACATGATCCCTTATAAAATGATGCCTAACTTCAATATGCTTTGTCCTTGAATGCATGATAGGATTCTTTGTGATGTTGATAGTACTTTGATTGTCACACATTATTGGTATTTCCTTCATCTCAATCTCAATATCTTCAAGTTGCTATTTCATCCAAATGACTTGAGCACAACAACTCCCAGCAGTAACATATTCAGCTTCTGCAGTGGATAGAGCCACATTGTTTTACTTCTTGTTGAACCATGAAACTAAGGATCATCCAAAGAACTAACATGTTCCACTTATGCTTTTTCTGTCAGTTTTGGATCCAACAAAGTCAACATCAATGTATCCTATGAATTCTTCTCCATTGCCCTTTGGGTACTCAAGTCCCATTTGTTCTGAAAAACTATCTGTTAGAGAAGTTACCCTGCGGTTACTCTGAACAACTATCCGTTTACCAACCACATTTAATGCGTCTGACACTCAAAGTTTGAATTTTGGTGTGTCAACAGATAAATTTCGCAGAGACTAAAAGCTAAAGACTTTAACGTTGAACGTCAAAGTTCATCTGTTCTGAAGTAAAATTCAAATTTTCATCTTTGATAAATGTTTTTATGTTGGAACATATGAATTTTTAAGTTTAAAATTCTTCTGGTAAGTATGAACAGTTGTTCCATATTGCTACAGTGTCTTCAAAGTTCAAATTTTTGTGTCCAAAATTCGTCTGTCAGTGGACAGCTCAATAAGGCACAATAGTTCATATTTTCAAAATTTGAATTTTCAAAAGCCAAAGTTCGTCTGTCAGAAAGAGTTCTTATCAGACTTAATTCAAAGTTCGAATTTCTGAATACTAAAATTCGTATGTCAAAAGATTATCATAACAAACTTACAAACTTTGTTTCCAAAGTTCGAATTTTCAAAATCAAAGTTTGTCTATCAGAGAGCTAATTTCAAACTTTTTTTAAACTTTACTTTTAGATGAACTTTAACATATCCTCAAACGATTTTTTCATTTTTTGTGATTTGTGTTTTACTAGAAATTTGAATGTTCAAAGTCCAAAGTTTATCTGTCAGAGAAAGCTCTTATCAGATTTTATTCAAAGTTCGAATTTCTGCAATCAAAGTTTGTGCGTCAGAAGAATCTCTTTTTTGACTAACTTATTTTCAATCCAAAATTTGAATTTCAGAAATCAAAATTCGAATTTTCAAAGTAATAAATCAATTTTGACCTATCAAAGTTCGTCTATTAGTGGGTATTTTTCAAATATTACATGAGTTATCATATAATCATATTTTTAAAACATTCTTTTGCAAGTTCAAAGTCTTTTACTCAATTTAAACATATTAAGAAATCTTATATCCAATCTTGTGCTGGTTTTTCTTGGATTTCTCCACTTGAGATCTTTTGTACACCTTTGATATCTTATTTCCAAACTCTAGAAGGTTTGTTTGAAATCATCAAAACACTTGATTCAATAGACACCCCTCCTTTAATTTTCATATTTTAGCCTACTTTCAAACTTTTTGAAGTTTATGGAGGTGCTTATGAATTCTTATGAAGTTTTGGGTTCTTTTTTTATCATTTTTTTTATGCACTTACACAAAGGCATCTAAATAATGCATTTCTCCACTAAGAAAAGGTAAAGTAAACTCTACAAAGGATGGTGACGTAATCACATATGAAAACCAGAAGGAAAAATAATCGAATGGAAAAAAAAGACAAATAAAGACCCTCTAATACAAATATTTTCAAATGAGATTTATAATTCTGCTAATCCTAAAAAAGACCTAGGTGGAAAAAAAATTAAGTGAACCAAAATACTCTTTTCTATCTCTTCTTCCCTCCCTCCCTCCCTCCCTCCCTCACCATTGATGGCAACGTGGCTGGAGCTCCGATTATCAATGACATGGCTGGAGCTCCGATGACTAGAAATGTCGCTAACATCGATATAGTCATCGGTGTTAAGTTTGATAAAATTGAGAGTATTTAAATTAGTTATAATGAATTAGAAATTATGAGTTTCTCACTTCAAAATTTCATTAATTTCACTTAAAAAAATTTTTAATATTATCTTTTAAAATAAAATTGAGTATTTAAATTAGTTATAATGAATTAAAAATTATGAGTTTCTCACTTAAAAATTTCATTAATTCAACTTAATTTTTTTAAATTACCTTATGAAACAAAAATTGTAGACATAAGTTTATAGATGAAAAATGAATTTTCTAGTACCATATAACAAGACAATTGTTCCCTTTATTTTTATTTTCTAAATTAACTATTACATAGTTAAAATAATATCTCTACAATCATATAATTATAGAATACCAGAAAAATAAAAACATGGACTGAAATAAAAACTATTATAGAGTTACATGAATAAAGGTTTTATTTTCTCATCTATAAGTTTTCGCATAGTTAGTTAGCAACATTGCTGTTAATTACTAGCGGAAACTGTCGACCAAATTGTTAGTGGCTGTGCCACTAGTTCAGTAAAAGCACTACCAGGGATCCCAAAAGGGCTCAAATTAAGTTTGTGGTTCAGACGCCATTTTTGTTAAAAAATTACTCACATTGGTAGTGTTTTCGATAAAGGCGCCGTCAATTCAAACTCTATTAATGGACGCCCCTCCTTTAATTTTCACATTTTAGCTTGCTTTCAAACTTCCTTTTGTTTTTTCTTGGTGTACTTCCACAAAGGCATCTAAATAATGCATTTCTCACTAGGAAAAAGCAAAGTAAATTCTCCAAAGGATGGTCACGTACTCAGGTATGGAAACCCGTTAGAGAAGGAAAAATAATCCATTGGTAAAAAGACAAATAAGGATTCCTTAAGATAAATATTTTTAAAATGGGATGTATAATTTTGTTAATTCTCAAAAAAGATATAGGTCTTTGGTAGGAAAAAAAATAAATTAAGTGGATCAAAATACCATTCTCTCTCTTCCTTCCCTCTCTTCCTCGCTCTTGCTCGTAACGTGGCCGAAGCTCCAGTAACTGGTGACATGGCGGGAGCTCTAGTGACAAGAAATATTGTCAATGCCAATTCAGTCTCTTGTGTTAAGTTTGATAAAATTAAGAATATTAAAATAAGTTATAATAAGTTAAAAATTATGAATTTATCACTTAAAAATTTTATTAATTCTACTTAAAACATTTTTTAAATGTATCTTTTAAAATAAAATTAAAAATATTAAAATTAATTATAATAAATTAAAAATTATAAATTTCTCCAGATAAATACATAGAGAAGCCTGGCCTACAAGAGACCACTTGCTAATTGTTATCTATTATTATTGAGGAGTGGGACCTCTCGCAGAAGACGACAATGTATGTAGGTAAGGCAAAGGGACTTTGAACTGAATTGGATTCTTCCACCCTCTCCCATGCGGATATATATATATATATATATATATTTATATGTCGCACTTGTGTAAATTTCCGTTGCTCATTTCACTATACATTCACATTTAGATTCATTTGATTTTGATAGAATTAAAAGGAAAAAAATGTACTCTTTTGCATATAAATTCAATTACCAAAAATTCTTTAATATGTTCTTGTGCCAAGGGATAGTCGACCAGAAAAAAAAAGATACGCGTTAAAATAAGTGTAAATTTGAGGCAATTGTTATAAAGATTTTTTATGCCCATCTAGAATCTAGAATGTTATTTATTTAGGACTGAGTCATATATTTTATTTATTTAATTTAATTTAATTAATTAAAGGTAATGAGTATCGTAAACGAGGCCCAAGTGTCACTTGCAAAGGCACCTCCTGTCAACACCGCCACCCTTCTTTTCTTTTCTTTTTTTTTTATTTTAAAATTTACCAGATATAAGTTTATAGATGAAAAAATAGATTTTTTTTAGAACCATATAACAAGGCAATGTTTCCTTTTTTATTTTTTAAATTAATTATTACATAGTAAAAACAATATTTCTACAATCATATAATTATATAATACCAGCAAAATAAAAACATGGGATGAAATAAAAACTACTAGAGTTACATGCATGAACAAAGGTTTTATTTTCTCATCTACAAGTTTTGGCTTAAAAAATTAAAAAAAGAAAATAAAAGAGAAAAGAAGATGGAATTCTAAAATAACTATTGAGAAGATAAATCCCAATGTATAGCAAATAAATAAATAAACTGACAAACTCACTAACCAAACAACAGAAGCACAAAAAAAAAACACGATGCCACCGGGAAAACTAAACTTAAAATTAGATAACATCTAAATTCATAAAATAAAAAGATGACAGCATTAAAGTTATTGGGCATGGTTGGCTGTTTTGCATCAACTCATCTTGGTGTCATCTCTCTTTAACCGACAATGGCTCAATTATTATGCCATTTAGAGATAAAATATACTACTATATGCGATTATGCGTCATTAATTTTTCTTGTGCATACAATAATATATTTTAAAAAATTTAATAACAAATACCTAAAAAAGATAATTATATTGAAGTCTAATCATCAAAGGCAGTGACGTTAGCTGAATGATTTGCTGCTGAGCAAAAAGATTGTGCCACACTGTCAAACAGACAAGGCCTCAATTATTATACGCTTTAGAGATAAGATAAAATTATTACCACACCACACTTGTTGCTTTAATCATTGTTCAACAGTCGGGCCTCTCACTGTAGCGATTATGGATGGTGTAAGACACTGACACTTGCCAATTGACTTAATATGCATAGAAAATATTTTATAAAAAAATAAATTGATATAATATATATAAAAATTACTCAATACAAACTCTTTAAACACTTGCGCTTGTTACCATGCTATCCAAGTCTTTACAAACAAAGCAGTTATAAAAGTGATATAAATAATTATTTTTGGGTCTAAAGGAGTGGCCTAAATGGTAACAAAGCCTATAATACAGTGTTTGATAGCTTACAAATAGTGGTTAAGTTGAGCGAGAAAAAATTTAATACTTTTTAATTAAGGTCTTTAGTTCGAGTATTATGAATAGAAAAATTGTGTTGGAAGAGCTAACCTCATTTAAACCAAACAATGCTCAAACCTAATCCAATCAGATAATTATTTAAAAAATGAGTGTTTGTCACCTATATATTTATTTGCTGTACATAATTGACTAGCTTTAAAGGATTCAACAATGTCATTGCTTACGAATAATTGTTTGCTGATTGAATCAGAAATATCGCTGTATCAAATGCATCCATACCAATTCCATAGTTATATAAATGTTTCTGCTCACCCCTTTCAACCACATCAATTCCTGAATAAAGCAACTATCAGATTTGGAACTACAATCTGTCACGCCATGTCTGAGACAAATATTCCTCATCTGGTTCTCTCCAATAACCGCAGCATGCCGGTGATCGGCCTAGGCACTGCTGCTGATTTGCCGGGAAAGGACACCACCAAAGCGGCAGTCATAGAGGCTATCAAACTTGGATATAGCCACTTTGATACAGCCTCAGTGTATGGGTCTGAAGAGTCTCTTGGGGAAGGCATAGCTGAAGCACTTCAACTTGGCCTTATCAAAAGAGATGAACTCTTTATCAACTCCAAGCTCTGGTGCACTGATAATCATCCAGATCATGTCAAGCCTGCTTTACAGAGATCGCTTCGGTGAGAATACAACTATTCAACCACTTCTCAAGTTTCCCTTATTGCTGTAAAATTTACTTAATTTTCACACGAGGTCTAGCTTGAAATATGCATTTGGCCACTTTTGTTTTGCAGAAGTTTTAATTTAGTCCCTTCAAATTATAAGGAAGCGAAATTGTTCTGATCTTGGTTTTAAAATCATTATGTTTGCTCCCTCCATCATATATCTGATAAGAGAAAAGAGATAATGAAGAGAAGATGTTTCGTTCGCTACTCCACAATGAGTAAGATACAACAATCTATAGTCTCCTATTTTGTGTCTAGGAAACATAACCAATGGTCACCAACTAACTCACTTTTTTGCTATTTTTATTCACTTACTACGTACAAACACATACTGCTACTTATAACAAGTCCGCATATCAATATCCATACATAATCTACTGGCTGGATTACGAAGTCTGAGAGCGAAAAATTGTGCAAGGTAAATATGTAGCATAGTGTCTATATTAGTGAACTACTACCGCTGGTCCCATATATAGTCATAATTATGAGAGAAGAAATAATCAAAATAGTTAGATAGAGAGGGATTAGAAGAGACAATAATTAAGATGAGCTTAGAATTTAATGAGTTCATGTAAAAGTAATTTTAGAAAGTTAGTAATTTTTTAAAAATTTAAATCTGTTAACTAATTTTAAAAAAAATTGTTGGTACATATAAAATAGTTAAAAGTAACTTATATTAATAATAAATTGTCATTAAATGATATCACTAAAGCATGTTTTCTTTCGTGATTTTGAATTGATGCAGGACTCTGAAATTGGAATATCTAGATTTGTATTTGATCCACTGGCCCATCAGTGCCAAGCCTGGGGAGTTGAAATTTCCATTTGATGAAGATGAGGTAGTCCCATTTGACTTAAGGGGCGTGTGGGCAGCAATGGAGGCATGTCAAAAATTAGGACTCACTAAATCTATTGGAGTCAGCAACTTTTCTACCAAAAAACTTGAAACTCTACTCTCACTTGCTACCATTCCTCCTACTGTCAATCAAGTAAGACACCCTAAAGAACCTTTTCTCAACATCCTTCTCCTATTATTATTATTCTATCACACCATATAGCTCTCTTGGGTTTTGTGAGAAATATTAATTATTCCATTACTATTGCCACCTCTAACTCAACTGTGATTTAAAATTAGATTCACAAAAAGCTAATAAAATTAAATTCCAGTCCATAAATTGCAGTCATCTGAAGCACGCAACAACACAATAGGATTGAAAACGTGCTTTAATTTGATGACCACTTGGTTAAATTTAATTGAATTTTAATATCTATTGATACAGGTAGAGTTGAATCCGTCTTGGCAACAAAGGGACCTAAGAGAATACTGCAAAGCAAAAGGTATAATCATCACTGCTTACTCTCCTTTGGGAGCCATGGGAGCAAGTTGGGGTACCAATGCAGTCATGGACAATGATTTGCTCAAGGAAATCGCTGATGCACATGGCAAAACTGTTGCTCAGGTAGTCAAAATCCAATTGATATTTTTATTTTTTATCCTGAATTTAATCATGCTGTAATTCTGGTGAAAAAGGTATGTCTGAGATGGTTGTACGAGCAAGGGGTGAGTTTTGCTGTGAAGAGCTACAACAATGAGAGAATGAAGCAGAATTTGGAAATATTTGATTGGTCACTCACTCAAAATGACTATGACAAGATTAGTCAAGTCAAGCAGCACCGTATGAACAATGGACCTACAACCATACATGAAGATTTATGGGATGGAGAAACCTAATTATGATGATGCTATGGTCCATTAAGTCAGTGCTTTTGTGGTGGCAATTGCTTTTGAATTTTTGCTTTTGGTTTATGCACTTTCATGTCTACTTGATATCCTCACCTTAGATAATTGTGATTCAAGATTATTCAGTGAGCTGTGAACAAGAAAATGGGTGTCCATCCGAAGTCTTCTTTGATCAAGGTTGCTCTTTCTGAGCAGACTGCGCATTCATATCTTCAATATTAAATCTAAAATCTAAAATATATAACTTTCAAGACATTTAGAGAATAAGTTTCTCTCATTAATTAGGACTAGCTCCAATAGAAATTAATTTCAAGTTTTTGTATTTATTTTCTGCATTGGATATGAGTGAAATAAGACTACAACGGGCACCGGGACCAACCGGCAAGCAATTTTTTGATTTTCAGGGTTATTCATAATTAATCAAAACTTTAGGAAATAGTGAAAGAAACATTATTTTCTAAAATTTAAAAATCATAGTTACGATACAGCATTAAAATAGAAGAGTAAGGGTAGAGAGATTGCATTAGATGTCAAAAGACTGAATTTCCCATAGATGCCTTTTCTTTGCAAAATAAAGTTTTAATCCCTTCGTACCATATAATGCAAGATTATTCACCATTCTTGTCCTTGCTATTCTTCTGCTGAGAGAGAGAGAGTTGTGAAATAGATATGATTCTTAGCAACACACTACTACAGAAATGGGTTTCAGAACCCACTTGTTTTTGGGGTTCGGGACCGTTTTCGAAGTGGTCCTGATGTGATCACCCATGAAACCTTCCGGACCGCTTTTTACTTTGTCAGAAGCAGTTCCTAAGATCAGCCAATCTGCGAGTTTATAAGAAAGCTTAACTTAGAAAGGGGTGAGCAGATACATTTATATAGCTAATCTGCAAGTTTATAAGAAAGCTTAACTAGAGGGGTAAGTTTCGAAGGCCAGCCAATATGCAAGTTTACCGAAAAAAAAAATTTCATTTTCTCTCCTACTCCCCCTACTATACAAGAATACTATACACAGAGTTCAAAAAAATTCAAATGCAATTCCATTATTATTAATAAATCAATATCAACTTAATTACAAATCATGAATAGGCATCTTCACACTACAAAGTCAATAATATCCTGAGATTCAAAAAAGAAAAAACATGTACATCACGTGACTTCTAATTTCTCTCTAACGTCTCTTACTTCTGATTTCACATGCATGTACTTGGCTTGGAGCTACTACTAAATCATCAAATGTCTGTATACAATAGAGTCTCCATATAATTTCCTTAATTTAACCACATACAAGGATAGACTTATTTCAAAAACCTGTTACCATTGAAACGGAGGTGGTCTCATATGTCAGATATTGATTAATAAACATTAGTTTAACATGGTTTAGCTGAGTGTAAACAATCATTACCTGAACAAATCATGTACCAAGACCTTCCGAAGCAAATTTTATTTCCTGGCATTTCCCTTAAAAAAGTACTGTACCCTTTAGAGAACTAATTCTAGAACAGAATTAAGAAGACTTCTAAAGTCAAGTTAAAATTACAGAAGGGAGATTTTTCAACCCTAGGAAGAGATTACCTCATCAATGAAAATCATGGTTGCAGCACCCCAATCATATATACCTAAAGTTATGTGTGTGACCTATAACATGTATAAATCAGCACAATAAAAATTAGTTCCAATTTTTTTTATTTATTGGTATACATAACCGAGCTGTTTACTTCAACAGGAAGTCTTACATGAATAGTTAATCAAATGAAAACAGAGGAAGAAGAGAACAAAGTGATAGAAACTAATGCAAACAAATGCCTTTCGAATTTCTTGGACTCCCAGCTTTGCTAAAAGAATCAATGTCCACGAGGTTTGTACGAAAGAACAAAAGGAACCCATAACAAGTAAAATTACTTATAAATGTTTTCCACCTTAGCAATATTTGGAACAAAGTAACCAGGAAAATCAATTGCATTAAGGAAAATAATCCTCCATAACAAGTTAAAAAAGCTAGAGGGACAATAGTCATTCTAAGGAACAAATCAATCATCCATCCACCACTTACAAGCAATCATATTGACTGGGACAATTTATAAGGACCGAAAATTTTCATTTCTAAGGCTTATAGGTCACATGAATTTGGGTTGCCACAAGAAATCATGGTCTCAAGTACATGAGTGATAACTGACTTACATGAAGGTTAAAAGGAATATAAATTAGGCAACCATGATGCTGGCCTATTACAATTTCAGCTAAGATTTCTTTGGGAACAAAAGGAAGGAAACCAAAGATAAAAATCAAGGATATTATATGGTCAAAAACAATTTACAAGAAGCTATATGGTCAGAAACTGCTTTGGCATGAAGCATGTGGCCAGAAATGCATGAAACTTTAATGTCATGCAGAAATGTTTTCATTAAAGTATGGGATATATTTTAAGAACTGTGAAGCTTGATTGGAGTAGGGTGCCCTGTTTGCTGCTGACTTCAGATGTCGTTACACTAATATAATTAGACCAAAAAAAAAAACTCTGATAAATGTAATAACCCCAATTTTATTGTTCTAGACATATAAGTGGACTCATGGAAGGATATTATTTAAATTGTACAGAACGGAAAGCCCAGTAACAGAGGGAATAAGCAGAGGACGAAGCAACTAGGATTTGAGCTAGAAGCCACCAGCGCTGCAGTGAATTTATTTGGTGCTGCAGCGCTAGTCAAAAATTCTGTAAAACAGAATACGTATCAGCTCACTGAAACAGTGAAGGTTTGGGTGGCTCTACTAGGGTTCAATGTTCTTGGGTAGGAGATCAAGTTTTGCTTGTTTTGGGAGGCTCTAATCTTCAAGGTATGACGGTTCCTTCCTTTTCCACTCCTCCTTCTTCAAGATTGGTGAGTGCTTTTGATGGAGAAAAGCTTGGATTTCATTTTGGCTCGGTTTCCATCGATTATTTTGTATTTAAATGCCTCAATGAAGTGTTACAATGTATTTGCAAGCTTTGGGTAGAAGCTTTTGGGTGTTAAGCTTGTGGCTTCTCAAGCCCTAGCCACTTCCCTTAGGGTTTTCCATGATACCTGAAATTTCTAGGTTAATGGCTGGTTTGGGAAGTTGATTTGGGTGTAACTATGAGTTGGGTATTTAATAATTGTGTAGGGTGTAAGCTTACTTATTTGAAGTTTACACACTCGGAGAAGTCGTTGGAATGCGTCGGATTTGTCGGTAAGTGGCTACCATGGTTTTGTCTGTGTACGGCCAATTTGAGGTAACTAGGGTGTAATTCTTGCTAATTTATATATGCTAAAACCTTTTCATACCATGATATGCATGTTGACATAACTAGTACGTTTTCCTACACTCTTTACTTTTGAGCTTATGACAAATGAATAAAACCGACTAAGATATATGTATTTTTACATATATGATGAACTTTGGTATACATAACTATTGTGCATCCCCATGATTAATATATCTTGTATGTTGATACTGTGCCAACATGATGGTATGTAGAGTGAGATAACATGTTAGCATGGCATATTGGCATTGTCACGGATAATTATGCATGTTTAAACATATGTTGGTTGGGTAATAATCTCATTGAAATACCATGTGGTGTGCCAATTCACTAAATGGCACACAAGGCCTTGTGTCCAAGTGGTGAGGTGTGTTATATCCTTGTTAATCGTTGCCCTTTGGCCAAGAGACCCAAGATGCTGTGAATTGAGGATGCATCTTCTCTAAATCATTATCAATTCATAAACTTTGATTCCAATTCAAGTTGATGACGTTATTGTCACAATCAAATTTTTTATTTGAATGATATTGAAAGCAAAGTAACAAACAGCAAGAACTATACAACATATACACAGAAGCGCCATAGAGGATTAATTTCCAGCAAATTCAAAGTAGAAATTCACTCATTGTTTGTACAAAACAACAAATTTCCTGACAAAACATTTTTACTAAGGCACAAAAACTTCCCACCAACATAATGATCTTTTCTTGAGCTCAAAAGGAAACTCAAAACAGTAGCAACAACATACATAAATTAAACAGAATCAATTAGAAAAATAAAGGAACATACATGATACACACTGTACCGTGCAGAGCAACTGAGCAAGCTGAGCAGATTTGAGCTTGTCCTCCTCCTTGTCAAAGCTAAGCTAGGTGAGCCGTGAAAGTGAGAGTGAGTGTGAGCTTGAGTCGTGAGCTGCGTCTCCATCTCTCCAAGTGTGAAGATCGAACCTAAGAGCGAAGACGGAAGTGTGGGAGTGGGAAGGGAGAGTGAGTGAGTCGTGAGCTCCTCCTTGTCAAAGCTAAGCTAGATGAGCCGTGAGAGTGAGTGTGAGCTGTAAGCTTGGTCTCCATCTCTCCATGTGTGAAGATCGAACCTAAGAGCGAAGACCGAAGTATGGGAGAGGGAAGGGAACAATGAACCGAAGAAAAGTGAAGGGGAAGACCGTATTCGAAGGGAACTTGAAGAGGGAAGACCGAAGTATGGTTGTGGGTCTGTGGGAGTAGGACATGGGACTGAGTCTGAGACGTGAATGCCGCAAACTGGGAATTGGGACTGAGGGACGAGAGTGTGAACTGCAGCATTGGGAAGGGCCGAACTCAACCTCAAAGGAAGGAAGGATTGAAATCCAGTGTTAGGTTTTGCACTTTGGAAGGACTAAAATTTGGTAATTGGGAACGGAGTTGGGTTGGGAAATTTGGAAATGGGAGGATCGATGATCCATGCTAAAATTTTAGGTGGAAAGGTCTTTCTTTCAGATTTTTTTTAATAAAAAACGGGCCAACCACATGTTGGTCCTCTTTTTCCAGGTCAGGCTCTGGCCAATAAGCTCGATTAATATTAGGCTCTAAAATTTGAAATTCAACCTGTTAATTTTCCAAATTAATTGGGTTAACTCGTTTTGCCAACTTTAACTGTTACGGTTATAATTAAGATCAAAAGGCATTCAACTCAAGATGAACAACGAGCTAACAATTCAACATCTCATTATTTTTCTTGATTATGATTTCTTCTTCCTCCTCTATTCTCCTATTCATCTACTCTACACACCAATCATTACATTTGTTGATGGAGATCAAGAGATAGCTACAACATGTAATATTCTTATTTTTATGGGATATTATAAAATAAATAAAAAATAAGAAAGAAACGAGACGAGATGAAAAGATTATATACTCGGGCGCTTTAAAATGAATTAGTTTCTTATCTAATTTTCAGAACAAGATATGTTTTGTCATTAATTGGAATTAATTTTTCATAAGATTCTTAGTAGAAATTAATTTCAAAGCTTACCTTAGAAAATATGTAATACACCACTTGAATGAAAGTTCGTCCCAAGTTAAGCGTCATGGTATAAGTATTGCGGTATTGCGCAGCCAGAAGGTTTAAATTGAGAGATAAACCAAATTGAAAGTTAATGCAAATAGTGAAAAAAATAATAAAAAAATTACCCTTTAGATGAAAATACGAGAAAGTACCTAGAAGAAGGGATAATAACATTTTTGACCCGACTTAAGGGTAAAACAGTCATTTCCCATATTAGAAGTAAAATGTGAATATTACATTTAAACCCCAAGAAAAAAAATATTTATATCATAAAATGCATAAGAAATTTATAAAAATGGGTATACATTATTTTACGTAAAATAGAATAAATAGGTTAATTATCTAAAAAAAAGGAGGAAATGACTATTTTACCTTAAAAAAATAATAAAAGCTGTGGTAGACGTGATCGATGGAAGTTTATGAATTTTAGAGAAAATTACACCTAATAATCTGAAAATTTTAAAATTTATAAATTATCTCAAGTTAAGGGTATTTTTATAAATATAAAAAATTAAAGTCAAAATGAAGCTAAACCTAATGGAATATGGTGTGAAATTTATTAAGATCAAAATAACATTTATTGGATAATTAGAATTTAATATTAATATTTTACTCGATAAAAATTAATTTGGACTGCAAGAAGAGATAATATTAATTTAAGAAAAATTAATGGATATCGATAAAATATATTTTGGATCAACATAATAATTTTGGACTAAAAGTAATCATTGGATAATTCTTTACCAATTTAATGACAATTTTGACAAAAATACTCAATCGATATGGGTAAATTTAATTGGTAAAGTGTACATTGGTCCAATAAAACATGAGAAGCAATTTTTGGCCAAAAAACTTGATAAGTGGTGTGATATTATCAGACTAAGGACAATGAGGGAATTTATGGAAAAGCTTTTAAAAAGTAACTCAAAATGGTTAATTAAGCCAACTAAACTATTCACTTGTCTCATATCTCTCTTCAGGCACTTGAGTTAAGTTATTTGAGCACTTCATCCCCTTCATTTCACGTCTTGTCAGCAGCCAAGAGAGTGAGAGAGAGCAAAAATTTTTGAAGAGTAAAGGAAGAGTAAGGAGAAAAAATTGAAGTCATATACACAAAGGTAAACTTCTATGACCATAGACCTATGTTCTCTTGTGGGTTAGGTTAGTTCTATGGAGTATTTTCACTCCTCTCTCTCTTAAAGTTTTAGCCATGGAAGTTCTTGAGAGAGAAAGTGAGGTTATGAAGAAACCAAACCGTAAAAAAGGATATACAGGTCCTAAGCAATAAGATTATGCCATTAGATTGCAAATTTATTTGGTAGATATTTTTCCACATTTTTGTGAATTTTCTGCCTATTTTGGGTTTGAATTAGGAAGGGAATTTCATGATTTTGACCCCAAAAATGGATTTCTTGAGTCCAAAAATGGTAGACACAAGTGTGTTGTATAATAAAAACCCAAAGAAAATCAATTTGGAATTTTAGGTTAGTAAGCACACTAATTGAAAAAAGGTTGGGAAATCAGTAGTTAATGGCCATATTTTATGATGCATTAGGATTCAAGGAAGGGTTGTGAGATCAAAAAAGAGGTGTGCAAGGTTTGAAAGTTATTGAAAAGTCACAGGGTAGTTAACTAACCCTATTATACATATATATTATTATTGTTGCCATTATGTTTACTTGATGTATTTGTTTATTGAAATGAGGTTTTGTGATGGATTGGATTGATTGGATATGTTGTTTGAAGGGTATTTGAGCCTGGAAATGTCTATAATTTAAGGGGAGGCGCTGCCCAAATTTTTAGAAATTGTTCGTGCATAATTGACTTTAAATGAAAGTTTAATGCATTTTTCATGAAAATTTGCAATGTATGATGATATATGAGTATATATGGTAGTTACTACTGAGATTCTTTGAATCTCACCTTTCTCCAAATGTTATAGATCCAAGTCATGGTAAGAATTCCCAAAAGGCAAAATGATAGGAGAAGGAGGTTGCTCATTAAAATGAATTTGCCTTCTTTGGTGCTTTGTTTGGGATATCTTGCAAAAATGATGTGTATGATTTTAGAACTCTAATTGAATGTAATTATGTCTATCTAGATCTAGCATAATGTAATGTACAAAGTGGAGACATGAAATGACCATGTATATATATATTAAAGTGTATTTTGCAAAGTTGAATGATGTAAGTGGTCATTCTGAGCACTGTTGGAAAATATGTGTACTGTACAGATCTTTTGATGTATAATATATGAATGCTTTATATGGATGTAAACTAGACATGAATAGATTTCCATGGACACCAATATCACCTAATTTGGAGTTGTGTATGATTTATGGTGATTTTTCAAATGTATGGATAAAATCAGGGTTTTCAAAAATTGACCATTTCTACAGTACTTCTTAAAAAAATAAACTGTACGAATTGGCTAAGCAGATACCTATTTTAATATTTTTCCATGTAGAGAATATTTTAAGCTATGTTTAGAGACTTGAACCATGTCAATATGATTTTTTTTTATTTAGTTATGAATTTTTAAATTTTACTGGATAAAATGAAATTTACCAAAGGAATAGTACCCAAGAATAAAATAAATTGGTTTAAGTTGTTTTATGCAATCAAGTCTCTAATAATGCATTAATGGACTTAAATAGAGTTTAATACATGGAAAATGAATCTAAATATGAGGTGTGACTCAACTAAAAAAATGATTAAGAAAGAGCGATGTATAGAATGTTCATGTATTTTCTTTTTTTTTTCATTTATTTTGTTTTCTTTATCTACATGTAAATGCAAATAATATTTATATTTATTACTTTTTTGTTAAGTCCTATAACTCTTCAATTCTTTTGTTTTTATTATAGTTTTATTACGTCTTTTTATTTTTGCTTTAAAAAACATTTCTTTTAATAACTAGATGCATGTAAATTATTGTTATGAAAATCCATAAAATATTTTTTATAATTGTTGATTTGTTTTTTTGGCTTTACCAACGGTTCCCAAAGACTGTCACTAAACTTCCATTATGCTAGATTTTGTGACATTTTAACAAAATCATTGGGAAAGACACTTGTGAGGGTGTTAACCATTAAGAAAACCAAGGAAAAAAAAAGCCCTGACTAAAGCAAGCCTTTTTGTTGTGTTGGCCCAACAATTCATTCCCCGTCATTTACTCTCTAAAATTAAAATTCCTATATGAATATCTTAAATAATCATTATAGGTATAATAGGGAATATGAGTCACATCAAAAGGCATTATATTTAAAGATTTTTCCACCACACCAAATGATGTATATTACCAACGTCCCACATGATAAATCAGATCCTTCTTCAACAGGTTAGGAGGCAGAACTAGTGATAGTAACCAAAGTAGGAAGAAAAAGAGTAGAAGATTATTTTGAATTAGGTGGTCCCACCTCATACACTCAAATAACCCTTCAACTCTATATACATGAACCATAGTTAATTTTCCTCCCCTGTACATGAATCACAATCTCCTATACATGATTTCACGCATTTCATTAATTACATGAACAAACACAAACATTTTCTAGAATACTAAGAGACTTACAGTTCTAAAAGAAAATATTTAATTGAAATGTGCTTTTGAAATACACATTTATAGACAAATATCTAACAATCACCTACATATTTCAAAAGGAAAGAAGAGAAAAGATCATCTAAGTTACATACATAAGCATAAAATGTTTTGAGCATGGTATCTTTTGGACAATGAACCAAACCTAGACTAATAAAATTTGTAAAGCATATAATTTCTATGAATGAATAAATATTAGTTGTAAGTTAGAAGTCTTATTAATCAATTTACACCCCAAAGTTAGGTGTTGCGCTTTATTAGCCATGTGCGCACCTAGTTGTTAATAAATACTCTAGTGATTTCATCACAATCTCATAGGAGTGTACACTCTAACAGGGGTTTCATAAAGTGTATATAGAATGAATACACCCATGACTATTACAAAAATGGGTCTTCTAGATAGTTATTTTTTGCTTTTCTTAGTGATTATGAACTGTCTACTATGGTAGTTATGGTAGTGCCATAAAAAGAGAGACGATTATTTACAAAAGTTTTTCTTTTGTTTCAAAAGAAAAAGAGGACTTTTGTCTAAAAAAGGAGGACTTTTGTAACTGCCTACAAAAGTAAGACCACCTACAAAAGTGAGCTTTTGTAGGCTGTTATAGACAATCACCGACAAAGGGTATCTATTTTTAAAAAAAATATATTGATACTGGATTAATCCAGCATCATCAAAATATATGTAACCTACTAAACCCATTGATTAAAAAAATTTATTTATATAAAAAATATCTACAAATCAATATTAACTTTATTAATAAATCAAAGAAATTACACACTAATCTACAAAAGCAAAAAATAGAAAAAATAAAGCCTAGGATACAACTTAGACAATAAAAAAAAAACACTTAACATACAATCTAAACTGAAACCATAACAAAAATAAACCAGAAGTAGCAGATAGCAAGGATTAACCAAACTAAATCTGGAATCTTTGATCTTTTTCATATGTAAATATGTTAGGTCTCACCAAGATTGTTCCATACACCTAATATAAACTGAAAATAAATGTAACCCAAATTAGCCCGGGTCCTTTTGTTATCCAAAAAAGAAAAAAGAAAATGGCCAAATGCCTATACCACAAAGATGACAATGAGAGAAAGTTTTTGATACACGTGACCATATCAAATTGTTTAGGGCCCTCTTGAAGGAAGTAAGCAAGTTTGGTTTATTTGTAAAAGAATAAAAGAGGCTATTCAAACAGTGGATGCATCGATTTAGCTCAACATAGGTTTTTATCTCATCTTGTAGAACTATTTACTAGACGTTCATATATTAGCAATTTTGGTTGGAAAAATGTGTCAGTGCTATAGATGCAAAGCTTCAAAGCTTCACTAACTCCAGAAATATGGAGGTGATCCAAAACCTATTGTCTTATTTAGATTCGAAAACCTATTGTCTTAATAGATGCCAAAATCACAATAAAAACAAGAAACAAGCAAGTTGAATTCATTTAAAAAAAATTGGTTGACAATGAAACATTGCCAATTGCAAAGATTGCGTCTCTTTAATCAAGGTTTATACAATATCAATACGCCATATTTTTTTTAAAGAAAAAAAGGAACAATTTTTATCCCATAGAAAGAGAAGATAAAAGAACATAAATCAGGTTGAAAGTCAAGCCCAAGGAGATATGATACTCAATTAAATCTCCAAATTGACTTGTAAATTTGGTACCTATGCAGCTTTTAACTAGCCCCAGCATTGTACCTCCTGCAGCATGATTCATAAATAGTATTAAAACTTCAAGGCAGTTAAAAAAGTCTCTTCTCCAATATGAAGTCGACAAGCTCAATAAAGCAATTACCCTTTGGCAGAAAGAAGCGCTGCACTGGCAATTATCTGCCACAGAACCATATCAACTGTTTATACTGTGCGATTCATCTTGATTTTTAGTCTTGAAGTTGCACAGAGTCATGAATTGACCATATCTACAATCAACTATTTTGTTATAAGTTGCAGATTAAATAATTATAGAAGTCATCACTTGTCATATACAATCTCAGAGACTTCTACAAAAGAACCACTTATAAATATTGCTTACCTTGACAAATGACTGTAGGATGATAATTTTTGTCAATGAATGCTTCAGCAACATGCAGCATCTCTCCAACTATAAAAATAAGTTCATTAAAATAAAAAAAAACAGAACAAGGTGGCATATAACCAACAAATCAAATAAATTCAGCACCTTTATTAATTACACAATGACAATATAGAATCCATCACTAACTAGTTATTAACAACATGCAGAAATACTGATGCTGTTTTGTAAACAAAATAATCTTTTCATTTTCTATTTCATAATCACATCACCATAATAAATAATCCTGAACAGGTCCACAAGATGTATAGTTTAGATGATAATTCATAATAAGATTAAATTAAATATGCTTAAAGTTAAAACAAGATATGATCAAATATATTCCAGGGAAAAAAAGTATGAACCCATTTAAATATATTTCCAATACTAACCAAAAATCAAACTAAAAAGGTTTGTCATTATTGTGGTGGAAATATTTTTAAAGATTTTGGTCAATTAATTTGAGTGATTCTCAAATAATTACAAACCTGGTTCTTAATTACTACCACAACTGTATATTTTATTCTTTTATGTGAAAATTTGTTCCAATAGATTTGTCACTCTACATAACCAAGAGCAATAGATCCATTGGTCAAGTACCACATCAAAAGTCTAGAGAACTTTTAAGGATGCTCAAAGCCTAGAAACTTCATATTGTAAGATTTATTCCTTGTCATATAATAGATTGATGACATCTGTTTCCCAAAGGTAAGCTTCATATAATGATTGCAATTAATTTGGCATATCACAACTAAGGACCAGCTGCAAAACAAAGTAAATCACTTTCATTCACTATTGGCTAATCTTGAATATTTCAACTAGGCATACAAATTTGCTAAAACAAAAATATTAGGAATATCTAGGGATTAATATTTATGTCAAGAAAAGTGAAGATAGTTGCAACTATTAAGCAAATAACCATTACAAGTATATCACCTTCTACCTAGTTTTGGAACCACAAATTAACAAATGGCACACATTCTATTGCATGAATATATGAACTAAGTAATAAACATGAAAACCAACAATTAAGTACTTAAGCAATGGGGCAATACATTGTTTGGTAAATACTATATTTATGTTTGCTAAGTTTTGGTAACTGTAACACCTCATACTTACACTCATTTCCCATGTATTTACTATATTTAAGACCATTATTACTTGATTAGAGACTTGATTACATAAAACAACTTAAACTAATTTATTTCATTTCGGGTACCATTTCCTTGGTTAACTTCTTTTTACCCGGTGAACTTTGAAAATTCATAACTAAATCAAGAAAAATCATATTGACATGGTTCAAGTCTCTAAATATAGCTTAAAAGATTCTATACATGGGAAAAATGTTGAACAGGGAAGTTACTTGGCCAAATTATACAGTAAGTTCGTATTATATATACTGTAATGGTCATTTTTGAAAATTTCTGATTCTGACCATAACTTTGAAAAATCACCATAAATCATATACAACTCCAAATTGAGTGATCTTTGTGTCTATGGAAAGCTACACATGTCTAGTTTTCATACATATAAAACACTAATACATTGAACATATCGAGGTATGTACAGTACTTCGAATTGTCAACCATGTTCAGAAAAGTCTCTTGCATTCTCCTAACTTTCCAAAATACACACTCATATATACATAAATGGTCATGACTTGCCTTTATCTTACATGATACTCCATAAGAACTTAGAGGAAAATATTAACATGGAAGCATAGCATGATCATATCCCATAAGGTTTTACATAACCTCTCATATAATAGTATCCACCTAAGTATCATTAGCTTGAATATTACTTTGCTTCTCCTTGCCTTTCCTTTCTTGGGTAATCTTGCCATAACTTGAACCTAAAATTGGTTAGACATTTGGAGAGGGGTGAGATTCAAAGAATCTCAGTAGTAACTACCATCATGCACACATATCATCATATATATTGCAAGTATTCATCTCAAAACACATTAAGCATGCAATCAAATCATTTTGGCATAACCATTTTATAAAAATTTGGGCAGCACTTCCCCTTGTATTTAGACATATCCAGGGTCACATTACCCTTCAAACAATCCAACCAACAATGCCAAATCATCACAAGACAACATTCCAAACATTAAACACATCATTCAAACCAAGCAACATCAATGATAATACATAAGCATAGATAGGTAAGTTAACTACCTTTGGGCTTTCCACTAATCTCCAAACTTTGCAAACCTTTTCCTTGATCTTATAACACTCCTTTGGATCCTATAGCATCATAAAATAATGTCATTAACCACTAATTATCCAATTTCATTCACAAAGTGCTCACTTGAACTAAAATTTGCACTTGGTTATCCATCATGCATTCCTTGTACAACATACTTGTTCTAACCTATTTTGGACCCAAGGAATCCATTTTTGAGGTCAAAAACTTGAAATTCCCTTCCTATAATGAACCCTAATTGGGCAGAAAATTATCATAAATTATAGAAAAATAACTAACCGATTAATTTGTGATCTAATGACACATTCTTACAACTTATGGGCTATATGATACTTTCTATGGTTTAGTTTCTCCATACCCTCATTTTCTCTCTCTACTCTCTCTCTAGGCTGAAACTTTGAGTGGAAAAATAGGAGAAAATAAACCATAAAACTCTTCCAAACTAAAGGTTACACAAGATTATAGCCATAAGATATTACCTTGAAGTTTTGGGACAAACCTTGTGATTTTCTCTTCTTCCTTTGGCTTCCACAAAGTCACGGCTTCTCTCCCTCTTTTCCCACTGTTGCTGTCGTGAAAATGGCTGAGGATGATGACCAAGATAGCTTAAATGATAAATATATAAAAATAATTAAGTTTAGTTAATGATTAAAGTAACTTGGGTTACTTTTTCAAAAGCTTTTCCATAAATTCCTTCCTTATCCCTAGTCTGATAATCTCACGCCCCTTATCCAGTTTTTTGGCCAAAAAAATTACTTCAATACTTTATATGGACCAAAATATTCTTTACCGATTAATTTTACCTGTACCGATTAGGTATTTTTGCCAAAATTATCATTACATTGGTAAAGAATTATCCAACCATTACTTTTGGTCCAAAACCATTATCTAGACCCAAAATATATTTTAACAAGGTCCAATCATTGCCCTTGGATCAATACTGCCTTTTCCTGCAGTCTAAACTGACTTTTATCGGGTAAAATATTAATATTAAATCCTAATCACCCAATCAATATGATTTTGACCTTAATAAATTTCATACTATATCTCATTGGGTCTAACTCATTGAGAGCTTCATTTTGACTATAATTTTTCATATTTACAAAAATGCCCTTGACCCGGGTCTAATTTATAATTTTTAAAACTTTCGGGTCATCAGGTGTAATTTACCCCAAATTTCATAAATTCTCCTTCAACCTTCTCCTGCGTCCACCGACTTGAATATTTTTATTATTATTACTTTTTTTTTTCTTTTTCCCTTTTTTCCTTTTTCTTTTCTCTTTTTTTTTCCTTCCAGGGGCAAAATCGTCATTTTTCATTTTTCCTTTCAACTGAGATAATTGACCTCTTTATCTTATTTCATGCCAAATGATGTACATCCATTTTTACAAATTCTTTATAGATTTCAAAGTATTGAGCCTCGAATATCCATAAAAATTTCAGGATGTTACAGTAACAACATAGCAAACGTAAGACTAAGGTTTCTTATGTAATAACCCTCATTACATTATCCCAAATTTAGTCTCTGGCTAATGAAGTATAATTGATGTCATGTGCAAAACTAGAGGAACTAGGATGGAGGAAAAGCCAAAATGAAATAGAGAAGCTCCACGCCACTGTGAGACATAGGGCCTTGATGGCGAGTGAGCTATAATTTTAGGAAAAGTTTCAAATTGTTTAAATTAGAAACATTTCAGTTGAGCCGAGCGAGAGAGAGCGAGAAAGAAACGGAGGAGAACCGATGGAGCAGAGCTAGGGCTTCAGATTTTCGGCCCTTGTGATTGATTTCTGAATTCTAGAAGCTTAATTAATCATTGGTAAGTGATCTTTGCTAATTTCTCTCCATTTTTCTTCGATTTTAAGTTGGATTTTTTAGGTAGATATCTGGGTTTTTGATTTTGGCCGAAATCCACTAATTAAAATGGATGAAATGAGATTAATGAGATGTTATTTAGTGTTTATGATATTTGGGTATGAGTTTTAGAGGGAGTATGTATGGTTTAAGTGTAAGCCTAGGTTATTTTCGGTTAAGGAAATTGGGAATCCGAAATATGTGTGGTTGGTTAGAGTTTAAATGATCTTTATGAGCTCAATGATGCATCAAAATGTGGTTGGAATCTTGGGTTAAGTATAATTGGTTGAATTATGGATTTTGGTCAAGTTGTATATATGTTAATTGAAGGTATTATGGTATTATGGTAATTGCTTAGTTGACAGGAGAAGTACAAGTCATGTTAGACAATCCAAGGAGCTTGTGGAATCTGCATATGTGGTATTGACAACTAGAGGTAATCGGGTGTTTATATTGTGTGTAATATATGTTAGTATATATGTGTATATATGCATGTTTCTGTTCATACTACGATATTGTTATATGTGTGTGTGGTTTTTCTATATATCGTGGTATGCACACGGCTAGATGATATAGTAGATGATAATGATTTTGATGATGATTACATATGGTGATGATGTGACATTACATGAGTACATAACATGGTATTGAGAAACATGATGATGATGATGATTATATGATGATATGACATGAACATCACCACATGACATTGTGAGGAAAGGTAGATCGCGTGGTGATAATGATATATGATATAATATGATGATATATGATATGGGTGAAATAAGGAAGGGATCCCTATCGCTAAATCTTTTCCTATGGCTAGGAGAGAAAGGTGGCAGTGGACTGCACCTTCCCTAAAATCACCACCAATTCGTGGTAGTCAAGGGAAGGAGTGCCATGGTCCAAGTATTAGTGTTATCTCTAATCGGGTGCACTAGTGTGAGGTGAGCTTGGTAATGTACCAGAATCAATTTTCATTGACTATTGGAAGGGAGTCACCTATATAAAATATCCTATTATAACCATAGCTCATGGTTCTAGTTGTGTGCGAGGGAGACATGCATTCAATTCCATGTTGCATTCATGGCATTATTGGATGAGTTATTATATATGTTACTTGTGGTTGTCCCCAGTTACTGAGACTTTATCTCACACCCCTTTTCCCATGAACTAACATTTTAGATGAAGGTTCTGGTACTAGTCTGAAAAAGACAAATGAGTCATAGTCTTTCCCACGTTGAATTATTCAAGTCACGGTAGTGTGTATGTATTATCTATGTGATATGTTGTGCCAAGTAGGATATGATGTTTGTAATTTATATAAAGATAATGATGTTGTGATGATGATAGATGTAAGATATTGATAATGATGAATGATATGTGATGGTAATGATAATGATATGGTAGACTATATACATAAATGATTGTATGTGTGTGGTGATAAAATAGACTCGGGTATGGGTCACTAGTATTGGTATAGGTGATTGAGAGTCGAGTTGGAGTATGTGGGAGCCCAAAGGTAGAGTTGGGCCTTGTTGATGTGTTTTCAGGCAAATAGCCTATTAAGTGGATTTGGGGTTCAAGGGGGTAAAAATATTGGAGGAGTGGTTCCTATGAGGTGAAATCTCTTTAGATAAGGTGGTTGAGTCAATTAGGACTTGTGTGAATTGTCCATAATGGTCAAATTGCCTTTGGTGGCAATTGGAGAGTGTAAGTGGTAAAGTTTTGGTCAAAAAATGGCTAAAATAGTGTTGGGCATCCAAAATCTATATACGGAGATGGATTGGAGTAAAATTAATGTCTATAGATAGATTGGGACAATATTGATTTGTAGATGTTGGAATGAGGTCAATCGGAGATCGGAGCATAAAGTTATGTGCATCAGAAGTTCGCCCATAAAACTTGAAAATTGCTGATATGATATCAACAGGTGGTGTCGTGGCACCAAAAGCTAGGCCATGGTGCCAGTTCTCTCTGTTTCTAAAAATTAAAATCGGAGAGCTTTTACACTGCGGCTGCAGTGTTGAGGCCATGGCGCTGCACTCTGATACAACTATTTTGGTTCGTTTTGTTCAGTTTTTCAAAGGTTTAGGTGATGTGTAGGGTGTATTGGTGTAGGGTGTTACATCTTGTACCACAAAAGTAAATTAAGTGATAAGAATCTTCTGAAAAGGGGTATGGAGTTCCAGAACTTGAACAAAAAAAAAATCCTCCAACATGAGACAATATGCTGACATCCTTACTCCTCTCTTTAATTTTATTAGAAGAAAACAAACCCATGATCCTTGCAGAAGGCATTTTCTCAAGCAAAAGTGTTAAGTAGGCTAGTCACCCAAGAGAGGGGGTGAATTGGGTAATGCAAGATTTTCGCCCTTTTTAAGTACAACCCAATTTCACCAAGTGTGCAACAAAATAAGGATGAACAGAGAGAGTTGAGTATAACAATTGAGGAGAGAAGATGAAGAGCAAAACACAAGAATTTATATTGGTTCAGCTCAAACCATTTGGCCTACATCCAGTCCCCAAGTCACCAATTGAGATTTTCCATTATATCTCATAGGTTTGAGTAGGCACTTGTGAAACCACTCTCCCCATACCCTTACAAAATGTGTAATATCCCTTAGTGTTTCCCTACACTAAAATTCTACCCAAAAAATAGTAGAAAAGAATGATTACAAAAATGAAACTCTTTTTAAGAGTAGATGATATATTGAAAGCTCACAATATTGAGGAACTGACACAGAAAGATTTTATGTATATGAACAACATTTTCGCATAAATTCTCTTAAAAATTGTTACCCATAAGTTCAAATGATGTTCTATTTATAGATTTATGGTGTAATTAGACGTTGGACATAAGATCTATCCATTAGAGACATTAACCAAGGGTTACTCTGCAAAACTGCATTTACTGAGTCTGACACTTTGAAATTCAAATTTTGGGTGTCAACAGACGAATTTCATAGAGACTATAAGTTAAAGACTTCAACGTTGAACATCCAAAATTCATCTGTTCAAAAGTGAAATTTGAATTTTGATTTTATCAAATATATCCCATGTTAAATGTTACATCTTATATTTAGAAACATTTTCCCATGAAAATTGCTTATTTGATATATGAAAATACTTTTAGAAAAACTTAAACCAATTAAAATCTTAAGATTGTACAAAATCATTCTTGTTGGTTTACAACTCAATGTGTAGTAATTTTTCAAAAATCATAACTAAATGTAGAAAAAAAAAATTTCAGTGATTTAAGTCTCTGAAAATCATCAACATCTCAAATTTTCAGGAAAAAATTAGAAACTGAGAAATGAACGTACCAATTCATACAGTTTATTATAAACATATTACTTTTCATTTCACGCCTCTGTTTCTTTCCAAAAATCTGAACCTTAATTTTGAAAATTCATTTCTCTTGATATACAAAGCTATTTGGCATATACTTAGCATCAATGGAAATATTTACTTGTCTACTTTCTAAGGATATTTTTTTTGTACATTTATTCTACTCCTACTGGTCAGAGCAGTAATATATGTCATCAGAGGTCAAATAAAACTATCGTTGGAGCAGTTCTAGTAAATCATGCATAACTACCATTGTATAAATCCAAATATAACCAAATTAGTGCCATTATGTTCTTGAGACATTGATCTATCTGTATATATAAATGACAAAATTTTTAGATATATATTCAAATTTATACAATACATCAAAACAGGCAGCCAAAACAGAGCAATAATGCTTCATTCTTCTTCTTCCATCATCTTTGCTAAATTCTTTCCTTTGGCATTATTGGACCCTATCATTGGGAGACATGGGATGAGATGGGGGTACATCTCAGTAGTAACATAATTCAAGCTTATCACATTATCACATTAGCTTAACTTTACATAAACATTGCATAATCACAATACTTTTATAATATGCTTTCGGAAAAAACAATTAAAACTATAAATTTCAATATAAATTTTGGCAGCATAACGGCTTAGCAATTGGGCATCCCGGGGCTTAGCCCTTAGCTTAAAACAGCCAAACCAATCATAAAAAGCAGCCAAACATAGTCAAACATCACAGCAACATTTTTAAAGCATAAGTACAATGTATAAATATAAAAGCTTAGAGTAAGAGTTACTACATCAGAGTTTTAACCTCTAAATCTTGAGTTTTCTACTTCTTGAATAACTCTTTTCACTTGACTAGAGCCTATTAATATCATTAAACCTTACTTAATAATTTATTATCATCATATAAATTTAACTCAACTGTAAACTATAAACTCTTTCCTCAAAATTATGTCTTGATCCAAAAAGAGGAACAAGAGGGAGGAAGAAAATAACTTAAAGTCTAACTAATCTTTAAACTAAGTAAATAAAGAAGAAATTTAGAAGAGATCTAGAGTAGGAGCTTACCTTAAAACCCCCCCACTTGCTTCCCCTTCCTTCCTTCTCCTTTTTCTCCTTTCTTCTTTTTTCTTCCTTTCTCTCCCTACAACTCTCTCTCTCTCTCACGCTACCACTCCTTCTTTCTTTGCTTTTGTGGCTTTCGTGAGGTGTGAATAAATGGGGAAGGGAGGGGGTTATTTATAGGGTAGTCTGATGGATATGGTTTGTCAGATCGAGATTTAATCCGAGGGCTCACAATTATTCTCACATTTAATATACTAATTTTCCATTATACCCTTATATATTTTTGGGTTTGTGAGATGGTAGGGAAGGGTAAAAAAGTCCATATTTTTTCCTCTTTACTTTATGTCAAATCAGAAAAAAAGATAGTGTACTTTTTTCTTTTGTAGATAAATTTGACTCTAGTTTGAGTACTTTTTTACCTGAATTTTCTATCATACTCTGTCTCCCTCCTATTTACTTTATGTAGGGGACCCATTATCTTTCTCTTTTTCTTTTTCATGTAAGGTCTATCTATCTTACTTACTATTTACTATTTATCTCCTATGGTATTAACTATTTATGTGGGTCTCCATCTTTTGCTGGATTTATACTTTTTTCCTCTTAGGGCACACATAACCAGTATCACTTGTACTTTTAACTTGCACTGAAGTATTTAAAATATTATTAACTTTACCGTTTTTAAGCCCATTTTTATATTTTAAAATATTTTGGGCCTTGAGCTAATTAAATATTCAAGCTTTTCAATCATCATAAATTAATCCAGAACAATTAATATCATTTATAATATTATCTGGTCATAATATTCATACATAAAAAAAAATAAAATGTTACATTAAAACATACAAATTTTCATGTTCAAAGTGCATCTGTTGAGTGTGAACAGTTATCTCATGTTTCTACAGTACACTTGAAATTTGAATTTTGCAGGCCTAAAATTTGTTTGTCACTGACTTGCTGAACATGGTACAAAAGTTCTCCTCTTTGAAATTCGAATTTTGCATTTCAAAATTCGTCTGTTAGAGATAAGCTCTAACTAGACTCACAAATTCTTATTTCAAAATTTGAATTTTAAAATCCAAAATTAGTCTGTTAGAGGGACTGACTTTGAACTATTTATGCACTTTAATATTATTCAAATTAGGACAAGACCTTAGACGAAGTTTACACATTTTGCTAACTATGCTTGGCTCGAAATTCAAATTTTAGAACTTGAAATTCATCTATCAGAAATGATAACTCTAGAACTTCAAATTTTAGTAAGCAAAGTTCGAATTTTGCACACAATACATAAGTATTAACTTCAAAATTCATTTTTTAGTCAGTGTTATCTAAATTCAATATATGCTAACATCAGATTTACTTAATCTAACTCATTTAAAATATATGGTGACAAGATTAAGTAATTTTCAAATATTAAAATCACTTCAAGACCTAAGTGAAAATAAAATATATCTAGTAACTATGTCTTTAATGCTTGAGCTCCACTTTCACTTAGTCATTTCCTTCTTGGCATGCTCCCTTCTGATCTTCCATTTTTGGAGCATCTTTTCTCTTCTCATTTCTTGAGTGAGACATGATGTTGATTTCCATTTTTGTATTTCAATGCTCCCTCTTTCTACTTGAACAATCCTACATTTAATATATTTCACTTACAAATCAAGTAGTTAGTCCAATTTATATATCCAACTTATATCATCCATTGTAAAAGCACAATGGATATATTAGTACATAGCATGATGTATACATTATAAACTCAATTAAATACATACTAGTGCACATTTTATTTCTTTAAGGAACATTATATATGTTAGACACATATGATTCATTTGTTCCTTATTACTCTACATTTGTCATCATCATAACTTAAATTATACTAAACCTAACAAAAAGTAGAAGGCATCCACTCAAACTAAGTTTTCCAATAAAAAAGGAATAACTTGTTGACCTAATAGTAGCTAAAATGTCACACATCGCTAACTTGTCATTGTTGAGCCATGCATATTGACAAGGACAGTAATTGAGCAAATTCGCGGTGGTTTGTTGCTGCAAGTAAAATGAATTTTCAACATTATGTCTTTTACCCTATATGCCATCCAGCACGAAAGATAGAACACTTTTCCTTAATATATATGTAAACTAACAAGGAGAGTGATGAAATCCTTAAACAATACTTGCAACTGTTAAAAATGAAATCTTTAAACAATGTACCTTCAGCTATTGTTGCCAAGGCCATGCAGCCAAACTATGGTTGCCTGGTGGTTTGCTTTAGGTCTGACCACATGAATCCTTCCAAACTTGAATGTCCTTCTAGCAGTTCCTTTGCCTGAACATTACAGCACAAAGTTAACATTACATATGCTAGAAATCCTAAATAATTTAGCTATTAGAAACCAAAATATGTTCTTCATCAAATAAATCTACATATGTAGAGCACTGAAGATGCCATGGGATAGAAATTAAGCCCTACTAAAAAAAGGAGCTATTGTAGCTTATGCTTTTCTATCTAATCAATCAATTGTCTTAGGCCACTGTTACAGCACTTAATATGAGTCAACTGCAATGAAGAATATGAACATTAACAATCTCTATTTATACACAAACGGGAGGGTGACAAGGAATAATAACAATGAATCTACATTGGCTACCTTACTTAAACTAGCTAATACTAGTTGAAACCTCCTTGAAATTCGACAGAAAGTGAAAGGCACTCAAAAAAGGAGATAGAAACTAGAGGGACCAGGAAATTAAAAAAAAAAAAGAAGTAATAACCTTTTTATGAGCGGAATCCACAAGAGATTAAGCGCAAAATGTAGAAAACAAAGCAACGAAAGTGTTTACTTTGTAATGCTTAGAGAATAGAAGAGTAAGGGGCTGAAGAATTTAAAGCTTGTGGACATTAGGTAAAGACTAAGCAAAGCACTTCAACTAGGACATGTAGAATATTGCCTAATTCTGTAGTAGTACAAGTAAGATGTAAGTCATGGATGCAAAAATGGCACAAGCAAACATATACTTGCTCTTCTTGGGTTTCTTTTGAGGATCAAAATCCTCAAGACTCTTATCTGCAGTTGCTTCAGCAGTCATCTTAGCTCTTTATAATACCACAAAAGAGAGAAAGATGGTGTGTGTACGTATATATTTTGAGAGAGAAATGATTAATGAAGTGTACAAGTGACCATGTGGTGGAGACTATGATGTTCAGATCAATAGCTTAAATAGGCAAAAGTGCAAGGCTTATCTCACCTCAAAGTCCAAGTTGTCCCATAAACATCATTTTCATTTTTAGAGCCTTTCCCTATTGACTTGATGACTTACCCACTATGCTTAACTTTATGTTTTTATTTTAAGGCACACAATATTTACAGCTGTGATTTGAGATTTTATTTACTTAAATTACACATTTGATTTACTTTTAATCTATATATGATACTTCATTAGTGCTTATCTAAAATAAGCTATATCTGTTTAGTGAGTAGGGATGCACATTAGCCCTCATATTGGGTCCCATTATATATTAAATCATCTTCAATCAGTAATCATGTATCTATTGCTACATTAAATCCTCAAATACTTCTCATCTATGTCTTCTTCCTCATTAATAACCAAAAATTTTGACAAAAAAAATTCTCTAAAGAAAGAACATGAATTACTGATAACGAAGTAGGCTTACCATCTGTGTCTTCTTCCTCATCAATAAGGAAATCTAACCACGTCTCAGGATGCATCGCTATATTTCTTGTGAAGGTTAACACCTCCTCTATAGTCATTTAAGATTAGACTCCTCTATTTCCAATTCCTCATTCTCAACACACTCCGATATAAATGAACTCAAATTTGGAGCCATACATGAAATTTCTAGAACTTTATCTTGGAATCGACCTTCAATTTCTTCATGCCCAATCCTGTAGTAGAAGCGAATCCTAACCATATATCAAATAGGTGAATGGAAAGGAAGAGGAAGTAGATGACAGCATACCAGTGAGAGACCTACGAAGACAAACACACCGAGGGGAGAGTGCTTGTAGTGAAACATAGCAGAGGAAGATCGAGAGACCGAATGAATAGGGCAAGGGGAAGAGACCAAGAGATGGCTACAGCTGAGAACAATCAAAGGACAGGTGCGACCAATTTTGGGGAATGCTGGCAACTAGTTTTGTCAACTATTACAGCAACAGGAGGAAGAGAGCACGAACAAATTTGTGAGGAACGTAGAGGATGAGCACGAGAGATTCAAAGTCTTATAGGTCGTTTGGTTGCTTACATTGGGGGTTAAATGGGGGAATTGGGATCACATTATAGTAGTTGAGGTTGAACTTTATACAAGAATGTCTTCTACATGATCTGAACTAGATCACATCAATTTTAGGCTACTACAGTGCAGTAAAAGGGACTAGAAATGATGAGACTACCCTTAAGAAAAACAAACTTATTACACCATCATGACAAATTACAAAACTCTCTAAAAATGCTCAGACATGTGGAGGGTTCTTAGTATCGCAATCCCTCACTTGGGAGCAATGAGTGCGCATGTTCTGGACAGAGGTTGTCAACGTCGAAGCACACTCATCACTAGTAAGGTAAGCCCATAGACTTCATAATGTAGTTCACTACTTGTGCTGCTATTCAATGATTGCTTTCTTTGTCAATTTAGAATGGATTTTGATGGGTACAAGCTGTTTTGGTGATTTTTTTTCTCTTGTTCTTCCAATTGGTACTTCCTAGCTTTTTCTTCCTCTAGTTGCTGGTCTTTTGGCCTATTGTGTGCTAGTTAATTTATCTTCTCCTTAAAATTCTAATGAACAAAGACATTATGTGTTTTTGCCATTTTGTTTCTTCATCTTTGCATCTGTCACGTAGCTCCCTGACAAGCTGCTCTATGTTTTGCTACAACTGGAGAGTCCTGATGTTCATGATTAGAGAGGATCCCCATTTGCTGGACTTAGACCATTGTTTTTCTCTAACTAGAGCCTCATGTCTCCTTCCATAGCATTGTTACTTTTTTTTGTTGAATAAAGAAGATTACTAACTATTTCATGGCATATCAATTTTATAGTATTAGTTTATTTATTTATTTTTTATTTTTTCATTTTGTCCTCTACTGGAGCTGATGTGGAACATTGACCAATTGGGAAAGAAACTGACCATCCTCATATCTCACATAACTCTTTATTTTGTTGCATATTGAATTAGTAGCATCAATTTTTTTCCTCCTCATTAGAGTTAATATAAGGTGTGTGGATCCTTCTACTATTTATTTTGATGACTTGAACTATATATTTCACAGAAAAGAAGAACATCTAGTTGACAATAATGCAAGATTGTTAGTGGAGGAAAGTTAGTTGAAATTAAAGCAGCTAATTCGCAAAGAAGTAAAGAAAAGCAAATTCATGGTGCTAAACACTAATATGTCCTATTAATATTATGAGGTAAGCAACTGTATTTGACTATTCCTTCTCAACTTGGCTATGTAATGTTTACATCAGTATCCATATTAATAAGACTCTATATGATAGGCTCTGCCTACTTGATGATGTAGGAATATGGAATGAACTTATTGGTAAAAGATTTATCCATGATACTATTTATCCAAAAGAAACAGAGTTTCACAAAAACATTCAACCTGACTACATGCTTACTTTCCTGGATTGAGGCAAAAATATTAGCCAAAGAACAGATTAATATATATGACACTATAATTTATAGAGGCAGGAATTTGTAGGTGATGTATATTTATGTGGTATTCTATATATAATTACTTCTAATCCACTGATTGGATCAACAAAAATCACATCTTATTATGAAACATTGGAAGGGTGTGTGTTGATGATCACATACTAGTTTTCTTATGTTAAATAGTCCCTTAATGTTCAGACTGATGTTTAGGTTACAATAATGGACTTATATCAGATTACTCACTCTAGACTCTTCACTGTATTGCTAAATGTTCAATATTGTACTCTGAAATTGCTTGTAATTCTCTTTCCTTTTTGTATATTAATGGTTGCTTCAATAAAGCTTAGATTCAAAATGTTCATGCTCTGTAATTACCTCTATGAGACTTCTCGTCAGATGTTTTCCAACAAGAGTTTCTGGGGATTATCATATTGATGGGCCATGACCCATAATTTGCCCATCTTTGGGGGGGTTTTTTTTGGGCAGTTCTCAAGTTAATCCTTCCAGATACTCATGAATCATGATCATTTATGTTTTTCAAAATGTCCATGCTTTTCTTGTTAATGTTATCTTGGCTTTTGACTTAGATACTCACAAATCATGAGCATTCATGTTTAGTTTAATAGTGCCTTGGTTGATTCAAAGATCAAATCCTTGAAATGGAGAAGATAATAAGGCTTGGGTTATTTGTTGAAACTCATTGTGAACTTGGATATGTTAGTAAAGTAAGGAAGGAATTTAGTTTCTCCTATTTTTCATTTAAGTTCCATCCCATGTGACACTTTTATGTGTGTAATCTTGTGAAAGAAAATTTTCTGTCTAGTATGGAGATTAGAGGCTTTATGCTTTTATAATTAACTTTTCTACCAATGGCATCAAGAAGTAATGGAACGACAAGGAGAATCATTTTGTTTATTGGCCGGGAACAAAATATCTCTATTAATTAAAACTAAACAAAGAGTAAATCTATTTAATGTAGAAGTTCAACTTTGCAGTTTTGCCTGCAAATTTTATGATTATGTATATACCTTTGTTTAAACTCATATATAGTTTGTGTGTCTAGTATAATAATGTTAACATCAAACTCCTCACTACTACAGTTATGGATGAAGATGATAATAAAGTGGTTTCTGATATAATGCTTGCTTGATTAATGATACTCCATGCTATGAACACAATATTTGTGCATTAGATGTATAATGTGTTTTTATTCAGTATTAGAATGTTAAGACAATGATCATACACTCTTGACTTCCATAGTAAAAGAAGACACTTGAGGGAGTTGGTGTAGATGAGTGATACCACTTGTTTCAACCAAATTATGATCAGTTCATGGCAGGAATTGTCCACATGGAAATGTGAGAGAGTTAATAATGATGGAAACAACTTGTATCACATGCTTTAGATCAAAGCATTTCTTAATAAGGAAAATGGCTCTTCTTTTAGTTTCACCAACCCCTGCACTGCTTAAGCTGCTCGAAAGTGAAGCTCTTGTTTTGAAACAGATAGTCCAAAAAATATCTAAGATTGCTCAAGAAGATGTAGGACATGAGTTCATGGAACTTGATAACCATAACTATTCCTATTACAACCGATTTTTAATTTTCCAAAATGAGAAAATTAAAAGAAAGTAGAGTTGCCACCCAAATTTTTAAAAGGAAAATTTTGGAAAACCTTTTTTAAAAAAAACATGGTCTACGAAACATAAAAGGTTTGGGAGTCAATTGTGTCATGAGAAATGTGTTAGGCACCTTATAACATCCATTCATGAGAACAATTACCTTAAGTTGATTATACAAAATTAATGTAACCTTAAAATTATTTTAATTACCTTTATAAAATATGTATATAGAAACAAGAAAAATAAATAAAATGAAATTATTTATAAAGACGGACTTGAGCTAGAATAAAAGTTTAGGGCTTATGTACCCTATTATAGGGATCAAAGTTCACGTAATTCAGTGTAAAAATTCGTGTCAATGGGTTTGTATTTTTTTAAGAAAAAATATATATTTTTAATAAAATAATTTTTAAATGGTTTCTTTAGTTATTGTTGAAAATGAATTATTCATATTATATATATATAAATATATGAAAAGACTATTTAGCTATTTATTTATTATTTAATAAGTCCACGAAAATTCCTAAAATCCAACATGGCAGCCAATCGGCTTGCATACCTATAGAAGTTCTAAAAACCTCACATAAGATAACTTGAAAATATATTATGAAATTATTTTTTTTAGAAAATCTTTTTTAATTAAGATAGATGCAAAGCTTTATCAAATTTGAGAAAACCTTTATTATTTTGATTTCAAAAATATTTTTCAAAAAGAAAACACATAATTTGATTAGTATATTAATGGAGGTACAACACAACACATAATAAATTCATTAATCTAAATATACACGAAGGTTCCAAAAAGCTCACACAGTATATTTTTCTTAAAAAAATGTATTAGAAAACTATTATAAAAAAGAAAAATATTTCATTTATGATAAATATTTAATTTCAAATTTCAGGAATCTTTCATTTAAATTTCTAGAATAACAACCATATCTTGGTCACAACTGTAGTATAAGTGGTTTGGGTTTTCATCAAATCCATAAAATTTAATGGTTGGGACTCGACCACATTTGTAATATGCTCTTTTTGCATACACACCTTTTGAACAACTACTATCCATAATGCTAGATTTGCTTGCCATCTGTGACACCTATTAAAGGAAAAACAAAATTCACCTACTATTTAGAATACAATAAAAGGTTTATTTTAACACATCCCATCATTATATTCCACTATGTACATCTCATGATATTAGACAGATAAATTAAACAATCCTTTCTCAAATAAAGAACATAGAAAACATAATATCATTCATGAACCAAATCATAAGCACTAGTAGTTTTACAGCACAAAAAAAAAAAGACAAATTAACTAGGTCCTATTATAAAGACTACTTCTTAGCATTGATCATCTTAATACTACCACAAGTCCAACCATTGCCATCATCTTCAACATCACACACATATTCTTCCTATTTACAGTCCACTATACATTAGGAAAATGGGTTGTTCTTCAACATTGCAACCCGTCTATTAACCTTTGTACAAATGTAAAGACATGTCAAATATATATAGTAATAACAATTATGAAATAAACATACTATGTGAGTGTCATTACCATTAAATACTCACCCCAGACATCTTCTATCACTACAACTCGCATCTTAATGTGATCCCATCCGAATATGTCCATTTGGCCTATGTACCATGTCAAAGATAGTAATACAAGCCCATTTAATATACTTGATGCGATATTGTATGTAACACCCCTTATGACTTTGTTTTGGCATTATGTGCAGAACCGGAGGAAGCAAGACGGAGGAAAGGTTCAGCTGAACCAGAAAGGAGTTCCACGCTGAGGCAAGTTGCAGCACCGTCATGGTGAGAGTTACATATTTGAATATTTTCTTTGAAAGACATGGCACCGCGGCGAGCTGTTCGGGAGCCGTGGCGAAAGTCAAAAAATTTGTTTAAATCAGGAACATTTCAGTAGAACACGGAAGGAGAAAACAGAGGGAGAACAAAGGAGCTTTGCTTGGGTATGAGAAATCCGGCCAAGGGAGATTATTTTTGAACTCAAGAGACCTTGATCTTTGTTGGTAAGTGATCCCTAGCCTTCTCTCTTCTCTTTTCTTCTCTGTTTTTGGTAGGGAAGTTGAGTTGAAGCTTAGGGTTTCTGGTTTTAGTAATTTCCACTGATTAAAATGATTGATTTTGTGTTATAGGAGTGTTTTGTGGTGTTAGGGAGCTTTGGGTATGAGTTTTGATTGGATTATGATGGGTTTGAGTTAAACCCTAGGTTGGAATTTGGGAAGAGAAATATGAAATGGTAGGTGTTGGTGAGTGTTTGAATGGTTGTTTAAGGTTTATTGGTATGTGTGTATGTTGTTAGAACTCTGGGTTAAGCTTGGACGGCTAGATTGTGGATTGCAGTATTATGGGAGTTATGTTAATTAAAGGTATTATATTGTTGTAATGGTAGATTGGCTAATCGGAGGCTTATAGTTCGTGATTGGGGTGCTCTGGAGGCTCACCTAAGCCCCTGTGTGTGTGGTGCTGACAACCTGAGGTAACCAAGTATTTGTTTGTATTGTATTGTTATTTTACATGATAGTATGTATATTTGTGTATATATGCATGTTTCTTTCATACCATGATATTGATGTGTTTGTGTGTATTGTTTTTATATATCGTGGTATGCATACAGCTAGATGATGATTATGATTATGATGATGATGATTACATATGTGATGATGACATTGATATGATATGACATGATGCATAGCATGACATTGAAATCATGATGATGATGATGATACATGAGCATCACCAAATGACATTGTGAGATTGTGATATATTACGGATTGGGTGGTGATGATGTGATGATGATATGATATATGATGATATATATATGTTAGGGAGGATAAGGATGGATTATATATGTTAGGGAGGATAAGGATGGGATCCCTGCAGTTAAATAGCGTCCTATGGCTAGGAGGGGAATGACATGCAGTGGATTGCACCTTCCCTAAATCGCTGCCAATTCGTGGTGGGAAAGGGGAAGGAGAGCCATAGTCCAAAAATTAGTGTTATCTTTGGCCGGGTACACTAATGGGAGGTGAGCTTGGTGATGTCTCGGAATCAGTCTTCACCGACTGTTGGAAGGGAATTACCTATACGAAATATCTTGTTATGACGATAGCCCGTGGTTCTAGCTGTGTTCGAGGGAGATATGCATTCCATTCATTTCACATTGCATTCATGGATTGTATGAGATATATATGTATATATATGTGTGTGTGGTTGTCCCCAGTTACTGAGACATTGCCTCACACCTCCTTCATGACTAACCTTTCGGGTGAAGACTTTGGTGCTAGTTCGGAGAAGATCAATGAGTTAGTAGACATTCTATTTTTGGGAATTCCAAGTATAGTTAGTGGTTGTAATTTAGTTTATGTAATTCTGTGTCAAGTAGGTTGATATAGTTTGGTTGCCTGGATAAGTGTCATGGGAGTATAGAGATATATGTCATGTAATGATGTGATGTTGATAGTGGACCTCGGTATGGGTCTTTAATGCATGAGTAGGTATTTGCATGCTAGAATGGTTGAATGTGAGCCCAAAGATGGTTTTAGGCCATGTATGTGAGTTTGAGCACATAGCCCATTATGTTGTTTTGGGGTTCAAGGGGGTCAACTCTTGAAGGAAAAGTTTCTTCTGGGTAAATCCTCCTTAGACATGTTGGTTTAGCCAAATATGACTTGTGTGAAGGGTCTATGGGTGTCCATTTACCTTTGGTGGCAATTGGAGGTGATAGGTTATGAGTTTTAGTCAAAAAGTGACCAAAACGGTATTGGGCATCCAAAATCTCCAAGTGGAGTTGAATTCGAGTGAAATTGGTGTCCATGGTTAGATAATGATGAGAGTGACCAGGAAGAGTTGGAATCGCGTTAATCGGAGATCAGAACATGAAGTTGTGCATGTTGGAAGTTGGCCTGGCAAATCAGCAATTTGCTGATACAAGTTCTGATGCTGGGGCTGCGGCACTAGAAAGCTGGTCTACGGCTCCAGCAAGTCAGTGAGTGTCAGTGAATCTGTGAAGGGTTGAAGCCGCAGCACCACTATAGCAGGTCGCGGCCTCATCCTGTTCAGGTGCCTTTCAGGTGTTATTCCGCTGCTTTGAAGTTTTGGGAAGTTGTTTTAAGAGGTCTGGGTTGTGTTTGGTTGGTTTTTGAAGTTCTTTGGTCAAGTCGGGATGTTTGGAAGTAGGGTCTTACATTGTATATCAACATCATTTATCCCATATTCAGGGAGCTTTTATTCAATCTGGGATTCCAAATATTTCAAGTAGCCACTTCTAAGATTATTGCCAACCATAAATTTTCTTTTTCTTTTTTTTCATGTGAACAATGCAATCAACAAGCATATTGTCTTTCGAAGAGGTCCGCACATGTTTTATTCCTTCTCCACTATATCCACCAATATGCATTTTTGTAAAACTAGTTATGAAAACAACACAATTTTCACTGTATTTAGGGATGACTTGTGCACTACTTATATGGGAGTTACACTCATCTATTAAATTTCCCTAGCCATAGCCATACGGAAAAATGTTTATGTACTATCAACTCTAAAAAGTCAAACTGTTTTTGTACTGTATGAGGATAAGGACTTAATCCTCTACAAAGTGTAGAACAACGAAGGCAAATGGAATAGAAAAAGTTATTCCCTCCCCCAAGTAGTGCAATAGGAGTTATCCTCAATCTTATTGACATTTGCAAAAGATAGAGCTACAGATATAAAACTAATTACATGAAGAATTTACCAACAGAATTGTAGTAAATAGCATATTCAAACATGTGATAATTTGCTGAAGAAAATTTTTCCACTTATGGTGACTCACAATAGATAAGTGAACTACAAAGATAAATGAAGGGCTTGCCAAATATAAATGTGTTTTCCTTTTACTTCTACTAGCTAGAACACTAACAATGAATGGTGTTCAATCACTCACTTAAAACCTAAAATTAACCTTTTGAACAAACTACTAGCCAATCAAGTTTAATCAATCTTTAACCAAAACAGTTCTTCTTTTCTATTACAAATATACAATATAAATCAGGAGCCATTCTTCTTTTCCTTTTTTGGGTAAAGAAAAGTTCAATCAATATTACATTCTAATTGAAAATGGATGACTGAAAGAAGAAACAAATTTTTATTAATCCAATGTCATAAAAAAATAATGATAAACAGTGGTCGAAGGACCACCCATGAAGTAAATAGGCACTACAAATTCTTTGGCACCTTCAGCATGTCTCCTACATAAGGGGAATAATAGAGCCTACAAAAAACAAGGAAGTACTCGAGGGCAAGGGAGAGCAGCGAGATTTGGGGTTGAGAAAAATGAAACCAAAGCTAAAATCAACCCCTGGCTTCCTATAATTGAGGTACTTATTTACATTATCATAGTTCTTCATCCACATTTACCAAAAAATATCAATTTCGCAACTGACATCATAGACCTATGCAGGGATGACGTTGTAGAAGACGCGACGAACAACAACCTCTTGCCAACACACGATGGACATTGACAATGCACCTCTGCTCTCAATCACCAGCATTGAAGCTCAGGCGAACTCATGGGAGAAGACCATGACGAGGACAAGGCAAGGCACTATCCAGATCTGGCAAGGGCACGACCTCTGGAGAATTTCACAATTTTGGGCTAAATTATGATGTTATTTTTAGTGAAGGGCATTTTTTGTCCTTTCAACTCTTATTACCTCACATTAGATCTCATTTTTTTATCAAACCAAACAAATTTAAAGTCTAACTCCCATCATTTCCTATGATATACCAAACAGACTTATATGTAATTATTATCTCATTATATCCCTTCACACCATATTACCTAACTCACTTTGTAATTAAACCAAACGGCCTGTTGAGGTCTGTTGGAGGGGGGAGTGGAGGAATTTTTATTGAAAGGGATTGGAAGGAATGTGATTCGAGAGGTTTTAAATTTTCTTGTTCGGTGGGATTGGAGGGGAAAGGATTAGAGAGATTTTACTGAAATCTTGTTTGGCTTAGGAAGGGATTGGGGGGGATTGAGTAATACTTAATTCCCTAAAAAAAAAATCCTAATTTTGGTGGAGAAATAAAGTGGTGGGGGAGGAAATTGGAGGGATTTTAATGAAACTTTATTTTGTTCATGAAAAGATTGGGGGGATTGGAGGGGATTGAGTAATAATTAATCAATCCCCTCCCAAAAACCCAAATTTGGGGGAAGAAATAAAGGGGGTGGGGAGATTTTTTGAACCAAATAAGGGGAGAGGATTTAATCCCCCAATCCCCTCCTCTTCCTTTAAAATCTCCCAAAAAACTCCCAACCCAAACAAAACCTTAAGTAAGGAAAAATCTTTCTTTTATAATGTATTAAGTAAAGTAGGTGGTTATCTTTTAAACTTTACCTATTTTTTATTAAATAACCACATTGGTATCCTTTGTAGTTTTTTTTAAAATAAATCTTTATTGGCAGTTACTAAAAGGGAGCCTTATTTTTATAGGCATTTTTAAATATAATTGCCAAAGTTGTAGCACCTACAAATTCCATTTTTGGAATAGTATAAGGGATATGAAAATCATTAAGAGCTTTTCCACTCATCCTTTCTATTAATACATTCTAGCACTTTCTTGTATGATCAGAAGGGATTAAAGAATAATAGTGCTAGCAAAATGAACAGATGACTTGTTATTATCCATATGAACATTCTTCATAAGATCTCCAATCACAAAGATTAGGTTACGATCACTATTAATTTCATTCTCTTAAGTCCCTTTCCCTCAATATTTTAAGAATTAATTTCCTTATCAAAGGTTTGTTCAAAGGATAAGTGTAATTAACTTTGACTTCATATAATCAATCGATATAACCCCATTTTCGGTAGCTACTTAACCACATCATGTCTCAAATAAATATGACTACTTTAACCATTGAAAGTCTTATCCTTTATAATGGCTATTGTCAATTGGCAATCACAATGCATCGACACAAATAGTTCCGGTTTCACTCCAAAGAAATATTTGCAAAGAAGTTTTTCAAACACTCAACTTCATTACTGGCTAATTTCATAGCTATAACTCTGACTTCGTGGTCACTCTAGCAATAATTTGCTTGGTTGATTTCTAAATAATTGGATCACCACTGAAGTGAATACATAATCACTTGTAGATTTTTCCTCATCTGAATATAAATTTCAATTAATATCATTATCCTTCTAATAAGCAGAAATCCACCGCATGATACCAACATACATGATACTCATTTAATTTATCTCATATGACAATATATGTAGCTGCTCAATCTATACTGTTAGGCAAGGTAAAATTTCATCAAATAAAGCAGCCTTTTAATTATATATAATTGTGTGCATGCATGGATTGAGCAACAAGATCACCTCTATTAGTTTCATTCAGTTGTGTGTAAGCATCATAAAAAATATTCAAAAGTTTGTCATAAAATTGACCAAACTTTTAGAGAAATTTGGGTGACACCTGTGCGATGAGCGAAATGTTCTTTTTTCATGCTATAAATTAAAATTACTTTATATAAAATATATATAACTGGATATATTTATTTGGTACAATATTATAATAAATGGATAGTTAGCTTTCAATACATACATTAATATATAGTGTATATAATTAGACAGAATAATAAAATGTCATTGTTATTCAATATATTTATAACACATCACATAAAACATCATCATTATAAATTATTGAAATGAAAATTTCACTATACAAGTTTTGATGATTTTTCATCCAAGTATAGAATTAAGATTTTTAAAACCCTATCTACTTCATATGCTATGAAAAGCATAAATAATGTTACTTTTTTTAAAATAAAAAACTTTTTAAATTCTTTGATAATCATAACAAGTGAATGAAGATGAAAGAAGAAATAGGGGATTCATACATGATATTCTCTCTAAGGTAAATCTTGAATTTTTATTATTTTGTAAATTTGGTTTTATCATTATATAAAATGTAATCTCGGCCTTTCCTTTTTTTTTTTCTCTCTCTCTCTCTCTCTCATATATCACAACTATTTATTTTTCAAATAATTAGAAAACTACTTTTTTAGATTTTGATTATTGTAAAAAAATTTAAATAAACATCCTAATAATTTTGAAAGTATTTTTTATAAAAAAGTGATTTTTTCATAAAAAATATGAAACAAACGGGTCTAAGTATATTTAATGGATTTTTCTCATATGTATATATATATATATTTAATAGGTATCATAGATAATAAATTTATAAAATAAAGATAAATATCAACTAATAATAAGTTCATAACAATTATTTGATTTGGGAATTGCATTTAAAAAGAAATAATTCAAAATCATTCAAAATTAATTTTTTTTGTTAAATACTTATTTAAACATGTAATTAATAATTTTGAAAGCATTTTTTATAAAAAAAGTGATTTTTTCATAAAAAATATGAAACAAACGGGTCTAAGTATATTTAATGGATTTTTCTCATATGTATATATATATTTAATAAGTATAATAGATAATAAATTTATAAAAAACAGATAAATATCAACTAATAATAAGTTCATAACAATTATTTGATTTGGGAATTGCATTTAAAAAGCAATAATTCAAAATCATTCAAAATTAATTTTTTTTAAATACTTATTTAAACATGTAATTTAAACGTATCATTTAATAAATATTAAATTAATAAAAATATTTACATATAAAAATATTTAATAATTAAATCCAAATTAATTATATATATTTTATCTAATTTATCATAAAAAAGTTATTAAATTTAACTAGTTTCAATTTATTGTAAATGTTCAAGACAATAAAAAATATTGTAATAAAAAATTTCCATTCTAATATTTCATAACACCGCTGCAACATTTACTTTAAATAATTTATTACTCATATTTCAACTCGTTATAATTTCTTTTGTAGCCTCATTATTTATTAACCTAAGGCCAATTTCTTCAAAATCTTTCTAACCAAAGAAAATGGTTTCTATAACTATTTCAAGTTTTAGCCTATGCAAACCTTTTTTTTATACGTTTTCTTTCTTTTTCTTTTTTTGAATCTCTACAAATATCTTATTTTCAAATAGGAACTCATTTATGCTCTACTACTAAGTAGTAATACAATAATTATTTTATTTTTATCTTTGAGGTTGTTTCTTGTAGCCGTTGAATTAGTATATTATATATATATATAGCTTATATAATCTGAAATAATGATTTTTAATAAAAATATTCAGTATTAATTTGTTTATAATTGATATTCCCATAAATTTTTTTATAAAAAAACTTATATCAAAAGAATCATAGAAATTATGCCTATAATTTTATCGAAAATGAATTTTTCAATTTTTAAATGTAAGGATAAAATTAGGTCAATTATATTCGATAATCTTATAATAATTAATCTTAATAAAAATTGTCCAGTATTTTTTTTTATTAATTGGTGTTCTAATAGAATTATTTTTATTTGAAAACTTATATCAGATTATCATCTCATAAAGATTTTTAATAAAAATGTTTCATTATTTTTTCTTAATTGATGTTCCAATAGTATTTTTATATAAAAACATATATAAAAAAGTAATAGAAATCATGGCTATTATTTTATCAAAATTGATTTTTCTCAATTTTTGAAAGTAATTTGGCCAAAAAAAAATTTTGTTGGTAACAATATTATAAATAAAAAAATTGTTGTTTGAGAATAATTTATATATATATATGTTGATGTAAAATTTATAGATATATATAGATATATAAAAATTAAAAAGAAGATATGTAAATAGTAATTTTTATATTTAGATTTTTTTATTATAATAGTTTTATTTTAATATTTTGTGGAGTTATTATATTTTAAGTTGTTTTTAATATGAATTAAATGCATTGTGAGTAAAGTTGTTATGTAACTAATAATTTAAAATAAGATAGTGCTACGAGTCAAAATTCTAAAAAAAGTTACTTTTGGCAACTAATTCAGTATATATATATATATATAAATTTTTCAATGCAAAATATTGTGATAGTACCAAAAATCACAATTGCTTCACCCATATCTTTCATATGAAATTTGAAGCAAGAAAACATATTATTTTTTTAATCTCAACATTCAACATGTCAATTACAAATAATTGCATACTCATACTTTACAATAAGCATATATACTTTTTAATTCCAAACATGTTGTCCACAAATAATATGAAAAATATTCAAGATACTGCTTTAGGCAAAATAATTAATTTTTTCATACCTTCACCCAAAAAAAAAAATCATACCACAAGTTTGTTTCAAGCCACATAACAATTTTGATAAGTTCACAAACTTTAATTTTCAGTTCGAAAATAATATAGTCTCCACTTAAGTTTCTTCTTCTAAATCACTGTTTAAAAACACAAATTTGCCAATCTTGGATGATTGAAAAATTCATAAAACCAAGCCTAAATCAATTTAGGTATAATATATATAACATTTACAAGGAACCCCCACTATTTTGAATAATTTAGCCACCTTTAAATATTTTAGATACATGGATGAACCACAACTAATTTCCCTATGCATGAATCTCGAAACTCCCATACATGAATTCACACACTTTATGATTCTAATTACATGAACCAAACACATTCATTTGCAAAAATACTAAAGAAACTCACACAATTCTAAAAGATAATACTTCTTCCAATCTAATATATAAGATATAAATAAGATGTTTTCTTTGGTTCTAAATATATATAAGATACAAAAATAAATTGTCTGATACATTTATTTGTTTTTCCTAATTTTTTTCTTTCACTAAATAAGTAAATACAATTAATTTTCATTAATTATATAATACAAAAGCACTAAACATTAAATGGAGGTATTTTAGAAAATTATTTTGAATTCCTTACAAATTTAATACTCCCAACTGCTTTGAAGTATTCCTTAGTTTGTGTGAATTACTTGCTTGTCTCTTATATATGGAACCGAAAATAGTATTTAATTAAAATGTAATAAAATCAATATTTTCCTTTTAAAATACACATTCATAGACAAATATCAAGCAATAATATGAGTACCATTGCTCCAACAATTACCGACATTGCATAGAAAGTTCAGATATATGCCAATAATATCCCTTGCTTCCACTGAAACATGCATTAGATTATGTCAAGAATATAATATGCTTTGTAAGATTTACTGTGGTCTAAATGTTACACAACTTCTCTCGCACAAAAGAGGCCATAATTAACAGCGGTTTTTTTTAGGGCAGTTTGGAAAACAGCTAATAAATCATGATTAGATGGTTGTTTTGCTAAACTGCTCTTAACTAAACGGCTATTAATTTAGCAAAACCGCCATTGAACTAACTATGGTTTTAAGAAACTGCCGGCTAGAATTCCAATATCTTCTTCTTCCTTTTTTTTTTTTCTTATTTCTTTTTTTTTTTGACAATCTTGACTACCAATATCTTTGATATAAAAGGAATGAGTCTCCCCTTTGATTTTCAGATTTTGGCTTCCAAACTTTTTCAAGTTCCCGGTGGTGCTTTTGAATTCCCTGAAGCTTTTTAAGGTTAGTGTATGTATTTATGGTGAGTAGTTTGTGTTATATTTTGTTGATATTATTATATATTTATTTAATCTTTAGAAATTTTTTTGAGAGAATCTTTAGAACTTTCATTTAAATATTATAGAGGTATATATGAGTGCATATTTATGTGAGTGATTTGTTTTCTAAATTGATGTTTCCTTTCTTCCCCTTTTCCCTGTCCTCCTTCTCTAAAAATCCTCCACCAATATCTTACAAATAATAGGTTTACCATTGCTCAAACAATTACGAGTTGTCATACCATGTCTGCACCAAATATTCCTCATGTGTTTCTCTCCAACGACCACATCATGCCGTTGATCGGCCTTGGCACTGCCTTGGATTCTCCGAGAAAGGATACCACCAAAGAGGCAGTGATAGAGGCTATCAAACTTGGATATAGACACTTTGATACGGCCTCAGTGTATGGGTCGGAAGAGTTTCTTGGGGAAGGCATAGCTGTAGCCCTTAAACTTGGTCTTATTAAATCAAGAGACGAGCTCTTTATCACTTCCAAGCTCTGGTGTGATGATAATCACCCTGAACGTGTCATTCCTGCTTGACAGAGATCACTTCGGTGAGAATACTACAGCTCAAGATATAAATATTTTGTCAAAAATTACTTAATTCTCATTCCAGATCTTGCTTCAAATTTAGTTTTGCAGAAGATTTAATTTAGTGCCTTCAGTTTAAAATTGAAATTAGGTAGCTTTGTCGCTCCATCATATGTGTCCATCCAAATCTAACCACAACTTGACAATCAACAGTCTTAGATGCCAAATCTAAGTATGAAAAATAGTGCAATGTGAATATTTAGCGTAATCTCTAAATTACTAAAATACAAAGTTTGACATTAATTTTTGGATGGATAATCGAACAAATTGACATAATTGATATTTTTAAAAAGAAAATGAAATAAGCTAGAACGAAGACAAGAAAATTTAAGCCTACTATATCTAAAAGTGATATCAGTGAAACTTGTTTTCTTTTGTGATCTTGAATTGACCCAGGTCTCTAAAACTAGAATATCTAGATCTCTATTTGATTCATTGGCCCATCAGTGCTAAGTCTGGCAAGGTGAAATATCCATTCGATGAAGCTGTGGTAGTGCCATTTGACGTAAAGGGAGTGTGGACTGCAATGGAGGAATGCCAGAAATTGGGACTCACAAAAGCTATTGGAGTCAGCAATTTTTCTACCAGAAAGCTTGAAACTCTACTCTCACTTGCTACCATTCCTCCTACTGTCAATCAAGTAAGTAATTTCACGCAGCATAAACAAACTTCTCTTTCCTGCTCATCATTCTTTTATTGCCAGCAATATTTCTTTCGCCACCACACTATCATTTATATTGGTATACTTAAGAACCTGCTTTTGAGACTGCATGTTGCAAGATAATTAAAGTTTAATTACAACTAATACACAGGTAGAGATGAGCCTTTGTTGGCAACAAAAGAACCTAAGAGAATTCTGCAAAGCTAAGGGTATAATCATCACTGCTTATTCTACTTTAGGAGCAAAAGGTGCCAGTCATGGTACCAATAGGGTTATGGACAATGACTTGCTCAAGGAGATAGCCGAAGCACATGGCAAAACTGTTGCTCAGGTAGTAAAAATATCATTTCGAGTTACTTTTCACATTTGAAATCTGAATATATTTTATTGTTTATCCACAATCTGTACTCTCTGGTTGACTAGGTATGTCTGAAATGGGTGTATGAGCAAGGGGTGAGTTTTGTGGTTAAGAGCTACAACAAAGAGAGAATGAAGCAAAACTTAGATATATTTGATTGGTCACTCACTGAAAATGACTATGACAAAACAAGTCGAATCGAGCAGCAGCGCATGCTCAGTGGAATTACTACCTTACCTGATGATATATGGGATGCAGAAACTTAATTATGATGATGAGATGTTTCATAAAGTCAGTGCTTTGTGGTGGCACTTGCTTTTAAATTTCGTTTATCTTTTGCTGTCTTCCCTGCATTCTCTTTAAATTTGGTGTGTGCAAAGCCGAACAAGATGTTTATGTACCTTTCCATCCACTTAATTACCTCATTTCAGATATATAATTTGGGGTCAAGATTATCTGTTGAATTTGGTATGAATAGGAAATGAGTATTTCTTTTATGTATCTAGAGTTTCCACTGATCAAGTTATTTTGAGCAGATTGCATCCATGCTTTCAATATTAAATACTATAAATAAATTTAGAGTGTAGCTAAAGCTATTGCCCACTGCGCACGATACTGTTTTCTTTTATCAATTCAGCATGCAAATCATCATATCAGTGAAGCACTCCTAGCTTCAATTCATCACATCATATCAATCCATACAACATTGAATGAGAAAGTTTAAGACACTTCCCTATGGGTGCTCAAAGATTCAATCAATGCAATAGCATAGGTAATTTGTGAGAGAAAATCCGTCGCTAATCAATGATAAATTCTTTGCAAACTGTTTTGCAAACGGATTTATTTGTCTTAAGTAAGTATGTCACAGAATTTTTGCACAGAAAAAATTAAAAAAATTCCATAAATTATGGGGATAGAGTTATATTCATGTATAAATTCCTTTTTGTCGTAAAATATCCATAAAAGTTTTATCTCAAATTTCATTCTTTTTTACGATTGTCCGTCCTCAACTTCCTCTTGTGCAATGGATGCTCTGAGGCTCAATTATCTTGCTCACTAACCATCTACAACAAACACACCAACTAAAAGCATGCAAAATCCACAAAACACAATGCAAGTATTTGCAACAAAATTGATTGACAAACAAAATGACAAACAAAACCAAAACAAAATAAACAATTAAGCTGCCTTTCAAGAAACGCTGAGTTTATAATGTTTAACTAGACTATTCATGGCTTTGGCCCAAAAAAAAAAAATTGTTCATGGCAAATATATATATATATATATATATATCAAGCATTATAATTAAAAACAATATAACTAGCTAGAGGTGCGCTGCATGTTTTATACGGAATTTGAGGTGAGTTGCATTCTACATGACAAACGAATATTGCGGCTTCCAATAAATTTTGATATATGTATACACATATTGATATTTTATTATATAAATTTTGATATATGTATACGCTTATTGATATTTGATTATATACTACTATATCACTACGGCTATCATGATCTCTAGTCTCACGGGTGACTATAACTATGTTACATTAATTTTCTATCTTGTTCTACCCTCCATTGCAATCCCTAGGCTAGATTTGGTACAAATGAAATGGGTTCTTGAAATGGAAAATGAAAAAGAAATCCTTGTAAAATTTATTTGTTACACATCATTTAAACTTTTTATGAATAAAATATAATATTTTCATGGAATCCTCCTCTTCATTTCCTTCTCCCTTTTCATTTCCCACAAAATGGTTCATTTCTACCAAATATGGCCTTAAGCTCTTGTAAGGTTTGTTGTTATCATAAAATGTATTTTGTATCACATATAGTGAGTAACATCAAGCAATATGTAATATCCAAAATCTAACATCTTATATAATATAAGTAGAGAATTAATTTGGCAGAATTTAAGGGGAAAATTTAGAATAATTAAAATCAACCGACAATTCATATATAGAGAATAAATTGCAAAGAATGTAGGGGACTAAAATTTATAGAAAGTTCAGAACTCTGGAAAAGAAAGTTAAGTTTATGAATTTGAATTTGAATCGAATTATTTTCCCCAGACTGGGAATGTCGCCTTGTGTATGTCACCAAATTGATTATATGTTGTATGCCCATATTTGACTAGCTCCAAATAAATGCTTCTCAAATGTCATTGCTTACGAATGCAAGGCATATTTGTTAGATGTGCTGGCTTCCCAAGAGGGGGGATGAATTGGGAAGATTAAAATTTTCTGCAGAACTTTAAGAAAGTGAAGAAAACAAAGATGACTATAAACGAATAATCAGTAAAAGCAGTAATAGAGAAGGGAAGACACAGATGTTTATCTTGGTTCAGTCTCTCAATCTTGACCTACGTCCAATCCCCAAGCCACCACTTGAGATTTTTCACTATCTTGCAAGAATTCAGTGGGCTTCTTGCAAATGCCACAGTACAACATTGATGCTCTATTTCTATAGCTCACACTTTCACTCTTTGCACTCTCACTAAGTGCTTCCCCAATCCCTTGTGGTATCCCCTCACAAGAAAATCTTTCTTCCAGATGAAGATAAGATTGTTTACAATGAATAAACTCTCTTAATCATAGTGTATATGAAAGTTAAGGTACAAAGAATGAAGTATGTGAGAGTAAGAGACTTTGAGTAGATGATTTGGCAGAGTTTCAGTATATACAAAGTTAAAATTGTTACCCACAACTTCAAATGATATTATATTTATAGATTTAAGTCTCAACTATATGTTAGAAACAAAATCTATCCGTTGGAGAAGTTACCCAACGGTTACTCTGAAAAATATCCATTCACCAACCGCATTTAATGCTTCTGACACTCAAAGTTTGAATTTTGATTAGCCAACAGACGAATTTCGCAGAGACCAAAGGCTAAAGACTTCAATGTTGAATCTTCGAAGTTCATCTGTCATGAAGCAAAGTTTGAATTTTGATCTTTGGAAAATGTTTCTATGTTGGAACATACGAATTTTCAAGTAAAAAGTACTCCTTAAATGAGTGAACAGTAGTTCCATTTTGCTACAGTACCTTCAAAATTCGAAGTTTGGAACTCAAAATTCGTCTATCAGTAGCTGGTTTAATAAGACATAGTAGTTCATCTTATTCGAAATTCGAATTTTAAAAGGGCAAAGTTTGTCTGTCAGAGAGACCTCTTTTCAGACTTACTTCAAAGTTCGAATTTATGAATACTGTCATTCGTATGTCAACATATCATTATAACAGGCTCACAAGCTTTATTTCTGAAATTTGAATTTTCATGTTCAAAGTTTGTCTGTCAGTGAACAATTTTGAAGCCCTATCTAAACTTGGTTTCAGATGAACTTTGACATATTCTCAGATGAATTTTTCAATTTTCATAAGTTGCATTTTATCTGAAATTCGAATTTTCAAAAGCCAAAGTTCATTTGTCAGAGAAAACTCTTTTCATATACGTATCAAAATTAGAATTTCTCAAGTCAAAATTCTTCTGTCAAAGAAGCCTCTTTTTAGACTTGTTCATTTTCAATATGAAATTCGAATTTCCAAAGCCAAAGTTCAAATTTTTAAAACAGCATATCAGTATAAACCTTTCAAACTTCGTCTGTTGGTGGGTGTTTTTCAAATATACCTTGAATTAACATAGAATCAAGGTTTTAAAACATCTTTTCACCAAATCAAAGTCTTTTACTCAAATTAAAACATTACTAAACATTCTACATCTATTCTTGCACTGATTTCTCCAGAATTCCTTCACTTGAAACCTTTTGTGCACCTTTGATATCTTTATTCCAAGCTCTTGAAGGTTAGTTTAGAATCATCAAAACACTTGATTAAACAATATTGATTGACTCAAACATTTGCATTAATATGTTAGACAAAAAATAAATAATAATCTTCTCCATTTTATTCTTTTTTGTGAATGGGAAAAAATTATTGAAAATTTTACCAATATAATAAGAGAGGATATTTAAGTGGAGCCTACTAAAAACATTTTCTTAGTAAATTTTAATAACAAGTATATGTAGACTTAAAAAATGAAAAAAAAAATCTCGGTAAAATTATGTTATAGAACACTTTCCATCGACCTATATTGGATGTTTAAGCAAAGAATGTATCTAGTACATAAAATCAACTAAGACATAGGGCCACTGGCAACACGTACCTATAAATCCCACACCTATAGAAACGTATCAACATATCTCCATGTCCTCCACAAAAATTCCTTAACCAAGGATTTTTCAAATTCTGAATCACAAGTTCCAAAAATGTCTGCAACAAATATTCCTCATCTAGTTCTATCTAATAACCGCAGCATGCTAGGGATCAGCCTCGACACCACCTCTGAGTCATCATGAAACGATGCTGCCAAGGAGGCAGTGATATAGGCTATCAAACTTGGATGTAGACACTTTGACACAGCCTCATTGTATGGATTAGAGGAGTCTCTAGGAGAAGGCATAGCTGAAGGACTTCAACTTGGCCTTGTCAAGTCAAGAGGTGTTCTCTTTATCAATTTTAAGCTCTGGTGCAGTGATAATCATCCTGATTATGTCATTCCTGCTTTACATAGATTACTTCAGTAAGAAATTACTGCCTAAACTTCTCTTTTTACTGCAAGAATATTGTGTTAGCTATGCATAGAGCTTGGCACTAAATAGCTTAAATATGAATTTGTTCCCTTTAGTTTTGTACATCTTCAAAATCTAGAGCTATACTATCCTCCTGCTTTTAGAAATTATTCAAGTTTTTAAGACTACTGAATATTATTATTGAAAAAAGTTTTGCCTTGTGGTCTTAAATTGATGCAGGTCTCTAAAATTAGAATATCTGGATCTCTATTTGGTCCACTGGCCTCTAAGTGCTAAACTTGGGAAGTTTAAATGTCCATTGGAGGAAAATTATGGTGGTGCCCCTTGATATAAAAGACGTGTGGGCTGCAATGGAAGAATGCAAGAAGTTGGGACTCACAAAATCTATTGTGTTGAATTAGAAGTTTTGATTATTTCAAACAACTAGAGTTTGGAAGGAGAATATCAAAGGAGCATGAAAGCATAAAGTGAAGAAATCCAGTGAAGATCAAGTGAAGAATTAGTTTTTAGGATTTCTAACTATGTATATTAGGTAAAAAGCTTTAAATCTAACTTAATTATGTTACCACAGTGTTCAAACGAGTTATTTTAAAGCCGTTTGATGTTAGCATGTGTTAGAATTAAGATATATTGGCTAACAAACGAATTTTTTTATTTGACTTATGCTTATTTTGTGCAAAATTTGCACTTTGCTTGTTGAAGTTCGAAGTTACAGAGGTATAATCTCTAATAGACAAATTTTGGTTATGAAATTTGAATTTTGGTCTAGACATAGTGAAAGTGTGCAAAATTTATGTGAAGCTTAGTTGAAATTTGATTGTATTGCTAAAGTTCAAAGTGAGTTCTAAGTCACAACATCTGACAGATGAACTTTGAGCTTCAAAGTGCGAACTTCAAAGTGAGAATTTGTATGTCTTGTTAGAGCATGCCTCTAACAGATGAACTTTACAGTTCAAAATTCAAACTTTGTAGTGAAGAACCTTTGTGTCATGTTTAACATGCCTTTGACAGATGAATTTCAGTTTATGAAATTGGAATTTTAAGTGCATTGTGTAAACTTGAAACAATTGTTCAAACCCAATAGATGCACTTCCAATATGAAAATTTGCACAGACTAACATGGGGTATCATTTGTAAACTCAAAATTTAAATGTCACTTAGTAACAAATGAATTTTAAAGTTCAATATTAAAGTACTTAACCTTCTGTCTCTGTAAAATTTGTCTGTTGAGCCCTAAAATTTGAACTTCGGTGTGTCAGATACATTTAATACGGTTAGTGAACGGTTATTTTTGTAAAGTAATCATTGGTTAAAGTCTCTAACGGCTAGATCTTATGTTTAACAACTGGTTAAGCCACAAATCTATAAATAGAACTTCATTTGAAGTTATGGGCAACATATTTCAGTTTGATATTGCAAAAACTTTGCTGAAATTCTGTGTTAAAAGCTTTTCATATATACACCTTATTTATTACACTTCAACTGTCATATATATTTTGTTTAAGTGAATATTTACCTTAGTAACAAATCTTTTCTTCATCTAGAAGAAAGATTATTAATAGGGGATTCATAAAGGATAAAGGATAAAGGGAATCACTAGTGAGAGTGATTGGGTGACTTTCTGTGTTCTTATAATAGAGCACAAGTATTGTATTATGGCATTGCAAGGAGCCTACTAAATTCTTGCTGATAGTGGAAAATTTCAAATGGTGGCTTAAGGACTGAACATAGGTCAAGTGGATTCTACTGAACCAAGATAAATCATTGAGTTCTCTCCTCCATTATTATCTCTTATATTCAATTTTCATTATACTTTATTTTTCTGTAAACTTTTGCTTTCACAGTTATATTGTATTTTTGCAGAAAAATTTCATACTTCCCAATTCAGCCCCTTTTAGGAAGCTAGAATTCTTAACAAGTGGTATCAAAGCTAGGGCTCCTAGCTAAAGGATTTTACCATTCGGGAGAGCTTATGGCTGGCTTTGGAGAAATTATACTATCAGAGGGAAACAACATCAACAGTCCTCCAAACTTTGGTGGAGAATACTATGGATACTGGAAGAAAATAATTCAAATATATCTTCAATCCATAGACATAGAGATTTGGTCTATCATAAAGAAGGGTGATTTTATGCCAATACAAATACAGGATGACGACACATACAGAGAGAGACAAGCTAGAAGAAGAGTAGAACGATGAAGATAACTGAAGAGTTATGTTGAACTTGAAGGCAAAACACTCATTGATCAGTGCTCTAAATTAAGATGAGTTCCATAGAGTTTCCCATTACTCCACAACCAAGGGAATATGGGATACTTTAGAGATTGCTCATTATGAAACTAAGGAAGTGAAGGAGGAAAATTGAACACTTATATTGGTGAATATGAAAGTTTCAAAATGAAAGAAGGAGAAAGCATAAAAAATCTACGAAAGAGGTTTACTCTTATCATAAACTAACTGAAGAGCCTTGGGAAGGAGTATTCTCAACTGGAGAAAGTCAGAAAGAATCTCAGAGCTATACCCATTGAGTAGCAATCAAAGTTGACAACCATAGAAGAAGTTAGAGGGGAATCAATAACATATGTCACAGTTCTCTTTGGAAGCCTAGAAGAATATAAAGGAAAATTGAAAGCTCTAAAAGAATCTTCTTTTGACAAGAAAAATAAGAGTCTAGTTCTCAACGTAGAATTAGAAGACAATGATGATTCTGAAGAACATGCTGAGCTGGATGAAGAAAGAGTAGTTATGCTGGTGAAAAGATTTTGAAAGATGTACGGGAAGAAGAAGTTCAAAAAATTAATGGAGAAGGATGGAGCCACCAGTAGTTAGAAAGGAAATAAATACTCCATTATATGCTATAAGTGCAAGAAACCTGGACACATCAAATGGGAGTATCTTCAGCTTGCCAAGAAACAAGGACAAAACAAGAAGGTAGATAAAGGGAAAAAGAAGAAAGCCTTCATGTCATCCTTCTAGGGAGATAGCTCAGATGAAGAGGATGCAGTAGAAGAAGAAGAAATTGTAAATCTTTGCTTGATGGCTCAAGAGACTGTAGAGGAGGAAGATAATCATAACCAAGACAATGAAAGCGACTATAAGGTAAATGATTCCAAAACCTTCCTATAATGAACTGTATGATGCATTTAATGACTTACTTGCTAAGTTTGTTAAAGCTTCCAAGCAGCTGTTGCAAGCTAAATGAAAACTAAATAAACTTGAAAATGAATCTTGCATTGTATCACAGACTTCCTCTTCTACTCCTTCTGTTTGCACCTCAAGCATTGAGCTAAGAGATAAGAATGTTTATCTCTACAAGACTCTAACTAGATTTACTAGAGGCCAAGATACGCTGTAAGTGTTACTTGGTAAGCAAATAGTGAGTCAAGGCAAGATGAGTCTAAGATATGACCCTTATGTTTTAAAAGAAAAGCTGAAACGTAAGAAGCAAAATCTCTATTTGAGAAATTTTGTGCATATTGAAGGGAATTCAAATTACAATGAGTTAACCCAAAGCATAGAATCATTTCCAGCTCCTAGAAATCAAAAAGAAAAATATTACTTACATTGTTTCATACCTGCATCTCTTTCTTCTAACCTCTAATCAACTTGCCACTTCTGTAACAAGAAGGGCCATATATCCTCCTCTTGTGCATAAAAGAAGGAAGAAAATGGTAGTAGAATGAAATGGTTTCCTAAAGGTACTACAGTGCCCAAGGGAGGAACTAACAAAAAAGGACCCAAGCAAATATGGGTACCTAAGAAAAAGAACTAAAAACTGTTTTGCATGTGTCTTAGAGCTAACAAGAGCAACAAATGGTATATGAAAAGTGCATGCTCAATACATATAACTAGTGATAAGGAAAAGTTCATTATCCTAAAAGATGAGAAAAGAGGAAAAGTGACATTTGGAGGTGACCAATATGGGAAAGTAGTTGGCATTGGTATCGTAGGCAAGAATCTTGAGACATCCAAAGAAGAAATACTGTTCATGATTGGCCTCAACCACAACTTATTGAGTGTGAGTTAAACTTATGATAAAAGCAACTGGGTGCTGTTTGACTCAAAGTTCTGCTTGGTCATCAGAAAAAGTGATCACAAAATTATCCTCAAAGCTCAAAGGGATAGTAACTGTTATACTATTGATTTAGATTAACTCCCTAACTTAGATTCTATATGTTTAATCAGTAAAAATAATGAGAGTTGGTTATGGCATAAAAGATTAGTACATGTTAATATGAAACAACTTAATGAGTTAATTAAAAATGACTTAGTTACTGGCTTAAGATATCATTTGAAAAGAATAAAGAATGTGATGCTTGTCTTAAGGAAAAGCAAACTAATCCTCATTCAAATCTAAAAATGTCATCTCTACATTTGACTACTCCAACAGCTACATATAGATTTGGTAGGCCCATCAAGAGTAAAAAGCATTGGAGGGAATCTATATGTGCTAATAATTGTGGATAACTACTCTAGATTTACTTGGACCTTATTTTTTTCCCCTAAAGATAAGACATTTGATGTATTTATAACCTTAACCAAGAAAGTACAAAATGAGAAGGTTATTTCTATTATATTTATCAAGTCTGATCATATAGAAGAGTTTGAAGATTCAAGTTTCTTGGAGTACTGCAAAGAGCATGGAATCGATCACAATTTCTCAACTCCAAGGACACCCCAGCAGAATAGCATGGTGGAGAGAAAAAACAGAACATTGGAAGAGATGGCAAGAGTAATGCTAAATAAAAAAGAAATTCCTTAATATTTCTGGGCTGATATAGTAAACCCAACAAGTTATATCATCAATAGAGTATACATCAGACTAATCTTGGGGAAGACACTTTATGAGCTCTACAAAGGAAGAAAGCCAAATCTCTCTTTTCTGCATGCATTTGGATGCAAGTGTTTCATCCATGACAATGGAAAGAAGAACCTGGGTAAGTTTGACTCCAAGTCAGATGAAAGTATATTTCTTAGCTACTCTAGTAGAAGTAAAGCATATAGAGCCTTCAATAAAAGAACCAAAATTATAGAAAAGTCTATGCATATAGTGTTTATTGAAAATGAAACCCTCTCTAAACCTGACTTAGATGAAGATGAACTGATTTCTAGCTTTAAAAAGATGAACCTTTCTAAGGAAGATAAGATTGAACCTAAAAAAATATTAAAATCTACTGCTATAGAGGAAGATGTTTAAGACAAAGATAATGAACTTAAAGTTAATGAAGAAATTTCTCAAGAACTACCTAGAGCTTGGAGATATCAAAGGAGTCATCTTGTTGATCAAGTGATTAGGGATGTTCAAGAGAATGCTAAAACAAGAAGACAGCTTAGGGAACAAATAAATCATTGTGCATTCATATCACAAATTGAACCTACTTGCATAGAAGATGCATTAAAAGATGAGTACTGGATTATAGTCATGCAAGAAAAGCTGAATTAGTTTGAGAGAAATCAAGTTTGGAACTTAGTGCCTAGGCCCAATGATTATCCGATTACTGGAATCAAATGGGTGTTTAGAAACAACCTTGATGAATAAGGAATGATTATCAGAAACAAGGCCAGGTTGGTGGCCAAAGGCTATAAATAGAAAGAAACTAGGTATAGATTATGAGGAAACTTTTGCTCTATTTGCAAGATTGGAAGTGATAAGAATTCTCTTAGCTTATGCCTATATAAAGGATATCAAGTTATATAAAAAATAGATGTAAAGTGTGTTTATCTAAATAGTCATATCATGGAAGAAGTTTATGTTGATCAACCTCCAGATTTTGAGGACTCAACTAAACCTAATCATGTATATAAACTAAAGAAAGCTCTTTACGGTTTAAAACAAGCACCACGAGTATGGTATGAGAGGTTAAGTAATTTCTTAATTAAAAAAGGGTTCAACAGAGGTACGGTTGATACAGCACTTTTTACTAAGAAGAAAAATAAAGATTTACTTGTTGTTCAAATTTATGTTAATGATATTATATTCAACGCTACTAACGAATCTATGTGAATGATTTTTCTAAGTTGATGCAGAGTGAGTTCGAGATGTTCATGATGGGAGAACTCAACTTTTTCTTTGGATTGTAAACTAGACAATGTGATGATGACATCTTCCTGAGTCAATCAAAATATCTGAAAGAATTGTTACAGAAATTTGGAATGAAGAATGCTAAGTCAATGGAAACTTCAATGGCTACTACTATAAAGCTCGATATAGATGAAGGAGGAAAACCATTTGATATCACTTAATATAGAAGAATGATTGGTTCTTTACTATATCTAACAGCTACTAGACCTGACATCATGTAAAGTGTCTGTATGTGTACAAGGTTCGAATTATGTCCCAAGGAGTCCCATGCAATAACTGTGAAGAGAATATTTAAATATCTACTTAGAACAACTCAGATAAGACTTTGGTATCCAAAAGGCAATGGTAAGGAGCTTATTGTATATACTGATGCAGTCTTCATTGGATCCAAAACTGACAGGAAGAGCACAAGTGGTACATGCCAATTTCTTGGAGGATCCTCAGTCTTATGGTTCAACAAGAAGCAAAATAGTGTAACTCTTTCCACTACAGAAGCTGAATACATAAATGCCAGAAGCTATTGTGCTTAAATTGTGGTTCCTTTCAGGTGAAGCCTCTTTGAACAAGTTGGTTAGGGGGTTTTGGACCTGTATGATTGGTCGGTGAATGTTCATTTGCCTTTGGTGGTAATTGGAGGTTGTTAGTGGTGAGTTTTGGTCAATAAGTGGCCAAAATGGTGTTAAGGGTCCAGAATCTCCCTACGGAGTTGGATTGAGGTAAAAGTGATGTCTTTGGATAGATGGGGACTAGATTGACTTGTAGGAATTGGAATCAAGTCAATCGGGGGTCGGATCATAAAGTTATGCGCATCAGAAATTCACCTCAAAAGATGGAAATTACTGATATAGGATATCAGCATGGGGCGCCGCGGCTCCAGAGTCCAGGCCGCGGCGCCAATGAAGCCAGAAGCGGTGTAGAAACAGGGGAGGCCGGAGCCACGGCGGTACTATAGTGGCCGCGGCCCTAGCCTAGTTTTTGGTGGTTTTAAGGTCATTTCCATTGTTTTGAGGCATTGAAGAGTGGTTTTGAGATGTCAAGTTTACGTTTGGCTAAATTTTGAAGAGTTTTGGTCAATTAAGGAGGTGTCAGGAGGTAGGGTGTTATAGAGATCAAACACCATTTCATAAGGGATCATGCTAAAAAAGCAACATTATCTTGAAGTTTGTCCCAATAGAAGATTAGTTGGAAGATATATTGATCAAACCACTTCCAAGAGACAGATATAGAAAAATTAGAAGAGAATTGGGAATGATCAATCCCAAAGAGTTGTAAGCAAGTTTCTCTCTTAATCTCTTTATTTTCTAAGTTAATGTGTTAAATCATATACTAACTTAAATATTGGAGTGTGTATAAAATATTTTGCAGGTACTCCTCTTGAGCTTATGTTATAAGGGATCAAAATGATGGAATGTCTCACACTTAGATGAGCGACTTCTGCTGAGGAAATATGGACATGTAAATTTTTAGCATCTGTTTGTAGGTTTTATTCTTTATAATTTGCATTTCAATTGCCAATAGACGAACTTCCATTCTTTATCTGTCATATTGAGTGACTTAGCTTGCTTTAAATTCAAACTTTAACCTCTTAATAGTTGAATTTTATGCTTTATATGCTATAATTGTATTTCTATTTGCTCAAAATTCGTCTGTTAACCTCTTGAAGTACGTATTTTGATTTTTTGCATGTGTATGTGCTATGCTTGCTTGTGTACAACGTTTGAACTTTGATGATTCAATATTCGCACTTCAGACATTTCTTCATAAAGTCTTGAAATTCGAACTTTGAATTCCAACACTTGTCTGTTGAACCTCTTGTGTTGGCATGCTTTCTATTGAGACTTTGAAATTCAACTTTTATGGACACAAAGTTCATCTATTGAGGCTTTTATCTATGTAAATTCTCTAATAGTTGTATTTCAAGGCTAAAATTTGGTTGTTCAGATTTTTTTGTGTGGTAAGTCTCTCACAGTTGAACTTCAAGGTTAAAAGTTCATCTGTCAAGGCAATTTTGGTGTTAAGTGGGAAATATAACCACTCAAAATTTGAACTTGGCCTTTAAAATTTGTTTATCGAATAGTTACTAAAGAGGATTCAAAGGGTCAATGCTAAACAGACGTAACCCTATTCGTATTTCAACCATTACAACTCATTTTCTCTTAACCATTCTTAAATTCCTTTGGCCAAACACCAATTTCCACTAATTAAACTCAAAACTGAACCTTACAAACACCATTGGAGCATTTTGCAAAGTAAATTTCTCAAAGAAATAATGAGAGTGAAGAATGCTAACATTGGCACAAAATAGGGAAGGCCTAAAAGATTGACAAAATCTTAGTATAACATGAAACAAGGTGGGGTTCAGAAATGAAAAAGCTGAATCAAGCAAAGGAACACCTTCAAAGAAAAAGAGAATGGTTGAATCTAAAGCAGAATCAAAGAAGCCCATTCCTACTGCTTCATCATCAAGTATAGAGTCTGAAGAATTGGAAATGGCTATTGATGTTTTATGAAGCTCTGACCATATCCTGAAGGAGTTCTCAACAAATTTTGTTGCAAAGAAGGTATTTACTTCTCACTGGACTAATCTGGAACAATTTCTTATTCCAAATGACTTTGATGCTAGAATATGGTTGGGGAAGTATAAAAACATTTTAGAGGTTATAGAAAGGTATGATGAAGAAGTAATCAAGAATTGGTGTGCCTCTTTAAAGTTCAACATCATAAAGGAAAAGTATCAAGTTACTCTCAGGTATAAGAACTTCTGGTTAACTGATGAGAACAACAATGACATTCTGGAAATTCCTAGCCTAATTAAGTTCAAGGTCAATATTTTTGCCACCAAGTATATGGATGAGAATGATGAAACAGATGAAAAGGGTAGAGAATACTTGAATTACAAGAAGAGCACAATTCTAAACACAATCTTTAGAAGAAGAGAAAATAGGCCTCTTCTAAAGAATGTAAAGCATTTAGATCTCAATGTATAGATGAGGGTCTTATACTACATAGTATCCATGATCATCTTTAATAAGGAAGGCAGCTTTAATTTGATCAATATGGCTAAAGCTCACGTAATGACAGCCTTAATTTGAAGAAAAGAGCTTAACATTGGAAATATCATTGTTCAGAGAATGGTAAAGAACACAGATCAGAGGAAGGATTCTACACTGCCTTATGCCTCAATCATCACCAAATTTCTCAAGTTTGCCAAAATCCAACACTTAAAGAAATGTAAAGAAAAGTCCACAGAGGAATTCAAAGAGGAAGAATTGATAAGGATGTGCATGGAGAAAAGGAGCGTAAATGGGTTGGAAAGGGAGATAGTAGAATTGAAGATTTGTTTTATGAAGGAGGAGAGCCAGTTCCACAACAATAACAGGAAGTTACTTTTGAGGCTGCTCCATCTACCCAACCTGAACCACAACCTATCTAATCTCAGAGCACCCAACCACCTAAACAATCCATCCTACCCCATTACAACTTGACCAAACCTAACATCATACTAGAGCTATATAATTGTTTATTTGATCATGAGTGTTAGGGATGAATAAAACACCCAATTTGCAAGCTTGCAAGCCCAAATTAATGATTTGGCCAAAAACCTTAAAGTGGTTGCTAATGCCTATAATGACCTGTGAACTTCTATCCCTTCTACATCACCATTACTATAGCCTAGTTCCTTTGATCCTCACAAATCTGACTTCCCACATGTCTCGAGTCCTTTAGAAGAAGGCCCTTTTGCTGCTACTACTATTAGTCCTCATGTTTCTGGTAATGGTACTAGCCCTGGTCCATCTTTAAACTATGGTTTAGAGGAAGTTGAAGCTACTCAAATGGAGAGCTTTTATGAGCCAATTATTGAGGAAATTGCTCAGGAATCAATTCTTTCAACTCAAGAAAAATGGCATATGGAAAAGCTTATAGCCGATCCCCCAGCAGCACCCATTGTCTAATCCTTTTTCAATGAGGAAAGGGGCATTGTGCCCTATGTTGACTTTGGTGATATGGCACATTCTGTTGAATCAAGTGTTTTGATGATTCCAAACCAATTTTCTAGAGCTTGGAGAGAAGATATCAAAGGTGCACAAATGATCTCAAGTGGAGAAATTTAAGAAAAACTAGCACAAGAATAGATGTAGAATCTACAGCCTTAATTAAATTGAGTAATAGACTTTGAATTGGTAAAAAGATATTTTTAAAACTATGATTCTATGTTAATTCATGGAATATTTGAAAATCACCCACTAACAGATGAAGTTTGAAACGTTTATACTGATATGCTATTTTGAAAATTCAAACTTTGGCTTTGAAAATTCGAATTTCGTATTGAAAATGAAAAAGTCTGAAAAGAGCTTTCTTTGATAGGTGAACTTTGGCTTTTGAAAATTTGAATTTCAGAAAAAATTCAACTTATGAAAAATGAAAAATTCATCTGAGGAAATGTCAAAGTTCATATGAAAACTGAGTTTGGAAAGAGCATCAAAATGGCTCACTGACAGACAAAATTTGGACTTGAAAATTTGAATTTCAGAAACAAAACTTGTGAGTCTATTATGATGAAATGTTGACAAACGAATTATAATATTCAGAAATTCGAGCTTTGAAGTAAGTCTGAAAAGAGGTCTCTCTGACAGACGAACTATGCATTTTCAAAATTCAAATTTTGAATAGATGAACTATTGTGCCTTATTAAACTACCCACTGACAGATGAATTTTGGGTATCAAAATTCGAATTTCGAAGGCACTGTAGTAAAATGGAACAACTGTTCATACTTTCCAGAAGAACTTTAAACTTGAAAATTCGCATGTTCCAACATAGAAACATTTTTTAAAGATCAAAATTTGAACTTTGATTCATGACAGACGAACTTCGAATGTTCAATGTTAAAAGTCTTTAGCTTTCGGTTTCTGTGAAATTCTTCTATTGACTAACCAAAATTTGAACTTTGGATGTTAGAAGCATTAAATGCGGTTAGTGAACGGATAGTTTTTCAGAGTAACCGTTGGATAACTTCTCCAACGGATAGATTTTGTCTCTAACATATAGTTGAGACTTAAATCTATAAATATAACATCATTTGAAGTTGTGGGTAATGATTTTAACTTTGTGTATACTGAAACTCTACCAAATCATCAACTCAAAGTCTCTTACTCTCACTAACTTCATTCTTTGTACTCCAACTGTCATATACACTCTGATTAAGAGAGTTTATCCATTGTAAACAATCTTATCTTCATCTGGAAGAAAGATTTTCTTGTGAGGGGATATCACAAGAGATTGAGGAAGCACTTAGCTAAAGTGCAAAGAGAGAAAGTGTGAGCTCTAAAAATAGAGCACCATAGCTGTACTGTGGCATTTGCAAGAAGCCCACTGAATTCTTGCAAGATAGTTGAAAATCTCAAGTGGTGGCTTGAGGACTGTTTGTTGGTCAAGATTGAGAGACCGAACCAGGATAAACATCTGTGTCTTCCCTTCTCTATTACTACTTTTACTTGTTATTCATTTATACTCTATTTTACTGTCACCTTTGCTTTCTTCACTTTATTGACATTTTGCAAAAAATTTCAAGCTTCCCAATTCACCCCCCTCTTGGAAAGCCAGCATATCTAACACATGCTACTCAGGTACAAGCTTAGAAGCAAAGTCTGGATGAGATGTTTCTACCACCAGCATTTCCACCTCCATCTTCTTGACATGGACTCATAGTGAAACAATGAGCTCGATTGGCTAATATCCTAAAGAAAGCAGAGAAGCTATCATCAGAGTCTAATGAAGAACTTCCTCAAGTGCCTCCTTCAGTGACCTTCATACCAGTTACACTTCAGGCCATACCTGCTGCTCAAGCGCCTCCTCCCTCTACACCTACTCCTGATGATGTCAAAATGGGGGGGGGGGGGGGGAAGCAAAATGGAGTTGCTAAAACTGGAGTTGCTGACAATCAAGCAAAACATATGGCAAAAGGATCAAGCTCAAGGCCAGAAAGGAATGACAGTGGTAGAACAACGGAGTTTAGGCCTTAGGATGTTGTGTTTTTGTGTGCTTTTGTGTATTTGCTCTTTATTGTGTTTCCTTTTACCTATCTCAGTGTACTTTTTGGAACTAGTATGAATTTTTGCACTAAATGTGTTTATATCAATGAAGTATGTTTCTTTGTCTCGATAGTCCCTTTCTATTCTCATAAAATTTTATTTTTACTATGATACATGTGCTGTGATTATATGTTAAAATTTGAATTTTAATGCATATATTGAGGGAAAGCTCTTGGAAGTAAACCCAAGTACCAATCCAGTTTGTGAGTTGTTTTGACATCATCAAAAAGGGGGAGAATGTTGAATCAAAAGTTTTGATGATTTGAAATAATTAGAGCCTAGAAGGAGAATATCAAAGGAGTATGAAAGCATAAAGTGAAGAAACCCAATGAAGATCAAGTGAAGAATTAGTTTTTAGGATTTCTCATTATGTACACTAGGTAAAAAACTTTAAATCTTACTTATTTATATTACTATAGTGTTCAAATGAGTTATTTTGAAGTTATTTGATGTTGGCATGTGTTAAAATTAAGATTTATTAGCTAACAGATGAATTTTACTATTTGACTCATGCTTATAATATGAAAAATTCGCACTTTGCTTGTAGATGTTCAAAGTTACAGAGGTCCAATATTTAATAGATGAATTTTGATTCTAAAATTTGAATTTTAGTTTATGCATAATTAGTAAAAGTGTGCAAAATATGCATGAAACATAGTTAAAATTTGATTGTTGATGAAGTTCAAAGTGAGTTCTAAGTCACAATCTCTAACAGACAAACTTTAAGCTTCAAAGTATAAACTTCAAATTGAGAACCTGCATGTCTTGTTGGAGTATGCCTCTGACAGATAAACTTTGCAGTTCAAAATTTGAACTTTGTAGTGAAGAACCTTTGTGTCATGTTCAACATGTCTCTGATAGATAAATTTTAGTTTATGAAATTCGAATTTTGAGTGCATTGTGTAAACTTGAAACAAGTGTTTAAACTCAACAGATGTATTTCCAATATGAAAATTCACACAAACTAACATGGAGCATCTTTTACAAACTCAAAATTCAAATGTCACTTGGTGACAGATGAATTTTGAAATTCAATGTTAAAGTACTTATCCTTCTATCTCCACGAAATTTGTCTGTTGAGCCCTGAAATTTAACTTTGGTGTGTCAGATGCATTTAATACGGTTAGTGAACGATTATTTTTGTAGAGTAACCATTAGTTAATGTCTTTAATGACTATATCTTATGTCTAATGATTAGTTAAGTCACAAATCTATAAATAGAATTTCATTTGAAGTTGTGGGCAACACACTTAGAACTGTCATATCTACTATGTTTAAGAGAATATTCACTTCTATAACAAAATCTTTTCTTCATTTAGAAGAAAAATTCTTTGTGAGGGGATTCATAAAGGGATAAAAGGAATCACTAGTGAGAGTGATTAAGAGATTTTTTGTGTTCTTAAAATAAAGCACAAGTATTATATTGTAACGTTATATGGAGCTCACTGAATTCTTGCTGATAATGGAAAATCTCAAGTAGTGAATTAATGACTGGATGTAGGTCAAGTGGATTGGACTAAATTAGGATAAATCACTGAGTTCTTTCTTCTCTTATCTCTTATATTTAATTTTCATTATACTCTATTTTTCTACAAACTTTTGCTTTCACTACTATATTATATTTTTACAGAAAAATTTAATACTTCCCAATTCACCCCCTCTTGAGAAGCCAGCATTCGTAACACATTGAAGTTAGCAATTCTTCTAGCAAAAAGCTTGAAAATCTTCTCTCATTTGCTACCTTTCCTCCTACAGTCAATCAATTGAGATAAATAACGATTTCATTTTTTCATATCTTCCTATTTCTTCATTTTAGTTATCATTTGCAAAGTATATGACTTCTTTCCATTCTCTTTCCATTCTTTTTTGTTCTAATGATGATTTTATAAAATACTAGTATTAAATTTAATTTCACGCACAATCCAAAACTGTAATGATCCTCCAAATGTTGTGGGCTATTTTTCATAGTTGTCTTTAATTTTTTTTTTAAAAAAATTATATGTTATATTTATGTGAGCACCACAATCATTAATTGTTGTTTTGGTAATTACGATATTCATGCAGGTAAAGATGAATCCTTCTTGGCAACAAAAGAACCTTAGAGAATACTGCAAAGCAAAGGGTATAACCATCATTGCATAATCTCCTTTGGGAGCCTAGGGAATGAGTTATGGTAGCAACGAAGTAATAATGGACAATGTATTATTACTATTGGAGATTGCTGAGGCTCATGGCAAAACTGTTGCATAGGTAGTCGTAACATAAATTTGACTTTCTTTCATATTTGAAAGGGTAACTCTATTGATCACTATCCACAATTCGGATTTGATATCCATTCCGTGGATTAATTCCTTGTAATGAATTGGCATTGATAAAGTTATCATTTGTGGTGTAATAGGAAAGTATTAGATGGTTCTATGAGCAAGGGTTGTGTAACATCCCACAAGATTAAACGATTGATCAAAAGGAGATCAAGTGCTAATATGGGTTAGAAATTTATTTATGGTTTGACAAAATTCAAATAGTTTTGAAATTTATATGTAAGGGAAAATTTGGAATTTCTAGGGGTTAAAATTTGTTTGAAGAGATGTGGCATGTGATTGAGTGAAATCCAATGACTTCTTATATATTAAACTTAGAAAAGATTTGGTGGTGCTTTGAAATGGTTTAATGAGGTGTTAGTTGCAAGAAGCATAATGTAATATTTTTTTGATGAAAATTGAGCAATTTTTTAAATTAATAAATTTGAGAGACCAAATGATATTATTTTGAAGTTAAACTTTTTGCATTGGAAAATAGATATCTCAAACTTTTTAAAGAGTCCTCATTTGATATTTTTCGAGGTCTATATATAGCTCAAGTTATAGGTTCCAAAATCATAGTCATGTGCATAACTCGTGCTAGGGGAAAAAATAGCTTCTTGCTGGAGCAAGCTCCTCGTGTTCCGTAGCACAAGTCGTAGAACTGATATAAAAGCCCAATATTTCTAGCATTTTCAAATGGGAGGAGTTAGGGATTTGTGGTGTAGCAACTTTGGGTGGTTTTCCCAAAGGTTTGGGAATGTGATTCTTCATAAGATTGAGGCTTGGAATCATCAAGTAAGTGATTTTTCTCATTTATTCTTTTGAATTTTGAATATTTTAAGGTTTAAATCTGGTTTCGACGTTATTTGAGCAAATATTCAGTAGTGGGGTGTGATTTTATTGATACTTTTGATGCTAGGATGTGTTTGGAAGCTATCTTTTGGATTGGGTACTTGAGATTTGTTAAGACTATGTTTGGTACACATAAAAAGATTTCATAATAGGGAGAATGAAAGAAAAATTTTTTTGAAATATATTTGATATACATCATTCAAACTTTTTCTATAAATAAAAATAGTTCTTTCATATAATCATTCTCCCTTTCCATTTTCTTCAAAATGGCTTCTTCCTACTAAACATAGCCTAAGTTTTGTTTGGTAGAAGGTGTATATGCGAATTTTCACTTGGAACCCTCTGTACTCTTATAAAGTGTTTCCCAAATCCCTTGTGAAAATTCCTTATAGAAAAATCCTTTCTCCAAATGATGAAATAATTTTGTATAGAATGAAAAACTCTCTAATATAGAGTAAATGAGACAGTTGAAGTGTAATAAATGAAGTGTTAGTGGGTAAATGGCTTTGACTAAAGATTTCAGTAGACTTTCAGTATTTACAACATAAATTTATTATCCACAACTTCAAAATGAAGTTATATTTATAGATTTATGACTTAACTATATGTTAGACATAAGATCTAGCCGTTAGAGATGTTACCCAATAATTACTCTGCAAAACTAGCCATTCACCAACCACATTAAATGTATCTGACACACTGAAATTTGAATTTTGGGTGTCAACTGTAACACCTTACTTTTATCTATATTTTCTCATATATTATAATATATACAATGTCCAATTAGCTCATATTAAGAGCTTGAACCATTAATAGAACCAAAATATTTAAATAAAAAAATGTGGTACTATTCATTTGGTTCTCAAGTTTTCTGGACAAATTTTGAAAAATCATAACTTAATCCAGAAAAAATTGTATCAATATGGTTCAATTCTCTAAATGAAGCTAGAAACATGATATAGAAGATAAAAATATGAAAACCTCCTTTAACCTGACCAATTAGTACAGTTTATTACTCAAACTTATACTGTACAAATGGTCATTTCTCTCTTTTCAGGATTTTGGCTATAACTTTAAAAATTCATATCTAACTCTATACTGAACCAAATCATGCATTCTATATGCCATTGGAAAGATATATATGTCTACTTACCTTCATATTTTTCTTATACATTTATTTAGTCTAGACAGGGCATGATTTCAACTTAAATTACTAAGGGTTAGAACCTCACTCTTATTGGAGCAGTCTTGGGAAAACTTGTATATCTCTCATTGTACAACTCCAATTGAATTCAAACCAGTGGCATGTTGAACTCAAAACATATATCATTTCAAACATATAAATCACTGAATTTTTGGAGCTCTGTACTATTTTATACTTCCTTTCAAAATATGGAATCATACCTTGAAATTATCATTAAGCATCATTCTCTTCTTCATTCTCCTTGCCTTTTCTTTGGACTCCTTTGCCATAGATTGTGCCTAGTCATTTGGGATACTTGAGGGGATGAGATTGGGCCAATCTCAGTAGCAAGTTACATTTCATGCAATTATGTCAATCATGTCAAATAAACTCACATTTGATCAGATATAATCACATCAATCATATTTAAACAATAAATTGCCACATTGGTCATAAAAAATTCGGCAGCATAACGGCTTAGAAAATGGAAATCCCGAGGAATAAAACCCCTCATTTTACAGCCAAAACCAATCAAAGCAATCAGAATTGCAATATGGCAACACAATTTAATCATAGAAAGACAATGAAAGAACATAAAGCAAGAATACGAAACTTAGCTACCTTTGGTGCTTGCCCTTGACTTTCCTCTTTAAACCAAAGCTTCCTCTATTTTTACCAAGCTTCCTCAAGTCCCTAAACATCATTCAACACTCACTTTATTCATTGGTTTCAAGAGTTACTTCTTAAATACTCACAAAACCCTAGAATTTCATTTTCTTCACCTTAAGCTTTTTATCTAACCCCATACTTGCTCTTAAGGTTTTGGACCATGGGGAATCCATTTTTAGCATCAAATTAATGAAATTCCAACCTTAAGACACTCAAATGATCTGTCCAAAAAGCTGCTCCAAAGGAAAAAGAATGGTTCTTTCACAAACTTGCTTAAAACATACCATACTTGTTTCCTTTAGTAAAATATCATGCTTTCTCTTGATTTTATGGCTTAAAAACAACTTTTCTTTCCATTAATCATGCTTGGCCAGATTAGAACAGTGGATGAAGGAGAGAAAATTTCAAGGAAACTAACTCATAGAGCTTAGGAACTATGCTAGAACACTTAAAGAACACAAGATGTTTGCTTACCAATTTTCCTTGCGTTTCTTCCTTATTTTTTCTTCTCTTTTTCTTTCCTCCTATGTGGCCTTCTTTTCCTCCATGGTCAGACCACTCTTCCCCTCTTTTCTTTGCTAATTCATCTTCCCCTCTTTTCTTTGCTAATTCATCTGCCAAACTATGAGGAAGGAGGGAGTATATATAAAAATCATCAACCAATGAAAACTTGCCACCTAATGACTTGATTTTTCTAGCTTTTTCATGAAAATAATAAAACATGACTATTTTGACATGTGCAGCTTGTGGAGCACGAAATAGAGGGTATTTTGGTCCAAAAATTTTAGTTATTTACTTATCCAGATATATTCTGGACCGGTCTGGATAATTAAAGCTACTTTAGCAGTATATTTTACTATTATTGGGATACTAATTATAATCATAAAATTAACAAAATATAATTATCCCAATTGGTCCAAATATAAGACCCACACATTTTTCTTGAATGAATACTGCTTCTTCCTGCAGTCCAGACTGACATTTATCGGGTAAGATATTAATATTAAATCATAATTACCCAATAAATATTATTTTGATCTTAATAAATTTCATACTATATTCCATTGGTCTTAGCTCATTGAGAGCTTCATTTTGACTATAATTTTTCATATTTGCAAAAATACCCTTGACCCGGGATAAATTTATACTTTTTAAAACTTTCAGGTCATTAGGTGTAATTTGCCCCAAAATTTATAAAATTTGCTTCAATTCTTGCGCGCGTCCACCGCCTTCTCCTTCATCGCCTTCTCTCTCTCTCTCTCTCTCTCTCCTTTTTTCTCCTATAGGCAAAATCATCATTTACATAATTTTTAGGGACAAAATGGTCATTTTTTTATTTTTTCTTCTGACCGAGATAATTGCCCTCTTTATCTTATATTATATAAAATGGTGTATATCCATTTTTGCAAATTTTTTATAGATTTTAAAATATTGGGCCTTAAACATGAAAGAAAAATTTTGGGATATTACATCAACAGACAAATTTCGCGAAGACCATAGGCTAAAGGCTTTAACGTTGAACTTCCAAAATTTGTTTATTCAAGAGTAAAATTTGAATTTGGATTTTGTCAAATATATCTTGTAACACCTCGTACTTAGACTCATTTCCCATGTATTAAACTATATTTAAGTCCATTAATGTTTGATTAAAGACTTGATTACATAAAACAACTTAAACCAATTTATTCCATTTGAGGTACTCTTCCCTTAGTTAACTTCTTTTCACCCGGTGAAATTTGAAAATTCGTAATTAAATTAAGAAAAATCATATTGATATGGTTCAAGTCTTTAAATATAGCTTAAAAGATTCTATACATGGGAAAAATGTTGAATAGGGAAATTACTTGGCCAACTTATACAGTAAATTCATATTATCTTTAGTGTAGCAATGATTATTTTTGAATATTTCTGATTCTGACCATAACTTTGAGAAATCACCATAAATCATATACAACTCAAATTGAGTGATCTTTATGTATATGAAAACCTACACATGTCTAGTTTTCATACATATAAAACACTCATACATTGAATATATTGAAATATATACAGTACTTCGAATTCCCAACAGTGTTCAGAAAGGTCTCTTGCATTCTTCCAACTTTCCAAAATACACACTAATATATACATAAATAGCTATAACTTGCCTTTATCTTACATGATACTCCATAACAACCTAGAGGAACATATTAACATGGAAACACAGCATGATCATGTCCCATAAGATTTTACATAACCTCTCATATAATAGTATCAACCTAAGCATCATTATCTTGAACATTAACTTGCTTCTCCTTGTCTTTCCTTTCTTGGGTAATCTTGCCATAACTTGAACCTAAAATTTGTTAGACATTTGGAAAGGGGTGAGATTCAAAGAATCTCAGTAGCAACCACCATCATGCACATATATCATCATATGTATTGCAAGTATTCATCTAAAAGCACATCAAGCATGCAATCAAATCATTTTGGTATAACTATTTTATAAAAATTTGGGCAGCACTTCCCCTTGTATTTGGACATATCCAGGGTCACATTACCCTTCAAACAATCCAACCAACAATGCCAAATCATCACAAGACAATATTCCAAACATTAAACACATCATTCAAACCAAGCAACATCAATGACAATACATAAGCATAGATAGGTGAGTTAGCTACCTTGAGCTTTCCAAGTTCCACTAAACTTTGTACACCTTTCCCTTAATCTTCTAACACTCCTTTGGATCCTATAGCATCATAAAATAATGTCATTAACCACTGATTATACAATTTCCTTTACAAAGTGCTCACTTGAACCAAAATTTACACTTTGTTATCTATAAAGCATTCATTGTACAACATACTTATTCTAACATATTTTGGACCCAAGGAATCCCTTTTTGGGGTCAAAATCATGAAATTCCCTTCCTAATTCAAACCCTAATTAGACAGAAAATTTCATAAAAATATAGAAAAATAACTACCCGATCAATTTGAAATCTAATGCCATATTCTTGCATCTTGAAGCATTTCTAGGCATTTCTATGGTTTAGTTTCTTCATAGCCTCATTTTCTCTCTCAATAACTTCCATGACTGAAACTTTAAGAGAGAGAGGAGTGAAATTACCCCATAGAACTAGCCTAACCCACAAGAGAACATAGTTTTATGGTCATAGAAGTTTACTTTGGTGTATATGACTTCAATCTTTTCCTCCTTGCTCTTCCTTTGCTCTCCAAAGATTTTTTCTCTCTCTCACTCTCTTGGCCGCTAACCAGACGTGAAATGAAGGGAATGAAGTGCTCAAATACTTAACTCAAGTGCTTGAAGAGAGATATGAGACAAGCGAATAGTTTAGTTAGCTTAATTAACCATTTTGAGTTACTTTTTTAAAAGCTTTTCCATAAATTCCCTTCTTATCCCTAGTCTAGTAATATCATACCCTTATCCAGTTTTTTGGCCAAAAATTGATTCAATAATTTATATGAACCAAAATACCCTTTACCGATTAAATTTACCTATACTGATTGAGTATTTTTACCAAAATTGTCATTAAATTGGTAAAGAATTATCCAATAATTAATTTTTCTCCAAAATCATTATTTTTATCTAAAATATATTTTAGCAAGGTCCAATAATTGTCCTTGAATCAATACTGTCTTTTCCTGCAGTCTAAACTGACTTTTATCGGGTAAAATATTAACATTAAATCATAATTACCCAATAAATAATATTTTGATCTTAATAAATTTCATACTATATTCCATTGGGCTTAGCTCATTGAGAGCTTCATTTTGAGTATAATTTTTCACATTTACAAAATTGCTCTTGACCCGGAACTTATAATTTTTAAAACTTTCGGGTCATTAGGTGTAATTTATCCCAAAATTCATAAACTTTTCTTCAATCCCCTCTATACGTCCACTGACTCCTTTTTTTTTTTTCCTTATTCTTTTTCTTTTTGTTTCCAGAGGTAAAATTATCATTTTTTCTTTTTTCTTTTCACTGAGATAATTGACCTCTTTATTTTATTTCATGCCAAATGGTGTATATCCATTTTTGCAAATTCTTTATAGATTTTAAAATATTGAGCCTTAAATATTCAAAAAAAAAATTTTTAGGATATTACATATCTTATGTTAAAACATATGAATTTTCAAATTCAAAGTACATATATTGAGTGTGAACAGTTATTTTATGTTTTTACAGTGCACTTAAAATTCAAATTTTAGAATGTCAAAATTCGTCTGTAGTGACAAAATAAACATGACACAAAAGTTCTACTTTGAGAAATTCAAATTTTGCACTTTTAAAATTCGTCTGTCAGAAACACCTCTAATCATACTTACAAGTCTTCATTCAAAAATTTGAATTTTGAAATCCAAAATTCGTCTATAAGAGGGATTGTCTTGAACTCAGTTTACATTTTAATATTAGATAAACTTTGACATGACTTTAGACTAATTTTTCACATTTGCTTAACTATGCTTGACTCAAAATTCAAATTTTAACACTTGAAATTCATCCGTCAGAGGTGACATCTTTGTAACTTCAAATTTCAGTAAGCAAAGTTTGAATTTTCAATGAAATATATAAATTTTAACAACTCAAAATTTCGTCTGTTTGTCAATGTTTTTCCAATTTGATATATGTTAACATAGGATAACGTGAAAAACACTTATTTAAATGCAATGGGAGTTTGAGTAAGTAAAATCAAAGCATTTTACCTTATGTACAAAGTGAGAAATCCTAACAACTAATTCTTCATCTATTTCTTCTTGGATTTCTTCACTTGAGTGCTCTTACACTCCTTTGATATTTTCCTTCCAAGCTCTAGTTGTTTAGAATCATCAAAACACTTGATTCAACATTCTCCCCCTTTTTAATGATGACAAAACAACTCGTAAACTGGATTAGTACTTAGGTTTGTTTTTAAGAGCTCCCCATCAACACATGCATTAAGATTTAAGGATAAGTACAGCACACGCAAGAGAGTAGAAGAAAAATATAGAATCACATTGTATTAATGCATTCAAATTTAAGTACAGTGATTCAATTAAGACAGAAAGCAAGTACATGACATTGTAAGAAAGTAAGATTAACATTTCAATACTAACAACCCTAAGATCTTCTCTTGCTTGTTCACTTTTTCTTGGGCTTGGACTTTTTGCTATAGGTCTTGCCAGATTGCCTAGCTTCAGACATCCTAGTTTACTCAGTTTTCTTCTCCTACTTTTTAGCATCATCAGGAATAGGAGCGTGCATAGAGGGAGGAGGAATCTATGACACAGGAATAACATGAAGAGGGACAGGGATGAATGACACTGAGGAGAGGATTTGAGGAAGAGTTGTTGAGTCTTTATCTCCATCATCTTCCTTATAAGATACTTCAAGGAGTTCCTGTATTTCCCTTCTAGTGTTTGCCAATCGAGCTTTTTGCTCCTCTGTTAGACTATATTTGGAAGATGGAGGCTGAGGGATAGGAAGAGGAAACATTTCATCAAGCCTTTTCTTCTGAGTTTGCACAATGGCATCATGTGCAATGGTATCAACATCTACGTAAGGGACAAGGCTTCTTTTCTCATTTAGTGGAACCTAGATTATGGGTGCAACAGTGATGACTGCAACTAATTTCTCCATTTGCTCAAATTCTTGGGATGACAAAATTGAGTCTTGAGTAACATGTAACACCTCTATTTAGGATCGTTTCCCATGTATTAGGCCTTATTAAAGACCAATTATACTTAATTAGAAGTTTGAATCACATAAATGTCATAATAAAATTTTCCAAATTTTGGGTACTATTCATTTAATCAAATTTCTTTTTCCCGACTAAATTTCAAAAAATCATAGCTAATTCAATAAAAATCATGTGAAAGTGATTCAAGTCTCTATGCATAGATTAAAACATTATTTACACGAAAAAAATATCAATCAGAGCAATTACTTGGCCAATTTGCACTGTAAATTTTGTGAATTTCTACTGTTCATATGGTCAATTTCAGAAATTCCAATTTTTTGGGCTAATTTTGAAAATTTACTATAAATCGTAAATTGATGTAAATTGAGTGATCTTTGGACTATATGAAATATCTTTATGTCTAGTTGTTAATAATATATAAATTCATACTTTATACATTAAGAAGCCCATACTGTAGTATGATCATTTGGTAGTAGTTAGAATGACTATTTTTATCCTAATACTTACAATACAAAAATTGTAATATATTCACATGACCATATTTCATCTTCATATCATGCAATACATTAGCTAGGACTTAAAGGAACATAAAAACTTGGAGAAACAAATTTATCATTACATTTACAAATTTATACAAAAACTCGAAATTCATGGCCAATGCTAGTTTTATCAATTTAAATATCAAATTCTTTCTCCTTTCCCTTCTCTTCCTTGGAGGTCTTGCAATTATTACTACCTAACCATGGTTAATATGTGGGAGAGTGAGATTTAAAGAATCCCAGTAGATAAATCCCATACATGCCATCATATCATCACATTTTTCATAAAAATATCACATAAACCTTAATTCATCACATAGGTACATTTGAACATATAAATTTTATAAAAATTTTGGCAAAGTTTCATTTTATAAAATAGACATCCCAGGGCTCCAAACCCCTCATACAACTCAGCCAACAATATAGAAATATCACAAATCAACATTTCATATATATGCCATGATGTCAAATATCAAAGAAACAATAATGACAATGTGATGTTAGTAAAGAAAATTATCTATCTTATAGCACTTCATTGCTTCCCACACTTTGTCCAACACTTCTTGGACCTTCTAACACTTCTCCAAACTTTCTTAGGCTTCCTCAAACCTAAACATATTATCAAACAATTACTCAAGCTAATGGTTCCATGAATTTCTTCAAAAAGTGTTCATGAAACCCTAATTCTTCAAAAATTCACCAAAAATTCATTCCTAGCTCAAAATTGATGAATTATACCTCTATTCCATGTAATTTTTTATGAGGAATCAAAATATGGCCTCATAATTACCAAATTCCATATCTAGTATGGTTACTATTCATTCCAAATTAAGCTTCAAAAACCTAAAAATTTCACTTTCTTAATCTTAAGCTTTTTCATGAAATCATCACTTGTTCCTAAGGTTTTGAACCATGGGGAACCCATTTTTGAGGTCCAATTTATGACATTCCAACTCTAAGTATGAACATTAGCTCATAAAAAATTAGGAAAATTCAAGAAAAATTTCTACACTTTGTTATACAATAAACTACTTGCATACTCAAGCTTTAAATGAACATTCTATCATTTCCCCTATGATTTATAGTTGGAAAACTCCATTTCTTGCTAAATCATGCCATGGACAGAACCTTCAGATAAGGAAGAAGGATAACTAATCCATAAACCATGATTTAAAAATCATAGATAGCAAGCTTGAAGTGGTAGGATACAAACTTACCAACTAGAGCTTTAAATTTCCTTGAATTTTCCCTCTTTCTTTCTCTCTTTCTTTCCTTCCCTTTCTTGCATTTTCTTTTCTGTTTTCCTGCTGGTTTTCATGCGTGAAGATGGTGAAGAAAGAGAAGGGTTTGAGTGATTAATTATGCACTTAACCATGGTTAGCAAGTTAATCAAACTAAAATACATTTTTGACTTCAAAAATCAACTACTTCTTGGAGAAGTTTGGACCAAAAATTTGCTGCCCCATCTGTCCCATTTTCACGCCAATGGGGAGGTATTCATGTGTCCTAAATTGCTCAATTTTTCCTGGTCAAGATATATCTTGAACCAAGTAATTTTAACCGTACCGATAAAACTGCTTTTTGTAGTAATTTAGCATTTTTGGGCTATAGGACTATTCTAATTTTATTTTTATATTTTCATAATTATCCTGTTCCAAATGATATCTGTGTATGGCCCATATCTTATTCCAATTTCTTTTTAACCATTGGTAGGGCCCACAGTTTACTTTATCGGTTTACTGTTACTTTTGGATACTCGGCACTGATTATTTCTTTATTATTGAATATTAACTCTCAGTACCATATACCATTGGACTTCTCTCATCAAGGGCTTCGTTCTGATAGTAATTTTATATATTTACAAAAATACCCTTAACCTGGGGTTAAATTATAATTTCTGAAACTTTCGGGTTATTAGGTGTAATTTTTTCCAAGGGCTTTTCTATTTCTTCTTCACATAATTTTTATAAATTTAGCGACATGGATGTCATTTTTGATATTCTTTAGGGGTAAAAATATAATTTCTCATTATTCCATCTGACTGAAAAAAATGACCTCTTTGCTCTTTTTCACGTAAAATGGTGTCTGTCTGTTTTCATGAATTTCTTGTACATTTCATGTTATCATTTATTTCTTCCTCTTTCATTACTTTATATCTAGTAAAATTTTGGGATATTACACAACATCCTTCATTATAGGCTCGTGAGTGCCTTTTTCCTGAGGAGCTTTTTCCTCCATGGCATAATTTAAGGGTAGACTAGGGCTTGTCTTATTGTTGGAGGCCTGTGGGGTAGCAGCAGTGTCAGCAGCCCCAATTTCAACATTTGTAGCACCAGGCTCAGGGGATTCCAGTTCAAATGGACTTAGAGCTTTAGGAGTTGCAGATTTGGTAAGCTTAAAGGTTTTAGGCTAAGGTAGAGCTTATATGGAGGGGATAACACTTCTGATGTCTTCATAGGCATCAACAACCACTTTTATGTTCTTGGCTAATTGTGTGATCTGATCCTACAGGTAAGTAAACTTGGCATTTTACTTTTCTCTGATGCTCAGCATGAGTGCAGATAGGCTATCATATAGCTCAGTGACTTTGGTTAGCTTGGACTAGGTAGATGGTGTAACACCTTACTTTTAAACTCATTTCCCATGAATTAGACTCTTTTTAAGTCAAATTATACTTGATCTTAAGCTTGTAAGAATGAAAATCAGAATTTCCAAAATTTTTGATTATTGTTCATATGGTAGTTTCTGTGACATCCGGGCGCTGACGAGGGCGGGGAGCGATCGCCGGTGCAAGAAAAGTTGGGGGCTTCAGATAAATTAGCGAGGATAAAGTAATGAGGCACCGGCAAGGAGTGGCTCCTGGCAGGCTTCTAAGCGGGAGGGACATATGAATGAATCGAATACATACCAGAACGAGAGGGATCCAGAGACTGTATAGGTATGGGACTATACGGTTAAGGATAGCTTAAAGGAATTGATAGGTACTACCTATACCAACAAGGTGCACCTACCTTTTCGGTAGCCTATCCCTTAAGAACTCCTCAGTTAAGCGTGCTTGACCTGCCCCAATTATGGGATGGGTGACCTCCTGGGAAGGAGGTGTGTGAGTGAGGACAAAGCACACCGAAAGGGCTTGTGTTGGTCTGTGGGGACAGTCGTCAATCCCGAATAGCGGCCGGACGTTACAGGTGGTATCAGAGCCCAGCCTCTCTCAGTACGGTATGGTTCGGGGACGAACCAAGCGGAAGCTGGTGGGCATGTGACATCCGGGCGCTGACGAGGGCGGGGAGCGATCGCCGGTGCAAGAAAAGTTGGGGGCTTCAGATAAATTAACGAGGATAAAGTAATGAGGCACCGGCAAGGAGTGGCTCCTGGCAGGCTTCTAAGCGGGAGGGACATATGAATGAATCGAATACATACCAGAACGAGAGGGATCCAGAGACTGTATAGGTATGGGACTATACGGTTAAGGATAGCTTAAAGGAATTGATAGGTACTACCTATACTAACAAGGTGCACCTACCTTTTCGGTAGTCTATCCCTTAAGAACTCCTCAGTTAAGCGTGCTTGACCTGGAGCAATTATGGGATGGGTGACCTCCTGGGAAGGAGGTGTGTGAGTGAGGACAAAGCACACCGAAAGGGCTTGTGTTGGTCTGTGGGGACAGTCGTCAATCCCGAATAGCGGCCGGACGTTACAGTTTCCACTTTGCCGATTGAACTTTGAAAATTCATAACTAATTTTAGAAAAATCATTTCATAGTGATTCAAATCTCTAAAAATAGATAAATATGAAAAATATGAAACAGAGCATTCTCTTGACTAATTTATACAGTTTATTTCTCAAACATTTACTGTACATTTGGTCATTTTCTCATTACCCAGGATTTTGGCTTTATATTTAAAAATTCATTGCTCACTCTACCGTGAGCCAATTTATCTATTCCTTATGTCATTGGAAATCCCTATGAGTCCACTTTCTAGAAATATTTTTTTTGTATATTTATTCAACTTGTACCGGGCATAACATTAACTTAACTATTATGGGTCTGAACACTACCTCTACTGGAAGAGTTTTAAGAGAAATTACATAACTCCTTCTTTATAGTTCCAAATGGTTTCAAACCAGTGGAATTAGTTTCCTAAGACTTGGATCTTTCCACAAATGCAAATAACTAAATTTTTAGAGCTATAAACGATTTTATAGTTCTTTTTGAAAAATCCAGTGTTCACAGTATAAGTTCCAGTTTTTCCAATACTGTCCAGTTTTGAATGCTAAGTTCAAAAATTTATTATAATTCATTCATTTATCCAATTTAGGTGTTATTTAGCTCTATGAAAAGCTTGTTCTGTCTACTTTAAGAGCATGTATAACACTTATATAGGATGCTCTGTTTTGAATAGAGTTCCCCTGCTCAAATCAATACTAGTCATCTTGTTCATAATTATGTCATAACTCATATAATAAACTTCATAAACCTCATTCATCAACATTTATTGATCCAAATCCACACATAACATCATAAGAGGACTTTAAAGAACATAATCATGTATAATTACAGAATTTCATCTCATACATACATGATACATATTTTCTCAACTTAACATTATAACTTGCAAAATCAAGTAATTATCCATCGTCTTCTTCATTTCCCTTGCATTTGTTTGAATACTTCCATGTCCTTTCCCTAACATAGTTAATATTTGGAAAGGAATGAGATTCAAAGAATCTCAGTAGTTATATCCAATTATGCATTCACATTATCATATCATTTCATAAAATAATCAATGAAAATCATAACTTCATATTATGCCATACAATTCCATAAAAATTTTGGCATGGTAACACTTTGTAAAATGGATATCCTAGGTCATAAAACCCTTCAAACATTCAGCCAACAATGAAAATATATCATAAAGCATTCAAACAACTATATGGCATAGTCATATTATCATGGAAACAAAGTATGAGAACATTAAGTATAATAGGAAAAATAACTACCTTCTTGCTTTTCAATGATCTCCAAACTTTATGGACACTTCCATTGATTTTAAAACACTTGTTGGAACCCTATTACATCATAAAATGATACCATGAGCCACTGATTCATTAAGCACATTCACAAAGTGGCATACTTGAACTAAAAATTCTATTTTATTTTCCCTTGAGCTTTTCTTGTACAACATACTTGTATCTAACTATTTTGGACCCAAGAAGTCCATTTTTGGGGTCAAAATCATGAAATTTCCTTTCCTTTTCAAATCCTAAATAGGCAGAAATTTTCAGAAAAATGTAAAAAAAAACTACCCGATCAATTTGAAATCAAATGCCATATTTTTGCATCTTGAAGCATTTCTATGGTTTAGTTTCTTCATGACTCTATTTTCTCTCTCTTCTCTCTCTCTAGGCTGAAACTTTCAGTGGTGAAAATGAGAGAAAATAGCCCAAAAACTCACCCTAAGTGCTTGGAATCACAAGATGTGAAGAATAAAAGCTTACCTTGAACACCTAGTCTTTCTATTGTGCCTTTTTCATGCTCTCTCTCTCACTCTTGCTTCTGTTTCAGTCATGTAAATGGAGCAGATGAAGTGTTGGTGAAGGCTTAACTCAAGACTTAGATGAAAGATATCAAATAAGAGGTAAATCATGGTTAATTATATTAACCTTAAGTTACTTTATTTAAAAGCTTTTATGATATTTCCCTTGGAGTCCTCTCTGCTATACAGCAAGTCAATTTTCCTTGTTTTTGGCCAAAAATTTGCTTCAATAACTTTTATGGATCAATATATCCTTTACTGATTGAATTCGCCCGTACCAATTGACTATTTTTGCTAAAATTGTCATTATATTAGTACAGGATTATTCAAAGATATCTTTTAGACCAAAATCATTATCTTGACCCAAAATATATTTTAACAAGGTCCAATCATTGTCCTTTAATCAATACTACTTTTTCCTGCAGTTTAAACTAACTTTTATTGGATAAAATATTAATATTAAACCCTAATTACTCAATAAATATTTTTTTGATCTTAATAGATTCCTTACTATATTCCATTGGACTTAGCTCATTAAAAACTTCATTTTGACTATAATTTTTCATATTTCCAAAAAAACCCTTGACTCGGGAAAATTTATAATTTTTAAAATTTTCAGATTATTAGGTGTAATTTTTGCCAAACTTCTTTCTCTTTTTCCTCCTACCGTTAAAACCATTTTTAAGGGACTAAATTGCACACATTCTTAATCCTTGGGGCTAAAATGCAATTTTCTCATTTTTCCATTTAACTAGGAAAAATGACCTTTTGGCCCTTCTTTACGCTTAATGGTGTCTCACCATTTTTCCCAATTCCTTTTGCATTTTACGATATCAACCTTTTCATTTTTAGGCCTTAAATGCATTATTCACATTTTGTTTCTCATTTGGGAAATGACCGTTTTACCCTTAAGTCAGGTCAAAACATAATTATCCATTCTTTCAGGTACTTTCTTGTAATTTCATCCAAAGACCAATTTTTTATTATTTCTTTTTCAGTATTTACATTAACTTTCAAATTGGTCTATCTCTCAACTTAAACCTCTTGGATACGCAATACTTATACCATTGCTCTCAGCTTGGAATGGGCTTTCATTCAAGTGGTATATTGCATATTTTCCGGAGAGAATTCTGTAATTAATTTCTGCTAAGGACCTTATGGAAAATTAATTCTAATTAAGGATCGAACATAACTTCTTCAGAAAATTAGATGAGAAATTAATTCCTTCTAAGCCCGATTATATATAACTTTTTCATCTCGCTTCGTTTCTCATCTTTTATTCATTTTATAATATCTCATAAAAAGAGGGATATTACAGATGGAGTGGAGGGTTAAGGTGTTTGAGTGGTTTGTACAAGAGGTGAGATAGTTTAAGATGGTTGTGGTGAAGGAGAAATATGCTGGGATGGCTGTGGTAAAGGCTGGGTATGTGGTATAACCTCAAAAGTTCCTTCTTACTGTTAGCCTTCCTAAAAAAATAGGTCCTCTGACTTCCCTGCACCTTTGCTAATCCATCTTCCTTCCTTTCTTTCAATGCCCATTTGCTGCAGCTCTTCCTCCTTGAATACTTCAGTAGGCTTTCCTTTTCCCTTCTCCAAGTGCTTAATCTTTGCATACTAAAGCATCTTGATGATTATTGAGGCATAGGGCAAGGTAGAATCTCTCCTTTGATCCCTTGTCTTGATCATATGCTAGAAGATGACATGGCTTAGATTTAGCAGCTTTTCATGCATTAGACCAATCATCACATGAGCCTCAGCCATTGTAATCAAATTGAAGCTTTCCCCTTTGTTAAAGATAATCTTGGACATTATGTAGTGCAGGACCCTAGCTTGGACACTCAAATTAGAAGGCTTTATCAATCTTAGGGAAGGCCTATCACCTTTTGAATAAGGTGTTCAGGACTGTGCTCTTCTTATAGTTCAAGAACTGGCCACCTTCCTCATCTTTTTCTTCATCCTTATCCAAGTATCTTGAGGTAGTAATGTCAACCATGAGGCCATCTTGCCCAGGGATCTCTAAGACTTCATTGATAGTCTCTTCAGAGAGCCACAGAGTTTTAGACCTTAGATTAACCTGTCATCTCCTTTTTCTGCTATTGTAAGATAGAGCAGCATACCACGTTTTGATTACCTCATCATCATATCTTTCCTTAATCTCCAATAGATTCTTATATCTCACCAGCCATAACCCAGCATCAAAATTGTTGGAAATTAGAAAATCTTCCAAGTTGGTACAATGATGATTGATTACCTTCTTACTGACAAACTTTGTGTTGTACTCCTCTAATATCTGTGCAGTGCTACATAAAGGTTCCGTTGTTAGTTGCAGTTCTTCTAATGTTATGCTGGAAGAGGAGACAACAGGGGTTGGTTTCTTTGATTCAGCCTTGGGTGTAGTTTTCTGCTTTTTAGAAGGCATTCCCTTATTGGATTTTCCTTTTCTGTTCTTTGTTTCACCTTCCTTAGACATGTATTGGGACTTAACCGCCTTTTTGGGTTTGGACTTCTCTCTACCAGCGTTAGAATTCTTAACCCTAGCCATTTTTGTGATAGACTATTGATGAGAGATGCTATGAAGGGGTTCATAAGGTGCAGGTAAGAGTTTAATTGGTGGAAAATGAAGATTCATTGACAGAATCAATGAGAAATTAAGAGAGGAGGCGAACAGATTTGAGACAGAGACAAATAGGGTTGCATCTGTTTAGAGTGAGAAAATTCAGATTAGCTTATGTAACCGTTCAACAGACAAATTTTGAGGGCTAAAATTTGAATTTCAAGCGGTTATGTAGCTTATCAAACGAAGAAGGCTATTTGACAGACAAATTTTTATTTTTAAAGTTCCTTTGTTAGTAGCTTAGTTTAGAGTACATTTCTCAATAGACGAACTTTCAGTCATCAAAGTTTGAATTTGGAGAGATCAATCATGTTGCAAACAAAGAAGGACAAGGTTAACAGATGAATTTCAGCCCTAAAATTTGTCTAACAGAGACTTGTCATGTATATATACTTCAACAGACGAATGTTGTGCCCTTAAAGTTTGAATTTTGAGGATTCGTTACAAGGCACACAAGTAAAGAATGTTCAACAAACAAATTTTGAAATTAAAAAATTTGAATTTTAAGACTTTGTAAATAGATTTTTTGAAATGTGAATTTTGAGTTGTTAAAATTCATATGTTGAATACTTGAACACAGTCAACATTCATATTATCTTTCAGAAATTCAAATTTTGGCCAATCAATAGATGAATTTCAAACAAGTTAAAAGTATTGTAGCAACATGTGAGGTATTGAAATGCATCTGTTTAGCCCTTAAGTTCGAATTTTAAGCATGTCAGTTCTTTCAAAATCATAATCTAGCATGGGAATTCGTCTAATAACATCCAAAATGCGAATTTTAAATAATTGAACTTACAGATAGGGCTTGAAAATTTGAATTTCCAGCTCTGTTTCAGCATCTGTTGACTACGCAAGTATGATAAACTCTATTATATTGATATTACGATCATTTAAGTTCATGAGGAGTTCCTGCAAAACATCTTAAACATACTTTGATGCTTAAGTTAATATAAATTTTAATAACTTAACTTCAGAAAATTAAATGGATTCAGTTAGAAACTTGCTTACAGTTCATTGGGATTTACCATTCCTAATTCTCTCCTGATCTTACAGTATCTGTCTTCTGCAAGTGGCTTTATCAGGATGTTTGCCAGTTGTTCTTCAGTAGGGACAAATTCTAACTTGATATCTCCTTTCAAAATATGGTCCTATATAAAGTGGTGTCTCATTTCAATATGTTTTGTCCTTGAATACATGACTGGATTCTTTGTGATATTGATGGCACTTTGGTTATCACATTTTATTGGTATTTCCTTCATTTCAATCTCAAGATCTTCAAGTTGTTGCTTCATCTAAAGGACTTGAGCACAACAGCTACCTACTGCTATATATTTAGCTTCTGATGTGGAGAGAACTACACTATTTCGCTTCTTACTGAACCATGAATCCAAGGATCCTCCAAGAAATTGGCACATTCCACTTGTGCTCTTTCTATCAGTTTTGGATCAAGCAAAGTCAATATCAATGTATCCTATGAGCTCTTCCCCATTGCCCTTTGGATACCATAGTCTCATCTGTGATGTTCTAATTACATACCTAAATATTCTCTTCACAACAGTTGCATGGGACTCTTTAGGACATGATTCGAACCTAGACACATGTAGACACTAAATATGATGTTAGATGTGCTTGTAGTTAGGTACAATAAGGAACCAATCATTCTCATATATTGAGTTATATCAAAGAGTTGTCCTCATTCATCCATACCAAGCTTTGTTGCAATGGCCATAAGAGTTCCCATTGATTTGACATTTTCCATTCCAAACTTTTTTAGCAGCTCCTTTAGATATTTTGATTGATTGAAAAAGATGCCATCATCACATTGTTTGATTTGCAATCCAAGGAAGAAGTTGAGCTCACCTATAATTGACATCTCATATTCACTCTGCATTAACTTGGAGAAATTCTTGCAAAGAGATTCATTAGTAGCACCAAATATAATATCATCAATATAAATTTGAACAATGAGTAAGTCTTTATTTTCCTTTTTAGTAAACAATTTGTATCAACTTTCCATCTATTAAACCTCTTTTCAATTAGGAAATTGCTTAATCTTTCATACCAAGCTCTAGGTGCCTATTTTAAGCTATAAAGAGCTTTCTTCAGTTTATATACATGGTTGGGCTTTGTTGGGTCCTCAAAACCTGGAAGTTGATCAACATAAACTTCTTCTATGATATAACCATTTAGAAAATCATTACATCCATTTAATACAGCATTATGTCTTTTATGCATGAATAGGATAAGAAAATTCTTATTGCCTCCAATCTTGCGATTGGAACAAAAGTTTCCTCATAGTCTACGCCTTCCTTCTAATTATATCCTTTGGCTACCATTCTAGCTTTGTTTCTAATAATTGTTCCTAATTCATTAAGCTTATTTCTAAATACCCATTTGGTTCCAATAATTGGGTGATCCTTAGGCCTAGGCACTAAATCCCAAACTTGATTTCTTTCAAACTGATTAAGTTCTTCTTGTATAGCTAATATCCAATATTCGTCAGTGAAGGCTACTTAGGTTCAATTTGAGAAATAAATGCACAGTTATTTATTTGATCCCTAAGTTATCTTATGGTTTTAACATTCTCTTGAACAACCACAGTCACTTGATCAACTAAATGATTCCTTTGATATCTCCAAGCTGTAGGGAGTTCTTGAGAATCTTCTTCATCATTATCAACTTCTATATATTTATACTGAATATCTTCCTTTACACTAGTAGATTTTGATATTTTTTGAGGTTCAGTTTCATTTTCTTTAGAGATACTTAAATTTTTAAGACTTGTGATTAGCTCATCCTCTTCTAACTCAGGTTTAGCAATAGTTTCATTTTCTATTAATACTATATGCACAGACGTTTCTACTGTCTTAGACCTTTTGTTAAATACTCTATATGCTTTACTCCTATTTGAGTGGCCAAGAAATATAACTTCTTCTGAGTTTGCATCAAACTTACCCAAGTTTTCTTTGTTGTTGTTGTGTATGTAACATGTGCACCCAAAAACGTGCAGATGTGAGAGGTTGGGCTTTCTTCCCTTATACAGCTTGTATGGTGTTTTTCCTAAAATGGGTCTGATGTAGGCTCTGTTCATCAGATAACATGTTGTACTCACTGCATTAGCCCAGAAGTACTTTGGCAATCCTTTTTCATTTAGCATTGTGCGAGCCTTTTCTTCCAGTACTCTATTTTTCCTGTAACATCTAAATTTTATGATTTTGTTTGAATTCTAGTTTAGAGAATTACTATACAATTAGAATTAAAAGAGCTTAAATATCTTATGTAGATCAAATTAGGAACTAAATTGCGAAAGATGATCAGGGACTAAATTGCAAAGAAAGTTGGATGACATAATTGAAAATATTAATTTTTAGCAAAAAGACAAAAAAAGGGACATAGATGTCATTTCATCAAACAAATTATCTGTCCAGTATTTGCTAAGACTGGTTATAGGAGATGATTTAGGAAAATTATCGTAAGAAATTATACTCTATTAAGAAAAACCAGAAAACAGATGCATTTGGCAGAAAATTGATTCGAAGTTCCATAATCTGTAAATTAATAAGAATTAGAAAATAAGTATGGATTAGAAAACTTAGATATATTAGGGTATAAAAAGTGATATTGAATTTTTCTATAAGGTTTAAATAGCCATAGAATCAGTCTAATGGATACTGGGCCAAAATTGGAGTCCGGACGTAGTAAGACTGCACCGGTTTCTTAATGGCCAATAGTACTATTCATGGAGGCCCAATAAAGGTATAGAAAACCCGAATAGGCTAAAGATGATTTTTGGAGGCCCAAAAGTATTATTGACAAGAATAACTCAAACGATATCAAGAAAGGATAAAGAGTCCAATAAGCCCAATTCACTCGATTTCCAAACTGATTAAATTATAGGTGACTCAGTAAACTATGAAATAATCAAGAATAAATCCAAAATAATTTTAGAAGGTTTATAATAATTATCTATGCAGAGAGGTTACAGGAAAAACTAAGCAGGACTAATTTTATCGGTATTTTCGGTTATAGCCCAATAAGGTAAAATATCTTATAAAATAAATTATATGGTATTACAAAATAATAAATTAAGGTTATAATGAGTTTGAAATTCATATTTTAAATATATTTATATATGAAAAATTTTACCAGACAAAATTTACATAATCGGAGTCCGAAAACCCGGTATATGTTGAAATTGGGCCTAGAATTAAATGGTTTAAGCCCAAATAATTAAGGCATCATATTGGGCTGAATTTTGACTCAAAATTTCATGCAAATAAGAAGGAAAGGAGTGGATAAGAGTTAACCACCATGTATGATACTATTTCAAAGATTAGGTGTCAAAATTGGCAGCTTGGATGAAGTAAGCCTATGTAAGCATAATGATGCAATATTTACCTTACTTGGAGATAAAAGTGGCATCCAAATTAATGACAAGAGAGGAAAAATTAATTAGATAACAATTAGGTGAAGAAATTAGGTGTATGGTGGAGAAAAGAGGTGATGTAGTGTAATTTTGGCCCTTGGATCAAAAGTTAATCCAATGGATGGAGTTGCTTCTTGTTTTCTATAAATAGGCTCTTCCTCCCCTCCATTCTTCATACCAAAAAATGAAAATCCATCATATATTAGTGAGAGAGTGAGTTATAGAGAGAAGGAGGAGAAGAGGAAAGTAAAATTTGCAAGTTTAAGGTAACATCTTTTCCCTTTCTTACATTTTATTTCTAAATGATTGTTTAGATCTTGTATTTCTATGATTGGTAGGTAGAAAACATGTTTATGATATGAATATGATGATGATGTTGGATCAAAATGGTGAAAGAATGATGAACATGCTATAAAGTTTGCATGAATAAGCATGAACATGTGATGAACATGATGAACATGCTAAAAGATGCCTTTTGATCTTAAATGTTACCATGCCAAAATGAAATCATGTTTCTTGCAGTTATTTTTAAATATTATGCTAAGAATGAGATTATGATGTTATTGGGATTTTCATAAATCTCACTCCACCAAATATCTAATCATGATTATGTCCAAATTATGTGAAAGACAAGGAGATAAGGGAGTATCGATGAAGAAATGTTTAGAAATAGGAAGGATATTTTGGATGCTTATGTAATATCAAGTCTAATGACATTTTATGTTACAATTATGTAAATTACGTGTGACTCCTAGATGATGAATAAAAATCTATTTTGGCTCAATTTTACATGTGTTATGTGACTACTATTGAGTGTGTGGCATTATGAAATTTTATGGAATGAAATTTGGAAAAATTAGGGTAAAATTGTAAATAAATTCATGAAATTTACTGTAGCTATTTGCCCAATAAAATTCCAAATTAATATTTTTCCCTCATAGAATATTTTAAGAGATGAATTTAGTAATTTGAACCACCCTTAAATGAACAGCACAAGGATCATATCCTATACTAGCTTTACTTTGACTAACTATTTGTGTCCCTATTACCCTTAGCATATCTTGCCCTTTAGTGAATCTGGCCAAGGTCTTATGGAGACAGGCATTTTTATCTTTTAACTCACTGCATGAAGTGCAAATAGACGTTGTAGAAGGAGCAGATGTAGTACAGGATGCCTTTGATTCATTTTCAAATTTGCTTATTTTCTTTTTAGCTAAATGCAACTGCTTGGACACTTTGACAAACTAAGACATTAATTCATTGAATGCATTATGTGGCTCAGTGTATGAGGGTTTAGAATCATTTACGTCAGACTCACTATCACTGTCTTGATTCTTTTCCTTTTCTTCTACTTCTTGAGCCATCAAGTAGAGATTGGCAATTTCATCATCTTCTACTGCTTCTTCTTTATCTGAGCCATCACCCCAGATGGATGATACAAAGGCTTTCTTCTTTCTCCCTTTCTCAGTCTTCTTCTCTTTTCCTTGCTTCTTGGCTAGCATAGGACACTCACATTTGATATGTCCAGGCTGCTTACATTCATATGATAGGGTCTTTGCTTTCTTTCTTGTTGCTAGTGGCTCTATCCCTCTTTATGAACTTTATGAATTTCTTCTTCCCATACATTTTCCCAAATTTCTTTACTAGCATGGTCATTGTTTCTTCATCAAGCTCAGCATCTTCTTCAGAGTCATCATCTTCTTATTCGACTTTGAGAGCTAGGCTTTTCTTCTTCTTTTCCTGTCCTACTTCTTTGAGTGCTTTCAGTTTGCCCTCATATTCCTCAAGACTGTCAAAGAGTGCTGTCACAGAGGTCATTGATTCTCCTCTAACTTCCTCTATAGCAGTAACTTTTGATTGCCATTATAACACCTTACTTTATCATACATTTTCCTAAGTAGTATTGCATTTCTAATATCTAATTAAGTCATTTTAGAAGCTTGAATCATTAAAGGGATTAAATCTGAAAAATAAAATTTTTCAAAATTTACAATTCATAAATTATCCATTTTTCTAGCTGAATTTTAAAAAATCATAACTAATTCTAGAAAAATGATATTAATGTAATTTAAGTCTCTAAATGAAGCTAGAAATATTATATACAAGGAAAAAATATGAAACTTGTATTTAACTACACCAATTGATACAGTTTAATACTTAAACTTCCATTATTCAAATAGTCATTTTCTCTTTTCCAGGATTTTGGCCATAAATTTAAAAATTCATATCTAACTCTATACTAACCCAAATCATGAGTTATATATCTCATTGGAAATCTATATATGTATAATTTCATTAATATTTTTCTTATACATTTATTTAACTTGTGTAGGGCATGATTTCAACTTAAATCACTAAGGGTCAGAACCTCACACTTACTAGAATAGTTTTAGAGAAACATGTATATCTCTTATTGTACAGCTCCAATTGAACTCAAACTAGTGGCATATTGAACTTAAAACACAGCTCGTTTCACACTATAAACCACTAAATTTTTGAAGCTTAGTACAATTTCATATTTCCTTTCAAAGTAAGTGATACTTATAGTGAAATTGGCAGCTTTTACTTTACTGTCCAGTTTTGACCCTCAATTTTAAAAATACACTATAAATCATACGCATGCCCAATTTAAGTGTTCTTTGACTTTTTGGAAATATTTTTCTCTCTACTTTCAGAACATATATAAAAATTAACACATTTGCTCTATTTTGGTGAAATAGTGTTGACTTTACTTTTATTGCTACAAAATGAGCTATTTGCATGGTAATCATGGATAATATGCTTTATAACATGTTCACATGATCAATCCATGTTTCAAATCCATGCCAAACATTTCATAATGCTTATAACAACATAATAGCACAATGGCACAGATCTAAAAACAAATACATGATTTTATACATAATCTCAAAATATACAATCATAACTTGAAGACATCATTAAGCATCTTTCTCTTCTTCATTCTCCTTAGCTTTTTGGACTCCTTTGCCATAGCTTGTACCTATCATTTATGATACTTGAGGGGGTGAGATTGGGGAAAATCTCAATAGCAAGTTATATTCATGCATCATGTTATTCATTTCACATAATGATCACTTAAAATCACTTTAATTCACATAAATCAACAAATTGCCATATAAGTCATAAAAATTTTGGTGGCATAACAGCTTAGAAAAAGGACATCCCAGGGAATAAAATCCCTTATATCGCAGCCAAAACCAATCAAGAAAACAAAATACACAATATGGCAACCAATTTGTATCAAAGCAAAATAATTAAATAACATAAGCAAGAATATATAAACTTAGCTACCTCTTTGGAGTATTACTTGGCTTCCCTCTTGAAACCAATGGTTCCACTTGTATTCTTAGGTTTCCTCAAGTCCCAAGGCATCATTAAACATTCACTCAATCAACTAAAACACATAGCTAAATCACTAAGTTTCATTAAAACCCTAGAAAATCCATTTCCTTTATCTTAAGCTCTATCTTTGAGCCAACACTTGTCTTTAAGGTTTTTGGTCATGGGGAATCCATTTGTGGCATCAAATTAATGAAATTCCCACCCTAAGAAATTCATTTGAACTGGCCAAAATCTGTCTCCTTAGGGAAAGCATTGATTTTTCAACCACTTACTTCAAAACATATCTAGTTTTATTCCTTTCACAAAAACTCATGCCTTCTCTTGGATTTATGGTTCCAAAAACATCTTTCCTCTCTTAAACAAACTTAAACCAAAACTTGACAGTGGGTGGAGAAGGATAAATTTCATGGAAACCATCCTAAATAACCAAGAAACTATGATAGAATACTTGAAAATTGCAAGGAAATCACCTACCAATTTTCATGTATTTTCTTCCTTCATTTTCTTCTCTTTTCTTCTTGCCTTACGTAGCCTCTCTTATTCTGCACTATGCAGTAGCTTCTCTTTCCTTTTTCTAAGTGAATATTTGGCCAAAATGAACCAAAGAGGGAGTATATATAATAAAACTAATCATACTTACTTTTTGTTAATCATTTGGTTAATTCTTAATGACAACTTAGCCATTAAGTTTTCTTATTTGCTAAGTCTTCATTTTTGTCACATGGGTCTGCCAAGTGGCATCCTAAATGGGGGTACACTTGTCCAAGATACTGCATAATTTTTCCAATCCAATAATACCCTGTGTTAGGTTATTTTATACTTGGACTGGTAAAGTTACTTTTTACAGTGTAAATTTACTTTATTAATACAATATTAAAGTGAATTTGTATCTGGTGTTACCTTAATATACTATATTTAAAAATCTCTTTTTGTAGTGTCTAATAGCCTTTCTTTTTGACTTTTTGACTTTTGTAGATCAAAAAGCAGCTTTATCGGTATAAAGTTATTTTTTAATCTTTGACACTGATTATTTCTTCATCCTTGAACATTAACCCTTAGTGCCATATACCATTGGACTTCTCTCATCTAGAGCTTTATTTTGATAGTAATATTGCATATTGAAAAAATTACCCTTGACCCGGGTAAATCTATAATTTTTAAAACTTTTGGGGTCATTAGATGTAATTTTTCCAAAATTTCAAAATTTTTCTTTATCCCTCCGCCTTTCCTTTTTTTTTTCTTTTTTCTTTTTTTCGGGGTAAATCGTCATTTTCTCTTTTTTCCTTCCAACCGAGACAATTGACAACTTTACCCTATTTCATGTAAAACGGTGTTTGTCCATTTTTGCAAATCCCTATGCATTTTTAGTTATCTAACTTTTTAAGGATGAAATGGGTTCCCAAGAACTCCTCCACTAACAAAAAAGGATCCAAGAAAATATGGGTACCTAAAGGAAAGAACTGAAACTTGTTTTGCAGGCGTGTCTCAAGGCCAAGAAAAAAACAAATGGTACATGGACAGTGCTTGTTCGAGACACATGACTACAGACAAAGAAAAATTCATTGTGCTGAGAGATGAGAAAGGAGTAAAGGTTACTTTCGGTGGTGACCAGTCTGGCAAGATAGTTGGGATTTGAATTGTTGGAAGAAATCTAGAAACATCAATTGAAGAAGTCCTATTCATGATAGGACTCTACCACAACCTGTTGAGTGTGAGTCAAACTTGTGACAGAGGCAATTGGGTTTTGTTTGATTCCAGCTACTGCCTAGTCATAAAAAAAAGTGACCGTAAAGTGATTCTCAAGGCAGAAAGAGATGGTAAATATTATACTATTGATTTAGATGAATTACCTTCTCTAGACTCTATATGCTTAATAAGTGAAAATGATGATAGTTGGCTATAGCATATGAGACTAGCACATATTAGCATGCATCAATTAAATAAACTCATTAAAAATGAATTTGTTCTTGGTCTACCCAACATTAAGTTTGAAAAAGATAGAGAATGTGATGCTTGTCTTAAAGTGAAAAAAACAAAGTCCTTATTCAATACCAAAAACATTGTTTTTACAGCAAGAACACTGTAATTACTTCACATAGATTTGATAGGTCCTAATCGTACTAAGAGTACTGGTGGAAACTTGTATGTATTTGTTGTGGTAGATGATTATTCTAGGTTTATCTGGACTTTATTTCTTCCCTCCAAAGATGAAGCATATGATGGTTTTCTGATCTTAGCCAAGAAAATCCAAAATGAGAAAGGTTGCTCTATTGTATGTATTAGAACAGATCATGGAGGAGAATTTGAAAATGCAAAATTTGTTGACTACTGTGATGAAAATGGAGTGGAACACAACTTCTCAGCCCCAAGAACACCTCAACAGAATAGAGTTGTAGGGAGAAAGAACAGAGTATTGGAGGAGATGGCTCGTACAATGCTGAATGAAAAAAGACTGCCTAAGCAATTCTGGACTGATGTAGTAAACACATCATGCTACTTGATGAATAGAGCATACATCAAACCCATGTTAGGGAAGACTCCATATAAGTTGTACAAGGGAAGGAAGCCCAACCTCTCTCATCTTCATGTCTTTGGATGCACCTGCTATGTCCACAACAACAACAAGTATAATCTGGGTAAGTTTGATGCCAAATTAGACGAAGGTATATTTTTTGGCTACTCAAATAGAAGTAAAGCATATAGGATATTCAATAAAAGATCTGGAATTATAGAAGAATCAATGCATGATGTCTTTCTTGAAAATGAAACTATGTCTAAGCATGCTAAAGATGAGGATGATCTAATTTTCAGCTTCAAGAATTTAAATGTATTAGTAGAAAATAAAATTGAACCTCCTAAAGTATCTAAATCTGCTGATGTAGAGGAAGATATCTAGGAGAAAGATAATAAATGTGAAATAAATAAGGAAGTATCTCAAGAACTCCCTAGAGCTTGGAGATATCATAGGAATCATCAGTTGATCAAGTAATTGGGGATGTTCAAGAGAAAGTTAAAACCATAAGATAACTTGGGGATCAAGTGAATAATTGTGCATTTATTTCTCAAATTGAATCTAAGTGTACAGACGAGGCTTTAACTGATGAATACTGGACTTTAGCTATGCAATAAGAACTTAATTAGTTTTAAAGAAGTCAAGTTCGGGATTTAGTGCATAAGCCTAAAAACCATCCTATTATTTGAACTAAATGGGTTTTTAAGAACAAACTTGGTGAATCAGGATCTATAGTAAGAAACAAAGCTAGACTAGTAGCTAAAGGATACAATCAGGAAGAAGGTATTGATTATGAGGAAACATTTGCTCCAGTTACAAGATTGGAAGCAATAAGAATTCTCCTAGCCTATGCTTGTGTGAAAGATATTGTGCTATATCAAATGGATGTGAAAAGTCCCTTTCTGAATGGGTATATCATGGAAGAGGTTTATGTTAATCAACCTCCAGATTTTGAGGACTCAACTAAACCAAATCATGTATATAAACTAAAGAAAGCTCTATATGGGTTAAAACATGCTCCTAGAGCATGGTATGAGAGACTGAGTAATTTTCTGATTGAAAAAGGTTGTAAAAGAGGAAAAGTTGATACAACTTTGTTTACTAAAAGAGAAAACAAAGATTTTCTTATTGTACAAACTTATGTTGATGACATTATATTTGGTGTTACTAATGAGTCTTTGTGCTAGAGCTTTCCTGAGTTAATGCAAAGTGAATTCGAGATGTCAATGATGGGTGAGTTGAACTTCTTTCTCGGATTGCAAATCAAACAATGTGATGATAGCATCTTTCTCAATCAATCAAAATACCTTAAGGAGCTTCTGAAGAAGTTTGGAATGGAACATGCTAAACCTATGGGAACCCCTATGGCTTTTGCAATTAAGCTTGACATGGATGAGGAAGGAAAACTCTTTGATATAACTCAATATAGGAGCATGATTGATTCCTTGCTATATTTAACTGCTAGTAGGCCTGACATCATGTTTAGTGTCTGTATGTGTTCTAGGTTCCAATCATGTCCCAAGGAGTCCTATGCAATAGCTGTGAAGAGGATTTTTAGATATTTGCTGGGTACATCTCAAATGGGACTCTGGTATCTAAAAGGCAATAGAAAATAGCTCATAAGTTATACATATGCTGATTTTGCTGGATCTAACACTAATAGAAAGAGCACAAGTGGAACTTGCCAGTTTCTGGGTAGCTCTCTAGTGTCATGGTACAGCAAAAAGAAAAATAGTGTCGCTCTCTCCACAGCTGAAGCTCAGTATGAAGCAGCAGGAAGTTGCTGTGCACAAATCCTTTGGATGAAACAACAACTTAAAGACCTTGAGATAAAGATAAAGGAAATTCCAATAAGATGTGATAATCAAAATGCCATCAACATATCAAAGGATCCAGTAATGCATTCAAGGATAAAACACATTGAAGTAAGACATCACTTCATAAGAGATCATGTTTTGAAAGGTGATGTCAAGTTGGAGTTTGTCCCTACTGAAGATCAGCTTACAGACATCCTAACAAAGCCACTTGTAGAAGATAGACATGGAAAAATCAAAAAAGAATTGGGAATGGTGAATCCTAATGAGTTGTAAGTTTTCTCTGAAATCCTTCTTAAAGCTATAATTCAGTCATTGATGATACTAACTTAAACATCGGAGTATCTAGAAGTTTGTTTTGCAGGTACTTCTTGATTTGAAGTAATTAAAATCTGAGGAAAAGAAGTAACTTGCACGTTAGAATTAAGTTTTAGTGAAAAGAAGTGGCTTATGGGGATAACAAGACTATTAGTAAGTGTTTATGGGCTTTTCAAATTTGGTTATCCACATAATTCCATAACCTTATACTAAAAATGAGTTGATTTTCTTGTGTGCATAGACTCTGTATTTGAGGTTATTCACATAAGGTATGAAGATTTTCATGAAAATAAGACCTTTTGTGAACCTCAGGCCTCTGTGGAACTCGATGTTTGAATAAGGTCTCTACCTTATGCGCATAAACTACCTTGTTTGCATCTTTGTTTGTGACTTGTGTAATTCGATTTCAGGATAACCTACCTATCTTATCCGTATAATGTTACTTCCAGAGAAGAAGTTCCCAAAGTAAAAAATGTTATCCGCATAAGGTGGCAAGGTTATCCGAAGAACCTGTTGTTTGACATTTTTTTTGTGTGACTTTTGTGAAACTCCTTTTCATGAAAACGTGGTATACTTGTCTGGATAACTTTTTTCTTCTCCTTTCTGTCTCAACTTGGTTATGCGAACAACCTAAGGACCTTATCCGCATAACCTAGCAAACCGTGGCTTTACATATAGGTTCTGAAGCTCATTTTTTGCACAACCTCTATAGGTTATGCATATAACCTAGAGACTATATAAAGGATTCTCTAATTTTCAGCAGAACCTTGTGCGGAAAACCTAACCCTATCCTGAAAACCTCCAATTGTACTCCTCAAGCTTTCCAAAATCTCCAAAATCCTATCCATTTTTCTGCTCTCAAAACTCTTTTTGGGCAATTCTAAACCACTTTTACCTTCCCAAATCATCTGGAATCATTGATATGGCAAAGACTAAGGGTGGCAATCAAGGGGAATGACCACAGTGTAACGTGAAGTCAAAATATGCTTCAAAATCACTCAGTGAAGGGAAGATAAAGGCTGAAGCTAGGCCAAGTATTCCAACAAAGAAGCCCAGAACAAAAAAGCCAAATGAAATTCCAGAATCAAAATCTCAGGCTGACACACACGTAAGTTCTTCTGCTACCAAGTCTAAGGAAGCCTTGATTACATATGATCTTATTGGTATAAGAATCTTAAAAGAGTCATATGAGGCTGATTTCAAAAAGCGTAAGGTAGTCAAGCCTTACTTTGTTAGAATAGAAGAATTTCTAGTGAGGAATAAGTTTGATTCTGCTGGGCCAGTAGAAAAATATAGAGGACTGATTGAACTAAAGGAGGATTATGATGAGGAAGTTGTGCGTGCTTGGTACAATTCTCTGAGAATTAACCATGACACAAAAGTGCTTGAAGTGAGATTGAGGAAGAGATAGATTGCCCTGCACCCTAACTTGTTATGTGAAATTCTAGGTTTGCCTACTGGAGGAATAAGGGTGAACATTGACAATTCAAAGTATCCCCCTGAAAATAAAACTGTAAATAAAGACAATGGGGATGAAGCCAATTACAAATGGAGCACAATAGTCTCAAGGCTACTTAGGCAATGACAAAATGTGCCTCTTGAAAAGAAAATTGCCCCAACTCTTCTAACTGTTAAGAACAGGATTCTTTACTATATTGTTTCTCGCATGTTCTTCAACAAGAGTGGAGGCTTCAATTATCTATCCAGAGGAGAATTCCAAGTCATGCTACTGCTGTTAAAGGGTAAACCAGTGAATGTGATGGATATCATCCTGCAGAGGATGTGGAAGGCAAGGACCTACAGATAAGGCTCACAGTTGCCATTTGGGCATATTATTACCAAGGTTCTGAAATTTCATAATATTTTGCATCTTGAAAGAGGGCTTGCGCTGCTTCCAGAAGAATTAAGTGAGAAAGTCCTGCAAAAGATGGGGATGAGTCTAGACAATGGTAGATAGGTTGACAAGTAGAGAGATGCAGAAGAAGGTTCTGAATCCACAGCTGCTTTAAAGAGTCTTACAGTTGGTGATTCCAGTTTCTCTCCATCCACACGCTCTGAACCACCTCAATCCATGCAACTTGAGCCTCATACACCTTCTCCCACTCAGAGAAAACCTGATGAAATCCCAGCCACTGGCCTGCCTACTCCCTCAGACATTGCTTTACTGTACAAAAACCTGATCCAAATTGTAATGGCCACTAGGAAAGAACATAGAGAATACATGATCAATCTTGGGTATCTCATTGCTGAGATGGAAGAGAAATTTGAGACCAAGTTTGAAAGTCTCACCCAAGAAGTAAAAATCCTGTGTAAGCAAATTGCTTCTGGTATTCCCCAGCCTTCCTTTTAACCAATCCAACCATCACCTCCCACATACACTTAACCAACTACCTCTACACAATCATTTGCTCTATCAGAGGACCTAGGTCCTAACCTGGACTATGGTCTTGAGGAAAAAGTTGTTAATGATCTAAGCAGAGCTTTAGTTCTCTTGCCTGAAGGTAATTTCATTCACTAAATTTATTTTCATCACCGAAGACAAGACATTAATGCTCTCTTTCCTCCTCTCCCTGACCCTTTCTCCTTTGAAGGCATCAGTTATCTTGCTAAGGCCGCTTTACAGAAAATCATCACCATTGCCTCTGATTCTGATCCCTCTCTTACACCCCTTCCCACTGTCTCACCTTCACCTGTAATGCCTGATATACCTTTCATTCCTGTATTCCCTTCTGTTACTCTTGTTACTGCCAGTGTGCCACTTTAGCCTGTCCTAGTGTCCACTATTCTGGCACAACCCTCCATCCTTCCTCTTTCTTTGGATAAAAGACTTCAAAGAATTAAAGATTGGAAGGCCAAGCTTGATCAGGACATTGCTAGGATGGATGCTGGTGTTGCTCAAATCCCTCCTTTTGCTGATGACATAAAAGGGGAGAGAGAAGAAAAAGAAGAGGATATAAAGAAAGGAGAGAATGAAGAGGAAAAAGATAAAGCAAAGGAAGAGCACAAAGAAAAAGAAGAAGAAATCTAAGAAAAAGAAAGGAACTTAACTGGATTTGTTGATTTATGCTTGCTTGTTCTTTTCTGCTACTTTTCAGTTGTTGTGTTTCTGTATCCTTTGCTTCTGTACTTGTAATGAATATTTATAATACAATGGGTTTCCTTCTGTAAACTTTGTTCATTCCAGTGTTCCTTGTTCTAAGATATGTTCTCTACATTATTTGAGTTTATTTACAATATGCACATATTGAGGAGGAGCTTTATGCAAACCCAAGTACTAACAATAAGTTTAAGTTGTTTTGTCATCATCAAAAAGGGGGAGAATGTTAATTCAGAGGTTTTGATGATTCTAAAACAAATAAGTTTGGAAATCCAATATCAAAGGAACATAAGTGAAATGAAGGACAAAGTTAGAGTTTCCTGAAGATTGAAGAACTGTGTCACTTGTTTTAGGAAATTATCTATAAAAGAAGGCAGTTAAACTTTGAATTTCAATTAATCCAATAATTAAATGAGAAAATTAATTGAATGATTAATGATTAGCTCATGGTTTCAAAATGGTTTTCATGAAAAGAGCTATCTTGTAAGGATAAAGCTTCAATTTCAAAATGATTCTAAGTGTTTAATTAGTTTTCATGAACATGTTTTAGCTTATGGGAATAAAGTCTCAATTTCAAAAATGTTTCTAAGTGTTTACCCTGTTTTCAAGGAAATAACTTACCTCATGCACATAACCATTGAAGGTTATGGAGATAAAGACTTAATCTCAAAACTTTTTCAAAGTTCATTCTTCAATTTCACAAAGAGAGATTGAGTTATCCGCACGACACAGCTTGGGGACCAAGTTCTCAAGTTTGTCCAAGTGGTTATCTTGACAAGGTAGGCATCTTATCCACATAAGGGAGTGAACAGTGAAGGCAAGTGGTATTGTGCAGCCCGTTATTCGTATAACCTATGGAGGTTGTCCGCATAACGTATGTCACAGAGCACTTGGAGTCCTCGGGTAAATAGGTTATCCATATAACCTAAGGAGATTATCCGCATAACCTATATTTTAGAATACTTGAACTTTCCTTGGGTAAACTTGTTATCCGCATAACCTAGGGAGGTTATCCGCTATATTTCAGAGTACTTGAACTTTCCTCAGGTAAACAGGTAATTCGCATAACCTAGGGAGATTATCCGCATAGCCTATGTTACAGAACTCATAGCTTTTCTTCAGCAAAACTGGTTATCCGTATAACCTTAGGGGGTTATCCTGATAACCTAAGTTTCACAAAATCTTAGTTTGAGAAAAACTTATTGTTATCCTAATAACTGAGTGGGTTTTCATGAAAAGGATTTTAAGTTAAAACTTAGTCATTCTGGGTAGCACGTTATCTGTATAACCTAGCTAGGTTATCTGCATAACGAAAGCTCTACATTGAAAACAAAGGTAAACAGTTACCCGTTATTCGCATAACCTGATGTGGTTATCCATATAACCTTTGTCAGATGCATTAATACGGTAGGCCAACAGCTATTTTACTGAGAGTAATAGCTAATCTTTCTTCTAATAGATAGTTCTGCCCCAAAACTATAAATAGGACCTCATTTAAGTTGTTGGATAATGAGAAAAATAATATATACGCCAAAACTCTGCTGATTTGATTATTGATTCATTCAAAGCTTACATACCCTCTGTTTAGCTCATTCATTGTATCATAACTTTCATATTCACTCTTTTAAGAGAGTTTTCATTCTATATACATCTACACACTTGTAGAGAGTGCTTATTGTGAGAATACACTAAGGGAGGTTACTTACTCTTGAGTGAGAAAAGTAAGGGAGTTTGTTTCAGCTCAAAGTTTGAGCTGGTGTTGTATTGTAGTCATTGCAAGAACCCATTCAAATCTTGCAAGAGATAGTGGAGAAATCTCAAGTAGTGGCTTGGAGACTGGACGTAGGTCAAGAGGAATAGACTGAACCAGGATAAATCACTGAGTCTTCTTCTCTTTACTCTTTATTCCTTATACTCTGTTTTTCACTGAACCAGGATAAATCACTGAGTCTTCTTCTCTTTACTCTTTATTCCTTATACTCTGTTTTTCAGTTAACTTTTAGTATCACCACTATATTTGATTTTCGTAGAAAACTTTCAATCTTCCCAATTTACCCCCCTCTTAGGAAGCCAGCTGAACTAACAAGTTTGAGATAAATGGGCAATAATCAACACTTTTTCCAGTAAAATTCTTCAATCTTTAGGAAATAAATATGGATAAGCTAATTTGCTACTAAATTAAAGTAACAATTGACAGCAGCAAAGTAGATTGAGAAGCAAGATTTTCACAAAAGAGAATGCATAATAACAGAAAATTATTGGCCACAAAAGAGGATAAGAGGAAAGTATAAAGGCACTACCACTTTTTCCCAGAGAAGATAGTTCTCTCAGAGCATCATTTCCACATATGGACATCATGTGGTCAGCAACATCAATCTTAAACAATTTCTCAAATTTCTATAAGAGATCTTAAGAGGTCATTTATAACAACCATTTGAAAAACTAGAGTGGAAAAATAAGGCTTGTGACTCCTACTGTAATTCTCATGCTATACAAAAACTAAAGATAAAACTTATGATGTAAAATTTAGGTTTTAATAACTTTAAAACCTTCAACAAATATAGTCTCATGTAGTTAAAATAACAATCAAAATGAGCAAAACTTCGAATAGAAGTTTTCAGAACCTCTTATGGCAACCAAATAGTAGGCATTAGTGTCTTTTGAAAATATTTCAACTTTACAAGAATTCTCAAAAAATGAATTCTTCCAGGAAACCCATAGCATCATTCAATATACCAATGTGAAGAGTAAAACAAATTCCATCAAGAGAAAATCCCAAATAAACATCTGAAATACCAATCAGATCTAAATGCATAAAAAATATCAATATAAGTCATAAACAATTGAAAGCACACCCTTGATGATAATTCAATGAAGACATACTTGTAGCAAAACAAATTAAAGCAATGAAATAATATTTAAAGAGACAAAATGCACAAATGAAGTCATACCACCCATCTCTGCCCGTCTATCCTTTGGATGGCAATGGCTAGAAGTCATCAATAACTATCTAGGAGATTGGCTCTGAAAAAATTTGAGGAATACAAAAATAAAACACACAACAGAAATTAAAGTTATGTCCAAATATTCCAAACAATATTAGAAAGAAAAATTAAAGATTGTCATAACAAACCTAGTTAAAAGTATGGATCTCAACATTTGAGATTTTATATTTTTCAACAATCTACAGATAGAAAAATATGTTAAGTTTACAAAATTATGCTTAGAATTCTACATAGTAAAGGGGATTAATGGTAAGGATGAAGCACCTTGAGAGTGTCATCATGAGTATTGAATGAGTTCATCAGAAGCAGAGGAACTTTGCTTCCATACTTGTTATTGAGGTTCTAAAATGATAGAAGTTATCAGAAGAAACAACACACGAAGAGGGTAATAAGCAAACAAAAAGTTGTTGCATAGAAGGACTGGAAATTAACCTCAATTTGGATGACAATCAAATTGAGAAATGTCAACCCATCATGAACTTCAATGACATATCTGCAATTATGCAAGCATCATAACTGGTGACATCAGGAAAAGAATTACCAGCCTAACTAATTAATGTTGCAGGAAATTTCATTACAAAGTCCAAGTCATAAGACTAACCTTACGTTATTCATCATTTCTAAAATCATTATGCAGACAAAAATTTACAATGACTATTTAAGTAAATGGAGGCATATCATTTCATTAATATAAAATGCCATGCGCACTCTATTCATTACTGTGGACTATAAAGTAGAAGTATTGAAGACATGTTTAAAAATTCTTGCAACCTTGTTAAAAGTTAATTATCTTTTTGTTAGATCTATTAGATATGGCACAATAGTCTACACAAAAATTTCATATTAGCATCAAGCTACAAAAAGAAAGATTATTAATCACACAACTAATCTTAATCTTAACTAAAGCTTCTGGCCATCCAAACTATACATAAGGAAAGAGAATATATATATATAAATTATTCAAGCTATGCTTACTTTGGACTAGTACAGCCCATGGTTGGTCCCAAGCATTTGTTAAGCTTCAACACTATAAGCTTGTCCAAAAGGTTCTTAATCTCAGAAGAACCTGCATCAATTTTGATTTCTATAAATGATAATACTAATTAAAGATATATCAAATTGACAATACCAACCCTGCATTTTATACATAATCTTTCGATGCCTAAGAAGAATTTAATGATTGCGAACCAAATTCAAATAGTAAGCCCTATTCTAGAGACCAAAATCAAGAAGCTTCCTTTCACAAAGAGAAATGGGTCGAATCTAAGAACCCTTAAGAGGGTGATTGTTGCAAGATATAAATGAATGGAAGGGAGAAAATACACTAACCTGAATCAAAAGTATTGGGAGTTAAGGTTTCAATGATGGTTGCTATGAAAGGAGGTACGGACCTATGGGATGGCTTTGATGGGAAATGGGTTTCTCTAAAGACTCGCGACTGTAGCAATCACCAGTGTTGAACTCCAACAGAGGTGTGGTGGGTTAGGGTTCAGTTGTAAGAGTATTGAAGGTGAGGCTAAATATGAAAATTACTGGCGGTGTGAGCTAGAGGTGGAAATCACTGTTGGCGGGGGGAGAGCCAGAAAATTAGACTGCGAAGTTGAGAGAGTTGAGAGCAAAAGTGAAGATTGAGATCGCAATGTCTGCAAAGAGCGAAAGGGAAATATTTCATAGAAAATAAAAAAAAGGAACATAAGAGGACAGGTACACATAAAACTGTCCTTTTAAAACTCTTATGAAGATGGTTGTTACAACAATCATCCTCTTAAGTGAAAAAATTTTCAACTTATCTATAAAATTGTCACTGCGCATATTTTCAAAGATAGTTCTTGATGCAATTGTCCTCTGATGTCGTCCTAGGATAGTATTTTTGTACAAGTGATAATATTAAATATAATCTTGCTTTGGGGACATGCTACAGGGTAATTTCAATTACAATTGATACAAGTTGAGATGAATCCTTGTTGGCAACAAAAGAAGCTAAGGGAATACTGCAAAGCAAAGGATATAGTTATCACTGCCTATTCTCCTTTAGGGGGTAAAGGAGTGAGATGGGGATCCAATGGAGTTATGGACAATCAATTGCTCAATGAGATCACTAAGGCTAATGGAAAAGTTGTTGCTCAGGTACTACTAATTATATATATATAGTTTTCAGTTTCCTTCATATTTGAAATCTTCATACTTGACATTTCTTTTATGTGATTAATTCTCTTGTCATCATTTTTTGTGCCATAGGTTTGTCTGAGATGGGTTTATGAGCAAGGGGTGAGTTTTGTTGTTAAGAGTTATAGCAAAGAGAAAATAAAGGCAAAACTTAGAAATATTTGATTGGTCACTCATTGAAAATGACTATGTGAAGATAAGTCAAATCAAGCAGCCATGAGCATGCAAAGGACCCGTTAACTCACTTCAGGAAGATGTATGGGATAGAGAAAATTAATTATGCTTGATAGATATATGCATGGTTGATTAAAATCTATGTTTTATGGTTGCCAGTCTATAATGTTTCCCTTTTGTTATTTTACCTTCCATTAATATATCTTTCCATTGGCTTTTATGCACAATGCTAAATAAGTTATGTAATTTCTCACTATTTACTTCAATAAAATATGATTCTGAATCAAGATTATCCCTTGAAGATGATGCGATAATGTGAACAAGATGACAAAGGTTTAACTATCTGAAGTTTCTTCTCCTTAAGATTGTTATATTGTGCAAGAAGCATTAAGCATATACTATTAAATTACCTCTAATCTCTTAGGTGATTTACCCTATGGTTCATAAGAGATAAGGCTTAGCTTGGGATGGAGTTTTGATAATTTCTTTTCTACTTTTCCACTTTCCTTAATTTGCTTTCTTTTCACTTGGGTCAATGTAACACCTTACTTTCATATATCATTTCCCATATATAATACCTTATCCAATGTTCAATTGAATTATTTTAGAAGCTTGAATCATAATAGGGACCAAATAAAAAAAATTTCAGTTATTGTTCATATGCTATTCTTATTTTTCCTGCTAAATTTTGAAAAATCATAATTAAGTCTAGAAAAATTGTATGAAAGTGATTCAAATCTCTAAAAAAAAATTAAAATATTATCTATATGGGAAAAATATGCAATTGTATTTTTAACATGCCAATTTATAATTACTGTTCATATAGTCAATTTGTAACTTTCTAGGTTTTTTGCCTCAAATTTAAAACTTCATAACTCTTACTACACTTATCCAAATTAAGTGTTCTTTAGCTTTCTTGAAAGCTTATTTTGTCTAATTTTTAATCATATAAACTACTCATATGTTATGCTTTGTCTTGAATAGAGTTACTCTATTTTACCCTCAACATGTTAAATTGGATAGATTTGGTAACTACTTGGCAAAACTAATTTTTATAACATACTTATATGTACATAACTTGTCCAAAACTTGTTCCTAATATCATGAGAAACTTAAAGGTATATAACCATATAAACTTATAGCCTCATAAATTCATATCAAATTTTACATAATATGATGAAAAAGTATAACATAATGGCAAGTAACATTCTAATCATCAACATTCTTCTCCTTGCCCTTTGTCTTCCTTGAATCCTTGCCGTGTTTGGACCTATCATGTTAGTATTTAGAATGATAAGATTATAGGATCTCATAAGCAAATCATATTCATGTGAATATATCATCATATATATATATGTATGCTTGAAAACATTACTCAAAAACATTTTTATACAATTAATTACATAATAGGTCATATTGTCAATAAAAATTTTGGTAGAATTTCCTCTTAGAAAATGGACATCCTGTCGAAGCCCTTACATCAAAATCAGTTCAAAATCAGTCTAACATATCAAAACAACAATATGACAAACAAATTTCATCATAGAAACAATCAAGATAATATAAAGAGCAGGAATGTAAAATTACTACCTTTGTGAAATTTTTTTTTTATTCCACTTGATTCCAAGCCTTTCAATAGTTTCCTTAGGCTATCCTAAACCTAGATATATCATCAAACACTAACTAAATCAACCAAATCCTAAGGCCAAGTTTTAAAAAATCACAAAACCCTAAATTTTCATATTCTTTGTCTTTACCTTTTTCTTGAAACCAACACTTGTTTTTAGCTAATTCCACCATAAGGAATTCATTTTTAGCATCATTTTCATGAAATTCTCACCCCTTCCTTACCTTGTGGTCTGGCTGAAACTACCTCTAGGAAAAGAAAGGAAGAGATTTCTTTATAACTTGATTCAAACTTATGAAAATATATTTTCTTGCAAACTACCATGCTTTCTCTCAATTTTAATGCATGAAAGCACTTCCCTTTCCTCCTCCCATGCTTGGTCGAATACTCAAAGAGCGGGAAAAAACTCAATCAAACTAGCTTAAACTACCTAAAACTTAAAGTAGAAATCACTTGAAGTTGGAAGAAGAAAGCTTACCTCTTGAACATGATTTTTCCTTTCTTCTCCTTCTTCTCACACCTTCTTTCTTCTTTCTTGGCAAGTTTTTGCAACTCATTTCCTCTCCCTTTTTCTCTCTTTAAGTCAGCTAAGAGCGAGTTTATGTAGAGAATTCCATTCCATAAAAATTAGTCCAATTGTCCAACTAATTTACATCATCCATGACATAAGAATTTATAAAATAGTCCTCCCATTCACATGCTGAAATTTTCACAATAAGAGAGGAGGAAGTGTTCAAAATACTGCATATTTTTTCTAGTCCAAATATATCATGTATTAACTACTTTATACCTGGACAGTTTAAGTTACTTTTACAGTATTTTCTAACACTATTAATTCCTTTAAGTACACAAGAATAAACTAGTTTGAGATATGTATTTAATTTAATTAACTATCCCAAATAATATTTATGTGGGGCCCATATAATTTTCTTTTTTACTTTTATAGTATTTGTGGGGCTCAAGTACCATTTTCTTTTGAATTGTTTATTTTACTGCATTTTACAATCTATTTCTTTTCAAATTGATCTATTTGGACTCAATATATTATTCTATTAGGTCCAGCATATGATAAGATTTATTTTGACACCAATTTTACATATTCTCAAAAATACATTTGTAGGAACCAAACTGCAAATAAATTTTCTTTAGGGATGTAATATCTCAAGATTTTACTAGATATCAAGTAATGACAAAAGGAAATAATAAATAATAATATAAAATATACAAGGAATTCATCAAAATGGACCGACACTGTTTTATGTGAAATATGACAAACAGGTCTTTTTCCTAATTAGATGAAAAAATGGAAAATTTCATTTTTGACTCTATAAATTATGATAATTGTATTTTAGTCCCCCAAGAGGAAAAGTCACGTGATATAGATGTGATTATATATTTTGGAAAAAATTACAGCTAGTGGTGCGAAAGTTTTAAAAATTATAAATTAAACTCAGGTCAAGGGCAATTTTGTAAATATATAAAATTACTGTCAGAGTGAAGCCTGCGACGAGTTGAGTCCAACAGTATACAGTATGGAGGTTAACTAATAAAAAATAAGGCAATAATTAGTGCCAAGTGATCAAAAGTAACTTTATACTGATAAAGTAGATGGTGGGCCCTATAGACTATTAAAAGGTGATCGGGACATGATATGAGCTTCACATAGATACCATTTGTAATAGAATAATTAATAAAATATAAATATAAATTTGAAATCGTCCTGTAGCCTAAAAGTGCTAATTTAATATAAAAAGTAATTTTATCAGTACAGTTAAAAATTATCCAATTTATGATATATCTAGACCAAAAAAAATTGAGCAATTTTTGAAAACTCAAACCTCTCTTCTTGGTGTTAGAAATTGGGCAAGGCCAAGGAATTTTTTGCCAAAACTTCCCTTAGAAGGTATGGATTTTGGTTACAAAAAGTAACCTTGGTTAGGTTAATTAACCAGCCACAATTAGCCATGTAATTAAGTCATTAATCTTTCTCTTTCCTCTCCATTCTGAATGTTTTTTCTAGTAGCAAAAACAAAGGGAGAAAATGCAAGAAAGAAAGAGAGAAAAAAGAGAAAGAAGAAAAGAAATCTTGAGGAAATTTCAAGGATCAAGTTTTGGTAAGTTGCTTTCCTATCTCAAGCTTGTTGTTTGTAGTATTTAGTGGTTGATTCGTGGCATAGTTTCTCTTACTCTCTCCCTTAGGGTTTTGGCAAGACCTTAATCCATAGGAGAAAATGAGTTTTCCAACCACTAAACTTGGGAAAATTGCTAAATTAGTCACCTAAAGTATGAAAATGGAAGTAGTTTGAGGTATTATGACGTATAGCAATATTCCCTCATTTTCCCTGATTTTTAGTCAGTTAGGGTTTATATTTAGAGTTGGAATTTCATGTTTTTGACCCTAAAATGGATTCCTTAGATCCAAATTAATTAAGCACAAGTGTTGGTTTCAAGAAAATCTCAAACGAAAGCAAAATGAGAATTTTAGGTTTTATGAGTATTGTATTACTCTTGAAATCAGTGGCTAATATGCTTAAATGGTGATATAGCTATGTTCGAGGAAGTTGTGGAAGGCTCAAAAAGTAGTGTACCAAGTGTGGGAAGCTAGATTTTGCACTATGTTGTCTTTTATGATTTCTATGAGCATAATCACTTGTCACATGGTTTGTTTGATGGTTTGTGATTATTTGTTGAGCTAAATGAAGATGTTTGTGACCTCTAGATATCCATTTTACAAACTGAAATACTGCCCAAATTTTTGTAGAATTATGTGACTTAATGTGTTCAAGTGATTGTTGTATGATTCTATGAACCTTAATGTGAAATGTGATAATATATGTGCTTCATTTGGTAATTGCTACTGAGATTCTTTGAATCTCACCCTCCGACATACTAACCATATCTATGAAGCAATTATGGCAAGGCCACCAAGGAAGAGAAAGGAAAGGAGAAAGAACTTGGTGATTAATATGTTATTGCTTGCAATGGCCGTGAGTTTTGAGCTTTTGTGCAAATTTGTAAAAATAATATTAAATCTGTTTCTTCATGCTTTTATATTCCTTTCAGTCTTAGTGAATGTATGGTATGATATGAGGATAAATTATAGCCATGTAAATATTTTATAACTTTTATTTTGCAAATTACTTGGATGCAAATGGTCATTTTGACCTCTTCATGGTAAATCCACCACTGTTTAGACATTTTGTTGTATAAAGTATGAATGTCATATATCGTTATAAATTATTCAGAAATATCTTTCAAATGGTCTAAGGATCACTTAAATTGGACGTGTGTACAAATTATAGTGATTTTTCAAAGTTAGTTCCAGAAAATTGGATTTCCTGAAATTGACCATATGAATAGTAGAAATTCATGAAATTTACTGTATAAATTGGGCCAATCATTACTCTATTTTATATTTTTCCATGTATAATATCTTCTAAACTATGTTTAGAAACTTGAATCACTTGCATATGATTTTTATGAAATTAGTTATGATTTTCCAAAATTCAGTTGGTAAAAAGATTTGGTTGAGATGAATAGTATTGACAAGATTGAAAAATTTTGTTTTGGTATTTTCCTTGATTCAAGCTTTTAATAAATTATCAATGGACTCTATAATGGTCTAATACATAGGAAAAAGGTCTAAAATCAAGGTGTTACAAGGGACCAATTTGTAAATATTTTTCAAGGATCAAATTGCAAATATTTTCCAACCAGGGATCAAATTGTAAATTATTTCATTTAAGGTTCTAGCATGTGAAACTATCATTTTATGTCTTTCTTTTATTCAAATTATGTACCTCATGCCATATATCACATTTTCATACATATTGCAAAATCAAGAAAATTGGGGATGTTACTGTTGATGTTTAATAGTTTTAATTAGTTTGTTTATATGCTTCATTAATCACTAAATATGGATAATTGGTATTTTTTTTCATTCTCTATTACTACTTAATGGTATATATATCTATTTATCCAATTGTGATTTGAAAAAGCAGGTTCCAACTCAACTATAGTTTATTTATTTATTTATTTATTTTTGCCAAATGGACTTATGAGATTGGACAAAACCACCTAACATAGGTGGCAGTCCAAAATCCCTAGTTTACTGAAGAGTAAATGAAGATAAAAAAAGTAACCAATATTTGGACCTGTAAATAGTCAACACATGGGAAAGAAAACAAAAACATAGTTGATAGTGAATCATTGAAGTAAGGGAGAATTACATTTTGGGATCAAAATAATAAATTTATTACAAAATATGACTTTTTACTACTTATTTTTTCAATTTTACTACTCAGCATTCCAAATTTTAACGCTTTTTATCAACTATAGTTCTTCTTGGTAATTAATTTACTCTATCGGTCTCTAATTGTAATTCCCCCTTAAAGTATTGTGGGAGTGAGAGGTTGAATTTAATATATATACATATATATAATAGCATTATGAAATTCAAAACCGTGGGCGCACTTCATATCTCTCTCTGAGCCTCAATTGAAAAACTGTTGGATCAATGTTTTCACTTGGGTCAATGATTTTTAGTTTGTTTCACTACGCCGATTTTGGGATTTATTGGTGCTCAATAGTTAGCATTTCTTTTCAGAATGCCAACAAAAATTGAGCACCAAAAAAACTGGAGAAACATTTTAGCTAAAGTTGGTCATCTTAGTTGGTGTTTCCTAATAAATGCTAATTAAGATGATTTAAAAATTTAAAAAAAATTTGAAAATGCATTACTTGGCGTTTATGCACGAAACACCAACTAAAGGTATTTAATAATTAAAAATTAAAAATATTAGTTAGCATTTTATTAGGAAAGACCATGTAAGATATCATTTTTACTTGGCATTTTTCAACAAAGCGCCAAAATAAAAGTATTTAATAATTAAAAATTAAAAATAAACTTAAAAGCATAAGGTTTCACTCCATCAAAGTCGAAGAGAGACAAAAGGATTCACTCCATCGAAGTCGAAGATGAGCTTTGTACTCTCCTTCGCGACCTCACTTCATTCTCAACCCATCATCAAAGCTCACCGCTGACATCTCTTTGTCAAAGATTCGTTCTCCTCGTCAAAGCTTCGTCTTCTCTGTTGAAGCCTCCAATCCTCGCTTGAAGTTGTTCTTCTATCAAGCCCTCTATGCAAAGCCTACATACCCATATTGCCTTCTCCTCCACGACTAACCTCGGTATGGCCGCTTGCTTCGGAAGCCTCTGATCCTCGACGTTCTTGGATTACCCTCTCGAAAATCATGCATATGCTATGGCACCATCACTAATTTCTTGGTGTTCTTGTTTAGATTCTTAGATCTGTGCCCTTTCTTTTCTTCATTCTTGGAGTTTATCTTCATCAAATCTTGAAAAATTTTCTTCATTCTGTTTGAGTAATTGCTTCGATTTTAGAAATGTAAATTTAATTATTCTTTTTTTCTTGCTTTTTTGTATCTTGAATGACTAAGATGGTTTTATATGTCCTACTCATTTGCTTTCTCGATCTAATACATTTGTTTTATGAGAGATGCATTCACTTATGATTTTGTTTTACCAAAAGAGTTTTGCAAGCTAGTCTACTTCAATTTAATAAAATACATGTTTAAATTTCTTTATTATAATATTGGATTCAGTTCTAAAAATGGAAAAATTGACTTCTTACCATTTTTATTTTCTGTGACCCTGTGTTTTCGTGGGTTCAAATGAAAACTCATATATATATATGTATGTATTTATATTTATATTTTAAAACTTACTTCCACCATAGTTTTATACTGAAGGTTAGGAAAAAGAAGGAGCAAATAAAAAATGAAGGAGCACTAGGATAGAATCATGTGCTATAAATGGCTTATGTTGGGGCAAGAGGAAGGGAACGGGAGCTCCTTACCATAGTCATAACATTTGTATTTCTTAGTTATAGCTTCAGTTCTTGTTTCAAATTGATTAATTGTTGTGGATAATATATCTTATACACTTATGTGGTACTCTGTGTCATTCTCTTATCAAATCAAAGCAATCCATTATTTGTTATTCTTCTTCTCAACTAATGATGTTTCTGGAAAATCAAGAACTGGGTGCGGGTACCCATGTAAGCCTGTTTGTCTCCACTATTTTTGTGTTTCACCTTGAGTTGGTGGAAACTAGACTCATTTGAATTTTGCTGACCACCAGAGTTGTTCTTGATAATAATATAGTAGGTAGGCAACACCAATATTTCTTTGATGTGTCAGATCAGAAGGTTTGTAACAACCCTCAACATATTATCCTGGACCTAGCTTCAAGCTAATGAGAAGTTGCCATGTATCTTGTATAGCACTGGATAAACCAAGACTGGAGAAAGCATCAAAATGGGATAAAGTTTGAAATTAGAAATAGAAAAGCATCACACCGCGGTGAGGTACAGGGCCGCCACAGTGAGACACTCATGACAAATTTAATATCACAAAGAGGTCTCACTCCATGGTGATCTTGATGGAGGATTTCTCTGCTAGGCACTCAAAAATTGTTTAAATCAGATGAGACAATAAAAAATTGTTTAAATAAGATGAGATTCAGTTAGATGAAAGAAAGAAACTTGAAGAAGAGGAAGGATTTCTCTGCTAGGGCTTGATGGATTCGACCTTAAGAGCTAATTTTCAGACCTTAGGAGCTTGATTATTGGTTGGTAAGTAGATTTTTGCTCCTTCTCCTCTCTTTTCTATGCACTTTTGGTTTGAAACCTGTGGGAGTATGCTTGTTTCTAGTTTATAGTTGGTTCTACCGATTAAAATGCTTGTGTTGGTGTTGTTGATGTGTTGTTGGGTGTCTTTGAGGTTTGGGTATGAGTTTAGTAGGGATTATACATGACTTGCCTCAAACCCTAACTTGGAATTCTAAGGTTTTGCTTGAAATCCGAGCCATATATGAATGTTCATGATTTGAATGGTTGTCTAGGGTTCATTGGTATACAATTGTGCAATTGGAACATTAAGTCAAGTTTGGATGGTTAAATTATGAGTTATTAATTGATATTGTGTTAATTGAGGATATTGTGATGTTCTAATGTATAATTAGTTGATTGGAAGTGTTGGTCCATGATTTGGTGCTTCATAGGCTTGGCAAATCTCTCATGTGATTTGTGCTGACAATTCGAGGTAACTAGGTGTATATGTATTTGTGTTATTTATTGGCTATATTTTTATACATATGCATGTTTCCTTTCTTACCATGATGTTGTTTGTGTGTATACGTGGCCTTTTTCGCATCATGGTATGTACACGGCTAGTTGAGGTTTGTGTATTTTGATCCTTGGTACTTGTATGTGATGAGGATATATATATATATACATGTATGATTCTTGAGCATTCCAACATGATAGTATGTTGGCATGACATTGATGATGATTATGATAATAATGATGATGGCATAGTAGTATAGACATGTTGGCATGGCATTAAACATTATCACCGCATTAAGCATAGTGAGGTATGGTGGACTGGGCGATGATGATAAGATGAGATATGATGATGATATGATGGTACATCCTATCCACTAAATCCAGGAGAGCCAAGTGGCAGTGGGTTGTATCTTCCCTAAATCACCACCAATTCGGGTGGTCCAAGGGAAGGAAAGACACGGTCTAAGCATTAGTATGGCCTTTGGCCGAGTTATACTAGTATGAGATGAGCTTGGTGATGTCCCAGAATAAATCTTCTCCGATTGTTAGAAAGAAATCACCTATTAGAAATGTCTTGTAATTACATTGACCCGTGGTTTTAGCCATGTATGAGGGAGACATGCATAACATGACATTCTGCATTGCATTACACCATAGGCATATATGTATAGATTTATGGATATATATTGTATGTTATGTGTTTTCCCGATTATTGAGACTCTGTCTCACACCCTCTATGATTAACATTTCAGGAGAAGATTCTAGTACTAGCCCAGAAAGGACTAAGAAGTCTTCGCTCTCCTTCGTACAAGAATATCCAAGTGTACTGGTAACCGTATGTTATTTAGTTTAAGTGTTAGATTATGCCAAGTAGTGTAGTATTGTGTGTTCTACCTATATATAGGTTGTATCCTAGGGAGTATTGATTATATGTGGTATGATGATGACGCTATTATGTCAATGATTATGACTGGTACGTTTAGGTGTGCCTTATGCCAAGTTTGTGGTTTATGTGTATGTGATGGGTTCGTGGAACCTAGAATGGGCCATGCTATGATGATGCTTATATCGGTGTTTTGTATAGGCCTAGTGTGTTCTATTTGTGAGCCTAATGTGGTTATTGGGCCTTGTATGTGTGAATTGGGAATCTAGTTCATTGTGTTGATTTGGGGTTCAAGGGGATCAAAACTTGGAGGAGTGGTTTCTCCAGAGTAGAACCTCCTTAAACAAGTTGCTTGTGTCAATTAGGACCTGTGTGAATGATTCCAAGATGCCAAATTGCCTTTGGTTGTAATTGGAGAGTGTAAGTTGTGAGTTTTGGCCAGAAAGTGACCAAATAGGCCACAAGGTCCAAAATCTCCATATGTTAATGGATTGAGGTAAAAATAGTATCGCTAGATAGATTGGGATAAGAGTGACATGTAGGAGTTGGAATCAGTCAATCGGAGGTTAGAGTACAAAGTTGTACGTGTTAGAACCTCACCCAAAAAATTAGAAATTTGTTGATCTGGTTTATGTCATGGGCGCCACGGCGCCAAAGGTGAGGTCATGGTGCCACACCATTCTTTCTCTATTTTAGCTTCATCTAGTGTTAGGCCATGCCGCGGTAGTACAGTAGTAGCCGCGATGCCACCCTCTATTTTTATTTGTATTTTAGGTTCTTTGAGTTTATATAGTTGAGTTTTTTAGGTTCTTTTGATTACAGTGTTACAAGGCTCATGTCTCTTCACAGTTATATTGCTATTTAGAGTTTAAAAACTTTAGGGCTGCTGTTTTAATCTATCAAGTGTTCAATATTAACCATAATATAGCTTCCTACTAGTGTTTTGGATAAAAAACTATTCTCTTGAACCATTTACTTCTTTGCACTTTATTCTATCATTGCAACCATTCAAACTAAACTGATTTATGTTTCTATTTTCAGGAAACTAATACAGAAGAGGAGCAGAAAGAGGCATTCCAGGTCTTTGACAAAGATCAAATTAGCTATATATATCATCTAGTGAGGTATGTGCATATTTCTATTTTGTTATTTTGTTGGCCATAAATTTACCTCTTTGACGCCTACTCTTTAACATACTTTCATATAAGTTTTTTTTTAATTCTGACTTGTTTACAACTCATAGGGCCCAGCTTTCTCTTTTCTTTAACTTCTTTTTTTCTTTTTCAATTGAATTGATGCTGTGATTTTAAAGAAGAGAAAGAGAAAACACATACTCAATAAAGCAAAACTGTCAGGCTTAATTTCTTATCTTGAATTCTATTATCTTAAGTACACATAGTATCCTATTTTTGTTGAGGTTTTGATTTCTGAAGGGACTTTCAGGTGGTGTTGATGGATTCTGTGTTCTATGTGTTCTTTGTGACCACATTGGACTTTCATTAAAATTTGTTGGAAGAATTCTCTTACCTTTGAAACTTGTTGGCAATTTGAACTATATCCTTTTCTTACTACCATTCATGATTTTTTGAAGTTTTTGTGCACCTATCCATTGCTATCAATTGCATCATACAATGACTACTATGTACTATTAAGAAACACTCATAAAAGTCTTGCATGTGTTGGGTAGTGGACACCCTTTTTAATATGATGTAATACTTCAAACAATATTTAGAATTTTCATATTTTTTTTACTTGATCTGTTAATGTTTGAGTGTAACACCTTACTTTAGTATATATTTTTCTAAGTATTCAAGTATGTTTAATATTTAATTAACTCATATTAGAGGCTTGAATAATCAAAGGGTCCAAAATAATTAAAATAAAAAAATGTGTTACTATTCATTTAGTACCCAAGTTTTCTGGACAAATTTTGAAAAATCATAACTAATTTTAGAAAAATTCTATTGAAGTGGCTTGAGTCTCTAAATGAAATTAGAAACATGTTATACAAGGAAAAAATATAAAACTTGCATTTTTATGGACCAATTCATACAATATATTGCTCAAACTTTCACTGTTCAAATGGTAAAAATTCTGTTTCAGGTTTTCTGGCCTATATTAAAAAATTCACATTAATTATAGACATCCAATTCATATGATTTTTGGCTTGTTGAAAAACCTTGTTTGTCTAGGTTTTGAAAACATATAACACTTATATGTTACTCCACATTTCGGATGAACAATGATCACAAAATCATCAAGTGATCAAATTGACCAAAATTTGTCATAACTTTGCAAAAGTGCAAATATATATTACATACACTCTCAAACTTGTCCATGCCATGTTCTCAACATCATGAGAGACTTAAAATAGCATAATGGTAGCAAGACACAACTTTGCAGACTCACATATAATTTTACATATAATTACAAAAACACAAAGAGCTATGGCTATTATAACATTAGTCATCCAAAGCATTCTCCTTGCCATTCGCCTTCTTGGTGGCCTTGCCATCCTTTGACCCTAAAATTTGGGATACTTTAGGGGATGAGATTGGGGAAAAGGGGATGCGATTAAGGAAAATTTTAGTAGTAAGTCACACTATATGCATCATGTTATTCATTTCGTACAATAATCACATAAAAAAACACATTTAAACAACAAATTACCACATTGCTTATAAAAATTTTGGCAATATAATAGCTTAGAAAATGGATATCCCAAGGAATAAAACCCCTCACATTACAGGCAAACCAATCAATGAAAACATAATTCACAATATGGCAACTCAATTTCATCATATAAACATAATGAAATAACATAGAGCAAATAAAGGACTTAATTATCTCTTGAAGTATCACTTGGCCTTTCATCTGAAACCAATGGTTCCACTTGCTTTCCTAGGCTTCCTCAAGTCCCTAGACATAATTAAACAAATGATCAAGCCACTTGTTTCATGTCATTATATATAAAACTGTCATGAAACCCTTAAATGTCCAATTTGTCTATCTTATGCTTAATCTTGAAACATATATTTGTTCTTAAGGTTTTTTACCATAGAAAATTCATTTTTGGCATCAAAATAATGAAATTCCCACTCTAAAATTAACTTTTAGTCTAACCAAAAATCTGCTCTAAAGGAAAAAGAATATGTTTTTCTTAAACTTGCTTAAAACATACCATACTTGTTTCCTCTTGCTAAATCTCATGCTTAATCATGATTTTATGGTTTTAAAACATCATTCCACCTATAAACACACATAGAACTAAAATGGACAGAGGTTGGGGGAGGAAATATCTCATAAAAACTAAGCCAAATATGTAACACCTTATACTAGGGCCCATTTCCCATGTATTAGGCCTTGGTTATGATTCATTAATCATAATTAGAGGCATAAATCGCCTAGAAAATTAAAATAGAATTTTTCAAAATTCGGTGGTATCGTTTATGTGGCAAAACTATTTAACTGACAAAACTTTGTAAATTCATAACTAATTATAGAAAAATCATATTGAGGTGATCCAAATTTCTTAAATTATATTAAATCTAGATCTACATGGAAAAAATATGAAATAGTAACTTCATTGGGCCAATTCATACAGTAAATTTCATGGACTTTTACTATTTATTTGGTCATTTTTCTACCTTCCAGTTTTCTAACCTCAAATTTGAAAAATCATATTTCATTCTATTATAGACCAAATCATGTATACTCTATATCATTTGAAAGCTCTATATGTCTAATTTATAGACATGTTTTTTTTGTACATTTATTTCACTTATACAAGGCATGATATTAACTTGGATCATGAATAGTCAGAATTTAACTTTTACTGGAATAATTTTGGTAAAACCTCCATATCTTCTATTATATAACTCCAATTACCTCAAAATTAGTGACAAATTAAACTCAAAACATAGAAATTTCTATACATATAAACACTGAATTTTTAGAGCTCTTTATTATTTTATATTATCTTTTGAATTTTCTAGTAACTAACTTCCAGATTCCAGTTTTCCTGATCTTGCCTTTTTCTACACGACTCCAAATGGAGTGAATTAGGTGTCATTTTAAAGCTTGGGATGTTCTCTATTTGGTGTAAAAATTCTAGAAAACTAACCTCACATTCAATATAGAGAAGGGACGAACTAAATAGATATGTCTGGAAAATGCCTTGTTTCAATATATATTGCAATTTACTTGCCAAAACCCATGCAAATGAACTCATTTTGGCATGAACCTTGGTAGAACATAACTTCATATTACAAAATCCAAAACTGGAAATTCTCATAAATTTTCTACAATGCTAACATAATATTCACTATTTTACAACTTCAAACAAAAGTAAGGCACAAATAACAATTCACATTATAACATGATAACTTGCACATCAACAACTCATCATTATCTTCTTCATGCCTCTTGCTCCTTCCTTAGCCCTTTTCCATGGTTTTTCGCTACATGGTTGGTTATTTGGAAGAGTGAGATTCAAAGAATCTCAGTTGCTTTACCCAATCATGCAATCATATCATCAAGAACATTCATAAAATCATCAATAAATTTCATTAAAATATATGATTCCATATTATTTTATAAAAATTTTGGCAGAGTTTCGTTTAGTAAAATGGACATCCCGGGGTCACATAACCCTTAATCAACTCAGCCATTAACATATAATTATCATAAAACATCAACACAAGGATATGGCAAAGCAATTAAATTCATAGAAACAAAATATGATAATATAATACATAACTTGGTAAAATGCTACCTTTGTGAATCCTCTAGCTTTTCCTTTGAGTTGTACCTCTTCCAAATACTTTCACAATCTTTCTTAGGCTTTCTCAAACCTAAACACATTATCAAACAATTATTCAAACTAATGGTTCCATAACTTTATTCATAAAGTGTTCATGAAACCCTAAAATTTCATTTTATTATCCTTTAGTTTTTTCATGAAATCAAGACTTGTTCCTAAGGTTTTCCACCATGATGAACTCATTTTTGGCTTCAAAAACATAAAATTCCAACTCTAAAATCTTTCCCTGGTCTGGCCGAAAACTATTTCTAAGAAGGAAGAAATAACTTTCATGCAATTTTCTCAAACCTTTGTAAAACCATGTTCTTTCAACTAAATCATAATTTCCACCATGATTGTTACAAGAAATCTTACTTCACTCCACTCCCTAGATTAGGCCAAAACTAAGAATTGAAGACATGAAGAAGAGAAGTCCATGGATCTACTTCCAACTACTTGATACTACAAGCCTAAGGTGGTAGAAGAATTTACCTTACACTTGATCCTTGATTCTTCAAACTTTGTCTTCTCTTTCTCTCTTCTTTCTTTCTTTTCTCCCTTTCTTTCCTGTGTTTTCTTACTTTGTTTTGCTGCTGAAAGTCAAGCATAATGAGAGGAAAGAAGGAGTTTAATTTACTTAATTATCTTGCTAATCACTTCCTTAAACAAGATTACTTTTGACAAAAAAAAATGGATGCGTTCTTAAAGAAGTTCTTTGGCCAAAAATCTAATGCCTTCCTTGAGAAGGTCTGGGACAAAAATCTAGTCAGCTGCTGGACGTCCAAAATGAGAGAAGAAATTGTCCAAGTACTGCTCAATTTTTCTTGAACCGGATAGTTTTTAACAATACTGATAAAACCACTTTTTATAGTAAATTAACATTTTTAGTCTGTAGGACTATTTTAAATTTTTTTTTATATTTTCTAGATTATCTTGTCCCAAATGGTATCTATGTGAGGCCCATATTTTGTCCCGGTTACCTTTTAATTGTCTGTGGGGCCCACAATCTACTTTATCGGTAAAAAGTTACTTTTGAACACTCGACGCTGATTATTTCTTTATCCTTAACCATTAACCCTCAGTACAATATACCATTGAACTTCTCTCATCGAGGGCCTCGTTCTGATAGTAATTTTTTATATTTACAAAATTACCCCTGACCCAGGGTTAAATTATAATTTTTGAAACTTTAAGGTCATTAGGTGTAATTGTTCCCAAAGTTATATTTACTTGCATATCCCACGTGACTTTTTATTTTTGGGGCTAAAATGCAATTATGATAACTTCTAGGGACAAAATGTAATTTCTCATTTTTTATTCGATGAGAAAAAATGATTTCTTTGCCCTTTTTCATGCAAAATGGTGTTTGCCCATTTTTGTAACTTACAAATATTTAAATATTTTAACTCTTAGGGATGTTACAAAATATCTAAGAAACTAAGCTAGAAGTCATCAAGATCATGAGCTAGCATCTTACCGATTTTTTCTTGGATTTTTTATTCTATTTTCTTCCTCACCTTGGCTGCCACTTCTCTCTCTATTTTGGCAGAGTTTTCTCTCTCATTTAGGTGTGATTTTTGATCAAGTAGTGGGGGTATTTATAGGCAATTAATTAAGCACGAATGAAGCTTACTTTTGCTAATTACCTTTACTAGTCTTAAGCCAAACTTAACCATTAAGTTTGCTTAATTGGTAAGACTTCTAATTACAACACATAGGCTACCATGTGGTGCCACTTCAAGGGGATAATATCTCAAGGATATTATATAATTTTCCCAGCCTAGTAATACCTTATGTCAATTACTTATACCTAGACCGCTAAAGTTACCTTTTGCAATATAAATTCACTTTATTGGTGCAGGATTAAAGTAAACTTGTATCTAGTGTTACTTTATTATCTTGTCTCTCAAAAGCTCCTTTTGCAGTGTTCAATAGCTTTTCTTTTTACCATTTTAACTTTTACAGATTAAAAAATAATTTTATCGGTAAAAAGTTACTTTTTAACTTTTAGCATTAATTATTTCTTTATCCTGAAAGATTAACTCAGTGTCATATGCCATTGGACTTGTCTTGTTGAGAGCTTTGTTTTGACAATAATTTTACATATTTACAAAATTATGCCTACTCAGGGCAATTATAATTTTTAATTCTTTCAGGTCATTAGCTGTAATTTTTTCTAAAAAATTTTTCACTTCACCTTCATGATGCTATTTTATGTTGAGGGACCAAATTGTAATTTTCATAATTTCTAGAAGTAAAATCATAATTTCCCATTTTTTCATATGATTAGGAAGAATAACCTCTTTGTCCTATTTCACATAAAATGGTGTATCTCTATTTTTACAAATTCCTTATACATTTCTATATATTCTTCCTTTTGAGGGATGTTATAATGGGCATATCTTGTGTCTAGTTTAGTGTTAAGACTTCTACTTTGCATCAATGGTTAGTGAAATAGAACCTAATCATTCCAAGCCCTACGGTATGATCCCCTGTTGTATCAATTCTCACTGTTATTATTTCTTCTTGTCACAAGATTTGAGTATTTTTCCAAATAAATGGCAGCATTTAAAGAAGGGATTTTTTGTCGAAGTAACCGTTATACTTATAACTAATGTGACTACCTCCATCCAAATTTGGAGAGAAGTTTTTGGACCTGTTCTTCCTGTAAAAATGTTTAGTAATGAGGAAGAAGCTATCGAGCTAGCAAATGACACCCAATGAGTTGATGATTGTCTAGGAATTGATTCGTATTACTTTTACCTTTAAATCTTTTTCCTTTACTTGTAGGTTGATATCAAATTGTATGTATTTGTGATTTTTGACAATTATGGATTGGGTGCAGCTGTAATATCAAATGATCTAGACATGTGTAATCGTGTAACCAAAGGAAGACTTCCTAGATTTTCATTAAAGTGACCAAATAATAGGTTTAATTCTGTTATTAAATTTATTGTTTCTCTGCAAGCTTTCCAGGCTAGGATTGTTTGGATTAATTGCTCTCAGCCATGCTTCACTCAAGCCACATAGGGAGGCAAAAAACATAGTGGCTTTGGTCATGAACTAGGAGAATGGTATGGTTCTGTTTCCTACATCAGCAATAGTGAAAGTCACTTGTGAGACTTCTTATAGTTTGGATAATAGATGGCCGTGACACCTTAGTATCAAGGATATAATCCTAATCCTAACCATAATAAAGAGAGCCATGATACAACATTTTTCTTGGCCACTATAGCCACTATGGGAAGGCATATTTAGATTCATATTGCTAGTTTTCCTAATGTGGCTTGTTGGCTTGATGAATTTTTCTTGGCCACTATGGTCCTCTAATTTGAATCTGGCTGAGAGACATAATAAGGGAAAAATGATACAAACAATTTAATGTTTGCTAAATTTTTATTTGACAACCAAATATTATTTGAGCATATGAATCTAAATATGCATTTTTTTTAAAAAATTCAAGGGACTTAATAACTTCTTGAACATGAAGCAAGTCACACAGTACATCTCTAATGATCCATGAGGCTAGTACTAGAAACCTTCGAAGCTGTAATAATAACCATGCTAAATTGTCATGACTACTTTGCATCAATGTTGAGAAGATACTGAGAACAAGTAATGCTTTTTTTTTTTTACAGTGAAACTATTCTTTTAGTTTCAGTCGTTTGATTCTCTTTCAAACATCTTATGGTCCTGTATCTTTTCCTTTGTTATAAGTAACAACTCTGAAGATTTTCCATGAGAACTCAATTGATTTTATTTAAGGCTATTTGAGTATGCTATAGTATATAATTTTTGTTGTTAACTGCTTTTAGGTAAGTTGAAAAAAGAAGCACTTCTTAAGGTGATCTTTGAAGGTTTGATCCTCGTGCATAGGACACTCATGAAATTTTTATCTCTCAATTATGTGTTTGGTATATAATTGGAGTTATTTTTTGAGAGTTTGATATATAATTAGGGTAAAGTCTAATATATAATTGTTCATTTATTCTTTTTTTTTTCTTAGATGTTCACTTATTCCTTTAGTAGATTTGTTACTTTCCTACCTAACATGCTCTGGATATTTATTAATAGCTTTTAAACATGCAGAATGATTTTTGTTTTGAGAAGAGAGATTGGATGAGTGTCAATGTGGAAGAATTGCCCAAAAGATGTTTCTTATATATAGCCTCAAGAAACTTTACAAACATTGTATTTTATGTAGTTGACATTTCTATATTTTATATAGTTGACATTCCTGTGTTCTCTATAGTTAATCTCTCTATTGTAATTTTTTTTTATAATTGAATTGTCAAAATATATATTTTAAATGTGATATATTTTTTTTGTCAATGGGCTCAATAGAGTAATATATATAATTGTTTTTTTCTTTAAATAATTTTAAATGCCAACAAAAGTCTATTTTTTAGAAAAAGGAAAAAGAAAAATTGTTAAAGTGCTAATTTTAGTTGGCGTTAGAGGCATTATAACACCCTACGCTAACATACTTCCATACTTCACTAAAAATATTTCAAAACTAGCCAAACCAAACCAAACCAAAATAGATAAATCAGAGTGTGGCGTTGTGGCCTTAACAGTGCTGCCATGGAGCGGAAACTCTCGAGTTCCAAATTTTAGAAATAGAGCCGACTAGTGCTGCAATCAGACTTGTGGTGCCATAGATTTCCAACGAGCACAACTTTATACTCTGACCTCCGATTGACCTGATTCCAACTCCTACAAGTCAATCTCGTCCTAATCTAACTAGAGACACCACTTTCACCTCAATTCATCTCCATATGGGGATTTTGGATGCCCGTGACCAATTTGGTCACTTTTCGGCTAAAACTCTCCACTTATACTCTCCAATTACCACCAAAGGAAATTTGACATCTTGAGACCATTCACACATGTCCTATTTATCTCAAACAACTTGTCTAAGGAGGTTTTATCCCGAGAAACCACTCTTCCAACTTTTAACCTCCTTGAACCCCAATTCCAAACAATGGGCTACATGCCCCTAACCATACCTACTAGGTCCAAAACTACTTATAAGGTCCCACATACAACCATTCTGACACACAGACACCTACTTTAACAATAATGACCCATACCGGGATCTATATCATCATCACACATATGTTTACTATACCTAGCATATATCCACCCATAACACATATCATTCCTCATCATCAATATCATCACATCATCATCTACACCATCCAAACATTATCGCATCACATGCTAATTAAGCAATACCTTAGGATACTTACACATGTAACCGGACAATAACAACATACTTGGCACAATATTACATAAACTAAATTACAAATTACCTATGATACTTGAGATTCCCAAATGCGGAGAAGCCTACGACTCCTTGATCTTCTCGGAATTAGCTCCAGAATTTTCACCTAAAACATTAGTCATAGGAGGGGTTGCGAGACAATGTTTCAGTAACGAGGACAACCACACATATATAATAATATCATTGTTCTCATAGATATATGCAATGATGTAGGGCAATGTCTGTTAGATTGGCTAGTCACCCAAGAGGGGAGTGAATTGAGTGATGTAAGATTTTCACCTTTTTTAGATCATAACCCAAATTCACCATATGTATAACATCTCAAGAAAGTTAAAATATCTAGAAATGCATAAAGAATTTGTAAAAACGTGTAAACACTATTTTGTGTAAAAAATGACAAAGAGATCATTTTTCCTGGTTGGAAAAAAATAAAAAATTATATTTTTACCCCTAAAGAAATATAAAAATGACATCCACATCCCTAAATTTATGAAAATTATGCGGAAGGAGAAATAGAAAAGCCCTTGGGGAAAATTATACCTAATGACCCGAAAGTTTCAAAAATTATAATTTAATCCCAAGTTAGGGGCAATTTTATAAATATAAAAAATTACTGTCATAACGAAGTCCTTGATGAGATAAGTCCAATGGTATATGGTGCTAAGGGTTAATGTTTAAGGATGAAGAAATAATTAGTGTCGAGTATCCAAAAAAGAGTAAACCGATAAAGTAAATTATGGACCCCACCGATGATTAAAAGATAACTGAGACAGGATATGGGGCATATATAAATATCATTTGGGATAGGATAATTAAGAAAATATAAAAATAAAATTGGAATAGTTCTGGAGCCTAAAAATGCTAAATTACTATAAAAAGCAGTTTTATCAGTACAATTAAAAATTACCCGGTTCAGGATATATCTAGACCAAGAAAAATGGAACAATTTTGGGACACTCAAAGCTCTCTTGTGTGTGACATTTCAGCTCACTTTTTTGTCCAAGACTTCTCATGGAAGGCATGCCAAAAACTTGTTAAAGAAGGCTAGACTTTTTGCACCAAAGAGTGATTAAGATTAAGTGAGTTAATTAAGCCAAATAAACACTCACTTTCCTCCTCATTCAGACATGACTTTATGCAGCAAAGAGTGAGAGAGAGAGCTCCAAAAACACAAGGGAAAGAAGAGGAAAAAGAAGGAGCAAGAAAGCAAGACTCAAAGCTCAATCACTTGGTAAGAGTTTTTACCACCTCTAACTTGTGTTCTCAAGAGTTTATGGTAGTTTGAATAAGTATTTTTCCTCTCCTCTCTCACTTAATTTTCAGCCATGAGAGGTTTTAGAGAGACAAAGTAAGCAGAAGTCAAATAAGCTTAGGTCAAGGCTTAGAATAGATGAATAAAGTAAGAATATACAAGTGGTTGCAAGTATTATGAAGGAAATTATTTTCTTCAAATTTCCCTAAATTTTGGTCAGTTAGGGTTTGTTCTTAGAGTTAGAATTTCATGTTTTTTATGCCAAAAATGAGTTCCTCATGGTGGAAAACCTTAGGAACAAATGTTGACTTCATGAAGAAGCTTAAGATTAAGAAAATACAATTTTTAGGGTTTTGAATCTTAATTCGTACCATGTTTGGATTTTGGTAACCATAGCTAGAGATTGAATTTGGTAATTATGAAGTCATATTTGGATTCCTCATGAAAAATTACATGGAATAGAGGTATAATTCATCATTTTTGAGCTAGGAATGATTTTTTTGTGAATTTTTGAAGAATTAGGGTTTCATGAACACTTTTTGAAGAAAGTCATGGAACTATTAACTTGAGTAGTTGTTTGATAATGTATTTAGGTTTGAAGAAGCCTAATAAAGATTCTGGAAGTGTTAGAAACAGGTGAAACCAAAGGAAAAGGCAAGTGGATTCACAAAGGTAGCATTATTTTCCTACTTGCATTATGTTATCATACTTTCTTTGAATATGTTTGATGCTTTATCATATGATTTTGTTGTTGCCTTGTGATTTTTTCATGATGTTGGCTGAGTTGAAAGAGGGGCTTTGAGACCACAGGATTTCCATTTTTCAAAATGAAACTCTACCGAAATTTTTGTGAATTCATATGACTTAAATATACAAGTGTGTTTAATCAATGATTCTTCAATGTTGTTATATAAATATGATAATGTAATTGCATGTATGGATAATAGCTACTAAGATTCTTTGAATCTCACCCCCCCCCCAATGACTAACCATGCTAGGGAGAAACAATGGAAAAGAGCTAAGGAAGGAGCAAGAGGCATGAAGAAGAAAATGATGAATTGTTATTTATGCCTTGTTTTATAAGAAATTATAAAATAGTGAATATTATGTTAATGTTGTAGAAAATATATGAGAATTTCTAGTTCTGGATCTTGTGATATGAATTTATGTTCTACCAAGTTTCATGCCAAAATGAGTTTATTTGCACGGGGTTTGGCAAGCAAATTACAATATAGATTGAAAATAGGCATTTTCCAGACATGTCTCTTTAGTTCATCCTTTTTCTATACTTAATGTGAGCATAGTTTCTAGGATTTTTATTCTAGATAGAGAACATCTCAAGCTTTAAAATGACAGCTAATTCACCCCATTTGGAGTTGTTTACAATTAATGGTGAATTTTCAAAATTAGGGTTCAGAATAGGGCAATATTGGGAAAACTGAAAACTAAAAGTTAAGTACTGAAAATTTCAGAAGATAATATAAAATCGTATCAAACTCCAAAAATTCATTGGTTTACATGTATAAAAATTTCCATGTCTTAAGTTTTATATGCCACTTATTTGGAAGTGATTGGAGCTATATAATAAAAGATATCTAAATTTTCCCAAAACTGTCCCAGTAAAAATAGTATTCTGACACTTCACAATTTAAGTTAATGTTATACCCTGTGTAAGTGAAATAAATGTGTAAAAAAAATATTTCTATAAGTAGACATATATAAATTTCAAATAACATAGAGTATTTATGATTTTCTCATGACTATAATGAAATATAATTTTTCAAAATTGAGATTAGAAAACTGGAAAATAGAAAAATAACCAAATGAACAATAAAATCCAATGAAATTTACTGTAAAATTGGCCCAATGAAGTTACTGTTTAATATTTTTTCCATGTAGAAAATATTTTAAGATATTTTTAAAGATTTGAATCATCTCAACTTGATTTTTCTAGATTTAGTTATGAATTTTTAAAATTCGTTGGGTAAAATGGAAATTACCAAGTGAACAGTACCTGGGAAAATTAAAAATTCTATTTTTGAAATTAAATTGATTCAAGCTTCTCTTCAAGCATATTTGGCATCTAAAATGATTTAATACATGGGAAATGGGCCCTTGTTTAAGGTGTTACAAGATGTGCAGCAAAATAGATATGAACAGAGAGAGTAAAATGCAGTAGTTTAATAAAGAAGATGAAGAGCAAGACACATGAATTTATAATAGCTCGGCTCAAACCACTTGACCTATATCCAATCTTCAAGCCACCACTTGAGATTTTTCACTATATCCCACATGTTTGATCTAGGCACCTGTGAAATCTCGGTACATCCCACAATTTTTAGTGGGCACTTGTGAAGCCACTCTCCCCACACCCTGACAAGATGTGTAATATCCCTTAATATTTTCCCATACTAAGATTCTACCCAGAAAATAATAGAGAATAATGATTACAAAATTGAAACTCTCTTTCACAGTAAATGATAGATTGAAAGCTCACTCTATTAAGGTGGGTTTTTCAAAGAATGTTGACACAAAAAGATTTTATCTATATAAATAGCATTTTCGCATAAATTCTCTTAAAATCATTACCCATAAGTTCAAACAAGGTTCTATTTATAGAGTTATGGTGTAACTATACGTTAGACACAAGATCTATCCATTAGAGACATTAACTAATGGTTAATCCGTAAAACTAGCCATTCACCAACCACATTTAATGCTTCGACATACTGAAATTTGAATTTTGGGTGTCAACAAATGAATTTCGCAGAGACCATAAGTTAATGACTTCAACATTGAACTTCCAAAATTGGTCTGTTCAAAAGTAAAATTCAAATTTTAAATTTGTTAAATATATCCCATTTTAGAACATACGAATTTTTATATTCAAAGTGCATCAGTTGAATTGAATAGTTGTCTCATGGTTTTATGGTGTACTCGAAATTTAAATTTCAGAATTTGAAATTCATCTGTCAGAGGCTTCCTCAACATGGTACGAAAGTTCTCCTATGTGAAATTCAAACTTTGTATTTCAGAATTCATCTGTCAGAGACATGCTCTGACAAGACTTACAAGTTCTCATTTCAAAATTCAAATTTTGAAATCCAAAATTCATTTGTCAAAAGAAGTGACTCTGAACTCCTTATGTACTTTAACAACATTCGAATTTTGACAAGACCTCAGACGAATTTTGTGCATTTTGTTAACTATACTTTACTCGAAATTCAAATTTTAGAATTTAAAATTCGTCTGTCAGAGATGATAACTCTGGAACTTCAAATTTCAGCAAGCAAAGTTTAAATTTTGCACAAAACATAAAAGAATTAACAGCTAAGTTCTTCTATTAGTCAATGTTTTCAAAATCTAACATATGTTAACATAAGATTTACTTAATCTAACTCGTTTAAAACATATAGTAACAAGATTAAGTAATTTTCAAATATTAAAACCACCTCAAGACCTAAGTGAAGATAAAATATACCTAGTATCTAGGTCTTTAATGCTTGAGCTCCACTTTCACTTAGTCATTTCCTTCTTGGCATGCTCCCTTCTAATCTTCAATTCTTAGAGCATCCTTTCTCTTCTCCTTTCTTCAGTGAGACATGATGTTAATTTTCATTTCTTTATTCCGATGCTCACTCTTCCTACTTGGACCGTCCAACATTTAATATGTTACACTTACAAACCAAGTAGTTAGTTCAATTTATATATCCAACTTATATTTTAAACCATAAAAGCATAGTGGATATATTAGTGCATAGCATAATATATGCATTATAAATATAATTAGATACATGCTAATGTACATCTTACTTCTTTAAGGAACATTATATATATTTGACACATATGATTCATTTATTCCTTATTACCCTATATTTGTCATCATCAAAACTTATATTATTTTAAACATAACAATGTCAAATGTCATGCAATGCATGTCTCCCTCAAACATAGCTAGAACCATGAGCTTGCGTCTTCACAGAACATTTCAAATAGGTGATTACCTTCCAATAGTAGGTGAAGACTAATTCCGAGAGATTATCAAACTTATCTCACACTAGTGCACCCGGCCAAAGGACACACTAATGATTAGATCATGGCTCTCCTTCCCCTGTACTACAATGAATTAGTGGTGATTTAGGGAAGGTGCAGTCCAATGCCGCCTGGCTCTCTGGGTCAAGGGAGAGGATTTAGCAGCAGGGATCCCTTCCTTATTTCACCATATCATATATCATCATTACCACCCGATTTTCCATTTCTCATAATACTCTTGTGGTGATGATGCTCATGTCATACTAGCATGCCTTTAACAATATATATATCATCATCATCAGTATTATCATGGTCATTCCAGCATGTAATGGTATGGGATGCTACAATCACGTATGCTCATACACAATATCACACTCTTCATTATCATATACAAATACCTTGTATAACCATGTGTATATCACAATATGTAGAAAAATCATACACATACACATAATGATATCGTGGTATGAACAGAGACATGCATATATATATATATATATCAACATATACATAGCTCATATAACATAAACACCTGGTTACCTCAAATTATTGACACCACGCACACAGGGGATTAGGTAAGCCTCTAGAGTACCCATCACGAATCATACACTTTCAATTAGCCAATCAAGCACTACAACATCATAATACCTTTAATTAACATAATACTTATAACAACTAAAATCCACAATCTAGCCTTTCAAGCAGAACCTGAAGTTCCAATCATATAATTACACACTAATGAACTCTAATTAATCATTCACATCATAATAATCCTCCTACATCTCGGATTTCACCCTCCTTCTACAAGTTCTGACCTAGGGTTCCACTGAAACTCACTATAATCCAACCAAAACTCATACCTAAACCTTCTTAACACTACATAACACTTTTATAACACCAAACCAAGCATTTTAATCGGTGGAAAATATGACCCAACCGAAGTCCAACTTACTTCCAAGGATTTCAACCCAAAACCAAAGAAAAAAGAGAGGAGGGAAGGTTAGGGATTTATAGAAATTTGAGGTCTGGCACCTCGACGGGCTATAAGTTTACCACAGTGCAAATGGTCTTGATCCAGATATTTTTTGAATTTCCATGATTGTCTCACTACAGTGTGACCCTTCTCTGTTTCCATTTTTAGATTTGTCTCATTTAGATCCTTTATCTGGTCTTGATTCCTCTGGTCTTGCACATATTATCATGTATACTTCCCATTAGTTTGAAAATAAATTCCGAATAATGTAATGAGGGTTGTTACAAGTATCCCTTTAAGTTGGTGTTTTGGGTACAAATGCCAACTAAAGTAGGTTTTAGTTATCGTTTTACAAATGTCAACTAAAATCCCCCCTTTTATCAGCACTGGGATAGTTCGCATTTTTAAAACGTCAGTAAAAATAAAAAATAAATGCCAACTATTCTCATTTTTGTCATAGTATTTATAAGCTTCATTAATCACTATGATAGATCAGACCACTAAAATAATGTCGGAGTGGAAGGTACAATTCAATATATATATATATATATATAATAGCCTTAGGAATTCACAACCGGAAAAGCCTCGTGCATTTCTCTCGGAGCCTCAATTGAATTTTAAAATTAATAAAATTCCGGTGATGCTCTCTTTCCAACAGACAATGGCTGAACTTTGATTCCCTTTCAGATATAAAATTAATCAAAATATAGAAGGGTACACGGCGTGATACAGGGATCAAACAATTTAGCACACAACTCAGGAATGAGTCGTTGAAATAATAAAATAATACTACATATTGATTTCGCTTTTGTAATATGGTAGTATATTGATATAAAATCAAACTAGAAGACCCGCCCAGGATCAAACGATTTAGCATTCGAATCAAAAATAAGTTGAAATAGCACAACAATAATAAATAATGACTTCGTTTTTATAATATGTAATGTAAAATGAGACTTGAAGAGCCCACCACCCACGCACAAATCAAGAATATGGGTTTTTATAATACTCCTTTGTCCCATTTTATTTGTTATTTTAGAAATTTTAAATATCTCAATTTATTTTTTTTTTACATTACTACTGAAGTATTAATTATTTTTTTTATTATTTTATATATTTTTTATTAAAAATAATAGTAAGTGAGATATATACAAGCCATTTTTTAGTATTTTTGGTAAAATACTAGTAAATTTTATTACAATCTAGTAATATTATTATTGACCCGTATAAAAAATCTTAAAATGATAAATAAAATAAGAAAAATAAAAAATGAGTATATAAATTGATGGTATCTTGATTGGCGCCATACTTCAACTTGCTAGAAAAATAATAATAAAAGAAAAGAAAATCACAGCAAAATCACGTGAAGGAACTCTTTTCAATGACCATTAATGGCTGCTACAACTAAGCAAAGAATGCATCTGGAAATAAAATCAATTGAAACACATGGCCAGTGACAATACATACCTTTCAATCCCACACCAATATATAAACGTATCTGCATGTCGCCATTACCTCCACAACAATTCCTAAATCAAGCAGTCATCAAATTCTGAATCACAAGTTCCCACCATGGCTGCAACAAATATTCTTCATCTGGTTCTCTCCGACAACCGTAGACTGTCTGTGATTGGTTTGGGAACCGCCGCTGAGTTGGCCAGAAAGGACACCATCAAAGAGGCAGTGATAGGGGCTATTAAACTCGGATATAGACACTTTGATACGGCCTCATTTTATGGGTTAGAGGAGTCTCTAGGTGAAGGTATAGCGAAAGCGCTTCAACTAGGCCTTATCTTGTCAAGAGACGAGCTCTTTATCACTTCCAAGCTCTGGTGCAGCCAAAGTCATCCTGATCATGTCATTCCTTCTTTACTGCAATCACTACAGTGAGAATCATAATTATGAATCTAGAATGATCATTAGCATATTTGAACTAACAAAATATTGTTACTGAAACAAGTTCCTTTGGGGCTTTTTTTTTTTTCTCCCCTTTTTGCAGGTCTCTGAAATTGGAATATTTAGATCTGTATTTGATCCACTGGCCCATTAGTGCTAAGCCAGGGAAGTTAGTATTTCCAATTGATGAAGCTAAGGTAGTGCCATTTGACTTAAAGGGAGTGTGGGGTACAATGGAAGAATGCCAGAAATTGGGACTCACAAAATCTATTGGAGTAAGCAATTTTTCCTACCAGGAAGCTGGAAAACCTTCTCTCATTTGCTACGATACCTCCTGTTGTCAATCAAGTAAGAACATCTTAAATAACATCTTACATATGTTTGTCCATTTCTCTATCATCTCCTAATTTTGGCGTAACCCACTCAAATTTGAATTAGAAGATAGTATATATTAGATCCCGAATGGTTTGCACTAAAAAATTAGATCAACTTTTCATGGGATAAACGAAATTACATCAACTTTTTGACCATATAACAAACTAAACCAATTGTCAAAATATAGATGGATGTAAAGCCAACTAACCAAGTGCTTGATTAGTGGTAGAACAGGGGAAATTATTGCATACTTTCTATAGTTTTATGCTGTTCATATGACAACTAAGGATGATGTGAGTGATAGAGATTTTTACCCTTTAACTATACAAGTAGTTGGAAGTTTGATTCATAATCCTTATATATATGGTGTAGATTTAGTTGGAAGGGATCTACCTTTTATTCTGAATACCCTAAAAAGTATAATCCTTATGACCAGCAAGTGATACTCCTAGTCCATGACAAAAAAATAGCCCAATTATGGCTTATAAAAAAAAATAGTCTAACTGTGAAAAGAAAATATAGAAAAAAAGTAATTTAAAGGGGAGAGAGAGAGCATTTGCATTGAAAAAGTAAAAAAATATTAATTATTTCATTTAATTAAACTGCTTTTATTATTGATGAATGCATGAGAGTATCTAATACTGCCTCTCCCATATATATTGCTTGAGGCTGTGACACATGAATAAAAAAAACTTTAATTAATGTAAAATAATATTAGACAATAACTAAAATACCCTCATTTAGTTGGAAGGGATCTACCTTTTATTCTGAGTACCCTAAAAAGTTTAGTCCTTACAACCAACGAGTGATACTCCTAGTCCATGACAAAAAAATAGCCCAATTGTGGTTTATAAAAAAAAATAGTCCAACTGTGAAAAGAAAATATAGAAAAAAAGTAATTTAAAGGAGAGAGAGAGAGAGAGCATTTGCATTGAAAAAGTAAAAAAATATTAATTATTTCATTCAATTAAACTGCTTTTATTATTGATGAATGCATGAGAGTATCTAATACTGCCTCTCCCATATATATTGCTTGAGGCTGTGACACATGAATAAAAAAAACTTTAATTAATGTAAAATAATACTAGACAATGACTAAAATACCCTCATTTAAAGAGTCTTGGAATTTGATTTTCAGTTAAATAAATTAAATAGAGTAAATATTGTAAAAGAGAAAGACAAGAAAAATGGGATTAGTAAATGCGGTAAAGTTGGGAAAAAGAAATTAATCATGCAATGAATTTGTAAAATAATAATACTTTAGAAATAAAATAGAAGACCCAAAACAACATTAGATATGGGATGGAGAGAGTAGTAATTTTTTGGTGGAATACTACTACCAAAATATATGATCTTGCTTTGGGAAGACATGCTACAGTGTAGTTTATAATTACAAATGATATAGGTAGAGATGAATCCCTGTTGGCAACAAATGAAGCTGAGAGAATTCTGCAAAGCAAAGGGTATAATCATCACTGCCTATTCTCCTCTGGGAGGTAAAAAAGAGAGATGGGATTCCAATCAAGTTATGGACAATCAATTGCTCAATGAGATCGCTGTGGCTAATGGAAAATCTGTTGCTCAGGTATTCTCCACAAGTTTTTACTTTTCATTTTCCTTCATATTTGAATTCTTATTCATTTCCCTTAATTTGTTCTTGACATTCTTTTTTTGTGATTAATTCTTTGTGATGAACTAGCTTAAATATTCGTCATCATTTCTGGTTCAATAGGTATGCCTGAGATGGTTGTATGAGCAAGGGGTGAGTTTTGTCGTGAAGAGTTATAACAACGAGAGAATGAAGCAAAACTTGGAAATATTTGATTGGTCACTCTCTCAAAATGACTATGACAAGATAAGTCAAGTCAAGCAGCATCGAGTATGCATAGAAGCTGCTACCTCCCTAAAGGAAGACTTATGGGATGGAGAAAATTAACTGAAGTCTGTTTGATGGATGGCTAAAAAGAGAGAAAGGGAAAAAAAAGTCTATGTTTTACGACTTTCATTGTTTTTAACATTTCGTTTTTGTTGTGTTCTCGTCCATTATATATATCTTTCCATTGGCTAGCTTTTTTTTTTTTTGTTTTAAGAACATTAATCCATTGGCTTTTATGTATGAGCAATGCTGAATAAGTTATGTAATTTCCCTAATATTTCCTTCAACAAATATGATTTTGAGGTCAAGATGATCTCTTTGAAGATCAGAGTAATGCTATGTGAAAAAAGGGTGAGGGTTTTATTAATTGTGTTTGATATAAAATCTAAAGCGAAATAGTAAATTAAAAAAGCTAAAGCGAAATAACATTAATCCCAAGGAATGTATAGAATTTTATTTTGTATAAAGACGAGTTTTTGATTCAATCAATTTAGACTAGCTAGTGTTCCGGCAAAAAAAAAAAATTAGACTAGCTAGTGCGTGGATTGGTCGTAGGTATCAAAGAGGTCAACAGTTCATAAATAAGGTATTATATATTTATATTTTACTAACCATGAGCTAATTTACTATTAGAAACAATATATGAAAATAACCGGTACCCAGAAATATATGATAACATACTGTCCTTAAGGTGTTATTTGCCCCCACTAGATTTACTGTAGGGATCTGACGAATCATCCCTAAGAGTTATTCTAAGCATCAAAGATATATGACAGCAACTTCAGATACCTTAAAACACAGAACGAAATAGAGAGATTGTAAGCAAAATGAGAGAATGTTGAGTAATTCTTTTAGTCTATGGTCTGATCCTTATATAATAGTGGAAAAAAGAAACATTATTGATAAACCAGTCTGTTTCTGAACGTTGTAATTAAAACATTCATAATATCAAATAACGTGTTGTTTCACAATATTGTTTCAGAACGTTGTCATTTAAAATTCTATTTCTGAAAAATAATTAATAAAATATATTAATCTCAAATTTATATCAGACCAGATCTCCACCGTTATATCAATCCAATGATCATGACGCACCAAGTGCTAAGTGCTTTAAATATTAAATAAATAATATTTAAATCTACTTAGTCTTTATCTTTCCATAATTATTTTAACATGCTTTGTTTTTTCTTTCTTATATACACTTCATGTAATATCCCTATTTTTATGGGATATTATAAAATGAATAAAAGAGGAGAAACGAAGTAAGATGAAAAGGCTATATATAAATGGGTTTTAGAAAGAATTAATTTCTCATCTAATTTTCTGAAGAAGTTATGTTTGGTCCTTAATTGGAATTAATTTTCCATAAGTCCCTTAGCAGAAATTAATTCCCGAACTCATCCCGAAAAATATGCAATATACCACTTGAATGAAAGCCCACTCTAAGCTGAGCGTAATGGTATAAGTATTGCATGACCGGGAGGTCTAGGTTGAGAGATAGACCAATTTAAAAGTTAATTTGAATAGTAAAAAGGAAATAGTAAAAAAATTGGTCTTTGGGTGAAATTACAAGAAAGCGCTCGAAAAAATGGATAATTATATTTTTGACCCGATTCAGGGGCAAAACGGTCATTTCCCATATTTGAAGAAAAATATGAATATTGCATTTAAACCTCAAGGAATAAATGTTGATATCATAAAATGCATGAGAAATTGGGAAAAACAGAGAGACACCGTTAAGCGTAAAGAAGGGCAAAGAGGTCATTTTTCCCGGTTGGATGGAAAAATGAGAAATTATATTTTTGCTCCTAAAGAATTATGAAAAGGACATCCATGTCCTTAAAGTCATAAAAATTACGTTGTATGAGTATGAGAAAGGTCTTGGGGAAAATTACATCTAAGGACCCGAAAGTTTCAAGAATTATAAATTAGTCTCAGGTCAAGGGTATTTTTGTAAATATGAGAAATTATAGTCAAAATGAATCTTTTAATGAGTTAGACCCAATGAAATATAGTATGAAATTTATTAAGGTCAAAATAATATTTATTGGGTAATTAGGGTTTAATATTAATATTTTACCCGATAAAGGTCATTTAGGCTGCAGAAAGAGGCAGTACTGATTCAAGGAAAATGATTGGACCTTAATAAAATATATTTTGGGTCTAGATAATGATGTTGGACCAAAAGAAATTTTTAGATAATCCTGTACCAATTTAGTGACAATTTTGGCAAAAATACTTAATCGGTATGGGTAAATTTAATCGGTAAAGAGTATTTTGGTCCATTAAAGTTTATTATACAATTTTTGGCCAAAAAAGGAGGTGATTCACGTATGAATGAGCAGATGGGATATAAATGGAATTATGTGAAAAGCTTTTTAAAAGATAAAGTAAATAAAAGTGTATAGAAAAGGTAAGTAGTTAATTATATGACATAATCATCATTTGAAACATAAAACTTCATCTCCCTCACGTCTCAACATGCTGAACCAGTGAAGAAAAGGAAGAAGAAGGCGTAGGAAAAGAAGTGAAAAAGAAGACCAAGCTAGAGGACTTGTTTGGACCTAAAACTCTCAAGGTAGATTTCTATGGTTATCCTCTTGTACATACTTGAGTATTATGATGTTTCATGGATTATTTCTCTCCATTTTCCCTCTGAAATTTTCTGCCTAGAGAGAGAGTAGAGAGAGAAAATGAAGCCATGAAGAAATTAAACCATGAAAAGTAATGTATTGGCTTCAAGGATTAAGGATATACCATTGGATTGCAAATTAATCGGGTAGTTATTTTTCTACAAATTTCTCAAATTTTATGCCTATTTAGGGTTTGAAAAGGAAAGGGGATTTCATGATTTTGACCCCAAAAATGGATTCCTTGGGTCCAAAATAGGTAGATACAAGTATGTTGTACAAGAAAAGCTCAAGGGAAAACAAAATGGAATTTTTAGTTCAAGTATGTCACTTTGTGAATGAGCTTAATGAATCAATGGCTCATGGTATTATTTCATGATGCTATAGGGTTTCAAGAAGTGTTTTAAGATCAATAGAAGTGTCCACCAAGTTTGGAGAACATTGGAAAGCAAGAAGGTAGTTATTTTCCTTGTTATGCTTAATATTGTCATACTTTATTTTCATGATAATATGACTATGCCATATAATTGTTTGAATGCTTTATGATGTATTTTCATTGTTGGCTGAATGTTTGAAGGGTTTTATGACCCTAGGATGTCCATTTTACAAAGTGTTACCATGCCAAAATTTTTATGGAATTGTATGGCATAATATGAAGTTATGATTTTCATTGATGATTTTATGAAATGATATGATGATGTGAATGCATGATTGGATATAACTACTGAAATTTTTTGAATCTCACCCTTCCAAATGATCATCATGACTAGGCCCAAGCTATGGTAAGAAGGGGTCAAGAGTGCCAAGGAGAAAGAAGAAAGAGGATGAAGCATAATGTTGTTTACAAGTTATAATGCTAAGTTGAGAAAATATGTATCATGGATGTATGAGATGAAATTCGGTAATTATATGTGATTGTGTTCCTTAAAGTCCTCTTATGATGATATGTGTGGATTTGGAACAATAAATATTGATGCATGAGGTTTATGAAGTTTAGTATATGAGTTATGGCATAATTATGAACAAGATGACCAATATTGATTTGAGCAGGGGAATTCTATTTGAAACAGAGTGTACTATATAAGTGTTATATATGCTCTTAAACTAGACAGAACAAGATTTTTATAGAGAAAAAGAACACTTAAATTGGACAAATGTATGAATTATAGTGATTTTTCAAAGTTAGGGTTCAGAACAGAGAAAGATTGGGAAAACTGGAAACTAACAGTTAGGTACTGGACAAATTAAAAAGATGATATAAATCGTGCAGAGCTACAAAAATTCAGTGGTTTGTATTTATGAAAAGGTCTATGTTTTAAGTTTCATATTCCACTGATTTGGAGGTAATTGGAGCTATATGATAGGAGATATGGAAGTTTTCCCAAAATTGTTCCAGCAAAAGTGGAATTCTGACCCTTTATGATTTAAGTTAATTTTATGCCCTTTAAAAGTTGAATAAATGTACAAGAAAAATATTTCTAGAAAGTTGACTCACAGATATTTCTAATGACATAAGAAATACATAAATTGGCTTAGAGTAGAGTGAGATATGAATTTTTAAATATAAGGACAAAATCCTGGGAAAGAGAAAATGACCAAATATATAGTAAATGTTTGAGGAATAAACTGTATAAATTGGTCAATAGAATGATATTTTTCATATTTTTCCATGTATATAAGGTTTTTATCTATTTTTAGAAACTTGAATCACTATGAAATTATTTTTATAGAATTAGTTATGAATTTTTAAAGTTTAGTCAGCAAAGTGAGAATTACCATATGAACAGTAACCGAAAATTTTGGAAATTCTGATTTTCATTCTTATGTGATTCAAGCTTAGGATCAAGTATCATTAGACTTAAAAAGAGTCCAATACATGGAAAATGAGTCTAAAAGTAAGGTGTTACACTTCACAAGTCTTATTCCCATCCAATGTGAAACTTAAGTTTTTCAAACTATCTCTAACATTTACTAGCTTTTTAATCTATATATATAATTGCAAAATATCAATTATTTTGAAATGTGGGAAGTAATTAGTATTATCCATCATCAATAATTCAATGAATAAATTATTTATAAATAAAAATATGAGCACAAAGTTCATACTCCCTACGTCCCATTTTATCTATCATTTTGAAATTTTTCACATATACCAATAAAACCAGTAAGTGACCTACATATATATTGTAGTAAAATTCAATGATATTTTATTAAAATATCTTTGACTTAAATGGTAAGAAATGACATATATTTCACTTGCCATTGTTTTTAATAAAGGGTAAAATAGTAAAAAAATAATTAATGATTTATTGACAATGTAAAATGAAAGATAAATTGAAATATTTAAAATTTTCTAAAATGATAAATAAAATGGGATGGAGAGAGTAATATATTATAAGGATCAGTTTGAAATTTTTTGAAGTATAGGACTAATACATCAATTTTTTATAAGTAATATTTAGCCTTTATAATTGTTCAACCTCAATTGAATTTAAAATTAATAAAAAAAAAAGAATCCAGGTTGTGCCCCCTCTGCAACAGAGAATGGTAGAACTATGATACCCTTTTAGATATAAAATCAAATAACAAGAGGACACCCCGTGATGCCTTTTTCATGGCCAAAGACACCCCATGATGCCTGGATCAAACTATTTGATTTTATTTTTTAATGTTTTAAAAAATTATTTGGTACTGGACCAGCCCGGTAACTAGCTCAGTTTTCCTAAGTAATATTTGGGCCAAGCAACGGGCAAGGGTCAAGCCTAGCCCAACTCAACCAGTGTGTACCCTATATATGTGTGTTAATATGTAAATAAACAATATATATTTAATATCACATATAAAGATCACAGATATATTTTAACTCAACTGGTAAAAAAATAAATGTAAAGACACGAGAAGCAAGAGGTTATAGGTTCGAAGCTAGGTGAAACCACATTTGAAATTATTATATGACGAGGCATGATTAACGTGCCATGGTGACATGGCACTGGCCTAGCGGCTAGGTGGCACAAGTGGCAGGTGACATGATGGTGACATGGTGTGGGTTTGGCGGTGATATGACGATAGTGTCCAAAAGACTTTCGGCGGTGACAAAAAAGTCATCGTTGAAAGTATGCTTTTTGGTGACAACAATAAAAGTTGTCACTAGAAGTAGACTCTTAGCAATGATTAAAATATTGTCATCAAATGACAAGCCTTTGGCAACGACAAACTTTTAACGGTGACAATTTTCGTTTTCAACGACAACACTTTTTGCCATTAAATGTCTATTTTTGGTGTTGACTTTTTTTTGTTGTCGTCAATCTTTCAACAACGAGACTTATGATGATGACAGTGGTGGTGACAAAATCTCACCACTGAAAACTTTTGGGGATGACATTTCATCATTCAGTGACAACTTTTGTCCTTGCCGAAAGTCAAATTTTTTGTAGTGTTTGTCACATGAATTAAGAATTAGAAAAATCATAATTATTTTTGTCACATCCTAAAATTTGGGTGTGACTAGCATGGAAAGTGAGGAAATTTCACATTTTCCACAAGCTAAATGTAACACCCTACTCCATCATACCTTCATACTTCAATAAAAATCTCGGAAACTAGACAAACCAAACCAAAACAACCCAAATTTCAACTCCCAAGACATCAAATCTCAAAAAAGCACAAAAGGACATCAGAACAAGCTGGGGCCGCAGCCAACTACAATGGCGCCACAGCCTTAGAGAGGCAGTAGCGAGTGGCATTGCGGTACCCCTATGATACAATATAAGCAATTTGCAACTCCCCAAGGTGAACTTCCGACATGTACAACTTCGTGCTCCGACCTCTAATTGACCTGATTCCAACTTCTATGGGTGACTCTCATCCTACTCTATCCATAGACACCAGTCTCACATCAATCTATCTCCATATAGAGATTTTGGACACCCAACACCGTTTTGGCCACTTTTTGACCAAAACTCGCAACTTACAATCTCCATTTACCACCAAAGGCAACTTAATGAGCATTCATACCAGTCCTAAATGGCTCAACTAACCTATCTAAGAAGGTTTAAAGTCAAAGAAACCACTTCTCTGATATTTGACCCCCTTGAACCCCAAATTCATATATTGCGCTATATACCCCAAAACACACCAACAATGCCCAAAATCACCTTGTGCTCACACGTACAACCAATATGGCTCATCGACATGTACTCCCACAACAATGACCCATACCAAGGTCCAAATCATCATCACACATATATAAGTTGTACCTAACACAAGTCCACACCTATCACATATCAACCATCACCATCAATATCATCACATAATCATCTATATTATCCAACATCAACCTCACAATCATTCTATCATCACATAGCACATAGGTAATACTACCAGGAATACTCGGAGCAGGCAATACACACAACAACAACCTACTTGACATAATATTACATAAACTAAATTACAACTACAAATTACACTTTAAATTCCCAAATGCGGAGAGACCTACAACTCCTTGGTCTTCTCTAATCTAGCATCAGAGTCTTCACCTAAAATGTTAGTCATGGAAGGGGTGTGAAGCAATGTCTCAGTAACTAAGACAAACACACACATATAATACCATCAATATCACACCTATATGCAAATGATGACATGCAATGCAAGTCTCCCTCAAACACGGCTAGAACCACAAGCTGGCATCATCATAAGACATTTTGAATAGGTGATTGCCTTCCAACAGCTTTATGAACTAGGCTATAACATTTTGTTGATTAGCAAAGTCTATAGCCACCTGATTTATCGCTGCAACTGGGGGTTCCACTTGCTGCTGTGGCCTTTGAATTGGCTCCTCAATTCTAACCTCAGGATGCTGCCTCTAAGCTACAATAGTTCTCTATAAGTCCTCAATAACTCTGTTATTGATCCAATCTATTCATAATAATGTGTAGTAGATCAACTTGCTGTGAATTATCTTGTTGTGGAGCTCCTCCTTATATAGGAGTTGCCTCTCTAGTCTGTCTTCTAGTACGTGCCATTTTAATCTACATAATATTAAAATCACAATTACATAGCAATTGTTCTTAGAGAACATAGATAAACATAGCATTTTATTCACATAGTCAACTTTATACATGCATTCCTTCGTAGTCTTTTCTACAACATCATACATCAGTCTTTCTATTTTACCTCTTACATTTTTTTTATCACTGTGTGTATATTACATCTCAAAATTAGCAGTCAATAAGCATTCTTTACATATATACATATTCACACATACCTATGACCCGACTATCCTCTAAGAGAAACTAGGACTATCTAGGAGGTAAGTAGATACTGGATCCTCCTCCGGATCTTCCTCTGGATCCTCTTCTGGGTCTTTCTCCTAATCCTCCTGTGCCTATTCCTGCTATTCCTCAAGTTGCCCCTTTATCGGGTGCTCATTAGTCAGAAGCTCTACATGGTCAATCTCAGTTCGCCCAGTATCTTCCAGCTCCATCCTCAGCCATTCCTTATGCATTAGTTCCCAAATACATTCTTGGAAACTCACAGACCACTCTTTTCTCAACTCATCCTTTACTGTTTCCCAGTAATCGTCATCATCAGACAATATTGTGAGGACTACATCTATCTATACTGGTTCAAAGAAAGGCTGACCTAGAGACTCCATAAACTCTTTTGCATCCTTTAACATACCTAGGAAAGTCATCATTGGAGAGTCCCAATAGCTTCGGAGACTTTATTATATAACCTGGCCATAACCTCCTATACTCTCTAAGCTTTATCAATGGGAATGTCAAGGCCTGCTATAATTGGCTGCATTCCTGAATCACCCTTCTTAGCTTTTCCCTCGACAATGTAATTCTTAACACCATGAGCTAGGTTTTGGTACTCCTTTCCTTCCAACATTGCTTTAATGGGTGTGCAAAACTCATCATCTAGTATCTCATTGAGGAGGGTGATGATCCAAATTGGCTCGAGGTATTGTAATCCAAGGCCTTCCAAAAATTTCTTAACTCTAGAGACTCTACTCAAGCCCCATACTCCTTTGAGTACCTACGTATAATCCGGTATACTATATACTCAGCATCTACCTGTTTATCCTCAAGGGTATTATCGAGATCCATCAGAAATCTTGCTATGTAGCCCACATCTTCATAAACCTCAATTGCCCTTTCTTGTGGTAGGGCATCTAAAGGAGGAATTGCCTATATTGGCATTGCTAGAATAGCCTCCTGTACTGGTTGTAAAATTCCTACCTCATATTGTCCTTCCCCTACACTATCAAAAGAAACCATATTAGAGCCTATGCTTTCTTCTTGATGGTGTCCCTCTAGTACCATCACAGGCTCTTCATGATAGTCCAAAACGAAGCTATTATTTGATAAAGACATCTTTCCTAGCCTTTAATCACAATAACAACTAGTTAGTAGAGTAATACAAAGGAACATTAACAAATAACATATTTCTTTTCCTAAACTTAAACTATGCTAGCCCTACACTAATGCTCTAAGAGCCTAAATCATTAGCTCTGATACTAAAAATATAACACCTTTATTTTAAAACTTTTTCCCATGTATTAGACCATTATAGAGTCCATTTATATTTTATTAGAAACTTGAATCAAAGAAAATACCAAAACATATTCTTTTCAAATTTGCAGTACTGTTCATGTGGACCAAATCCTTTTACTGACTAATTCGAAAAATCATAACTGATTCCATAAAAGTAGTATGTAAGTGATTCAAGTCTATAAAAATAACTTAGAACATTGTTTATGTGGGAAAAATATAAAACAAAGCAACAACTAGGCTAATTTGTGCAGTAAATTTTGTAAAATTCTACTATTCATTTGGTCAATTTCAGAAAATCCAGTTTTCTGGAGCTAACTTTGAAAATTTACTATAACTCGAACACACATCCAAATTCAGTGCTCTCTACACCATTTGAAAGCTCTTTCTATCTACTTTTAACCATATATGACATTCATATTTTATACAATAGAATATTGAAAAAGTAATGTGTTCACCATCAAGAGGGCCAAATGACCATTTGCATCCAAGTATTTTGCAAAGCAAAAGATATAAAATATTTATCCTAAAATCATGCCATACATTCACTAAGATCTAAAGGAACATAAAAACCTGAAGAAATAGATTTAACATTATTTTTACAAATTTACACAAAAGCTCAAAACCCATGGCTATTGCAAGCAATAACATATTAATCACCAAGTTCTTTCTCCTTTCCTTTCTCTTCCTTCATGGCCTTGCCATAGTTGCTTCCTAGACATGGTTAGTATGTGGAAGGGTGAGATTCAATGAATCTCAATAGTAATTACCAAATCAAGCACATATATTATCACATTTAACATTAAGGTTCATAGAATCAAACAATAGCCACTTGAACACATTAAGTCTCATAATTCTATAAAAATTTGGGTAGCATTTTAGTTTGTAAAATGGAATATCCAGAGGTCAAAAACCTCTTCATTTAGCTCAAAAAAATTTTCAAATTATCAAAACAACCATGTGACAAGTGATCATGCTCATAGATATCATAAAAGACAACATAGTGCAAAATCAGTAAATTTACTACCTTTGAGTATTCCCTAGCTTCCCACACATAGCATACCACTTCTTGAGCTTTTCCACAACTTCCTTGAACCTAGCCATATCATCATTTAAGCATTTTAGTACTGGTTTCAAGAGAAATACCATATAGTTCTCATAAAATCGAAAATTCTCATTTTGCTTTCCTTTGATATTTTCTTGAAACCAACACATGTACTTAACTAATTTGGACCCAAGAAATCCATTTTTGGGGTCAAAACATGATATTCCAACTCTAAATATAAACCCTAACTAACAAAAATTAGGGGACATAAAGAAAATTTGCTATATTTCATAATACCTCAAACTACTTGTATTTACATATTTAAGGTGACTAGTTTAGCATTTTCCCCAAGTTTAGTGGATGGAAACTCATTTTCTTCATGGATTAAGGTCTGGCCAAAAACTATAACGGAGAGAGGAAGAGAAACCACACCATGAAATAAGCACCAAATATTCTAAATAGCAAGCTTAGGATAGTAGAAATCTTACCAATAACTTGAGCTTTAGATTTCCCTGAAGTTTTCTCTTCTTCTTTCTCTCTTTTCTCCCTTTCTTTCTTGCATTTTCTCCCCTTCTTTCTTGCATTTTCTCCCCCTACTTTTGCTGCTGTAATTCTCATTTAGAATCGAGAAGAAAGAGAGGGATTAGTTACTTAATGACTTGGCTCATTGTGGTTATTTGATTAACCTAACCAAAGTTACTTTTTGTAACAAAAAAAAAATGAGCCTTCCAATGGAACTTTTAACCAAAAGTTCCCTATCCTTTCTACCAAAATGTAACACCAATGAGAGAGGTTTGAGTGTCCAAATACCGCTTAATTTTTCCTGCTCCAGATATATCCTGAATCGGTTAATTTTTAATTGTACCGATAAAACTACTTTTTATAGTAAATTAACATTTTTAGACTACTGGACTATTCCAAATTTATATTTATATTTTCTTAATTATCCTGTCCCAAATGGTATTTGTGTGAGGCTCATATCCTAAACCAGTCAACTTTTAATCGTCTGTGGGGCCCACAATCAACTTTGTCGGTATAAAATCACTTTTGGATACTCGACACTAATTATTTCCTTATTTTTAATTAGTTAACCTCCATGCTATATACCATTGGACTTAGCTCATTACGAGCTTCGTTCCGGCAGTAATTTATATTTATAAAATTATCCTTGACCCGGAGTTAAATTATAATTTTCCAAACTTTCGAGTTATTAGCTATAATTTTCCCTAAAATTATATTCACATGCATATCCCACATGACTTTTCCACTTGAGGGACTAAAATATAATTATCTTAATTTCTAGGGGAAAAATCAAATTTTTCATTTCTCCTTTTGATTGGAAAAAATGACATTTTTGTCCTATTTCATACAAAACGATGTCTAATTTTCATGAATTCCTTGTACATTTTACATTATCATTTATTGTTTCCTCTTTCATTACTTAAAATCAAATAAAATTTTGGGATATTACACGGGAGACCCAGGTAGTTGTGGATTGGGGATGCACCTTCCCTAAATTACCACTAACTCAAGGGGTCCAAGAGAAGGGAAACCATGGTTTACTTACTAGTGGAATGGCATTTGGCCGAGTCATGATTAGTAGTAGTGAGCTTAGTAGTTACTCCGGAATCGGCCTTTACGAGTTGTTCGAAGGAGGCTACTTATGAACGTTATCTTGTAATGGTAACTAGCTCATGGTTCCTGCCATAATTGATGTGGGTTTTTGCATATCATGTGCATGGCATTACACATAATGCATATTGCATGTGTGTATCAATATATCGAATTCTCATATCTAATTTGGAATAAACCTTTGTGTTTGTACCTTTTGATAAATGAAATCCTTGTTTTTATATGTTGCCCCTGGTTATTGGGACGTTTGTCTCACCTCCCACTAATACCCCTTTTAGGAGAGGATCTTTAGCTCTAGCAACATGGTAACAAAGTCGGTTTTCCCTCAATTGGGTATGATATATTCAAGTACCCATGATCAGTATGAGCTCCTCTAAGAACACATGTTATATGCTTCTATAGTATTGTGCTAAGTGCAATTTTATGACTGGATGACATGTGTAATGATGCCTTACGAGTCCTCTGGCTTGTTTTAGAGTTCGTCTCTGTCGTTTATCTTATGTCATCATTGATTTCGAGGTTATTGGAGGCTAAGATATGTGGATGTTTCAGTTAGTAAATTGTAAGGTTGTGTCGTTCATGGTAAGGGTTGCCTAAGCTATCCTAGCATATAGTGATATGGTATGTGGTAGTTATTAGGCATTTTTAGGCATGCGCCCATTTATTGTTAGTAAGTTTTAGGTTTAGGGCATTTAGGTGCCCATGTGTATCTTGGGGAATTTGAGTAAAGCATAAGGTCATTTGGGTTTTTGGGTGTATGTAGTGGAAAAAATGGTATGTCACCCAATAGGTAAGATTGAAGTTCAAGGGGATCAAAACTAAGAGAGTGGCTTTCTTGGGATGCCTTCTCCTTGAACAATGTCTTTGTGCCATTTGTGTCCTATTGAGAAAGGTATGGTGACCAAAAGATCAATGGTTTGAGTTTCGATGGTGCTAATGCCAAGTTTTGGTCTAAAAGTGACTATTTTAGTCATGGGTATCCAAAATATCTATACAGAGGAATTTTGAGATGAGATTGGTGTCTATAGTTAGAAAAGGTGTAAAGTGACTTGTAAGTATTAGAATCAAGTCAATCGGAGGTCCAGTTAGGAAGATATGCGCATTGAAAGTATGGCCAAATCATCAACAAATTATTGATAAGGTATCAGCAAGTGCTGCCACAGCATCAAAACTCAAGTCGTAGCGCCATTCATCCCTGTCTTTTACCTCATTTTGTGTAGAATTCTCCCTCACCGTGGCGTCATCTTTGTCTTTTATTTTCTTGGGTTTCTGGTGGTGTTTCTAGTAGTATAGTGGTGTCTTAGGCCCTAGACAGATCTTACATGATTACATAGAACACAATATAAGAATCTTCTCTATGAGATCCAACATAAAGATTAAAACTTTTCTTGAACTCCATCTCTTGAAAGGACCTAAACAAAATGAAGTAACAGGTATATACACACAATCCACAAGAGTGAGTAACCAATCCAATGTGACTGAAAGCCATGAAAACATGCGTGAGTACTAAACTCACAAGAAATAAGCATGAGTACAATGCTCATGAAAATCCATATGTAATGACCCTAATCCAACTTTTCTGAACATACTAGAAGACTTATAGAAGTGTATTTTTGGAATTGTGCATGATCAAAGAGAGAATAAAGACAAAAGTTCTCTATGCTACAGTGAGGTCCCTTCATGTCGTGGCCAAATTCAAAATTTTGGGCCAATGGACTCAAAGTCAAAGAGCATTGGCGCCACGACACCATTAGCCCCCTACTGTGGCATTATGTTAAAAACTTTGTTTTTAAATAACTGATCTATTTGACCGAAGGGAAAGAAAATGGAGGAGAATGAAGATGTTCTGCTAGGGTTCGAAGTTTTGAGGTATTGGGATGCATTTTAGAGCTTTGGGCGGCTTGGATTTCATAGGTATGATGATTCCCTACTTTCTCCTTCCTCTTTTTCTAGTTTTAAATGGTGGGTTTTGGTGTGGATGTTGAAGATCCGGTTTGGATGGATTTCCACTGATTAAATTGAGTTCAAATGCTTCAATAATATGTCAATGTGTGTAGTTAGGCCTTAGGTTATGGATTTTTCGTGGATTATGTGGTTGTTTCTCCAAACCCTAATCTCTAAGCTTTGAATTCTCATAATGTCCAAATTTGATGAGGGTCAAATATGGAATTATGGATTGAAAGTGGTATTGGTAACTTGGTTTTATTGGATTTACACTTGGGATACCGAGTTGAACTACACTGGAGGTTATGGCTATAATTTAATTTATGTATTTGGTAATTGTATAGGATGTATGCATACTTGGTGAAGATATCTAAACTCCTAAGAGTTGTTTGAATGTGGCAAAACCAATGGTAAGTGATTAAAATGGTAGTATGGTGGAACTGGACCTTTTAGGTACCAAGTGGTTTTTGGTAGATTCTAATGGTTTTATTAGTATGATTCAATGTTTGGGCTTTGTTTTGATATAGAATATCACCTAATTGACTTGGATTACATGTTTCTTGTGTGTGATAGTGGATGATCTCTAGCCTACAGAGGTATTGTGGGGTGTGCAGCAACTTAAGGAAACCGGGGAGTAATTTTATTCATTCTATATGTTTGAATGTTTTCATATCATGATAAGTTATTTATATCACGGCATGAATCATATGTTTTCTCGAAACCTTCTTTCTTTGAAAAGTATGACAAAGAAATGAAAATAGTCTATTTTGCATCTATGGATATACGTGTTTATATAAATGAGAATACACGGATTTAATCCAAGAATATTATACTCTTAATATTAGTGTGTAGTTTTGATGATAGTAATAACAATGTTGATAAGAAAGTAATTGGTCACATATACATATATTGGATGTTAACTCATATTGATACACTTATTGTTATTATGCATCCCCATATGATAGCATACTAGCATGGTGATGATGATGATGATGATGATTGTGTATAGTATTGATGTGTTAGCATGAGATTCGGGCATCATCACTACATTATACATATTAGGACATTCTTGGTTGGGTGATGATGACTTATGATACAAGGATACCATGTGGTATACCGAACCAATGGTGGGACACACAATGCCTTGTGTCCAAGTGATGAGATTGATGGATATATATCCCTGCCAATAAATCCTCTTTCTTTAGCCAGGAGAGCCAGATGGTAGTGGATTGGAGATGCATCCTCCCTAAATCACCACCAATTTGAGTGGTCTAGAAGAAAGAGAATCATGGTCTATACACTAGTGGAATGACCTTTGGCCAGGTTATAACTAGTGGTAGTGAGCTTAGTAATGCCCTGAAATAGGCCTTCACCAATTATTGGAAAGGGACTACTTATCAAAGTTATTTTGTGATAGCAACCAGCTTATGGTTCCTAGCATGATCAACTTGGGTTCTGCATATCATGTACATGGAATTTCTCATATTGCATATTATATATTGCATAAATATGAATATATGTATTTATATACTTAGTACTATGTATTTGCCTTATAATGCATGTGTGTGGGTGAAACCTCTTGTTTTTGTTGCCCTTGGTTATTGAGATGTATGTCTCACCCCTTGATAACACCCCCTTTTCAAGAGAGGATTTTAGTTCTACCAAGATGGCATCTGAGGTAGTTTCTCTTTTGGTGGGTGCACGGGATATTGAGTACTCATGATCAGTATGAGCTCATCTAAGAACACATGTTATATGTTTGTTTATTATTATGTCAAGTGTAAAGATATGACTGGATGTCTTGTGTGATGTGGCTCTGTGTGTTCCTTGGATTGTCCCTGAGTTCTAGACTCTGTTGTTAGTTTCATGTTATCTTTAATCCTGCAATTGTTGGGAATAGAACATATATAGTCAAATATGAAATGGTTTGTGAGACCATACCTTAATGGAATAGAACATATATAGTCAAATATGTAATGGTTTATGAGACCATACCTTAGTGGTTATTAGGGTTTCTTATGCATATGTCCTTTGATTATTATTGATAGTCTAGGGTCTAGGGCATTGGTTGCCCACATGTATCTTGATGAGTGAAAGCAATGTGTCAAGGTATTTGTGAAGTTTGGTATGTTTGGTGGAAAAGGGTATATCGCCATATAGGTAAGATTGGGATACAAGGGGATCAAAACCTAACATAGTAGTTGTCTTGGGATGCCACCTCCTTGAATAATGTCTTTATTTTATCTGTGACATGCTGGAAAAGCTCTGGTGACCAAAAGGTCAGTGGTTTGTGATTGGGAAAGGTTAATGTCAAGTTTTGGTCCAAAAGTGACTATTTCGGTCCTGGGTGTCCAAAAGCTCTATATGAAGGAGTTTTGAGACAAGGTCAATGTCTATAGTTAAAGGAGGAGGAGAATGACTTGTAGGCATTGGAACCATGCCAATCAGAGGACTGGTTAGAGAGATATGCGCATCCAAAATTCATCCTAAAAACCAATTTTTACTATCATTTGACAGTAGCAGATGACGCCACAGCTCCACAAGCCCAGGCTGCATTGCCACAGAAGAGACTGATCTCCCTCATTTTTCTTGTCATCAAGCCATAGTTCGAAGTCCTTTGATCATGTCTTACTCCTTTTCTATGTCTCTTATCTTTTTCTCTTATTGTTGGTATCTCCTTTCGGTTGTTTTTCCTTTATGGCTTGGCCCATGGTGTAGCAAGTTATGTCTTGATGTTGTTTTGTGGTTTTGAAAATTAGGGTGTTACACTGCCCCTCCATTCCACATGTATTGGCTGACGCACAGGACTAGCATCTTCTATGCACCCTGCTAGCTAGGTGCTAACTATGGTACACCAAGGACTAAGGGAACCACCGTTAGTAACCAGTGTTCTATACTCGATCCTAAAAAAATATTTTCAGCGTGCTTAGAATTTGAATACCTTTATAGTTTAGTAATTCACAATATGTAAAATATAAGTAATAACTTTGAATAACACTCAATTGATTCCATGCATGTATAATCTTTGGCAAAAGAAATGAAAGAGACTTGAATAAAACTCACAATTTTCATAAAACATCTTTATATTCTCATCTAGAATACAAAAACTTCATAATAGTAAAGGTAAAGGTAAAACACATAAAAATTTATTGAAAATTGAAATTAATTATTAAAAATCACGTTAAACTTGTAGTGGGATATTATTTTCTTATCAAACGCACTTCTCACATATGGCAACAACTCACTAGAAAACCCCATGGAAACTTATTCGTATAGGCATCTATATACCCAAAAGAAAACCATTTAATGTTTTATTTAATATAAATAACTTAATAGAATTATCATCTTTTTTGTTTATCCATATTGCTTAAGGAAATTAGAGTTTCCCTTTGTTCTTACCTATTGATTCCCAAACTTTAGTCATTATAATTTAATCTCCTCTCAAATATAGTAGTTCTTTCAACTATAAGGAGTACAAAATCCATTTGGTAGGCATAGTCCCCTTTTACCATAACCATCATGTTTATGTACTAAATTTTATAATCCCTAACTTGGTTTTCACCACCATTAACTCTTAATTAGAACTCTTAAGTTTTAAAGAACATCTTTATTTTTCTTATGTTCAACAAGAAAATTGAGTAAGTTATATACTACAAGTTAGCTAAAGGTTCTTTAACTATAATTACTCATTATAGTTTAAACACCTTTCTCAAGCATTTAGACAAACATCTAATGTGCATACAAATTCAAGTTCACAAAGCAAGCTACTAAAATTTTAAATCTCCAACCAAACAACTACCATGTAACATTTAATGTTTCACCACATCTTCCTATACATCAATTCATCTTGATTAATTTAGAATCCCTAATTTCCCAATATTCCACAACTTAAAAGAAGAGGGAAAATCTCCATACAGAGCAATTTTGAAGCACAATTTACACAGATGGCTAGACGGGGTCTCATGTGACATGTAGGCTTTGGAATTATGTCAATTGAAGGTTCAAGTAGGAAGATACACTCATCCGAAGTTCACTTAAAACATCACCATTTTGTTGATGTTGCAACAATAGTTGGCTCCTCGACACCATTATGCAAACCTTGCTCCTTCATTTTGTTTGCTGCCCGATCACAACTCTTGGTCCTTTGGTTATGTCTAACCCTATTTCTTTTGTTTCCCTCATGTCTCTCATCCAAATGTGTGTCTATTTTCATGTTCATGGCCATTTCTATGTCCTAAACTCTTAAGATGTCACATTCCCCTTCAATCCTAGGCCAGGGTTTTATTGTTTAATAGTGTGTGAAGCAAGCTATGACTCTGTTTGTCAATTAAGTAAGGGATTTTGTTAAATAATTTTTACAACTTTTCTTGTTCTTCATATATGATTTGTGTAATAACCCTCAACTTTAATTCTAGAAAGACTTAACCAAATGGTGCAGGACAAAAAGAACAGTCAAATTGAGCAAAGAAGCAAATTTTATGCTGACGCCGCGGCAAAGTGCAAAGCTGTCGCAACGAGATATGCTGAATTAGGCTTCTAGGCCAAGTCAGTGGGCACTGATGTTGTGGCTCCAATCAGGAAATCTGTTTAAATCAAAAGTCAAACCAATCGCCAGAATAAAGAGAAAAATGAAAAAAAAAATGAAGGAGCAGCGCTAGGTTTTTGAATTTCCAGCTTTGGGACTCGATTTCTGGCATCTTGGAAGCTTAAATATTGTTGTTAAATCGTCCCTCACCTTCCCTCTTTGTTTTTCTTCAAGTTGTTCAGTGATTTTCTTGGTTTTGGTTAGGGTTCCGACTTAAGTTGCATTTCTACCTATTAATCTGTGCTTAAATGCCTTATTGATATGCTATTGGATGTGTTTAAGCTCTGGGTTAAGGATTTTAAGTGTTTAAATGGTATATTTCCTAAACCCTAACCCTTAAATCTTGGTATTATTGGGAATCTTTGTTTTATGGATTATTTTGGGTGTTTTGATGTACAAGTTTGCATTGGAAAGTTTTGTTTCAACTGGGTTATGCTTTGGATTGGCAATTATGTATACTAAAGATTGTGAATTTGTGATGGTAATGAGAATTTGATGATGTATAGGTTGTAATACTGCTCAATTGTGATCGCTTGGCTCTGGGTTGTAATTGGAAAGCATTGAATTGGTTTTGGATACTCCCTTTAGCCTACCAAGATGTCAAGTGAGTTAAACAGTTGAGGTAACCGAGGTGTTCTGTGTTAGCAAGGCTGACTTCCCAAGAGGGGGGTGAATTGGGAAGATTGAACTTTTTCTGCACAAAGTGAAGTAAGTGAAAATATCACAGTATAATGAAAACAACGTGTAAAACAGAGTAAGCTGAAAAGTAGAGATAAGGAGAAGAAAACTCAGTGATTTATCCTGGTTCGGTCTATCCACTTGACCTACATCCAGTCCCCAAGACACCTCTTGAGATTTATCCACTATACAGCAAGAATTTCAACGGGCTTCTTGCTAAAGCCACAGTACACGAGTATGCTCTGTTTCTGAGCTCTCTCAAACTCTCCAAGCACTTTCACTATGTGCTTCCCAGTCCCCTTGTGAATTCCCCTTACAAGTAAACCTATCTTCCAGATGAAGAGTAGATTGTTTACAAAGATATAACTCTCTTGAATAGAGTAGATATGAAGGTTAAAGTACAAACAATGAAGTTGAGAGGGTAAAAGCTTTTGAGAAAAAGATTCAGCAGAAATTCAGTATTAACTAGTTTGATTCGTTTCCCACAACTTAAAAAAATGTTGTATTTATAGATTTAGGTCTCAAATATCCGTTAGAGACTAAATCTATCCGTTGGGGAAGTTATCCAACGGTTACTCTGAAAAACTATCTGTTTACCAACCGCATTTAATGTTTCTGACATACTGAAATTCGAATTTTGGTTGGTCAACAGACGAATTTCGAAGGAACCGAAGATTAAAGCTTCCAACGTTACAGCACGAAATTCGTCTGTCCATGAAGTGAAATTCGAATTTTGAAGTTTACAAAACATTTTCACAATGTGACATACGAATTTTCAAGAAGAAAGTTTTTCGGTTAAGTGTGAACAGTATTTTTAATTTTCTACAGTGCCTTCGAAATTCGAATTTTGGAACCCCAAAATTCGTCTGTCCCTTGAACGTTTAAAGAGGCACAGTAGATTACTTTCTTCGAAATTCGATTTTTGAAAGGGTGAAATTCGTCTGTCAGAGAGACTCTTTTCAGACTAATTTCATCATTTGAATGTTACAAGTTCTCATCATTTGTATGTCAATATTTTACTTTAACAGACTCAAGAACTTAGCTTCTGAAATTTGAATTTTAATGTTCAAAGTTCGTATGTCAGAAAGCAGTTTTGAGATTTAAATCATTCTTGATCTCAGATGAACTTTATCAAACTTTCAGACGAATTTCTTCTATTTTCTCAAGTTTTATTTCGTCTGAAATTCGAATTTTGAAGACTCAAAGTTCGTCTGTTGCAAAGAAGCTTCTTTCAGACTTATATGAAAATTTGAATGTTGGAAGTTCAAAATTCGTCTGTCATAGAGCATTTATCAAACTCAATTTGATTTTGATTTCAGATGCATTTTATCATAGTTTCAGATGAATTTCTTTGGTTTTCACAAACTTCATTTTACTTTAAAATTTGAATTTTGAGAGTGTGAAGTTCGTCTGTTACCAGAAAGGCTTCTTTCAGACTGGATGAAAATTCGAATTTTGAACAACCAAAGTTCGTCTGACAGAGAGTCATCTCTTCAGACTTATTCAGTTTTAGCTCGAAATTCGAATGTCCAAAGGCAAAGTTCGAATTTCAAACTTGACAGTTCAGTTTAAACTTTCAACCTTCGTCTGTTTGTGGGTGTTTTCCAAATGTTTCAAGATTTAACATAAAATCAAAGTTTGAAAACATCTTTTCTTCAAATCAAAATCTTTTACCCAATCATAGCAAAAACTAAGACTCTACAAAAGATCTAACAGCAAATACTCATAAAATCTTCACTTGAAACAGCTTTGATCTCCTTTGATATCTTCAATCTAAGCTCTTGAGTGTTGGTTTAGAATCATCAAAACTCTTGATTCAACATTCTGTTCATGTCTTCTAATTAATTATATATGTTTAATTCTTTTCATATCATGATATGTATGCTTTATGTATATGTTTTGCTATTTCACATCATGATATGCCTCATAGCTCGAATATAGTCATTCCTTCTCATATCATGATATGTGAAGCTACATGGCTAGTGAGTTCCCTATCCTTATCTTATTTCATGATGAAAATTACCGTTGGTATTCATGAATATATAACAATACGAATATGATGATATTGCCATGTTATTGGTTATAATGCACCATATGCTTTGCTATATACTTTAATGGCATGCTAGCATGATAGAAATGATGCATGTGTCGATATGTTAGCATGCATTAGGCATTGTCACTTGGTACACATTGTTAGGATATATGATTTGGGTCACAATGCTCTATATACCATATGGTATGCCAATCCACTAAATAGCACACAAGGCCTTGTGTTCAAGCAATGCGGCTTATATTATTCCAATTACTAAATAGTCATCCTATAGTCGAGAGACTCAGGTGGTTATGAATTGAGGTGCATCTTCTCTAAATAACTACCAATTCGGGTGGTTCAAGGGAAGAAAAACCATGGTCAAACCTTTGGTATAATAGCCTTTGGCTAGGTCATGACCATTGAAAGGAAAGCTGGGTGGTGACATTAGAATCGACCATCACGGGTCATTGGAAGGGGGCCATTAGTTAAGGTTACCTTATCATGGTAATTAATTCATGGTTCTAGCCATATATTAGTGGGTGTTGTGTCTACATATCATGCACGTTGCATTTACATTGATAATTACATTTGATTGCTATTATAAAAGCATGTTTGTATGTTTGTACATGTGTAAACCCCTAGTTACTAGGATGTATGTTTCATCTCATGGCTAACAATTCCTAGGTGAAGGACCTAGAACTAGCAAGGAAAGGACCAAGGAGGGCTTGGAAAAGGAGGATTGAGAGTACTTGTGGGTGTTGTGGTCATCCTCCTCTTTGTTGTTGTTATTTTGTTGCATTGTTGGTAAAGTGTCATTTGTATTGTTGTGTAATACTATATGTAACATGATGTATCTCTATGTTCTGGGTTAGAATTGATGTGTAGTATCTCCCATACTCTTGATGTCTTGTGAATGGTCCTTAGTGTATTCTTGGGCCTATGGATATACTAGTAGTGCGATGTATGATGATTATGTCCTATGTGTTTTATGTGATGTTTTGAATCCTAATGTTTAGTTATGTTGGACTTGAGACTGGTGACTCTAAGTCCCTTTGAGTGTGTATGTCTTGACTGTGAGCCTGGTGCTGATATTGGGTCCTTGGTATGTGAAATGGGCATATAGCCCACTAGCTCAATTTGGGGTTCAAGGGGGTCAAAACTTGGAAAAGCAGTTTCTTCGGGTTGAACCTTCTTGGACATATTCCTTATGTCTCATGTGACTTGTTGGAATGGTCTTTGGTTGCCAATTACCCTTTGGTAGCAATAGGAGGTGTTTGGTTTATGGTTTTGGTCAAAAGGTGGTCAATTTAGTTTCGGGTGTCCAAAATTTTCATACGGAGGTATTTTGTGGTGTGGTTAGTATCTATGGCTAGAATAGGAGTAGAGTAACTGTAAGCTTTGGAATCAGGTCTATAGGAGATCCAAGCATGAAGTTATGCACATTGAAAGTTAGTCCATTACATTAGCAAACTATTGATATATTCTACTATCATTGGCACCGTGGTGCCATAACCATGGCAGCGGTGCTATGCGTCACTGTCTCTTTCCCATTATTGCTAAAAAATGCTTCTCACTATGGCACCATAGGGCATGGTCGTGGAACCATACTGTTACTTTTCTCTCCCATGTTTCTATGTTTCTTTGTATATGATTAGGGTTGTTGAGTATAGGGCGTTACAATTTGAACTTTGTTTCTAAAAAGGACTAGGACTTGCAACTTCTACCCGTCACCTATGTTCGGCCTTGCATGGCTAAACTATATAACAAGTTTTGTTTCCAGCTTCTTTAAATCCCATGTTTTGTTTCCAAACTCATTGTGCTTCAAAGCCTTGGGTAGTGGTGAGTTTATCTTTCAAGAAGAAAGAGATGGCCTTGATTGAGGAGGAAGGGGAGGGTGAGAAGGATCGTTCAACAGGGATTCAGAAATTGGGGCTTGAAGAAGAAGTTGAAAAACAGATAGCCCCCTGATGTATCTAGTCACAAAACTTAGGGTTGATGGAATTGGATTTGGGTTTGATAATTTCACTGGTGATGATTTATATCTACCAAAACTTGGATGGAAGTTGGCGTTATGGAAGAGCACTATAAGAGGATGATTGGTGAGTATCCATTGCACCCTTTGATTCTGAGAAATTATGCTCATATTTTACAAGTGAGCCCTCCATTTTTATATTGCTAGTCTTTCGTCTCTTTAACTGATTTGCTGTTTCCTCATGTGTCAATTTTATTTTGGAAAGGAAATGTAAGATGAAGCTTATAGATGTGGCAATGAGCATATATAAGATGATCTGCATATGTTGTTTAAGTTGTAGACACAAGTCCTGACTCTGATAGTCCCCTTTTATTCTTCTGTTGCTAATTATTCAGTTGCTTGACTTGAGGGTTTCCTAGTTAGAAACTCTTTTACATGAGGATTATTAAGTCTTATAATCATCCATCTCAAAGATAATCTAGAGTAGAACAATCTGTTTAATATTTATGAGAGATGCATTTAATCACTTTAACTTATTTGGCAAATTATATAAGCTTGTTATGAAATTCTAACTATATTATCTTCATTTCAGGGTGTTGATTTCTTAATGTATGATAATTGTGAGAATTTTGATATAAGCCCAAAAGAGAGTTATTTGCAGCCTTCACGTCTCTCTAGTTGATCGATCATATTGTTATAAAGAGTACCTGTCTGTCCAAAAACTGAGAGGTGTTAGGAACAGAAATAGTTACCAAGTTATCTAAGAATATTTCCTTTTTTTAAATGGGTTTCATTAATTAGTTTCATTGTCATTTAAACAATTATAATACTTCATCTTATTCTTTTTGTCTTAGATGCTAATCATTATTTTCTAAATTCTACCGGCAATCTAAGGGAGACCTTTACAGGGTTGAGGAATATTTTCTAGATGCTACCCTGGCAGATCCAAATAATGGTGAAATCTTAGTATGGTATGCTAAGTTGTTCAGGGATCTCCATCGTGACAAGCAAAGAGCATTAGAGTATTTTGTACATGCAGCTATGTTTTAACTTCTACTCCTACACTTTACAAACATCAATACTCATTGGGAGGCAAGGCATGCTTACTGATAACCATAGGGCTCCTTGACAGTAATAGAGTCCAAGGCTCCTAGATGCATGAGAATTGCAGCTAGGAAATTTGGCTAATGCTAGTTAATTTTGTAGAAGCTTCTGTAATAGTGAATGAGACTGGTATTTTGTTAATATTGGTTAATTTTTTAGTAGCTTCCAAATGGAAATTGGCTTGAGCTACTTTCACTTGTAAGTTTACTGATGGGCAAATGATTTTTTTTTAATAACTTTTATACTTTTTGTAGATTGGCATCTACACCAGCCATGTTTAATAGCACTCTCATAATGGATGAGGCATTTTTTTGTCCCGTTGACTGGTCCATTATGATAATAGGTACATTTTGAATTCACTAATTCAATGGCTCTTGTTCAACCTTTATTTTGATGTCTTTGCCTATGATGGTTGATGTCACTACTGGAAAGCCTCATGTTAATTTTACCTAGATTGTAACTCAATGTGCCAACTTTGATTATTAATTTACAGATTCCTTAGTGTTTATGCTTAATGAACAAAAGAGACTAGAACATATATGTTCTCCACAAGCTGTTCTTTTTTTAGATTTTTTACTTTTACTCTCTCCTGTTTGTAAAACTTGTCATTTTAGAATTTTTCAAACAAATCAAGAAAGTTATTAAATGATCTTGAATATTATAAAATTTAGTAATATTTTACCAAAATATGCTTAATTTAAATGTTGTTTTAAATGATTCATTTAATATTAATAAAGGGTAAATTAGTAAAATAAGTAATTAGTATTTTATTATAATTTTAAGGTAAATATTATCAAAATTTTCAAAAGCACAATTTTTACTATTCAAAGGAAGTATTTGATGGGTCATCATTACTAATGGTGTTCAATGCTTGACTTAGTCTATATAGATAGAGCTGTCAAATCGGGCCAGCCCGATCCATCTGGGCCGTCCCACCTCGAGCTAGGCTAAAAACCCCGGTTTGACAAATGAGCTTGAAACTTCAAGCCTGAGCTCGCGGGATCAGGCCTACGAGGCTAGCTCGCGGACTTTTTTTCATTTTCTAATTTTTTTTAAGTTTTGTTTATAAATTTTTTTCATATAATTATTTAAATTAATACAACTAATTATCATCATAATTCATCAAAAACTAATATAATATTTAAATTTTATAATTTATATATCACTAATTAATAAAATAATACGTATTTTTTAATATTTTAAACAAAAAAAAAAGGAAAAAGAAATGAGTTTTTAGGCCTGCCCGTGCCCCGCTCGGGCCGGCATGCCACGAGCAAGCCTAAACAAGTCGGGCCGGAAAAACCCGAATCGTATTTTAACACTAAAAATTGAGGCACAACCCGCTTATTTCGTCGGGCTTTTCGGGTTGACCCATCGGGCTTGGCCCGTTTTTCCAGCTCTATATATAGATATCTCCAAATGTCCAAGGTTTGAGATATACTCTCTCCATCTCGTATTATAAGGTAATATGAGGGATTTTTCTTATCCCCATAATATAAGGCAATATGTAGCAATTTATCATTTTTGCCCATCAATTATTGTATTATTAGTATTGTAACTTATATTATATTTAATGAATGGGTGGAATTAATAGGAGTAAAACTGAAAATTTTAGGTTTTTTTATAAGTTTAAGGATGTAATAAATGTTTCTTAATATGTTTAAAATCCTTTCAATTACCTTATAATATGGGATGAAGGGAGTAATTATTAAATACCTATTTGTAGTTTTGTATAGATTAGAAACTATTTTCATCACAAGCTAACAAGCCCAAGTTGTCAAATTTAGCTTATGTCTATAACATCTATTAGCACAACATTTAAAAATTGTTCGCTATATTAGCTCCACCCTATAGATAACATTGTCTTTTATGCTGGAAATCTAAGGGATAGAAGAAGCAATTTCTTGCCATCCGAAGGAGCTTTTGTGTGTTCGTTACTAAGTTTGTGGGTTCACGATTTCCTCCTAATCGAGTTCTTGTTGGATCCTGAGTTTGTAAAATTCATCCTTAACTTGTTATGATCATCCAAGGTGCCGCTGAATACCGGCAATCCAGAATTGAAATTCATCCTTCTCTCCTGTGATCCCAAGTACAACTTGCTTGATATATAATTCCAAATTTGTATTTCAACTTTTTTGCTGGCTATAAAAGGGGTTGAGAGGGTAGTCAAAAAAAGTATTGAGATGGTGGTCCAATGACAACTTAAAGAGGTCCATATCTTTTGTCATCTTCTATTTTGTTTCTTTCTGATGTATGCTCATTCTTTAATTTTCTCAACCCTATAGTTGTTCCCAGTTCTTTTGTTTGTAATAAAATATCCTCTCTTTCCATGCAAAAAAAAGTGGTCCATATCTTGTGCCTTCTACTTTGAGTAAGAATATTTTATTCCTTCTTGGAGTTTGATGGAAATGTACACTAAAATATATTTAGCTTTTAAAATTCTTCCAACTCTGATAAATTTTAAAACTAAAAAAAAAATCCAGATGATGCCCGTTCTCCCTCTTCAACTGACAATGGCTGAAGAAAACACCCTGTGATACGGGGATCAAGGAATTTAATTACACATTAACAAGAATCTTCTAAAATAGTAAAAGAATAATAAATAATTGTTGAATCAAGTATTTTGATGATTCCAAACCAACCTTCTAGAGCTTGGAAAGAAGATATCAAAGATGCATGGAAGATCCTAAACTTAAGAAATCCAAGTAAAATCAGCACCAGATTAGATATAGGATTTATATTATGTTTGAGTTGAGTAAAAGACTTTGAATTGGCAAAAGAAAGTTTTTAGAAAACTGATTCCATGTTCATTCATGGAATACATAAAAAAAACCCACTTACAGACCAACTTTAAAGTGATATAGATGAACTATTGCTTTAAAAATTCAAATTTTGGATTTTGAAATTTGAATTTTGAATTGAAAATAAGTTAGTCAGAAAAGAGATCCTTCTGATAGATGAACTTTGAATGTAGAAATTCGAACTTTGACATGAGTCTGATGAGAGCTTTCTCCGACAGACGAACTTTGAGTTTTGAAAATTTGAATTTTTGATAAACTACAATTCATAAAAATTGAAAATTTGTCTGAGGATATTTCAAAGCTCATCTGAAAGTGAAGATTAAAAAGAATCTCAAAATGGCTCACTGACAGATGAACTTTAATTTTGAAAATTTGAACTTTAGAAACAAAGCTTGCAAGTCTGTTTTAACAATCAGTTGACATACGAATGTTGGTATTCAGAAATTTGAACTTTGAACAAAGTCTGATAGGAGGCCTCTCTGACAGACAAACTTTGAACCTTAGAAATTTGAATTTTGAAAAGATGAACTATTATGCCTTACTGAGATGCCCACTGACAGACGAATTTTGCCCACCAAAATTCGAACTTTGAAGGCACTATAGCAATGTGGGATAACTGTTCACACTTATCAGAGGAACGTTAACTTGAAAATTAGTATGTTCCAACATAGAAATATTCTTCAAAGATGAAAATTTAAACTTTACTTCATAACAGACGAACTTTGAAGTTCAATGTTAAAGTCTTTAACTTTTGGTATCTTCGAAATTAGTCTGTTGACTAACCAAAATTCAAACTTTGAGTGTCAGAATCATTAAATGCTGTTGGTGAACGGATAGTTTTTCAGAATAACCATTGGGTAATTTCTCTAACGGATAGATTTCATCTCTAACGTATAGTTAAGATCTAAATCTATAAATAAAACCTCATTTGAAGTTGTGGGTAACGATTTTAACGTTGCATATACTGAAACTCTGCCAAATTCTCAACTCAAGTCTTTTACTCTCATACTTCATACTTTAGCACTTCAACTTTCATATACACTCTAAATTAGAGAGTTCACTCTTTGTAATCAATCTTATCTTCATCTGGAAGAAAGATTTTCTTGTGAGGGATTATCACAAAGGATTTGGGAAGCACTTTTCTAAAGTGCAAAAAGAGAAGTTGTAAGCTCTAAGAACAGAGCATCAAAGCTGTACTGTAGCAATTACAAGAAGCCCACTAAATTCTTACAAGATAGTAGATAATCTCAAGTAGTTACTTGGGGACTGGACGTAGGTCAAGATAAAGAGACCGAACCAGGATAAACATCTATGTCTTCTCTTCTCTTCTACTGCTTTTACCCTACTATATCTATATACTCTGTTTTACTGTCATTTATGCTTTCATCCCTTCTCTAACTTTTGTAAAAAATTTTAATCTTCCTAATTCACCCCCTTCTTAGGAAGCCAGCATATCTAACAAGTGGTATCAGAGCTCGGATTCCCAAACAAAAGATCTAACAATCCGGGAAATTCAATGGCAGGTTTTGGAGAAAGTATACTACCAGAGGGAAACAACACAAATAGACCACCTAGCTTTAATGGAGAACACTATGGAAACTAGAAGATGAGAATACAGATCTATCTCCAGTCCATTGTTCTGGACATCTGGCCTATCATCCAAAAGGGAGACTTTGTCCCAATGAAACTGCAGGATGATGGAAAATACAAGGAGAAGCTAGAGAACGAATGGAATGAGGAAGATAGGAGAAGAGTCTTGCTAAACTTTAAGGTAAAAAACTGCTTAGTCAGTGCATTAAATCAAGACGAATTCTACAGAGTGTCATAATGTTCCACTGCCAAGGGTATGTGGGACACTTTAGAAATCACTCATGAATGAACCAGTGGAGTAAGAGAAAACAAGTTGAACACCTGCATAGGTGAATATGAAAGCTTCAGAATGGTGGAATGAGAGAGCATCAAAGAGCTATAAAAGAGATTCACCCTCATTGTGAATCAATTGAAGAGTCTTGGCAAGGAGTACACCCAGCGAGAGAAGGTGAGAAAAATCCTTAGAGCTCTTCCTCTGAAATGGCAACCCAAAGTAACAGCAATAGAGAAAGCCAAAGGAGAAATAGACTTGACAAGAAGGTAAAATGGGTTCCCAAAGATACACTTGTATCTAGTGAAATTGCCACTGACAAAAAAGGACCCAAGCAAATTTGGGTGTCTAAAAAGAAACTTTGAGCTTTGTTTTGCAGACCTGTCTTAAAGTAAGAAAGAGCACCAAATGGTATATGGACAATGCCTTCTCAAGTCACATGACTGGTGACAATGAGAAGTTCATCACCCTTAGAGATAAAAAAGGAGGAAAGGTGACCTTTAAAGGTGATCAATATGGCAAAATAGTTGGAATTGGCATTATAGGAAAGAATCCAGAAACATCTATTGAAGAGGTGCTATTTGTAATTGGCCTCAATCACAATCTACTAAGTGTAAGTCAGACATGTGACAAAGGTAACTGGGTATTGTTTGACTCAAAATTTTTCCTAGTCATCCGAAAAAGTGATTACAAAGTAATCCTCAAGGCTCAAAGAGATGGTAATTGCTATACTATTGATCTTGATGAACTTCCTTCCATAGATTTTGTCTATCTGATTAGTCAAGATAATGATAGTTGGTTGTGGCATAGAAGATTAGTACATGTTAAAATGAACCAACTGTCAAAATTGGTTAAGAATGAGTTAGTAACTAGCTTACCAAAAATCTTTTTTGAGAAGGACAAAGAAGATGATGCATGCCTTAAAGGAAAACAAACCAAATCATCTTTTAAATCTAAAAATGTAGTCACCACATCTAGACCACTGCAACTATTGCATATTGATCTGATTGGTCCATCTAGAGTAAAAAGCATTTGTGGAAATTTGTATGTTCTTGTAATTGTGGATGATTACTCTAGATTTACCTGGACTTTATTTCTTTCATCCAAAAGTGAAACATTTGATGTATTTGTGACCTTAGCTAAGAAAGTGCAAAATGAGAGGGACATTTCTATTGTGTCTATCAGGTCTGACCATGGAGGAGAATTTGAAAATTCATGCTTTCTGAAGTACTGTGATGAACATGGAATTGATCATAACTTCTTAGCTCCAAGAACTCCTCAACATAATGGAGTGGTGGAAAGGAAGAACAGAACAATTGGAGAAATGGCAAGAACAATGCTGAATGATAAGGAACTCTCTCAAGTATTCTGGGCTAATGCAGTGAATACAGCAAGTTACATCATTAACAGAGCCTACATCAGATCAATTCTGGGGAAGACTCCTATGAGTTGTACAAAGGAAGAAAGTCAAACTTTTCACATCTGCACGTGTTCGGTTGTAAATGTTTCATCCACAACAATGGAAAGGAGAATCTGGGTAAGTTTGACGCCAAATCTGATGAAAGTATATTTCTGAGCTATTCTAGTAGGAGTAAAGCATATAGAGTTTTCAATAAGAAAAGTAAATCTATAGAGGAATCTGTGTTTGTTGTGTTTATTGAAAATGAAACAGTTTCCAAGCATATCATTGATGAGGATAATCTTATTTTGAATTTTAAGAACTTAGATATTTCTGAAAAAGGTAAAACTGAACCTCCAAAACTGTCTGAATCTATTAACATAGAGGAAGATATTTAGGAGAAAGACTTTGAGGATGAAAATAATGTAGACGCACCTCAAGAACTTCCCAAAGCTTGGAGATATCAAAGGAATCATCCTGTTGATCAAGTGATTGGGAATGTTTAAGAGAAAGTTAAAACTAGGAAGTAGCTAAGGGATCAGATGATAAATTGTGCTTTCATTTCTCAAATTGAACCTAAATGTGCTAAAGAAGTCTTAACTGATGAATACTGAATTCTAGCCATACAAGATGAATTAAATCAATTTGAAAGAAATTAAGTTTGGGATTTAGTGCCTAAACTTAGAAATCACCTATCATTGGCACTAAATGAGTCTTTAGGAATAAACTTGATGAATCAGGAACAATTATAAAAAAATAAAGCAAGACTGGTTGCTAGGGTACAATCAAGAAGAAGGTATTAATTTTGAGGAAACCTTTGCCCCAGTTTCAAGATTAGAAGCAATTAGAATCTTGTTGGCATATGCATGCATGAAAAATATAATGTTATGTCAAATGGATGTGAAAAGTGCTTTTTTGAATGGATATATCATGGAAGAAGTTTATGTAGACCAACCTCCAGGCTTTGAGGACTCTACAAAACTAAATCATGTTTATAAATTAAAGAAAGCTCTTTACGGTATAAAACAAGCTCCTAGAGCTTGGTATGAAAGATTAAGTAACTTTCTAACTGAAAAGGGATTTAGTAGAGGAAAAGTAGATACTACTTTGTTTACTAAGAAAGAAAATAAAGATTTACTTATTGTTCAAATTTATGTTGATGATATTATATTTGGTGCTACTAATGAATCTCTTTGCAAGAACTTCTCTAAGCTAATGCAGGGTGAGTTCGAAATGTCAATGATGGGTAAGCTTAACTTCTTCCTTGGATTGCAAATTAAGCAATGTATTGATGGTATCTTCCTCAACCAATCAAAATATCTGAAAGAGCTGCTAAAAAAGTTTGGCATGGAAAAGGCCAAGCTAATGGGAACTCCTATGACTACTGCAACTAAGCTTGACATGGATGAAGGAGGAAAAACTTTTGAAATAACCCAATACAGAAGAATGATTGGATCTCCACTGTACCTAATAGCCAGCAGACCTGACATCATGTTCAATGTCTATATGTATGCAAGATTTCAATCATATCCCAAAGAAACCCATGCAACTGCTGTAAAATGCATCTTCAGATATTTAATTGGAACATCACAAATGGGACTTTGGTACCCAAAGGGCAATGGAGAAGATCTCATTGGATACACTGATGCTGACTTTGCAGGATCCAAAACTGATAGAAAAAGCACAAGTGGAACATGTCAGTTCCTTGGAGGATCCTTGGTGTCATGGTTCAGCAAGAAGCAAAACAGTGTGGCTCTATCCACTGCAGAAGCTAAATATGTTGCAGCTGGTAGCTGTTGTGCCCAAGTTATTTAGATGAAGCAGCAATTGAAGATCTTGAGATTGAGATGAAAGAAATACCAATAATGTGTTACAACCAAAGTGCTATTAACATCACAAAGAATCCTATTATGCATTCAAGGACAAAGTACATTGAAGTTAGGCATCACTTTATAAGGGGTCATGTTCTGAAAGGAGAAATCATATTAGAATACATCCCTACCGAGGATCAAGTTACTGACATTCTGATAGAGCCCCTTCCAGAGGATAGACATTGTAAAATCATAAGAGAATTGGGTATGGTAAATCCCAATGAACTGTAAGTATGTCATAATACTTATCTTAATTAAAGCTTTTAACATTGAATCAATCCTAACCTAGGCATCGAAGTGTGTCTAATCTAAGTTGCAGGTGTTCCTCACAAGTTCAAATGATAACAGAACCATATAATGGAGTTGATCAGGTTGACACAATCAAAAGATGAAAAAGAAAGCCAGAAATCTGAGCATCTGGATCTGTTCTGTAAGTTCAGAAAGTCAAAATTCACATTTTAGGTGTTTATTAGATGAATTTCCTTGATTAAACTGTGTTTTTGTGAAGTTAGCATGCTTAACGTTCAAATTTGGATGGCAGTCAGATGAATTTCAGTTGGCTGCACTCTGTTACAGTACTTTTCTGTCCTTAAAAATTGTATGTTGATCGCCAGAAATTCAAATTTCCAAAAATGAAATACAAATATAGTCTCTGTTCAACATGACTGTTGTACGAATCACTATTTTTCAAAATATGCATGTTGAAATTTCTTCATAAAATGTTAAAATTCAAATTTTTGAATCAAAATTCGTCTATTGTAACTTGGTCAACTTGTTGGTTCTCTGAAAGACAAATTTTCATAAGTAAAGTTCGTTTGTTGCTTGCCATGCTCATATTTGATTATTGCCTGATTCTTTCAAAGTTTGAACTTTGTTAAAACAAAGTTCGTCTGTTCACATATTGTGTTCAAAGCCAAGTCTCTGTCAGACGAATTTCTAGTTAAACATTCGTCTGTCAATAAGCCTTGCTGGATGGAATGACTTATGACTGCTCGAAGTTCAAATTTTGACCTCTCAAAATTTGTCTGTTTAGCAGTTACATTCGTTAAAACCGAAGGTCGTCCTCTAAACAAACACAACCCTATTTGTCTTTTTCTCAAGTCTGTTCAAATTCTCTCCTTAATTCCCATTAACTCCATTCATGAATCTTCATTTCTCACCAATTAAACTTCTTTTCACATCTTATAAACCCACTCTTTGCATCTTTCTAAATCATTCCTCACCAAGAATGGCAAGAGTCAAAAATCCAGAAGCTAGGAAAGAAGAGTCACGGCTAAAGAGATCTGTAAAATCTCAATATGCCTCAAAGGAGAGTAAAACACAGAAAAGAAAAGACGAATCCAGCAAAGCTATTCCCTCCAAAAGGCAGAAAACTACTCCAAAGGCAGACTCAAAGAAATCTACACCCTCTCCTTTGAAGAAAGCAAAGCCCACTCTTCCTACTACTCCTATCACTGCTGCACCTTCTTCCTCCTCCAGCACCGAATCTAGAGAATATCAACTAACCTCACTACCTCTATGGAGCAATGACCACATTCTTGGAGAATACACTTCCAAATTTGTCAGCAAAAAGGTAATCAAGCTTCACTATGTAAATTTGGAAGAATTCATGGTTTCCAACAATTTTGATGCTGGACTATGGATGATTAGATACAAAAATCTGTTGGAAATACTAGAAAGATATGATGATGCGGTAGTAAAAACCTGGTATGCCTCTCTGAAATTTAATAGCAAGAAGAAGAAGTGGGAGGTGAATCTGAGGTCAAAAACCATCTGGTTAACAGATAAAACCTTTAATGAGGTTTTAGAAATTCCAGGGCAAGACGGTTTGAAGATTGATATTACAGCTTCAAAGTATATGGATGAGGCTGAAACCACTGATGAAGAAGGAGGGCCTTTTCTGAACTACAAGGAAAGCACAATTCTAAACACTATGTTTAGAAGAAAAGAGAACAGGCCACCTCTAAGCTTGCTAAAGTTTACTGACCTCAATGCTCAAGTCAGAATCCTGCACTATATTGTGTCTAGGATTATCTTCAACAAAGGAAGCAGTTTCAATCTGATTACAAGGGCTGAAGCACATGTAATGGCAGCTATTATGCGTGGGAAGCTCATCAACATGCGACACATTATCCTCCAACACATGATCAAGGCAAGAGATCAAAGAAAAGATTCCACCCTTCCCTATGTAGCAATCATCTCTAGGATACTTCAGTATGCCTGGATCCAACATCTTGAGAAAGGAAAAGGGAAGCCTACTGAAATCTTCAAAGAAGAAGAGCTGCAAAGGATGGGAATAGAGAAGAAAGATGGAAGATGGATTGGAAAGGGAGCTGGAAAGACTAAAGACCTTTTCTTTAATGAGGAAGCCTCCAAATAGCAAGAAGGAACATCTGAAACTGCTGTAAAATCCATGCCTCAGACTTCTCAGCCTATACCATCTCTATCTCAGCCCCCTCAAGCTCAAGCACCATCAACTCCATTTACAAGAGCAAAGCCAACAAAGATCACTGAGTTGTATGACAGTCTGTCTACACTCATGCTTAGTATCAGATATAAGCAAAATGCCAAGTTTGCTCATCTACAAGACCAGATACATCAGTTGGCCAAAAATATGAAAGTGGTTGCTGATGCATATGAAGACATAAGGAGTGTCATTCCCTCCACATCAGCTCCACCTCACCCAGGATTTTCTGAGCCTGTCATATCTCTAACACTTGAGCCTTCAAGTCTTTTCATGCTAGCCTCCCCTGAACCTGATGATGCAATGCATGATACTGGAGCTGCTGGCACGTTGACAACACCACAGGCCTCTAATGATGAGTTAAGTCCTGGTCCTCCCTTGGACTATGGCATGGAGGTAGAGGCACCTCTAAAACCAAGCTCCTATGAGTCCATTCCTGAAGTTGCTCAGGATTCAATACTCTCATCCCAGGAATCTGAGCAAGTTGAAAAACTGGTGGCAGCCATCACCACTTCATCCTTTGTGCAAGTTACCCTAAATGAAGAGAGAAGCATTATGCCCTATGTTGATCTCAAGGCTATTGCTCATAATGCTCTCTTACAAGCTCAAAGATTAAGGCTTGAAGAAATGTTTCTCCACCTGCTCCCTCACCCATTTCTACTTTTGGTCTCTCGGAGGCACGAAGAGCTCAATTGGCTGTCACTAGACAAGAAGTGCAAGAACTTCTTGAACTCTCTGATGATGATGAGGACTCCAATTCTGAAGCATCTGAGTCTCTGCCAAGGCTTAATCCAGATTTTCCATTTGTTTCTATGCCTCTTTAGGCAATTCCAGTGTCTCAAATTCCTCCTCCTGTTGACTTTGTTCACCTTCCTGATGATACCAAAAAGGGGGAGAAGTCCGAGCAAACTGGAAAGACTGCAGCAGAGTCCTCTGGCAAGACCTACAGCAAGAAGTCCAAGTCCAAGAAGAAGTGATTAGAACTTAGGACTGCTTGGCCCTTCTTGTTGTATTGCTTTTTGAATGACATAATTCTTTGTTTTTTAACTATATTCTAAATGTTATGATTGCCATAATTTGTAAAACTTTAAATGAATGAATGGTTTTCTTTGGGTAATCTGCTATGCATGGTATCTTATCTTCTGAATTTTAATGTATATGTTGAGGGGGGGAGCTTGTTAAAGGAAACCCAAGTACTAATACAGTTTGTAAGTTTTTTTGTCATCATCAAAAAGGGGGAGAATGTTGAATCAAGTGTTTTGATAATTTCAAACCAACCTTCTACAACTTGGAAAGAAGATATCAAAGGTGCATGGAAAATCCCAAACTTAAGAAATCCAAGTAAAATCAACACCAGATTAGATATAGGATTTATTATTGTGTTTGAGTTGAGTAAAAGACTTTGAATTAGCAAAAGAAAGTTTTTAGAAAACTGATTCCATGTTCATTCATGGAATACTTGAAAAATATCCACTTACAGATGAACTTTAAAGTGATATAGCTGAACTATTGCTATAAAAATTTGAATTTTGGCTTTTGAAATTTGAATTTTGAATTGAAAATAATTTAGTCAGAAAAGAGATCCTTCTGACAGATGAACTTTGAATGTAGAAATTCGAACTTTGACATGAGTCTGATGAGAGCCTTATCCGACAGACGAACTTTGAGTTTTGAAAATTTGAATTTTTGATAAACTACAATTCATAAAAATTGAAAATTTGTCTGAGGATATTTCAAAGCTCATCTGAAAGTGAAGATTAAAAAGAATCTCAAAATGGCTTACTAACAGATGAACTTTAATTTTGAAAATTCAAACTTCAGAAACAAAGCTTGCAAGTCTGTTTTGACAATCAGTTGACATACGAATGTTGGTATTCAGAAATTTGAACTTTGAACTAAATCTGATAGGAGGTCTCTCTGACAGACGAACTTTGACCTTAGAAATTCGAATTTTGAAAAGATGAACTATTATGCCTTACTGAGATGCCCACTGACAGACAAATTTTGCCTACAAAAATTTGAACTTTGAAGGCACTGTAGCAATGTGGGATAACTGTTCACACTTATCAGAGGAACTTTAACTTGAAAATTAGTATGTTCCAACATAGAAATATTCTTCAAAGATGAAAATTCAAACTTTACTTCATAACAGACGAACTTTGAAGTTCAACGTTAAAGTCTTTAACTTTCGGTATCTTCGAAATTAGTCTGTTGACCAACCAAAATTCAAACTTTAAGTGTCAGAAGCATTAAATGCTGTTGGTGAACGGATAGTTTTTCAGAGTAACCGTTGGGTAACTTCTCTAACAGATAGATTTCATCTCTAACGTATAGTTAAGACATAAATCTATAAATAAAACCTCATTTGAAGTTGTGGGTAACGATTTTAACATGCATATACTGAAATTCTACCAAATTCTCAACTCAAAGTCTTTTACTCTCATACTTCATACTTCAGCACTTCAACTTTCTTATATACTCTAAATTAGAGAGTTCACTCTTTGTAATCAATATTATCTTCATCTGGAAGAAAGATTTTCTTGTGAGGGATTATCACAAGGGATTTGGGAAGCACTTTGCTAAAGTGCAAAAAGAGAAGTTGTAAGCTCTAAGAATAGAGCATCAAAGCTGTACTGTGGCAATTACAAGAAGCCCACTAAATTCTTGCAAGATAGTAGATAATCTCAAGTAGTTACTTGGGAACTGGACGTAAGTTAAGATAAAAAGACCAAACCAGGATAAACATATATGTCTTCTCTTCTCTTCTACTGCTTTTACCCTACTATATATATATACTCTGTTTTACTGTCATTTCTGCTTTCATCCCTTTTCTAACTTTTGCAGAAAATTTTAATCTTCCCAATTCACCCCTCCTCTTGGGAAGCCAGCATATCTAACAATAATGAGTTTATTTTTATTATATATATATATATATAATCAAACCAAAAGAGCTCACCCTGGATCAAATGAAGTAGCACAAAAAATCATTTTTTATAATATATATATATATATATCGATTATATTAATTTGCACCATACTCGCAATTTTTTTTATCATTATTCAAGAATCAGGAACTCTAATTGAAACCATATAAGAGCCAGGAATATAGGTCAAGTTTGACAATCCAATCCATTTGACTCGGAAAGGACAATGAACTGAGCTATAAATTTTGGAACCCATATAAAAAATCGATTAAATTTTAGACCTGAATCTGTTTGACATGACAAAACAAAACAATTGGGGACAAACATGAAAACCCATACATAACGGTAGTAAACTCTAACCCATTCCATTTATTTTGTTTGGCTTCCATACTCACAATTCCCAAATTTCCCTTCCTAGATCCCAATCCCACCGAAAAGGCTTCCCACGCTCCTAATCCCATATCAGCGGCACAATAGGCAGTAGCTCTAGTTTGTCTTCACTCTCCTTGTCCTTGTATGGATGGTGATATATAAACTATAAAATTTAAGCATTATCTTGATTTTTTGGTGGTGAATGATTGATAGTGATGGGATGATTAGCTGGTTTTGGTGAATGATATGATGGCGATGATTAATTAGTTGTGTGCATATATATATATATATTTAAAGAATTACAAATGTGAAAAAGCTAACATTATACTGGGAAGGTTTAAATGGCATCTGGATTGACATTATAGACAAAAAAAAAATTATTGAAAAAAATGCAAGCTCTCGAGCTGGCCCTCAAGCCCATTGTGTATGGCTTGAGGTACAAAAATTAAGCCCATTTGAAAACAAACATTTTAGGTCCAACTCGCATTAGGTCCGGGCTTTGACAAGCTAACCCATATTCCCAGACTCCCAGTATAAGAAAATATTTATATGAAGCCTACTTTACCATTTCTTTAGTAAATTTTAATATTCAGTGTAGACATGCATGAGAAAAAGTTAAGAAAATCATAGCAAAGTCATTTCACAAATTTCTTTCCAATGACCATTGGCTGCTTCAACTAAGCAATGAATAATGCACATCAAGACAGAAAATCAATTCAAACACATGGCCTACAGAACCCACATGGCCTTTATAAAAAATAAATAAATAAATAAAACACATGACCAGTGGCGATACATACCTATCGTCCATAACTGTAGCCCCACCTACATAAACGTATCTGCATATCCCCACGGCATCCCCAATAATTCCTTAACCTAACATTTATCAAATTCTAATTACAAGTTCCCACCATGTCTGCAACAAATTATACTCCTCATCAGGTTCTCTCCAACAGCAGTATCCTGCCGGTGATTGGCCTCGGCACCGCCGCTGGATCGCTGGGAAAGGACACCACTAAAGAGGCTATAGTGGTAGAGGCTATCAAACTTGGATATAGACACTTTGACACAGCCTCATTATATGGATCAGAGGAATCTCTGGGAAAAGGCATAGCTGAAGCACTTCAACTTGGCCATATCAAGTCAAGAGATGAGCTCTTCATCACTTCCAAGCTCTGGTGCAGCCAAAATCGTCCTGATGAAGTCCTTCCTGCTTTAAAGCAATCACTTCAGTGAGAATACTAACTATGGAACTAGAATGAACGAAGGTGTATTCGAACTTACAAATTATTGTTACTGAAACAAGTTTTGTTTGGGTTGTTAAATTGATGCAGATCTACGAAGTTAGAATATTTAGATCTGTATTTGATCCATTGGCCCGTCACTGCTAAACCTGGGAAGTTGGTGTTTCCATTCGATGAAGCTGAGGTAGTGCCATTTGACTTAAAGGGAGTGTGGGCTGCAATGGAGGAATGTCAGAAATTGGGACTCACAAAATCTATTGGAGTCAGCAATTTCTCTACCAAGAAGCTTGAAAATCTTCTCTCCTTTGCCACCATTCCTCCCTCTGTTAATCAAGTAAGGCACACTTTCGTATATTAGCAATTTTTTTTAATCTAACTATATATTTCTTTGAACAAAATATAAGACCCTTCTAGAAGCTTTTGATGTTTCTTATTATAAGGCTCTTTACAGAAAATAGTAAAGCATCTATGAGCTTTTGCGAAAAATGCCCTTGATAAATTCACTATGCAAATATCATCTCTCTTTTCAATGTTATGATTAATAAAGGCTGGCTTTAGAATGTTTAGTTAATTGTGGAAAAAAATAAAACTCTTAACCACCTTCCTAAAACTGAGTTTTCTTAAAAGTCTTATAAAAAGAAAAGGATGGAATAATTTGTAATTATTGTTGGTACAGGTTGAGATGAATCCTTCATGGCAACAGAAAAGCCTTAGAGAATATTGCAAAGCGAAGGGTATAACTATCACTGCTTATTCGCCATTGGGGGCCAAAGGGCAAAGGTGGGGTACTAACGAAGTTATGGACAATGACTTGCTCAAGGAGATCGCTAAGGCTCACTGTAAAACTGTTGCTCAGGTAGTCCTTAGTTATAATTGAAATCGTATGCTGAATAATTAATTAGTATTCATGCATATTTTATGTGATTCTTTGTAATGAATTAACGTTGATCAAGTTATCGTTTCTGGTGTAATAGGTATGCCTGAGATGGTTGCATGAGCAAGGGGTGAGTATTGTAGTGAAGAGTTACAACAAAGAGAGAATGAAGCAGAACTTGGAAATATTTGATTGGTCACTCACTCAAAATGACTATGACAAGATTAGTCAGATCAAGCAGCAGCGCATTCTCAATGGACCCACTACCTCACTGCTGGAAGATTTGTGGGATGGAGAAAATTAATTATTATGCCTATATAAATACATAATATATATATATATATTATATGTAGTATTGACAAAGTCTATGCCGTTGTTCTTAATATCCTGTTTGTCGTGTACTCTTGGGTCACTATTTATATCTTTCGTTCGCTTAATGTGTAATGCTGAATAAGTTATGTACTTTTCCTAGTATTTCCTTCAATTCTGATGATTTTTTGTGAAAATTATCCTTTTGAAGATGATGCGATGTGAACTCGATTGACAGTCTGAGATATATTAATTACCTCAAGATTCTTCTTATTAAGATTGTCATGAAACAAGAACACATATAGTTTCAGATCAAAACAGTGGGCGTACACTAAACCAAAATAATATTAATCTCGAGTTAATGTTTAGAATTTTGTTTTGTGTATATATAAAAAGAAGTTTTTGCTTTAATCAATGTGGACTATACATAGCTAGTGGACTAGTCGTTCCAGTATATATAAAGTGGAAGACGTCCAAGTATCCATTCTACGAGAGCATTGGGTTTACTTATAATTATAAGCATTATTTCCTATAATACAATTGGTTCGCAAAATAGTGTACTCCTAGTATCTTAGGCCACCCTTGTTTCTATGGACTAATGATAGAAGGAAAGAAAAAAGAAAACAAAACATACTAAAGGACATATAAAAAAGAAAATATACGTACCAAACACCAAAAAGATCTATGACTTCAAGATATATATTCATCTGTGACTTCAGAATATATATTCAGACGATGTGTTATCAAAGGTTCAAATTTGTTGATGTATTAAAACGACAGGGAGATAATAAACAATGCAATAGAAATATTAATGAGAATATAATTAGCACATTGACATAACCCGGTCCAAATATAATCGGACCACACACCAAAAATGATCTGTGACATCAAGTGTTTAGATGAAAAAAATTAGCCCAATATATAGTCAGATGACGAATAATTAAATATTTTTTTGTAAAAACAACACTCACTTCTAAAATGGGGAGCTCAAAATTCCTCGCATTGACTTTTCTTCTTCTTTTTTTTTTTTTTTTGAGAATGTGGTATTTGATATTATTAACCAATTAAAAAATGAGTCACATCAAACCTCAAAATGGACAAAAATTTCTTTCAATGTGTTTTTTTCATTCATAAAAGTCAAATTCAAGATTTTCTTCAAGGTACATTGAATCTCTTCCACACAACCAAACTGTCATTAGTTCCACTTGACTTTTCTTTCCATGAAACATTTAATTCCCAATTGCTCATGAAACATTCTAATAAAGAAAAATATGACCATAGAACAGATAATAGGTATTATCAAATTAAAGGTTCAAATCTATCCACGTATCAAAACAAAAGAGAAATAATAAGAACATAAAAATACGATGCAAAAGAAATATTAATGAAAATTTCAAGTTCAAGAGACTTGATTTTATTAATATTAATATTAAGAAAGAATAAAGAAATTTCAATCTTAAATAAAAATAATAATAATTTGGATTATAAAAAAAATAATAATAATTTGGCGATTGCTATTCTGCTTCTTGAAATCGTAGAATTTCCTCTTCTGTTCCTATGCAGAATTATTTCATTATTGGCTCAAGATAACCAAATCTATTTCTAGAGTCAAATTAGATTTTTTTTTTTTTGGGTGAAATCAATTAAGAATATTTTCATGCAAAAACCTTGATCAATTTCATTTGAAAAGTTTCCTCAAAATATTTTTTTAATGCGTAAATCAAATATGATTATTTAGAAATTCAATATCTATTATTAGTTCAAACTAATTTCCTTGTAATATGAATAACCTTCATAATTATGCAAATCATGGTGACTTCAATTGAAAATCTTTCTATAAAATAAGCAGTTTGACTCAATTGATTTTCTTTCAAAAGCAATCCACAAATGAGATATTTCACCATCTAATCATTAATATTAAATATTAATCACATAATTGTATACTTACATAATCGAAAATAGTTTCGGCCCGAAAATCATTTTTTTCATAAATTACAATGATAACCCAATAACGCCCATTCATAAATTGAACTCATTTCAACGGCTCCAAAGACATTCATACAAAACACGAAATTAAAGGGAAAGAAAAAAAATATAGTATCCAGCTACTCAGATGAAAATGAGCAGACATTGTTGGTCAATGCAGTAGTTTATCTGGTTTCAAAATCTTAGATATCAATCAGGAGCTTTGCAAACATGGTAGCATTTTGTCTTAACTTATTGTTTATAACTGTAGCATGTTGATATATACATATATATATATATATGGCACCGTAAGGTAGTAACTTATTAGTTCTGTTGTTAGCCTAAGCCTTGTATTGTTGAATGATCCTGAGAGTTGATGTAAGCATCAAAGATGAGATGTAATTTTGTTGAGCTTTTAATAAAAATTTGCTGCGCTATCTTAGCAAAAAACAAAGAAAAAAGAAAGAAAAGAAAAGTGAGTACATGTTTTTTTGGTTAAAACTGCCCTAACTACTCTAAAATCCAGAGTTGAAAAATTAGGCGCAAAAATTTAGACAATATTCTTTTCAATCTTTAATATAAGACCTTTTTAACTAAATTACGTAGATTAAGAATAAAAATTAAAATTAGTTAATTATTTTGATTTTTCAAAAAACCACAATATTTTTCTAAAATTATCCTTATTTAATCTCTTTTTTTCTCTCTTTGGGATATATTAAATAGGGATATTTTTTTAAAAATACATAATAAATATTATCTTATATATAGTAAAGGATCATATATTTAATATCAGGATAAAAGATCATATATTTAGAACCGGAATGAGTATTTTTTATGCCCTGCCATTATTATTCAACAATCATAGGTCATGTTTAGTAAGATGTAACTATTTTTGAGGGAAATGGAAAGGGAGAGAAATCTCCATGGAAATGCTATTTTTGAGCTAAAACTATGTTTAGTAGGATGAAAAAAATTAATGATTTTTGTTACCTTGAAAGTTTGGAATGATCTAATTAACTATTAAAAAAATCAAAATAACCAAATAACATAAATACCCCTTACTAAAATATCCAAATTGTGTCTTTAAAATTCTTAGCAATTTTTTAACAAAATGAAAACCCTTTCATTTCTCCATTCCCTGTCAATATTATCTTTACATTTTATTATTGAAGACTTTTATTTTATTTTTATAAATAAAAAATTATCCTTTTTATTTTTTTGTAGAAAACACCAATAATTTCACCCTGATCATTGTTTTCTCCTAATAGCCTATTAGCCAATAACTAATGAGTATATTATACAATAGTAATTCTAGTAAAAAATGATATTTTTTATAACTTCAAAATCAAAATAGTATGCATTTCTTCTTTTTTTGAATTTTCATTATTATATTTTTTTAAAAAAAATTGAAAAATTTCCTTCACATATGTTAATTTAAAACTAATCTTCATTTTATGCACTTGTAGAAGAATATAAATTTTTTAAACCATTAAAAATTTTAAAAAAAAATTAATTTATATTATTATTTTGAATTAAAAAAATATGTAATTAACTATGAAAAGTTAGTTTTCTAGCCTTTTGATGAAAGAAGCAAACTTCCTTTATTTGATAGAAGTCCACATTTCTTAGAAAATTAAATATATTGTACCAAACATACAAACGTGAAAATTTCTCTTTCACATTCCATCTCTTAAAACTACTTTCTATTATACCAAACATGACCATAGTCTCCTCTCTTCTCGTTTAATTTGCATTCATCCTCTCTTCTCGTTTAATTTGCATTCAGAGGCATGAAAGACATCTTTCACATGTGTTGGTGGGTGGGTGGGTTTGTGACATAAGAAATAAACTCCTGCGTTCACTATATACAGAATAAACTTAACAAAAATGATGCTCACAAGGGCGCGCAACAGCGGGTTTGCTATTGTAGGAGGGCGCATTGCCTAAAATATTGTAGCATGGCAAATCTCTGCAATTAATTACACGAGTCACAACAAATACCATTGTCAATTAATAATAAAGTGTAGAAAACATACACTAATCTAAAAGTAAAGCTATAATATGAACAAGATTTCAGCTACACACATTGAGATTTCACAAAGCAATGCAATCAAAAAACCGATAAAATAACTGTCAATCAAGGAATAGAAAAGAGAAAAACTAGGAAAGAATGCACCATGCTTCCATCCCAAGCAAGATTCAAGCTTCCAAGACCTCTATAGCTGCCCCCAAATGCCTCTCTATGTCTAGAATGAGTCAAAATGTTGAAATGGAGGCTTAAAAAAGATGAAAGCCCTCGCCTAATGCTCTGTTTTGCAAGGATGGGTGGCCTCCTCACAGTTTTGTCATGGCAGGAAAATTATTTTTTTTATTTTTTAATTCAAAAATTATAAATGATAAAATACATCTCCTAGGAGTCATGTAGTCATATATCACCGTAATGTTATTTTATTTTGTGTTTTTTTATATTGTATAATTGTATGATTGTAAAGATTTTTTTATTGTATAATATTTAAATTGGAGAGAAAAATAAAAACAGCACAATTTTATAGTTGTATAATTATAAAAAATTATTATTTTTATTTCTAAACTTAAATATTAAAAAAAAAAGAAAGGGGCAGGACGGAGGCAGCACCAGTTTTTGCAAAGCTCTGAAATAGTGCTGCAGTGCCCTATATTGCTGTCCACCTACGTTTCTTTGATTTTTGGCTTTCTAATTTGATTTTCCACTTGCCTTCACCTCCATAAAGATCCTATAACATATTATATCATTTGGTAATTTTGTCAAGTTCTAGAAGTCGATTTAGCAAAAAAAAATAATACTCCATTCAATCTTAAATATAGGATATCTTTTAGAAACTTTATTTAGTTTAAAATATAGGACATCATACAATATTAACTACATTTTTCCCAATTCAACCCTTACATCTTTTTTTTGTAAAGCCACATAATATGTCATGCGATTCATTCTTCTTTTAATAAAAGGAAATGTGTTAATAGAGTAAATAAGGATAAAATGGGAAATAATTGACATTTTTGAGAAAATTAATTATGTAACTACTTTTTCTTAAAATGCGTGAATTAGTTAATAATATCTTACATTTATGATGGAAAGAAATACAATAATAAATACATGTATGATAGTATTTTATTATTAATATTATTATGTAATAAATACAAACGTTTATTAACTACTTATGATAATTAATTTAAAATATACTTTTTGTCTTTTCCATATTTACTTTATTTGTATATAAAATAACCAATATCAATATATTAATTTAATTTAAATCTATATATGATTGTACTCCATCGGTAGCTTATTATAAATCATATGCTAGAAGATTTTTATGTTTTTAAATATAAGTTATATTAGAAAGTAGTTGGAGCATTTAATTTTTTCACAAATGCCTTTTATTTGTTTGAATTTAATTAAAATGTATTAGAAATATTTATTACATTTAATTAAGGGTAATTTAGGAAAATAAAAGTAATTTTTTACAAATTTAATGATAAAATCAACTTTTAACTAATTTTCTTAATTTACATAAAGTAGTTAAAAATGATTTATACTTTATTCATTTCAAAACTTTTATTGTTTAATGTTCATTTAGTAATTAATATATTATAACTAAGAGAGATAAAGAGAAAAATATTAATAATAATAAATGAGTACAACTGGAAAAAGAAAATTAAAGAATCTTTGAAATTCTAAAACAATAAAAATTTATGAATATGATTAAAAGTCTAAAATAACAAAGTTTTGAAACGGATAGAGTAATAGAGAATGGAGGGAGCGAGTTTTATTAAACTACTGTGGTACCTTTACTGAATTAAAGGTTAGTATAATTTTCTAAACATTTATTATTATATTCCCTGTTTTTCAAATTATATGTCATATTTATATATTATACATATATTAAGAAAATTTATTAAAATTAGTTAAAATTCTTGAAAGTTTCAAAAGTTACTAAGATTTTTTAATATTATATCATCATCTTAATGATAACTCTCTTAATTAATTTCTCTCAATCACAACACTTTTAATTATTCTAAAGAAGGATAAAATGGGAAATAATATTAAATACTACTTACTCTCTGATAGAGTACGATCGAGGCATTTGATGATGAGGGCAAGCTAAGAGCAACAATGGACCATGGACAAATTCAAGGCCCACTTCAAGGCATTGGAGGACCAATGACTAGAGCTAGAACAAAAGCCATGAATGGGGTGATTCAAAACATGATTAACATGGAACCATTGCATTTCAATGATTTTGCGGCTCAAAACAAAGAAAGAGGTAAGCTGAAAATATGGAGCCAAATTATAGTCAACAAGCCCAACTTGGAGAAGGCCCAACATGGAGATTCACTTAAAATACATGTGCTTCTCATGTGGTCACTAAAAGTGACGTTTTTAATAAGTTTTATTAGGATTATTTAGTCAATTTGTTTCCTTTTGAATAAAAGGCATATAATAATCTGATTTGATCTCCCTTTATTTAGGAATAGGATTTCAGCATATTCTCTTCCTTTATGTATTAAAGAGGAGCCAACTTTTTCAAATTCAAAATTAGAATTAAATGCTCCTGTTGACTTAGAATTTCCTTTTTGTATTAATGAGCATTAATAAGGTTAGGTTTGTGGGCTGAACTAGAGTTAGTTTATGGGTTAATATTTGCCTATAAATAGGCACCTCTTGTACTCTTGCAGACACAACATGAATGAATGAATGAATTTCTTTTCAGCAACTTTTGTTGTTGTTCAGTGAGTTCTTTCTTGCTCATCTTTGAGTGCCAGAAAAAATGAGGACTTATCAAGGAGTGGTGATCTTTGTGGCGTCCCGGAGTTAGGATTCAAGAGACGGGTTCTCTTGGAGTCTATTTCCTTTGACCAACATTTTGTTCAGTCTTCTTATTTCATCGTGTCTATTTTCTTTAGTTTTTGTTCAATATTATTCTTGTGTTCAATTCATCTTTCCTTGAGTTGCACGATCCTTAACTCAAAGAAGGCTCTTAGGACGGATTCCTAACATGTCTCCCATTGACTAAATAATCCTAATAAAACTTATTAAAAATGTCACTTTTAGTGACCACATGAGAAGCACATGTATTTTAAGTGAATCTCCATGTTGGGCCTTCTCCAAGTTGGGCTTGTTGACTATAATTTGGCTCCACATTTTCAGCTTGCCTCTTTCTTTGTTTTGGGCCTCAAAATCATTGAAATGCAATGACTCCATGTTAATCATGTTTTGAATCACCCCATTCATGGCTTTTGTTCTAGCTCTAGTCATTGGTCATCCAATGCCTTGAAGTGGGCCTTGAATTTGTCCATGGTCCATTGTTGCTCTTAGCTTGCCCTCATCATCAAATGCTTCATGTCTCGATCGTACTCTATCATTCCCTCCCTCTTCGAAAAGATTCGTCCTCGAATCTCCATAATCTATATGGAAAGAAAAGGAACGATTAAAAACATCAAATAAAAAATAAGGAGTATACTTACTTTTCAAGCTTGATTGATGCATTTTCTTTTCAACCCGTGTTTGAATTTGTGGTGTAATAATGACTCTTGGTTGTAAATTCATCCCTTTTAAAGTTTCATCTTTACATTCTTGCATTCCAAACCAATCTCCAGGATCAAAAATCTTGTAATGACCATTAGTTTGAATTGCATAGAATTTGTGGTCATGCATAACATCCATACTAATAACCTGCAGCAAAGAACTAGAGAAAGAAGGAATATATGGAAAATATGAAGGAAGGAGTTGAAAAGAAACTACATTAAACTCTCCTTTACTCAAACAGCTCACAATTGCTTTTGCCTCATTATTCTCATCTTTTCTCAAACTCTCTTTTTCTTTTCCTTTTTTTCTCTTTTTCTTTCTCTTTTTCATTCTTCTCTCAAGTTTCTTTTCACTCATTTGTTTTCCTCTTTTTTCATTTTCCTGCACTCTTTCTTTTCTCACTTGTTTTTCACTCTTGTGTTTACCACTCATATTCTTCTCACTTTTATTTTTCCTTTCAAGCTCACTTTGGATTTTCTTGTGATTTTCATTGAATTGAATACAATGTGTTTCATGGGCTTTCTTTACTTTAAAAGAACAACTATCATCAAATAACCATGGATGCCCAAACACCATATCAACATGCTCCACTTCATCACACACATCAGAACTAATTTCTAATGGCTTAACAATGTGAGTATCACTAGAAACAATCACACCACTACCAATAAAGTTCTCTATCACCTCACTAGTAACATCTAGAGCAGTTATCTCCACTAACGGTGGTAAATAATCATGACCAATCCCATGAACAATATCATTAACATTTTCCTCCTTGGGATTCTCAAGAATATCATACTCTAATTCATTAGGAACATCATCAACATAAGGATTTTGAGAATTAGAGGTACCTTCAAGAGTAGTTGATGTTGAGGAAGATATCTCCTCCATTTGATCTTTTTGCTCCAAATGAGAATCACTAAAACTCGGAATTGAAATTTGCATCTTAGGACGTTTCTCCTTTCCATGAGTTGGAAGATACTCATAGAAGTAGTGATATGGCGCGTATTTTTGCTTCAAAATGAGCTTCATGTTACTCCAAGTATTACACTGTTTTTCTTCACTAAGGTGCTTTCTTTTAAATCGTTCCCACCAAACTTTGGCTTTTCCTTCTAACTGAAGAGCAGCTAGTTTTACTTCCTCGAACTCGGAGTATTGGCAATCTTCAAACCATTGTTTCATTCTTCCTTCCCACTCCAAGTACATATCAGGATCATTCTCTCCACAGAATATTGGGATGTTCAATTTAACATCCTTTTTGCATGAAGGAACTTGCATGCTATCCAATTTGGCATTCAACTTGTTGATTTGATCATTGAAAGCTCTCATTAAAGCTTTAAGATCAAGTTTATCACCAGCCATGCTTAGAACCTAAAATGTTAGTGAATAGAGAGACAAAGAAAGGACCTTGCACACTCTCTCACGTGTTGCACTCAAGAATGATGCAAGTTCACTCGTGTTTTACACACTTTAAAGGCTTTTTTTCCATAAATGATATAATTACACTCTTGCCTTTTACCACTCACTCTTGCTTCCTATGAGAATGCAAAATTGAATTTGAACTTAAATCAAGAAGCAATGTTTTAAGTGGCAATCTCAAAGTCAAAGATCCAAAATTCAAATTCTTAAGAGAGTTTAAAATGATGGTGACCAACAAATAAAGATGGATTTTCTGTTTTCAACAAAAGAAATTGAATTTTCCAGCCAAGAAAAGAAAAGAAAATGCTGAAAATTAAGATAATGAAGCGCACAAAAATGAAGGAATTGATTTTAGAGATTTGAACAGAATAAAAAGACAACAACAAATTACAAAAAATAAGATAGGAAGGGATTTGGATAGGATTTACTAGAAGAGTAAAATTCTAAAAAGTAATATGAAAGCAACTTACCACCCAAGTGAAATGAATATAGACTCCTTTTGTGACTTGGGAACAAAAGCTTCAAATTTGGTAATTCAGAAACAAACAACCCACAAATCAAGGGATGCAATTCCAGCAATTAATGCAAATCAATCCAAAGGAAATTCAAACTTCAAAGGTGCTCAATGCTGGAAAGATTTTTTTTTGTACGATTTTTTTTTTCACTATTGTTTTCTTTTCTCTTTTTTTTTTGCAGCACCCACAATTTCTCCTTTTTTTTTCGAATTTCATTTTTTTTCTTTTGAATACTCTGAACTAATACACAATGGATAGAAGCTAACAAATTGCAACAACAATATTTTTTTTTCTTTTGAGAGACTCAAATCTGGAAATCACAAATTCTGGACAACAAAATAAAAAATGGAGAAAGATAACCAAGCCACCAAGAGAAAAAAAATCAAAAAGGATGGTAAGATGGGAGATTGAGATGAAAATCAAGCCACAATATCAGAAGCAATGAACAAACTCAGATCTGACTAGAAAAGAGAAGAACATAAAAGAAAAATCTGGACAGCAAGCATGAACAATACGGATGAACAGTGCTACGATTTTCTAGATAGCAAGGAAAAATGGAATGAAACAACGGAAACACACCTTGATTTGCAAGCCGAAACTCTGATACCAAATGATGGGAGACACGTTAGGAACCCGTCCTAAGAGCCTTCTTTGAGTTAAGGATCGTGCAACTCAAAGAAAGATGAATTGAACACAAGAATAATATTGAACAAAAACTAAAGAAAATAGACACGATAAAATAAGAAGACTGAACAAAATGTTGGTCAAAGGAAATAGACTCCAAGAGAACCCGTCTCTTGAATCCTAACTCCGGGACGCCACAAGGATCACCACTCCTTGATAAGTCCTCATTCTTTCTGGCACTCAAAGATGAGCAAGAAAGAACTCACTGAACAACAACAAAAGTTGCTGAAAAGAAATTCATTCATTCATTCATGTTGTGTCTGCAAGAGTACAAGAGGTGCCTATTTATAGGCAAATATTAACCCATAAACTAACTCTAGTTCAGCCCACAAACATAACCTTATTAATGCTCATTAATACAAAAAGGAAACCCTAAGTCAAAAGGAGCATTTAATTCTAATTTTGAATTTGAAAAAGTTGGCTCCTCTTTAATACATAAAGGAAGAGAATATGCTGAAATCCTATTCCTAAATAAAGGGAGATCAAATCAGATTATTATATGCCTTTTATTCAAAAGGAAACAAATTGACTAAATAATCCTAATAAAACTTATTAAAAACGTCACTTTTAGTGACCACATGAGAAACACATGTATTTTAAGTGAATCTCCATGTTGGACCTTCTCCAAGTTGGGCTTGTTGACTATAATTTGGCTCCACATTTTCAGCTTGCCTCTTTCTTTGTTTTGGGCCTCAAAATCATTGAAATGCAATGGTTCCATGTTAATCATGTTTTGAATCACCCCATTCATGGCTTTTGTTCTAGCTCTAGTTATTGGTCCTCCAATACCTTGAAGTGGGCCTTGAATTTGTCCATGGTCCATTGTTGCTCTTAGCTTGCCCTCATCATCAAATGCTTCATGCCTCGATCGTACTCTATCACACACTCTCTCTCATATATATATATATATATTATAAGGAGTTTTCAATTAATTCATATTTCTTAAAAAAAAATTTAGATACAAATTTTAAATTTCTAAAAAATATTTCAATATCACACTTGTATCCTTATTAATTACAAAATTTCACTCATCTCTTTTTTTTAAATTATAAGATAGGTAATAAATTAATAAAGGTAAAAAAAACTATTACTAGAATTTAATATAACAATTTGTATTTTGGACTAACTTAAAATTTTATAAGATCCCTTATATATATATATATTTTATAAAATGATTTGTATTTTAAAATTTTAATTCTAAAACTAAATCTGGTAATATCTTAAAATGAAGAGAGTATTTAACAAGTGGGCCCCAGTTGATGTGCATTTGTGGATGGTACGAATCCAATTTGAATTCACTTTCCCAGATTGGGATTCTACACATGATCTTAGCTAAGCCAAAATGGCCCACAAAAGTATAAATTGGGATTCTGTACAACAATCTCCCCGTTTCCCTACATCTGCACTTGCTTACAGCTGCTACCCACTGCTCCGCCGGCACACAGGATTAATGCCCTCGATCGGACCACAACACTGTTCCGTAGTTGATGTGGAAGGGATAGACGAATGACCTGTTCGGTTCCATGTTCAAAATTCAGTTTCAAATCCAAATCCCAATTTTGTTCAATATCTCTAAATAAAATTACTAAAATAGTACTCCCTCTGGTCCTATATATAGGACCTTTTGCCTTGGTCCTATATATAGGATCCTTTACAATATACGAGGTGATATTTATTATGTATTTTCAAAAAATGCCCCTATTTAATGTATTCAAAGAGAAAAAGAGAGAGATTAAATAAGGGTAGTTTTGAAAAAATGTTGAAATTTTCGGAGAAATCGAGGTAGTTAGTTAGTTTTAACTCTCTTTCTTAATTAGCGTGATTCGGTTAAAATGGTCTTATATATAGAACCAGAGAGAGTACAACATAAGCTATAAGCCCAAAACCCAAAAAACCCAATTAATACAAAAGAGTTGACCTTATTTTTACCCAGACTTGACAAACTCATTCTTCAAAATTCAGTTTTGTGTGTTTTGACAAACACAATTTCTTAGATACTTGTTGAAAAAATTTTCCTCGATTATGACCCTATGTGGTTGTAATTCAATCTGAAATATTAGGTAATTTGATAACAATTATCATACATCAACATCAGTATCATTATGTCAAATAAAAAAAAACATAAAAACAACTCAATTAGCATGCATAACAAGAGTTCTCATTTCTCATGCAAGAACGTCAACATTAAATAAAAAATAATATCAAAAACAACTTCACATAAGTACTAAGGCTATTTTCTCTTATATAATTAATTAGAATTTAATTTCCAATCTTTGAGGAAAATTAGCGTGGAGAGAAAAATCTATTATATCAAGAAAAATCAAAATCAATGCTTAAAGCATCTTATATCAATTCTCATAGTATTTTGTTACCGTATCTGTATATATATATATTATCAAATCATAAAACCTCTATTAATATAATTTTTTATTCGTAAAATTTAAATTTAAGACTCCCGATATTAACTTCGTTCTCCTCACTTTTGCTCACTTTACTCTAAATGCATCTTTTGAATATTCTTTTTTTTTATTAATATATTCAGCTTCGGATGTATGGGGGGTGTTCATATATATTATTTATACACATTTCAAAACCAGTTCATAATAAATTTTAAAATAAACGAAACGAGGCAATTACCATCTCAGAAATAATCATAATTAAAAAAAGGTCATTCATGTGCATTCAATTAAGGCAAAACTTTGATCCATTTCCTTATAATCATTCATTTAGGGCCCGTTTGGTTTCCAGTTAGTGAAGAATGAGTTTTAATAAAATTGGTTTCATAACGTAGTTATAATAAAAATTGGTTTTTGACTAACGTATTTATGTTTGGATGATTTATTTGAAAATTAATTTTGACAAAACTCATAATATTCCTCTAAATTGAGCTTAAACTCTATTTCATGATTAATTTAATTTCCTTGGACTAAAATTTAATCTGCATTTACTCAATTGAGAACATAATATATCTGATATAATATTTTCTTACAGGTCATGATCTATAAAAATTAAAATTTTGAAGGGACATTTTGGTCAATAAATAGAAAATATTTTGTGAAAATTTTATTTTCCTAAATTTTTTATTTTTTCTTATTTTTATTGGTCTATTTTTATCTGACTTTAAAATAAATACAGATAGAAATGAAAAAGGAAAATGGAAAAGCAACATTCCTCCTACTTCTTCGAAACCTCCGTTCTGCGTAAATAATGATTCTGAAACGGAAACTGAAAAATCCCTCAAACACACCCAAATTTTATCAAACCTTGGTTTTAACCCCAAACCAAGGTTTGATAAGTGGTGTCAAACACACCCACGTTCCTGAGTTACTCAAAGCTGCTAGTTCTGAAGCCAATTAAACTTTTTAAAAATGTTTTTGAATTTGACAAGAAATTTATTATTCACTTTAATTCTTAACATAAAATATTTTAATCAAATCACATGGATTGAGAATATAAATTAAAATTAGATAATTATCTTAATTTTTTAAAAAATTATAATATTTTTATAAAATTAACCTTATTCATTCTCTTATTTTTCTACTATAAATATTTTTTTTATAATGTATAAAAATATTATCTCATATTCTAGAAATAATCCTACATTCTGGATGAATAAAAAAAAAGTCATATATATTCAACACTAGAGGGAGTATCTTTGTTTTTACGTCTTACAATAATCACATTCAGGTGACCTGATTCATGTATCTAGTAGAGAGTGTCATGTTGGAGGGATATATGTAGACGAATACAGATGGCAAAGTGGTATGGTTCAATAATTATTGCATGCAGATTTGGATCATATAATAAATGTTCTCGAAAGAAATTTATTAAATGTCTTTATATAAACGGATCTCCATTTCCGCTTTAATTACCTCCACAAATATTTTTAAACAAAGTATTTATCGAGTTCTGAATTGCAAGTTTCCACCATGTCTACAATGAATATTCCCCATCTAGTTCTCTCCGACAATCGGACAACCGGAGCCTGCCAGTGATTGGCCTTGGTACTGCCACTGAGTCGGTGGGAAAGGTATTTTAACAAAGAAAACATAAACACATGGTCAACAAGTCAAACTTGCTGAGGTGTCCAAGCTTTACTGAGATGTTTGATGATATGTGTTAACATCCCCCCATGAGCCCAGCTAGGATGGAGTGACAGCAAGCTCGAACAAAGGAATGAAAATTTGGAGAAAGGAAGAGGCTTTGTCATAATATTAGCAAGTTGGTCATGAGAGGAAATAACTGAGACTCTCAAGGTTTTAGCAGCAACACATTCTCTCACAAAGTGATAGTCAAGTTCTATATGCTTTGCGGGAGAATGGAAGACAGGATTAGTAGCCAAGTATGTGGCACCAATATTTTCACAGGAAAGAGTGGGAGGATCAACAAGAAAAAGGCCCAATTCACTGAGCAAGGATTGTATCCAGATAACATTACTAGTGGCAATAGCAAGTGCTTTGTATTTAGCCTCAATGCTTAATCATGCAATAGATGGTTGTTTCTTAGAGCTCCATGAAATGAGAGTTGAACCAAAGAAAATACAAAACCCACTAGTAGACCAATGATCAATAGAACACCCTCCCCAGTCATCATCAGAATAGACATGGAGGGAAGGAGAGGAGGATAATTTAGAAATAGTAAGGCCATGAGATAAGGTGCCTTTGAGATATCTTAAGATATGTTTAGTAGCAGACTAGTTAGATAGAGAGGGTTGGTGCATGAATTGGCAAACTCTATTAATAGCAAATGAAACATCTGGCCCTGTAAGAGATACATACTGAAAACTCCCAACAACACTATGATGAAAGGAAATATTAGGAAACAATGTATCAGTACTTGTTCGAGAGAAGGATGTAGTGGCCTTAGGTGTAGAAACAGGCTTGCAGTTGAACATGTTGCACTTGTGAAGAAGATCAGTAATGTATTTTCGTTGGGATAGATGCAACCCAAGTGTAGATGATTGAACTTCAACACCCAAAAAATAAGACAGAACCAAGGTCTTTAATAGGAAAGGTGGCATTTAAAGATATCAAGTCAGTGGCAATAATGGAATCAAATCTAACAATGAGTATATCATCGACATAGACAACAATTTATTGAACAAGAGATGTTTGCCTTCGAATAAAGAAGGAAGAATTAGATTTGGATGCTGTAAAGTTTAATTTAATCAATCTAGAATTAAGCTCAACAAACCAGGACCGTGGTGCTTGCTTAAGACCATAAATTGCCTCATTCAACTTGCAAACATAATTAGGATAACCTTTGTCAGCAAAACCAGGAGGTTGAGACATGAAGGCTTGCTCAGTTAAATATCCATGTAGAAAAGCATTTGGAATGTCAATTTGGTTTACACACCAACCAAAGGTGATGGCCAGAGTAAGTACAAATCGTATAGTAACAAGTTTTACCACAGGAGAGAATGTGTCTGAAAAATCCAAACTTGGTAATTGATGAAAGCCTTTTGCAACAAGGCATGCTTTGTAGTGATCAATAGTTCTGTCAACCTTGTGTTTGGTTCTATAAACCCATTTGCATCCAATAAGATTTTGTGCCATAGACGGTGGTACAAATGTCCAAGTATTTGTTCAGGCAAGAGCATGAAATTCAATTGACATAGCATCTTTCCATTCTGAAAATTGCATTGCTTTAAAAAAAATGATTAAGGTTGTTCTGGTGGGAGAGAAGAGACAGCAACAAGTGCCTTGGATTGAGGCCAAGGGATAGTGCCGTCGATAACTTGTTTTGGTTTGAAAATATTATTTTTGGATCTAGTGATCATGGGATGCAAAGGACAAGGTGAAGAGAGAGAAAAGTAGAAGGAGACGAAGAAGAAGAAGAAGAGGAAAATGGAGATTGAATTTGAGGCAAAGATGGGGACAGGAAAGACTAAAGAGGAGAACAAGGACTATTAGGTTCAGTGTCATATGCTGGACCAGTTTTATTTTCTGGTGGAGAAAGAATAGGGATTTGAGTAGGAAGAGGGACAAAGTTGGGCTCAGGCTCAAGAAAGGATTGGTGAGGAGTTCCAGAAAAAGGAAACATAGATTCATTAAAGATGACATCTCTGAAAATATATATTCTATGGGTTTTAACATCAAAGCATAAATATCCATGATGATCTAGACTATATCCAATAAAAGCATAAAAAGTTTGTTGAATCAAGTGTTTTTGGTGATTTCAAACCAATTGGAGCTTGGAAGGAAGATATTAAAGGTGTACAAAATATCTCAAGTGAAGAAATCCAGGAATCCAGGAAGAATTGAAAACAAAATTAATTTGTAGGATTTTTCACTGTATTCACAAGAGTAAAAGGCTTTAATTATTCACCCCAAATGTTTTTAAAATGTGTTTTTCAACAAATCATATGTTAACCTATGACATATTTGAAAAATACTTATTAACAGACGAATTTTGAAGTGTTAAACTTGAAATATTACTTTGAAAATTCAAATTTTAATAACTGAAATTTGAACTTCGAATTGAAAATATGTAAGTCTGACAAGTGGTTCCTCTGATAGATGAATTTCAACCTCTGAAAATTTAAATTTTGAGTAAAACACAAATTGTGAAAAATGAAAAATTCATCTGAAGATATGTCAAAGTTTTTTTGAAAGTGCAGCTTAAAAAGAGTTCCAAGTCAGTCTTCTGATAGATGAACTTTGATTTTGAAAATTTGAAATTTGGAAAGATAGTTTATAAGTCTGTTCAAATGCTCTTCTGACAGACGAACTTTAGTCTTCAGAAATTCGTACTTTGAATTAAGTCTGGTAAGAGATTTCTCTGATAGACGAACTTTGGTAATTGAAAATTCAAATTTCGAATAGAAGAATCTTTGTGCCATATTGAGTTACTCACTGACAGACAAATTTTGGGCACCAAAATTCAAACTTTGAAAACACTTTATCAATATGGAACAACTGTTCATACTTACCAAAAGAACTTTAAATTTGAAAATTCATATGTTCCAACATTGAAACATTTGTCAAAGATGAAAATTCAAATTTTGTTTTAGAACAAACGAATTTCGAAGTTCAACGTTAAAGCCTTTGGCTTATGGTCTTTGCGAAATTCGTCTGTTGACATCCCAAAATTTGAACTTTGGATGTCAGATACATTAAATGCGGTTGGTGAATAGATAGTTTTTGCAAAGTAACCGTTAAGTAGCGTCTCTAATGGCTACATATTGTCTCTAACGTATAGTTAAGACATAAATCTATAAATCAAACTTTATTTGAAGGTATGGGTAACAATTTTTACATTCTATATACTAAAACTCTGCCAAATTCTTTAAACAAAGCTTTCTAGTCTTCCATACTTCATAAACTGCTCTTCAATTGTCATATACACTCTAAATTAGAGAGTTCATTTGTTGTAATTAATCTTATCTTAATCTAGAAGAAAGATTTTCTTATGAGGGGACTTCACAAGGAATTTGGAAAGCACTTAGCTAGAGTACAGAGAGTGAGATTGTAAGCTCTTGGAACAGAGTATAAAGCTGTACTGAGGCATTGCAAGAAGCCCATCTAATTCTTCCAAGATAGTGAAAAATCTCAAGTGATAGCTTGAAGATTGGAAGTAAGTCAAGAGATAGATACCAAACCAGGATAAATTCTTGTATCCTTCTTCTCATACTTTGCTTATTACCTTACTACTTGCACTCTGTTTTTCTGCATATTTTGCTTTCACTGCTTTCTTGTAATTTTGTAGAAAGTTTTCAAATTTCCCAATTCACCCCCCTCTTGAGAAGTCAGTAGAACTAACAAAGTTGACCTGTGTTGGAGTTTGTTTTTTTTATATAGCCATAAGTTAGGCATACAAGCTGACCTAAAAACCTTTAGAAAAGAGTAGTTTGGGCTTTTGTGAAAGAGGATCTCATATGGTGATTTGTAATTTAAGGTTGCTGAGGATATTCTATTTATTAAGTAAACAATAGTAGAGAATGCATGAGCCCAGAATTTGTATGGAATAATGGCATTGTGAATAAGGGCTAATCCTTTTTCAACTATATGTCTATGTTTTCTTTCAACAGTTCCATTTTGTGAGTGAGCATAAGGGCAAGTAATCCTATGTAAAATGCCTTGATCTTTTAAGTGTTTGTGTAAATTTGGGTACTCACCCCCTAATCAGTCTATAAGGATTTTATCTTTGAATTAAAAAGATTTTCAACTTGCTTTTGAAATTGAATAAAAACAAAAAAGACGTCAGACTTAGATTTTATAGCAAATAACCAAGTGTATTTACTGAAATCATCTACAAAAGAAAACATAATAACAAGACCCAATGTAGGATAAGTAAGAAGTTGGACCCCAGACATCAATAAACACTAGTTCTAAAGGAGCTTGAGATTTATTTAATGACATTAGATAAGGTAAACTATGGTTCTTGGCCATACAACATTAGGAACAAAAGAAAGAAGATGTTGATCCAGATAGAGGAAGAGAATATGTTTTGATAATTTGTTGAACAACTCTTAAGTCTAGGTGTCCTAACAATTGATGCCAGTGAACCATAGAAGTATGCTCTCCTAGGTAGGCTGAAGGATGAAAGGTTGAAGGAGAAAATGAATAAGGAAATTGATAAAGCTTGTCTTTAACTGGACCTTGAAAAAAAGGTATCCCCGTGGTAAGATCCTTCACAGCAAAATGAGTGGTATAAAATTCAAAATAAACATTCTTATCAATACAGAATTGATAGACTGAAAGAAGATTTTTGGCAATGGAATCCACACACAGAAGATTTTGAAGATTGAAATAGTTAAAAGGTGTAGAAAGAAGACCAGATCCAATGTGAGAAATAAAAAGTTTGTTACCATCTCCCACTTGAATAGACTCTAAACCATGATACGGAGAAGCAAAGATATTAAGATTTGCTAAATCTGAGGTCATGTGTTGATTTGCCCCAATGTCAGGATACCAGGTATGATCAGCAACAAATGGAGAGACAGTGGAATAATTTGCTGCAAAGGATGATAGAGCAGAGAAGGTTGAAGGATGTCTAGGTTGAAAGGCATGATTAAAACGATAGTAGCAATTTATAGTAGTATGACCTAGCCATTGACACAACTAGCATGTAAGCCTTGACCCAAAATTAATAAATGATATGGCACCTCTTCCTCCTCTTGCAAAATGACCTCCTCTGTAACCAAAACGACCTCAACCTCGCCCATAGAAGTTCGGGTTCTTGCTGCCTCTGAAAGCATTGCTTATCAACGATGAGAAATTGGATGGGGATATAGGCAAGGGAAGCAAATCAGCTTTGTTTGAAGATTTCATTACAACATTTGCTGAAAACTCATAAGATGGAGTATTTTCAGATGCATGAAGATTAAGCTGAGATTTGAATATCAGAAGATGACTTAAGAGTTCCTCTGGTGTGAAAGTTCCTATAGTTGTAGTCAAAGATGCGACAATCGAATCGAAATCGAATCTGAGAAAAGTCAACAGGTAAGTAATAAACTCCATGTCACTTATTTGCTTCCTTGCAGCAGTCAAGGAATCTCATTGGAGTGAAGCTTTCCTGTAATATTCCAAGATTGAATCTGTTCCTTTCTTCATGGTTGAAATTTGTTTATGCAATTGAATGAATCGAGCTTGAGACTTTTGTGAGTACAAAGTTTTGAGAGCATACCACATGCTTTTTGCTGTTTTGTTGTTTAAAACTTGACCAATAACATTTTCTAATAGAGATGAGATTATGATAGAGAGGATAAGTTGATCCTATGAGAACCATTTTTGATATTATAGATTCAATTCTCTAGAAGGAAGAAGAGATAAAGGAGGTGGTGTAGATCTATCAGTGTGCCCATAGACTTGTTGTCCATAGAGATAAGGAAGCATCTGTGCACACCATATTAGGTAGTTGTCTTGCATTAGTTTGATAGTGACAAAGTGAGACAAGGAGGTAACAAAGGATGAAAAAGAGGGTGTATTTTGGTTTTGCACATTATTGGGGTTTGGTGGCGGTAGAATAAGGTTAGGTGATGAAAGGTTTGTGGCAGATGATGAGATAGGTGATGGAGTGATGGGTGGTAGGTCCATATCAGACATGATGACCTATTAGGTATCAACTCTGATACCATAAAGGGACATAATACTGAAAAATATTTATTTGAGTGCACAAAACAATGTACAGTAGCAGCCTTATATAGACAAGGCAATACAATAGAATTAGGACATTTGTCCAATATAGGATAAGTCACGAAAGATATTTTAACAAAGAAAACAAAAACAAATGGTCAACAAGTCAAATTTGCTGAGGTGTCCAAGCTTTCCTGAGATGTTGATGATATGTCTTAACAGGACACCATCAAAGAGGCAGTCGTAGAGGCTACTAAACTTGGATATAGACACATCGATACAGCCTCATTGTATGGGTCGGAGGAGTCTCTAGGGCAAGGCATAGCTGAAGAGCTTCAACTTGGCCTTATCAAGTCAAGAGACGAGCTCTACATCACTTCCAAGCTCTAGTGCAGCGAAAATCATCCTGATCATGTTCTTCCTGCTTTACAATGATCACTCGGGTGAGAATCCTAATTAAGAAGCTAGAATGAGCAAAAGTGTATTTGAACTTCCAAATATTAATTGTGTTACTGAAACACATTTTTCTAGGGTTTTCTATCGATGTAGGTCTATGAAATTAGAATATTTAGATTTGTATTTAATCCACTGACCCATCAGTGCTAAGCCAGGGAAGTTGGTATTTCCAATTGATGAAGCTAAGGTAGTGCCATTTGACTTAAAGGGAGTGTGGGCTGCGATGGAGGAATGCCATAAATTGGGACTCACTAAATCAATTGGAGCCAGCAATTTTTCTATCAGGAAGCTTGAAAATCTTCTCTCCTTTGCAACAATTCCTCCTATTGTCAATAAAGTAAGACACATCTTAAAATATAACATTTTACATATATATGCTCCATGACTCTATCCGCTTTTGTAGCAAATATTTATCATACTCTGACATAATACTATTATAATTTATATGATCACAAATAGGTAATTGTTCTCAAATAAAATTTAGTACTCCCACCATTTCAAATAATTGATACTTTGGCCTTTTTTATTTGTTTCAAAACAATTATCCTTTTATAATTTTCAAGATAACATTAATTATTTTTTACAAGTTTACCTTTAATAATGGCATTATTAATAGTTTAGATGTTCATAAATAAAGGTATTATAGCAAAATACACTTACATTTTGTGAATCTTTGGGTTACTTATTAATTTTCTTAATTTACATGCATAATTCTAAAATGTCACTTGTTTTGTAATGGAGAGAGTATTACAATGAATGTTTTAACCCTAATTGAAAATTATAGGGGGATTATATTTTAAGATCAAAATAACAAATTTATTATAAAATAGGATATGTTACAACTCATTCTTTCCATTTTTCTATTTAATATTTCAGATTTTAGCATTTTTTTATTAGCTAAATTGCTTCTTTGTAATTAATTCATTCTACTAATCCCTAACTCTAATTTCATCAAAATTATATCAACTTTACCATATCAATAGCTAGATGAAGTGGTAAGATAAGGCAAAGTCACAAATTCAAGTCTTAGGGATGCAAAAACTATCTTGGAAAATAGTGTGAACCGATAAGGATTAAGAGCCTATTTGTTTTAACTTTTTTATAAAAGATCATTTGTTATATAAAAATAATTTTAAAATTTTTTAAAAAATTTGTTTAAACTTTTAAAAATAATCAAAATATAAAAAATAGTTTTCTAATTATTTTGAGAAATTATTTTTAGTAACTTTTAAAAAAAGTAATTACGGTAGATAAGAGGAAAAAAAAAAGTAAAATAGGCATAGATTTAAAAACTAATTTTATAAAATTGCACAAATATCAAGATTTGGCGCCAAGAGAATATTACAATATAAATAACTTTATAAAATTTCAAAACAATTAGTCACTTTTTTAGACAATAAAAAAATCATTTTTAAAAAAGTATAGGCTTGTTTGGGTGCAAACAGGCCTAAAACCTTTAAACCCATGGTCAACCCAAATGCACTCACAAAAAAAGTGTTAAAATCAAATTGGGTTGATTCCCTTGAACCTGAAGTACAAACGAAGTAGGACCCGAAATGTTGAGGAGTGTTGAAGACGCAAACCGTAATCAAGAGAGTTCAATGAAGAAACCAAAAAATGCTTTTATAGCTCCATCGTCTTCAACCCAAATGATGTTAAAGACGTTTTTTTTTTGGTGAGGTAATGTTAAAGATGTTTGTTTAGTGCTATCAACAAAAAATTCAAGGTAAATTTGTTTAGCCTAACTACCTTGGATAAGCCCACTTAAAGCTTCTCTGATCCTTTTAGCTTGTGCCCTTTTATAAATGGCCCACTTGGAATATGCAATGGATCCCTTGGAATACTTGAATTAGCTTGTTCTGAAGTATATAATTCACATAATTAGGAGAGCTTTCCCCAATTAGAACCTCACTTGGTTCAAATATAAATTAGTCGTTAGTACCGAATCTCATATGGTTTGTCACAAAAAAAAAAAAAGATCAATTTTGACCAAAATAACAAATTAGACTAAATGTCAAAATATAGGCGGTACTAAAACCAAGCGCTTAATGATACAGGTGGGGATGAATCCCTGTTGGCAACAAAAGAAGGTAAGAGAATATTGCAAAGCAAAGGGTATAATCATCACTGCCTACTCTCCTTTGGGAGCTAAAGGAACAACTTGGGGTTCCAATGAAGTTATGGACAATGACTTGCCCAGAGAGATTGCTCAGGCGCATGGAAAAACTGTTGCTCAGGTAACATATCCTTTTTAATATTTGAAATCATAATTTTGTTCAATATATCCTTAATTTGCGCTTGACATTCATTTCGTGTGAATTTTTGCGTCATGAATTAGCGTTAATATTTGTCATCATTTGTGGTGCAATAGGTATGTCTGAGATGGGTTTATGAGCAAGGGGTGAGTTTTGCTGTTAAGAGTTATAACAAAGAGAGGATGAAGCAGAACCTGGAAATATTTGATTGGTCACTCACTGAAATTGACTATGACAAGATAAGTCAGATGAGGCAGCATCGAGTATGGAAAGGACCCACTTCACTGCAGGAAGACATATGGGATGGAGAAAATTACAGTTGATTAAAATCTATGTTTTATGTATATGTGCTTAAGTGAGAGAGAGGTCTATGTTTTATGGTTGCTCTTGTTTTTAATATTTCGTTTTTGTTGTGTTGTCGTCCATTTTATGTCTAATTAATTTCAGTTGGCTTTTATTTGCAATGCTGAATAAGCTATATATACACTTCTCCCGCTATTTATATTGATCCGATCTTGCAAACATATTGAAAATACTACGTACGTATATTGATTTATAGTTTTGTCATATTATATATATATATATATATAGATCTAAAACTTGGACATGTACATCAGAATTAGCACATATGAGCATTTATAGGCAGACTTTTTTTTTTTTGGATTATTTAGAGAGAGAACTAGTCCCAATTGTCAAGTAGCCCGTTTCAGAAAAAGTCGCGCCATGCACCAAAAACGAAAAAGATCGTGACAACAAGATATTTAGAAGAAAAATAATTAGCCCAATATATATAGTCAGATAACAAGTAATTAAATATTTTTGTTAAAGCAACACCCACTTCTAAGATGGAGAGCTCAAAATTCCTTGCATTGAATTTCTTTCTTCTTTTTTGAGATTTTGGAATTTGATATTATGAACCAATTAAAAAATGAATCGCATCAAACCCCAAAATGGACAAAAATTCTTTTAATGAAGTTTTTCCATTCATAAAAGTCAAACTCAAGATTTTCTTCAAGGTAAATTAAATCTCTTCCTTATAACCAAACTGTCATTAGTTTCCCTTGATTTTTCTTTCCATGAAACATTTAATTCCCAATTGCTCATGAAACATTTTAATAAAGAAAAATATGACCATAGAACAGATAATAGGTATTATCAAAGGTTCAAAACAAAAGAAAAATAACAAGAACAGAAAAACACGATGCAAAAGAAATATTAATGAAAAATTCAAGTTCAAGAGACTTGACTTTATTAATATTAATAATACTTCTTAAAAGATGATAGAGTGTTAGCAATAGCAATGACAAACATGCTTGTGACTTCGAATTTTGCATTCGCCACCCCTGCAGCTACTTTGGCATCTTTCATTGCAAGCAGTGTGTTCGCAATTTGGATCATGATAATCCCAGCAGCATTTTTCTCCATTCACTTCAATACACCCTGCAATACATATATATATATATATATATAATGTCTTAAAAATAGATTATGGCATTCACTCAAATACGAACAATTAATTGATGGCATAAAAGAACTTTCAGGAGGGAAATTGATTTGCAGTCATAGTTTTGGAACAAATATGATGATTTACTATGTGAAAATTAATAACAAGAGTCTCAAAATACATTTAACGAAAGAAAAGTTCTTGACTCCTGTACAAAAATATGGAAGGCCCACAAATACAAAGCAAAAGTGCTACACAAGAACTCTCAGATTAATATATACTACTTTTTTAACATTCAGATTGAAGCTATCACTTTTAATAGATGGGAAAAAGAAAATTGTGTTTTGAGAAATAGCAAAATAAATGGGGAAAAAGAAAACTAAACCTGCTTGGAACATGATCAAAATGACCAACAGAGAGACCAGAACTCTTTCTTTAGTCATCGAATAGCCTTTCTTGTGAGAATTGAACAAGTCTGTGTCAGTAGCGGATTTATATTGACATTGATATACGCAACACTACATATAACACTCGAGTTACTTGTAATTTAAGAAGGAAGGAAGGAAGTTTAATTTTGAAAAAAATAATAATAATTTGATTATTGCAATTCTGATTCCTGAAATCGTGGAATTTCCTTTTCTGTTCCTATGCAGAATTATTTCATTAATGGCTCAAGACAACCATATCAATATAGAGTCAATTTATTTATTTATTTATTTATTTTTTTGTGAAATCTATTAAGAATATTTTCGTGCAAATTCCTTGAACAATTTCATTCCAAATTTGAAAAGTTTCCATCAAATATTTTTATTATTGTGTAAATCAAATATGATTATGTTGAAATTAAATATCTTTTATCAGTTTAATAAACTAAATAACGTCCATAATTACGCAAATCAGGCTGAGTTCAATTCGAAATCTTTCTATATAATAAGCAGTTTGACTGAATTGATTTTCTTTAAAAAACTTTCCATAAATGAGAGATATTTCACCATCTAAATCACCAATATTAAATCCTAATTAATCACATAATTTTATATTGAAATAGTTCCGCCCTGAGAATCATATTTTAGCAATTTGGCCCCTGGAATCGAACCCAAGCCCATCGAGAAAATATCGCAGCAAAAATGCCACTTGCACAGAATGCCATTCCTTCTTATCATATGCAAAAAGCTGGAGGGCTTGGGCTTCGTAAACCGGGTGAACAGAATGAAGCTTTCTTGAGGAAGCTTGGTTAATTGGGCGCTTATGAAGGATAGGGAGAAACTTTGGGTGAGAGTTGTATAAATATATATGGTTTGTTAAAAAAAAAAATCATCATCCCATGGCAAATTTGGTGTAGAGAATCCACTGGTTTATGCATCTTTCTTGGTACACAACACAAAGTTTGCTCACATTTGTAGAGAAGGAAACAGAGTTGCAAATAGAATTGGCCTCTCTCGTGCATGATTCCCAACCAAGTACTATTGTTCTCTATTATTTTATCATATTCTCCTAGTGACTGCTTGCAGCTTATTTTTGAAGATGTCGTGGGAGTCTTTTTTCCTAGGATGAGGCTGATGTAGTTTCTGTTTCTTGTTTTAATTTCCCACTCTTTCAGAAGAAAAAAAAAATCATATTTTCATAAAATAGAATGATAACCTAATAATGCCCATATGTAAATTGGACACATTTCAACGGGTCCAAAAGCATATTCATGTAATACACCGGCGATTAAATGAAAAGCAACCAAAATATATACTCGGATAAAAAATTATTTACATTTATTTTTGTTAAAAATACCCCAACTATTGTAAATTCGGAAGTTTAAAAATTGAGTACGAAAATTGAGATAGACAATACCTATTATACCCTTTAAATCATTATTCGTGAATCATAGTCTCTTTTTATTATTTTTTATTTAAAAGTATAAAAGACATTTCCTATCTCAAAAATCACATTTTCATTTTTTTTTTCATTTTATTCCATTTTGTGTACCAAACATGGTCTAAGACTACTTTATTTTGCATAAGCAAAGGTTATTTTGCATATGGTTACATTAAATATAAAATACTTTTAAGAAATTTCATGATATTTGTTTTAACTTTTAAAATAATCAGAATATAAAAATAAATTTTTATTATTTTAAGTAAATGTTTTTAATTTTTGTAATCAAATGCAAAATAAATTATTCTTTGCATAAAATTTATAAACAATAAATTATTTTCTTAAATAATTTGAAAATAAGCTGAAACAAACTAGTTTCAAATAATGATGAGTTGTTGTGGCTTCAAGTCTCCACCTAGGGTTGCTGATGTGGTTACAAAAATTAGAACTCATTTCCAGGTCATTTCTAAGAATTGTTTATCCAATAAAAGTTTTCTGATTGAGTTGTGATATATGCGAGATCAATGTTAAATTTCGGGAAGGGCAATTTTGGTCTTCCATTTCCACTGTCATTGTGAAATTTTATTATCCTTATAGTTATTTGTCATTATATTTCTTAACTGGTCCTTATTTACTCCCTCAAGTTCTTAGTATAAAATTATTTTAATTGAATTACACTAATTAAATATGAGAGTTAAAATTAATTAATTAACTTAATTTTTTTGGAGATACGACATCTTTCCAAAACTACTCTTATAAATTTTTTTTTATGAATTGAATAAATGTATTTTTTGACAATATATAATATATCATATCATATTCTGATAACAATCCCATATTTAGGATCAAGTCAGAAAGTCTTATATTTAGGAATAGAATAAATATTATTTTCCCTTAAAAATATTATTAAATACTTGTTTGAATTAAATTACTATGATTTCGTTGCTTGAATTAAATACTCCATTTAGTATTTAATATAAGACCCTTTTAATCGATTACATGGATTAAGCATAAGAGTTAAAACTAGTTAACTAACTTATTTTTTTTAAAGATCACAATATCTTTCCAAAATTATTCTTATTGAATTTCTTTCATTTTCTCTCATGAATTAAATAGCAATTTTTTTTATATGCACTCGGTATTCTAAGCCTATCTTACTTCAACTAAATAATTTATTAGAGTTCAGGCTAATCCGGATTAAGTTAGGTAAAATCCTTTCGGGTAATAAATAGGGGCTTTTCTGATAATGCATAATAAATACATCATATTCTAAAAAAAGTTCTATATTTATGATAAAATTAAAGATGACCTATATTTATCATTAGAGGGAATACTATTCTTAGTGCAAGTTTATTTAAAATTGATTCAGCATTGAACAATCACATTAAATAGTAATTGAATGACCTTATTCAATGTCAAATCTCATACTCTCTCCTTCCCATTTTATCTGTCGTTTTAAAGAATTTTTAACGTTCTATTTTATCTGTCATTTTAGAAAACTAATAAAGCATTTATTACTTTTTTTTTCAATTATACCCATATTCATTTCTTGTATTAAATTCACCACTACTTAAGTGGATGACTAATAAAAAAGTAATTATTAAGGATAATACAGTAAATTTACATCATTTATCCAGTTCTTTTTTGTTTTTTTTAATCTCTGTACTAAAACTTTAAACGTCACATAAAATGGGATGGAGGGAGTAAATGGAATTTCAATGGAGTTGAAATTAATATAATTACGCATTTATTGATATGAATATCAATCAATTTAATTGGAATTTTAAAATTTAAAACTATGCCAATATTGATTTATAATGTGATATATTTTAAAATTTCAAATTAAATTATTACTAATTATTAAAATTCCAATTAGAAATTTTAAAAGAGTTGGAGTTTATTGTTGTAATAATCATGACACTCTTATTGTTGTGTGTTTACCATTTGATCGAATAATTTGCAGGGTAACCATAACAAACATTTCTTTTTTTTTACATTAAGAGCGTTTCATACTTAACTTCTACCAACATCTCACCCTACTCTTATCATCTGAGTTAGCTTTAACTGGTTATAATCATAACAAAAGCTTTATTAATATTATTAAAATTAAATTATTAGTAATTAATATACTCCCTCTATTTCTTTTGTTTCTATTTACCTATTATTTTGAATATTAATTACTCCCTCCGATCTAAAACGTAAGTTCAATTTGACTAATTACATAAGAATTAAGAAAAGCAGTGTTACTCATTAAATTTATAAAAAAAATATATTATTTTCTAATATCACCCATATTTAATGCATAGCATTTAAAGTCTATATAATTTTTATATCATTTACTACTTTTCTCACATTTAATTGTTGACAAGGGAAAAATAGAAAAAAAAATCCACCTTTAATGCCCCAAAAATTGTCAAATAAGACTTACATTTTGGATAGAAAAAAACTTCTGAAATAGGACTTATATTTTAGATTGAAGAGAGTACTTTAACAATTATAGCCTTATCTGTCAAAAGATAAATATAGTATTAATTACTCTTTCCTATCTATTCCCCTCTTTGTGTGTTTTTTCTTCTATCATTCTCTCTATAGTTCTGCTTCTTTTTTCACCCTCTAATGTTCTTCTATTCCTTCTGTGGCCCTCTCTATATGCCCTCTCCGTTTCTTAGAGTGTAATGTAAACTATGCTATTCCATAGCATAGTGACTGCATGTACTTAGTGTTCAAGTAATTAAAAGAGTCGGAGTTTATTGTTGTAATAATCACTGACACTGTTATTGTTATGTGTTTACCATTTGATCGAGTGATTTGTAGGGCAACCATAACAAATATTTTTTTTTTCGTACATTAAGAGGGTTTTAACCTTGACCTTTATCAATTTCTTACCTTACTCTTATCACCTTAACTAGTTTTAGGTGATTGTAACCATAATAGAAACTTTATTTATATTAATAATGATTGTTAGCCTGGAAGGCTATATAGCTCTGATAGGAAAAAGATTATTGAGAGTACTTAACAATAGCAATGACAAACATGCAATCTCCTTCTAATTTTGCATTCACCACCCCTACAGCTACCTTGGCATCTTTTGTTGCAAGCACTGTGTTGACAATATGGTTCATGATAATCCCAACAGCATTTTTCTCCATTCACTTCAATACAACCCACAATACATAACATAATATTTGTCAACATCAATCATCTTATAAATCTGTCCATCGAGGTGATCAACACCATTAACACAAGTAAACATATCTCAAGCGACACTGTTTTTCAGTTGATGAACCTTCATATATCAATGAAGTTACATTAGAGCGACAAATTGATGGTATACAATAATCTTTCTGGAACAGAATTGATTGTAGCCATAGTTTTGGGATGAAATGATAATTTACCAAGCAAATTAATAATAAGAGAGTCTCAAAATAAACTTAGCTAATATTACTTTTATAGCTTTCAGTGTGATGCTAATACTTTTGATGGAGAGTAAAAGAAAAGCTGGGTTTTCAGTAACACCAAAGTAGAAAAGGAGGGAAAAAAAAAACCTGCTTGGAACATGATCAAAATGACCAACAGAGACACAAGAACTCTTTGTTTAGTCATCGAATAGAATAGCCTCGCTTACAGAAATTGATCAAAGAGGTACAATATTGGTAGAGGACTATATATATATAAATTATGTAACCAGGTTAAATTTCTAAACATTATATATACATTCGAGTACGTTTTTACCTAATTAGAATATTTGGGTAAATCTTAATAATTGCAGTTTTGCTTCCTTAAATCATGGACTTTCTTTCGTTTTTTTTTTGGTATTTACTTCATTTATGGCTCAAGATAACCATATCAATATGAATTCAATAAAGAATACTTAATTATATCATCTCATGCAATAAATAACTTGACCAATAGTTTATCAATGTGTAAGCCAAATATGGTAAAGGTAAAAGTTCAATATCTTTTCAGTCAAAAGTTTCCTTGTAGTAAAAATGACCTTCCTAATTATGCAAATCATGTTGAGTGCAATTCAAAATCTTTCTATAAAATCAGTTTATGTAACCGATGATAAAAATCTAATGGTCTCTATTGGTTTCCTTTTCTTTTTTTTTGGAGCATTATTTAACAGAGTTGTATTCTAAAAATTTGAACTCAAGACTTCTAGTTAATAAGATACAATCTCTAGCCAACCGAACCAAATGCTTTATGATTCTTTATTGGTTTCTTTCACTTACTTTTCTCTCTCCGTTGTAACCCCATCTATTAGTCCTCGTTGTGGCCCCATCTGTGTAAGCACTCACATTGCCTGTGGTTTAAAACTGCATCTACTAATGGAGAAATAAGGTTTTTCCCCAATTAAAGAAGGTGAATCAATGATTGGATATTTCCCCACAATTAAGGGACACTAATTTTCAAATCATTAATTTTGTGTGTGTGTGTGTTTTGATTTGCTCAAAAGCAAATCTGACTACAATCAATTTTAATTTCTTCTTGGCCTAGTAAGTGTGGCTCACCGTATCAGATGCACATATGACATATTTATCCCTGGAGTAAAGATCATAGGTATTAAAAACGTGAAATAATCATCTCAATATTCTCTATCCATACTTCTTTTCATATATAATTTGATTTGTTGATTGCAATCGAATGATGGAGAAAAAAGTTTATAAATATACAATATATTCAATTTAATAGAGATCAGGATTTATTACTGGCTCTTGCAAATAAGACAATATTTATTGATGATAGTAATGATTATATAAATAACATATTTGGTTTAATATCACAGTAAAATATCTTCTACCATTCAAATCAAATGGATGGGAAAGATTGTAAATGTAGAGAAAATATTGGAAAAATCTATTTTTGTTGGTCACTACATGCTAATCTTTAATGGTAGCAATGGAACAAAAGAATACTGGAATTTAGGGCTCGTTTGGTATGGAGAAAGTGGGGGAGGGAAGTTAAATTTCATGTGAAATGAACTAATTGATGTTACTTGATTCAAACAAAATTTAAAAGTTCCCGAGAAATTAAGTTTAACTCGGGAAGTAGAATTTAATTAATTTTCTAAAAAAAAATCTACTTCACGAGTATTTTATAATATTTTTTAAAAGACCTTTAATTCTTGAATTAATTTTTTGAATAGATATGTTATTTATGTTTTTAAAATTAAAATATCATATATTTATTTAAAAAATTATTTAAATTTTTTAGAAAATAAAAAATAAAACAAGTAAATTATATATAAACTTCCCGGTAAATTTTGAGAAAGTTACTGAGAATTATACCATGCGCGTCCTTATTTATTTCATTTAAATTTTTTTTTGGTAAACTTCATTTGAATTTAATATCATGAATTGAATATATAGAATAGTACTTTAATTATAATGATAATTATATATAAAAAAATAAATAATTTTTATTAAGTAACAATTACAAGATTACAATAAACACCGATTGTACATTTTTTTGTGGCCAGAAATTGACTGTGCATAGATTAAAAAAGGTTCCTTTGTACCTTTGTAATTAATCAGGATGTAGCTTTGTTTTTTGTGGCAAATAGGGGCATCAACCCAAAACAGAATAAAACGAAGACCTAACACATTTCGGGCAGTCAAAGCCCATCATATCTCTATGCAACAACTCTAATAAACGGACCCAACTGCAGCTGGCTCCTTATGTTGCTGGATATCAAACGGACCCAACTGGCTCCAATTAGCAAAAGCCAATGCGCTAATTGGTTTCCTTCCCTCTGAGAGATCCTAATTTGCCAAAGCCATCTTTCATCAATTAGAGAACGAATCGCATAAAATTATAAAGCTATTTTCTCAATTTGATCTTCTTTTGCATTCAAAATTTTTCAATTCATACCATAAAAATTGTTTTTTTAAAAAGTCCTTTTATCCTTTGAATTTACTATGAATAATACCAATAGGATTTTTATATACCAACAATGCCAATAGTCATTCTTGTTTTAATTTACCTATATTTAATTTAATGATATTATGATGAATAAATAGTCATTTATCAATATTTCACAATTAATTTAGTTTCATTATCATTGTAGTGACAATTTTATCGGTGAAAGATTCTTTTTAAGATATCTCATTTTGTAGGAACTAAACTGAATAATAATGTCCATGGCCAAAAACTAAATAATAATGTCAGGCCCAAAAAAAAAAAAACTAAATGATGATGATCATGATGATGATAACGTTTGGATTTGATCATTAAAAAATATTATCATTATTATTATTATTTTTTCAACTGGGCTCCCGGTCCTTCTTAGGTTCTCAATTTCCCTCCTCAACATCGCATGCAATACGTGCCTCCGTTCTGCGCTTTGCTTCCCGATCCTGAGCTTCCCTTCTCTGTGAATCTTAGTTTACACAACACGTTTCAATCTTTTGATTTCGAAACTCTAGCAGACAGCAGTAGCTGCAGAGAAGTCCGTGCTTCTTCTCCAGCTACGCCAGAAGAACAACAATGAAATTGAGGAACTCGTTAACAGCGCTAACATGGAGAGAAGGTACTTTTTTCTTTTGTCCGTTCTGTTTCTCTATCTGTTCGGAAATTTTTGTTTGTGCTTCAGTAGTTACTGGATTCAATTCAATGATTGCACACGTTGATGCCAGTCGTTTGTATTATATTTTTCTGTGCTTCACTTGTAAGACTTCCTTCTGTTCTTTCTTTTCTTTTCTTCTAATTGTGTTATTGTGACAAATGATAATGGCGTGATACCAAGCAGTGAGAAATTACTTTTCTAGTTTTATTCGCAAGTTTTTATTATTTGAAAAAATACCTTTGTTATGCGAAGTGAAAGTCTGTTACTCTGTTTTCTAATCTAATTGACTAAAATGATTCAGGCAAAAGAAAACAATTTTTTTAAAAAATTATCAAATTTACTTTTTTTTTGTTTGACTAAATGTTCATATTCTTATTCTCATGTATGAGTGTAATTGGAGGAATTGGGATCCTTTCAATTCAATTGAGTTAGAGGGTGTTTGGTTTGCATTTTTGCAAACCAAACTGTACTTTCTAACCATTATTTTCTCTTTTTTCATTCAAACAGTTTTTTAGTAAACTTCTCTACTTTTATCCAAATTTCATTTTTGTAAATTGTGATTATTCTAAAAGTATTTTTACAAAAAGACAGACCAAACAGGCACTTAATAGTGGAGTTCCCAAATGGTAAAGTGCCTCCAAGAGGAAAGAGAGTGGTAGATCCCAGATTGGTATGTTGAAATGGTTTTTAATGGAATGGAAACAGGAAAGGAAATGAAAATAAGAATAGGAAAGGGAATGAGAATGAGTTTTAAAAATATGTTTAGTATATCAATGGAATCTTAGTAACTTTTTATTTGATATGTGTATTTAAAATATAAAAAGACTCAATAGCCCATGTCTTTAAAATAAAAACCTATCCTTCATAGTTCCAAAACCAGAAATCTACTACTATGCTACCGCTGACTACCATGCCACCATTTGCTGTCAACAACCACACCACCCTTGACCACCATGCCGTCATTCCTGTCCAAGAAATTGCAACCATACAAACCAAAAGCATGAACAAAAACAAGAAGGAACAGAAATTTTTGCAACCTAGGCACAAATCTCGACAAAGATGAACAAAAAAATTAAAATCAAAGAAATTAATTGTGGCCATCAAGGGAGAAGAGATGATTGAAGTCGGTGTCATTGGAGGAAAGTTGTCCTACGATGAGATCGAAGTTGAAGTTCAATGATCAAAGAGGAAAAAGAAGAAGATGAAGACTGAAAAGACGTCACTACTTGGAGAAGAAGAGGTGAAGCAAACCAATGTTGGTGATAGTGGCATCGGCATGGACATCGATGTCGATGTTAGAGTTGGGGGATGATGAAGGTGCGATAGGATGGGAGGTGTGATGGGACTAGAGGTGCGGTGGAGCCATGGAGGTGGAGATCGAAGGATGAAGGGTAGAGTAGTCTCACGAAAATAGTTCGAGGGAATCTTATCAATTTCATGCTTAATATGATGGAATTGGATTCAATCAATTTTGCTTGAATCTAATTATTTGAGAATCATAATTCTAAGGTACCAAACTAGCTCTTATGAGGATTCCTTTTCCGTTTCCTTATCCAGCTTGCCAATTCCAACATACCAAACATCAATTCCAGCATACAAAATGGATCACCTCAATTAATTGAACTAGATTACTTGAATTAATCAAGGGAATGAGTTGAAGAGAGGGAAGTGATAGCGGGTGTATCCCATCCTTTATCTCTTCTCTCCTCTCTCTATCTTTCTTCATTTTGGAGACAATTTGCTATTTACTTAGGGGATCCAAATTCTTTATAGGCGTGTGTATTTCTTTTAGCAAAACTTCTAAAATGTCACTTATAGTTAAGATATTTTATAGATGGCAAAGAGTCCATTAGGGCGTAATTTAGATTATATGAACACAAGCTTAGAAAGCTCATATTTTGATGGTTTTGAATGATGTAGAAGTGGTGTCTTTATGTTTGGCCTAATGAAAAAGTTAATTATTGCATAAAAATTGCAAATAGTTAAGATCCTTTTGATTTATATAGTGGGGACAGTGAGAACAATGAAAATGATGAAGATATGGTTGTTAGTGCTAATGAATAGGATGATGAAGTTGCCAAAGCATCATCTATAGCATATGTGTTTGGAAAGATATCAGCACAACATCGCATGACCCATGAAATTCTGATAACCTCAAGCACTTGTTTGAACAAGCTCAATACTAGAGGTAAGAACAAGTTCAAAATTGAGTAGTTGGTAGAATAGCCTCCTCAACTTGGTTGAATAAGATGGTTTTAGTATGAAAACAAGCTTGAAAATCATTGAGTTAGCTACTAAAACTCTAGATACATACTTATTTAAGATTTGAGGTAATAAAATTAAGTAAGATAGCTCAACTACCTTTATACCTAAGTAAAGGACAGAAAAACATAAAATATATGAGTTTTCATAACTCAAACTCTATCTTTCTGATGTGAACAAGGGGGAAGGGTAGGGTAGAGAGATAGAGAGAATAAAAAAGGGAGAGAGAAAACAACTCAAAGGAGGGAGAAAATGAAGAACTTGAAGGAGAAAGAGAATTCACTAAAACTATAACTCAAATCAATAATCATAGTCTTGAATACATCTGAATAATGAGACTTATTTATAAAGTTCAAATTCTAGTTCTACTAGAGTTTTAAGATAAGATATCTCTTTTTAAAATATTTTAAATTAAACAAAAGATAAATCCTAATTCAAATAATTGAATCCTAGGAATAAATAAAAAATAAAATTCAAATCCTAATAAATTCAAAATAAACTAAATTAAATCTAAATATCCTAATAAAATAATAAAATAGTTTTATTTAAAATTCTAATGACAAAGATAAATAATCCTAATTATTTCACTTGGTCAATCTTTTGCTTTCAACTTGTATTCCCTTGATGTGATCTTTACAGCTCTTAAGTGTTTTGGAAATCATCAAAATCTTCATTTCACTAACACTTCCCTTAATGTTAAGGAAGTTCTATATAATCCTGAGATTGCAAAAGATTTATTAGGTCTTTATAAGATGATTGTTGATCATGGTGTTCTTGTGATTTTTGCCTCTAATGAATATTATATGAAGGACAAAAAATTTGGGAGAATTCTACTACAGGGAGGAGTGAATGATGGATATTACAAAGAAGCAGAGAAGAAGTAAAGATAATAAAGCCACAACATTGACTACTGTTGCATGGAAGGTTTTATCAAAGCTGAAGTTTGGAAGTGACATTGTAGACTTGACCACTCCTCTAATAGAATTTTCAGTTTAGCCTTGCGTAGTTATGATTTGAATCTTGATCCAAATAAAAGCTAAATTTTGTGACTCTTGTTAGTATGGAAAAATGCATGCTTTTCCTTCCAATTTTTCTTGTTCTCATGCTTCTCAACCACTTGAACTTGTTCATACTGATTTATGGGGATAATCTCCTATTGCTTCAACCAATGATTTTAAATTCCATGTGATTTTTGTTTACGATTATAGTAGATTTACTTGGTTATACCTGCTCAAGCACAAAGATGAAATGCTGAGTGCATTTAAAAATTTTAAAAATATTGTTGAAAATAAGTTTAATGCTAAAATTAAGACTTTATAAAGTGATTGGGGTGGTGAATATAGAAGTTTTACTAATTTGTTTAATGAATCTAGAATTACTTCAAACAATCAAGTCCCTACACTCACAACAGAATAGGAGAGCAGAATGAAAATGTAGACATGTGATTGAAATGGTATTAACACGTTTTGATCAAGCTAAAATGCCTTTATGTTGGAAGACATAGCCTCTCTTAGGGTTTTATTTGGGTTATTTGTTTTTAATATTTATTAGAATTTTTACAGCTGTTCGTTAGTCTTTTTTTTTCCCTTAGTCAGGAACATTCTTTTTTGTTTAGATTTAATAGGATTATATCAAATAAAATCCTCCCTTGATTCATGGTCAAGATAGGAAGGCCTATTGCCTAAAAAACTCTATTTAACCCTAATGAGAATGCGAGCACTGTGCGGCCAATAATTATCAAATTGGCAACCTTCATGGTATTAAATCCATGAAGTCTAATGGAATACCTTCACTCCAGTTCGACAAGCACCAAGCTTTGGTCTCCAAAACTAAATAGCATGGTGGATCAAGTACTCAACCACCACCAGCAACTACTCCTCCTATTCTCCCAAATCCCACAAATGATCTTTCTTCTTTGATGATCATAGGTTATCGCCTTGATGGAGATAACTATTTGCAATAGTCACAAAGCTTCCTTATGTTCATAAAAGGAAGAGGAAAAGAAGATTTTATCAATGGCAAATCTATCCCTCCCAGTCCAGAAGATCCCAAAGTCATAATTTTTAAAACAGAAAATAATCAAGTCATGTCATGGCTAATCAACTCAATGACACCTGAAAGTGGAAGAGGCTTTATTTTGCACAAGACTGCTAGGGACATATGGGTAACACCTAGAGAGCTCTATTCCTCCATCTTGAATACTGTGGTGTTGTTCGAAATTAAAGAGCAAATACACAACTTGAAGCAAGGTACATCTATTGTTAAAAATACTAATAACCAGTTGATGATCAATCTACCTCTTAAGGTCTTTGGATGTATTACATATGTGCATAGTTATCATGGAGGTAAACTTGATGCTAGAGCCATCAAACATATATTCTTGGGGTATTCACAAACTCAGAAGGGCTATAAATGTTATAATCCTACTAATCGTAAGTTCTACACTTCGAGATATGTCATTTGATGAAGAGCAACCATTTTTCCCCAAAACCTCCATTCAAGGGGAGAACTCAATGTCACAAGAATGGATGTTTTGTGAGTCCAAAGGTCTCTAAGAATACTCTACAGCCACTATTCCATCCAGTTCTCAACCACCAGCCAATACAAATATTTTTCTCGAGCCTGAATCTTAATCTGAAAATGAAAATGAAAATGATTCTAGATCTGTTCAGCATGTCTAAAATGACCAGAATGCTCCTATTACAGGTTCTAAAGGTGTATCACATGATGGAGCAGGGACTGATCAGATTAAAGTTGCTACAAATGACCAAGCTCAGCAAGATGCCAGCATGATTCTAGGTCCTTCATAGCCATGCCAATCATCTGACCCTGTCTCAAATCCTGATTGGTGATGGATGATTTATGTTGGCCAATTGCACTATGGAAGGGCAAGAGGACATGCACAAAGTATCCTATTGGTAATTATGTTTCCTATAAACACTTGTCACTTAAAATGTAGTGTTTTGTTGCTAGTATTTCAGTAGAAAAATTACCAAAGGATGTTTATGGGGCACTAGAAATACCAGAATGGAAGGTAGCAATTATGGAGAAGATAGGTGCTTTGGAGAAAAACTATACCTAGAAAATTACAGAATTACCTGAAGGAAAATCCAGTATGGAATGTAAGTGGGTTTCTACTATTAAATGCAACATAGATGGGAGTATAAACAAGTACAAAGCCTAACTTGTGGCCAAAGGGTTTACACAAACCCAAGGAATTGACTTCCAAGAGACCTTTGGACCTGTGGCATAGTTTAACACAATTAAGGTACTTTTATCACTTGCTGCTAATCTTGATTGGCAATTATTCCAATCAGATGTAAACAATGTTTTCTTAAATGAGGATTTAGAAGAGGAGGTTTATATGGATGTTCCCCCAGGTTTAGCTCACTGAAAACTAAAAGTAAAGTTTGCAGATTATATAAATCTCTATATGGGCTCAAACAGTCACCAAGAGCTTGGTTTGACAAGTTCACAAAGGTAGTGAAAGTTGCTGGTTATATTCAGTGTCAAATAGACCACACACTATTTGTAAAGCATGCTCCTAGTGGTAAGATTACAATCTTGATTGTTTATGTTGATGATATAAACATTACAGAAGATAATGTAGAAGAAATGATGAATTTGAAGAAGTTACTGGCCATTGAGTTTGAAGTGAAGGATTTGGGAAGTATGAAGTATTTTTTAGGTATGGAAGTAGCACGGTCAAAGAATGGAATATTAGTCTTACAACAGAAATATACATTGGACCTTCTCAAGGATATAGGTTATCTAGCGTGTAAGCCTTCAGATACACCCATGGAAGCTAACTACAAGGCAAGATTGAAGGAAAAGGGAAGCCTTGTAAACAAGTAGAGATATCAAAAGTTGGTAGGTAAACTAATTTACCTATCTCATACCAGACCTGACATAGCCTTTCCTGTGAGTGTGGTAAGTCAATACATGAATGATTCTCATGAACAACATCTAGAACCTATTAATAGGATCTTATAATACTTAAAATACTCATCAGGCAAAGGGCTATATTTTGAAAAGGGTATAGATAGGGGGATTCAAATCTGTTCAGATGCTAATTGGGCAGGCTCTGCAGATCATAGATGCTTTACTACATGTTATTGCACATATGTATGAGGGAATTTGGTCACTTGGCGTAGCAAGAAACAATCTGTAGTCGCACGAAGTAGTGATGAAGCAGAATTTCAGGCATTAGCTTTGACTATATGTGAGGGTATTTGGCTGAACAAGTTACTTAAGGAGTTAAGAATTAAAATTGAAGGCTCTATAAAGCTTTTTTGTGATAATATGGCAACAATTGGGATAGTAAAAAATCTTATTCATCATGATAGAACAAAATATGTAGAGATCGATCATTATTTTATTAAAGAGAAAATTGATTCAGCACAAGTTGAAGTTTCCTATGTTTCTACTAAGCTACAAGTTGCTGATTTATTAACAAAAGAAATGCCAAAATTGAAGTTTGACGAGTTATGTAGCAAGTTAGGAATGATTGACATATACTCCCTAGCTTGAGGGGGAGTGTTAGAAGACACCACCTCTTTTAGGGTTTTATTAGGGTTATTTGTTTTTAATATTTATTAGTATTTTTACAGCTATCCATTAGTCTTATTTTTTCTCTTAGTAACATTCTTTTCTGTTTAGATTTGATAGGATTATATGAAATAAAATCCTCCCCTGATTCATGGTCAAGATAGGCAAGCCTGTTACCTAAAAAACTCTATTTAACCCTAATGAGAATATGAGTACTGTACAGCCAATAATTATCAAATTGGCAACCTTCACTTTATATTATTAATGGGAGGCTTTTCACACTGCTGCTTGGCTTATTAACAGGCTACCCTCTTCAATTTTAGGAGGGGTCTAATCATATTTCAAGTTATTTAATAAATATCTAGATTTGGATGAACTTAAGGTGTTTGGTTGTGCATGTTTCTCATGCTTAAGGCCTTACAATCAACATAAGCTTTAGTATCACACTACAAAGTATTTCTTCATTGGCTACGGAATTAAGTTCTAAGGAAAAAATTGTTCTAGGGAAAAATTGAAGGAAAAGGCTTGATGAATCACCGAGCCATTGATTCTAGTCATATATAAATATATTGGAAGATTACAATAATTTATTGATACAAAGAATGCCAAAATTTTGAGTTCATCTAAGTCTTGATTGTGTTGATTATAAGGCCTTAAGCGCAAGAAACATGCACAACCAAACACCTTGAGTTCATCTAAATCTTGATATTTATTAAATAACTTACAAGTCATAACTTACAAGTCCAATAATAGAGATCTAATGTCCCAAAGAATCCATTACAAGCTATTGGAGATCCAATTACTCGAGGCCAAACTAAAGCTATGAAGGAAGCATTACAAGACTTAATCCAAAGATTACAGGAAGATAAGCCTATGTTTGAGGAACAAGAGACTTCTAAGCTCATTGTTGAAAAAAAAAATAATTCTGATTCAAGCTCAAGTTTCAAGTGAGGCCCAATTCCCGAATCAGGGCCTAATAACAAAAGAGTTTGCTTAATGGGACATTTTAATTATTTTTAGGATAACTCTTCAGATTTATTTTATTTTTATTTTAATTGATTTGATTTGATATAAATTAGGATTAGGATAATTTTGTGATTTCCTATTTGTATTCAAAAGAACCAATCATAGGCTTATGTTTAATTTAATTTAGTTTGAACTTTATTAGACAGAGCTTCTCTTTATTTGATAGCTCTTAGAGATTCATTAGGATTTAATTTTCTTTTCCTATTTATAGACTTTTGTAGTGCCACTTTTTCTACAGATCAATAATATTTAGAGTTTATTCAATTAGTGAGTTTCATTAGTTTTTTGTGTTCTTTCTAGAATACAAGTTTCGACTTATTAAGAGAATTGATCTCTCTCTTATGGCGTCCCCCTCTGGAGTTCTTAGAATCCCCATATTCTATTGGATTTCATAGTTTTGATCATCCCTTTTCTTTAGGTTCGTGCTTCCGCTTTGCAGACAACTTGACTTTGTAGGTTCTAAGGGTATTAATCCTAGAGGATCCATATCACCCTCCTAAAATTGAGTATGGTAACCTGCTAATAAGTTAAGCAACAGTGTGAAAAGCCTCCCACCAATAATACAAGGGCATTTTAGCCTGAGCTGAAAGTGTTAAACCCATTTCAACCATATATACATGTTTTCATTCTACTCTCCCATATTGTTGTGAGGTGTTAAGATATATCTGTCTAAAGAGAATTACAGATTCATTCACCAAATTAGTGAAACTTCTATATTCACCAGCCTAATCACTTTGTAGTGTCTTTATTTTTGTACCAAATTGATTTTCAGCAAGGTTTTTGAAATTTTTAAAGGCATTCTATGTTTCATCATCGTACTTGAGTGGATATAATCAAGTAAATCGAATATAATCATCAACAACAATAACATAAAATTTAAAACCATAGGTAGAAGCAATAGGAGATGGTCCTCATTGTAACACCTTACTTTTATCTATATTTTCTCATATATTATAGTATATACAATGTCCAATTAGCTCATATTAAAAGCTTGAACTATTAATAGAACCAAATTATTTAAATAAAAAAAACATGATACTATTCATTTGGTTCTCAAGTTTTCTGGACGAACTTTGAAAAATCATAACTTAATCCATAAAAATCGTATCAATGTGGTTCAAGTCTCTAAATGAAGCTAGAAACATGATATACAAGATAAAAATATGAATATTTCCTTTAACCTGACCAACTAGTACAGTTTATTACTCAAACTTACACTATACAAATGGTCATTTCTCTCTTTTCCTAGGATTTTGGCCGTAACTTTAAAAATTCATGTCTAACTCTATACTGAGCCAAATCATGTATTCTATATGCCCTTGGAAAGATATATATGTCTACTTGCCTTCATAATTTTCTTATACATTTATTTAGTTTAGACAGGGCATGATTTCAACTTAAATTACTAAGGATTAGAACATCACTTTTACTGGAACAGTCTTGGGAAAACTTGAATATCTCTCATTGTATAGCTCCAATTGAATTCAAACTAGTGGTATATTAACCTCAAAACATAGATCGTTTCAAAAATGTAAATCACTGAATATTTGGAGCTCTGTACAATTTTATATTTCCTTTCAAAATAAGTGATACTTATAGTGAAATTCGCAGATTTCACTTTACTGTCCAGTTTTGACCCTTAACTTCAAAAATATACTATAAATTGTACACATATCCAAATTGAGTGTTCTTTAGCTCATTGGAAAGCTTGTTCTCTCTAGTTTCAGATAATATATAATCTTGACTTAATTTCCTTTTTTCAGTCAAATAGTATTGACTTTACTTTCATGGCCACAAAATGAACTTCTAGCAATATAACATGGCAAACAAGACTTCATAACAAGCTCTCATGATCATTTCATGTTTCAAATCCATGCCAAATATTTCATAATGCTCATAAGGACATAATAGCACAAGGATACAGATACATATGTATATACATAATTTTTATACATTATTTCAAAATATAAAATCATAGCTTGAAATTATCATCAAGCATCATTCTCTCCTTTATTCTCTTTGGCTCCTTGATCTCCTTGACATTGCTTGTGCCTATCATTTGGGATACTTGAGGGGGTGAGATTGGGAACAATCTCAGTAGCAAGTTATATTCCATGCAATTATATCAATCATGTCAAGTAAACTCATATTTGATCACATATAATCACATCAATCACCTTTAAACAATAACTTGCCATATTAGTCATAAAAAAATTTGGCAGCATAACGGCTTAGAAAATGGACATCCTGGGGAATAAAACCCCTCATTTAACAGTCAAGACCAATCAAAGAAATCACAATTTCAATATGGCAACACAATTTAATCATAGAAAGATAATGAAAGAACATAAAGCAAGAATATGAAACTTAGCTACCTTGAAGCATTTCTTTGGCTTTTCCTCTTGAATCTAATGCTTCACCACTTGGTTCCACCTCCTTCAAGAACTTACTTGGGCTTTATCAATTCCTAATACACCATCAAACACTCACTTTATTCACTGGTTTCATGAGTTACTTCCTAAAGACTCACAAAACCCTAGAATTTCATTTTCTTCACCTTAAGCTTTTTATTTAACCCCATACTTGCTCTTAAGGTTTTGGACCATGGGAAATCCATTTGTAGCATCAAATTAATGAAAATCAAACTCTTTCCCATCATATTAAACTGACCAAAACAAGGATTGGAAGAGGAAAGAAGTGATTTTCATTTTCTTACTTCCAATCATACCAACTCTTGTTCCTTTCACTTAATCTTATGCTTTCTCTTTAATTTATGGCAAAAACTCACTTTCTTTCCTAACTCCCTTATCTTGGAGGAAATTTACAGCAAAGGAGAAGAAGAGGAACTCAAGAAAACTAACCTTAAACCATTCAAAACTTGAAGGAAGATTACTTAGAATTTCAAAGGAAAATTCTTACCTTTTTTCTTGATTTTTCCTTCTCTTTTTCCTTCTTCCTCTTCTTCACGTTTTTCTCTTCTTTCTTTGCTGTTTTTCAGACCTCTTCCCACTCTTTCTTTGCTTCCTTAGTCGGCCAAAACATGGACCAAAGGGGAGGATTTATAAAATTTTCCAACCAATAGAATTTTGCCACCTAATGTCTTGATTTTTCTTACTTTTTCATGAAAATTAATAAACTAAGGCTATTTTGACATGTGCTGCTTGTTGGCCACGAAATGGAGGGTATTTTGGTCTAAAAATTTTAAATATTTACTTATCCAGATATATCCTGGACCGGTCTGGACAAATACAGTTACTTTAGTAGTATATTTTACTATTATTGGGATACTAATTATAATTACATTGGAATATAAAATTACCATAATATACCTATCCCAGTTGTCCCAAATATAAGATCCACACATTTTTCTTGAATGAATACTGCTTCTTCCTGCAGTCCAGATTGACATTTATAGGGTAAGACATTAATATCAAATCATAATTACCCAATAAATATTATTTTGATCTTAATAAATTTCATACTATATTCCAATGGTCTTAGCTCATTGAGAGCTTCATTTTGACTATAATTTTCATATTTACAAAAATAACCTTGACCCAGGATTATTTTTATAATTTTTAAAACTTTCGGGTCATTAGGTGTAATTTACCCCAAAATTCATAAAATTTCTTTCTTTGCACGGTCGAGTCCACCGCCACAGCGTCTTCTTTTCTTTTCTTTTTTCATTTTTCTTTTTCTTTCTTTTTCTCCTATAAACAAAATGGTCATTTTCTCACATTTTCTTCTGACTGAGATAATTAATCTCTTTACCTTATATTATGTAAAATGATGTATATCCATTTTTGTAAATTTCTTATAAATTTTAAGATATTAAGTTTTAAATATTTAAAAAAATTTTTAGGATATTACACTCATAAATCAGTGTAAACAAGTTCAAGTGGTTGAATAGCATGAGAACTAGAAACTTTGAAAGGTAAAGTATGCATTTTCCATATTGACAAGAGTCCTAAAATTTAACTCATTTATTTGGATCAAAATTCAAATCATAACTTCGTAAAACTAAAACTCCTCCTTATCAAATAATTCTCCCGAATTTTCTGTCCTTCACATAGTAACCATTAGAGGCAAAAATCACAACGGCATCATGATCAGTAGTCATCTTATTAACACTCAATAGATCATTTGCAATCTCAGGAGCATATAAAACTTTCTTATTACTAAGCAATTCATTTGATTAACTCTACTAGTCACTACTTTATGCACCTCAATTTGTTCACCATTACCAACAGTAATCATTAACTTACCATTCATTGGTGCAGGCATGTCCAGCTAACTCACGTCAGTAGTAATATGATTGTTTGTCCCACTACCAAGATACCATGAGTCATCAATCAATGTCTTAGGTGTCGCGATTAATGCCATTTGATTAGAACCACCAGAGTTTGAACCACCTCTTCTATTTAGATATAGACTGCTGGAAAGCCTTGTCAAACCTGTAAAAACAAATGTTAGCCATATGACTAACACAATTACAAATTTGACAAATTACTTTTCCTCCTGCTAGATCTTCCTCTACCTCTTCCATGGTTTCCACGTGAATTGAAGCCACATTATGAACCTTGAGTATTTTCCTTGAACTCAATTTTTGCCAAATTAGTAGAGGGTGAATTGAATAACAAATTGGATAAGTGGTTCAATTGTTCAAGTTTATTTTTGAAAGTAAGAAGATGTGACTGCAACTCTACCCTGGTGAGATCTAGTTTATCATCTAACTAAACAACCATTGCATTATACTTAGCATCAAGTCCGGAAAGTGTTTGCAAAATTAAATCTGGTAGAGGAACAAGACTGCCTCTAAGAGATGGATTATTTGAAAGCGTCTTCATCTTCATAAGATATTCTTCCAATGACATTCCAGTTTTCTTAGTTCTCTAAAACTTGGACCTTAGTAATATTATTTGAGCACGTGATTGGACTCCAAAAAGTTCTTTCTAGGTTTCCACAACTCATAGGAAGTAGTACAATGAATCAATTGACTGGCCACTTCAATAATCATTGAATTTTGGAGCCACCCAAGCAACAATGGGTCTATTGAAATATGATCTTCATGAGCAAGATTGGGCCTAGTTTCATCACCTTCATTGATCATTGGAGAAGTAATCAGCTTTGTGCCATCAAGATAGCCATCAAGCCTGCTACCCTTGATGACCAGATAAAAAAAGTGAATGCCAGAGTAAGAAATTCATTCTGTCCAACTTGACAAAAATAGACTGTGATAGAGAAGAGGAGAAAATAGCGGGCTTCCAGAAAAGACTTGTGATCTCAGATGAAGGAGTCACAGAAAGCTGGAGGCAAATGATTGGGTCTTGTTGGCCATGGAATAATATTAAAGATAAGAAACGAATGTGCAACTGAGACAAAGAATTGTGATTGAGAAAGGGGAGTAGGGAATGCAACTGGACCTACAATTAAGACAGAGAAGTGTGATTGAGATGGGAGTAGGACAAGACATGCAACTAAGATAGAGGAGTGCGATTGGAGGAGGTGGACATGTGATTGGGCCGGGTGAGTGGGTATAGTGGACATGCGACTAGAACTAGTGGCTGAGTATGGCGGACGTGCAGTTGAAGGCGGCAGTTGGAGATGATTGTGCGATTGAGGATGGTGACTATCCTTATGGCTCTAGTTCCAAATTATGTTCCTGGGAAAAATTAGTTCCAAGGCAAAATTGAAGGGAAAGGCTTTATGATTCACCAAGCCACTGATTCTATTCATATATAAATATATTGGAAGATTACAATAATTGTTGATCCAAAGAATCCTCTCATATCTTCTAGAATAAATACACTAAATAGAGGTAATATACAGTAAATAGAGATAATAGGCTAGGCTATGTATTTGTTGCTTTAAATACAACAAGTCATACAAAGGGTTGGATTGCTTATCTCCCATAAGTAGAACTTATACTTCAAAACTTGTTTTTGATGAGGATGATTTTCCCTTTTTACCATGTTTCTTGAATACTAGAAGACCTCCGGAGGAAGAAATTCAAGCTGCAAGTTTTTTTCTCAACTTCCTTCATCTTCTTCGGTTATCTCATCAGGCTCACCTCCACCTCTTAAGATGTATCAGCGGAGAAATAAATTTGTTGATGTGAAGTCACAGCCACCTTCAAAGTCCAAATGTGTCTCATTTAGGCAATACTCAACATGGTCTGACTCATCAAGAGTCCAGCAGTAAATCTGTCCAATTAATTTCTCTGACAAAATCTGCTGCAGCAACTGAAAATTCAAACTAGATTGTTGTTCAAAATGTTTAGTCATTGAGTTTTGCATCAGACAATTAGAATTCTGCAACAACTCAGAATTTTGGTTCTAAAAATCAGAATCCTAACAAGGTTATTTCTACTTCTTCTAAGTCTGCATATCCAATGATGACCAGGAGTAAAACTTTGATGGCCTTAAATCAGAAGTAAGCTCTTGTGGCAATCATAAATGACAATAGTCATTGAGAACCTGTGAGTATTTCAGAAGCTTTAAACTCGAAGGAGTGGAGAAAGATAATGGAAAATGAATTTGACGCAATAACTGAGAATGAGACTTTGTCACTTATACCTTACACTGGATAAGAAAACATCATTGATAGCAAATGGGTATTCAAGCTCAAACTCAAACCAGATGGCATAGTGGAAAGGCATAAAGCCAAGATGGTGGCAAAAGGCTTTCAACAGGATCCAGGTTTAGCTTATGGAGAAACCTTCAGTCTAGTAACAAAGGCTGCAACTTTGAAGATTATTTTTACCATTGCAGTCCATTTTGATTGGGAGATACGACAATTAGATTTTAACCACGCTTTTCTTAATGGCACACTTTATGAAAGTATTTTCATGATACAAAATGGAAGTGTTTTCATGAGACAACCAAAAGGATTTGAAGATCCCAAGAGGCCTCAATATATTTACAAGCTCAAGAAAGCACTCTACAAGTTGAAACAAGCCCAACGAGTTTGGTATGATAAGCTCAAAGATACTTTGGCTGGATGGGGTTTTCTAAACTCTAAGGGTGACACATCCCAATTCTATTTACATAATTATAATATTGTCTTCTTTGTACTTATCTACGTTGGTGATATTATTATTACATGCAATAATTCTTTGGGATTGAGATCTCTTTTGAATAAGCTCAGTTCTTCGTTCAAACTAAAGGATCTAGGACCACTAAATTATTTTCTTGGCATTCATGCTTATAGAGATAATACTGGACTCTAGCTGAATCAGCAGAAATATGTTGCTAGTCTTCTTGAAAATTTGGAACGCAAAAGGAAACACTGGGTCCTACACCTATGGTGAGTAAATCTCTATGTATGTGATGGTAATCCTCTTGAACAACTGTCTCTTTACAAAAGTGCAATTGAGACTCTCCAATATTTAACTAAAACTAGCCCAGGCATTAGCTTTGCGGTTAATGAACCCAACCAATTTCTTAGTCATCTTACTGATGTGCATTGGAAGGCTATTAAAAGGGTGTTCCGGTACTTGAAAGGGACTCAAAATTTTGGCATTCATTTGAAGCCAAATGAATATTTTGAGTTGTATTGGTTCACAGGTGCAGTTGTCCTGATGATAAGAGTTTAGTAGCTGGTTATTGCGTATATCATGGTGATTTTTTGATATCCTGGTCATCTGGAAAACAAAAAATGGTCTCTAGATCAAGTACCGAAGCAAAGTATAGAGCTTTGGCATGTCTACTAGCTGAATTGGAGTGGGTTCAATCTCTTCTTAATGAGACTAAGGTTTATGTCTCTAATAGACCAGTTATATGGTGTAATAGCATGAGTGCTACAGCACTTGTGTCCACTCCCTTCTATCATGCTAGAAGCAAACATATTGAGCTTGATGTTCATTATGTGAGGGATAGGGTACTAGCTAAGAAGTTGGAGATTCAGTATGTTCCCACGCCTAAACAAACTACCAATAGCCTCACTAAGCCATTGATCATACCAGATTTAGGTTGCTCCAAGACAAGCTTGGTGTGTGTGAGACACCCATCAGCTTAAGAAGGGGTGTTAAGATAACAAATATGTGGCGCAAATACGTAGCCCGACCCATTATCTTTATTCTTGTATATTATCTTTATTATTCTTCCTTTATCTTAGGAGATATTGAAGATATGTTTCTTTTGTATTAATTAATTATTTGTAACATTTTTATGTAATAATATATACAACGGCTTTGTATTGTTTTTGTTGAGCCTGTCAATCATATCTAGCCCTAATTGGTTGTGGAACTTAACACAGCAGTAATGTTGGGGGCATGATTGTAGTTGTAGATCACTCATTCTCTCTGCCCAAGTTCGATTTGACATCTTAAAAAACTATACCCCTGCCCATTCCCTTCCTTTCCATTGCAAAAATGCATACAATACAGAAATGCTTCCTCCATGTTCCCACTCCATTTATTTATGAACCATTCCTTCCCCCCCTTCACTAAATCTCCCAAAAATAATCTAAAGATTTGTAGGGAAACAGATTTCTCAAATCATGTTTCTGATAAGTGATTACCAATAATTTAGTAGGCTGCAAATGTGTGCAGTTATAGCAAAAATTTCAACTCTCAGTTGCATTCTGCAAGTAATTGAATAGAGATTAATATGTGCTTCTAATCAGAGCCACTATAGACCGTTAAATTTTTTTTGTTTCCTACAGTCAGGTGATCATTTATATGTTTGCATTACCTAAAATCACCACTATACATAACAATTAACGCTCAAAAGTTTATTTGATACCTACTTGATGACTTTACTATAACCTATTTTCTTATTATGACTTTATTATAACCTATTTTCTTATAATAATAACAATATGTTCACGGGGAACTTCACAACTGTTGGTTCAATGCAACCTGCTATAGAAATTTGGGACCTTGATGTTGTCAGTGGATTGTGCATATAAATTCTCTGCCGTCTAGTCACTTTGCGAAAACTTGGAGGTTACTTTACAGAGTCCCATGAAATTTTCTGTTGTTCGGAGGTTGATAAAGTACAGCCATGTACAGTTTTAGTTGGCATTGTTGAGAAAAAGAAAAAAAGGGAAGGTTTGTTTTAAATTTATGATAATTGCAGATTTTCAATCACCATAAAATTGTTTTTGCCTTTATGATTCTCCAAAAAGCGACATAGAATTAGAATTTATTAAAGAATAAGGTTTATAATAGGAATTTAGGTGAAAAAGATGTCTATAAGTGGTCATACTTCCAAGTATGGAAACTATGTGATGATAGATAGTTGAGCAATACATGCTTAGATAATTGAATCTCCAAATCCATCTTTGGCTGATTCCATGGACCTTTTTGGGAGTTAGCATCCTCACACAAAAACATTTTGTTGGTTATATATGTTGGCGCTTTTGAACTTTATAAAAGAACCTGTAGCTAGTTCATGAACGGTTAGGTATGAGTCAAAATATAGATGTCTTTTGCATGTGAGGCTTTATGCTGTGAATGCAGACACCATTGAAATGGTTTTGCATTTTGATGAAGGTTATCTTATTTTAGTTTGGATGTTATACTTGTCTCAACTAAAGTTATATAACGTGAGAATTTGAAGAAATGAGTTCTTAACCATAAATAAAGATCTCATTGACTCAATATTTTCTTTATTCCTTTTATGTGTAAATTATGTTTGGTCACTTGTTTTTTCTTCAACATTGGATTTCAATTCTCTAAGTGAGCATATTTCTCGGGTTTTGTTAACTTTTTCTTTTTGGTGGCAGAAATCCAGCAAGTACAAGGATGGCAATCACACTAACTCAGTACTTTCTCTTGCTTACAAAAGATTTTGTTTGTAATGCTGCCTTTGTTTCTTCTTCTGGATGCCTCCTCTAAGAAAAAGATTTTGTTTGGATCCTTCTCTCTTCTCACCCTGTCCCTGAAAATAACATTATAGGAATTTACTTGTAAGTGGTAGTGCTGACAAGCACGTGAAGACCTCGGATGTAGATGCTGGGAAGTGTGTAAGTACGATGGAGCATCACTTAGAAGAGGCAAGAGCCTTGAACTAAGCTAAAGTGGATCTTGTTCATTCCTTTAGCTCATTTTTGTTTCCCCTTCTTGCCTGTAATCACATTTAGAACAATTAAAATGTATAAAAGAGGGTGGATTATGGTGATCTTTGCTGCACAGTTTGAGTGTTCTATAGTATTCTTCAGATTTATACAACTTAAACCTAAATATGCAGTTGAAACTAACAGTTGAGACATTCTTGGGGCTTTGTTAGTCAAGTTCTACATTATTGAGCAAGGAGAAATCTTTGTAATTTGCATTGTTTTTCTTCCTTCATGAATCACCAAATTTTCCTGATGCCTTTCAAATTCTCTCTGATTTGACTATCCTGTCAAGTTCAAGAAGTTGCCTGGAATCATCATGCAACACAAGTTATTCGTGGTGGGTCTTTTGATCACACAGTGGTCATGGTCATGTTCTGATATCTTAATTTACTTGTATTTTGTCTTATGATCATACGTTGAAATTTTATTATGTCACAGTTGTATATTCATGTGTGAAGAGAGGATGAATGTGTTTGAAAGTCTTGCCTAAATGTTTGGTCATTATAAAGATGACAAAGTTTTTCGGCAATGTGCTGTGTTGCTATGATTTGGTGTATCTTGTGTGCAAGGAATGCTTGGATTTTTAAAGGAGAATCGGTGATGTAGATGTTTCGTGGGAAGTGGGCATTTCTTGCATCCCATTGGAGTTCTTGTCATGGTTTTCCTATGGGAGTTCATGGGTCATATATGAAACAGGATTGAGTAGCTCTGTTATTTGTTTAACACAAGCATTATTTTCTTATGTTTTATTTTATGTTACTCCCTCCTGTTCACAATATAGGGTGTGAGACCCAATTTTCTTTGGTACATAATATAAGATGTAGGAACGCAAATGGATGATTTTACCCTTATTATATTTAATTGTGTAAGTTGATTGCTTCTCTCTTTCCTGCACTTGTAAAGCTTATAGGAAAAATCTGGAGTTAATCATTTTAATATTCCCCTCAATAAATTGGGGCAAATTTGAAATTTTTAGTATGTTTAAAGATGTTATTTAACTTTCTTAATAGGTATGAAAATGAGTCCTACACCCTATAATATGAATTGGAGGGAGTATTTTTTATAGATTTCTATATTATTTTCTTCTTGTCTTATTTTTCAGAAGACTGTAATTTTCCCATTCCAAATAAAATTTCTTTTCCTATGTGAAAAGAATAAGTTTCACTATGAAGAATGATTATCAAAATTCCTTTCTGGTTCAAGAGATTGTACAATTCTGTGATTCTATTTACCCTTATAAGAATCAAATGAGATTGCTTCAGGATTGTGAGTGTTGGTAACATTGTGATTATATGGGATATTATGGATCCTATGAGATCTATATTAGGCAGAATTTCTCATGAATTGACAACAATAAAATGGCCTGTTAAAATTAACACATTTTGTTGAGGTTTTAGTAAAATACACACAAACTTTGTATCCTTAATTTTGAAATTGTGACACAATCAGCATCGCATTATCGCAATCCCTTTCTCTTGTACTCAGCCTCCCTTGTTGGTATTTCTTTCCTGTTAATTGATTTGCGTAGAAGAAACTGGAATGGATTTAATTTTAGAGGCAGTTTGGTTGGGAAAATAATTAGGAATTGAATGAAATAGAATAAAATAACTGAAAATGGAATAGAATATAATGGAATATTGATGACAATAAATTTATTTGGTATGTTTTAGAATACAATGGATATTTTAAAAAAATAAAAATAAAAATAAAATGACTCTATTGACCCCAAACAATTTTCTTTTCCCTCCTCCTCATCCATGTTTGTCACAGTGTTCGAACTTCGAAGACAATCACCATGGACAACAAATTCAGAAATTCAGAAATCAACATCAGAGACAAACATGATCACATATATAGTACACTCAACAATTTCAGGAAAAAAATCGCAAAACTCTAGATCTGTAAAGGAAAAAAATCAGCAGTATCTAGATGGGTTTCTTCAATTCCATGGGTTCCATCCACTAAGATGTCAAACGGATCTGCATGGTTCCTTCTGAACAGATGTCGATGGGTTCCTTCTGTCCAGATGGCCCTTGCCACAAATTCGTCGAAATTGCTGGTTGCCGAATTTGTTATACTTATTAGCATTTATGGTGTTGTGGGCGACCCAGATCCGACTCAGGGAAGGGATGGCAACATCGAGGCAAGGAGTTTGAACCCAAGACCATTGCAAACCTGAACCCAGGACCTCTGTTGAAGATTTGGTCGTGATGGTGTGGAAGACGATGATGGCGGATGGATGAAATTGAGTCAAGGTTGATGGTAGTGGAAGTGGAGGATGGTGAGGGCATTTGCGTCAAGACAACACATCTCACCTCAAGGAATGAGGATGGATGGGGTTGAAGTTGGGAGTCAAGATTGCCAGGTCAATGGGAATAGAAGCTCAACAGGAATCATGATTCTGAGTGAAATTGCAAACCAAACAAACTTCATGTGGGAGTAGAGTTAGGATTACAAGGAATCAGGTGTCATGTAATTGAACTAAACGAGCCCTTAACGATTGGCTTTCTATTTCCTTATGAAATTAGAACTGGTGTTTCCTTGTATCATTATATGCTTCTCATGCTACTATCTAACTAAATTTTGACATTGATGGGGACTTGAGTAGTATGACATATTTAAATTTTATATTAAGTAGTATGAGATACTCAATAGGATATTTAAGTGTATTGATTCTCCTATCCCAATAGCTAGTTTTTGGGAGAGGGTTTCCCATTTTATTTGGGTACTTATCAATGGTATCAAAGTCTAGGCATTAAAGGTTCGGGACTGATAGGACAGTTGAATGAAGCATCACCAAATGAACTTTTGGGGAATGATTCCCCATTCCACTTGGGTATCTATCAAACATGTAAACTTTTTAAATTTTTTTAAGTTTAAGAAGTATACATTTTTAATATATGATTAATGGCTAAATCTATTATATGTTTTAAAAAAATCCACATGTTAATTTAATTTTTAATTAAAAAATAACACAAAAAAGCATATAAGTTTTTTTCCCTTTGGCTTTAAGGGGTCAGTTGCAACTGATGTAGAGAGCTTGGCTTGGGATCCATATTATGAGTACTCATTTATGGTTTGTTCTTTTTCAATTCAGTACTTTTATTTTACCGGCTACACTGTTTTATGTAGTTTTATTTGACTGTTTTCTATGGATAGAAAAAAAAAAATGGGGGTTGATTTTATTCAAATTGATGAACTCTTGTTTTGATATTTCTAGTTGGACTATTATTTCTTTTTTTTAATTTTTGAGTAATCCCGACTTAAAATTTCATATTAGGTGAGTCCTGAAGATTGCGTCGTCAAGGGTTTTGATGTTCGTGCACGCAGTCCAATTCAACATCTGAACCAACTTCTGTTTTTACTCTTCATGCACATGATAAAGGGTATCCTATAATCTGTCCGCAGCTTATTATGTATCTTCCAACTTTTTGGTCAGAATACTTTGTTCTTTACTACTCTAATGTAACTTTGCCCTCCAACATGACTTCTTGCAGCTTCTCACGACTGCATCAGTGGATAAATCAGTAACTGTGAAGTCATTTTGTTGTCATCCTGCATCCTATATATCATATAACGGAACTTTATATGATTGCTATTTTATTTCACAGGTAAGACCAGCCATCTTGTGTCGCATCCTATTATCCTAAGTCAGTGAGTTCTGTTTTTTCTTCTCGAGTTCATTGTCTCTGTATGACATTATCTTTTTGAAGACAAATATCTTAAGCAATACTGATATGAACACAAATACAGGACATGACAATGTGTGGCATTCAAATGCAATTTTAGTGTTGCGTAGTATCTGATGTGGAGTGTTGGAACATATTGGTCAGCACGTGGATGCATTATTTAAGTAATAATAGTGTTTTACGGCAGTAACTTTTCTTTTTATGGTTTTGTTAGGGAGATGTCTTCTCTGTTTCTTTCTCAAAGGACAACCCTTTCTTGTTGTGGCTCCAAGGGGAAATTGAAAGTGAGTATAAAGGCTGCTGTGCTGTGGTTTATTTTCTTGATAACCATTCATTAGTGAGAGTAACTGGAATACCTAAAAAGTTGCCGGTCTGGAACACCTTAACCGATGCTGACGTCTCTCAAAGGTTTGCAATCGAGCTCTGGCAAGAATAAACCTCAAACTGGCTCTTGATCATATGGATGAGTCGCTCATCTCCCTTCATCCTCGCCTCTTAGCAACATATTGTGTTGCCTGTATAAAAAATTTTGAAACTAGCAGCAATTGGCTTTAATCGTTTGCAGTATCCTTTTGAGGGTTTTCTTTCTTCCCCCTTGTTTTATAGTATTACTTAAGAGTGGCTGTTGTGATTTCTGTTAATATGTCTCTTCACTATTGAATTTTGCATCGTGAATAATTCTTTGGAGGCGATATTTGGTTTCTTTTTCCTTTGCTTCCAATCAAGCAAATTGTTTAAAATCCTGCATCCCTGATGGAATTCTGGGATCTTCCTGCGTTCCAAGTGATAACTATGATGCATTAATCACACAATTTTAGAAGCATGTCTAAATTTTGTTGCAAGGTCATTCTCTTTCAAGTAGTTACGCCTTCCAATTCCATATCATCATACTGTCTCACCAAATATCATATTCTTTCTTTCTTTCTTTCATTTTGTTAATTGGGTTTCAGTCTTGAGGATTTGTTTCAGATAGCAAATATAAGTCTAGGTAGGACGATCCTTATATTTCATTTCATTTGTCGGGTGTGTGTATATTTATATTTATATTTATTAACATAGCTGAAGAAAGTAAAAGAAAATATCGCTAGTTTTGTGACTTTTAAATTACACTAAAGGTTATTTACAACATGTTATTGTTTTGTTGTAATTTGATAAAGAACAATTTTTCACTGCACATATGAATAAATTTTATACAAATGAGTTTTAATTTAATGAGAAATTTTTCATTTTGAGTTGACAATTTTTAAAGTAAATGTTGTAGAATTAGATGAATAAAATGAAAAATACAAGTTCATTCCTATTAGAGAAATAGGCGTAAGAATCTTAAACACTTTATTCTACTAAAATAATTAATCTAACTTAAGAACGATAAGCCCGCAATAATTCTATAGTGCCAAAAAATCAACATGTGGAGAAAGGGCATATGCCCCATATAATAACATTTAAACTAGCTCATGAAAGTTAGTCGATACAATTCATATTTTACATAAATGTAATTAAATTTTATTATTGATATAAGAATCTTATTAGTCATAAAACTTGGTTTAAGTATAGTAAGTCTTTAGGATCTAACTTATTTTAACTTTCCTATTAAAAAATGAACATTTAAACTAAATGGGCTAAATGACAAGTGTAGTTTTGCAATTCATGTTAGCATGTTGAGCAGGAAGTTTCTACTTGTATGCCTTGTTCCTTTGGTGAGAAGTAAGAATATTTCTCAACCAATAATCAAAAATTAATTTCTTCGCTACGTAAATATCATCAAGTTGAGTTCAGAAACATTCCAGAAAAAAAAAATTATGGATTAAATATCTATTTGTTGTATGCTCTATGTGTTCCTTTAGAAAGCAATGCAATAAAATCAATTTGTTTAATGCAGTGACGCAAGAAAAACTGACTTTGGTAAGTTCTTGAAAGTAATTTTACAACTATAGCTGTTATGCAATGTATTTGGAAGAAGACGCCAAATGGTGACGTATCAGAAGGGGAGCAGAGAGGATAAACAAATGCTGATAAGAGAGAAGTTAGTGCTTTTTTTATCTACCAGTTGATTAATATTTTGGCTAAGTTCATCAGCTGGCTCTCGAGATTTAGATTCTTGATTTGAGGTATCTGTATAGAACTACTTTATCTTGGGTGGAAGCAGCTTTTGTTTATATACTGCAGGGTGGGGCTCTGGAGGTTAGAATGCAGATGCCGGTTACATTGCTGCTGTGTGAACGAGAATTGTTATGATTGTTTGATGCAGTTTGTAAAATATTTCTTGTTCTATACAGATGATATAAGGTTGAACTATTTGCATTTAAATCTTACTAGATTAGCTAATGGAGGATGGGTTGCTAACTAGTGATGTTAGTGACGGTACTATTCTACATCTGTCATTAACGGCCTACAATCTGCTTCTGGCTGTATGCATGTTGCTGCTATGGCTGCTACTTATAAACCCAAGCAATCAGTTAGTTCACGGGATCAAATCATCACTCCTCAAGAGACGATGGCTTTTATAAAGGAAATTGACCTCAACTCACAGAGCTGGGTCAACTTTTTCCACTGCCTTTTCTCTGTTAGCTAAACTTGGAAGAGCATGATCACTAACATGCCACCTATTTATGAGCTTCCAAACATCAAACAATCTTGGATGAATACACAGTTGAAAATTACATTTCTTGTATATCAGTAAAAGAAGAAAAAGCATGTTAGATGAATCATCAATCATCAGCGAAACCAAGGTATCTATTTATGAGCTTTGCCACCGGAGTGGCATCACCTGAAGAGTAGGGAACGAGTGAATTCAAATCCATATCTGCTATAGTTTGATGAAGAATTTCAGGACGAGCACAATACAAATGTTTTCTTTCTGCAAGTTCCTCTGCAAGCTCACTTTGATGATTGTCCATCAAATCTTCATTCACAACCACAATTAAAGGCTTTCCCATCCGTAGTGTCTCAAATATGCTACCTGACCCTGCACGGAGTCAAAACAAATAAATGCCTCTAATTGTTCATCTCTTTTTCTGTTTTGGTCATCTTATAGTTTGATAAAAATATACATACCCTCAACAAGCAGAAAATTCACTCGTTCATTTTCTATTCATTCTTTGCTAATACATTTTCTACTCATTCTTTCCCACATGATTTTCAGATACAGAAATAAGAAACTGATGATACTGAAAAATGTAATAGTAATTAAAAGTACCAATTACCAACAAAGTGAATCCCTAACGTGTGGTCAACTCACGATGAAGCAAAATGAGTGAATGCAGGAGTTTTAGCAGACATTAGACTTCAAGCAGATAGATATAAGGGCAGTGCATTTAGGAATGGGAAGAAGTCCCCTGACAATTATCAACGAAACAACTAGTTCCCTTGTGCTTAGCTCAAGGCAGGAAATGGGGGAATTGACAGATCCTATGTTTATTCTCAAGCCAGCATAAAGTACATCAATTATGCTAAAATTTCAACTTATGAAAACCACACAAGTCAATTCCACGCAAACAAGTCTGATGCACTGTCCAGTATTTGTGTTTGTCCATACTTATTACACCCTTTTATCATTTGACCTAATCAAATTAACCAGCCTGTTATGACAGCTACAGCTCATTTCTTATTTTCATTTTCTTCTTTTCTCACAAGCACAGGTGAATAACTCACACACATCTACTTAACACTTATCCAATGATTTTCACATCCAACTTTAGTTTAAGGAAACATGCATCAAATGTAACCAATGACCATTGGCAGTGGCGGGACAGCTTCTTCTCCCTTGAAGACGGAAGAATAAAACTGAAGCCTCTGAAACCAAATAGTAACAGCATACTGGTTGACAATACTATAATTACATAAAATGTGAAGAACCCAAAAAAAAAAAATAGTGACCTGCGTGACTAATGACAAGAGATGCTGAATTGAGATGGTCAGCAATGCTGGATGAAAATGTGAAGTAGTCTACAGCCAACGAACTACCTCCTTCAGACTACAAAAAAGTGACTACCAAGAAATTCAGTAAACAAGAGAAGCATGTGCTAATCTAATGTCATTATTAATACAATCAATTAAAAAGATAAAAGTTCCAGCCAAATCACTGTTCCAGCACTGTATTGAACTGTTCCTAACACTGTTAAGTGTCCCCCCGTATTTTCCTTCCGCGTCTTCCCAAATGCCACCGGCATGAATTTTCCTTGCATATTTCCAGAGCATGTGGCTTATGATGCAGCCTCCCAAATGGCACCAGCATATTTTTTTCTTCCATGTTTCCAAAGCATGTGGTTTAAGATGCCAGCATGAGTCAATTTAACAGCGTCAATGATGGAAGTATTTCATTTCCTTCTTCCTCTCTCTCTCCATCTTCTTCTCCTTCCTTTCATCTTCTCCTTTCATTATCCCTTCTTCCTCTACCATTGAAGCTCTTTCACGCACTGTTCTCTACAAAGAACGATGGAGGGAATATTGTATTCACGCATGCCGAGGATTAGATTTCGGGAGATGAGGGACGACTACATGAAGTTCGAGCTGTGAGACACCAACGTTAGCATTGCCAACGCCCTGCAGCGAGTGATGATCGCGGAGGTGCCCATCATTGCCATTGACCTCTTCGAGATTGATGCCAACTCCTCCGTCCTCACTGACGAGTACATCGCCCATCGTCTCAGCCCCATTCCCCTCGCCAGCGACCGCACACTGTCCATGCTCTTCTCACATGACTGTGACGCCTGCGATGGCGATGGTCAATGCGAGTTCTGCTCCGTCAAATTCCACCTCAGGGCCAAATGCGTCACTGATCAAACCTTCGATGTTACCAGCAAGGACCTCTATAGCTCTGACCCACTACCGTTCCCACTGAGTTATCTGAATTTGTACCCTCGGGTTCCTCTGACGCTGTCACCCGGCCTGACTCCAGGTAATCATTATCTCCTCGGCGTTTCTTTGTAGTATTACAACGAGACATGGATGAATGTGTTAGAGTGTTTTCCTATTGCTTATGTGGTTCTCTTTTGACTGAAAATGCATCTTCAAATCCCCTCTTTGGAATATTTCTAATGAATATGTGCTTAGGCCTTGGTATTAAATTGGTATACCCAACAAATTGAATAATTGCAGTTGGGTTATGTTGTATTCAGGGGGAATTACGATAGTGAAGCTGCGACATGGATAGGAACTGAGGCTGAGGGCAATAGCTAGAAAGGGCATTGGCAAGGATCATACAAAATGGTCTCCAGCTGCAACTGTAACTTTCATGTTTGAACTTGACATTCATATCAATCATGAATTGATGGAAACGTTGACACTTGAGTAGAAAACAGAATGGGTTGAAAGCAGTCCAACCCGTGTTTGAGATTGATCCTGCTACCAAACAGGTTCATAGCTGGCATCTTTTTCCTAGTATTTTCAGTAACTTTTTCACTGTTTTTGTTTGCTGTAATTTAGGAATGGCATTACCTGCTTACATTCAAGATTTGTAATGGGCCAAGTTGCTACTATGATTTTTTTTTTTTAATTTCAGATTCAGATTTTACAATAGAGGGAAGAAGTAAAGAAGTTGTCTCCATGTTGTCATGGTCTTTTTCATAATATTTTTTTTCCATTTCATTTTTTATTTTTTAATTAGATATAAAAAATAATATTATTTACTTTCATTTCCTTGTCATGTTATAGTTTTGAATTTGTAGTCTTTGGCAGTTGGAGTTATGATATTTTTCAGCCTCTCCGGTATATCTTTTTCATTTAGAAGATAAGCAATACATGTAGGGTTTCTAGGATCTATCATAATTATAATAAATCCCAAATATAATGCCTAAAAACTAGGATCAGAAAATCACCCCCAAATCCTCATAAAAGGAGATGTGACAGATAGGAAAAAAATAAAATAAAGTAAAATAGAAACATAATACAGCAATTATAAAAGGATAAATTAGTACAAGTAATGTGGGACTTCCAACACTCCCTTTCAAGCTGGTAAATAAATATGATGCATTCCTAGCTTGCTCTTCAATCCATCAAACCTTATCCTATGCAGAGTTTTCATCATAATATCAGCCACTTGTGCATCTGATGAAACATATGATAAATCAACTATATGTGAATCAATGTTTTCTTTGATAAAATGTTTGTCAATCGCAACATGTTTTGTCCTGTCATGATATACGGGATTCTTTGCAATATCCATTGCTGCTACATTGTTACACTAGGCTTTCATAGAACCCTTAACATTGATCCCTATTTCTTTCAACAATCTCAATAACCATAAACCTTCACAAATACCAAGAGCAAGAGCTCTAAACTCCGCCTTTGCTGAACTCCGAGCAACAACAGATTGTTTCTTGCTCCTCCAAGTTACAAGATTACCTCAAACATAGGTGCAATATCCTAAGGTAGATCTTCAATCCACAGGTGAGCCAACCCAATCTGCATTAGTATAAAGTTCTATACCTCTATCTTCATTTTTGGCAAATAGTAGTCCTTCACCTGAAGTAGACTTCAAATACTTCAAAATTTGGTACACAACTTCCATATGTTACTCCTGAGGATTGCTTATGAACTAACTTACCACACTTACAGGAAAGCTAATATTAGATCTTGTATGAGACAGATAAATAAGTTTATCTACAAGCCTTTGATACATTCCTTTATCCACAGGTACTCCGTCTGGCTTTAAATTTAGCTTGCAAGAAGTCTCCATAGGACTTTCTGATGGTTTTGCTTCAATCATTCCTATTTCTTTCAGCAAATCAAGAGTATATTTTCGTTGTGACACACTAATTCCTTTACTAGATTTGGCCACTTCATTCCAAGAAAATACCTAAGCTTTCCAAGGTCCTTAACCTCAAAACAATTAGCTAAGTTCCTTTTCAGCCTAAGTATCTCCTCAAGATCATTTTTGGTTACTACAATATCATCAACATAAACTACAAGAATAGCTGTTTTATCACCACAATGTCTCACAAATAGAGTATGAACTTCCTAACATTGAGTGTAACCAAGTTGTTTAACCACATTAGTAAATCGTTCGAACCAAGCTCTAGGTGACTGCTTTAAACGATGAAGTGATTTGTAGAGTTTGCAAACCTTTTTAGCATTACCTTGGGTTCTAAGGCCCTGTGTAAGTTCCATATAAACTTCCTCTTCCAAATCACCGCTGAGGCAGGCATTTTTCACATTAAGTTGATGTAGTGGCTAGTCTGAATTTGCTACAAGAGACAATAAAACTTTAATTGTATTAAGTTTAGCAACAAGTACAAAGTTTCCTTGGTAGTAAACACCTTGAGTTTGAGTAAATCCTTTTGCAACTAGTCTCGCCTTATACCTGTTTATACTCCCATCAAGATTATACTTAATGGTAAATATCTATATTCACCCCACTGTGCTCTTACCCTTAGGTAATTCAACTAGTTGTCCATTGTTTTCTAGAGCTCTCAATTCTTCTTTAGTTGCTTGTCTCCAACTTGGGACTTTTACAGATTCTTGAAAGTCTGTTAGTATCTTTTCCTATGTCACATTTGCAGCAAAGGCTTTAAAACCTGGAGATAGTTTCTCATAAGACACAAACTTACCAATGGGGTATTTGGTACAAGATCTCTTCCTTTTCCTTAAGGTGATAGGCAAATCATCAAGATCTATCCCAGGTTCAGAATCATGGTTTTGCTGTTGAGTGAGAGTGTCTATACTATCTTTTCCTTGCTATTGTGTACCCTTATTCCTTCTGCTGTACACATGAACTTCTTGATGTACAGGCTCATCTCCCCCTTTCTCAATTATCTGCAATTGCTCCAAACTATTTTGGGTAGGAATTTCAGAAGGAATAGATTCAGCGGATAAATTTTGAGGCTGTTCGGGGCCACTTTGAGGTTCTGATTCAATAGGTTATAGTTCAGGCTGACATGTGGTGAAATTTGGCAATATACTGCTTGGAATAGGTGCTGGCAATGATATCTGGGAATTAGAAATAGCAAAATTAGGTGACTTACAAATTAACCAATTACTCATACTCTCCCCCTTATGGTTAATTTGGGGTAGTAGGATTGAGTTTCAAAAAACTTGACATCCATGGTCACATATACTTTCTTGGTTTCAGGAGAATAACTGATGTAGGACATGGCGTGGGTAGGGAGGAATTCAAATGAGAAGAGTAGAAAATTAAGAGGTAGAGGTAACTCACTTGAAAAAAGACTTCAAAGTATTATTCAATCAATGGGAAAAGATATGAATACAATAAGGGGTTCTAGGACTTATTTATAGAACCTAAATCTTAATCTAATTAGGATTTTAAGGAAAAGATAATCTATAACATAAGATAAATCTAAATAATCAAACCCTAACAGATAAAAATAAAAGATAAAATAAGAGATAGGATAAAACCCAAAATATTAGAGCCTGTTTGGTGCAGTTTTTAAAAACAAAAATACTTGTTTGGTAAAATTGTTTTTTATAAACTGTTCTAAGAAACAGAAAAATAAAAGAACAGAAAACTCAGAACATCTTTAAGTTGTTTTGTAGTTTTTGTTCTGGAAAATAAAAGAAAAAGTGAAAAACACCCACCTCATTAATAGTAAAGTTATAAATTTTGAATAACTCATCTATTACTCATTAGTTATGATTTTGAGAACAATCATTCAAACAGATTTTTTTATTTTCTTGTTTTCAAAACTTATTCTCGAAAATAGTTTTACAAAACTGTTTTGAGAATAAAAAAACAGAAAATACTGTCAAACAGACCCTTAATTTTTTTCTTCCTAAAATAAGTCTTGAATTTTCTATAATTTTCCTCTTGCTTGAAAGAACTCTCTTTCGGAGAGTTAGAAAGTTGGCAGGACTCAAGCAAGGCAGGATCGAGGTGGCAAAATTCATCTTCTATAATCCAGTGGCATCTAAGTCAGAGCAACTTTTCCATTGGGCAAGATAACGGTGGATAGTGCCCTCAAATGCGAAAACAAGCTGATCATCCATAATTGCGTTGATTTCCTCAAAAGATGGTGTGGCGTATGGCAAAACTAGTACAAGTACATGATGTGGTTGAACAACTATAGTGTCATCAGGAAACGGCCTAGGAGGCTCAAAAGTGCCTCGATAAAGGGCTAGATTTTCAACATTAAACACTGGATTGATGGTCATGTCGGGAGGTAGTTCAAGCAAGTGAGCATTGGGCCCAAGTTTCTTTGCAATGCGAAAAGGTCCAAAAGCTCGAGCATTCAACTTCTTAAAGGAATTCTTGGGGAAACGTTTGGGACAGATGCAAGCCATGACATAATCACCTTCATTGAAGCTTTGGGAATGACGGTGAGCATCGGTAGATAACTTGTAGTAATCATTACCTAAGGTAAGTTTTTGTCGAATTTCAACATGAAGCTCATGTAGTTGATGAGTGAAGTCTTCCGCAGATTCAGAAGTATGGAACGTCACAGGAATTGGCATAAGATCAAGAGGCTATCTAGGGTTATAACCTTAAATAATTTGAAAAGGACTCTTACCCGTGGATCAATTAACTGAATTGTTGTAAGCAAACTCAGCAATAGGCAAGACCAAATCCCAATTTCCTGGCTTATCTCTCACCAAACTCCTAAATAGATTACCTAGGGTATGATTTGTAACCTTAGTTTGCCCATCAGTTTGGGGATGAAAGGCAAAACAGAACTTCAATTGAGTACCAAACAACTTCCATAGAGTCTTCCAGAAGTAACTAACAAACTTAACAGCTCTGTTAGACACAATAGAGACAGGCAGCCCATGCAAATGCACCACCTCATTGAAGAAAAGTTTGGCAAGATTAGAAGCATCTGTAGCTTTGCAACAAGGAAGAAAATAAGCCATTTTCGAGAACCTATCTACAACTACCAAAATGTAATCATGCCCACATATAGTACATGGTAATCCCAAAATAAAATCTATGCTAAGATCTTTCCACGGTGCCTCAGGAGCCGGCAAAGGAGTATACAATCATATATTTTGCTTCTTAGCTTTGGATGTTTGACTTGTATGACATTGAGAAAGAATTCTAGCAACGTCATGCTTAAGAGATGGCCAATAGAATCGATCCTCAACTAAGGCTAGTCTTATCTCTACTAAAATGTCCTGCTAGACCTCCGGTGTGTAATTCCCAGATAAGAAAGTCTCACATAGATGTTCGCAGGATGCACAACTTATAACTGCGAAAGAGATATTCATTATTGATGAGAAAATCAACATGGTCATGCTGATTGCCATTACTAACTTCTTGATAAATGACTCCAAAGTCTGGACATATCACATAGTCATCCTTTAATTTATCAAAGCCCACAATATTGACGACATTGTTTGCAATATGTTAATCCTTTGACTTAGAGTATCTGCTACTTTATTCTTTACTCCGAAGCAATGTTGAACTACAAAAGTGAATTGTTGAATGAATTCTACCCATTTGGCATGTTTGGAATTCAAGTGACGCTTAGAGTTGAGATATTTGAGAGCTTGATCGTCTAAATACACGATAAATTGCTGGGGAAAAAGGTAATATTTCCAAGGCTTTAAAGATCTAACAATGGCATAGAACTCTTTATCATATGTGGAATATTTCTATTTTACATCATTCAACTTTTCGCTAAAGAATGCCACGAAATGTCCTTCTTGATTTAGAACACCACCAATTCCAACTCCAGAGGCATCACAAGCAACCTTAAAACACTTTATAAAGTCAAGTAGGGATAGGACAGGTGCTGTAGAGAGCTTCTTTTTAATGTCTTGAAAAGCTCTTGAGGCTGTTGAAGTCCATTGAAACTTGTCTTTCTTCATACAATCGATGACAAGAGCCATAATAGTACTGAAATCTCTAACAAAACATCGATAGAAAGATGTCAATCCATGAAAACTACGTACATCTTGAAGGTTTTGGGGTTCAAGCTAGTCTTGAATGACACTAACCTTTGGAGAATCAACCTCTAGTCCTCTAATAGAAACTATGAACCCAAGAATTTAGATGAGAAGAGTAGAAAATTAAGAGGGAGAGGTAACTCACTTAAAAAATACTTCAAAATATTATTCAATCAATAGGAAAAGATATGAATACAATGAGGAGTTCTAGTACTTACTTATAGAACATAAATCCTAATCTAATAAGGATCCTAAGGAAAAGATAATCTTTAAGATAAGATAAATCTAAATAATCAAACCCTAAAAGATAAAAATAAAACCCAAAATATTAATTCTTTTTCTTCCTAAAATAAGTCTTGAATTTTCTATCAATAACACTTATGCCCTTTTTTAGTAGAGGAATACCCCAAGAATATACACTTTATGGCTCTAGAATCAAATTTCCCCCCTTGGCTATTATGAATAAATGCAACACATCCAAAAGCTCATTAAGGAATGGTCAATATGAGAGGACAATTAGGATAGGACTTTTGGAGATTTTGGACAAGTGTATGTAATTGAGGTGGCTTAAATGGCATTCGATTAATTAGGTATGCAAATGTTAGAATAGCATCCCCCCCAGAAATGTTTTGGCACATGGTTTGTAATCATCAATGTTGATAGAAGATATGGAAAATATTATTCAAGAAAAAAATTAGTTTTTATGTTTTAAATGAATATTTTATTGTTTTCTTAGCATTAAGGTTTTGTAGCAACTTGTGTTATTTCTTTTTGTATTTTATTATGTAGTTAGAGCACCTTGGGCTTTCTTCATGAGAAGGAAATCTTCCTTCTATATATATGTGTGTGTGTGTGTGTGTGCTGCTCATGTACGTGAAGGCTAGTTGATGAATGAATGATATGTTGTTTTGAGATGTTCAGCTTCTGTATCTCCCTCTCTCTCCTTATGTTTTCAGCTCTCTTCTTTTCTCGTCTTTCTCTCTGTCTCAGCTTTCTCTCTTCCTCTTGTCTCTCCCTTTACCCATCACCGGTGCTGCATCAATTTGGTATCAGAGCTAAGCTCTGAGTGATCCTAGGCTGCCATGGTTACCTGAAAGACCAGAAAACACGTCACCAGAAAACAGAGTATCCACTGTCAGGTCTAAAAACTCAATTTCTCGACCTTATATTGCCAAACCACCACCATCATCGTGTTTGCCGCCCAAAACTTGGCCCGTCCACTGAGTTTTGATGGCGCCGGCACAAGCCCCGGCAATGTCACCAGCGCATAGGCCTTACATGCCGCCATACAGCACCACCAGAAACTAGGTTTTTCTGCCTTTTTGCACTATTTCACGTGGTTCTTTCTGTGCTAGCCAATCCTAGACATGAAAATCACCAAATGGAAGCATGTTTGGGGGTAAATTGCCATATCTTTTTGGGCTTTTAAAGCTACGCTGGTAAGGCCGATGATCCTCCATGTAAACTGTGATTTGTTTGGCTTTTAAGGAGATTATCTGATTATAATTAGGGCTAGTTCTTAGATTATATTACTATAGGACCTCTAGTTGAGTTTGCAACTTATTTTCAGTGTTTTGATAATGCCCTTTTATTGTTAAAAAAAAAGTCATTAAAATTTTGAAAGTAGCAATCTCTTTATTTTATATGATCCATTATTTAATAGTAACTAATGCTTACTCAGCATTTTTGTGATTGTGTTTTATCTCCTATATCCTATCTTGTGTGACATTTCATGACAAATAAGACCTTATAGATCCTAAATTCAATATCCGAAATTCCACCATGCCCAAATCCATCAAAGTTACCCAACAAACCCTTGAGGAGTCTGAAAAGAATACTAGAGAGTATGTGGACCGTGCAATTGAATCTTTGAGAGATACTCCACAAGTTGAGTCAAGCCGTAGGGATGGTGAATTCAAGCAGATGTATGATGAAATGATGGAATCAATGAGGTTAATAACTAGGCAATTTAGGGGAAAGAATGAAGGAGGCGTACTTGAAAATTCTAATGCTAGCAAAGAAGTTAATTTAGGAAGTAGGCATCCCCATTCCTCTAGGCAATCAAAGATACCCCTACAACCCAGTGGAAATCAACAATCCCCAAATGGGAGTAAAAGTAGACACAATAGGGATTCCCCTCTTGGGATCTTTGAGCATCGGTATGACCACGCTTTTAATCAGTGGGAAGATCAAGAACCCAATGATGATTATAACGGGCAAAATGAATCACCCCTTATAATGAGATGAGGAGGTTATAGGTAAAATTATTCTGAGGATATAACCAAGAAAGTCAAAGTCAAAGCCCCTGAATTTGATGGACAATTAGATTCAAATGTTTTCTTAGATTGGTTAGCCAACATGGAAAACTACTTTGAGTGGTATGACATAACTGATATCTAACGTGTCTGTTTTACAAAAATAAAGCTTATGAGATTGGCCAGGAAATATTGGCAGAACGTGCAAATAAACTTGGAGCATTTAGGACAACCTCCAATTGATACTTGGGCCAAGATGAAGTTAAAATTGAAAGAAAAATATGTGTCCACTCATTATAGGGGTCAACTCTATAACCAATGGTTAAACTTGAGGCAAGCCTTTACAGTGTTTGACTATATAGCTCGCTTTAATGATCTTATGATTAGGTGAGGTCAAAGAAGACCCATGGATGACAGTTCAGAAGTTTGTTAACGGTCTTCGATCAAACATACAGAGGAAACTCAAGTTGAACCCTCCTAAATCCTTGGAAGAAGTTCATCATAAGGCTTTGGAAGTAGAGTCTTTGTTCAGAAGCCTACTCACCAGGCATACCACCATCCAGAGTTTAGATTTTCATCAGAATCGTACCTTCATTCTTTCCAGCTGTTTTACAGGGGTACCCCCCTTCTAGGACCAATTTTTCTTTTTATTCTAATCAACCATCTGGTACTAAAGGAAGTACTGTAAGGAATACTGAGTCCTCAGGGTCTAATCCCGACCCAAGTGGCTCCAATATTAAATGCTCTCGGTGCCACTCTAAAGGTCACATCACATCGAGGTGTCCTCAGCGTGCTCTAATTATTGAATCCTCACAAAGGAAGAGAATGGAATGACAGAGGTTGATGAAGTGGTTGACCCCATTGAGTATCCTTCTAATGTGGATGAGGAGTTTATTGTGAACAAAACAGGGTGCATAAGTTTTATGAGGTGTATTCTATCTGTCCCATTACCCAATGACTCTTGGAAGAGAATGAGCATTTTATACACCTTTGTGAAATGTGGAGAAAAATCATGCAAGTTAATCATCGATGGAGGAAGTGCCCGAAATGTTATCTCCAGCCAAGGAGTTGCTAGATTTGGCCTTAAGCCAAAGCCCCATCCCAAGTCTTTACCTATCACACAGCAATGTCATGACCCCTTTGGCTTGGAGAATATAGGAAGACATCCTTTGTGATGTCCTTACTATGGATGTAGCTCATATTCTGTTAGGATGACTATGGATCTATTACAATGATGTCACCAATTATGGTCAGGAGAACACTTACTCATTCAAGTATCGGGGGAAGACCTTGTTCTGTCCGGCCAACCCAGAAACTGAGAAAAAGGGTTTGAATCAGCTAAAGAAATCGAGACCAAATAGTCAAAGCCTCCATCTTTTAACCAAAAAGCAATTTGTGAGAGAAAGTAAAGAGGCTAACATTATGCTTGCTATTGTCCCTAAGGTTTCTAATTGGGTTGATTCTATAACCACTGTTGATGTGCTCGATGAGGTATCCCCTCTCTTGGAAGAATTCAAAGACATTACACCAAATGAGCTTCCTTTAGAATTGCCACCTATGCGAAATATTCAACATGCTATTGATTTAGTTCCTGGGTCACAACTCTCCAATCTTCCCTACTATAGAATGAATCCCAAGGATAGGGAAGAACTTAATAGGTAAGTCAATGGGTTGTTAGACAAAGGGTACATTTAGCATAGCCTCAGTCCATGTGTGGTGCTAGCTTTGTTGACACTGAAGAAAGATGGGACATGGAGAATGTGTGTCGATAGTAGAGCTATAAACAAGATTACCATCAAGTATCAGTTTCCTATTCCTAGGCTTGAGGATATGCTTGATTTGGTTTCCGGATCTAGTTGGTTTCTAAGATTGATATTTGTAGTGGATAACATTTGATTCGATTTAGGCCTGGAGATGAATGGAAGACTGTGTTCAAGATGCAAGATGGGTTGTATGAGTGGCTAGTAATTCCATTTGGCCTCACAAATGCCCCCAGCACTTTCATGCTTGTTATAACACACATACTTCGACCCTACTTGGGAAAATTTCTAGTTGTCTATTTTGATGACATCGTGGTGTTTAGCAAGTCAAGGGATGAACATTTAACACACCTTAAACAAGTCTTCCTTACCCTCTAGAAAAGTTCTATGTCAATCTTCCTAAGTGCTCTTTTCTCCAAAATCAAGTTGTCTTTCCTAGGTTTATTGTCTCTTAACAAGGTTTAGCTACTAATCCTGAGAAGGTCAAAGCCATTCATGAATAGCCTAAGCCTAAGTCAATTTTTGAAGTGCGAAGCTTTCATGGGCTAGCATCATTTTATAGGCACTTAATTAGGGATTTATAGCAACATTATGACGCCTATCACTAATTGCTCGAAGAAAGATAAGTTATATTGGACCTATATAGCCTTATAAGCCTTTCAGACCATTAAACACAAGCTATCTAAGGCTCTTGTATTGGCATTACCCAATTTTGCCAAATGCTTTGAGGTTACTTGTGACGCTTCTGAAATAGCAATTGGAGGTGTACTGAGTCAAGAAGGTCACCCCGTGCCTTTATTTAGCGAGAAGCTTAATGAGGCAAAGTAGAAATATTCCACATGACAAGGAGCTTTATGCTATTATTAGGTCATTTGAGTATTGGAAGTACTATCTGCTTCCCTAGTAGTTTGTTGTATATTCAAATCATCAAGCTCTCAAGTTCCTCAATTCTCAATGGCATTTAAATCCTAAACATGCCAAATGGGTGGAATTCCTGAATGAGTTTATTGTTGTTGTTAAGCATCATTCAGGAGTGGAAAATAAGGTAGCTGACGCATAAGTCATAGGCTCAACTTACTACACACCATGAGTGTGAGCATTGTGGGGTTTGACAAGTTGAAAGATGACTATGCTACTTGTCATGATTTTGGAATTATTTATCATGAGGTTAATGGGCGAAACCGTCATGATTATGCTGACTTCCTCATCAGCAACGGTTATCTCTTTCATGGTACTAAGTTATGTGTCCCTTAGAAGTCTGTGAGAGAATTTCTTATTTAGGAGTTACATACTGGAGGGTTAGTTGGACATTTTGGATGAGATAAGATCACCACCTTAGTCGAGGACAGGTTTCATTGGCCATCCCTTAAGCGTGATATTACTAGAATAATCTCTCAATGCCGTACTTGCATAACATCCAAGGCTAAGAAACAAAATACAGAATGGTATACTCCTTTACCTGTTCTTGAGGCCCCCTGGAAAGACCTTAGCATGAATTTTGTTTTGGCTTTACCCTACATTGCACGCGGACATGATTCTATTTTGGTGGTTGTGGATAGGTTCTCCAAGATGGCCTACTTTATTTCCTATAGCAAGGCTACTGATGCCTCTCATTTGGCCAAGCTTTTCTTTAAAGAAATTGTGTGTTTACACAAGTTACCTGTTACCATTTTGTCTGACAGGGATGTTAAATTTGTTAGTTACTTTTCGAAGACCCTTTGGAAACTTTTTAGTATCCAGTTGAAATTCTCTTCGGCATTTTATCCCCAGACTGATAGACAAACTGAAGTTACAAATCATAGTCTAGGAGATTTGCTTAGAAGTCTAGTTGGGGACAAACTAAGGAATTGGGATTTGGTTTTATCTATTGCTGAGTTCACCTATAATAATTCAGTTAATCGGTTTACGGGAAAGAGTCATTTTCAGATTATTTAGGGTTTTAATCCCAGACAGCCCATCGACCTTATACCCATTCCTTTGACTTTTCGTGCCTCTGAACGTACAGAAGATTTTTCCCATCGCCTTTATGAGTTACATGCTGAGATTAGGCATAAGTTTACTTTGAGTAATGATTAATATAAATTATCTGCTGATGCTCATTGTTCGCTCTCAGAATTTTAATGTAGGTGATTTTGTTATGGCTAGAATTCATCCAGAGCGTTATCCTAAACATTCTTTTAAAAAGTTGCATGCTTGAGCTTTTGGACCTTTTCACATTTCTAAGAGATTAGGGCCTAATGCTTATTTACTAGAATTACCTCATGATATGACCATTAATCCAGTTTTTAATGTTGAGGATCTTATTTCTTATCGGGGTACTTTTGAGCCGCCCCCTATGCTTTTTGATGATTCTGCACATACTCAACCTCATCATGTGCCAGTCCCTTCACTGCCATCTGTCGCACCGCATGATGAAGAAACTGATGCCATCATGGATGAACAAACTATCCTCACGCCGGAAGGTCCCCTCCACCGATACCTTGTCAGTTGGAAAGGTCGCTCGGTGTTAAATGCTACATGGATCAACAATCAAGAGTTTTGACGCATTGATCCCACCTTGCTGGAAACTTTTCTGCTCTCTACCTCTCCAGATGAGAGTTCTTTGAAGCAGGGGGGAAATGATAGAAGATATGGAAGATATTATTCAAGAAAAAAACATAGGTATATTTGTAGCTCACCTTGAATTCAACAAATAATTCTCTATACCCAGATATATGATTAGTGGCACCAAAGTCCACTATCCAAATATTTTTTGTTTGGATGATAGTTTGAAGTGCAGCTGTAAGGATTTTACCTCTCTGTGCAAGAGTTACACTAGGAATAGATTTCTCACTTGAATTATGCCCATCATGTTTTTCAAGAAGCTGCCACATATAGTATAGTTCGTCCTTGCTCAAACCTCCACTTCCAACTTCATGTCCCATGACCAAAGCTTTCCCTTCAATCTTAGGCTTTTGACGATTACCTGTTGGTTTGCCATGAATTATCCAGCAATTATCTCTTGTATGCCCATTCTTGTTGCAATGATCACAAAACTTGTTTGCTCTTCTGTTTCTCTGATTTGTATTTTGACTACTTCTAGCAACCACAGTAGATCCTTCAAGAATGGTAGAAGACATAGATGTTACTATAGTGATTTGAGTCAATTCCTTGCGACTTTCTTCACATTTAACCTTGTTGAAAGCATTCTCGAGCATGGGTAACAGCTTCAGTCCGATAATTCTTCCTTTAAATTCCTCATAAGAATCATTCAACCCTAGCAAGAATTTGTAGGTTCTCTTCCTATCTATCCACTGCTTTAAGAGTTGTTCATCTTCAGAGTTCTTTCAATTCAGAATTTCATATATATCCACTTGCTGCCAGAGACATTGCAAAGCATTATAGGATTGAGTTACTAGATTGTCACCTTGCTTCATGTTTTCTAGGAGCCTTTCAATCATGAATATTGCTGCATAATTCTCCTTCACAGCGTACATTCACTTGGCTGATTCCCAAATCTGTTTTGCCGTGGTGGCTAATGGATAATTTTCGCTTATGTCTGGTTGCATCGAGTTGACAAGCCAAGACATCACCATGTTGTTTTCAGCAAACCAAGCTTTGAATTTCAGATCCATGATTTCCAATGGACGTGCATCACTGGCAATGTATTTTTCTTTCCCTTTTCTGCGTATGAACATGAGAATATTCCTAGAACAATGTAAATAATTGTTCCCATTCAATTTATGGGAAATCATCACTTGTGAGAATGTTTTGGCTGTGATTCCAATTGACTATGTTCCAGCAGAATTCACGCCATTCATTCCTGATTGTTGTAGCATGCTTTTAGCTGATTCGTCCATCTCTTGTGAAATGCCTCCACCAATTGCAGGCATGGGTTTCCTGCGGTGGTGTTGAATGCCCTATATATGCTGAAAACTAAAGGCAGTCTTAGATTCATGGTGGCTCTAATACCATGAGGTTTTTGGGCCTCTCCAGTATATCTTTTTCATTCAGAAGATAAGCAATACATATAGAGTTTCTAAGATCCATCATAATCTTAACAAATCCCAGATATAGTGCCCAAAAAACTAGAAACAGAAAATCACCCCCAAATCCTCATAAAAGGAGACATGATAGATAGGAAAAAAACAAAAAAAAAGTAAAATAGAAACATAATACAGCAATTATAAAAGGATAAATTAGTGCAAGCAATGTGAGACTTCCAACAAGTTATAAATTGTGTAGTTAGTTGAAGGAAAAGTTTCAGGATAGATAAATAAAATTGTGTATAAAAAATGAGAGTACTGTTTTGGTTTGCTATTTATCTTCTACAAGTATAATATTATCTGTACCTATCATTTTCTTCTTATCAATTATATTATTGTATTGGCTTGCAGTTTAGTGCCTTCCATGTCGTTCCAATTTATGCTTTCTCTTACTTAAGACCCTGGGTGCACCTTGTATGTTCTAAAGATTGACAGTATCACCATATAACAGTTTCAGGAAAAAAAAATTTTCATTGGAAAGTGATCATGTGCTGTGTAGGTTGCATCAGCTATGTATGACTGTGCTTGATCTTTGGAAAAAAAATCCTTTTGTATGACTTTATAAGTTTCACATTATTTGTGATGTTAATTTTTTGTTGGTGCACTTGCTATGAAAAAACAAAGTGGGTGCAAATGGGTCAAGTTTATGGTATGTGCATTTCAAAGACACATGCTTTATAAAACTAATTGAAGTACAAAAAGTTATAATCCATGAGTATTTTTGCAAGTGAATTAAATAGATTCATACTAAACATGACCATCTTAAATGCCTATCCTATACTTGGTATCCTGAATTATAGTATCTCGTACACTTTCTATTATTTTTATATAAATTCTCCCTCTATTTTGTTATTGAAGATTGCAATAAGTAGATAATGGTATGTCTTTTGCAATGGCTGAAATAGATACTGAAGCCTTGAAGAAGACACTTTGTGCTCAAGTTGTTTTTACTTTTCAATACATGACAACTATTTTATTTATTTAAATTTAAGTGCTTAACAACTATTTCACAATCTGTATACACTCGATCTGAAATGTAAAAACAATTAAGCTTATGATAGTTTATATTAAAAACTGCATTAGCTCATCTGGGTAATATGAGCACATAGTTTTGGCTTTTACCTCTAATTTGTTAATGTGCCAAAAGATTATGGAAAGAAAGAAGAAAAGGAAAAGAGGATTGCATTGGTTATAATTTTAATATAATTAGAAGCATAATTAATATTTCAAAGTTACTTAAGAAATTCTTGATACACTGATATTATAGATTGCAATATTTGATGCTGTTCGAGATTGAAGTTTCATGTTTGTAGGTCTCACAAAGTACTTTTGACTTGCAGTGATAAAGGCAGTATTATGCAGGGATACAGAGACACAAATTTTCAATGCCAAGGGCAGCGGGCTTCATGGAAAATTAAATAAGGTTGTGCTAGCTTATAGTGGTGGCTTAGACACATCAGTCATTGTGCCGTGGCTAAGGCATATATGGCGTTTTCTTTTTTATTTTTTTCCATTCCTAGACTTCCATTGCAAGCCTGTGAAATTTGATTTCCCTATCCTATCTTCTATATCCTGAATGACAATAATTAGGGTGCTGGAGATTTTTTTTTTCTAAAGTATTGATTCATCTTTACCAAACAATATATTGATTTGTTGAAGAGAATGTGGATATAGACATCAGTAGATCTTTTAGGCTGCATAGATGCTCTGGAAAGTTTTAAACTAAAAGACTTCGAGTTTTACAGAAAAAGCATGAGATGGAAAAATGGGGGGTTTTACTTTTTAAGGACTTCAGGATGTAATCTAGGATATTGAACAGTAGATAACATTGTCAATTCATTGATATTGTAATTTTTATTCAGATATTGTTTTTAATTTTGATTTTTCTGTTAAAAGCAAATTTATCATATTATTTGTGGCTTGCTTAATCCCAATATCATTTCATTCTTATTATATTTCCTTTCTTTGATGACCTTTAATTTGCAGACAGGATTATGGTTGTGATGTCGTTTACTTCACTGCTGATGTTAGCCAGGTATGTTACAACTAAAAGATCCCACTTCTTAAAATCAAGACCATTCTTGTGCTATTGACAAAGATGCTTCGAGATTGTAAACTTATGACTAAGGGACTGTACTATATTATTCACCTGCTGCGTGTTTGATACTGAATGCTGAACTCTGTAGGGTTTAAACGAATTGGAAGGTTTAGAAGAGAAGGCCAAAACCAGTGGAGCCTCTCAGTTGGTGGGGAAGGATTTGAAGGGGAATTTGTCCGGGATTGCATATTCCCTTGCTTGCGTGCTGGAGCAATTTATGAGAGAAGTATCTGCTTGGAACCTCAATGGCTTGCCCTGTTATTGCAAAAGTACGTTTTCGTTTTTCCTTCGTAGTTTGATATAGTTGATCACTTCCTATGTTAGGATAAATATTGGTACCAACTGTAATCACATTTCTTCAATTAATGGTCAATGAGATTTTAGCTCCTGTAGTAACGATTGGTTTTCTAATTTCAACTTTCTCCTCCAATATCATATCTCTGTTGTTAGCTTTTAGTGCATCATGGATACCTTTTTTAGTTTTTGGTCTTTTGACAAATAATGTTATGAGAATCAGATCGGACCGGATAGTCAGACAGGTTAGACCGTCACCCAAAGTGAACAGCTCGATTTTAAGTTTTAGACCATTTTAAGGGTTGGAATAGATTGGACGGCTCTAAACCAGCTTTTGAGCCGAAAATCAAAGTTGAACCGAGAATCGGAGCGATTTTTAGAGAACCAGATGATTTTTTAAATTGGGTAATATTTAACTTAAATTTAATTTTTTTACCAAAATTATTAATTATAAAAATTATTAGAGAGTAAAACACTATTTTTCTTTTTATTTTAAAATTACTAATTATAAAAATGAAAAATTTTATTGTATTATACCCTCTTCGTCCCAAATTATAAAAGAATTTTGAGACTTTTTATTTATCCAAAAATATAAGAGACATGTATAAAATTTATGGAATAATTAATATCATTTTTCTTTTATACCCTTGAGCAATTAAGGTTGTATTGATAATTACTAATAATGAATTCATCTTACTTCAGACTTTTAATATGGGCAATTTTGGAAAAAAAATTGAAATTGTAGTACAATTAATAAGTTTAACTACCAAAACTATTTTTTCCTTAATACAGATGAAGTAATTATTTATTTTTTATACTTGAGGACGGAGGGAGTATAATCATTTTATAATATTATGGTTATGTAGTATTATCATATTAAAATGTTTTAACATTACTTTCAATGATTTAACATATATTATTATTACGTAAGCTTATTAACTTATTATAAACTTAAACTATTTAAATTTATTCTCTTAACAATTTGATATTTTATTTTTATACATATATTATTATATATAATATTATTTTTATTTAATTATTACATCACTGATTTGACCGCCAGTCTAACCGATTGAACCATAAAAATTGTAACTCGGTAAAGTTTTCGATTCAACGTTCATCCAGTTTTTAAAACATTGCTAACAAAAGGGGAAAAATCGTCATGTACCATTATTTAAGATACATGTTTTGTAACATAGACATTATCTAATGCTTATAGGCCATGGTGGATGTTGCCAAAGAATTTGGAGCAAATGCTGTCTCTCATGGTTGTACTGGGAAAGGAAATGCTCAGGCATGTCTTACAATTATGCTCACAGAATTAGCTGTGCCATTTTCTTTTCTTGTTTACACAAGTTTGTATCATTTAGGTTCGGTTTGAGCTCACATTCTTTGCCCTAAATCCCAAGCTAAATGTTGTGGCTCCATAGAGGGAGTGGGACATTACAGGGAGAGAAGATGGAATTGAGCATGCAAAGAAGCATAACGTACTTATTCCTGTAACAAAGAAATCCATATACAGCAGAGACAAAAATCTTTGGCACCTTAGTCATGAGGTAAAGTCTGTAGTTTTAAAATTAGCTGCATCTTATGATTTGTCATGGGCTTTTATTTTCTTTTTATTATTGTTGAATATGGTGATATGCAGTGTTTTTATTTTATTAAGTAAATTGCACATACCTCTTATGAGTTTTACTGAAGTTACTTAAGTATCCTATTTTTAAAAACTAATGCAAATTTTTGCTGAATTTTGCTAGAGACCTCCTATCTGATTTCAAAACCTACATAGACTTCCCTTGAAACAAAAGGTAAATAAAACAAATTTTATTTTGTTAAAATTATATGGACCTCTCATCTATTTTGTAAATATATACAAAGCTCCCTTGAAAACATAAGAAATGTACTTACAATCTCAGCAACACTCATGAGATTTATGCAATTTACTCTTTGTTTTTATGAGAGGTTTGCAGGGTTTTGGGAATATAATGGAGTGATTGGTCTTGAAGTTTTAGAAGTATTCTTGGTAGTTAAAAAATTGATTTGCTCAACTAAAATTTAATCTGTGCAGATAAAACCTGGAGGGACGAATTTTTCAGTTCTGAGGAGAGTCATTGATGATAAAGAGCACCCATATTTTCCAAAGGTATTATGCAGTTTACTGCAGGTTCTTAAGGTCATTGTAAACATCAATTGATGAAACTAAAGTCTAAACTTTTTAGTTCTGTGCAACACATAATTATATAGGCAGTAAGAACAGTTTAGTGATGGAGTTCGCTATGATTGGATTGATGGCCTTCAAGCCCATGCTGCAAAAACATGTAAATATGATCACAAAAAACTTTTTATCTCCAAATTAATTCAATCTTTCTTTTTGTTATATACCAAATCTGTAGCTCACAATTGATTCTTCACTTTCCAGGTGACTGATAAAATGATGCTCAATGCTGCACACATATTTTCCCACAACACACCAACCACCAAGGAAGCATGTTACCACAGAATAATCTTTGAGAGGTTCTTCCCACAGGTGATGTAATCAGTCAAATATAATTACAAAGCAGAAAACAAAACAATCCTTTTAAAGTATTTGATATGGGGTTCTCTCTCAAAAACATGCCAAGTGGATATCTTGTACACCTTAGCTCCACGTGATTGGTTTTTTTAAAAAAAAAAATTCTACAAATTATTTAATATTACAGAGCTAGATAAATGATAGCAAATATGATTATGGTTTGTGCAAGCTTTGCAGCATTAGGGGAAAAGAATAAAAAATAGGTTTTAATTCTGATCAATTCTATAATATATCTTATTATAGCTTGAAAACCTGCTTCAAGGTGTTTTTGGGGAATCTGAAATAATAAACACTGAAATATGCATGCATTGCAGTACTTTGGGGATTTTAATGACTAAGAATAAACCTTGACATATTTTTTCATTTTAATTTTTCAGTCTTCATTTTTCTACTAATTGGTGTAGTTAATTTATTCAAAAGCAAATAAGTAATTAAAATGATTTCTCCTTTTGTATCTATTATTATATGAGTTTGACGTGATGTATTCATTTTGGGATCATTCATGTAGGAGACAGGGTTGATGGTATATCTGACAAAAATTCTAGACTACTGAAGGTTGAAGATGAAAAGGTTTGTAGATCTTGTAGTTTCAGATTCATATGGATATTTTGAAATTGGTATTAATCATTATGTTCTTAAGTTCTATTAGTATCTCCCTGAAATATGATTTTATAGTGGAATTTTTAGAGCCTTTGTTGCTCTAATCCACCATAAGAAAGTTTACATCATGTTATAACAAATGTAATAAACAACCAAGCATTAGCGAAGAATGTTCCAAAATTTTTTTTTTGTTAGAATGCTCTATCGTGTCTATTATTTTTGGTCCTCGTTGCTGCTGAACTAGACTCTATAGTAAACTTCTTGTGAAAGTACCTCTACCTTTTCAGTGACTTTATATTTTCCTTCTAAGTTCTTGTACGCAATGCATAGCTAAATGGCATCTATTTTGATTGACTGGGATCATGAGAAAGTTACATCTTGCACTCTCTAGACCATGAGAACATAATTTACTGTTAATGAAAACAACAGCACTGGTCCTAATATTAAATATTTTGAAGTGGCTCACATATGGATTAAGATAATTTCTAGGCCCTTAACTGGGAACTCCAATTTTCTATTTTCTTATCTTGTAGGTTGTGAAATTAATGAAAAGGAAGGGTACAAACATGGTTTCAATTAATTGCCTTGGAGCTGGTGAAGGATGCATTAGTTCCACTACATGGTCCAATATAGGTGCTGTTTTGAGCACAGAAACTTAATATCAAAATATGAAGAGTTGCTTCTAATCACTGTAGTTAAAAGCAAGGAGAGAGGTAAATTCAGTAAAACCTAACAGTAATGACATTGTAGAGAAGTATTTTGGAAAATTTTTCTTGAAAATAACTTAATATGGCTAGATGTTCCTGAACTTCTGTTTCAAAAGACCAAAAAATTATGATTAAACAATACTAATATCATCCTTAGAAAAGACCCACTTTATGGCTACCTCTATTGTCCATTACTTTCTATAGCATCTATATAAAGTTAAACACTAAACTGAGGGTTGATTAAGAATTAGTTGTTATCTGTAATTTCTGTCAGGCACTTAGAACTAAGAGTCAACAACTAGTAGCTGGGGGTGTTCTAATGCTTTGACACTGAATTGAAATTGTACCAGGTACTTGCTGCAGTGAGCTTTATAGATAGAAACTATAGGGATAACCATATTTCAATTACTGTTTTTGATGTGATATATGTTTGGCTCATTGATTTTAACCAGATGCTTCTTATTTTCTTATCTGATAGACAAATGAATAGCCCAGATTGATTTATAAGATTTGCAGAATATTCATGATTTGAAAACAGAATGTTCTTTCGAGAGAGCACTGGGTTCATTGATAAATTATTTCTCATTCTTTGTGAGAACTTCTATGATGTATGGAAAAGTTTCTTAGGAAGACAGATATACAGAACCTAACCAGAGATTGTGTTTTGTTGGAGATTTCCCCACCTGACATGAACCTTCGTATCTACCCATTTATACCTTGCCTGACCTTTTCAGAACTACATCGTGGGGGTTAGGTTAGAGTTGGTTAATATTTAGGTAATGATTCCCTGTGTTTGTGACAAGTTTTAATTCCACAGATTCATGGATGTGTCTTCTCTTCTATTCTCTTCCATGCATAAGTACACCAATGTTTAGAAACTGGTGTAGTTGGCATCCTCAGTTTTATCTTCAAACTCAACGCCAAGGTATGTTAGGTTTTTATTTACCCCCAATGCTATTGTGGACAAAACAGGCTGATACTGATAAAATTCTGTTAGGGTTTTGCTCCTAATAAATAAATATGTCAAGAAGTAAAAGTGTATTTAGTTATTGACATGTGTGAGCGTAGGAAGACAAATTTTGATATTGTGCTGATTGAAATTGAGGCTTGTGATTAGGGAACAAGGGTGGGAATGCTAGGTGGCATCGTTGTTCAAACAATCATTCTGATTTGGACCACAGTTTGAACGGACTGGAATAAAGAGATAAAAGAATCGCTTGGATTCATGATGTTTTTCTTGATAGTCAGGGTTACTATCTCATGTAATTTTGTTAATTGCAGGTTGAAGAAGCACTTAAGAGGTTGATCATTGTTAAGTGTAGAGATCTTAGATTATGAACTTGTAGATGTAGTGTCAATGCAATTTGAAAAAATTAATAATTTGCGTTCAGTTATGTTATCTTCCTTATAGTATGTTCTTTATAAGCGTGACAACTGAACTAAATAATATATATCTAATCAAATTGACATTTCAGTGTCAAATTAATATGAGAAATTCTATAACCATACAATAATGACAATCTAAAACCGCTTCAATTTATGTATATTTAGAGTCACAAGCTATGCCCTTTTTTCCCCTTTTACATTTAAAGATTTTAACTATTATCTATGATCATTATATGCATCCTTCTTTTATCTCTTAATTATGCAAATATAATCATCACCCCTTCTTTCTATCCCTGGTAGTCTTTTCACATGCATCTATATATATATATATATATATATGTACACACTGAAACCTTTTTATCAACTATAATCACTATAGACATTTGATGAACTCTCTTGATATGTTCTTGTATAAATAGATATTCGCTGCTCTTGAATTGTTACAGGTTACTTGTGTTTCTATTCAATTCATAAAGCCCATGATAAAACAACAACAATCATAATTTAAGTTTTTGGTCAATCTATTAAATTCAGGTCCATGACAAACAAAAAGGCCCTTATCTTTTTTTTCTTGGCCTTAAAAAAAACCCTTATTTTATGTGCACTTATCTTCGGAAAAAGAGAGACATTTTAAAACGAAAGAAAGGGAATGGAAGAGATGAAATGAGAGATAAATGTGGGCTCAAATCAACTTTGGTATAAATTAGAAAAAAATTAATTATTCTTCAATATAATGACGTATATTAATTTAATATATCTTATCTACACTTATCTCATTTTGTTTGGTAAAAGATCATAAAAGAACACAATTTCCCCCCAGTTAGACTTATTATTTTTTCGATTTAATATTAATTTGACTTCAATATTCATTAACCTAATTATTTAATATTTATTAATTTCATTAATATTTCCAATATTATTTAAAATATTATCATTTTCACTAGACTAGATTCAATTACTTTGGAGAAATCTTCATCTTTCAAGTATACATAACTAAAGCAATAGATTTATTTCTATATATATACTAGGTCAAGGGAAAAATGGGGAATATACAAAGCTTATTGAAAACATTTTTGTCCAAAACACAAGCTTTCCATGGAAATCATGGCATCATTAGTGCAAAGGACCCTCCTACAAATGAGAGGGACTTGGTCTCACTTGAAAAAAGGTCTCCCATGTCCTAAACATGGGAAAATTTCTATTATGAGCACTACATTAACCATGTATTTATGTTATCATTTTTCAACATAGTATATATCCATATGTATGACCATCAAAAACTACATTTAGGTTTTTTTTTCATGTAAATAATATTCATGCATTAAGAAGTCACTAAAATTTCAAGTCAAATTAATATGGAAAAAAAATGAAAAGAAATGGTCCAGTGAATACCAAAAATTGATAAGAAATCTTTGCAAATTTTATATTCCATCTCACTATTTAAGAGAATAAATATACAAATTCACTTATAATGTGCTATGTAAGCATTTTCTATCATCCTATGCACAATACATTTTCTATCATGCTATTGCCTATCGATAGCACAGCTTACAACATCCTACAGATTTTCTTTTGAAAATTTGCAATAACATACAATAAGCATTAAAACAAAAGTCAACTTCAACTTCCACCCCACAGATTTAATAGTTTCATACTACAAATGTTGTATTTCTCTATACCTTCAACTCACTCATGGGTTGATGTAGCCAATAATAATCTTTGGGAACATACAATGTGTGCAATGCTGCTATTTGATCATGGAAGTGTCATTTCAAACAAATCAAAACTTACCATAGGCCCGCGCGACGCACAGGCAGGCCGTACCTCTAGTTTAAAAATTTACAAAATAAAGCTTGAACAATATAAAAAAGCATCTGTAAATCAAATTGAGGGATGTGCTCTCAGAATCCTAATACATAATTCTTGTGTGGTAAAGCCATCATGAATTAGTATCTTTCAGCGTTCCACAAATTTCTAGCTGATATTAGAAAACAACACGTCAACATTTTAGGAACCTTACGTACAAGCATTTTCAAACTCTGTATTCAAATTCAAAATATCACCAAATTTCTAATTTTTGAATTCCCTTTCACCACTAGAATGTATCTTATTTAAAGACACATCATCACTAGTCACTAATTTATATGAAAGAGAAGCTAATAATAGTTCAACTTAACATCACTGCGGAGACATCAGATGAGTCAAGAATAAAGGCAGCAAGGAGAAAGAAAAAGCACTGCAGCGAAGTGTTTTCAAGATTACCTTTGTGGGAACATAAGATCGGCGACCCATTTGGATGAGGAGGTGGGTATACCCTTTTGCAAATAACTCCTGCTTGACTGTCAGAGAATCCACCGCTTTCACAAGAGTATCAAAGGAAGTGGTACCCACAGTTCCAAAAACAACTCTTCTTGTCTTATCATCGCCCGCACAATCTGCCATTTAGACTATTTGATCTCTTCTCTAAGGACCCGTTTGGTTGGGCAAAATGGCACAAAGAGAGAGAACAGTACAACAGCTAGGGAAGAATGCTTCCTTCAAATGGAGGAGAGATGTTTCCTGCCAGGAAAAAGCAGAACAGGTTGATATAGAGGCATTTGTACCGGATTTTCCCAGAAGAAATGAAACAGATTGAAAATTTATTTGTATGCATTGAACATTAGAATATTTGCATAGATTGATAAAGAGAACTTAAAATATTCTCAGCATTTTCATAAATTGAAAAATTACTTGCAAAGAAGAAACAAAGAAGATTTGCACAGCCGAAAATCAGTAAATTGTCTTGAACGGAAATTTTTGCTCCACACAAATGTAATAGCTAATGAGAACAACTATAATCACATTATGAAAGGTTGGATGAAATTAGAGATTTAGGCGTATGGAATCCGAACTTTGAAGGCAAAACTTTCGTCCTCCAACGCACTCTAACCCACCAGTTATCTTCTGCCTCTGTCACAACTGTCACCTCCCGCGCCAATTACAACTTCTCCGTCGGCCATGTTCGATATGATGGAGGGAAAGGGAAGAGAGTGGAGGGAAGGGATTTTAACATAGGAAGAAAAAGGAGACGAGGGATGGAGGAAAGAGGATGGAAAGGGAGGGAAGGGGAAGGAAGTTAATAATAATTTAATTATTTTATTTTTTGTATTAAAATTGTTTTCTATTTTTTTGTTTTAATAATTATTTTTTGTTATTATTTTCTTATTTTAAGAATATCAAAATCTTATTTTATATAGTAAAATTTTTTTTAAAATCTATTTTTAAATTATTTGTTTAATTTCACTATTTAAAAACATTATCAAGGTTATTAAAATGTATAATTTTTTTGTTATGTACCACATGAAAAGAACATAAAAGTATGATGAATATTTCAATTTTTATTATATTGGTACTCATGATATATATATATATATATATATTTTTGTTTTAAAAAATATAGTTGCACACTTTTAATAAGAAACAAAATAAGAAAATTTTTGGAAGACAATGGATGTACTTACGTACATAGATATTCCTAGACACAGAAGCCTCGCATATAACCATGCACAATCATAGGTTCATAAATCAAAATATTCATATAGAATAGTGGCCTTTTCAGTCTTAAACATAATGGAAAAACAACTGGGAGCTAGAAATGTTAGTCAGATTTTTATAGATGCTCATTAATCTGGAAATTAAAAATTGCACTTGATGGCAGATTAACTTTCATGAGTCCATGAAAATACTTCCAACTTATAAGTTAAATGGTATCCTTTGGAATCTTTCAACTGCAATTTATTTTTTCCTTTTCTTTTAAGTTGAATGGAATAGCAGATACAAAGGAATTAGCCTCTTATCCATCCAGAGGTTTTCATGAGCAGTGTTTACATTTTACACTCAAAGGACAATAAACCTGAATACATGATACAAGTATAAACTCTTTATTTGAATTATCATATAAACGACTTTGAATCTGCATCACAATATACTAATTTTATACTTCTTTCAGCCCTTTTCACAAATATAGTCATAGGAACAAATTAAATTAAACTTGAGTGCATCCTAGTTTTAATGCTGATGCATTCCTAGCACAACAAAAAGCTACAATAAAATTTGAGGTTAAATAAAAATAAATAACTAAAACTACCCATACATACTTTTCTTTAAGAAGAAATTGGATGGCATATGAGAATCCAGTTGGGTGGTTTATTTAAATCATCGAAATACCACGTAGCAGTTCTTACTGAAACCACAATGAGAAGGTAAAACAATCAAACTACTTAGACTCGACTCAAATCTAGTACTTGGCCAAAGCAAAATCTCAGGCTATTTGGCAGGATGTCCTTAAAAATACAAAGTTTCACATAATACCGTGTTCCAAACAAAATAAAGCAAAGAAAATCCTATATCAAAACAAACTACTAATGTTTATGGCCCTGGTAATTATGATTCAAGTATTAATCATTAGCAAATCAAGAAAAAGAAAAAGTTATATCTAATTTATATTTTTTTTAGTAAAAAGCAGTATCTCTCAAGCAGACTCTTAAAGAGCATGAAATTAGTTTTTATTTATCTATTATGAAAAAAAATATAAGAGCACTAGAAGTTCCCCATATCATCAAATTTAGGTTCACAGGAGATACATTTTGCATGGACAGTATAAGATATGAATATTTTTGCATTACTATGTCTAATAAAATAGAAATATAATAGGAATTGAAAAGATACGATAATAATTGACGTTCAAATTATGATTACTGGTAAAATATTTTGTAAATCGTTATTTTATATGCTGCTCTTTTCTTTTTTGGGATAAATTTTATACACTGCTTTTGTGTGTTGCTTTTATATCCTATCGCTTAGCATTCCTTGAAAATAGACACATATTAACGGTAAGACTGAGACAACTCTGTCCCTCATTATTCAACAACAGGACAACCTCTTTCACCACAAACTAGTGCTTCTCCACCTTCATTGCAACAGATGCAAATCTTTCTACCTAAACATCTATACAAATGTAGTCTTGACTTAAACTCTCACGAGGGCTTCTATTAGAGCCCTCATCAATTACATTATCCACATTGCCTTTTGAACCCACCTCTCTAACATCTATCGGATCATGATTACTCTCATTGGATGTTTTAGGCATAGCTGCATCACCTTCATCCTGCATGAATTTTAACAGCTTTAAGAAATGAGTCATTTGAAAATGAATCATTCACAATTTATAATGGGACTTCAGCATCAGAACTGAAAAAGACCCATATAAGATGCCAAACAAGAACTGAACTGATTTCCCAAAATCTCAAAATCTCAAAGACCCATATACCTCTGAACTTATTTCCTCTATGTTGCTCGTCTTCCTCTCCCGTTGCTATAACGACTTTTAGAAGTGATATAACAGCAAGCTATGCCTTTTTTGTTTTTCTTTTCCTTTATAGACTTACAATTGATTTCTTGAGTTTCAGAATGAATTTATTGCTGTTGACATTATGCACTGGACAAATAAAGCCGCTCACCAGGTAATAGAAAGAAAAGAAAAATAAGGATTTGATCAAGTATCAAGGATTCTCATGGATCTACGCCCATCACTCGGATTCTAATGGACCAAGTTTGGATTCGACTGCTATGAACCCTCTGGACCAGTAAACACGCGCACGCTCTCCATACACATACACATACACAATGATAATAAAAGTGCAGAACTTAAATACCTAGGTTTCAAATCTTGAAAATAAAAATAATGAGGAAGGAGAAACCTGTGAGACGGCGGCGACAAATATTATTCGGTAGGCGGCTCTGCGTTGCTCGGCAGCGACTCTGTATAGTTGCGTTTGGAGTCACAGAGGCGACATGAACGTTTCGAAATAAGCAAGAGCCGATTAAATTGAGTAGGGCCATTTAGCAAAAGAAAAATAATAAATAAACAATTAGTTTGTAACTTACTCCTTAACTAAATTTTTTTAGAGGAAATTACATATTGGAACCAAAATATACAATTAATTAAATATTGAGATCTATTATTCATTTAATTACAATAAAAGATTAAACATAATTAAATAAAATTAAAAAAATATACAATTATTAGAATACCCATGAGACATCCCTCCATTTACCCCAACATCGCCGATAACTGGTCAACGGCATTAATCAAAGTTTGACCGGCCAGTAGCCACAGTCAACGATTACCGATGATCGATCAACACCAGTCAACGGTTGCCATTGGCCGGTCAATGATTGCCTGTGACCAGTAAACGACAACTAGTTATCAATTGCAAAATCAGAATATGCGAGTTGTAAAATATGAGTAAGAAGTTGCAAATTCTTGATAAGATTAAAATTTGATTGCTCCATATTAAAATTATAAAAATAAGTTGTAAAATTAGAATATGAGAGTTGTAAATGCCTAGACTTAATTTAATGCCTATAAAGTTAAAATTCAATTGCTCCATATTAAAATTCAAAAAAGAAGTTGCAAAATTAAAATATGGGAGTTACAAAATATGAGTAACATGTTACAAATCTTGGAATCAATTTAATATATATAAAGTTAAAATCTGATTACTTCATATTAAAATTCAGAAAATAAGTTGCAAAATAAGAATATGGAAGTTGCAAAATGTGAGTAAGAAATTGTAAATCCCTGAGGTTACTTTAATTTGATAAGATTAAAATTTGATTACTATATACTGATAAGGTTAAAATCAGATTTTAAATTTATAAGTATCAAATTGACTCTAGGGATTTGTAACTCTCTTGTTTTGATTTTGTAACTTATTTTCTAAATTTCAACATAGAGTAATCAGATTTTAACTTCATAAGTATCAAATTAACTCAAAAGATTTGCAACTTCTTACTTATATTTTGTAACTCTCCTGTTCTAATTTTGCAACTTATTTTCCAAATTTGAACATAAAGTAATCAAATTTTAACTTTATAAGCATCAAATTAGCTTCAAGATTTACAACTTATTACTCACATTTTACAACTCTCCTGTTCTAATTTTGTAATTTATTTTCCAAATTTTAACATGAAGTAATCAAGTTTTAACTTTATAAGCATTAAATTGGCTCCAGGATTTGCAACTTTTTACTCATAGTTTGTAACTCCCCTGTTCTAATTTTGTAATTTATTTTTTAAATTTTAATATGGAGCAATCAAATTTTAGTTTTATATATATATATATATCAAATAGAATCCAGGTATTTGCAACTCCTATATTTTGATTTTGCAATTTATTTTCATAATTTTAACATAAAACAATCAAATTTTAATCTTATCAGGGATTTGAAATTTCTTACTCATATTTTACAACTCACATGTTCTGATTTTGTAATTGATAACCAGTTGCCGTTGATCGGTCATCGGTGACTGTTGACCAGCATTGACTGGCGTCGACAACTATTGATCGTCGTTGACCGATCACCAGTGATCATTGACCGTGGCCACTGGCCGATCAACCTTGATCAACGACGTTAACGGGTCGGCTGGCCACCGACGATGATGGGGTAAATGGAGGGATGTCTCAAAAGTATTTTAGTAATTGCACAATTTTTTAATTTTATTTAATTATATTTGGTCCTTTATTATAATTAAATGAACAGTAGATCTTAATATTTAATTAATTCTATATCTTGATCCCAATGTGTGATTCCCTTTTTTTTTTAAGCCCATCCTGAAAAATTCTTTCCTTTACAGCGTTCATCCTGCACTTAAGACAAATGTGCAAGACGCTGTCTACAGTGAGCTAACATGTGAGATGGAATGCCTACAAGGCATTGAAGTTGCCAAATGGTGGGTTGACAAGGATTATGATTGAATGAGTGGAAGACTTGAAGAAAGCATAGCTCAACGCTCTGAAACCTTCAAACCCACCATGCACCAATGTCACCCAAGCACTTTATTCATCTTCTTCGGCTAATCGCCCTCCTCTCTCTCTATCTCACACATACTCTCTCATCCTTCCTCGCTCCATCCTTATTACCACTTTATTAATCTTCTTCCCCTCTTTCCTTCCCTTACTTTCTCTATCTTCTTTCCCTCAATCTCCACAAGAACTCCCTATATTTTCCCATCCTTGAGTTGTCCAGTCTTATCAATCTCAAATCCCTCTTCCTTGACCATAATTCCCTGGTTATGATAATCCCCATTAATTTATTGTTTAAATTCGTGCACATCTAATACTTCAACCTTGCTATGACATCTACAACGTCAATCCTAAAAACAAAAGCAAAGCATACTAATTGATATTTATATTTCATCTCTTGAGGAAAAAACTCATCACGTGTTATAAATAGGTCACAGTTGTGGAGAATTCACCTTTGATACTTGAAATCTTTCATGATTGCAATAAACCTTGCAAAGTTTTATTTTATCCTCAAATATTTCTCTCCCTACCTTCAAATATTTTAACGTGCTGGTAGTGGTAGTGAATTGTACTACATTATCCATTATGCTCTTCATTTTATCATATCCTTGATTTTCTGGGAGAAATATATTAGAAACTAAGTAAATATATCTTTGGAAAGAAAGAAAACCACTTGATCGCACTCCAACAAGTGAAACAGAAAGACTAAATTAAGCATAAATAAAGAAGCTACGAATAGTTAGTTGCACTAAGATCTAACAGCTCCGTGTTGGGTTATATACACACATTTCTACCTTCTCTATATATTATATACACATATTTCTACTTATATTTTAAAACTGATTCTACTTGAAACTATAGTTACATATAATATTACACACACTTCAAGTTTTATATATTATTAATTTTTAGCCTCCTACATCCATAATAATCAAATCTTAGATCCATCCGTCAAGCTTGTGAAAAGGAGGCTTGAAGAATTGGGTATGAGGTGTGTCATTACAATGGTGGATGATGAAATTAAGCCACATGAAGAACCAAACACATAATCTTTCAAGGTTTTGAGTGGGCATACCATTGTTGAAGTCAATGCCTTCCTCTTCTCATCTTGTTAACAATTTCGTATATATGTATATTATATATATATATATATATTATATAGACATACATATAGGTAAAAAATATTAATTTATCTACCTCTGTTTTTTGTCTTAATAAAAGAGATAAACGGAGTATAACTATGTTTACTTCTCTACATATATATATTTATGTATGCTTTGATGATGAGGTTAGAACAAAATATCTAATTTTAAACTCCTCTGCCATTTGTTTAGTAAGGATATCAACAAACATGCACCTACTTATTTCATATCTCTTGTTCTCCATGATGAGTTACAAATATAAGCTTTTTCATCTATTTATTTGGCTCATTTTGAATGAATAAAAGTCATTGAGAAAAGTTCATCTATGATGATGCGGCAAGTCAATATGGATAAGGGAACAATCAATAGGTCCAAGTAGACTTGCATTGTCAGAAGGGCCATGTGGAGGGAGCAAAGGAACTTCTAGTTTGGATCTATTAGGTGCAGGACTTGTGAGGAATGATATTCATTAGAGGGAAATTGGCTTGAGGAGTGTGTGGAAAAAGTTGTTAGTCCTTTTTTTTTTCCTGAAATGCTTTCTCTTTCTTAACTGTCAAATTCCCCTCCTTCTTTCTGATATCTTTCTCATTGTATCTATCTAATGCTAAATTCTCATTATACGAGCTTTTGGAGGAACTTTTGCCATTGAATAGCAAAGAGAAATTTGAATCTACATATCTATTAGTGTATTGTACTGTGTTTCATTTTGTAGGTCATATTATCATCTGTAAAAGGGAAACAAGTACATATAAATATTGTAGAGGAGAGGAAGAAGATGAACAACAAGTAAGAGTGAAGGGAGGAAGGGGGGAAGAAGATGAATAAAGCACGCTTGTGTGACACTGGTGCCTAATGGGTTCATAGCTTTTGGGGATGCCATACCAAGCTATCTTTTTCTTATCTTCGATGCTTTCGGTAACTATCTCGTCAAACCACCATTTGGCAACTTCAATGCCATATAGGCATTTCGTCTTACACATTAGCTCACTTTAGATGGCATCTTGCACATCTATCTAGCTCAAGGATGAATATGCTAATGGTTGGAAAGTGTAAGGATGAACATTATAATGGAAAGAAATTTTAAGGACAGGCTTAAAAACAATTTAGTTCAGGGACTTAGTTACAATCTGATATATAGTTTACAGACTAAATGTTTAATTTTTCCCCAAAAAAAAAATACCCCTCCCCTAAAAAACCTCCCAATTTTGGAGGGGAGGATAAGAGGGGAAGGAGCGGAGAGTCCCCTCCCCTCCTCGGTAAATTCCACATCCAAACAAGAATTTCACATCTAAACAAGGGAAAGGGAGTTGCTCCCCTTCCCTTCTTGAAAAATTATACATCCAAACAAGGGAACTCCCTTCCCCTCCCCTCTAAATTACCCTACCAAAAACAAGGGTCAAGTCTTAGCTAACAATGACATTGCTGACTTGCTGCATCGAACTCCCTCATCCCTGGCTTTCCCTCATTGTTCTCTCACCTTCGGCACCTCTGTTACCACCAACTTGCCAAGCCCTCGTTCATTTAGGATGGGCGAATTGCCCATCTTCAAATTATGCTTATTGGATGCATCTAATACTCCATATTACAATATTCTACGTGTAACATCCTACCTTTTTATACCTCCAGAAATGACCAAAAACATCAATATCCAACTAAACACAACCCAAAAATGCCAAAAATTGGGCTGGGGCCGCGGCCACTACAGTACCGCCGCGGCTCCGACCTGCTCTATTTTTTGCCCGCTTCTGCCAACGTTGGAGCCGCGGCGCCCCATGCTGATATGTGATATCAACAACTTTCACACTCCGGGGCAAACTTCCGACGCGCATAACCTTATACTCCGACCTCCGATTGACTTGATTCCAACTCCTACAAGTCAATCTAGTCCCAAACTATCCATAGACTTCACTTTCACCTTCATCCAACTCTATATGGAGATTTTGGACCCTTAACACCGTTTTGGCCACTTATTGACCAAAACTCACTACTAACCACTTCCAATTGTCACCAAAGAGAACTGGTCACTTAGAGATCATCCATACAGGTCCAAAACCCCCAAATTGACCTGTCCAAAGAGGTTTCACCTCAAAGGGACCACTCCTCTGAGTTTTGACCCCCTTGAACCCCCAATATGACCAAACGGGCTATAGGCCCTAAAACACAACAACCAGGCCCAAACCACTGTGGGCTCACGATACTACTATACAGATTTCCCAACATTCAACACTCTCAAAATGCCACAAAATACACATATCATAAACACAACCGACCATACGTCACGATATATATAATCACAACCATTTAACCACACCAAACACTTAATACAAACCTTCTATCCCACTTGGCACATAATACATTATCCGAAAATAAAAACTACATAGACTATTCCCACGTAAGCAGCTACTCTCTGGGCTTCTCAGGACTAGTGCCAGAACCTTCACCTGAAATGGTTAGTCATGGGAGAGGGTGGGGTGAGACAATGTCTCAGTAACCGAGATCAACAACACATAAACATACATTTATACTCATATAAATCATGTAACATATGAATGCAATGTAAAATAAATGGTATGCATGTCGTCCTTACAGGGATTTCCATCCTTATCCTCCCTAACATGCATATACATAGAATCCATCCTTATTCTCCCTAACATATACAATCCATCCTTATCCTCCCTAACACATATAATCCACCCTTATCCTCCCTAACACATATACATATACACATATCCCATCCTTATCCTCCCTAACAAATACGTATATTATCATACATTATATGTCATCACATCATCACCACTCCATCTGCCATACATCTCAGTATCACGATAACATGTGGTGATGCTAATGTATCATCATATAATCATCATCATGTCATATCATCATGTATGCACCATTTCATATCATATCAATGTCAACATCATATATATCATCATCACAATCATCATCGTCTAACCGTATGCATACCACGATATATCTATATATATAGAAAATGATACACATAACACATCAATATTGTGGTATGAAAGAGACATGCATATATATACAACACTATACAATACCACATAAACAAACACCCGGTTATCTCAAGTTGTCAATACCACGCTCACACAAGTTCCACACGCTTTCTTGAACAACAACATGCTTGAATCCCTCTCGGCTAACCAGACAACCTTCATAATAACACTGTTCTTTCGTTAACACGATATACCAATAACCAAAACATCACAATTCAACCACTTTAGGCCTAACCCAAGATTCCAATACCTCTTTCATGTATCAATAAGCTCTTGGGGAACATATACACACCAACCAATACCATACAACTCGGCTTCCCAAGAGTCTTAACTAAAATCAACCTAAGGTTAAGCTCAAATAACACATAAACCCTTCAAAACTCACATCCAATCCACAAGAACACTAAAACACACTTCATTAACCTCTTTTTAACCATTTCAATTGGTGGATCTCGTCACAAACCGGAAACCCAAACTCAAAACCAAAAACCCCACATTTCCACCGAAGAAAAATGGAGAGGGAGGAGTAGAAGTAACTTACCAACTTAAACCCAAGCTCCCTCGGTCCGAAAATCACTCCTAGACACCGGAAATCGAACCCTCATTGTCTCTCTCATCGCTCTCTCCGATTTCTTCCTTTCCGAACATCCGAAATGATCTGAATTTAAACAAAAATCTCGACTCTCGCCGCGGCCTCAGATGTCTCGCCGCGGCTCCACCATAAATTTGCCAGACAACGCTACTGGAAGGCATATCGCCGCGGCGGCTCTGCGCCCTTTCTGGCTTCTCTTTGAACCTAACTCCCTCTGGTCCTGAACACAAACCAATAAAGATATCATGAGGGGCGTTACACTACGTTTCTTTCATACTTGCATTTCATTCGCTAATTCCCTATTCCCTTCATCATCCTTCCGTATTCTTTTCCTCCAGGTCCATTCTTTCTTCTTTTATCTTATTTCTCTCATACTTTTTTTTTTCATTTTGGAAATTAGTTGAGTCCAAAATTAGTAATTTATTAAATTTTGGAACATAAAATTAATTAAATTAGAAAAAAAAACAATGGACCTAAATGTAAATAATTTCACCACCAAATTACTAAAACACACTTAGCATCTCTCCCCTCTCCATCATCGTTGGTCAACAACGTTGATCCCTATTGATCGGCTGACGAATGATCAACGACGGTTCACCGGTTTCTGGTGGCTAGTGACTTGCAATTTTCTCTCTAGATTTTGCATCTTATTTACTCTAAATTTATAACTTAGTTTTCCAATTTTTACTAGTAATAATTATTGTAGTGACTGACAACTTTCTTTTCAAAATTTGTAACTTAATTACTTTAAATTTGTAACTCCTTTTCCAAATTTTTACTATGAATTTACAACTCTTTTTTCCAAATTTTTACGAATTGTTCTAATTCTTTGCAACATCTTTTCCAAGATTTGCAACAAGTTTACTCTAATTTTGCAACTCATTTTTTCAAATTTTAACTATGAATTATCCTAGTCGTTTATAACTTCTTTTTTAGATTTTGTAATTTATTTACTTTAAATGTGTAACTATTAATGCAGTTGGAATACCCAAGGACAATTAGGCTTCTTGAAATTTTTTGCAAAAATGAAAATTAATAGAATAATACAAAGATACCCCAAATAGAGCAACAATTGCAAAGTAAATAGAGAATGTATAGAGAGAAAAAGTTATCATGATTTAGTCCTTCCATTTAGCCTATGTCAAGTTCTCAAGACACCATTATAGATTTATTTACTATCTCTATAAGATTCAGCTGGGTTCTTGTAAAGCCAAAGTATAGCTGCCAAGCTCTCACTTGAGCTAGATTTCACTCTCCCATACTGTAACATCCTAATTTTTAAGGCTATGTAAAAAAATGTTTATGATGCACCTTAACGTGAGAAAAGTACCATTGGAAAATATGTGGTATTAAAAGGCTAAATGTGTAATATCCTGAAATTTTTTTTCTAGATATTCAAGGCTCAATATTTTAAAATATATAAAGAATTTATAAAAATGGGTATATATCATTTGACATGAAATAGGATAAAGAGATTAATTATCTTGGTTGAAAGAAAAATAAGAAATAATAATTTTACTCTTGAAAAAAAAAGAAAAGAAAAGGAAAAAAAATTAAGGTGGAGGACCCATATGGAAAAGTTTAGGAATTTTAAGATAAATTACACTTAATGACCCAAAAATTATAAATTGGTCTAGGTTAAGGGCATTTTTATAAATATAAAAAATTATAGTTAAAATGAAACTCTCAATGAGTTAAGTCCAATGAAATATAGTATGAAATTTATTAAGATCAAAATAATATTTATTGGGTAATTAGGATTTAATATTAGTATTTTACCCGATAAAAGTCAATTTGGACTGCAAGAAGAGGAAGTATTAATTCAATAAAAATTAATAGGCCTTGGTAAAATATATTTTGGATCAAAATAATGATTTAGGACTAAAATTATTTGTTGGATAATACTGTACCAATTTAATGATAATTTTGGCAAAAATACCTAATCGATATGGATAAATTCAATCGGTAAAGGGTAATTTAGTCCATAAAGATTATTCAAGCAATTTTTGGCCAAAAAGGGAATGAAAAACGTCTGATTGCTGAGTGGGACATGAAGGGAATTGTTGGAAAAACTTCATTAAAATTACAGTAACTAAAGTTAAATATTAAAGTAACTAAGGTTAGGTTTTATTACTTAATCCCTTAACCACTCATGTTAGTCACTTAATCCATCTTCTTCAGTACACTTTCACGTTTGAAATAGAAAGGAAAAGGGTGAGAGAGCTTGTGAATTTTGAAGCCAAAAAGGGGAAGACAAAAGGCAAAGTTTGGTGCTCACAAGCTCAAGGTAATATCTTATGGCTATAATCTTATGTATCCTTGAGTTTGGAAGAGTTTTATGGCTTATTCTCTACTATTTTTCCATTGAAAGTTTCTGCCTAGAGAGAGAGTAGAGAGAGAAAATGAAGGTATGGAGAAACTAAACCATTAAAAGTATTATATAGGCCATAAGGTGTAAGAATATGTCATTAAATTACAAATTAATCAAGTAGTTATTTTTCTACAATTTATGGTAATTTTCTGCCTAATTAGGGTTCAATATATGAAGGGTATTTCAAGTTTTTGACCCCAAAAACTGATTTCTTGGGTCCAAAATAGGTTAGAATAAGTGCGTTGTACAAAAAATTCCAAGTGGTTTGTAAAATGGAATTTTTAGTTCAAGTGAGCACTTTGTGAAGTGAATCATGATATCAGTGGTTAATGACCATATTTTGTGATGCATTAGAATTCAAAGAAGGGTTTCAAGACCAAAGAAGATGTGTACAAGGTTTGAAAGTCCTTGGAAAGCCACAAGATAGTTAACTAATCACATTATGCCTATATATTGTTATTGTTGTCAATATGCTTACTTGATGTAATTGTTGATTGTATTGATATTTTGTGATGGATTGAATTAATTAGCTATGTTGTTTAAAGGGTATTTGACCCTAGGAATGTTTATAATTAAAGGGGAGGTGATGCGCAAATTTTTTAGAAAATATTTGTGCACAAATGACTTTAAATGAAAGTTTAATGTATGTTTCATGAAAGTTTATAATATATGATGATATATAATAGGGCTATGCAATGAGCCCGTCAGCCCGGTCGGCACGGAGTGGTCCGGTCATTTCGGGTCGAGCCAAAAAGAGAAAAGTACAAACTGAAGGGGGGCCAGGCCACCAAGAGGGCCGGGCCGGGCCGCGGGCAAGCAACATGCCCGTCCCGGCCCAGCCCGGCCCGGTATATATATATATATTTTTTCCAATTTTCTCATATTTTTTTATTTGTTAAAAATATTGAATAATTTTATATAATTGTTTTTCCTTCTTATACCTTATGTAATAAATTAATTTTATAATTATAATAGATATGTTTTATTATTCCAATTTTTTATTTTATTTCAAATTTTAAATCTATTTCATAACTTAATATTATATAAAATAAATAATGTATAATTGTTGAGTATTTATAATTTTGATAAATGTTACTTTTTAACCTAATATTATTAATTTATTTTTTATTTTCTTAGACCGGAGCAAAACCCGGCTCGGTGAAGGACCGGTCCATACCGGGCCGGGCCAGGCCACGGGCCGATTTTCTCGGCCCGGGGGGTGTTTCGGGCCGGACACCGGGCTGAGGTGATGCCCGGCCCTTCCCGGCCCGTGCACACCCCTAATATATAAGCATGTATGGTAGTTACTACTGAGATTCTTTGAATCTTACCCCTTTCCAAATGTCTAAAAAATTTTATGTTCAAGTTATGGCAAGATTACCCAAGAAAGAAAAGGCAAGGAGAATCAAGTTAATGTTCAAGATAATGATACTTAGGTTGATACTATTATATGAAATGTTATGTAAAATCTTATGCGACATGATTATGCTGTGTTTTCATGTTAATATGTTCCTCTAGGTTGTTATGGAGTATCATGTAAGATAAAGGTAAGTTATGGCTATGTATGTATATATTAGTGTATATTTTGGAAAGTTGGAAGAATGCAAGAGAACTTTCTGAACACTGTCAGGAATTCGTAGTACTATATAGACTTGATATGTTAAATATATGAGTGTTTTATATGTTAAAAAACTAGACATGTGTAGCTTTCCATACACATAAAGAGCACTCAATTTGGAGTTGTGTATGATTTATGGTGATTTTTTAAAATTGTGGTCAGAATCAGAAATTTTCAAAAATGATCATTGCTATAGTGAAGATAATACAAATTTACTATATTAATTGGCCAAGTAATTTCCCTGTTCAACATTTTTTCCATGTATAGAATCTTTTATGCTATATTTAGGACTTGAACTATATCAATATAATTTTTCTTGATTTAGTTATGAATTTTCAAAATTTACTGGGTGAAAAGAAGTTAACCAAAGGAATAGTACCCCAAATGAAATAAATTGGTTTAAGTTGTTTTATGTAATCAAGTCTCTAATTAAATATTAATGGACTTAAATATAGTTTAATACATAGGAAATGAGTCTAACTACGAGGTGTGACAAAATGAATACCACAATGGGGCAAAATAGTCATTTACATGTTAGGCCTTAATTATAATTAATTCAAAATAATGGGTCATTAAGTGTAATTATCTAAAATTTTGGGTTTTTTGTAGTAATTTCTAGAAATTTTGAAAATGCAATATTATTGTCAAAATGAACTTTATGACATGTTGGACTTAATGGAATAATGTGTTGATTCCAAAGGAATTGGCTTGAAAAGAAATATACTGTAAAATGTAATAAAATTTTACAAGAAAAAGAAAAAGTACTATGAGCCCCACAAATACAGAAAAAAAAAGAAAAGTATGCGGGCTCGATATAAAGATGGTTTAAGACATGATATTAATTTAAATGCAAATTCTAAACTAGTGTATTCCATTATATAAAAATGAATTAACAGTGCTAGAAAATACTATAAAAATATTAATTTACTATCTAGTTAAAAGTAATCAATATATGATGCATCTGGACCTAGAAAATATACAATATGGAGGACACATAATCCCCTCTTATTGGTTGAAAATATCCTACATATGGTGGAAATGATTATGTTAATGTTTTTAGTAAAAATATCAAGGGACACCTGGAAGAAAAAGATACAAGATATAAAGTAAATGATATATGATTAATCTAGACTGAGAAAAATATCTTGTATAGTAGAACACATGCTCTCCTCTTATTGGCCCATTTTTATGCATGTGTTTAGAATGAATATTTTAATATTTTAAGAGTTTGAACCCTTTGAAGTAATCAATATTAGCCACAAAAATTTCAAGACACTTGGATGATTTTTGTGGTAAGTTGTTGTCTATATTATCCCTTCCGCCTTGGCTGAAATTCACAAGAGAAGGAAGACGGAAGAAGGAGGAGGAAGAGAAAGAAGTAAGCTTGAAGGCAAGGAAAGCAAGTTAAAGGTAAGATTTCTTTTCTCATCTCTTTCATTTGGTGTAAGTTTGGTTAGGGTTTTGAAAGTTCTCTTCCTTCCCCAAGCTTCTTATGTTTTGGCCAAGATATGAGTAAGCAAAGGGAGGAAGATTTCATGGCATAAACTCAAGGGAAAGCATGAATTAGTATAGGAAAGCATGTTGGCATGAGTACTAAGTAAGTTGCTATGAAAATTCCCCTTTCTCCCCATAGATGATGATTTCAGCCAAGGCATACTGGGGGGAAAGAGTTGAAATTTCAAGCAACTAACAGTAGAAATGGATTTTTCATACCCAAAATAGCTACAGCCAAGTTTTGGTTTCAAAAATGAACTAAGGATATAAAATATGAAATTTGAAGGGTTTTGTTTTGGCCTAAAGGGAAAGGTGACCTTAGGGTTGGAATTTGATAATTCATTCAAAGGGTCCAAATTAGTCAAGAAAGGTCAAAGGTTTAAAAGGAAAAGCTAATATGAAAGATGAGAAAAAGTTAGGGTTCAAGTGAACCTTAAATAAGTTCATTAAGAATAAGTTAACTTAGCATGATTCTAATGTTGTTTCTAGGCTTTGGAAATGTCAAGAAAGTGATTGGGAAAGAATCCAAACATATGGATTCAAGTTTAAAGAACAAAGGTTAAAACTCCTAGGTAGTATTGCTTGCCTTGCTTTTATATTATTGCACAATGTTTATGCATGTTCTATGAGATGATTATAACTGGCTGCCGATGTCCTATTTTTAAGCTATTATGCTGCCTAAATTTTATTAGTCAACATGGTATTTTACGTTCTTTATGATATTGTGTAATGTTTTCAAATGTTTTTCATGTTATGTAATGATGTAACTACAAGCAAGTATACTACTGAGATGCACAATCTCACCCTTCCAAATGCTAACCATGCTAGGTATGAAGCAATGTATTGAATAATGACTTAAGGAAAGGAGAATTTGATGGGAGCAAAGGCAATGTTCATAATTTTCCAATCAAGTGATGATTATGAAAGCATGTTATGTGAAACAATGTATGGCCAAAGTATTAAGTTAATATGTATAATCAATGATGTATAAAGCCATATGATGTTTGTTAAATGAAATTGATTAATGTTATGAAGATTTAAGTATTAAAGTTATGAATATTCCTTTATTTGGAAATCCATAGTATATTAATGTTTGAGAAAGTCTAAGTATGTTATGTAAAGAAGAATAAGCTAAAGTATGATTTCCATAGTAAGAGGATATGATGAGCTTTATGATAAGTCGTTTTATATAATTTGGCTAAAGATAGAATGAGTTATGGTTCAATGAAGTTAAGAGTTAAAATTGAACAGTTACAAGAAAACTATAAATTTACTATAAATACTATCTATGTCTAAAAGGTTGTATAAAATCATGTAATACTCCAAAAATTTAGTGGTTTATAAGTATAGAAAGATCTATATTCTTTCAAGTTTAATATGCCACTAGTTTGAATGCATTTGGAGTTGTATAAATGAAGTTATACATATTTTCCTAAAATTGTTCTTGTAGAGAATTATTCTAATCCTTAATGGTTCATAATGATACCATGTCCTATACAAGTTAAATAAATGTACAAAATAAATATGTATAGAAAGTAGGCATGCAAGGTTTTCAAATGGTACAAAGAATAAATGAAACAACTTCATGAATTATGAGGAATAAATTTTTAAAAGTCAGAATTTGGATAGAAACTAGAAGCAGAAAATAAATAGTAAACTTGGATGAATAAACTGTACTAATTGGCATGTTTAAATTTTAGTTTCATATTTTTTCCATGAAATTTAAGATGTGAATGATTTTTTAAGTCTTGAATTATAGTGAAATGATTTTTATGTATTTAGTTATGAATTTTCAAATTTTGTTGCGCAATATGATAAACAGTGTATTAAAACAAAATTTTATGGTTTTGAGATTTTTAACTAGTTCAAGTTCTCAATGATCTTTTTTCTCCTTCCAAATGAGGTAGTATTCATGAGAAAAGTGTCCAAAGATAAGATGTGACATACACCCTTACAAGATATGTATACAACACTCTTGGTGTTTTCCACACTAAGACACTTTTACCTAAGAGTAGAAAAAATTTTTACAAGTGGATGTCTCACATAAAAGTGGATTAAAACAATATAGTTCAAGATAGACACTCTAATAGAGAAAGGTGCAACTTTGAATGCTTATAAGACAAGATAATTTATGATTCAACAAAGTTTTGAAACTTTGTCACTTAATAATCCTACCAACCACCTTATATGAGATCCTATTCAACAAATCTATTTAAAGAAGATTACTTTTATTGCCACCAATATTTAAAAAAGATTACTAGTTGTTATTCTGTAAAACATAATGTTCACCTACTACATTAAATATGTCCATCAAAGCTTATACAAATAAGCCTAATAGGATGTATGTATATCACAGATGATAGTTAGAAATATCTCTATCATTGGACCAGCTTATATGAATAAGGCATAGGCCTTCTTTGAACATCAAGCATACTATCAAAGTACTAGAAGTTAGCTAAGCACAATGTACAAATAAACCACTTTGACTAATGTAGCACCCTTGCACCTTAAACCCACTAATAAGCATATTAAAGGAACTCTACAAAGTAAAGAGAGTGAAATCCTAATGAAAAATGGAGTATTTAAACTTTTCTAAAACCTTTCAACCTTAGACAAAATAGTTCCTTTTCAATAAATGGCAATCCATCACCCATAGGCAACTCAAAATACATATGTTGCATGTAGATTGGGAAGATAATACAACCATGTTATAAACATAACATAGGATGGTTATAAGCCAAGAACCATCCAAAAGATTTCTAAGCATGCATAACTTTATAAACAACTAACAACCCATGCTTGACACACGTCATACCATGAACATTCATATGCAACCAAGAGACAACAATCCATACATCATCTAGTCTCTAACAACAGACAATCATAATGTCTAGTTATAAGTAGCAACATAAATGATTACGTATAAGATCATATCAAGTTATAAACATGATACCAAGTGTTACATATCCAACAATACTACACATAGTACTTGACCACTAGTCCCCATAACATCAAACATAAATCAAAACATTGCAATACCAATAAATGGGCTCAACCCAAATAACAATACTTTGCTAGTTCCTTGCCCTCATATGTACCGGAGCCCTCACCTGAAATTTTTAAGACAGGGTGGTGAGATAAATATCTCAGTAACTAAGGTAACTTCAATCATACATCCACAAGATTAAGAGTTATAATCATTAAGAAATCATGCAATGACACAATATAGCAATGTAATACTCCTTCCGGTCTTTTTTATAAAGGCCTTTTGAGAATGCTTTTTTGGTCCTTAATATAAGGGCCTTTAGAAATTGTTTAAATCATTACTTTTTTTTTTATGTAAAATGCCCTTTATTTAGAGCAATTATCATTTAATAAGGACATTTATTAAATGATAAATTTAATAAATTGAAATTTTAGACAATTTTAATGAGGTTAACTATATTCCTTAATATATGTGAAGGTAATTAAAAGGCTCTTATAGAAAGAACCGAAAGGAGTAACAAGTTTCATAATCAAGCAATATAAACATGATACAATCACATTAGAATCCTCATCTGTGGATTTGGTCTACCCTTCTATTACCTCCATTCAAGGTGTAGTTTAAATACATTATTCTTCTTCTATGATTCTTCCAAGCCACAGTTCAAGAAATATAATTCCATCTTCTTTTAGCCCTACATGGCCTTAGTTTAGGGACTTAGATTATATTTGATACTCCACCACCCATTTCTATAATTTAGGGATTGCCCTAACTTTTTCACCTTCTAGCTCCCAGCCAAAGGATAGTAGTTTAGGGATTGACTCACATTACTTTACCACCTCCTACGTAAGACCTTATGTGTGGACAAGTAGGCTTTTGACAATTACCATGTGGTAATAGAGGACCAACTACTCAATTCCAACCTATGCATGATAAACAACAATGTCATGTTTAACAATGCATGCATATATTACATCATGGGTAGTTCATCATTGTCATCATCATCATCATCAACATCATCATTGTCATATATATTCAACAAGTGAGCTATAGTACATACCATTATTGATTTCCTTTCATCAAATCTGGGCATCATAATATGGGGATTATATCATACTATGGATATAATTGAATTAGAAGAAAGATATCAATCCTAATGTGAGTGAATCATGAAGTGTATACTCTATTTTCATTTATCATATATCATACTATGAAAACAAGTTAACACAATTACCTCTACTCTTAACTACAAGTACCAACAACTATAGGTGAGCTAAGAGATTCACTTTCAACACTTGCAAGAGCCACCAATGCAACAATCAACTTGAGAGTGTCTACAAGGCATAAACACAACATTTGAATCACACATGGTGTTAATGAGTGTTAGACATAGTGACATGAATAGGGAAGAATGGTAGGATAAAGAGATAGAGAGTAGACAAAAAGGAGACAGAAAAGGAAGAGCTCAGGGGAGAAGATAAAGAAAATAGAAGGGAGAAAGTAGAAGAATACAAGGGAGAAAGAGAAATCACTAAAAAATTCTTAACTCAATAATTAAAGTCTAAATACAATGGAGCAATGAGACTTTTATTTATAGAGTTCAAATCATAATTCTACTAGAGTCTTAAAATAAAATAACTATTTTTAAATTATTTTAAATCTAAACAAAAGATAATATGAATCCTAATTTAAATAACTAAATCATATGAATAAAAGATAAATTTAAATCATAATAAATTTAAAATAAATTAAATTAAATCAAAAGGATGATCTACAAATCCTAATTAAATATCTTTTTGAAATCCTAATTATTCATTTTCCATCTTTCTCCCATACTTGAAAGAACTTGTCTCATGAGAGTTAAATTCGATAATACAACTCCATAATGATGCCAGATGTAAACAAAGAACTCTATATAGCAATTAGATTTGGGAAACATTTTCAGCAATCAAAATAACAAAGGATGGGATCCAAGCAATGAAACTTTTCTTCAAAGATTCAAGTATTATTCAATTTTGGAAATCCCTTACAAGGAACAAGGTAACAATGGAGAAATGATCAAGTGAGAGAATATTCTGTTTCTCCATAATAGCATCAAATTCCACTATAGGTAGTGTAACACATGAATGCGGTGGCACAAGGATAAGATGAAATTGAGAACTACAATCAACAACCTTAAATGTCACAACTCTATTGGTGTAGATTGTTTTTGTGCTTGTCCTTTCTCTAAGCTTTTATCTTATTCAACAATCATAATATCAAGGTCCTCTTTGGATTATAAGGAATTGTCTGCGGATGGTGTTGCTTTAATCTGCTATGTAACTTCAACCTTTTGTTATGCATTTTCTTTCTTTATACAATACTTATGCTCTTCCTCTAAAGCCTCAAGAGCTATCTCTATAACCTTATATAGCAATCTGAAGGCGCATAGGATGTCTTTTGACAACATTTTCAATTATCAAGTTGAAGGTTCGTTTCATCCAAGATGATCAAATGAACGTTTGAGGCGCTTGAAGGAAGCCATAAAGAATGCATGGAACCTTAGCTCTGGTACCAAATTTATATGACTAGGGAGGAAGGGTACGGTAGAAAGATAGAGAGTGGGCAAAAAGGAGAGAGAAAAGGAAGAACTCAAAAAAAGAGATAAAGAAAATTGGAGGGAGAAAGAGAAATCACTAAAAAATTCTCAACTCAATAATCAAAGTCCAAATAAAACGAAGCAATTAGACTCTTATTTATGGAGCTTAAATCCTAGTTCTACTAAAGTCCTAAGATAAGATAACTTTTTTTAAAATTTTTTAAAACTAAAGAAAAGATAATCTAATTCCTAATTTAGATAACTAAATCCTATGACTAAAAGATAAAGTTTAAATCCTAATAAATTCAAAATAAATTAAATTAAATCTAAATGATGTTCTAAAATTGCCAACAAAATATTTTAAAAATCCTAATTATCCATTCTCCATCACATAGATAAAACCACTAACCCCTAACCTTCTCTTAAGGAAAAACCAAGTAATGGGTGAGATTCTTACTTAAATCCAGAAATCCAAGGGTTTTGTAGCTTCAACAAACTCCAGTTCACTTCCCAACATAAGCTTCCAAGAGATTCAACAAGTTACCAAGCATTCTTAGAGTTGGAGACCTAAGTCTATCATATACCACCAAAATCCTTGGTTTTAATATCGAAAGCCTATCATTCTTAGCACAAAATCATGGCCTTTGGTGGTATTTTTGGTATCCACACTATGGGTATATGGACACCTATAAACCCTAGCCCAAATCTTAGATGAAATCCCAAAATCATTCCAAGAATCAAGAGAAAAGGAGATATGGAAGTGTTTTTAAGTTATTACCTCGAGTTCAATCAATGCAAAATTACTCTTCAAGCTCTTAAGATTGAAACCTTAGCAGAGCACCACACCTTCTTTGAAGAACCCTAAATTTATGATGTGTTTCACTATTGTTCACTATATATAGAGCTTGTGTTGTATGTATATCCTTCTTCCTTGTACAAATATTGACCACAAAATATGCCTCTTTCGGGGTTCTGATTGCACTATACATATATCCCCCTCTTATACAAATATTGGGCTTCCAAAATGGTGAATTTGCTTATGTGGGGGTTGATGTATGTAAATCCACCCCCTCTTGTATGTACATCCCCTTTTGCCAAGACCCTTGTTAGTACAATAGGGGCCTCTTGTACATACAACTCCTTCACTAGCATCCTTATAAGTATAATAGGGGACTCTTATATGTACTAGGGGTTGTTATTGCACTTCCAACACTTCCCAATTCCTAAAACCAATCAAAAAACATACTTTAACATTTGTTAACGCTTCCAAACCTCATTTTAATGGTTCTAAACAAGTTTTAAGGGTAAAAGGTGTCACACTTCATATTTAGACTCATTTCCCATGTATCAGACTCTATTTAAGTCCATTGATGATGATTAGGGACTTGATTGTATAAAATAACTAAAATCAATTTTTTTCATTTCTGGGTACTATTCACTTGGTTAATCTCATTTTACCGACGAACTTTGAAAATTCATAACTAAATCAAGAAAAGTCATATTGAGGTAATTCAAGTCTCTAAAAATAGCTTTAAATATTCTCTATATGAAAAAACATTAAATAGGGAAAATAATTGACCAATTTATAAAGTAAATTTGCATAAATTTCATGATAGCAATGGTCATTTTTAAAATTTCTTATTCTGACCATAACTTTGAAAATTCATCATAATTCACATGAAACTCCAATTTGAGTGATCTAGGTGTCCATGAAAAGCTCTCGTGTCTAGTTTACGACCAGATAAAGCACTTATACATTAAACTACAAAAATTCTAAACAGTACATGAAATTTTCAGTAGTGTCATAGTGGCAATTTTCATCATACAACTTGATAAAATACACCTTAATATGTACATACATGGCCATCTCTTGTCTTTACTTAGCACTTTACATCATGTTAGACATAGATAAACATAATTACATTCATGTAAAGACCTAAAACCATACACATCATTTTTGCAAGGTATTCCAAACAAAACACTAATGCAAGCAAATTTATTTTAATTAAGAGCTTGCTTTTCCTTCCCATTTTCTTCTTGGGCAATCTTGCCATAACTTGGACCTATGAAGTGAAACATTTGAAAAGAGAATGAGATTCAAAGAATCTCAGTAGTTATAACCAAATATGTGCACATTTTATTATACAATTCATAAAAAAATCATTTGAAACCAATCAACTAATTTATGCCAAAAGTTTTGATAGAAATTTCGGCATGGTAACATTCTAAAAATTAGACATCCAAGAGTCATAAAAACTCTCATTCAAATAGCCAACACATCAAATACAACATAAAACATCAATGTCATAGCATGGCATGTTCAAAACATTATTGCAAATAGTTTTAACAACTTTGACATAATTGGTAAAATAACTACCTTTAGGCTTTCCAAGTTCCACCAAACTTTGCATACCCTTCCTTTGATCTCTTAACACTTCTTGGAATACCATAATATCATAAAACAAGGTTTTAAGTCACAAATTGCATGACTTCCTTCATAAAGTACTCACTTTAATTCTAATTTTTCACTTTGTTTTCCGTTTGCATTTTCTTGTACAACACACTTGCCTCCTATTTTAGACCCAATGCATCCATTTTTGGGGTCAAAAGCTTGAAATTACCTTCCTACATGAAACCCTAATTCAGTCTAAAATTGCATAAAAATAGGCAAAAAAATTTCTTCTCTAAACATCAAACAACTTGTACATCGTTACTCCTTAGGCCATTTCTAAGCTTTTCCATGGATTAATTTCATCATAGCTCAACTTTCTCTCTCTAGGGTTAACATGGTTGAACCTTAAATTGAGAGAAAAGAGGAAAATACTCCATGGAAACACTCTCAAACACTTAAATAAACATGCTAGAGGCTATAAGACATTACCTTGAACACTTGTACTTGATGCTTTGTCTCTTGCTTCCTCTTTTTCCTCCTTTGAAAATTTTTCCCTCTCCCACTTCTTAGCTCTGTTTCAGATGTGTTTTGCAGCTAAGAATGGAGTCCAAATGCCTTAACCAAGGCTAAATAGGAAAGATATCAAATAAAGATTAAATCATGGTTAATTTTCATTAACCTTGGATTACTTTTCTATTAAAGCTTTTCACTTAATTCCCTTGGTGTACCATGGCCTGATTCAGACATGTTTCTCATCATTTTTGGCTAAAAATTACTTTAATAAATTTTATGGACCAAAATACCCTTTCACCGATTAAATTTACCCACACCGATTAAATATTTTTGCTATGATCGTCATTAAATTGGTACAGGTTTATCCAAAAATTAGTTTTAGTCCAAAATTATTATCTTGATCCAAAATATATTTTAGTAAGGTCCAATCACTGTCCTTGGATCAATACTGCTATTTTCTGCGGTCTAAATTGACTTTTATCGGGTAAAATATTAATATTAAATCTTAATTATCCAATAAATATTATTTTGACTTTAATAAATTTCATACCATATTCTATTGGACTTAGCTCATTGAGAGCTTCATTTTGACTATAATTTTTTATATTTACAAAAATGCCCTTAACTTGAGATAAATTTTTAAATTTTAAACTTTTGGGTCATTAAATGTAATTTTTTTCCAAAATTCATAAATTTTCTTCATCCTAGACCTGCCACCTTCCTTTTTTTGTTTTTCTCTTTTTTCTTTTCTTTTTCTTTTTCATTTTTTTCTTCCAATTGAGATAATTGATATCTTTGCCCTATTTCATGCAAAATGGTATGTGCCCATTTTTTTAAATTCTTTATAGATTTTAAAATATTAAGTCTTGAACATTTAGTAAAAATTCCAGGATATTACAAAAGGTGTTACAAATAAAATGCAAGTTCTTGGAAACCCAGAAGTTCATAAGCATGAAAATATGAATAAGCATTTGGGATAAACAAATAATATCTTAAAATGTTCAAACTGAGTTTTTGAAAAGCAATCTTATACAAATAAGCTTAGGGTCTTATATGTATAAGACATTTGATACATAAATAGGTCAAATGCTCTCAAGTTACTTAACGTACATATATCCTCCACTGATTGTATGTACATTGAGGCAACATAAAGAAGATGACTATCCTATTGCATGTTCTTGTACCTATAAGAAGGGCATAATGTATGAACAAGTAAGTAGACAGAAAGCACAACATTATGCAACTTATGATATACGAAGAATAACCACCTAGCCTTGTACGAATAAGATAAAAGCCAAAGAAAACAACAACTCAAGGCTAAGTCATTATATGTATATCACCCAAGACTTGTACATATAAGACAATTTTGGCAAGAAAACAAGTTTGAAAACTGAGAGCTAAGTAAAATCTTTGAAACCATGCTAGATTAACATTAATGGTAAGAAACGTAAGTAAGATCAAAACATTATCACCTCTCTACCTAAGTGAAAGAGAAAATAAACCTAAGAACTAGGCCTTTAAGAGTTGAGCTCATTCCTTCCCTTGGTCAATAGCATCCTTTGCATACTTTGCTCCCTTGATATGGTCATTTCAACTTTAGGTGATTTTGAAATCATCAAAACTTAATTTATCTAATATTCTTCTTCTTTTTATGATGATAAAACACTTAAAAAAATTAGTGCAAGGGATTGCTAATTCAAGCTCCCCCTTAATATATGCATAAAAATTTGCAAAATTTAAATTAGAGCATAACAAAAAAATTAAATTAGAGTGCAAGACATAACTGAATTGAACTTTCATTGAATATAAAACAAGTACAAAAAGTTCAACATACATTAGAACAAAAAGATACATATCAGAACAAAATAGATACACAAATAGCATCATATAAAGAGCATAGAACATAGAGTAAAACAAAAACTAGTTTCTCTTAAGTCTAAGGTCCTATCACTACTACTCTATTCCTACTGCTACTCCTACTCCCCCTTTTGTCATCAGCACAAGAGGGATTTCAGGGTAGTTCCTCAATACTGCTATCAGTTGGAATATCCTTCAGGTCTTCATTGATAGAGGCCAGTAGAGCATCAATTTTAGCATGAGACATTTTAGGCATCCTCTTTCTTATTGTTGTCTTCATTCTTATTTTAGATGAGGATTAATAAGGATTTGAAGTAATGGAACAAATAGGCTCAAGATAGGTCTTATGGGGAATAAGAGCATAAAGGTAAGGTACTTCCTCAGGTGTAAGTGTAGACTAGACAACCATGTGAACCTCTTGTACTAGAGTTGAGATGTTGTCCAGAATTCCTTGATCTTCTTCATGAAGCACAGGTGCAACAACAACAAGAATGTCTAGTTTAAACTTCTTTGAAGTTCCACCTTCTATAACCAGTATCTCCTTGGCCATAGCAGTTATATCCTCTATAGTATAAGTCCTTGTATCCTTAGTAGCAAGAGTCTAAAGCATAATGGTCTTTATAGCAGTAGGATTAGTTAAGATATCTTGAGTAGCTATAGGAAAGGATTGAACAGGAGTCTTCACAACTTCATCCTGAGCAAGTGAGGAAATAGGAGAGGTAGATGACTTGGAATAGTTAACAGTAACAACAAAACCTCCCTTTGTTTCTAAAGTCTATTAATTCTCATAACTTCTAGTTTTTAAAGCTTCCTATAACTCTCAAAAGGTTACACAATAAACCCATGTAACTTTTGTAACCCCTCATCTAGTTTTAATTTCATGTCAGTTATGGACCCTTTAAGACTAGTATAAAATGAGGTCTTCTCATTGCGTTTGGCATCAAGGAATAAGAAGTTCTCCATTTTTAGTTGAGAGTATTCTCTCTTTTGAGTTCTGAACCACTAGGATCCTTAGCGAAGGAGGTTCCAGCTCTTATTCCTTGATTTTGAGCCTAAGGATGTGCATTCTTAGTAAATGGTGTTAGGTCTGGTAATCAACATGATTATTTTTGATGATGTCAAATATTGAAGCAAAAATCTTACTTGATATGTTTCTTAGTATTCATTGTTTGCTTGAAGAAAGTTATATTCAATGTAGGTTGTCTAAAGAAAAGGAAGAGTGAGCATTGAAGTGAAGAAATGAATTATTAACTTTATGCTCTACTCAAAGATGAATAAAAGAATGCCCAAGATTTGCTGAATATGATGTTGATGATATCAAGGGAGCAAATGCTTGAAGAAAGCAAAAGACCAAGAGAAAGATGGAGCTCAAGATTGATTCTCATATTTGTTTCTCTTAGGTTGTAGATGGTAAAGCTATGGATGTACTTAAACTTGTTACAATCAATCTTAACGTGTTTTCTCAAATGATACCAAAAGAGAGTCCATGTTTTCAAAGTGTTTTTGAACCTTTTTGATTCTTAATCATTCAATAGTTTTGGCTTAATTTTTCATGCTTCTGGTTTTCTCTTGCTGATAATAGCTTGAACCATCATGCAGAAACTCTTAAACCATCATGTGAAAGGTAGACTAAGGTGATTGTTTTGAAATACTCTTGAACAATCAAGTTGTTCAACTTAAACAATCATCATGCATCATAAAGCTCACTTGCTTTCTTTATTCACACGATCATAGTTTAAGTATAATTCTCTTAAATGTTCAAGTGCTGCTTTAAAAATATGTTTTTTTCTATCTACACATCTTAAATGATCATAAGGTTCTACTTAAATGTTTAAGTTTCTGGGTTTTGCATCTATGAAACTATTAAACGTTCAAGTTACATATCTTAATAGTTTATCATGTGTAGATTTACCTCTGATCATCTTGAGAGAACACGATAAATGATCAAGAAGAAACTATTGAACATTCATTGAGGCTCTATACTTAGAAATCTAATATAGCTAACTAACTTAAACATTCAAGCTGTTCATCTTAAATGTTCAAGTTCTAACAAAGGCATTAAATGCAATTGGTGAATGGCTAGTTCTTCTGAGTAACAGTTATAATATATTTCTAACAGTTAGATTAGCTTGGAAATCTATAAATAAAACCTCATTAAGGCTGGGAAGTAATAGATCTAAGTGTATTGAATGCCAAAATGCTACTACATTGAATCAAAGCCTTATCTATCATACTTTGATCATTCTTTGTGCTTCAATGTTTCTATTCATGCTTCTAAGTGAGAGTTTATCCATTGTAATCTTCTTTTCTCCATGAGAGAGATTCTCTAGGTGAGGTATCCTAAAGGGATTATTCAAGGTTAGGTTACATTGAGGGGATTTGTAATCACACTAGGGAAGGTGTGGGAGAGTAAAAGACTTAGTGAGAAGCTTGAGATGTACTAAGACTTTACAAATGCCTAGACCAAACTTATGAGATATAGTGGAGAAATCTCAAGTGGTGACTTGAGAATTGAGTGTAGACTAAGTGGTTGGACTGAACTAGGATAAATCTCTTGTGTATTTCTCTTCCTTTATTTTATTATTCTTTCCTCTGTTTATCCCTAATTTTTTTCTTTACTTTGATACATTGGGTTGTTCCTCATAAAGGTAAAAATTTTGTAACACCCAATTCACCCCCCTCTTAGATGATTAACCAATCTAACAAATGGGACCCCAAAAAGTGTATTAGGCTTAGGGATGTTGGATTTTAAAGGTAAGGCATATGAAGAAAAACTACGAACAAGTATAGCAGTAACTTTGTTAAAGGCTTTAGTTTATCTCCCTAGCCTATGATTTTATCAAATATCCCATGTTTCCTATGCTTGGATGGAGTCAATGGAGTAGCTAATGCTTAGAATTTGGATTCTATCAGGGCTTCATGTTTTGTTTGAAGGTCATAGTGAATAGAGGGTTGAGGTTGAGGTGTGGCAAGAGAAGTGTAAGAGTGAGACTAAGTAGGATTATGTTTTGAACTCGCTTTCATTAGTCTTTTTCCTTTGTCATCTGTAATCATTGAGGCTTCAGCTTCCTCAACTTCTCTATCTTCTTCCTCTACCTTATCTTTCCTTCCTCTACCAACTTATTTCTTATTCTCTATATCAATCTTCATCCTTTGTGGGGTCTGCTCATTGAATGGCTCAGGAAATTTAGGGTTTGCTCATTGAATGGCTCAAGAAATTTTCCTTTCTTTTCCAAGTAATAAACCTTGTTTGCCTTGAGAATTTTCACAATGATTGAACCATAGGGAAAATTTTCATCAATCTTGCATTTTTGAGATCTTTGTGCCTTGTTAAGAATTATTTTAGCAACATTTACATTCTTCTGCTTAATCATGAGAACCATGGTTTGTAACTCAACTCGAGGGATATGTCCAAAGCTCTCAATCTTAATGAAAATCATCCTCGAAACAATGTAGTGAAGCATCTTGTATTGAAGCTGGAAAGTAACCATTATACAAGCTTTCATACAAGCTTCTTCGTATAAGAGTCAAACAACCATAGAAGCCATTGTACATATATTGATACTACAATGTATGTACATCGAGCTTTAGCGAAGCATAGAGTACAAAATTGATAACACACATGGTGAATTGCAAGAACAAGGTGATGTGCTTAAATGAATATCAAGCTTCCTAGAGAGTGCAACTTTTCTAGAAATGGACCTAAGGTCCTTAAGTCATCAAGGCAGTTACAAATCAAAATCACAATTTAATTATAATAACAGTCAAGACATTCTAAAATTTCAATAATGGACCTAAGGTGCTTAAGTCATCAAGAAATCAAAGTCAATTTACTAAAACACCCTTATCACCAAAAGTTGAAACTTTATCATTTCAAACTTTAATTGATACCCTAATTTCTCCCATTCTTGAGAGAGAATGCAACTTTAGGCAACAACAATGGTAGAGAACAATGACGCCTTCATTGTTGACAGTACCATAACTCCTTTGCACATTGAAAATAAAAAATTTGCTGTTGAGAATTTCTTTGCATTCTTACCATTAAAGCTCACAATTCTACTTCTTGCAAAGCCTACCGTTCTTCTAAAACTAGGCAAATTGAGTACCAAGGTAAGAGGTCATAGAAGTTTTTCGGATATATATGGTAGCTTATATATGTTCATCTTAAAATATTATTAGAAGTCATGGTAGCTTTTGTTTATCCTAAAATCTTGTAATTTGCTTGTTGTAATTGCTAGACATGAAGATGAAAAAAACAAGAGTGAGAGATGGGATTAGAGTTTAAACAATGCGATGATAGATGGAAATTACCTCCATGTGATGAACTGAAAACTTCAAAGGTTTGAGAGGCACATGACTGTGATCACTTCTTTCCAAATTGAGATGAAATTGGAATTAGGAATTTAAAATTAATTCTATTCTTTAAAACTTGTTGATCAACTAGAACAATATTAAAATTAGTTCAATAAACCTATCTTAAATGGAATAGAATGAGTATAAAAGGTTTTAATGGTGAAACATAAGAGTTAAACAAAAAAAAATTCAAAATCATATATATTTTTTACTATGATAAAAAAGTAAAATTGAATGATGAGTTGTGCATATTTGACGTGATAAAACAATAGAGAACCATATGCAATTTCGTGAATTTTTTTACCAACACAATTTATTGAAGTCAAACATTCAATTTTCAATATAGTCTTATGTGTCGCTTTGATGAGTGGGAATGGAGGTGTGAAAAACCAAACCAAAACTTAATACCAAACCAAACCAAATTGAGATTGGTTTATTTGGTTGTTGAATTTAGTTAAGTTAATTTTGTTAAAAATTTAAGTTAGATTGTTTCAATTTGGTCTTGATTTTGAAAAACTTAAATAGATTGAATCGAACTGAATTTTCTATTTTTTTATTTTTTTTATTGAGTCTTAATTTATTATAATATTATGCTTTTGGAGGTTTTTATGCAAGGTCAAGATTTATTATAATATTATGCTTTTGGAGGTTTTTATGTAGTATTTTTAATTTTCTTTCTAATTTTCTTAGTGTTTTTTATAATGGATTTAGATTTCTTAATATTATTTTTCTATTCAATGTCATGAATATTATTATGAATGATGTTATTATTGAAGTCAATATTATTATGGACTTTTTTTTATTTTTATATTGGAATATTTTTCAATGTTATTGAGATGGAATGTTTGAATATATAAATAATTATAAATTTTTTGGATGTTTTGGAGACCTTTGTATTTTTCTAAAGGTTTTGGAAGCTTTTTCTTATTTTTCTTCACAATTTGTGCTATTTTGTTTTAACCAAAGTTCCAAACCAAATTGAAAAAAATTGAACATAATTGAAATATTTTGATTCGATTGGTTTTTCCCAAGCATTTTGGTTCAGTTTGGTTTTTTTTTATGATCATTTTAGTTTATTTGCTTTTTAGACCAAATTGAACCATAAAACCAAATGTACACTCTTCAGTAGGAGACCATTTTTAGCATATGAAGTAAAATATAGTAGGTGATATATTTTTTATTTGTTTAGTAGTTACGGGTGGAAATAAGTTAGGGGTGTCTTAGGTGGTTTGCAGCCTAGTTCATCTAGCAAAATGGTCAAAGTTATAATATCCTAAATTTTTACTGGATATTAAGTAATGTAGAAGGTAAAAATAGAGGATATTGTAAAATGTGTATAAATTATAGGAAACAGAGAGACACAAAAAAAGATGAATAAAGACAAAATGGTCATTTTTCCAAGTTAGACTAGACTGAAAAAATTATAGTTTTGCCCCAAGAAATAAGAATTTTGTGCAATATGGTCCTTAAAAGAAAGAATTTTATGTAATTTAGTCATTAAATTGTGTGGGATTAAAATAATGAATTTAGTCTAAAATTAAATTTAGAACAATCATGTACCAATTTAGTGATAATTACGACAAAAGTATTTAAATAGTATAGGTAAATTTTATTAGTAAGGGTTATTTTGAACTAATAAAATGTATGAAGCAATTTTTGGCAAAAAACTCTCATAAGTGGCATGATTTGTAGCTACAGGACGTGAAGGGAATTAATTCATTTCATTTTAAGTGGATTTTTTATTAAAATTAACCAAAGTTGGTTAATTAACTTGAGAATACTATTCACTCATTTGATATCTCTTCTCTCCACCTTGAGTTAAGTCAAGGCCTTCTTACTCCTTTAGTTTGGTCAGCCAAAATAGAAGCCAAAGAGGGAGAGAGAGAGAGAGCTTGAAAATCAAAAATCAAGAGGGTGAAAAGGAAAGGCATGAAGACAAGTTCAAAGCTCAAGTTGCAAGGTAAGTTGCTAAGCTTCCTATTTTGAGTTCTTATATATTTATAAAAGCTTTAACGGAGTATTTTTTACTCCTCTTACACTTAAAAATTTCGGCCATGTATGTCTAGAGAAAGAAAGTTGGAGTTTTGACAAATCAACAAAGGAAAAGGCCAAAATAGGTAACTAGAAGCATGAAAACACAAGTTAAAGCAAATTTCATAGAGCAAATATTTTTCTACAATTTTTCTCTTAATTTTGGCTAGCTTAGGGTTTCTAATAGAGAAGAAATTTCATGATTTTGACCCCCAAAAGTGGATTCCTTAGGTCCAAAATAGGTAAGAACAAGTGTGTTGTATAAGAAAAAACAAAACGAATGCAAGATGAAATTTTGAGTTAGTAAGCACACTTTGTGAGCAAGGTCATGTAATTGGTTACTTATGACCTTGTTTTATGATGTAATAGGATTCAAAGAAGTGAAAGAAGATCGAATGATAAGTGTGCAAGGTTTGAAAAGCCAAGGAAAGCCACAAGCTAGTAAATTACCCTTTTATGTTCAATGTTATCATACTTTGTTTTTATGAAATTTACGACTATGCCATATGTACGTTTGAATGTTTTGTGATGATATTGCATTGTTGGCTGGTTGATTGAGAGGTCTTGTGACCCTAGGATGTTCATTTTACAAGGTGTTATGTAATACCCCTCATGACTTTGTTTTGGCATTGTGTGTAGAACCGAAGGAAGGCTCAAGTGCAGGAAAATTGAGCTCCACGCTGCGGTGAGAAGCAAGGCCACCGCGGAAAGAGTAAGTCTAGTGGCATTGTTTAGTTGAAACATGGTGGCACCGCGGTGGACTTATCTAAGGCCGCAGCGAGAGTTGAGGATTTTGTTTAAATCAGAAACATTTTGGACAAACAGAAAGAAAGAAATGAAAGGAAGCGACGGAGAAGAACAGGGAAACTGTGCTACGGCTTGTGAGATTTGGCTTTGGAAAGTGATTTTCGGACCTCAAGAGCTTGGATTCACGTTGGTAAGTGATCCCTACTCCTCTCTCTCTATTTTCTTCGATTGAACTTGGGGTTTTTTGGTTATATGTTTGGATTTCCTATTTGGACTGAAATCCACCGATTGAAATGGATGAAATAGAATTAAGGAAGTGTGGTTTGGTGTTCTTGATGCTTGGGTGTGAGTTTTAAAGGGTGTATGTATGATTTGAGCTTAACTCTAGGTTGTTTTTTGTTAGGGCTCTTGGGAATCCAAAGTGTATGAGATTGTTTAGTGCTTGAATGATTCCTAGGAGCTTAATAATGCATGAAAGGGGTGTTGGAACCTTAGGTTAGGTTAAAGTAATTGAATTGTGATGTTTCATTTATTGGTATATGTGGTTAATTGAGGTTTTATGGTGTTGTTAAGGTTGTTTGGCTACTCAGAGAAGATTAGTCGTGGGATTAGCATTCAAGAAAGTTTATGGAACCCATGTGCATGTGATAACGACAATTGAGGTAACCGGGTGTTTGTTTGTATTATATTGTATGATAGTATGTATATTTGTGTATATATGCATGTTTCTTTCATATTGCGATATAAATGTGTTTGTGTGTACTATTTTCTATATACCATGGTATGTACACAGCTAGATAATGATTATGATTATGATGATGATGACATTGATATGATATGACATGATGCATAGCATGACATTGAGATCATGATGATTATTATATGATGATACATGAGCATCACCACATGGCATTGTGAGATTATGATATATGGCAGATTGGGTGATGATGATGTGATGACGTTATGATATATGATAATATATATGTTAGGGAGGATAAGGATAAAATATATATATATATATGTTAGGGAGGATAAGGATAGAATATATACATATGTTAGGGAGGATAAGGATGTAAATCTCCTCCTATGGCCAGGAGGGGAAAGGCACGCAGTGAACTGTACCTTCCCTAAATCGGTGCTAATTTTTGATGGGGAAAAGGGAAAGAGAGCCATGGTCTGAACATTAGTGTTAACTTTGGCCGGGTATACTAATGGGAGGTGAGCTTGGTGATGTACCAGAATCAGTCTTCACTAACTATTGGAAGGGAATTACCTATATGAAATGTCCTGTTATAATGATAGCCCGTGGTTCTAGCTATGTGCGAGGAAGACATGCATTCCATTCATTTCACATTGCATTCATGTGTTGTATGAGTTATATATGTATATATATATATGTGTGTGTGTGTGTGTGTGTGTGTGTGGTTGTCCCCGATTACCGAGACATTGTCTCACACCCCTCTCCTATGAACTAACCTTTCAGGTGATAGTTCTAGCACTAGTTCGGAGAAGATGAGGGAGTAGCATCGGATGTGGGAATACTTGGTCTATGTAGTTTATGTGTAATATGGATCTATATCTTGTGCCTAGTAGGATAGAATGTTTTGTAATGGATGGATGTTGTATGTATGGTTATGTATGTGGAATTATGTTGTATGTGCTGTGTATGCTAGATAGTGGTGTATGTGTGACTCGGGATTTTGAGGTGTTAGTGTGGTAATGTTTGTGAGCCCATGGGTGGCATTAGGCCTTGTTGGTGTGTTTTGGAGCAAGTAGCCCAATTTGTCAAATGGGGTTCAAGGGGGTCAAATCTCAGATGAATAGTTTCTTTGAGGTGAAACCTTTTTGGACTAGTTGTTTGAGTGGCTTTGGACCTATTTGAATGGTCCCGAGTGGTTGAATTACCTTTGGTGGCAAATGGGAGTTGTGAGTTATGAGTTTTGGTCAAAAAGTGGCCAAAAGAGTGTCAGGTGTCCAGAATCTCCATATAGAGTTGGATTGAAGTGAAAGTAGTGTCTATGGATATATTGGGACTAGATTGACTTGTAGGAGTTGGAATCAAGTCAATTGGAGGTAGGAGCATAAAGTTATGCGTGTTGGAAGTTCGCCCCAGTGTTAGAATTTTGCTGGTGTGCAAAACTAGCAGGGAGCGCCGCGGCACCAGAGAGTCCAGTAGTGAGTGAAAAATAGGGGAGGTTTGGAGCCACGGCAGTACTGTAGCGGCCATGGCCCCAGCTCAGATTTTGATGTTGTTTGGCTTGTATTCACTGCTCTAAAGTTTTGGGAGGTTGTTTGAGATGTTTGTGTTATATTTGGTTGGATTTTGAAGTTTGTGATCTAGTCTGGAGGTGATTGGAGGTAGGGTGTTACAATTTTGGTATCAGAGCAATGGTTTTGGGCCATTGTTTCTGCTTGAAGTACTACTTGGCACTATTTTAAATACATAGACTATATTCCTACTGCAATGCTAGTCCAGAACCATATAACTGAATATGTTATTGCTTGTGTGTAGGAAGAATGTCTCATAGAGGAAGACCGAGTAACAATGATCTTATGAGGCAGATGCATGAGATATTGGCTGGCCTCAGCAATCAAGTGAATACTTAGGGGGAGACATTAAATAGGTTGCAAGAGCAGATGAATAGGCAAGAATAGGGTGACGTGAATGAAGAGGCTATCATGTTTGTGGACTTGAATGCAAGAGAGGATGAGAATGAGAATGTGGTGGAGCCTGAGAGAACCCCAAGAGTTGAAAGGAGGGGTATCTCTTCCCAGTTGAAGGACTTTCGGAAGTTCAATCCCCCAGCTTTCAAAGGTACCATGGATGTTTCACAGGCTAAGAATTGGATAGAACAATTGGAGAACATCTTCAATGTAATGGATTGCACCTCAAAGGAAATGCTGCAACTGGTGGCATTTAAGCTTGAGAAGAAGGCCAAGCATTGGTGGAGAAGTATTCTCCTGAGTGTTGAAGCGATGAATCCTTCTATGACCTGGGAATAGTTTAAGGAACGGTTCTGTGCACACTATGTCCCTCCAGCCCTAATGATGTAAAAGGAGGCCGAGTTCCTTACTTTCGAGCAAGGGAATCTATCTATGGATGATTATGTTGATCAATTCCTGGACTTAGCCAAGTATTCTACTTATCTAAATAATTACCCTGATGATAGGTGGATGGCTCAGAGGTTGTTTAAGGGAGCTCATCAAGAGATAAAGGAGCGGCTATCTGTGGTGGAGTTTGTGTCCTTTGAGGACTTATGTGCGAAGATACGTGCCTTTTCCAAGTGGATGAAGGAGGCTGAGGAGCATAGAAGGAATTCCATGATTCGGGCCTTTTCTCACCTAGGACCTATAGGAGGAATCAATAAAGGAAGTGGTTCAAGTAGTGGTAGTAGTTGGTAGCATAGGTTCTAATAGAGGAAGAGGTCGCCATAATAGAGGCCGTAATGGTAGAGGAAGAGGCAGGTTTGGCAGGGATCAGTCCAACAAAGGTTGGTTTGGTAGATGACCCTTTTATCGAGGAAGCTTTAACCAGGCGAGTTCTAGTCAAAGCAAGTATGCAGGAAGAGATTTAGCCCCATCCTAGTACGGTTCATGTAGTGCATCAAATCTGTGCACAAAATACGGGTTTAGCCATGGTGATTGTTCATGCTTAATTTGTTTTAATTGTGGGAAACCGGGTCATATGTCATGGAGTTGTTGGGAACCAAGGCATAAAGATGGATTGAGAAGGCCTACGATGCCCGGAGGAGTCTTTGCCATCACTCGACAGGAAGCAGATGCAATGCCTAACTTGATTAGAGGTAAACTTAAACTCAATGATTACTTTATTTATGCTTTGTTTGACTCAGGTGCATCGCATTCCTTCATTTTTTTATTGTGCTTGGAGATTAGGTATTATGGCAATGGAGTTGCCTTTTGAGTTGTTAGTATCCACATCCACAGGAGTTTAATCAAGAACTACTCAAACTTATTTGAATTGTGTGGTTCATTTTGAGCATCGAAGCACTACTCTAGATCTAATCTGTTTGCCGTTACAAGAGATTGATGTGATAATTGGGATGGATTGGTTAGAGGTGAATAATGCCATTCTCGACTGCACTCAGAAGACTGTGTCTTTGCCTATAAATATCCCTAGTGTTGAAGGGGATGAGAATGTCTGTTTGTCCTTTGCCCAAGCTGACAGGTATATGAGGAAATGATGTCAAAGGTTTCTGGTTTTTTTCTTTATTAATGTAGGTATGAAAGGAGATGTAGAAAGATACCTAGTTGTGAATGAATACCCTGATGTGTTTCCAGAGGAGATCACCAGTTTGCCACCACCATGAGAACTAGAGTTTTCCATTAATTTGGTGCCCACGACAAATCCTATTTCTAAGACTCCATATTGAATGGCACTGTCTAAATTGAAAGAGCTCAAGAAGCAGATTGAGGATTTGTTAAAAAAGGATTTTATTGGACCAAGTGTCTCACCTTGGGGAGCTCCAGTGTTGTTTGTCAAGAAGAAGGATGGTAGCCTGAGATTGTGCATTGATTATAGGCAACTAAACCGAGTGACGATCAAGAATAAATATCCTCTGCTTAGGATTGAAGACTTGATTGATCAGTTGGTAGGTGCCTCCATTTTCTCTAAAATCGATTTGAGATCATGATACCATCAATTGCGAGTGCATGCTTAAAACGGCTTTTTGAACTCGATATGGTCATTATGAGTTTCTTGTGATGCCATTCGAGTTGACCAATGCCCCGACAATCTTGATGGATTATATGAATAGGGTGTTTAGGCCATATTTGGATAAATTTGTGGTGGTTTTTATTGATGACATTCTGATCTACTTCAAGAGTGAGGAAGAGCATGCACTCTATCTTCGGATTGTGTTGCAAGTATTGCGGGATCACTAACTATATGCTAAGCTCAGTAAATGTGAGTTTTGGCTATGGGAGGTGAAATTTCTGGGTCAAGTGATTTCTACAGAAGGAGTAGCAGTGGACCCTAGTAAGGTTGAAGTGGTGTTGAATTAGGAGAGACCATGATCGGTGACTAAGATTCGCAGCTTTTTACGATTAGCTAGATACTACCGGAGGTTTATTAAGGGATTCTCTTAGCTTGTTATGCCATTGACTAGACTCACCCGTAAGGATCGATCTTTCATTTGGGATGGCAGGTGTGAGAGAACATTCCAAGAGCTGAAGGTTTGTCTAATGTCCACCCCAGTGCTCATTATCCTTAACCCATCGGAGTCATTCACAGTTTACATGGACGCCTCTAAAAAAGGTCTAGGGTGTGTTTTGATGCAGCAAGGCAGAGTCATGGCATATGCTTCAAGGCAGTTAAGGCCTCATAAGGAGAACTATCCTACTCATGACCTTGAGCTAGCGGCTGTAGTGTTTGCTTTGAAATTGTGGATGCATTATCTCTATGGCGCTCAGTTTAAGGTGTTCAATGATCACAAGAGTTTGAAATATTTATTTGATCAGAAGGAATTGAACATGAGGCAAAGGCATTGGGTTGAGTTCATAGTGGACTATGAGTTTGCTTTGAAATATCATCCTGGGAAAGCCAATGTTGTGGTGGATACACTAAGTAGAAAGTCGATCCATATGGCCACAATGATGATAAGGGAACAGTAGTTGCTGGAGAGCCTGAGAGATATGAAGTTATTCATTAATGTCCATCTTGGAGTACTAGTAATGAGTTCCATCAGTGTATTAAGCGATTTGTTGAGGAACATTTGCTATGCTCAGTTGGAGGATGACTATCTTTTGGGCATTTGGGAACAAATTAAAATGGCGAAGACCCAGGACTTTGATATTTTGGAGGATGGTATCATCCGGTATCGTGGTCGGATTTGTATGCCAAATATTTCAGGATTGCGAGAAATTATTTTGGAGGAAGCTCATAAGAGCAGGTATACTATTCACCCAGGTACGACCAAGATGTACTAAGTCTGAAGCATGGTTATTGGTGGCCAGGTATGAAAAAGGACATCACAGAGTATGTAGCAAGATGTCTAATCTGTCAGAAGGTAAAGGTTGAACACCAATTTCCTGTAGGTACGTTGCAACCTTTGGAAATCCCGGAGTGGAAATGGGATATCGTTTCCATGGATTTTATGATGGGATTACTGAGGACCTCTTCAAGACACAATGGAATATGGGTCATTATGGACAGGTTAATGAAGTCGGCCCATTTCCTTCCAATTCGAGAGCCTATTTCAATGGAAAAGTTAGCTCAGTTGCATGTGAATGAGATTATGAGGCTTCATGGAGTCCCGATGAATATTGTGTCAGAAAGAAATCCTAGGTTTACATCCAGGTTTTAGAAATCTCTTCAAAAGGCCATGGGGATGAAATTAAGTTTCAGTACTGCTTATCACCCTCAATCTGATGGGTAGACTGAAAGGACAATTCAGACTCTAGAGGACATGCTGCAGGCGTGTGTTCTAGAAAACAAAGGCAATTAGGATCTGTTTCTGCCATTGGTTAAATTTGCCTACAACAACAATTTCCACTCGAGTTTGTAAATGGCTCCGTATGAAGTGTTGTATGGTAGGAAATGTATATCGCCGTTGTGTTGGGTTGAACTCGGTGAAATGAGTCTTTTGGGTTTGGATATTGTGGATCAAACCTCTCGACAAATAGAGAGTATTCATCAAAAGCATCTTACTACTCAGAGTCGGCAGAAGAGTTATGCTGATAGAAGGAGGAGACCATTGGAGTTTAAAGTGGGAGATCATGTGTTTTTAAAGGTCACTCCTACTATTGGTGTTGGAAGATCGATTCGAGCGAAGAAGCTCAGTTCGCGATACATGGGTCCATACCAAATTCTAGAGCAAAATTAGGCTAGTAGCGTATCGAGTAGTGCTACCGCCTAATCTTGCTGAATTCCACAATGTTTTCCACATGTCTCAACTCAAGAAGTATCATTCAGATCCGTCTCATATAATTGATGATGAGGCAGTTCAAGTGCGAGAGGATCTGACTTTTGAGGTCATGCGGTTACAATTTCTTGATGTAAAGGAAAAGCAGTTGAGAAATAAGACCATTAAGTTGATAAAGGTCCTATGGAGTGGCTTGACATCCAATGATGTCATGTGGGAGACCGAAGAATCCATGCAAAGGAGGTATTCAGAGATTTTTGCTTGAGGTAAAAGTTGAAATTTCAAGGACGAAATTTTTATAAGGAGGGGAGAGTGTAACACCCCTCATGACTTTGTTTTGGCATTGCATGTAGAATAGGAGGAAACATGATGGAGGAAGGCTCAAGTGGAGGAAAATTGAGCTTCACGTCATGGCGAGAAGCAAGGCTGCCATGGCGAGAGTAAGTCCAGTGGCGTTGTTCAGTTGAAACACTGTGGCACAGCGGTGAGCTTATATGAGGCCGTGGTGAGAGTTGACAATTTCATTTAAATTAGAAACATTTCGGACGAACAGAAAGAAAGAAATGAAAGGGAGTGACGAAAAAGAATGGAGGAGTTGTGCTAGGGCTTGCGAGATTCGGCCTTGAGAAGTGATTTTCGGACCTCAAGAGCTTGGATTCACGTTGATAAGCGATCCCTACTCCTCTTTTTCCATTTTCTTTAGTTGAACTTGGGGTTTTTCGGTTATATGTTGGGATTTCTGGTTTGAGCTGAAATCCACCAATTGCAATGGATGAAATGGAATTAAGGAAGTGTGTTTTGATGTTCTTGATGCTTGGGTGTGAGTTTTGAAGGGTGTATGTATGATTTGAGCTTAACCCTAAGTTGTTTTTTGTTAGGGCTCTTGGGAATCTAAAGTGTATGAGATTGGTTGGTGCTTGAGCGATTCCTAAGAATTTAATGATGCATGAAAGGGGTATTGAAACCTTAGGTTAGGTTAAAGTAGTTGAATTGTGATGTTTGATTTATTGGTATATGTGGTAAATTGAGGTATTATAGTGTTCTTAAGGTTGTTTGGCTACTCGGAGAAGACTAGTTGTGGGATTGGCGTTCAAGAAAGCTTGTGGAACCCATGTACATGTGATAACGACAATTGAGGTAACTGAGTGTTTGTTTGTATTATATTGTATGATAGTATGTATATTTGTGTATATATGCATGTTTCTTTCATACCGCGATATATATGTGTTTGTGTGTACTATTTTCTATATGTCGTGGTATGCACATAGCTAGATGATGATTATGATATGATGATGATGACATTGATATGATATGACATGATGCATAGCATGACATTGAGATCATGATAATTATTATATGATGATACATGAGCATTACCACATGGCATTGTGAGATTGTGATATATGGCGGATTGGGTGGCGGTGATGTGATGACGATATGATATATGATGATATATATGTTAGGGAGGATAAGGATGGAATATATATATATGTTAGGGAGGATAAGGATAAGATCCATGTAGCTAAATCTCCTCCTATGGCCAGGAGGGAAAAGGCACGCAATGGACTGTACCTTCCTTAAATTACTATCAATTTGTGGTGGGGAAAGGGGAAGGAGAGCCATAGTCTGAACGTTAGTATTACCTTTGGCCGGGTGCACTAATGGGAGGTGCGCTTGGTGATGTCCCGGAATTAATCTTCATGGACTGTTGAAAGGGAATTACCTATATGAAATGAATAGCCCGTGGTTCTAGCTGTGTGTGAGGGAGACATACATTTCATTCATTTCACATTGCATTCATGAGTTGTATGTGTTATATATGTGTATATATATGTGTGTGTGGTTGTCCTCAGTTGCTGAGACATTGTTTCACACCCCTCTCCTATGAACTAACCTTTCAGGTGACGGTTCTGGCACTAGTCCGGAGAAGACGAGGGAGTAGCATTAGACGTGGGAATACTAGGTCTATGTAGTTTATGTGTAATTTGGATCTGTATCTTATGCCAAGTAGGATAGAATGTTTTGTAATGGATTGATGTTGTATGTATGGTTATGTATGTGGAATTATGTTGTATGTGCTATGTATGCTAGATGGTGGTGTATGTGTGACTCGGGGTTTTGAGATGTTAGTGTGGTAATGTTTGTGATCCCATAGGTGGCATTAGGTCTTGTTGATGTGTTTTGGGGCAAGTAGCCCAATTTGTCAAATGGGGTTCAAGGGAGTCAAATCTCAGATGAACAATTCCTTTGAGGTGAAACCTTTTTGGACAAGTTGTTTGAGTAGCCTTGGACCAATTTTAATGGTCCTGAGTGGTTGAATTGCTTTTGGTGGTAATTGGGAGTTGTGAGTTATGAGTTTTGGTCAAAAAGTGGCCAAAACAGTGTTAGGTGTACAGAATCTTCATATGGAGTTACATTGAAGTGAAAGTGGTGTCTATGGGTATATTGTGACTAGATTGACTTGTAGGAGTTGAAATCAAGTCAATCGAATGTCAGAGTATAAAGTTATGCGCGTTGGAAATTCGCTTCGGTGTTGGAATTTTACTGGTGTAGAAAACTAGCAGGGGGCGTCGCGGTGCCAGCAAGCAAGCCACAGTGCCAGAGAGTCTAGCAGCGAGTGAAAAACAAGGGAGGTCTGGAGCCATGGCGGTATTGTAGCGGCCGCGGCCCCAGCTCAGATTTTGATGTTGTTTGGTTTGTTTCCACTGCTTTGAAGTTTTGGGAGATTGTTTGAGATGTTTGAGTTATATTTGATTGGATTTTGAAGTTTGTGGTCGAGTCTGGAGCTAATTGGAGGTAGGGTGTTACATGTTACCATACCAAAATTTTTATGAAAATGTTATGGCATAATATATTCTTATGCTTTTTATTGATGGTTTTTTGAAATGTGATGATAATATGAATGCATGATTAGGTATAACTACTAAGATTCAATGAATCTCATCCCTCCCTTATGCTAACACTGTTTAGGAACACAATATGGTGAAATTGCCCAAGAGGACAAAGGCAAGGAGGAAAAAAGATTGGTGATTAAGATATTAATGCTTCAAATGATTTTCTATTATGAGTTGTAGTGTAAAATCTTATGAATTATGTTAAATCTGTATCCTCATGCAAACATGTTTCTCTAAGTCTTATGTAATGTATGACGTGGTATGAAAACAAGATATGATGATGTAATTAAGTTATGACTTTTATTTTGCAAATTTAAGGGATGAAAATGACCATTCTGACCCTTACGTAGTAATTTTGCTACTATTTGAACAAAATAAGAAATTATAAATAAATATTATATATGCTCTTAAAGTAGACAAATAGAGCTTTGTCCAAAGAGCACTGAATTTGGACTTATATGTGAATTACTAAGATTCTTCAAAGATAGGTCAGAAAATTGGAATTTCAAAAAAATTACCAAATGAACAGTAGATCTTTTCAAAATTTGCTATACTAATTAGTCCAATCATTCTGTTTTATATTTTTTCCATGTAGATATTAATTAAAGTTATTTTTATAGACTTGAATTACTTACATACAATTTTTGTGGAATTAGTTATGAATTTCCAAAATTCGTCATGTAAAATGGAAATTACCAAATGAATAGTGACAACATTTGGAAAAATTTTATTAAGACATTTCATGTGGTTCAAGCTTCCAATTATGAATAAATGAACTTATTTATGGACTAATACTAATACATAGGATAAGAGCCTAAGGTCAGGGTATTACCAAAGTCAGGCTTATAGTTAAACTTATTTAAGTAAATAGGTCTAACCTATTTATGATAAATTTGGCCTCTAGAGCTCTTAGGATGGCCTATTTAAATTATTATATATAATATCATATATATATATTACAACATGTATAATATAATATGTTATATGTATAATAATATACTATACTATAATATAATATAATATAATATAATATAATAGTGCACATTTATAAATAATTTTAGTGCATATTACATATAATAGTGTATATTTGAATGCATATTATGTAGGATAGCCTATATAAATCATTACAACACATATAATGTGTATTATATATAATAATATGATATTATATAATATAATTTTTAATGAATTTTATTCAACTAGTTATAAATAGGTTTTTGAATAGGCTTATACCTAAGTTTAAAAAAAAAAGGTGATAACTTTTAATTTAAAAAGGGTAAAAATTATTTTTTAGGTTAAAGTATATTTTTAATTCTTTAATTTTGTAGTGGATTTTAATTTGGTGATTTGATTTTATTAAGTTTCATTATGATCCTATAACTTTTAAAATGCATTCTAAATTTTCCTAATGATTAACACCATTAAACAAATCAATGGAATATACTGATTATACAATTTTTAAATCCATTTTAACAAGAAGAAATGCCAACTCACTATTAAAAAATATCTATTTATTATTTATTAATATTTTAAAAACTTAAAATAACTAATCACAGTCTTACGAAAACCTAAATTCATTATACAAAAATGAAAAAAAAAAAACTTTGCCGTCGTCATTTCATTCTCCAATTAATTAGATTGCTGCAAATTATTCAACCTTATTCAACTGTGCTCTAATTTAGTAATTATACATCGTCATGCTTTAAGCTAAGTCTTATAAGAATCAGGTACTATAAAGTTGCTATTAATCATTAAATTTTATGAATATGCAAAACCATAGGTTTGATTTGATGTATTACTGAGCATCAGCCCTCTTTACAATTAAAAAAAGGAAAGTTTATCCCAAAAATTCATTATTTATCCTTGAAATTGCACTTCTTAACTAATGTGAGACTCTAATATTCACATTTGAAAGGCATTTAAATTGTATTATGCATAATATTCTTCTTGTTCATCTCATCATACCATAACTTTTGGGTATGATAAAATGCAATACTCTTCCGATTCGAGTAGCAAATTAAGGAGTCGAGCAAGGATATGTAATGGAGGGAGGTGTCATGGTCAAGTGGTAGCCAAGAGATTGGGAGAAGAATTGATAAAGAGGTGGTAGCCCAGAGGTTGTTGAGATGCTGAGTGGCAAGAATGGGCAAATATGTGGCTTTCTTTTTTATTATTATTACGTGAAAGTGATTTTTTAAATTAAAGTGAGCCAGATTTTTCTTAAAAAAAAATAATAGCATTTTCCATTAATTTGTTTAACAGTAGTAAAAATGAGGAAGATTTTGAATACATTTAAAAAGTTATTGGAGCATAATGAAACTTAATAATATTAAAGAACCAAATTGAAACATACCACATAATTAAAGGATTAAATATGCGTTTTAGCCTTTTCTTTTTTTAGTAAGGAAAGAGAAAGAAAGTAGAATTAATGTAAAGACTAGAGATAATCAATTAAAGGAAAAGAAAATTGGGTTTTGGTATGAAAAAATCCAAATATTAAGTTTTTGGTACTAAATTTAAAAAATTTTCTATCATGACTTGTAAATTTTCTATCATCGCTTAGATTGTAAATATTCTATTATCATTTGGTACCAAAAATATTCTATACTAACTTAGAAATTTTCTATCCCAACCTAGAAAAATTCTATCTTGACCCCAAAATAAGGTTAATTTTGATCTCATTTTTTAAATATTTTGATTTTTTGGTCTTTTTTCCCAATTCTCCCTTAAAGTAAAGAGATATAATTATACATCAGATATTGAAAATGTTGGCCTCATTATATATGATTTGGAGACTTTGTATTAAACAGAGTACAAATAACATGGTACATTAATAGTATCTAAGGATTTCTCTTTCCAATACATCATGTTTTGTTAAAAATTTGTTTGAATCTCATTTTAGTTATAAATATAGTATTGAACAAATAATTTGTAATCATTCTTCTTTTTTTTCACTAGTGACTCTATCACCATTCTATTATTTGTTATCGCATTCGTAAACGATTGCATGCATAATCTTGTAGGAGCATATGGCTACAGTTTATTCATATGGTAGCCATTGTCATATGTGGTATTATCTAGGAGTTTTCAAATAGATGTGCTTACCACGAATTCACATTGCATGCTCATCAGGGTGGCTCTAGTGAACTTTGGTGAAATATAGATCATCCAATTTTAATATGAATGGTTCAGATTTAAAATTTTTTAATTTTATTTTTTTAAATGATAATATTTTTTTAAAAAAGTGACAATTATAAAATTATCTTTGTTTTAAATTCTACATCTAATAAAATAAAAATATATTAAAAATATAATAATTAAATTAAATTAAATCTGGACTATCTAGTTTTAATATGGATGGTCCAAATTATGATGAGGAGATGGTGCTCTTCATATTTGATGAGCACCGAATGTGAATTTGCTTAATTACCACATGCCATAGCATTATGAATTTGACAAAATTAAATCACATAATTAATATTAATATAAAATATAAAAAAATATAGAACAATTCACAAATTGTGAATAGTGCAACACATTTGGGACTCTTGCAAAAGTATAGAACCCACTCTAATTATCTAATATATTGAAGAAATTTACAAGATATCACATTACAAAATACATACTAAAGAGTCATATTTAGAACAAAGCTTTAATTTACATTAATTAATATATAACAAATTTGTTTTAAATGCTTTTTTCTTGCTTAGTGAATGTGCTAAATATGTACTAATTAAGAAGTACAGGATGGAACAATCCCAAGGACTTGAGGCTTGATGTTCTTGCATGTAGCAATGGTAGAAGTCCCATTGAACTTGAGATTGATATTAGTGAGTTTCACCTTCTCACATGGCACACTATTGCTACAAATAAGAGTAATTCCTACCTTTGTTGCTGAAGTGCCCCTAATGTTGTTGAAGATAACTCCACTTATCTTTACTTTTGATGCAGTCTATAGTAGCTAGCTCAAAATGCATAGAAAGGGGAAAAAGAAGGAAAGATAATGAAAAGAAGAAAAAAAGTAGTTAGAAATATGTAGTTATATTAAAAAAATATGGATACATATAGAATAAGAGATTTATTAGGACTAGACACATATCCAAAATGATATGCATATCATATTCTAACATTTGTAACACAAGCATCTATCATTTGATAAATTTCAAAATATTTTGAAATGGCATTGATACATTTGAAAATGCTTTGAAATAAATACCTGTTTTGAGCACTGATTCCAAGGACAATATTCTTGGTCTATGATCACGGGATTGGTGACATTAATCATCGCAATATTCTCAAAATGCAAGCGATTAACTGGGACTTCTATTGAAGTACCTAGCCAAGTCTTGATTCTCACACCATTGTCAGTGTTATTGAAAGTGCAATTCTTTACTATCAAACCCTTTACAGGTTCCTCATTTTCATACTTTCCAAGGCTTCCAACGCTAATGCCATGACCAGGTCCACATCTCACATTCTCAACACTTGTCTACTTCCATCACCTAGTGAGATACAGTCGTCTCCTGTTTCAATGTTTGAATCAAGAATTGTTACTTGTGTTGATTTTCCAATGTGTATGCCGTCTGTGTTCAAGCTTTCTGCTGGAGTTTCGATGGACAATTTGGTGAATGTAATATTCTGGCACCCTAGAACATTCATATGAAAATATTTGCTGTCTTTTGATGTTATGTCTTGAATTATCGAATTGTTCACATAGCTGAAAGCAAAATTCTGAAAGGAGTTTAAAAGAAGAAAGTTAGACTTTTTATATAACATGCATGTTTGATGAAAATCTTCAAACATTAGTTGTTGAAAACAATTTATAAATAACTAAATTAGGAATTTCTTTAGTATAGAAGTAGAATATGTAAGTCAGAATGAGAAAGAGGATGTTCGGTCTAATGAAGTCCATACAAATCAGTTTCATTTTCTTACTCCTTTTCTTGTTTACATTTTTTTACTATATTCAAGGAAATTTACTCACTACATGATCTTTTATCTTATTTTATCTTAAAATGTACTCTATCATATCATTGTTAAAAAATTATACACTTGATATGTTTTAATTAGAAATTCCAAAAATGATGAAGATATAAGGAATTCAAACCACAATTTTGTTGAGTGGTAGTGAACTTGTGGATGGGAAAAATCATATTAAAAGAGTTTTCTCCTTATTGGGAACCAACCTAACCTAAACCTAAAGTAGTTTTTTGTAAAAAAAAAGTAGAAGAAAATATTGAACAAATGCACATGAAATTCAGAAACGTGTATGACTTATTACTCACCATGGCAAGTATCTTGCAATTCCAATTTCGGGCACAATTATTTTGCTTCCAAGCCATTGCACCTTGACCATCAAAAGTTGCAGCACCAGATAAGGCAAAGGAATCAATGAATCCAAATTTGACCCATTGATTGTGTCCGTTGAATTGGCTAGGGTTTTGTGGTGCTACAATGTTGCCCTCAACATGAAGCTCAATAGGAGCCATACAAGGACCATTCATCTCTATTTGTCCCAAATTGTATTTACTTTTAGGCACCAAAATTTTGCTTGCTCTTCTTGATGCACATGCTGCTTTCCATGCTTTCCCCAAGCTCTTAATCAACAACATTAATATATATTCATGAAATGAAATTAAGAACAATAACAACATTTAGTTTTTCAAACTGAGAATTCAATATAGAGATATACTCACTTGGGTTAGATCTCCATTTGGTGCTCCTCCATATTTTCTTATATCAAAGACCACAGGTTGATCTCTCACAAAAGACAATAGCAGTAAGAACAAGGCACAACTGGAAGTTATGCTCAATTTTACATCCATATTTATTTTCCTTCTTTGAATTAATCCTGTATAGATCTTATATGTTGAAGAAGAACAAAGCTTGCCAGATTGGTATAAGGTGGTGAAAGCTATAAATTACCAAATAATCAAATTCTTAACTCCTATTTATTTTTCTTTACACAAGCTTAATCAAAACCTATTATTCTTTAACCATTTGGAATGGAATGATTAAAATTTTCCCAACTTTCCAGATCTTGTTTCCAAGCAAAGGAACAAGCTCTAGGACTTAAAAACCATCAATCTTCAACCACTTTTGCAAGATGATTAATTTGGGAATTTAAATGCATTTTGAAAAATTTAATCCTCAAGAATGTTGTTCAAAAATAGTTTTTCACATTTTTGAGAATCTTTTTTTATAATTGTTCAAATATATCGCAATCAACAAATTAAGCATACTTAAGAATAGGTTGATTATTGGATGTATATATTTATATGCGGTCATTGACGATTTGATGCAAGATAGTTTATTTTGTTTTAGCAAATTTCTTTATATATCATAAATAGTTAAAGATCTTTTAACCAAAGACCATCCCCTTGCTACAAAATTATCGCAAACCCATTCCTAAGATTAATGATTTAAAAGAGAAAATCGAGACATTTCTTTCGGTTCTATATTTACCCAAAAAAAAAGAAAATAGCAAGAATAAATATAGGGAATTGAGAGAAAGATTAATAAAATGTTTCATAATTTTAAGTAACCTGTACTTTGATTGCATGCATTTGTATTCTTAAAGAACATGACAAGTTTAGAGTCTTCCCATATAATTTACATACTACAGGATAAAATACACCAATACACAATATCAACAATCTTACAAGAAAACCCAACTCTTTTAAGCAACTTATCTAAAACTCCATTAAAAGCAATCATGTGCTTTCTCCATATCAATCTTAAAATTTTCATTAAGTGAATCAACTCCTATGCAATAAGAATATTCTTAAAATTGTGTCTTCCAAGGACAAAACTACATAGATTTGGAGAGTCTATAGTTCACATGAATTCATTTGAATTAAGGCGCACTATTTTGATAGTTCCATACAATTTTATATTCATTAAAAAAAATTCACGATCATTATAATAGTTTGTTAAGTTTAATATAATATAAGTTTTGATGATAACAAATGTAGAGTAATAAGGAACAAATACATCATATTTGTATAGTATATATATTATTCCTTAAAGAAGTAAAATATGCATTAGCATGTATTTAACTATGTTTATAATGCATATATCATTTTATATACTGATATATCTACTGTGCTATTATGATTTATAATACAAGTTAAATGTATAAATTGGACTAATTAATTGGTTTGTAAGTGTAATACATTAAGTGTAGGATTGTTCAAATAAGAAGAGTGAGCATTGGAATAAAGATCTGAGAGTCAACATCATGTTTCACTCAATGAAGAAGAAGAGAAATGATGCTCCAAGAATGGAAGATCAGAAATGAGCATACCAAGAATGGGAATAATCAAGTGAAAGTAGAGTTCAACTTTTGAAGACCTAGCTATTAGGTATATTTTGTTTTCACTTAGGTCTTGAGGTGGTTTAATCTTTGAATTTTACTTAATCTTATTACCATATGTTTTAAACGAGTTAGATTAAATAAATCTGATGTTAGCATATGTTAGAATTGAGAAATATTGGCTAACAGACGAATTTTGTGTTTGACTTATGTTTATTTTGTGCAAAATTTAAACTTTGCTTAGTGAAATTCGAAGTTATAGAAGTTTTATCTCTAACAAATGAATTTCAGTTCTGAATTTTGAATTTCAGGCTAAGCATTGTTAGTGAAAGCATGCAAAATTTACATAAAGCTTAATCAAAATTCAAATGTTAGTGAAGTACAAAATGAGTTCACTGTCACTACCTTTAATAGATAAATTTTAGACTTCAAAGTGTGAATTTCAAAATGAGAACTTATGAGTCTCGTTAAAGCATGTCTCTGACAGATGAACTTTACATTTCAATAGTAGAATTTTGAAGAGAGAACTTTTGTATCATCTTAAACGTGCCTCTGACAGACAAATTTCAGCTTTTGAAATTTGAATTTTGAAATGCATTATGAAAAATTGAGACAACTGTTCAAATTTCAACAAACGCACTTCCAATATGAAAATTTGCATGAACTAACATGGGTTACTTTGGTAAACTCAAAATTCAAATTTCACTTTGTGATAGATGAATTTTTGAAGTTCAACGTTAAACACATAACTATGCTGACTTTGTAAAATTCGTCTAGTGAGCCTTGAAATTTGAATTTTGGTATGTCAAACGCATCCAATGCGGTTGTTAAATAGCTCTTTTTGCAGAGCAACAGAACTTATGTCTAATGGATAGATCTTGTGTCTAGCGAATAATTAAGCCATAAATATATAAATAGAACCTCATTTGAACTTATGAGTGATGAAATTAAGAGAGTTTGTGTTAAAATGCTACTTTAATTCATAAAATCTTTTTGTATTAGCATTTTTAGTTAAACCTACCTTAATAGAGTGAGTTTTCAATATATCATCTACTCTAAAAGAGAGTTTCAATTATTTATTCATTCTTTTCTACTATTTTTTGGGTAGAATCTTAGTATGAGGATAACACTAAGGGAAATACATATCTTATAAGGGTGTAGGGAGAGTAGCTTCACAAGTACCCGGATTAAACTTATGGGATATAGTGAAAATCTTAAGTGGTGGGTTGGGGATTGAACGTAGGCCAAGTGGTTTGAATCAAACCAGTATAAGTTTATGTGTCTTGCTCTTCATCCACACATTTCATCTGTCAATTTCTTTACACTCTGTTCATCCCTATTCTACTGCATATTTGGTGAAATTGAGTTACGCTCCAAAACGGTGAAAATCTTGCATCACCCAATTCATCCCCTCTTGGGTGACCAGCCATATCTCTAGACTTTAATAGTGAATACTATGGATACTAGAAGATAAGGATATAGATATTTCTTCAATTCATAGACCTAGACATCTGATCTATCATTAAGAAAGAGGACTTTGTGCTAAAGATGATGTAGAATGACGACACATACAGAGAGAAGTCAAAAGAAGAATGGAACGATGAAGATAAAAAAAGAGTACTACTGAATTTCAAAGAAAATACTCCTTGGTCAATTCTATTTCACAAGATGAATTCTTTAGAGTGTCAGATTGCAATACAGCAAAGGAAATGTGGGATGCTTCAGAGATTGCTCATGAAGGAACTAAGGGAGTCAAGGAAAACAGGCTCAACTTTCTTATAGCTAAATATTATGTTGGAGTATGTGTGTGTGTGTGTCAAAAGAGAAAACTTAAAGTCCCACATTGCTCAAACCAATGAAGGCCTTAGTGTATATATATATATATATTAACATGTGTTTATTGGAGAGCATAATGGTCCTAGAGGAAGAAGTAGACTCGTGCGCACAAAAACAGGCCTCTACAGTTGAAATCCATTGATTTTCCCCCTATGTTCGAGATTATACACTGTTTTGGACATTTTTTGCCATTGTTGGAAATTATTTTTTGGAAAATACAAAAAAATTTAAATAGCCTTCTAGAAAAGCAATATTTTTAAGGCTTCAGTTATGAGTTTATGGCGTAAATATTTCTGAACATTGGTCATCTATTCCTAGCTTTGATTAACTGGTATTATTTGTTTTAATTCTCCTTGTTGGAAACTACCCAACATTCAGAAACGAGGTCCAACATTCAGCTGCTTCTGGCGCTATAAATAGAGAGGCTCAATTTGAAGTTAAATGCACCGAGCTCACGAATATCTTTGGAGCTTTCCTCTTCCTCTCTGACTTCTTCTAAGTTTATAGTTTTCACTATTCTGATTCCTGCTTATTGCAGAAGGATTCATTTGATCCTGGAGAGTTGCTAACTTGTGCTAAAATAAGGCTTAAGGACAATGTCCTCGGGCACGACTCGAATCATTATTTTTCTAACAATTTTATGTATCATATATAATAAATGAAGCCTTCAAGATGATTAATGGTAAGTCTATTAAAGATTTCCAAATTCATTTTACTCATATGATTAATCATTTGGCATCCTTGGGAAAGAGTTACACACAAAAAGAACAAATATGCAAAGTACTCAGAGCTCTACCCAAAGAATGGCAACCAAAAGCGACAGCTGTTGAAGAGACTAGAGGAGCATCATATCAGTCTGTCACTGCATTGTTTAGGAGCCTTGCTGAATATGAAGGAAAACTAAACCTTCTGTGGTAGCAGCAAAATAAAGAAAAGACATTGATGTTCAAAGCTACTACATTACAAAGCTCAGAAGATGACGATACTGATGATGAAAGTGATGATAGTAGCATCGGTGATAATGAGGAGAACAAGCTGAAACAGTTGACCATCAAATTTGGTAGATTCCTCAACATAAAAAAAAGGAGTTTCAGAAACAAAGCACTCTTGCAATGCTAATAAACTGAAGTACTTCTCAAAGAGGTAAGGAGGAAGATATGTAGAGAAGAAAAGTGAAAAAGCCAAAGTGGCATATGCCTCTACAATTTGGGGCAACAGTTCAGATGAAGATGATGAGGATACCTATTCGTGCTTCATGGCTAAGACCAATAATGTGGTATCAAATTCTAACTCTGAATCTGATTTTGGTTATTCTTTCAATGAATTGCAAAATACTTATAATGAAATGCATGATGAATGAATTAGATTAGCAAAAACACTTGCACAAAGTAAGAAGAAAGTGATTTCCTTAGAAAGTGAATTACAACTGGAAAATAATGTAAATGAATTACTTAAAAAGAAAATAATTGATTTGAAAAATATCTATGAAATACACACACACTTCCTCTTGTGATTCATGTGATAAATTAAATAAGGAAAAAGAGGAATCAACTAAGGTCATAGCTAATTTCACCAAAAAGAATTATGTGTTTGACAACTTGGGTGTGGACTATATGACTAAATTGGGTGATGCAATTGATGCTAACCCCTCAAGATTTTACTGCTATCCCATTTCCAACTATGCTGAACGAATTTAATGTTGAGAGAAAATCATACTAGAAACAAGTAGTAATAGGAGAAGTAATGGTTGAGAGGAGATTGTGGAATTACTTGACATTCTATAGTCGGAAGTAAGGAGTTAGACATTTCATCAACGTAAAAATCCCAACTATGACAATCGTCTTCCCCGAGTGATAAATCTATAGCATGTCTTACATCAAAGCAACATACAAGCTAAATCCAAGATCTATTTCTTTCAAACATGCATAACAACCCACAACTAAATCTTTCAGAGAAATTAAAAAAAAAACTCATAGATGGTGCAATGGAAGAGTGTGATAGAGATGAAGGAACCACATGAACTTAGAAAGTCGTGAAGGTGCAAGAGCGAGAGAGGAGACTGCCACAAATTGATGAAGGAGGAGGATGATAGCCATGGAACCAGAGATTTCATCAACTTGAACATTGCAATGCACAAAGCTGAGATTTGGAGCTTTGGTGTTGTTGTGGTCGTGAAGAATTAAAGCAACAAATTTGTAGCTGAAGGAGCTGAGAGGTAGAATTTAGTGGCAGTGAAAAGGAAGAGAGGAGGAGGGTGGAGGGAAGGAGGAGAAAGGCAACAATGACTATGATAGCTGTGGAAGTTTTCAAAAATTTCTGTTCAATTGATTTTCAAATTTTCCAGATTTTGTCCCTTTTTCTTTGAAACTCCATAACTTATGCTATACTTAACCAAATAGGGTAATCATGGTCTTGCTTTGAAGCTTACGGATTTCTCTACATGTTATTCATCAAGTGCTTCTTATTTCTCACTATTTTTCCTAAGTTATCATCTTGTTGAGCATAGGTACATTATTAATACCTATTTCATGCCATAAACTTGGAAATAATAAATTGCTCATGCTAAAGCCATAAACTTCCACATTTTTTTATTGTAATAAATTTCCACATAAAGCCTTTTAAAACATAATATCTATATATATAAAATTAGGATCCCAAATCACACTTCCTGAAATTTCAGGCTACCACATAGGATGTTCAAATTTTATGTATTCAGGCTACCACATAGGATGCTCAAATTTTATGCATCCATGTAGGACCATGGATTTCTCTCCTCCAACCACGTGGATCAGTATACTTTATGTATGGCTCTAATTATTAATGTGCGAGATAGCCAATTAATAAGGCTCTAATTACATGTTCAAACAATTTTAAATTCAACTTAATTAATATGGCTCTAATTATATGTTTAAACAATTTTATTGGACTTTTTTTACAATATTTGTTTACAATTAAATTATTTGTTCATTTATTTTATTCAAAATATTAATTATATATATATAATCAGAGTGCAAAGGCACAAGTTCCTGACATTATATGCTGCATAAAGGATGATGTATTTTCATGAAGCCATGTGGGATCCGCAGAATTCAGTGGGTAAATTCAATCAATTATTTAATGTATGTTAAGATGAAAACATTCATTTATTTTTTTTTTCAAATGTTGCTTTGAAATATATATATATATATTTACATATAAACAAAATGCAAAAACATATATTTTAGCAATTCTCTTAAGGCACATAGGATGTATAAATTATGTAAGTGTGTTTTTAAAAAGATGCATTTACTAAATCGATTAATATTATATAATTTATATAATTAAAAAAATTAACATGCATTTAATTATAGATTTGATTCTCAGGCCGAAAAAAATTATAGATTTGATTGATCAGTATATATTTAAAGTTATTATTTATTTTATTTCATGAAAAATGTTATTTATTTTCCAACTTCACATTTCAAATTGTGTCACCTGTTATAATCATATTAAATTAATGATTAAATGACATTGATCCTTTGAAACTGATTTATGCAATTATGAATAATTGAGTGAATATACTAATAATCAATTTATTTATAATTTGGCTAAAATTTGAATATAACTCTAGTATTGTCCTCTTTGACCCTCATACACACTGAAGCCTGACCCCCTCATGTTAGCTTTCCATGCATATTCTCTCTCTGTCCCTCTTTATTGATTTATGGTTTCTCTATCTCAAATCCAAGGAAACATTAGCAGCAGCTTCGCTAATGGTGTGATCAAAGGGAAGTTTGGGAACGAATACTAAAGCATAATGTAACATTTCCATTTTTCTATATGTATTTCATAGCCAGATGATGATAAGAAATAAAATGAAATTGTTTTGGTTTAATTTATAATGTTTTGGGAAGCTTGAGAATTTAATTAAATAGATTTAAGGTCCAAAATATCATAAAAATGCCAAAAAGGAGCTTCAAATGGCAAAATGGTTATTTTGCCAAAATGTAAGGGCGAAATTGTTATTTTACAAAAGAAAAGAGAGAAAATAATATTATAATATACTGGTGTAGGCTAGAAGTATAAATAATACTGGTTATGTGGACTTGGAGAGAAAAAAGTATAGATACAGTAAAAGACCGGTCCCATATGAATAGTATCACATATTGTTCTTGGACACTCTTCCCATGGATATTGCCTCATTTAGAATCATTAAAGAGGCTTTGAGAACTTTAGCTAACTAAAAACTAATTTTGTGCACTATTTATCACTTTGCGCAACAAAATTTGAAAAATTATAACTAAATGCACAAAAATCATATCACTATGGTTCAACTTTCTAAAAATCATTCACATTCTAAATTTTATGGAAAAAATATGAAACTAGAATTTGGACTCAAAGATAAGTACAATTTATTTATCCAATTTACTAAGTTCAGTAAATCTTTGCTTTCATTCATAACATTTTAAAAATTCTCAGTTATCCTCATGCTCCTCAAAAGATTCAAAGTACTTTAACATTATTCTTGAGAAACACAATAAACTATTCATGTAGCCTAACAGATGCCTTAAGAAGACTATTGACACACTTTATCATAGTGTTCATATTTAACTATTGGCACGCTTTAACTTTCATACTTTCTTACTTTCTAGTATGTCATTCATCCAGAAATTTCCCTAATTTAAGCACGCTTAGCTATGAAATGCTAAGGGCTCCTACTGCACTCATGCCAATATTAGACTTAGAGAATGTGGCAATAGGCTTCCTTCTAAACCATAACTCATCTGTGTAACCTTTAGGTAACTTACTACTTTAATTTTAGGGCATTAAATCCCTAGCTCATACTGCTTCTTATTACTCTAACTTTTGCTAGCTTAAAGGTTCCATTTACTGCTATGCCTTATATATAAACATACACCTGAACCTTGTACTTTGCTTATCTTATCATAAACTTTGAAATCTTTCAGCTCTCTGTGAGTTGGATTTAAATAATATTAAGGTAGTGGTTACTAACTCTTTACTCTTACAACATTTCTGCTTTGTTTGTTCTTATACATAACTTTCTTAGTTATTCAGCCAATGTTACTTAACGATTTGGCACTTAAGAGAAACTTCTCAACCCTTCAAAAGTCTCTTGCCAGCCTAGTTAGAGTTTAACTCTTGACCTCTCACCATTACTCATTCTTGCTCAATTGGGCTTCACCCCAAGAGCCACCTCCCTTTACCTTGCCTTGGCAACTTTCATTTGATAAAGGATTTCATCTCTTTGCTCAATTGGTCTTCTTCCCAAGAGCTACCTCCCATCTGCCTTGCCTCAGCTACTTTTATCATACGAAGGATTTTACCTCTTTGCTTAGTTAGGCTTCTCCCCAAGAGCTACCTTCCTTTTACCTTGTTTTGGTAGTTAATGGAGGATTTCATTCATTGTGAGATCTTCCAGCCAAGAACTCTCTCATAGCTAGATTTCATACTAAGCTCAACAATCAACTATCTCAAGGTTTTCCAGTTCCTTAATTACCTGCCACTATGTTCACCTTTCTTGGCTCACACTTCATACCTTAACATTCCTCTCAAGCATTTCTCTGTTTAAACAGTCAGTAAAACATTTAACTTATCATTAGCACCTAGAACACTTTCAGGATAGGCAAAATAAAAAAAAAATCTTATTCTACAGTCTAGGAGGAGATTATTTGCAAAAAAGCTAGTTCGTGACAATAATCACATCAATGTCAAGGAAAAGCATACAAAACAAATTTACTGTGGTGCTTATTTAGACAGACAATGGAGATTATTGTCTTGTTTCCCATTAAGACGTTCACATGTAAATTATTCAACAGTAATTTCCATACCTAACTTCTTAGCACAATTATAACATATAAAAGAATGACTTGCACATGAATCATACCTTCACTGGTGTCAGGTGACTTACAAGTCGTATACTGGGATAGTACAAAAACTCTCCATTTTGCTTGTGGTCTGGGATTGGTCATCTCCATAGTATCATCACAGGCATAGTTTCCAGGCTTTTCACACTTAAAGCATACATTCTTTTTAGCTAACATGGCCTTTTGCCATGAGCCTTCTGTATTTGAATGGGAGCTGGCTTGCTTTATCTACCTCCTCTGCTCTTTTGCCTTACTTGAATGCCTTGATATTCCGAGGTTACTTACTCTTACTTACTTTCCCTTTCTCCATAGTTTTCTTACTATTGGTAGCTAGAGGTGCTAGTAGGCATACTTGTGATTCAAACTATTCTCAATGATTCTACTCACTTCAACCAATGAGTTAAAAGTTCAAATCCGCATCAGGGCAACCTTTCTCTATTTACTGGAACTAGGCCCTCTATCCGACTCTTCTGTCTTTCTCATTCATTACTTACCACTAGAGGAAAATTGAGTATTGAGTCAGTTAATCATACCTTTATTTCATATTCATTGATTGACTTATTCTTACCTTGGCGGATCATTATAAATTCTGCTTCCTTTTCATCTCTTACAAACTAAGGAAAATACTTCTTATAGAACTGTTCTAAAAATATTTCCCAAATCAATGGAGTGCTCTTTGTCTAAATAATTTGCTCTGTGTTTCGCCATCATCATTCAACCTCATTTTCCAACATATAAGTTGTCATTAAAGGATTTGTAGCTTATTTTCTTGAGAATCTTTTCAGGCTTATGATTCAATCTTCAGCAACTTGCATATCACATCAAGTCTACCATCAAAGGTGGTGATTGGTACTTTCTAGTTGTGAAATATCATGTCGGTAATTGGTGTAGTCACCAGATTACATTACAGCTTATCCCATAAGAACTTACTAATTTACTTGAGATTGCTTTGGTGTGAGCAGAACATTAAGGGCTCTAACTTCCCTCTATTGTCTATGAGCATTAACTATCTCTTACAGTTTCTTAATAGTCTTTTGCTACTATTCTAGATAATTAAGGATCATCTACAAGGGATCTGGATTAAGAGTAACCTCATTTACTACCACAGGAGTCTTTTGAGAAGTTTACACCTTTACTTTTGGTCTTGGTTTAGCACTTTTCTATATCATAACCATCTTTATCTTTCATTTAACAACTGTGAATAATAAATTGCACTTAGCAATAAACATTAAATACTTCTTTCATTATATCTTGACCCTTGATCTTTCTACTTTATCACTCTTAATTAGTACCTTGCTGCCTATATACTTAGTCAAAAATTATAGCTATACATCATTATACTTGGGCTTATGGGGCTTAAGTACTAGTGTCAAACTTATCATTACCATCTGATATCTCCATTAGATCTCCTCTAGATCCTCCTCTTCTGAGACTTTCCTTGTCTTAGCTTTTTCTTCATGATAGCATTCTACCTAGAGAGTGAAGACAATGACTCCATCTTCCTGAGTATGAAACACTTAACCTTGAGGAAACTCCTTGATACAATATAACATCAAGTACTTGTTCAACCCATTTACTTATAGGGGGCCTATGGTTATGATGCTCTCTTAAGAATTTCTTCGCTTCTAATTTGGTACCTAAGAAAACTAGAACCTAGACTTATCTTCTAGATCTATCCTAGCATTCCTTAAATAGTTATGTCAATCATTTGGATTTGGAGTCCTTGGTTTAGTTGGAAGGAGCTATCCTTCTCTCTAAATGATTTAGCTAGCCTAAACTTACTTGTCATAACTCATGGGCTAACCAACCTCTTCATCTAGAGGAGCAACTGCTTACTCTAGAGGGACTACTACTATAGGACCATTCCCTAGGTCTAGGTAACCATTCCATTCTGTGATCACTATATGGCTATCATTACCAGAATTCATCTTTGATCCTACGTTTCCTCCATAGGATTTTGATTAGGCTTAGGCCAATATCCTACATCTGGGTTGTTAGCCATTTCTCTTTTCTAACTTACATTCCTTTAAATCATACATTAGTTTCCCCATTAATTCTTTTCATAATTATCATTTATTCATTACTGGCTTCTTACATTTATTACTGAAAACATTTCACCATTAATCTTATGTCATAGGTGGGATACTTGCTTCTCTTACTCATTATCACACACCTATCATCACATCTCTGAGCTACTTTCTAATCGGTAGCTTGGCATCCTAGAAAAGCCCTAGGCAATCATTCATACTAGCTACTGATTAATGAGATTTCATATCTTTCTAAAATTGTCCTTGGTCATCATCTTTCAGAGAACTATCAGAACTGTATGCCTCAATAAACTTTCTCATCATCTCATTTGTATTAGAGGTCTACTGCAACTTTATACTTGGTCTACTATGACTATAAGATCTACTGCGATATCTGAAACCTACTAGATCCTCTATGACTCTATATTATCTCTTTACTAATAGGATCTACTACGATATAACTCTGAAAAGATTCCAGACCTAAGGGAAATAAATCGGTAAAACATCCTCAATTAAACGAGCAACTACCATAAGCTATTCTCAAGACTAATCTCTTAAGCCACTAAACATTCTTAGGCTAGGTCTTTGTAAGGAATAATACTTTACATAAAAAGGGGAAACTATAACTAAAAGGATTACCTTCCTCCCTTGTTGCAAATATTTGCAAAACCTTCGGCTCTAAAATCTTGAACCTTTGGCTTTAATACCAAAAGTATCACACCTCATTTTTAGATACTCTTCCCATGAATATTGCCTCATTTAGAATCATTAAAGTGGCTTCGGAGAACTTGAACCAATTAAAAACCTCAAAATTTTAAAAACTTATTTCGTGCGTTATTTATCATTTTGTACAGTGAAATTTGAAAAATTATAACTAAATGGGAAAAAAATCATATCACTATAATTCAAGTCTCTGAAAATCATTCACATTCTGAAGTTTATGGGAAAAATATAAAACTAGATTTTGGATGTGAAGATTAGTACAGTTTATTCATCAAATTTACTATTCATTTTTAACTTCTAGTTTTTGTCTGAATTCTGACCATAATTTTAAAAATTCATATCTCCTCATTCACTAAACTTTTTCATGAAATATTTATACCATATGAAAGTTCTGCATGTCTAGTTTTTATAAATATTTATTTTGTATATTCATTCAACTTGTGCAGAACATGCATATTTATAAAGTATCAAGGATCAGATTTATTCTTTACTAGAACTGTTTTAGGAGAACACATAACTCTGATTATGTAAATCCAAATACATTCAAACTAGTGGTATATTAAACTTAAGACAACTCCAAAGTCAACATAGTTTTAGACATTTTGCTATCAAGCTGTTTTTACTTCCTTTAAACCATAACCTCTTTGATTCTTTGCCAAATTATGCATAGACTGTTTTGGCATAATGCTTATCATACCTACTTACTAGTGGCAATAAACTTTGATTCCTTACCCCTTATGCTATTCATTTTTAAACATTTACATTATGAATTGCTAGCAAGGAAATCATTAATGCTTTACAAATTTGACTTTATAACATTACTCAATTTCATTTGATAGACATTTTCACTCTTCACATAATTTCATATAGTATGACATTACATTGGTCATACATGCCAACTTAATACTTATTAGTCATATAATACATAACAAACTTTATGACCAAATCATCATCATCATATATAATCTTTGCATTCACAATAAACATGCTTCTCTTCAATCCTCCTAGCCTTGCTTTGGTCTTCAACATATCATGAAACACTTAATCATTCAAATTCAAAGGTTGCTTCATAAGGAATCATAAACCCTAAAAATTTCATATAATATATCTTAAACCTTTTCTTGATTCCAATAGTTGTTTTTAAGGAAACCCACCATGAGTAATTTATTTTTAACATCAAAATTATGAAAATCCAACTCCTTCCTTCCCTTTTACATTGACTGAAAGAAGGGCATCAAGAGGAAGAAGTGATTTTCACTTATTTGCTTCCAAATTCACCCAAACTTAGTTTTCTTGAACTTTATCACACTCTCTCTTCATTTTCATGCAAGAAAACATTCCCTTTCCTTTCCCTCACACATGGTTAAGATTTAAACTTAGGGAGGAAGAGAAGAAAACTCTAATAGATCATGCCAAACTACTCAAACTAGCTTGAAATCCTTAAAGGTCAAAGATAGAAATTACCTTGATTCTTGTTTGGTTTTCTTCCTTCCTTTTTCTTCTCTTCTCCCTCACATATTCTCCTATCTTCTTGGATGTTTTCAGCTGCTTTCTCTTTCCTCTCCTTATGCAACGTGTAAATTGGCTAGTGGAGGGAGTTAAAAAAGTCAACTAATCATGGTTACTTTGCTTGGTTACCAAATAGTTAACCATTAAATTTCCCTCATTTAATAATTGAATAAAGCAATCCCATGTGCTGCAGCTGGTCACACCACTTTAGGGAAGAAATGTTCAAAATATTGCATATTTTTCCTAGTCCAAATATCTTTTGTGCTGGTTACTTTTCACCTAAACTGATAAAGTCACTTTTGAAGTATTTTATCATTTTATGGATATAGGATTAAAGTAGTTTTGTATCTGTGTTTACTTTATTATCCTATATTCTAAAATATATGTGTTGGGTTCACATAACTTTCCTTTCACTTTTTCTATTTTCGTGGGGCCCACAATATCTTTACTTTTGCAATATGATTTCTATTGCATTTTGAAATCAAATTTCCTGTAAATTGATTCCGTTAAGTCCAATGTATTATTTTATGGGGTTCAGCATGTCATAAGCTTCAATTTAACATAAATGTTTAGAAATTAGGAAATTACCCCTAACTCAGGGTACAAATGTGTATTTTCATTTTTTTGGGTCCTTTTTTGTAATTTTCCAAGGACTACAATGCCAAGAATTCTCTTTCTTGGGACTTAAATATAATTTTTGAATTTTACTATTTTGACTAGGAAAATGACCTTTTCACCCCTTTTCATATTCATTGATGTATCTCATATTTTACCTCAAGCTTATATATTTTATGATATTTAGCAAATTAGAGATGTTACAAATAGTAAATGTCGGGGAAAATAAATGGTAAAAGATAAGTAAGACTAGTAGACTCCACATAAAAAAATAAAGAGAAAAAGATAATGGGTCCCACGGATAAAGTAAATAGAAAAAATACAATATATAATAGGAAACCTAGACAAAAGTACATAAACCAGATCCAAATTGATCTGCAAAAGTTGAAAGTACAACCTTTCTCTTGCCTCACAAAAACCGAAAATGGGGGGGGTGTTAGTGGACAATTTTGCCCTCTATACTTCTCTCTCACGATCTAAAATATCTTGGGGTAAAATAATAAAGTAACTCAAATATTTCAAGGATAATCTTGAGCCATTGGATCAAATTGCAATCCAAAGTTCCAAACTCTCTCAAAAATTCTATAAATAGAGGCCTTCCCACCCATGTCTCTTTATTCATTTGGTTGGAAAGATAGTAAGGTAATAGAGAGAGAGGGAGAAAGTGTGAGAGTTAGAGAGAGGGAGTAGGTCGAAAAGAAGAAGGAGAAGGAAGAAGAGAAGAAGGAAGGAAGGAGAAAGAAGAAGCAAGGTCTTCAAGGGTAAGTCTCTCCTCCCAATCTCTTCTAGTGTCTTTCTTTATTCATTTAGCTTAAGTTAAGTTAGGATTTGAAGCAATTTTTTTCCTCCCTTTAGTCCCTCCCTAGTTTTAGCCAAAGCATGAAAATGAAGGCAAGGGAGTATGTTTAATTTAGCTAATGGTTAGGATGAGTTTAAGGGCTTGCATAATGTCTACAATGCATGCTTATATGACTAAAGTTTGAAGTTTTACATCATGGATTTTATGAGGCCATGTTTTCGTCTACAGTGATTGATCCATGGGGGAAGAATTTTTTCATAAATCTAAATGATTCCAACAAGTTTCTAGCATGCAAATTAGCTAAGAAAGGTTAAGAGATCAAGGATAAAAGTGATTTGCAAAATGTCAAGGATTAGGGACATTATGTATACTAAGCTTCCATTGAGATAGCGTGATGTTTAGTGAGTTCTATTGATGTTGTTAGGTTCTAAATAAGTTAAGGAACTAACCCAAACCAAGAGGGAAGTAAGGTTGAAAGGTTAAAGTTCCAAGGTAGTCTCTTGCTCTTGCATGAAGTTATTGCTTAATAATGTTTTATATGTTATTATAATATGCAAATGATGTCACGCTATTATTATAACTATTTTTCATGAATGGGTGGTTGTTTTTATGATGAAAGCTAAGCCCTAGATGTCATGTTTTTAAGTCATTATGTTGTCAAAGTTTTGTTAGACAACATGGATATTTTTAAGGTTTCATGAAAGTATGTTATGTTTTCTATGTTTTCAAATATACTATGATAACATATTGGGATGTACAGAGTTGGCTATTGAGATCTCCCCAAATCTCACCCCTTAGTTCCCCAATTATAGAGCCAAGTCATGTTATAGGAAAGCATGTGGAGCATGAAGAATGATTATGATAAAACGTTGCTAGAAACTATTTTTGTTTTGTAAATGAATGAGTGTATAAATCCAAATATATCTCTAAAAATTCATTGGTTTATATGGATGGATAGAGCTATGTATTGAGAACAATATGGAATTGGTTTGAATATATTTGGATTTATACAATAGAAATTAAGCATGATTTGCCAAAACTGCTCTAGTGAAAGAAAGTTCTGACCCCTGATGGTTTATAATGATGCTCTGTCCTGCATAAGTAGAATAAATATACAAAATAAATATGGTTAAAAAGTAGACATAAAATCTTTCCAATGATGCTAAGTATGCATCAAAAGGATCTGTATTTACAAAATAAATATTGTTCTATCTTCTTTTGTTATGTCCTTGCATGTTTGTGTCTGGTTGTGGCTAAAGAGTTTTAGGATGTTACACCTTTCACCTTTTTTATCTTTCTCCTTCTTCTCTTCCCATTAGAGGCTTCTACTTTCTAAAACAACAAACTCTCTGTAACTATTTTTCTTCTTAAAACAACATAATATGAAACTAATGGTCTCTTATTCTTGGCTCCCTCTTTCTCTCATTATGCTTCAACACTTCCTCTTAGTGGGTTCAAATTTAGAAGAGAGATGAGAGAATTATATGGATTTTACATAGTGTTATACAAAACAGGGGGCATCTAACCTTACTCACTTGAACATAGGTCTACCTCTATATAGGCATAAGTTGATTTTGCTTACATTCGAGGACAGTGTGGCTTGACCATGACACTAACTCTATGTAAGACCTCATTTGATTTACTGGTGAATCCAAATACTCAAGTCATTCACACTATTACCAAAAGTGTTTTCTTTCCCGTGAATTCCTCTTCTCAAGAAATTATTATAGCAATCAACTTGCCAATAATACATTTAACTTGTTTGGTCTATCTTTCTATCTATAGGGTACCAAAAAAATCAAGATATGAACACAAAACATATCGTAATAACATTTCATTGACAACACTAAGATGATAAAGCATATAACAATAAATCCACAATTTTATATAGAGTATACTTCTCTATGCACTCATTTTTCTCTAATTATATTATATACAATTAGTCTTTTTTGTCCAAAAAAAAACTATTTAATTGATATTTTTTAAGTATGTATGATTTGGTCAAACCTAATAAGCCATTCATGGTAAATCCTTAATGTGAACGATAAAAAGTAAATACATAGTAAGACTACAAGGTTTAACATGTGTAATATCCCTATTTTCATATACATTGGATGATTACAAAATGTTGAGAAAGTACTATGAAATCATTTTGAAAAGATTTGCATTGCCTAGGGATGTATAAAAGCACAAATAAATAAGATAAAAGGCTTAAAGGAGCATAAAAGACCAAAAATGAGCTAAAAATGGCAAAATAGTAATTTTACTAAGAGTAAGGGCAAAATAGTGATTTCAAAAGTAATAGAGAGAAAATAATATTATATTACTCCAGTCCAGGATAGAAAAAACGCTGGATACAAATTATGTAGGCTTGAAGAGAAAAAAGTACAAGTACAGAAATATGTGGGTCCTATGTAAATAGTAAATACCGATTGAGTAAAATGAATAGTAAAAAGTAAGCATGATAAATGGATCCCATATGAAAAAGTAAAGAAAAGAAGGTGATGTATTCCACAAATAAAGTGCATAAAAAATACAGGATATAGAATAAAACCCAGATAAAAACATACTACACATAGCAGATTGGATCTGTAAAAATAGCATATAGTATTTTCTTTCTCCTCCCTCTTTCTTGATCAAATTGACCAAGGGCATGTAGAAGAAAAATTTCTCTCTCATCTCTGTCTCACAAAGGCAAAAATATTAAGGGGCAAGGGAAGAAAATGACATAAATTAATGAAAGATAATTGAGGATCTTTGAATCAAAGAACAAGTGGATGGTTGGGATCAACTCTTTTTGCCTATAAATAGGCATGACCCTCTCCTCCCAAATTGCTCATTTTCTCCAAGAAGAGGCAAGGTTAGAGAGAGATAGAGAAGGCGTGAGAGATAGAGAGAGTATGTGAGGCCGAGAGGAAGAGAAGAAAAGAGAAAGAAGGAGGAAGGAAGGAAGAGGAAGAAGAAGGTGAAGGCTAGGGTAAGGATTCCAAGTTTCAGGGTAAGCCTTTTCTCTTCATTCTTTGAAGCTTATTCAAGTAGGAAACATGTAGAAAAATGAAGTTCTCTTCCTCCTCATGCATGATGTTGGTTTTGGGCCAAGATAGGATCAAAGGAGCCATGGACGTTGTATCAAGAAACTAATGTTAGCATGAAGTTTGTAATGATGATTTAAGGCTAGATTACATGTTAAAATGATATTGCAAATTTGGGTTTTTCAAGGGGTATGTCTTGGCCTTGAAGGGATCATGACCTTAGGGTTGAATTTTGATGAATCTAATGGTACCAAGGAGTTCCTAAGGTCCAAAATAGTAAAGAATGACCAAGGAATCAATGATAAAAGTTAGTATGCAAAAAGTTAAAGTTTATGGCCACTTATGCATTCTTAGTTTTTCCAGTGTGATAGCAAGTTATTCATCAAAGATTATTGATGTTTATGGGTTACAAACAAGCTAAGCAAGCAAACACAAGTAAGTGAAAGATATATTTAAAATTGAAGAGGTTAAAGCTCCAAGGTAGTATCTTACTATATCCTTATGTTATTGCACAATGATATTATACATGTTTATATGCTATTAAACCATGCCATGTTGTTGTTTTGACTATTTTGATGATTGGTTGGCTATTTTATTGATGAGGGCTAAGCTCGAGATGCCCTGTTTTTAAGCCATTATGCTGCTAGATTTTTGTTAGACAATATGAAATTTTTACATGTTTTATGATATTGTGTAATGTCTTCAATGTTTTAAATATGTTGTAATAATGCATTGGCATGTGCAAGTATAATACTGAGATTCCCTAATCTCACCCCCATAGTTTCCCAATGATAAGGCCAAGTCAAAACAAAGGAAAGAATATTGGCATGGAGGAATGAGTAAGTTGGATTGTTTTGTTAGAACTGTTTATGTCGGTTTATACTATCTGCTTTGGGTTATTGTATAAATTTGAATATTGCTGCAAAAATTCATATGTTTGTATGTATGATTAGAGCTATGTCCTGTGAACAATCTAGAACTATTTGGCTCCATTTGGAGTTATATAATAGAAGTTAGGAATATTTTCCCAAAACTATTCTAGTAAGAGTTATTTTAGACCACTAAAGGATTATGTTTGTATTTTGTCCTGTAGGTACATAATAAATATACAATGTTTATATTGTTAAAATTAGACACACAAAGCTTTCTAATGATGCTAAGAAAACAAAAAGTGACTCTATATATTATGAGATATGCTTGCCTAAAGTTATAGCTCAGAATCTAGAAGCTAAAAATGAATAGTAAAATTTAATGAATAAATTGTATGAATTTGAATGATAACTTTCTTACTTCATATTTTTTCTATGGAATTCAAGATGTTTATGATTTCTAGAAACTTGAACCATTAAGAAAGATTCTTGTGCATTTAGTTATGAATTTTCAAAGTTTATTTTTCCCATGGAATTCAAGATGTGTATATTTTTAGAGACTTGAACTATTAAGAAAGGATTATTATGCATTTAGTTATGAATTTTCAAAGTTCACTGCATCATATTATGAATAGTGCATGAAAACAAATTTTAACAGTTTTAAGTTTTCAATTGGTTCAAGTTCTTAAGAGCCTTTTATTGCACATAAATAAGGCAATTTACATAGGAAAGGTACTAAAATATAAAATTTAACAATATAACATAAGCAAATTGAAATATTCAAAAAATGTGAACTAATGTTTCTTTGTTTAAGCTTTATTATGGGGAAAGAATTTACACTACAATACTCAAATGCTTATTCTTAAAGGACTATAATTACTCATCACCCTATAATTTTTTAGGGGACACAAACATTGAACTACACTCTTGAAAAAAAACAAAAAGGCCTTAAGAGGTAATGGTTATAGAGTCTTAAGGCTTGCTACAAGTGAAGGAGCCTTTCCAGTGATTATAGGCTTAACATTAGCACATCTTGCTATTGGAGGAGCCCCATTGAATGCAAGATCAATGTTGTTCATCTGCACATTCTCACACAGTTTCTCTTTACTACAATTCAAAGCTATTGCCTCTTTATTCGCTGACATCCCCCTAATATTATTAAATGTGACATTGCATATCTTTATTTTTTATAGGCTTAATTTGTTAGAAAGATAAGTTCAAAATAAACCACAAGAATCTGTTTTTTAATGAAAAAATATATATAGAATGATTTTGAAAGTAAGATTTTTTGGAGCATTCATTCCATGGAAAGTACTCTTGGTCTATGATGGTTGGAATCTAAACATTGATCATGGTGGTATCCTCAAAATGCAAATTGCAGATTGGAACAATTCCAAGAACATCAGGCCAAGTCTTAACCCTAACACCATTAGCTATGCCATTAATTGTGCGATTCCTGCGGTGAAGCTATCAATGGGTTGTTCATTAGTGAACTTTCCAAGGCTTCCAACACTAATGCCATGACCAGGTCCACAATTCATGTTTTGCACTGTTATTTGTCTATCTCAATCATCCAATAAGACACAATCATCTCTGGTACTAATTTTGAAATTGATAACACTGATATTGGTAGATCTAGAAATGTGGACTAATGTTTCATTGTTCAAGTTTAATTATGGAAAAGAATTTACATTGCTGTACTCAAATACTTATTCTCAAGGGACTACAAGTTACTCATCACCCTACTGCTTTATAAGGGAAGTATATATGGAACTATACTCTTCAAAAAAAACAAAACAAAAAGGCCTTGAGAGGCAATGGTTGTAGAGTCTCAAGGCTTGCAAGAAGGAGCCTTTCCAATAATTATGGGCTTAACACTAGCACATCTTGCTGTTGAAGGAGCTCCATTGTATGTCAGATTAATGTTGTTCATTTGCACATTCTCACATGGTTTCCCTTTACTACAATTCAGAACCACTGCTTCTTTGTTCGTTGATGTACCCCTAATATTCTTGTATGTTACATTGCTTATCTTTATTTTTGATGGACTCTATAAACAAGCCAATATTGGATGATAAGTTCAAAAGAAAAAAAAAACACAGAAAGATGTTATTGAATGAAAATAGATATAGAATGAGTTTGAGAGTGACACCTTTTTGGAGCATTCATTCCATGGACAATACTCTTGGTCTATGACGATTGGAATCTGAACATTGATCATGGTGATATCCTTATACAACAAATTGGAGATTGAAATAGTTCTAGGAACATCAGGCCAAGTCTTAACCCTAACACCATTATCTGTGCCATTAATTGTGCAATTCCTGACGGTTAAGTCATTCACAGGCTGCTCATTAGTGAACTTTCCGAGGCTTCCAACACTGATGCCATGCCAGGTCCACAATTCACGTTTTGCACTGTTATTTGTCTGTCTCCATCACCTAATGATATACAATCATCTCCAGTACTAATTTTGGAGTTGATAACATTGACGTTGGTAGATCTAGCAATGTGGAGTCCATCGGTGTTAAGGTTGTCCCCTGGAGCACTCACTGTAACGCGTCGAATGTTAAATTAGTGCATGCCAATACGTTCACATGAAAGTTTTTGCTATCCTTTGATGTTACCCCTCGAACAACCGAATTGTTAATGAAATTGAATGCAAGATAGTGTTGCCATGTCAAAAGAAATCATCACTTTGTTAGTGCGTTATGTGAAAGGAAGCTTTAATAGTAATTGAACCTTGACATCATTTTGCAGTTTTAATAACGAACTGTGAAAATTAAGAAGAAAATGGAAATTACATACCATGGATTTTTTGCATTTTTTGTTATTGCCACACCCTTGTTTCCAAGTAATGGCACCTTGACCATCAAAAGTTCTAGAACCTGATAAGGTGAAGGAAGAGAGGTATGAAAAAATAACCCAGGTTGCTACGCCTTTAAGGTCTTCTGGTTTTTGTGGAGCTTGGATTGTTCCATCAACTTTAACCTCAATAGGAGCCTTACATGGTCCTATGAATTCCTCTGCATTATTTAATTTGAATGTCTCTCTTGGAACCATAACTTTGCTTGTAACCTTTGATGCACATGTGTCTTTCCAAGCATTTGCGAAAGCCTTAACATCCAAAATAAACAACAAAAAGTTAAATTAAAGCTAACAATTTTGAATTTTATTTTTATTAGTTCTGCAAAATTGATTTGATATATATAAATGGACTCATGTTATATCTTCATTAGGGACTCCACCATATTTTATTATATCAAACATGTTTTGTGCAGTAGTAACTGATGAAGCTAGTAACAAGAAGAAGGAACATGTTGTGATACTCAATTTTGGTAATAATAAGACATTTTGAAAGTGTCTTTAATTTTGTTCTTTGCTCTATTGATGGGGATGGGGATTATGAATGAGTGTAGCTTGATTAATGGAAGTAAGTATTTATGTGTGGTGAATGATGATCTAGTACAAGACTATTTATTTTGTTTTAGTAAATTGTGATAAAAATAGTTAAAAATCTATTTAACTAGAAACCATCCTCCTGCTACTAAATTTTCGCAAATCCATTCTTTGTTTTTAAGGAAAAACCCAAGATTTTTCTTCAATCAATATTTTTGCCAAATAAAAATTGAAACTAACAATTACTAATAACCATTGTTCTCATGATCACTTGCATGCATTGTTAATCCTTAAAGAACAAAACAAGTTTTATTTGCTACTAGTTAACTTGTGTTATCTGTGAACATTGGTCTAGAAAAAAGTTACCTCTTCACACATAAAGGAGGACTAGTTGGCTCAATTAACACTAGTTGCTCGAATCATTGAATAATCTTTTTCTAAAATGAGATTTTCTTTTTTAGAAAATCTATCATTGGGTTAGGGGTTCTAATTGCGAAGGATACACTTGTAAAATTTTATTTCATTTGAACATTATTTTGCACTCCAACAACATATAAAAAAGTTAAACAATAATAACATATTTGTTATATAAAATATTACAGGGCATTGAGCTTTTTAAAATTCGGTTCATAAAATCAATGTGGTAGATATTTCTAATTCAAAAAATCAAACAATCAATATACCATAATAAAAACAGAATAAGAATCACTGTTTCTTTAATAATTAATGGGGCATTTTGTTAATTTAAAAATATTACATATTAATCAATATGCTTTTGCAAATACCGTATCATATAGAATAATAGTAAGCATTAAAGAATTTTTTTTAATATTCAAATGTAAATAACTATTTTTTGCACTTTAAATTAGCATAACTAAATTTTCATTCAATGTTTTATATAAATTAAAATGATATAAATATACTTATATAACACTAGATATAATTAATTATATTTATATATATGTTATTTATGTAACCATATCATATCAGATGATCATGTTTGGCTTTATTCATTTCATTTTGAATCAATTATTAATATTGAATAACAAAAAGTAAGCATTATGGTTAAATATCAAGTAATCAATATCCTTTAAATTTTGAATTTTTTATTTTGGTTTAATAAATATATCTATTTTAGCATAAATAAATTAAAAATTTATAAACTTAATTCTCTTTCCTCATCTATATGTAACAAATCTTTTTCTTTTTTTGGCCAACTATTTGTAAGAAATCTAAATCTTGAGATAACTGATCAAAATATACATAAAAATATCAACGTTGTTATGAAAATATTGGTGAATCCAAACTTTAGCCCTTTATCATGTATATATATAAATACATCATCCACCTATGCTCATATATAAAGATCATAAATTTTCCTTCTATCTTATTTTACTCTTATTTCTATTAGAGCCTCTGAAAAACATCCATAGTAAGTTAGCAACACTTTTCAAAGTGATCCCTTAACAAGATATTCAGAGCATGAAAAGGGACATAGTAAAGCAAGTTTTGTACATACGGATAGGAAAAACAACATTGTAGCAAGGCGTAAACTCTATCCCTTTAATAGGATTTCAAACCCCACAAAAGCCTTCACTATCCTGCCTTCTATCCCATTGCAAATTTTTTAGACATATTTCATATTACAATATATTTTATCGCGACATGCAATCTTTCCTATTTTTTCAATATACAAAAATATTATAATAAATAGATGAAAACATACCTTGAGTAATAATCGAATCCCATGTAGCGGGACATCGTAACAATATTGTGCATAGGGCTAGAAAATGCAACATTGTATCACGGGCAACTCTATCCATCTCTTTGACTAGGATTTCAACCCCTCCAACACCCTTTACTATAACTCTATCTAACCTGATGCAAATTTTTTTATATATTTGATTTTAAAATGTATTTTATCAGATAATGTAATCTTTCATTTTTTTACTATGTAAAAGTATTATAATAAATAAATGGGAAACATCCGTCTAAAAAATAGACAGATGGAATGATAATTGAATCACACACAGGGAACACAATTTACATATTAAAATTTATAAATAGTATAATTATTTATATATTAATTATATGATAAACATTAAAACAAAATAATCCAAAAACAGTAATTTTCAAAATTTTTTTTCCAAATGCCTCATTTACAGCTAACACTTAAATTGGAATATTATCTTGAGGAACGTGGAAGGCTAGGAAAAATAGAATGATGAAGATTGATCCAAAAGAAGATCTATTTTATCATGTTTAAGAAATGTAGTTAGAGATTCAGAATTATTTAAAAATTTCCAAAATTTTAAAGAAAAGGTTAAATTTATGTAACAGCTTAAAGATTTGTTTTGTAGGTTTACATGTAATCTCATAAATTTAAAATTCTAGAATTAAGGGGAAAATGTTATCATATTCTAAATGTGAAAGTATATATTGAATCCCTTAACTTTGGAGCAAATTTCATTTTAGTCCTTTAACTTTTAAAAGTTTTATTATAATCTTTTAACTTTAAAAATGCAGTAAAAAAACTATATGAATTTAACACCATTAAACAAGCGAACAGAAAATTTACTTAAATTTATCTAATCACTATTATTATACATCAATTAATATAATAATTATCATTATCATTTTTTAGACTCAAAATAAATAATTAGTACCTTAGAAAAATAAAAAAGTTAAAAAATATGTTAATTTAAGGCATTAACAATTATAACCTTAAAATAATTATTTTTAAAATATTTTGGTAAAATGTTTAAAATTATTATATTAAAATAAATAGTTTTTATTTATTTTGTACAAGTTGACAAGTTAAAAAATTTAGCTTGAGAATGTAAAGTATAAAAAATAAATATTTATTTTTTATGATAAAAATATTTTAATGTCCGAAAATAAATATTTAAAACCTAAAAATACAACTTTTGATTTTAAGGATGTGATCTTTAACTTCTTCCCTTAATATATTTTTAAAGTATAAAATATTTAAGCTTTAAAATTATTTTGCTTTTAATGTTTATATTAATTAATACATAATAATATTAATGATATGACTTTTAAATAGGTAAATTATCATTTTTCGTTAGTTTATTTAAGTGTTAAGAATTAGGAAATATTTAGTTACATGTTAATAGTTAAAGAATTAATATAAAATATAATAGAATTAAAGGATTAAAATGAACCTTACTTCAAAATTAAATGAGAAAAAATATACTTCAACCTATTCTAAAATATAATTAGAGATAGTATATACCAAAATTTTAAAGCAAAGTTAAATCTACATAATATTTTAGTGATTTGTCGTAGGTTACATGTAATCTAAGAAATTTATATTTATATATAATCTCTAAAATATCAGTAAAAATTTAAATTTAGATAGTATCCATACAGTTAAAGTCCAATTTTTTTAATTCTTCCCATCAATTTTAAAATTTTCCAGTCAAACAATACTTAAAAATGAATTATTTTAATTTCTTAATTTTTAATTTTATGTAAATTTTTATATTTATATCTTTTTTTTAATTTTCTGAAATTTAGCTAATGATCTAAATCTAAATATATTTTATTGGCAATTCTCTCTTCGTAATTAATTAGTAGTGTTAAAATAAAACCCTTATTACATTTTTAATTAAATTTTAAATAAGAATCTTTATTAATATTTAAATTAAGTATTTAAAAATTAATGAACTTGTTTGCATTGAATTTAATGAGGAATGAATGCTTTAAATTACTCTTCAATCACTTGTGCTAAAATTTTCCATTGCTTCCATCGATAAAAACCTTGATTTTTTTTTTTTTTGCCAACAGATGAAAACCTTGGATTTAATCATAGGCAACTCAGCAAAATATATAATTGATCATTTATTAAGTATATTATTTTTATGATAATTTATAAGTAGTACAAATATTTTCTAATCATAACATAAACATGCTTATTAAAAAAAAAAGCCAAAAATGTTTATGTACTGTTTAGTTTTCGGAACGCAACATTTACAGCTAACAAAGAAGTGAGATTGTCACCTTTAAGATAATGGTTCTGGAACCAGAGTATCCACTGCTCCAAATCCTTCATATATAAATATAAATTCATGATTAATTAATTATTTAAACATCAGATTTGGAAAAAGGAGAAAAACATATAGGGAATATAAAGGTTAAATAATTATATACCTTTGTTGGTGTTAAGTTGAACACTTAATTATCCAGCTCCGACATGGCTAATTTCCTAACGATTAGATAATTAACTGTCATTTTCGCAATTTGTCAAGGTATGATAATTTATAAGTAGAACAAATAGATAAATATTCTTATCTCACAAAATACTTCAACAAGTGTTTATGAAATTTGCTTTATGAATGAAGTATGGAAGGGCATTGACACCAACAAGATAATTAAGAACGGAGGAAAATATAATGACGAAGAGGGCAATACATTTATGTGGATTCCTAAACTATTGTTAGAGATTTGGCATCCCTTAAAAAGCTTTAGAATATTAAAGAAATGTTAAAATTTCTGTCAGTTGTATACAATACAAAAAAATTATTATGATTTAAAATTTGAAAAATTAGAATCATAACTAATATATATTCAACGAGAATCTATATATATATATAAGTAGAACTAAAAGTTAAATCCCTCTTATCTCACATCTGTATTTTAATCTAAAAAAGAAAATATTAACTTTAAACTAAATATAATATAAAATATATAAAATATAAAAAGATAAAAAATTCAAAATCATAAATAAAAAATGTATAAAACCTCAAAAGATAATATTATTATTATCTTTGGCCTATTCATAATAGTTATACTATTATTTAAATTTAAATTATACTCCTATGATTTTCATGATTTAAGTATGATTTAGCTCCTTTTTTATCGTGATGATATCTTTTTAAATCCAAACAAATTCATATTGCTCAAATCATTGAATAAATTAGCTATTATATCGAGTAAATGAATTTTCCAATATGGCTAATGTGGTAAATAATATTTAATTTGATACCATTATATTTTTTGTTTATTACTTATTATCCATCAATCAATCTATTATCCATCATATATACTAAATCAATGGTTGCAAGCATGAGTTGTTGAAAATGTATGCCTCCACGTGGCTTGTCAAAAACACATGAGATTCTTACACTTGGCTTATACCGAAGGCACAATTTCTATACCAAATAATAATAAACATTGGAAAATTGTTTTTTATTATTTATACGTGCTATTTGTTAATCCAAATATAGTACAATTTAATATTTTGAAAAATTATTTTTTATTATTAATAAGTGATATCTGATTTTTACTCCAAAAAATATATCTCAATATGATATTTTACAAATTAAAAATATATAGTAGAATTTAGTAACTACAAATATCACTTAATGAGTCAACAACAATGTTATCCTTCTAATAGATGATATTAGTAGATTTGTTGGCAACAAATAATTAATATGAATAGATTAATGGATGATAATTATTAATGTTTTTCACCTTCATATCAACATGCTATTAAAATAAAAGGGAGATAACATAGTTAAGTACAAATTTTCAAGTTAAGTAATTCATATTTTTTTCTGTTAAAAATTATATAATTAATACAGTATAGTTTTTTTTTCCATAACTAATACACTATAATAGATTTTTATCAATGATGTGTTCAATATATAAATTTTCTCATCTATATATTAAATGATAATTGAATTCTTTATTTAGTCAAAAAAATTATATAAAAACTATAATAAATTAATCTAATTCTAATTAATATTAAAACTTATCATTCAACATATATCCTAATTAATATAATTTTTCAAATTGATATAAAATCATTCAATTGTCAAACCAATCAAATTTATTAATAAGAATTATGGTAAAAATTGACTAAATATTTTTAAATGGAATTTTAAATCCATAATTATTTAATAAATTTGAATGAAAAACACAACTAATAACAATTAACTTTGTATGATAATTAAGTGATTTAATTTTTATTACTTATATTTGAAGCAATATATTAAAATGAAATCATCTTTACAAAATCAATTTGCGTTTAATGTAATTTTATATTTCAACTTAATTTAATTTTATATATTATGCTTTTTCTATTAAATGTGTTTTCATATCAATTACTAGATACATAGGTAAATTACTCCAAATCAATTTTAAACTATCAAATCAATTTTATGAATAGATTTTTTGGTGTTATATCCCTGGGTATTGTGGATAAAGGTTAATTAGCTATTCTATGACAATTTGAGTTCAAATTTTAAGATTTAAAAATTCATATTATTAAATTACCATTTTAGATAAAATGAAAAATCCAAGATAATAAAATCTATAACTTCAATAAAATCCATAATTTAAAAAAAAAGGAAAAAAAAACAATATGATTTGCTCTAGACTGATGGTTATTCTTGATTATAATAGAAAATAATATATATTTTATTTACATAGATTTGATTTTATTCGAATCTCTTAAAAAGCATAATTATAATTATCAAAGAAAAGTCAACTTTGTATAATTTTTAAAATAGTTTTTTGGACGGATAAAACAATTTAGTTTGTACAAGATATTTTAAGAGATTTTTCTTCATTTAAATATTACTTATGTAATCTCAACATAAATAATAAAAAATTCAGAGGATAAAAGTTATTAAAACATATGTTCAATGTTTTTTCATTATAAATATATTAAATTATTATCATTTAAATATTGATTCTACCATATGAAGTTTAATCCACAAATCTAACCATATCATTTGAGATTAATAATTGTTATAATTTATTTTTCATCATAAATGCTTTTGGTTGCAAAATTTTAAAATTTATTAGTTAAATTCCAAACAAACTTAAGTTTGAATATATTAGATCTCATTTTAAGTCATTTTTATTCAATAGGTAATTTTGATTTTGCGTAAGCAATAACAAACACTAAAAATTTATTGTAACACAATAATGGATTAATATTGATAAAGATATATAGAATACCTTTCTCGGCCTTTTGCTTAATATCAAGTAATAAAGATGTATAGAAAAAATAAAATATCATTTGAACTTATAAATTTTCAAAATTTCCAATTTTAGTTAATAAAATAGTGGATAATAGATATATAATAATAATGAATTTCAAATTACTTGGGTTCTTGGACTCATTAATGTTAAGACAATTCATATTAATACGTATTGCTCTTATGAGAAAATGGGGTGAGAATGTCCATTTTTTTCCTATATAGCACTTTTACAATTATAAGTAGTCACAATTGTAACACCCAACATAACTTTATTTTGACAATGTGTGTAGAACCAGAGGAAATAGGATGGAGGAAGGCTCAAGTGGAAGAAAAATTAAGCTCCACACAGTGGAGCAAGTCCAGTAGTGTTGTTCCGTTGAAACACGGTGGCGCCGCAGCAGACTTATCTTAATACTTTCAATTATTACTTTCAATATAATTACTAACTAAAGACTATTTGTTTTTTAATATGTATATTTTTAGTACTTTTGATGATATGAAGAATAATATAAATTAGAATACCCCTCGGGATCATTTTTATTCAAAACAAGAAAAAAATGTTTGCAAAAATCTGATTTTATCATTAGCATCTTGGTTATCTTGATCAACTGATGAATTAAATGCATTATTGACAAATTGATGAAATGTGTACAATTTTTATTCATCAATAATAATTAATACACTATTTTTTTGACAGGTGAAAATTGAAGATATATTAAATCATCAAAGCAAACGAACAAAGGAGTCCACCAAGAAAACACAAGAAAGACAAGGTAACGGAAAAAAGACAAGAAAACTTCAGCCAACATCGGTCCTAGGATTAACAGAAACAATATCAGCTCCACAAATGAAGTCAGAAGAAGACTCTCCCATGTTTGCAGAGAAAACTTCACCGAAGATAATGAGAGACAAAGAGGGTGGTAGGTTTTGTACCCACCAAACTAGGCACACCCCTTAACAAGAGACAAAGAGGGTGGTAGGTTTTCCACTCACCCAACTGGACACACCCCTTAACAACAGCCACTGCCAATCAATCCACAGCCAAATACATCAAAATAATTAATATACTATTCACACTTTTATATTCATTCATAAATAATAATTATTATACTATTCACTTTCTCATACTCATCTTTTATTTACTATTTTTTATTTTTTAGCTGCATTTTTTACTCTACAAAAATACAGTTCTATAATAAAATAGAACAAATTTTTTTATTAGTAACTTGACAATATATATATATATATGTTGAAAGCAAACCAGAAAACTTAGTTGGTCAAAATTAAAATATATGATCCTAATAACTAATGTGTACTTATAATTATAATTAACATATGATTTTTTAATATTAACGTAATTATATTTATTTTGATAGTATTACATTTCTTTAATTATTGCATTGCCATTTTTAATTTTTTTTGTTCTTTTTTAACCTATAATGTCTAATTAACATTATGATTGTTAAGGTAAATCTCAACTTGTGGTCTAAGGAAAGTAGCTCATTCTCATCATCCGAAATATGTCTTTGCCATGTTCAATTCATGAGGTTTTATATGTTTTTGGTTGTTGCTGATGTGTCTATCATAAGCATCTTATGGCATGTTTGGCTAATTAATTATATAGTATGATAGTAGAGGTAGGTGATGAATTTGAGATTGAATTTGTGATGATTTTCTTATGGTTTTGGTTCTTGATTTTTATGTTGTTTTTTGCTGATGAACTTACTCAATGCATATTTCAAATGACTTTTAGAAATGCCTAAGGATTTCTATTTCTTTGCGAGCTTATGATCACCACAAGATTTAGTATTGGATTTTGCAGCAATTACTTTTGGTCACTAATATAACTATTGAATTTTAATTTAATGAAGCACAAGTAAATGGAAATATCTATGCAATGCAGTGGTTGGGGCAGAGGTCTTCTAAGCAATAGGAAGATCTTCAGGGCAACAATAAAAAAAAACAACATGAAGATCTTGGCATGTGGTTAGGTTAGAAGCAAAACTGCAAGTCGCTTAATGAGAGGGGTTGGTGTTTGACGTAAAAATACTTGGTTTCTTTTTTTTTTCTTGGGCTAAGAAAATTACTTTGTTTCTAATTCTGTTTTTTTTCTTTGGCTAAAAAAAATACTTGGTTTCTAATTTCATTTTTTATGGGAAGATTTCATACAAAGGAATATGGCTTACTGTGGAGGTGGTCTGTGCAAAGTGGGATTGAAGAATGTGAGGTATGCGAGAATGAGATAAAGAGTTATGTGAAATTGAAAAGTTTTCTTTGTAAATTTCATACAAGTTGGATATATCTTTTAATTACTTATGAGAGACGCTAAATATTTAAAAGCACTAAATGTAATTTAAAATTTAAAGGTATCAAGCAGTACAGATAAGATATTTTGAATTTTTTCTGGACCATCATAAAATGCTTTGAGTCAAATTGTAGCATTAGAATATCTATATTGCTTATAAAGGCAGTTATAAACTTTGATGGTTGAATTTTCAAATTAAATTAGATTATTAACTAATTTGATGGAAAATTTTCAAAATTTGACTTTTGAATTTTTTTTTTTGGCAATGAAACTAATATGATTGATTCCACAAGGAATATATTAAAAATGTAGGAACATATTAAATTAAAATTAATCTCTTTGAAGCGGAGAAATCACCAAATTGAACTCTATCTCTTCTAATAAGACATATAGTTTTCATATACATAGCCAATTAGCTATGATTTTAAATTTCAAATCTCCATGTTATCAATAATTAATTATTAATTATAAAAGAATGAAGCCAAATATTTGATGCAATGATTGTGAATTTCAACTTTTAATAGGAGTAGTATATAAAAAACACGCATTCCTCATTTAATAGGAAAATAAGTAAAGTTTTTAATATCTTATTGATATCTATTCCACATGATATAATAAATATATAAAAATAAGTTATATCATGTATTAATTATTATATCAGGTAATCCTAATTCAACAAAAAGAGTTAATTAGATTTTATTTAAAATGATAAGGTAATCCTAATTCCGTATTAAAGTTAGCTAGGATTTTTAATTCAAACTTTTAATATACTGTAGAAAAAAGTTTTCAATAACTTATTGTATTGAAGTATGTATTATACATATTTATCTGCTAGGTTGGCTGGTCACCAAAGAGGGGGTGAATTGAGTTATGCAAGATTTTTGCACTTTTTGGATCACAAGCCAAATTCACTAGATATGCAGCAAAACAGGGATAAACAGAGAGAGAAAAGTGCAACAATTGAATAGAGAAGATGAAGAGCAAGGCATAGGAATTTATACCGATTTCGCCCAAACCACTTGGCCTATATCCAGTCCCCAAATCATCACTTGAGATTTTCTACTATATCTTACAGGTTTGATTCGGACACTTATGAAATCTCAGTATATCCCACAAGTTTTAGTAGACACTTGTTAAGCCGCTCTCCCTACACACTTACAAGATATATAATATCCCTTAATGTTTCCCCACACTAAGATTCTACCTAGAAAATAGTAGAGAAGAATGATTACAAAATTAAAACTCTCTTTTAGAGTACATGATACATTGAAAGCTCACTCTATTGAGGTGAGTTTTTCAAAGAATATTGACATAGAAAGATTTTATGTATGTGAACAGCATTTTTACATAAACTCTCCTAAGATTATTGCTCATAAGTTCAAATGAGGTTCTATTTATAAATTTGTGATGAAACTAGACTTTAGACAGAAGATCTGTCTGTTAGAGACGTTAACCAACGATTACTCTGCAAAACTAGTCATTCACCAACCGTATTTAATGCATCTAATATACTAAAATTGGAATTTTGGATGTCAACAAACGACTTTCGCAAAGACCATAAACTAAGGACTTCAACGTTGGACTTCCAAAATTCATCTATTTAAGAGTGAAATTTGAATTTTGAATTTGTTAAATATATCTCATGTTAGAACATGCGAATTTTCATATTCAAAGTGTATCTACTAAGTTTGAACAGTTGTCTCATATTTTCATGGTGCACTCGAAATTTGAATTTCAGAATTTGAAATTCATCTATCAAAGCTTCCTTAACATGATACAAAAGTTCTTCTCTGTGAAATTTAAATTTTATATTTCAAAATTCGTCTGTCAAAGACATGCTCTAATGAGACTCACATGTTCTCATTTCAAAATTTGAATTTTGAAATCCAAAATTTGTCTGTCACAGGGAGTGACTCTAAACTCTTCATGCACTTCAATGACGTTTGAATTTTGACAAGACCTTAGACGAATTTTGCACATTTTACTAACTATACTTAACCCGAAATTTGAATTTTAGAACTTGAAATTTGTCTATCACAAAAGATAACTCCGAAACTTCAAATTTCGGCAAGTAAAGTTCAAATTTTGTACAATGTACATCTTACTTCTTTAAGGAATATTATATATATTAGACATATATGATGTATTTTTTCCTTATTACTCTATATTTATCATTATCAAAATTTATATTATATTAAATCTAATAGTATTATTGTTGTAAATATAAAGCATCACGTGGACCTTATGACTTACTTTATAGTAATTAAATATATGTTATACAATTTAATTATAAGTAATTGGAGCTTTCCGTGCATTGCACGTGATTATGTAATATCCGAAAATTTTACTGGATACTAAGTAATGAAAGAGGACATAATTAATGATAATATAAAATGTACAAGAAATTCGTGAAAACAGACAGACACCATTTTGCGTGAAATAGAATAAAGAGGTTATTTTTCTCAACTAGACGGAAAAATGAGAAAATTATATTTTTACCTCTAAAGAATTATAAAAATGACATTCATATCCCAAAATATATAAAAATTACGGGGAGATGAAGTTAAATAGCCCTTAGGGAAAATTACACTTAAATGACCTGAAAGTTTTAGAAAGTATAATTTAACCCTGGGTTAGGGACAATTTTATAAATATGCAAAATTACTATCAGAACAAAGCCCTCGATGAGATAAGTCTAATGGTATATTGTACTGAGAGTTAATGTTGAAGAATAAGGAAATAATTATGCCAAGTGTCCAAAAGTAACTTAAAACCGATAAAGTAAATGATGGACCCCACAGATGATTAAAAGGTAATCGGGATAGGATATGGGCCATACATAGATACAATTTGAGATAGGATAATTAAGAAAATATAAAAATAAAATTGGAATAGTTCTATAACCCAAAAATGCTAATTTACTATAAAAAGCAGTTTTATCGATATGATTAAAAATTACCCAGTTCAAGATGTATCTGGACTAGGAAAAATTATGCAGATTGCACACTTAAAGATCTCTCATTGGCAGTTGGAAATGATGAGCTTGGGCAGCAAAAATGTTTGGAGAAAACTTCTCCAAGAAGTTGATATTTTTGGCACAAAAAGTAGCTAAAGTTAATTAAGTGATTAACCATGATCAGTTGTATCATTAAGCCACATTATTAAGTCCTTTAATCACCCTCTTTCCTCTGCATTTTTACGAGCAAGCAGCAAAATAGGGGCTGAAAAATGCAAAGAGAGAAGAGAGAAAGAAGAAGAAACTCAATGGAATTGAAAGCTTAGGTTCTTGGTACGTTATCTTCTACTTCAAGCTTGCTATTTAGGATATTTGAAGCATGATCCATGGATTAGTTCTCCTTCCTCCTTATCTTAGGGTTTCAGCCAAACATTGATTTATCAAGGGAATGAGTTTACAAACCATAAAACATATGGGAAATACTAGAAAACTCATTTAAAGCTTGAATATGGAAGTAGTTGTTAATTCAAATAGTTTTGATGATTTTAAAAAAATGAGCCTGGAAATCCCATATCAAAGGAACTCAAGCAAATGAAGAACAAAGTTAGAGTTTCTTGAAGATTGAAGAATTATTTCACATATTTTAGGAAGCTATTTGTGAAAGAAGGTAGTAAAGCTTTGAATTTCAATACACCTAATATTAAATAAGATGTCTAAATAAATGATTAATGATTAACTCATGATTGCAAAATGGTTTTCATAAAAAGAGCTACCTTATGAGGATAAAGTTTTAATGTAAAAAATGTTTCAGCTTATGAGGATAAAGTCTCAAGTTCAAAGATATTTCTAAGTGTTTGTCTTGTTTTCATGAAAAAAATTTTACCTTATGTGCATAAGCATTGAAGGTTATGAGGATAAAGACTCAATCTCAAAGTTTTCCAAAGGTCATTCTTCAATTTCATGAAAAGGGATTGAGGTTATCCGTAAAACACAACTTGCGGATCATATTCTCAAGTCTGTCCAGGTGGTTATCCTGACAAGGTAGGCACCTTATTCGCATAAAGGAGTGAACAATGAAGGCAAATTGTACTGTGCAGCCCGTTATTTGCATAACCTAGCGAGGTTATCTACATAAAATATGTCACAGAGCACTTGGACTCTTATCTGTTAAAGGTTATCAGCATAACCTAGGGAGATTATCCACATAACCTATGTTTCAGAGTATTTGTACTTTCTTAGGTTAAACAGGTTATCCACATAACCTTGGCAGGTTGTCCTAATAACCTAAGTTTTATAAAAACTCAGTTTAGGAAAAACTTAATGTTATCCTAACAATTGAGTAGGTTTTCATGAAAATGTTTTTGAGCTAAAACTTTGTCATTCTGGGAAGCACGTTATCCGCATGACCTAGCTAGGTTATCAGCAGAATGAAAGGACTACGTTGAAAATAAAAGCAAATAGTCACCCGTTATTCACATAACTTAAGGAGGTTATCCACATAATCTCTATCAAATTCATTTAATATGGTAGGTGAACAGCTATTTTTCTGAGAGTAACAGCTAATCTTTGTTTCCAGTGGATAGTTTTGCTCCAAAACTATAAATAGGACATCATTTAATTTGTTGGGTAATGAGAAGAAACATAAAAACACCAAAATGCTATAGAATTAATTACTGATTCTCTTAAAGCTTACCTACCCTCTGTTTAACTTATTCATTGTACTCTAACTTTCATATCCACTATTTTGAGAGAGAGTTTCCATTCTGTATACTCCTATACACTCCTTGATAGAGCTTAGTGTGAGAATATACTAAGAGAGTTGTTCTTACTCTTGAGTGAGAAGAGTGAGAGAAGTTTGTACAACTTAAAGTTTGGGATGGTGTTGTACTAAGATCATTGCAAGAACCCATTCAAATCTTTCAAGAGATAGTGAAAAAATCTCATGTGGTGGCTTGAGGATTGGACATAGGTCAAGTGGAGTAGATCGAACCAAGATAAATCTCTGTCTCCCCTTCTCATTGTTCTCTATTTCTTACACTCTATTTTTTAGTAATCTATTATTATCACTATTGTATCTCCTTTTTGCAAAAAATTCAAACCTCCCAATCAACCCCCCCTCTTGGATAGACAGCTAAACTAACAAGTGGTATCAGAGTCTGTGTTGGATCAAGAGTTTTGATGATTCCAAACCAACACTCAAGAGCTTGGATTGAAGATATCAAAGGAGATCAAAGCTGTTTCAAGTGAAGATTTGCTGAGTATTTGCTATTAGATCTTTGGTAGGATCTTTGGTTTTTGTTTAGATTGGGTAAAAGATTTTGATTTGAGAAAAAGACGTTTTCAAACCTTGATTTGAAGTTAAATCTTTACTTATTTGAAAAATACTCACAAACAGACGAAGTTTGAAAGTTTAACTGAACTGTCAAGTTGGAAATTCGAATTTGGCCCTTAGACATTCGAATTTCGAGCTAAAACTGAATAAGTCTGAAGAGGTGTCTCTCTGTCAGACAAATTTTGGTCTTTCAAAATTCGAATTTCAATCAAGTCTGAAAGAAGCCTTTTTGTGACAGACGAACTTCACAGTCTCAAAATTCGAATTTCAGACAAAATGTCATTTATGAAAACTAAGGAAATTCGCCTGAAGCTTTGCTAAAGTTCATCTGAAATTAAGAAGAAACTAAGTTTGAAAATGCTCTCTGACAGACGAACTTTAACTTAGCAAAATTCGAATTTTCACCTGAGTCAAAAAAAGGGGTTACTTTGTGACATTCGAATTTCACTCTTTCAAAATTCGAATTTCAGACAAAACAAAACTTGAGAAAATATAGGAAATTCATCTGAATGCTTGATAAAGTTCATCTGAGATCAAGAGTGATTTCAGTCTCAAAACTGTTCTCTGACAGACGAATTTCACTCTGTCAAAATTCGAATTTCGAAGAAAGTGAACTACTGTGCCTCTTTAAACGTTCAGTGGACAGACGAATTTTGGGCATCCAAAATTCGAATTTCGAGGGCACTGTAACAAATTGAAAACACTGTTCACACTTAACAGAAAATCTTTCTTCTTGAAAATTCGTATGTCACATTGTGGAAAGATTTTATGAGTTTCGAAATTCGAATTTCACTCTATGGACAGACGAACTTCGCATTTTTACGTTGGAAGCTTTAACCTTCGGTTCCCTCGAAATTCGTCTGTTGGCCAACCGAAATTCGAATTTCAGTATGTCAGAAACATTAAATGCGGTTGGTAAACGGATAGTTTTTTCAGAGTAACCGTTGGATAACTTCCCCAACGGATAGATTTAGTTTCTAACGGATATTTGAGATCAAAATCTATAAATATAACATTATTTGAAGTTGTGGGTAACAAAATCAAACTTGTATATACTGAATTTCTGCTGAATCTTCATCTCAAAAGCTTTTACCCTTCCAACCTCATTATTTGTACTTAAACCTTCATATCCACTCTATTCAAGAGAGTTATTCATTTGTAAACAATCTACTCTTCATCTGGAAGATAGAATTACTTGTGAGGGGTATTCACAAGGGGATTGGGAAGCACATAGAGAAAGTGCTTAGAGAGTTTGAGAGAGCTCAGAACAGAGCATACTCGTGTACTGTGGCTTAGCAAGAAGCCCGTTGAAATTCTTGCTGGATAGTGGATAAATCTCAAGAGGTGTCTTGAGGACTGGATGTAGGTCAAGTGGATAGACCGAACCAGGATAAATCACTGAGTTTTCTTCTTCTTATCTCTACTTTTCAGCTTGCTCTGTTTCACACGTTATTTTCATTATACTGTGATATCTTCACTTGCTTCACTTTGTGCAGAAAAATTTCAATCTTCCCAATTCACCCCCCCTCTTGGGAAGTCAGCCTTGCTAACAGTCTGGACTCCCAGTTGAAGGATCTAATAATTCGGGAGAAGACATGGCTGGCTTTGGTGAAGGCATTCTTCCAGAAGGAAACAATACTAATAGACCTTCTTGCTTCAGTGGAGAATATTATGGATACTAGAAGATGAGGATGTAAATCTATCTCCAATCCATTGATTTGGTTATTTGGTCCTTCATCTAGAAAGGAGACTTCGTCCCAATGAATCTATAAGATGACGGGAAGTACAGAGAGAAACCTGAAGAGGAATGAATCAAGCAAGATAATAGAAGGGTTCTTCTTAACTATAAAGCTAAGCACTATCTAGTCAGTGCCCTCAATCAAGATAAATTCTACAGGGTGTCTCAATGTACAATTGCTAAAGGTATTTAGGACACTTTAGAGATTTCACATGAAGGAACAACCGGGGTAAATGTAAACAAATTGAATTCATGCTTAGGAGAATATAAAAGCTTCAAGATGAAGGATGGTGAAAATATCAAAGATTTATAGAAGAGATTCACTCTCATTGTGAATTAGCTGAAGAGTCTTGGAAAGGAATACACCCAATCTGAGAAAGTTAGAAAAATTCTTAGAGCCTTGCCCATTGAGTGGCAATCAAAGGTGATAGCAATAAAAGAAGCTAGAGGAAAGTCAATGACATCTGTCAGAGCCCTCTTTGAAAGTCTTGAAGAATATGAAGGAAAGTTGAAGGCTCTTAAGGAATCTATATCGTATGACAAGAAGAAAAAGAGTCTAGCTCTCAAAGTAGAATCAGAAGATGATGATGATTCTGAAGAAGATGCTGAGTTAGATGAAGAGATGATGGCTATGCTGGTAAGAAAATTTGGCAAAATGTATGGAAAGAAGAAATTCAGAGGTTTGCAAAGAAAGATGGAGCCACTAGCAACAAGAATGAGAACAAAGGTTCCATCATCTACTACGAATGTAAGAAACCTGGATATATCAAATAGGAGTATCCTCTACTGAGCAAGAAACAAGGAAAGGACAAGAAGGCTGATAAAGGAAAAAAGAAGAAAGCCTTCGTATCTTCCATCTGGGGAGATAGTTCAGATGAAGAGGAAGCGGCAGAAGATGATGAAATTGTCAATATATGCTTGATAACTCAAGAGATTGCAGAGGAGGAGGAGAATCACAACCAAGAGAGTGATAGTGATTCTAAGGTAAATAATTCTAAACCTTCCTACATTGAATTACATAATGCATTGAATGAGTTGATGGCCAAATTTATCAAAGTATCTAAACAATTGAATCAAGCTAAAAGGAAAATACACAAGCTTGAAAGTGAATCTCATGCATCTTGCATTGCTTCACAGTTTTCTTTTTCTTCTACCACTTCTGTCCTGTCTCATGCATTGAGTTGAGAGATAAGAATAGGTATCTTCACAAAACTCTAACCAAACTTGCTAGAGGTGAGGATATGCTGAAAGAGTTACAGGGAAAGCAAGTTGTTAGTCAAAATAAAACTGGTCTAGGATATGATCCATGTGCGGTCAAAGAGAAACTAAAATCCAAGAAACAAAATCTTTACCTGAGAAATTTTGTGCATGCTAATAACATTAAATCAACTCCGAACATTGAGTCATTCCCAGCTCCTAGAAATCAAAAGGATAAATACTATCATCATTATGTCAGACATGCGTCACTTTCCTCTATCTACTTCTCCACTTGTCACTTCTGTAATAAGAAGGGTCATATGTCCTCCACTTGTATATACAGGAAGGAAGGAAATAGCAATGGGATGAAATGGGTTCCCAAGGATTCTTCTACTAACAAGAAAGGACCCAAGCAAATATAGGTACCTAAAAGAAAGAACTGAAATTTGTTTTGCAAGTATGTCTTAAAGCCAAGAAAAGCAACAAATGGTACATGGATAGTGCTTGTTCAAGATACATAACTGGAGATAAAGAAAAATTCATTGTGCTGAGAGATAAGAAAGGAGGACAGGTTATTTTTGGTGGTGACTAGTCCGGCAAGATAGTTGGGATTGGAATTGTTGGTAAAAATCCAAAAACATCAATTAAAGTAGTCCTGTTCATGATAGAACTCAATCAAAACTTATTAAGTGTGAGCCAAACCTGTGATAGAGGTAATTGGGTTCTGTTTGACTCCAACAACTGCCTAGTCATCAGAAAGAGTGACCGTAAAGTTATTCTCAAGGCAGAAAGAGACTGTAACTATTATAATATTGATTTAGATGAATTACCTTCTCTAGATTGAATATGTTTAATAAGTGAAAATGATGATAGTTGGTTGTGGCATAGGAGACTAGCATATGTTAGCATGCATTAATTAAACAAGCTTATTAAAGATGAACTTGTTCTTGGATTACTCATCATTAGGTTTGAAAACGATAGAGAATGTGATGCTTGCCTTAAAGAGAAATAAACAAAGTCCTCATTTAAAACCAAGAACATTGTCTCTATAACTAGACCATTACAATTACTTCACATGGATTTGATAGGTCATAATCGTACTAAGAGTATTGGTGGAAACTTGTATGTACTTGTTATAGTAAATGATTATTCTAGGTTTACCTGGACCTTATTTCTTCCCTTTAAAGATGAAATATATGATGTTTTTCTAACCTTAGCCAAGAAAATCCAAAATGAGAAAGATTGCTCTATTGTTTGTATTAGAGTAGATCATGGTGGAGAATTTGAAAATGCCAAATTTGCTAACTATTGCAATGAAAATGGAGTGGAGCACAACTTCTCAGGCCCAAGAACACCTCAACAAAATGGAGTAGTGGAGAGAAAGAATAGAGTATTGGAAGAGATGGCTCATGCAATGCTAAATGAGAAATGATTGCCTAAGCAATTCTGGGCTGATGCAGTAAGCACAGTATGCTATTTGATTAATAGAGCATACATCAGACCCATACTAGGTAAGACTCTATATGAGTTCTACAAGGGAAAGATGCCCAATCTCTCTCATCTTTATGTCTTTGGATGCACTTGCTATGTCCACAACAACAACAAAGACAATTTGGGTAAGTTTGATGCCAAATCAAATGAAGGTATATTTCTTGACTACTTAAATAGAAGTAAAGTATATAAGGTGTTCAATAAAAGGTATGGAACTATAGAAGAATCTGTGCATGTGATCTTTCTTGAAAATGAAACTGTGTCTAAGCATGCTAAAGATGAGGATGATCTAATTTCCAGCTTTAAGAACATGAATGTGTCTGAAGAAAATAAAACTGAACCTCCTAAAGTATCTGAATCTACTGATGTAGAGGAAGATATTCAGGAGAAAGATAATAAATGTGAAATCAATGAAAAAGTATCTCAAGAACTCCCTAGAGTTTAAAGATATCAAAGGAATCATCCAGTTGATCAAGTTATTGGGGATGTTTAAGAGAAAGTTAAAACTAGAGGACAACTTAGGGATCAAGTGAATAACTGTGCATTTATTTTTCAGATTGAACCTAAATGTATTGAAGAGGCTTTCGTAGATGAATACTAGATTCTAGCTATGCAAGAAGAACTTAATCAGTTTGAAAGAAGTCAGGTTTAGGATTTAATGCCTAGGTCTAAGAATCACCCTATTATTAGAACTAATTAGGTTTTTAAGAACAAACTTGATGAATCAGGAACAATAATAAGGAATAAAGCTAAACTAGTGGCTAAAGGATATAATCAGGAAGAAGGCATTAATTATAAGAAAACTTTTGCTCCAATTGCAAGATTGGAAGCAATAATGATTCTCCTAGCCTATGCTCACATAAAAGATATTGTGTTATATCAAATGGATGTAAAAAGTATTTTTCCGAATGGATATATTATGGAAGAGGTCTATGTTGATCAACCTCCAGGTTTTGAGGATTCAACTAAACCAAACCATATATATAAACTAAAGAAAGCCTTATATAGCTTAAAACAGGCACCTAGAGCATGGTCTGAGAGATTGAGTAATTTTTTGATTGAAAAAGGGTTTTAACAGGGGAAAAGTTGATACAACCTTATTTACTAAAAGAAAAAATAAAGATTTGCTTATTGTACAAATTTATATTGATGACATTATATTTGGTGCTATTAATGATTCTTTGTGCAAGAACTTTTCTAAGTTAATGCAGAGTGAATTTGAAATGTTAATGATGGGGGAGCTAAACTTTTTCCTTGGATTGCAAATCAAACAATGTGATGATGGCATCTTCCTCAATCAATCAAAATATCTCAAGGAGCTACTGAAGAAGTTTGGAATGGAACATGCTAAACCTATGGGAACTCTTATGGCCTCTGCAACCAAGCTTGACATAGATGAAAAAGGAAAACTCTTTGATATAACTCTATATAGGAGAATGATTGGTTCCTTGCTGTATTTGACTGCAAGTAGGCCTGACATCATGTTTAGTGTCTACATGTATGCTAGATTCCAATCATGTCCCAAAGAATCCCATACAATAGCTGTGAAGAAGATTTTCATATACTTGCTGGGAACATCTCAAATGGGACTTTGGTATCTAAAAGGCAATGGAGTAGAGCTCATAAGTTATACAGATGCTGACTTTGCTGGATCAAAAACTAATAGAAAGAGCACCAGTGGAACTTGTCAGTTTCTGGGAGGCTCACTAGTTTCATGGTTCAATAAAAAGTAAAATAGTGTAGCTCTCTCCACAGCAGAAGCTGAGTATGTTGCTGCAAGTAATTGTTATGCACAAATCCTTTGGATGAAGCAACAACTAGAAGATCTTGAGATTGAGATGAAGGAAATCCCAATAAGATGTGATAATTAAAGTGCCATCAACATCACCAAGAATCCTGTTATGCATTCATGGACAAAACACATTGAAGTAAGACATCACTTCATAAGAGATCACATTTTGAAAGGAGATGTCAAGTTGGAGTTTGTACCTACTAAAGATTAGCTTGCAGACATCTTGACAAAGCCACTTGTAGAAGATAGACATGGTAAAATCGGAAGAGAATTGGGAATTGTAAATCCCAATGAGTTATAAGTATTTTCTGAAATCTCTCTTAAGCTTATAATTCAATTTGATAATAATACTAACTTAAGCATCGGAGTATCTAAAAACTTGTTTTGCAGGTACTTCTTGGTTTGAAATAATGAAAATCTAGTAACGTGAAATACCTTGCACATTGAAATGAAGTTATGCTAAAAAGAAAAGGTTTATGGGGATAACACAACTATCTGTAAGTGCTTATGAGTTTTTCAAACATGCTTATTCGCATAAACCCATAGCCTTATACTGAAAATGAATTGATTTTCTGGTATGCATAGCCTCTGTGTTTGAGGTTATTCGGATAAGATATGAGATTTTTCATGAAAATAAGATCTTATGTGAACTTCTAGTCTCTGTGAAGCTCGATTTTTGGATAAGGTTATCACCTTATGTGCATAACTTGCCTTGTTTGCTTCATTGTATGTGTATTGTGAAATTCAATTTTAGGATAACCTGCCTACCTTATCCACATAACATTACATCTAGAGAGAAAGTTTCCAAAGTAAGAACGTTATTCACATAAGATGGCAAGGTTATCAGGATAACATTTTGCTTGCCAATTTTCTGTGTGCTTTTTGTAAAACTCCTTTTCATGAAAACATGGGGTGCTTGTCCGAATAACTCTTCTCCTCTCTTCTCTCTTCTATCTCAACTCAGTTATGCGGACAACTTAAGGACCTTATCCGTATAACCCAAGCAAACCGTGCCTCTACATATACTTTCTAAAACTCGTTATTCGCATAACCCCCATATGTTATGTGCATAACTTCGAGACTATATATAGGGTTCTTTGATTCAGTACCTTGTGCGGAAAACCTAACCCTATCCTGAAAACCTCCACTCATACTCCTCTAGCTTTCCAAAATCCTTTAAGCTTCTTTCAATTTCTTGAATTCAAACCTCTTTTCGGCCTATTCTAAACCTCTTTCACTATCCCAAAACATTTGGAATCACTGTTATGGCAAAGACTAAGGGTGGAAATCAAGGTAAACGACCACAACATAATATAAAGTCTAAATATGCATCAAAATCACCAAGCCGGGGGAAAAGAAAAGTTGAAGCTGGGCCGAGTATTCCTACAAAGAAGCCCAGAACTACAAAACCAAAGGAAATCCCAGAATCTGAGCCTCAAGCTAACACACACATAAGTTCATCTGCTACTGAGTCTAAGCAAGCTTTAATTACATATGAGCTTATTAGCATAAGGATTTTGAAGGAGTCATATGAGGCTCACTTTAAGAAATGTAAAGTAGTCAAGCCTTATTTTGTTAAACTAGAGGAATTCTCGTGAGGAACAAGTTTAAGTCAGCAGGGCAGCTAGAAGACTATAGAGGATTAATAGAATTGAAGGAAGAATATGATAAGGAGGTTGTAAGTGCATGGTACAATTCTCTAAGGATTAACAATGAAACAAAAGTACTTGAAGTGAGGCTTAGGAAAAGATGGATAGCACTGCATCCTAATTTACTTACTGAGATTCTGAGTTTGCCTACTGGAGGAATTAGAGTAAATATTGATACTTCAAAGTATCCCCCTGAAAATGAAACTATTGATGAAAATATTAGAGGTGAAGCAAACTATAAATGGAGCATAATAGTATCAAGGTTGCTCAGGCAAAGACAAAATGTGCCTCCTGAGAGGAAAATAGCTCCAACTCATCTGAGTGTTGAGAACAAAGTCCTCCATTACATTGTTTCACGTATGTTCTTCAACAAAAGTAGAGGCTTCAATTATCTATCTAGAAGAGAATTTCAAGTCATGTTGCTGTTAATAAAGGGAAAACTAGTGAATGTGGTTGATATCATACTGCAGAGGATGTGGAAGGCAAGAACCTATAGGTAAGACTCGCAGTTTCCATATGGGCATATCATCACCAAAATCCTAAAGTTTCACAACATTTTGCATGTTGAGAAAGGCCCTATACTGCTTCCAGAAGAATTCAATGAGAAAGCTCTATAGAAGATGGGGATGAGTCTGGAAAATGGCAAATGGGTTGACAAGAAAAGAGATACTAGAGTAGGTTATGAATCCACGGATACTTCAAAGAGTCTTACAGTTGGTGATTCCAGTTCCTCTCCATCCACACCTGCTGAACCACATCAATCCTTACATCCTGAACCTCATACCCCTACTCCCACACTAAACAACCCTAATGAAATCCCAGCCACTGATCTGCCTACACCTTCTAACATTCCTACCCTATACCAGAACCTATTCTTGATTGCCATGGCCACCAGGAAAGAATATAGAGATGACATGATCAATCTTGGGTATCTCATTGCTGAAATGTAAGAAAAATTTGAAAGCAAACTTGAAAATCTTACCTAAGTAAAATTCCTGTGTGAACAAATAGCATTTGGTGTTGCTCAGCCTCCCTCATCACCAATTCAACCACCTCCTCCTACCTACACTATAATATCCCTATTTTTATGGGATATTATAAAATAAATAAAAGATGAGAAACGAAGCAAGACAAAAAGGCTATTTGTAATCAGGTTTTAAAAGGAATTAATTTCTCATCTAATTTTCTGAAGAAGTTATATTTGGTTTTTTATTAGAATTAATTTCTCATAAGGTCCTTGGCAGAACTTATCCTGGACCTTATGAGAAATTAATTCTAGAACTTATCCTGGAAATAATGCAATATATCACTTGAATGAAAGCCCGCTCCAAGCTGAGTGTAATGGTATATGTATTACATAGCCAGGAGGTCTAGGTTGAGAAATAGACCAATTTAAAAGTTAATGTGAAGAGTGCAAAAAGAAATGATAAAAAAATTGATCTTTGGGAAAAATTACAAGAAAGTGTCTGAAAGAATTAGTAATTATGTTTTTGACTCGATTCAGGAAAAAAGGTCGTTTTCTAGATTAGAAATAAAATGTGAATATTGCATTCAAGCTCCAAAAAGAAAAAATGTTGATATAAAATAATGCATTAATAACTGGGAAAAACAGAAAGAGATCGTTAAGTTTGAAGAAGAGCAAATAAGTTATTTTTCTATATTAAATGAGAAAATTATGCTTTGGCCATAAGAATTAAGAATCATTACAATTTAATCCTTTAAGAGTGGGTTCAACTTGAAAATGAAAAGAGAAAAAGTTTAGAAAAATTACACCTAATAACCCAAAAATTTTAAAAATTATAAATACCTTGGGTTAAGGGTGTTTTTGGAAATATGAAAAATTATAGTCAAAATGAAGCTCTTGATGAGCCTAGCCCAATGGAATGTAGTAAGAAATTTATTAAAATCAAAATAATATTTATTGGGTAATTAGGGTTTAATATTAATATTTTACCCGATAAATGTTATTTCAGGCTGCAGAAAAAAGGTAGTACTGATTCAAGGATAGTGATTGGACCTTACTAAAATATATTTTGGGTCAAGATAATGATTTTGGACTAAAATTAATTGTTAAATAACCCTGTATCGATTTAGTGACAATTTCGATAAAAATATTTAATCGGTATAGGTAAATTTAATCGATAAATGATATTTTAGTCCATAAAAATTATTAAAGTAATTTTTTGCCAAAAATGAGCTCAAGACACGTCTGAAGTGCAGAAGGGATACCAAGGGAAATTTTGTAAAAGCTTTATTTTCCAAATGTAAAAAAATTAAAGATAAAGTATACTAAAGTTACTTTATGACTTAATAACAAGTAATTACCTTGGTTAAACTTATAATGCATCTTCTTCAACACCCAAAACAAGCACAGGCGGTAAAGAAGAGAGGGAGGAACTAGTGCAATCCAAGGGGGAAAGAAGACCAAGCAATGAGCAAAGTTTGACTTCCAAACTTTCAAGGTAACAACTTATGATCATTCTCTTGTGTTCCCTTGAGTTTGGAAGAGCTTTATGGATTATTTCCTCTCTTTTTGCTTCTGAAATTTTCTTCCTAGAGAGAGAGTAGAGAGAGAAAATGAAGCTATGAAGAAATTAATTCATGAAAAGTGATGTGTAGGCTTCAAGGATTAAGGATACACCATTGGATTGCAAATTAATCGGGTAGTTATTTTTCTACCATTTATGAAAATTTTTTGCCTTTTTAGGGTTTAATATAGGAAAGGAATCTCAAGTTTTTGACCCCAAAAATGGATTCCTTGTGTCCAAATTATCGAAATACAAGTGTGTTTTACAAGAAATACTTTAAGGAAAGCAAAATGGAATTTTTAATCCAAGTATATACACTTTGTGAAGGGGGTCATCAAATTAGTGGCTAATGACCTTAAATTGTGTTATATTAGGGTTCAAGAAAGTGTTTGAAGATTAAAGGAAGAGTGTACAAAGGAAGGAAATCAAAGGACATCAATAAGGTAGTTATTTTCCCTATTATGCTTAATGTTATCATATTGTGTTTCCATGATAATATGACTATGCCATATAGTTGTTTGAATACTTTGTGATGTATTTGCATTGTTGGCTGGTTGTTTGAAGGGTTTTATGACCCTAGGATGTCCATTTTATAAAGTGTTACCATGCCAAAATTTTCATGGAATTGTATGGCATAATATGAAGTTATGATTTTCATTGAAAATTTTATAAAATAATATGATGATGTGAATGCATAATTAGATACAACTACAAAGATTCTTTGAATCTCACCCTTCCAAATGATCATCATGACTAGGTCCAAGCTATGGTAAAAAGCGGTCAAGAGTGCTAAGGAGAAAGAAGAATGATGATGAAGCATGATATTGCTCTCAAGTTATGATCTTGTAGTTTGAAATGATATGTAAAGTTATGAATATGCTACTAAATCGGTATCTCCATGCTATTGTGATCGTTAAAGCATTATGAAATGTTATGCATGGATTTAGTACAATGAATGATGATGTATTATGTCCATGAAGCTTACTTTGTTAAGTTATAATTGGAAATGCTCAATTAGAACACTTTGAGAATTATGAAGGTACTATTCATGTGAACAGGGTATATTACATGAGTGTTAGGCATCCTCAAAAAGTAGATGTTTTTCATAGAGTAAAAGAACACCTAAATTGATAAGTATACAATTTATGGTGAATTTTCAAAGTTAGCGTTCATAACAAGATAGTGTAGAGAAAAACTGGAACTTTTGCCATGAATACTGGAAATTTCAAAATGCAATAAATAATTGTCCAAAGCTCCAAAAATTCAGTGGTTTGCATTTCTAGAAATCTCTAAGCATTATGAAATGTTATGCATGGATTTAGTACAATGAATGATGATGTATTATGTCTATGAAGCTTACTTTGTTAAGTTATGATTGAAAATGCTCAATTTGAACACTCTAAGAATTACAAAGGTACTATTTATGTGAATAGGATATACTACATAAGTGTTAGGTATGCTCAAAAACTAGATGGAATAACTTTCCATAGAGTGAAATAACATCTAAATTGGATAAGTATACAATTTATGGTGAATTTTCAAATTTAGAGTTCATAACAGGATAGTGTAGAGAAAAACTGAAACTTTTGCCATGAATACTGGAAATTTCAAAATGCAATAGATAATTGTCCAAAGCTCCAAAAATTTAGTGGTTTGCATTTCTAGAAATCTCTAAGCATTATGAAATTTTATGCATGGATCTAGTACAATGAATGATGATGTATTATGTCTATCAAGCTTACTTTATTAAGTTATGATTGGAAATGATCAATTAGAAAAGTCTTAGAATTACGAAGGTACTATTCACATGAATAGGGTATACTACATGAGTGTTAGGTATGCTCAAAAAGTAGATGGAATAAGCTTTCCATGAAGTGAATAACACCTAAATTGGATAAGTGTACAATTTATGGTGAATTTTCAAATTTCGGGTTCATAATAGGATAGTGTAGATAAAAACTGGAACTTTTGCCATGAATACTGGAAATTTTAAAATACAATAGAAAATTTTCCAAAGCTCTAAAAATTCACTAGTTTACATTTCTAGAAATCTCGAAGTCTTAGGAAATGAATGCCACTAGTTTGAAAGCATTTGGAGCTATAAAGAAGGAGTTATGTAATTTCTCCTAAAACTGTTCCATTAGAGGTAGTGTTCTGACCCATAATAGTTAAGTTAATGTTATGCCCTGTACAAGTTAAATAAATATACAAGAAAAATATTTCTAGAAAGTAGACTCACAGGGATTTCCAATGAAATAAGGAATACATAAATTGGCTCAAGATAAAATGAGATATGACTTTTTAAATTTAAGACAAATATCCTAAGAAAGAGAAATTGATCAAATCTATAGTAAATGTTTGAGAAATAAACTATATGAATTTGTCTAGAAAATGCTCTATTTCATATTTTCTCCATGAATATAATTGTTTATCTATTTTTAGAGACTTGAATCACTATGAAATCATTTTTTCTAAAATTAGTTATGAATTTTTGAATTTCATTGGGTAAAATGAAAATGACACAATGAACAGTACCCAGAATTTTAGAAAAATCTATTTCGATATTTTTATATAATTAAGTATCTAATCATGCAATAATGGATATAATTGGAGTCTAATACATGGGAAATGGATTTAAGTATAAGGTGTTACATACACTGAACCTACTATTTTTCCTGAGACTTCTGCATAGTCTCCACTAGCTGATATAGTCATTCCTTCCACCTCCAAGTCTCCTGCTTTATCAGAGGATCTAGGTCCTAACTTGGATTATAAACTTGAGGAGGAAACTGATAGGGATCAGGATAGAGCCATAGTTCATTCACCAAATTTATCTTTATCACTGCAGACAAGAGATCAATGTTTTCTTTGTTCCTCTACCTAACCCAATTTCCTTTGAAGGCATCAGTTATCATGCTGAGGCTATTGTGCAAGAAATTATCACCATTTCCTCTTATTATGATCCCTCTCCTGCACCCTAACCTGCTATCTCACCACCTCCTGTGATGCTATATATTCCCTTCATTTCTGTGTTTCCTTCTGTGCCACCTATCTCTGCTGGTGTGCCACTTCAGGCTATCACAGTGTCCTCAGTTCCAGCTCCTTCTCCAACATTCCCTCTATCCCTTCATGAGAGACTTCAACTGGTTGGGGAGAGAAAAGCCAAGATTGATCTCGGCTTGATGTAATAGCAGTTAAATACTCCCTAGTTGCTGATGACAAAAAGGGGGAGAAAGAAGATAAAGAGAAAGTAGAGAAGGAAAAAGAAAAGAAGAAAAAGGAGAAGAAACTTAAGAAGAAGAAAAAGTCCTCCCCTTCAAAGAAAGATACTTAATTAGACTTGTTGTTTTTGTTGTGTTTGTTGCTTTGCTTAGTTGTTTTGTGGTGTTTCTATACTTATATGTTTCTGTAATTGTAATGATTGCTTATAATACAATGAATTCCCTTCTATGCACTCTATGTCTTCTTGATTTACTTTGCTCTGAAAATATATGCACTACATTATTTGATCTTATTTGAACCATGCATATATTGAGGGGGAGCTTTATGCAAACCTAAGTACTGATAAAACATTTAAGTTGTTTTGTCATCATCAAAAAGGAGAAGAATGTTAATTCAGATGGCTTTGATGATTCTAAACAAATGAGCCTGGAAATCCCATATCAAAGGAACTCAAGCAAATGAAAAACAAAGTTGGAGTTTTCTAAAGATTGAAGAATTATTTCACATATTTTAGGAAGCCATTTGTGAAAGAAGTTAGTTAAGCTTTGAATTTCAATACACCAAATATTAAATGAGATGTCTAAATAAATGATTAATTATTAGCTCATGATTGCAAAATGGTTTTCATAAAAAGAGCTATCTTATCAGGATAAAGTTTTAATTTCAAAAATGTTTCAACTTATGAGGATAAAGTCTTAAGTTCAAAGATGTTTCTAAGTGTTTACCTTATTTTCATGGAAATATTTTACCATATGCGCGTAAGCATTGAAGGTTATAAGGATAAAGACTCAATCTCAATGTTTTCCAAAGGCCATTCTTCAATTTCATGAAAAGGGATTGAGGTTATCTACATAACACAGCTTAGGGACTATGTTCTGAAGTCTGTCCAGGTAGTTATCCTGACAAGGTAGGCACCTTATTCGCATAAGGGAGTAAACAGTGAAGGCAAATTGTACTGTGCAGCCCGTTATTTGCATAACCTAGAGAGATTATCCACATAACGTATGTCACAGAGTACTTGGACTCTTCTCTGTTAAAGGTTATCGGCATAACCTAGGGAGGTTATCGGCATAACCTAGGGAGGTTATCCACATAACCTATGTTTCAGAGTATTTGGACTTTCTTAGGTTAAACAGGTTTCCACATAACCTTGGTAGGTTATCCTGATAATCTAAGTTTTACAAAAACTTAGTTTGGGAAAAACTTAATGTTATCCTAACAACTGAGTAGGTTTTCATGAAAATGTTTTTGAGCTAAAACTTAGTCATTCTAGGAAGCACGTCATCTGTATAACCTAGCTAGATTATCAGCATAATGAAAGGAGTATGTTGAAAACAAAAGTAAATAATCACCCGTTATTTGCATAACCTAAGGAGGTTATCCATATAACCTCTGTCAGATGCATTTAATGCGGTAGATGAATTACTATTTTTCTGAGAATAATGGCTAATCTTTATTTCCAATGGATAGTTTTGCTCCAAAACTATAAATAGGACATCATTTAAGTTGTTGGGGAATAAGGAAAAACATAAAAATGCCAAAATGCTACAGAATTAATTACTGATTCTCTCAAAGCTTACCTACCCTCTATTTAGCTTATTTATTGTACTTAAACTTTTATATCCACTATTTTGAGAGAGTTTCCATTTTGTGTACTCCTATACACTCCTTGATAGAGTTTAGTGTGAGAATACACTAAAAGAGTTATTCTTACTCTTGAGTAAGAAGAGTGAGAGAAGTTTGAACAGCTTAAAGTTCTAGCTGGTATTGTACTGAGGCCATTGCAAGAACCCATTCAAATCTTGTAAAAGATAGTAGAGAAATCTCAAGTAGTGGTTTCAGGACTAGACATAGGTCAAGTAGAGCAGACTGAACTAGGAAAAATCTCTGCGTCCCCTTGTCATTGTTCTTTATTTCTTATACTCTATTTTTTAGTAATATGTTATTTTCACTATTGTATTTCCTTTTTGCAGAAAAATTCAAACTTCCCAATTCACCCTCCTCTTGGGAAGCCAGCTGAACTAACAATAGTTTGACGTATTATGAAATATAGCAGTTTTCCTTCATTTTCATGATTTTCGGCCAGATTGAGGTTCATATTTAGAGTTGTAATTTCAAGTTTTTGACCCCCCAAAAATGGATTTCTTGGGTCCAAATTAGTCAAGTACATGTGTTGGATTCAAGAAAAACTCAAGGGAAAGTTAAGTGAAAAAGTTAGGGTTTAAGGTGTATAATATTATGTAATTCTAAAAATCAGTGGCTAAGGTAGTTAAATGTTGATATGGTTAGGTTCAAGGAAGTTGTGGAAAGCTTAAAAAGTGGTGGACTAAGTGTGGAAATCAAGGGGACACACAAAGTAGTTAATTCTTTTTACTTGCATCACATTGTCATGTTTGTTTTCCTTACATTTGACATAATAACATATGAATGAAATGTTATTTTGTGATGTTTCTGTGTTGTTGGCTGAGTTGTATGAGGGGTTTTGAGCCTCGGGATGTCCATTTTTCAAAACAAAACTTTGCCAAAATTTTTGTAAAATGCATATGTTTCTAATGTGCATATGTGATGAACTATGATTTTTTAATATTTTCATGCTCAATGTGATAATTTAAATCGTGTTTGGGGTATAAGCTACTGAGATTCTTTGAATCTCATCCTCCCACATATTAACTATGATTAGGAAGCATTCATGGCAAGGCCACCAAGGAAGAGAAAGGAAAGGAGAAAGAGTTTGGTGTTTGAGTTGATATGGCTTACAAAGGCCATGAATTTTGACCTTTTGTGTAAATTTGTAAATATAATATTAAATCTGTTTCTCCATGTTTTTATATTGCTTTAGGTCTTAGCAAAAATATGGTATGATATGAAGATGAAATATGGTCATGTAAATATTTTACAACTTTTGTATGGTAAAGGATTAGGATAAAATGGTCATTCTGACCTCTACAGAGTGAAACCATTACTATTTAGTCATTTTGTAATGTAAAGTATGAATGTTATATATGCTCAAAAACTAAACAAAAAGAGCTTTGATATAGTCCAAAGAGCACTTTAATTTGGATTTATGTATGAATTATAGTGAATTTTCAACATTAGCCCAGAAAAACTGGAATTTCAGAAGTTGACCATATGAATAGTGAAAATTTACGAAATCTACTCTACAAATTGGCCAAGTAATTGCTGTTTTATATTTTTGCCATGTAGACAATCTTTGCATAACCAATGTATACCTAGAGCTATTTCTGATATTTTTATTTTTCATTTACAGACATATAAGTGAACGAAATGATATCACTTGTTGCTTTCATTGAGAGTTTTGTTACACTGTCGATCTGCGCCACCATATTTCTGATCTCTAGTTCAACAACCCAATCTTTACTTTTTCATCTTATTTCCTATTATGCATTAACAATCAAATACTGCGGCTTTTTAATTCTATTTTCACTTTTTATTATGTTTGATGTGCAGGTTAGTGCTTCTCTATTTCAATTTATTAAAGGAAAAGGGTAAAAACTATGTGATCCTATGTGATCCTCAACCTCCATTTCATCTTCTTAAATTAGTTATCAATGCAAAATCTAAATCTAGTTTTTAACCTTTTTCTTTAATAAATTGAAATAGAGAAGCACCAACCTACACATCAAATATAATAAAAAGTGAAAACATAATTAAAAAGCCACAGTATTGGACTAGTTAATGCATAATAGGAAATAAGATGAAAAAGTAAAGATTGGGTTGCTGAACTAGAGAACAGAAATATGGTGGCGCAGATAGACAGTGTAACAAAACTCTCAATGAAAGCAACAAGTGATATCATTTCTTTCATTTATATGTTTGTAAAGGAAAAATAAAAATATCAGAAATAGCTCCAGCTATACATTGGTTATGCAAAATGAGGGGGAAGGGGAGCACACAACATCAGTCCTAGGATTAACAGAAACAATATCAGCTCCACAAATGAAGTCAGAAGAAGACTCTCCCATGTTTGCAAAGGAAACTTCACCGAAGATAATGAGAGACAAAGAGCGTGGTAAGTTTTGTACCCACCCAACTGGGCACACCCCTTAACAAGAGACAAAGAGGGTGGTAGGTTTTGGCATCCACCCAACTGGGCACACCCCTTAACAACAGCCATTGCCAATCAATACACAGCTGAATATATCAAAATAATTAATATACTATTCACACTTTTATATTCTTCATTCATAAATAATAATTAATATACTATTCACTTTCTCATACTCATCTTTTATTTTCTATTTTTCATTTTTTAGCTGCATTTTTTACTCTATAAAAATATAGTTCTATAATAAAATAGAAAAAAAAATTTATTAGTAACTTGACTATATATATATTAAAAGTAAACCAGAAAAATTAGTTGATGAAAATTAAAATATATGATCCTAATAACTAATGTGTACTTATAATTATAATTAACATATGATGTTTTTAATATTAACGTAATTATATTTATTTTGATAGTATTACATTTCTTTAATTATTGTATTGCCATTTTTAATTTTTTTGGTCTTTTTTAACCTATAATATCTAAATAATTTTATGATTGTTAAGGTAAATCTCAAGTTGTGGTCTAAGGAAAGTAGCTCATTCTCATCATCCAAAATACATCTTTGCCATGTTCAATTCATGAGGTTTTATATGTTTTTGGTTGTTGCTGGTGTGTCTATCATAAGCATCTTATGGCATGTTTAGGTAATTAATTATATAATATAATAATGGAGGTAGGTGATGAATTTGAGATTGAATTTGCGATGATTTTCTTATGGTTTTGGTTCTTGATTTTTATGTTGTTTTTTGCTGATGAATTTACTCAATGCATGTTTCAAATGACTTTTAGAAATGCCAAAGGATCTCTCTTTCTTTGCAAGCTTATGATCACTACAAGATTTAGTATTGGATTTTGCAATAATTACTTTTAGTCACTAATATAACTATTGAATTTTAATTTAATGAAGCATGAGTAAATGTAAATATCTATGCAATGCAATGGTTGGGACAGAGGTCTTCTAAGCAATAGGAAGATCTTCAGGGCAATAATAAAAAAAACAATACGAAGATCTTGGCATGTGGTTAGGTTAGAAGCAAAACTGCAAGTCGCTTAACGATAGGGGTTGCTGTTTGATGCTAAAAATACTTGGTTTCCTTTTTTTTTTTTGGGCAAAAAAAATTACTTGGTTTCTAATTTTGTTTTTTTCTTTGGCTAAAAAAATACTTAGTTTCTGATTTCATTTTTTATGGGAAGATTTCGTACAAAGGAATATGGCTTACTGTGGAGGTGGTCTGTTCAAAGTGGGATTGAAGAATGTGAGTTATACGAGAATATGATGAAGAGTTATGTGAAATTGAAAAGTTTTCTTTGTAAATTTCATACAAGTTGGATGTATCTTTTAATTACTTATGAGAGATGCTAAATATTTAAAAGCACTAAATGTATTTTATAATTTAAAGGTATCAAGCAGCAAAGATAAGATATTTTGAATTTTTTCTAGACCATCATAAAATGTTTTGATTCAAATTGTAGCATTAGAATATCTATATTGCTTATAAAGGCAGTTATAAACTTTGATGGTTGAATTTTCAAATTAAATTAGATAATTAACTAATTTGATGGAAAATTTTCAACATTTGACTTTTGAAATTTTTTTTTGCAATGAAACTAATATGATTGATACCACTAGGAACATATCAAAAATGTAGGAATATATTAAATTAGAATTAATCTTTTCGAGGCAGAGAAATCACCAAATTGAACTTTACCTCTTCTAATAAGACTTATAGTTTTCATATATATGGCCAATTAGCTATGATTTTAAATTTCAAATCTCCATGTTATCAATAATTAATTATTAATTATAAAAGAATGAAGCCAAATATTTGATGCAATGATTGTGAATTTCAACTTTTAATAGGAGTAGTATATAAAAATCATGTATTCCTCATTTAATAGGAAAATAAGTAAAGTTTTTAATAACTTATTGATATATATTATACGTGATATAATAAATATATAAAAATAAGTTATATCATGTATTCATTATTATATCAGTAATCCTAATTCAACAAAAAGAGTTAATTAGATTTTATTTAAAATGATAAGGTAATCCTAATTCACGTATTGTGACATCCGGGCGCTGATAAGGGCTGGGAGTGATTGTCGATGCAAGAAAAAGGGGTGAGATAAAGGGATGAGGCATGGACAAGGAGTGGCTCCTGGCAGGCTTCTAAGCGGGAGGGGCATATGAATGAATCGAATGCATACCGGAATGAGAGGGACCCAGAGATTGTATAGGTATGGGACTATACAGTTTATGATAGTTTAAAGGAATTGATAGGTACTACCTATATCAACAAGGTGTACCTACCTTTTCGGTAACCTATTCCTTAAGAACTCCTTAGTTAAGCATGCTTGACTTGGAGCAATTTTGGGATAGGTGACCTCCTGGGAAGGAGTTGTGTGAGTGAGGACAAGGCACACCAAAAAGATTTGTGTTGGTTTGTAGGGATAGTCGTCAATCTCAAATAGCGGCTGGATGTTACAGTTGGTATCAGAGCCCGGCCTCTCTTGGTACAATATGGTTCGAGGATGAACCACATGGAAGCTAGTGGGCATGTGACATCCGGGCACTGATAAGAGCAGGGAGTGATCATCGGTGCAAGAAAAGAGGGTGAGATAAAGTGATGAGGCATGGATAAAGAGCAACTCCTGGCAGGCTTCAAAGCGGGAAGGGCATATGAATGAATCGAATGCATACTGAAACGAGAGGGATCCAGGAACTTTATAGGTATGGGACTATACGGTTATGGATAACTTAAAGAAATTGATAGGTATTACCTGTACCAACAAGGTACGCTCGGCCTCTCTCGGTATGGTATGGTTCAAGGATGAACAACATGGAAACTGGTGGGCATGTGACATCCAGGCGCTGATGAGGGCGGGGAGTGATCGCCGGTGTAAGAAAAGTAGGTGAGATAAAGTGATGAGGCACGGACAAGGAGCAACTCCTGATAGGCTTCTAAGCGGGAGGGGCATATGAATGAATCGAATACATATCGGAATGAGAGAGATCTAGAGTCTATATAGGTATGGGGCTATACGGTTAAGGATAACTTAAAGGAATTGATAAGTACTACCTATACCAACAAGGTGCATCTATCTTTTCAGTAGCCTATTCCTTAAGAACTCCTCAATTAAGTGTGCTTGACCTGGAGCAATTTTGGGATAGGTGACCTCCTGGAAAAGAGTGGTGTAAGTGAGGACAAAGTACGCCGAAAAGGCTTGTGTTGGTTTGTGGGGACAATCGTCAATCCCAAATAGCAGCATGTTACACGTATTAAAGTTAGCTAGGAATTTTTAATTCAAACTTTTAATATGCTATATAAAAAAGTTTTCAATAACTTATTGTATTCAAGTATGTATTATACATATGTATCTGTTAGGTTGGCTGGTCACCCAAGAGGTGATGAATTAGATGATGCAAGGTTTTTGCATTTTTTGGATCACAACCTAAATTCACCAAATTTGTAGCAAAACATGGATGAATAGAGAGAGTAAAGTGTAACAATTGAATAGAGAAGATAAAGAGCAAGGCACAGGAATTTATACTAGTTTAACCCAAACCACTTGAGATTTTCCACTATATCCCACAGGTTTAATCCGAGCATCTGTGAAATCTCAATACATCCCACAAGTTTCAGTAGGCACATGTAAAGCCACTCTTTCTACAACCTTACAAGATATATAATATCCCTTAATGTTTTCCTACACTAAGATTCTACCTAGAAAATAGTAGAGAATAATAATTATAGAATTGAAACTCTCTTTTAGAGTAAATGATACATTCAAAGAATGTTGACATAGAAAGATTTTTTGTATGTGAATAACATTTTCGCATAAACTCTCCTAAGATTATTGCCCATAAGTTCAAATGAGGTTTTATTTATAAATTTGTTGTGTAACTAGACGTTAGATATAAAATCTATCCGTTAGAAACGTTAACCAATGGTTACTCTGTAAAACTAGTCATTCACCAACTGCATTTAATGCGTCTGACATACTGAAATTGGAATTTTGGGTGTCAACAAACAAATTTCATGGAGACTATAAATTAAGAACTTCAACGTTGAACTTCCAAAATTTGTCTGTTTAAGAGAAAAATTTGAATTTTAAATTTGTTAAATATATCTCATGATATAACATACGAATTTTCATATTCAAAGTACATCTGTTGAGTTTGAACAGTTGTCTCAGATTTTCATGGTGCACTTGAAATTTAAATTTTGGAATCTGAAAATTTTCTATCAGAGCTTCCTTAACATGGTACAAAAGTTCTTCTCTGTGAAATTTGAATTTTGTATTTCAAAATTCGTCTATCAGAGACATGCTCTAACGAGACTCACATGTTCTCATTTCAAAATTCAAATTTTAAAATCCAAAATTCATCTGTCAAAGTACATAGATAAAAATGACATCCATGTTGCAAAATATATAAAAATCACGGGTAGAAGAAGTTAAAAAACCCAGAGGAAAATTACACCTAAATGACCCAAAAGTTTTAGAAAGTATAATTTAACGCTGGGTTTGGGGCAATTTTATAAATATGTAAAATTACTGTCAGATCGAAGTGCTCGATGAGATAAGTCCAATGGTATATTGTACTGAGAGTTAATATTTAAGAATAAGGAAATAATTATGTCGAGTGTCCAAAAGTAACTTAAAACCGATAAAGTAAATCATAGACCCCACCGATGATTAAAAGGTAATCGGTACAAGATATGGGCCATACATAGATACCATTTGAGATAGGATAATTAAGGAAATATAAAAATAAAATTGGAATAGGTCCTGTACCCAAAAATGTTAATTTACTATAAAAAGTAGTTTTATCGATACGGTTAAAAATTACCCGGTTCAAGATATATCTAGACCAGAAAAAATTGTGTAGATTAGACACTTAAAGACCTCTCATTGGCATATGGAAATGGCCAGCTTGGGCAGCAAAAATGTTTGGAGAAAACTTCTCCAAGAAGTTGATATTTTTGACACAAAAAGTAACTAAAGTTAGTTAAGTGATTAACCATGATCAATTGTATCATTAAGCCACATTATTAAGTCCTTTAATTACACTCTTTCCTCTGCATTTTCACAAGCAAGCAGCAGCAAAACAAGGGCTGAAAAATGCAAAGAGAGAAGAGAGAAAGAAGAAGAAGAAACTCAAGGGAATTGAAAGCTTAGGTTCTTGGTAAGTTGTCTTCCACTTCAAGCTTGCTATTTAGGATATTTGAAGCATGATCCATGGATTAGTTCTCCTTCCTCCTTATCTTAGGGTTTTGGCCAAACATTGATTTATCAAGGGAATGAGTATACAAACCATAAAACATAGGGAAAATATTAGAATACTCATTTAAAACTTGAATATGGAAGTAGTTTGATGTATTATGAAGTATAACAGTTTTTCTTCATTTTCATGATTTTCAGCGAGAATGAGGTTCATATTTAGAGTTATAATTTCAAGTTTTTGACCCCCCAAAAATAGATTTCTTAGGTCCAAATTAGTCAAGTACAAGTGTTGGATTCAACAAAAACTCAAGGGAAAGTTAAGTGAAAAAATTAGGGTTTAAGGTGTATATTATTATGTAATTCTAAAAATCGGTGGCTAAAGTAGTAAAATGTTGATATAGTTAGGTTTAAGGAAGTTTTGGAAAGCTCAAAAAGTGGTGGATTAAGTGTGGAAATCAAGGGAACACACAAAGATAGTTAATTCTCTTTACTTGCATTACATTGTTGTGTTTGTTTTCCTTGCATTTGACACCATGGCATATGAATGAAATGTTATTTTGTGATGTTTCTATATTATTGGCTGAGTTGTATGAAGGGTTTTGAGCCCCAGGATGTCCATTTTTCAAAACAAAACTCTGCCAAAATTTGTGTAAAATGCATATGTTTCTAATGTGCCTATGTGATAAACTATGATTTCTTGATGTTTTCATGCTCAATGTGATAATTTAAAGGCATGTTTGGGGTATGAGCTACTTTGATTCTTTGAATCTCACCCTCCCACATATTAACTATGATTAGGAAGCATTCATGGCAAGGCCACCAAGGAAGAGAAAGGAAAGGAGAAAGAGCTTGGTGTTTGAGTTGATACGGCTTGCAAGGGCCATGAATTTTGACCTTTTGTGTAAATTTGTAAATATAATATTAAATTTGTTTCTCCATGTTTTTATATTGTTTTAGGTCTTAGCGAAAGTATGACATGATATGAAGATGAAATATAGTCATGTAAATATTTTACAACTTTTGTATGGTAAAGGATTAGGATACAAATGGTCATTCTGACCTCTACAAAGTGAAACCATTACTATTTAGTCATTTTATAATGTAAAGTATGAATGTTATATATGCTTAAAAACTAGATAGAAAGAGTTTTTGTATGGTCTAAAGAGCACTTAATTTGGATTTATGTACGAATTATAGTGAATTTTCAACTTTAACCCAGAAAACTGAAATTTCTAAAATTGACCATATGAACAGTGAAAATTTACAAAATTTACTCTACAAATTGGCCATGTAATTGCTCTGTTTTATATTTCTCCTATGTATAAAATATTTCAAGATATTTTTAGAGACTTGAATTAATTGCATACAATTTTTTTTAGAATTAGTTATGAATTTTTCAAAATTTATCAGAAAAAATAGAAAGTGTCACATGAATAGTACTATGAAAATTGAAAATTTCTGTTTTAAGTTTTATGTGATTCAAGTTTCCAATTAAGTACAATTGGACTTTAATAAAGTCTAATATATGGAAAATGAGTCCTAAATAAATGTGTTATAGATTACATACTAATTATAACAAATAAAATACTGGTGAAATTAGAAGATACAATAATTTAAAATTGATCTCTATAAAAATATTCCCGTAAATAAGTAACAATGTAAAATTTGAATGAAATTTAATTTTGATATTCAATGATTTTCACACCATAATTTTCTTACTTAATATCAGATTCATTACTTAATATCAAATTTAATCCTGGTTAACCAAACGGGTACTAATAAATTTAATATATTTTAAATTGTATATGTTATACATTATATTTAAAATTAAAAAAAACTCTCAATTAATAAGTTTCATAACTCAATTTTAAGATCTAAATAAGTTAATATTTAAATATAATTATATTTTAAATGCAAAATAGTTAACAAATAATCTATTATCATATTATTTATTAAGTAAATTCATTACTATTAACAATTTGTATCATAATAATTCTTATATAAATTATAATTTAGAAAAAAGTGTACAATAAAATAATGTTATTTTGTACAGTGTTATTTTATCTTAAAAATTAATAAAAATAAAACTAATTTGACTGGTTCATGACCCCATTCACACCAGTTTTGAGACTGCTTGGTTCCCTCCTTGTTTCAAACCAGACTTGGCATCGGTTCTCAATTCAACTGGTTGAAATGGTTAGTTCAATCCACATCTAACAACACTAATAGCAGTCACATGGTATTTTTTAAATATTGAAATTATCTTCTCAATGAATACATTTTTTAAATATATATTTTGGATTGTCTTCTGCCATATTTTAATTTGCTCACAATAGAAGTTCTCATTAGCAGTATGTTTTGGAGTTTTTATTAAGGGGAAAGGGGATGGAGCGAAATGATTACAAGGGTTAAATTATTATTTGGAATATATTTTTAAGAGGCAAGATGATAAGGGATGGTCTCTTAAGCCATATTTGACTATCCTAAATCCAATTTTTTTATCCCCAAATTGGAGATCAGAGTAACTAGGAATAATAATTTCAATTACAAAATTACACTTCAACCATTAAAAAAAATGCATATCCCACTATTTTTTCATGTTCAACCATTAAAAAAAAAATACATATCCCACTATTTTTTCATGTTTCCTACCATACCATAGAAAATAATCCCGCCATGGGGTGCATTTCTGAGCTCGCTTAGGTTGTCTTTATCCCATCAATTAGTTATTGCACCTGATACACAACTTCCAGGTATAGTTTCTTCCATGTGCTGTCCTATGCCTTTGTTGGTATTCTTCGTATGAGTTGATGCATGTGCTTTTCTTTAATATTTGTTGGTCAGCAACTTTGGCTTCTAGATTCCATCTCGCCTTCAGTTTTGACTTTTAAGAATTAATAAAGCATCCATGTTTTATTTTTTATTTCTTCTCTCTTTATTTTCCCCTATACCTTACTCATCAAGATGGCTTCTTGGTCTCCAACACTTTAATGGCCCAACTACAAACAATAAACTTCAATCCTAAAAGCATCCCAATTAAGTTCTTAAAACAAGGTCGAATTGAGTTCTAATTGTTATAGGAACAACTAAGTTGTTTTGCAGTATATTATTATTATTGCAGGAAGATGTTTTTATTAGTTGTTAGAAAACAAAAGCAATAATATCTTTTTTATATGAAATAAGCTGGAAAAATTTATTCGCACACTTTTTCATCCAAATTTGTTGATAAGAATAACATTGGAAAAAATAAGTATAATATATTCTATTCTATCTATTTTATAATGACTTCCAAAGTTAAATGAGGCTACTCCTTCCCCATACAACTCTCAAATAATGGAACGAAACGTTACATTTCACTCCATTCTATTATATTTTATTAATAATCATTCCATTATGTGCTAAACTTCTATAACCTAAGTCCCAACTTCCAATCATCATGATTTTCCTTCCTCGTTCTACTAGTAACGTTGCTTCTTTAACACCTATTCAAATCTCTGATCTTTGTCTTGTCAATGGTTTTCATGCCAGAAATGTTGAATTGGTGCGTTTTGGATGGCATCGATCATCAAATTCCTTGCATCATTAGCATTATGTTTCGCATAATTTAAGAATGGTTCAAGAAAATTTTGATTTCTCAAGCTTTCTTGAGAATCCAATGTTACTGGTGGTTATCACCCAACATGAATATGAAGAGGATGTAGGGAAAACATATTGTATTTTTTAATATTACTTATAATAAAAGCAAATATTTCCATAACTATTTGTTGATACATGTAAATTTATACAAGTTTTCGAATGTTCACTCTCTTTATGATATTAATTGACAATCACAATATGACCAAATTAAACCATAGTTTAAGCCAAAAACATTGAGAACAAGTCCTAGATGCTGATCAAAATCATAAAAATGCCTTTCATCAAGAAAATCTACCCAGAACCCATTATCTAGGAAACTTTAGAGTCTCTGACCTCTTCTAAAAAGACAATAAGTTTTGGTGTGACCTTGGCCTTGATAATAGGAATAAGACCTTGGCATGCCATAATCTCAAGAAATTTAGACCAGCAACTTTACTCCCACTAGAACAATTTTTCTGAGAAAAGTCCTTCATTCAGTATATATGGGCTTAATTCCCATTTTCTGAGGACCAACAGAATAAGTAGAGCCATAAAATACATTCTAGAAGTCCATTCATCAATTGTCATCATAAAAATTGAAATGCTTCCATGGCTTCAAGGATTTATGACAATCAATTCAATCAAACTTCACAAAACACACAACGAAATAGGTTTGACAGTTTGTTTATGTATCAAGGCTGCAAAAATAAATCTAGTGGACACCCTAGTTAATGCCATGATCCTCTGAGGATGAGTTCCTCTAGTAAATTAAAAATCACTGATGGAGCTGGGACTGGAGAAGATGAGACTGATGACAACCTACTCATACTTAGATCAGTGCAAGAAGATAAGAAAAGCCACCCAATCTTGTCCATAGACTCTCACATGAGCCACAATATTGGAGGAAAGGAAAGAAGAATGACCACATAAATGAAAATCTAGGTCCCTAAAGAAAATAGTGATCGTGACGGAGGAAAAGATCTACCCATTGTAGAGAAACACATCACCTAGAGAAATCATAAGAGGATTTTGATTATCTCAATTTCTTAAAAAATGGACATTAACAATTTCAACAAAGGAAATATTTAGTGCATAAGACCCATACACATTGTGAGGCAAGATGACCATATCTGTTTTGAAATATATTAAATCAGTATAAACACAAAAAGTTCCACATCTTTTACGTCATTACGACTTGGCATATGTAATGGCCAAATAACAATTTTCTTCATCTTATATTGGTTTATGACCAGTCAGTAGGAAATGCAAAATAACCATTACAAAAATAATTTCATATGCACTAATATCAAGCCTGGTTCAGGACATTATCAACTATCTCAGATTATTGGTCTCATTTAGTCCCTAACACAGGGTGGAGAACAACATATAAACCAAGAAGCCAAGCATTTCATTGTATCAAGTACTAAGTTTAAATTCTTTTTCTGACAAAAATTTCGTTGATCAACTTCAAAGGATAGGGTTATATGAGGAAAAAGTGCTTTGGCACAAAGATTTTAGAGCTTTTCTTTAAAATTCCCCAATTTTAGCTCTTCGAAGCTGAAATGGATTTTTCATACACAGCAAAATGCTGTACATACGGACAGGAAGACATTACAATAGTCAATCAATGCGCTGGGATAAATCACATTGGATTAATTCCAAAGATCAAGCCAACCATATTGAAAGTAGTACTTCGTTTTAGACAACAGTGTTAGAAAATAGAAAAAAGGGACTGAACATCTCACCGGTGATGACCCACGGTGCTGCCCATACTACCAAAGATGATCGACGATGGTAACCTAGATCTCACCTCTCCCTGCACCGATGATCCTGCAGGATGTTGTCTGCTAGAGACGTCCATTTTTCTTTTTTAGATTGTTAGCTCATCGTCCTTAAGCTTCTTGAGTTAGATGGCTCCTAGGATAATAAAGATTTGTTGGTTCCTATAATGAAAATGACGAAAAGCAAATATATAGCAAGACCATAAGGTTCGAAAACACAAGCAACTTGAAATATTCAGAAAAATGTGAACTAATGTTTCTTTGTTCATGTTTAATTATGGGAAAGAATTTATGTTGCTGTACTCAAATATTTATTCTCAAGGGACTACAAGTTACTCATCACCCTACTGCTTTGTAGGGGAAGAATATATTGAACTACACACTTCAAAAACAAAACATAAAGGCCTTAAGAGGCAATGGTTGTAGAGTCTCAAAGCTCGCAAGAAGGAGCCTTTCCAACAATTATAGGCTTAACATTAACACATCCTGCTGTTGAAGGAGCTCCATTGTATGTTAGATTAATGTTGTTCATCTGCACATTCTCACATGGTTTCTCTTTACTGCAATTCAAAATCACTGCTTCTTTGTTCATTGATGTACCCCTTATGTCCCTATATGTTACATTGCTTATCTTTATTTTTGATGGACTCTGTAAACAGGCCAATATTGGATGATAAGTTCAAAAGAAAAAAAAACATAAAAAGATGTTATTGAATGAACATAGATATAGAATGAGTTTAAGAGTGACACCTTTTTAGAGCATTCATTCCATGGACAATACTCTTGGTCTATGACGATCGGAATATGAACATTGATCATGGTGATATCCTCATAAAGCAAATTGGAGATTGGAATAGTTCCAGGAACATCGGGCCAAGTCTTAACCCTAACACCATTTTCTGTGCCATTAATTGTGCAATTCCTTACGGTTAAGCCATTCACGGGTTGTTCATTAGTGAACTTTCCAAGGCTTCCAACACTAATGCCATGGCCAGGTCCACAATTCACATTTCGCACTGTTATTTGTCTGTCTCCATCACCCAATGATATACAATCATCTCCAGTACTAATTTTGGAGTTGATAACATTGACGTTGGTAGATCTAGCAATGTAGAGTCCATCAGTGTTAAGGCTGTCCCCTGGAGCACTCACTATAAAGCCGTCGAATGTTAAATTAGTGCATGCCAATACATTCACATGAAAGTTTTTGCTATCCTTTGATGTTACCCCTCGAACAACCGAATTGTTAATGAAATTGAATGCAAGATTCTGTTGCCATGTCAAAAGAAATCAACACTTTGTTAGTGTATTATGTGAAAGCAAGCTTTAATATTAATTGAACCTTGGCATCATTTTGCAGTTTTAATAACGAAGTGTGAAAATTAAGAAGAAAATGGAAATTACATACCATAGATTTTTTGCAGTTTTTCTTATTGCCACACCCTTGTTTCCAAGCAATGGCACCCTGACCATCAAAAGTTCCAGAACCTGATAGGGTGAAGGAAGAGAGGTATGAAAAAACAACCCAGGTTGCTGCGCCTTTAAGGTCTTCTGGTTTTTGTGGAGCTTGGATTGTTCCATCAACTTTAACCTCAATAGGAGCCTTGCATGGTCCTATGAATTCCACTGCATTATTTAATTTGAATGTTCCTCTTGGAACCATAACTTTGCTTGTAACATTTGATGCACATGCGTCTTTCCAAGCATTTGCAAAAGCCTTAACATCCAAAATAAACAACAAAAAGTTAGATTAAAGCTAGCAATATTGAATCTTATTTTTATTAGTTCTGCAAAATTGATTTGATATATATAAATGGACTTACTTGTGTTATATCTTCATTAGGGACTCCACCATATTTTATTACATCAAACATGTTGGGTTCAGCAGTAACTGATGAAGCTAGTAACAAGAAGAAGAAACATATTGTGATACTCAATTCATGGTAATAATAAGACACTTTGAAAGTTTCTTTAATTTTGTTCTTTGCTATATTGATGGGAATAAGGAATATGAATGGGTGCAGCTTGATTAATGGAAGTGCGTATTTATGTGTGGTGAATGATGATCTAGTACAAGACTATTTTATTTTGTCCTAGTAAATAGTAATAAAAATAGTTAAAAATCTATTTAACTAGAAACCATCCTCTTGCTACTAAATTTTCTCAAATCCATTCCTTGTTTTTAAGGAAAAACCCAACATTTTTCTTCAGTCGCTATTTTTGCCCAAGAAAAATTGAAACTAGCAATTACTAATAACCATTATCCTCATGACCACTTGCATGCACTGTTAATCCTTAAAGAACAAAATAAGTTTTATTTGCCACTAGTTAACTTGTGTTATCTGTGAACATTGGTCTAGGAAAAAGTTACCTCTTCACAAATAGAGGGGGACCAATTGGCTCAATTAACACTAGTTGCTCGAATCATTTGATTATTTTTTTCTAAAATGAGATTTTCATTTTTAGAAAATCTATCATTAGGTTAGGGGTTCTAATTAAGAAGGATATACTTGCAAAATGTTATATCATTTGAACATTATTTTGTACTCCAACAACATATAAAAAAGTCAAATAACGATAACATATTTGTTATATAAAATATTACATGGCAGCAAGCTTTTTAAAATTCGGTTCATAAAATCAACATGGTGGATATTTCTAATTCAACAAATCAAACAATTAATTTACCATAATAAAAATAGAATGAGAATCACTGTTTCTTTAAAAATTATGTAATAATTAATGGGGCATTTTGTTAATTTAAAAATATTATATATTAATCAATATACTTTTGCAAATACCGTATCATATAGAATAAAAGTAGTAAGCATAAAAGAATTTTTTTTAATATGCAAATGTAAATAACTATTTTTGCACTTTAAATTAGCATAACTAAATTTTCATTCAATGTTTTATATAAATTAAAATGATATAAATATACTTATATAACACTAGTTATAATTAATTATATTTATATATATGTTATTTATGTAACCATATCATATCAGATGATCATGTTTGGCTTTATTCATTTCATTTTGAATCAATTATTAATATTGAATAACAAAAAGTAAGCATTATGGTTAAATGCTAAGTAATCAATATCCTTTAAATTTTGAATTTTTTTATTTTGGTCTAATAAATATATCTATTTTAGCATAAATAAATTAAAAATTTTGTAAACTTAATTCTCTTTCCTTATCTTTATGTAACAAATCTTTTTCTTTTTTTGGCCAACTATTTGTAAAAAATATAAATTTTGAGATAACTGGTCAAAATATACATAAAAATATCAACGTTGTTGTGAAAATATTGGTGAATCCAAACTTTAACCCTTTATCATGTATATGTATAAATATATCATCCACCTACACTCATATATAAAGATCATAAATTTTCCTTCTGTCTTATTTTACTTTTATTTCTATTAGAGCCTCCAAAAAACGTCCAAAGTAAGTTAGCAACACTTTTTAAAGCGATCAATTAACAAGATATTCAGAGCATGAAAAGGGACATAGAAGAGCAAGTTTTGTGCATAAGGATAGGAAAAACAACATTGTAACAAGGCGTAAACTTTATCCCTTTAGTAGGATTTCAAACCCCACAAAGCCTTCACCATCTTGCCTTCTATCACATTACAAATTCTTTAGTCATATTTCATATTACAATATATTTTATTGGGACATGCAATCCTTCCTATTTTTTCAATATGCAATAATGTTATAATAAATAGATGAAAACATACCTTGAGTAATAATTGAATCCCATGCAGCAGGACATTGTAACAACACTGTACATAGGGCTAGAAAATGCAACATCGTAGCATGGACAACTCTATCCATCTCTTTGACTAGGATTTCAACCCCTTCAATGCCCTTCACTATAGCTCTATCTAACCTGTTGCAAATTTTTTAAATATTTGATTTTAAAATATATTTTATTAGATAATGCAATATTTCATTTTTTTTAATATGTAAAAGTATTATAATAAAGAAATGGGAAACATCCATCTAAAAAATATATAGATGGAGTGATAATCGAATCACACACACTGTGAGAACACAATTTACATATTAAAATTTATAAATAGTATAATTATATGATAAACTTTAAAACAAAATACTCCAAAAACAGTAATTTTCAAAACTGTTTTTCCGAATGCCTCATTTACAACTAACACTTAAATTGGAATATCATCCTTGAGATAGTGGAAGGCTAGGAAAAATATAATGATGAAGAGTGCTCCAAAAGAAGCTCTATTTTATCATGTTTAAGAAATATAGTTAGAGATTCAGAATTATTAAAAATTTCCAAAATTTTAAACAAAAGGTTAAATTTACGTAACAGCTTAAAGATTTGTTTTGTATGTTTACATGTAATCTCATAAATTTAAAATTCTAGAATTAAGCGGAAAATGTTATCATATTCTAAAATATAGTTAGAGATTCTAAATACCAAAATTTTAAAGCAAAGTTAAATCTACATAATATTTTAATGATTTGTTGTCGGTTACATGTAATCTAAGAAATTTATATTTGTATATAATCTCTAAAATATCAGTAAAAATTTAAATTTAGATAGTATCCATATTGTTAAATTCCAATTTTTTTAATTCATCCCATCAATTTTAAAATTTTCCGGTCAAACAATACTTGAAAATGAATTATTTTAATTTCTTAATTTTTAATTTTATATAAATTTTTATATTTATATATTTTTCAATTTGCTGAAATTTAGCTAATGATCTAAATCTAAATATATTTTATTGGCAATTCTCTCTTCGTTAATTAATTAGTAGTGTTAAAATAAAACCTTTATTGCATTTTTAATTAAATTTTAAATAAGAATCTTTATTAATATTTAAATTAAGTATAAAAAATTAATGAACTTGTTTGCATTGAATTTAATGAGGGATGAATGCTTTAAATTACTCTTGAATCACTTGTGCTAAAATTTTCCATTGCTTCCATCGATAAAAACCTTGGATTTTTTTTTTTTGCCAACAGATGAAAACCTTGGATTTAATCATAGGCAACTCAGCAAAATATATAATTGATCATTTATTAAGTATATTATTTTTATGATAATTTATAAGTAGTACAAATATTTTCTAATCATAACATAAACATGCTTATTAAAAAAAAACCAAAAATGTTTATGTACTATTTAGTTTTCGAAACGCAACATTTACAGCTAACAAAGAAGTGAGATTGTCACCTTTAAGATAATGGTTCTGGAACCAGAGTATCAACTGCTCCAAATCCTTCATATATAAATATAAATTCATGATTAATTAATTATTTAAACATCAGATTTGGAAAAAGAAGAAAAATATATAGGAAATACAAACGTTAAATAGTTACATACCTTTGTTGGTGTTAAGTTGAACACTTAATTATCCAGCCCCAATATGGCTAATTTCCTAACGATTAGATAATTAATTGTCATTTACGCAATTTGTCAAGTTGTATGATAATTTATAAGCAGAACAAATAGATAAATATTCTTACCTCAAAAAATACTCCAAAAGTGTTTTATGAATGAAGCATGGAAGGGGATTGACACCAACAAGATAATTAAGAACGGAGGAAAATATAATGACGAAGAGGGCGATACGTTTATGTGGATTCCTAAACTATAGTTAGAGATTTGGCATCCCTTAAAAAGCTGCAGACCATATCTTGAAAATTATAGTTAGAGAAAATATAGGATCATATCTCGAAATTATAGTTAGAGATTTGGCATCCCTTAAAAAGCTTTAAAATATTAAAGAAATATTAAAATTTCTGTCAATTGTATATAATATAAAAAATTTATTATGGTTTAAAATTTGAAAAATTAGAATCATAACTAACATATATTCAACAACAATTATAACAAACAAAATATTGGTGAGATCAAAAGATACAATAATTTAAATTTGATCTCTATAAAAATAACGATAACGAAATTATAGTTAGAGATTTGACATATCTTAAAAAGCTTTAGAATATTAAAGAAATGTTAAAATTTTTGCTAGTTGTATATAATATAAAAAATTTATTATGGTTTAAACTTTGAAAAATTAGAATCATAACTAACATATATTCAATGAGAATCTATATATCTATATATACATATATATATATATAAGTAGAACTAAAAGTTGAATCCCTAATAGTATTTCAATCTAAAAAAGAAAATATTAACTTTAAACTAACTATAATATAAAATATATAAAAGATAAAAAGATAACAAATTCAAAATCATAAATAAAAAATGTGTAAAACCTCAAAAGATAATATTATTATTATCTTTGACCTATTCATAATAGTTATACTATTATTTAAATTTAAATTATACTATTATGATTTTTGTAATTTAAGTATGATTTAACTCCTTTTTTATCGTGATGATATCTTTTTAAATCTAAACAAATTCATATTGCTCAAATCATTCAGTAAATTAGTTATTGTGTCGGGTAAATGAATTTTTCAGTATGACTAATGTGTTAAATGACATTTAATTTGATACCTTTATATTATTTGTTTATTACTTATTACCCATCAATCAATCTATTATCCATCATATATACTAAATCAATGGTCGTAAGTATGAGTTGTTGAAAATGTATGCCTCCACATGGCTTGTTAAAAATGCATGAGATTTTGACACTTGCCTTATCGAAGGCACAATTTCTATACCAAATAATTGATAAAATTTGGAAAATTATTTTTCATTATTTATATGTGATATCTGGTTGTTACTCCAAATATAGTACAATTTAATATTTTTAAAAATTATTTTTTATTATTAATAAGTGACATCCAATTTTTACTGCAAAAATATATCTCAATATGATATTTTACAAATTAAAAATATATAGTAGAATTTAGTAGCTACAAATATCACTTAATGAGTCAACAACAATGTTATCCTTCTAATAGATGATATTAGCAGATTTGTTGATAACAAATAATTAGTATGAATAGATTAATGGATGATAATTATTAATGTTTGTCACCTTCATATCAACATGCTATTAAAATAAAAGGGAGCTAACATAGTTAAGTACAAATTTTTAAATTAAGCAATTCATATTTTTTTCTATTAAAAATTATGTAACTAATACAGTATAGTTTTTTTTTCATAACTAATACACTACAATAGATTTTTGTCAATGATGTGTTCAATGTATAAATTTTCTCATCTATATGTTAAATGATAATTGAATTCTTTATTTAGTCAAAAAAATTATATGAAAACTATAATAAATTAATCAAATCCTAATTAATATTAAATCATATCATTCAACATATTTCCTAATTAATATAATTTTTCAAATTGATATTTAACCATTCAACTGTCAAACCAATCAAATTAATTAATAAGAATTATGTTAAAAATTGACTAAATATTTTTAAATGGAATTTTAAATCCATAATTATTTAATAAATTTGAATGAAAAACACAACTAATAACCATCAACTTTGTTTGATAATTAAGTGATTTAATTTTTATTACTTATATTTGAATGAATATATTAAAATAAAATTATCTTTACAAAATCAATTTACCTTTAATATAATTTTAGATTTCGACTTAATTTAATTTTATATATTATGCTTTTTCTATTAAATATTTTTTTCATATCAATAACTAAATACGTAAGTTAATTGCTTCAAATCAATTTCAAACTATCAAATCAATTTCATGAATAGATTTTTTGGTGTTATATCCCTGGGTATTCTGGATAAAGGTTAATTAGTTATTCTATGACAATTTGAGTTTAAATTTTAGGATTTAAAAATTCATATTATTAAATTTCCATTTCAGATAAGATGAAAAATAAAAAATAACAAAATCTATAGCTTAAAAAAATCCGTAATTTAAAAAAAAAAAAGAAAAAAAAACAATGGTATTTGCTCTAAATTGATGTTATTCTTGATTGTAAAAGAAAACAATATCTATTTTATTTGCGTAGATTTGATTTTATTTGAATCTCTTAAAAAGCAAAATTATAATTATCAAAGAAAAAGTCAACTTTTTATAATTTTTAAAATATTTTTTTGGATGGATAAAACAATTTAGTTTGTACAAGATATTTTAAGAGATTTTTCTTTATTTAAATATTACTTATGTAATCTCAACATTAATAATAAAAAATTCAGAGGATAAAAGTTATTAAAACATATATTCAATTTTTTAATTATAAATATATTAAATTATGATCATTTAAATATCGATTCTACCACATGAAGTTTAATCCACAAATCTAACTATATCATTTGAGATTAACAATTGTTATAATTTATTTTTCATCATCAATGTTTTTGGTTGCAAAATTTTATAATTTATTAGTTAAATTCAAAACAAACTTAAGTTTGAAAATATTAGATATCATTTTAATTCATTTTTATTCAATAGGTAATTTTGATTTTGCGTAAATAATAACAAACACCAACAATTTATTGTAACATGATAATGGATTAATATTAATAAAGATATATAGAATGCCTTTCTCGACCTTTTGGCTAAGATCAAGCAATAAAGATATATAGAAAAAATAAAATATCATTTAAACTTATAAATTTTCAAAATTTCCAATTTTAGTTAATAAAATAGTGGACAATAGTAATAATGATATATAGTAATAATGAATTTCAGATTACTTGGGTTCTTGGACTCATTAATGCTAAGAGAAGTCATATTTATACATATTGCTCTTATGAGAAAATGGGGTGAGAATGTCCATTTTTTTTTCTTGTATAGCACTTTTACAATTATAAGTAGTCACAATTAGTTGATATTTATATTTAGTATATTGTTTTCACATCTATATGCTCTCTTTTCTATACGTGATATTGACATTGAAGGCGTCTCATGCATTGCATAAGATGTGATGCAGGAATTAAATATTTTTATTTTTTTCAAATCATGATAGCAATGCTACAAATGTAACATTGAATGTGATGTACTAGTAAGTGTTTAATAATTGAGTGTAGAAAAATTGTTGTAATGTGAATTATGATAGTTTGTTTTATCTATTTTATTTTTTTTATTGTATATTTATTACTAACTATAATTATGTATACTTATTGTCAATTTGAAATATTAATGTAATATGTATGACCACTTCTAATTTTAAAGAACATCGTGTGCATTGCAGGGGTCATATACTAGTTTGATAGTCTCTCAATTCTCTCCTTTACTATGTTTTAGAAAAAAATAGTATTTTTTTTTATAAAAATTATTTGAGAGTTTAAATTAGTTGAGTTTTTCTTCTATAGATCATCTCAATTTTGTTTATTAGACTTGATAAAATCCTTGAACCATGTATCGAAAAAAATTTAAATCCAAATAAATATATTCAAAACTTAAAGTTGATTAGCTTTTAAAAAAAATAAAGGTTCAGTCTAGCAAGTCAAAATTTTAAGATTAATACTGTTAAAATGTTAAAACTTCGTACTATAGCATGCAATTTTTTCTTATATGTGCCACTGATGAAGTGCAGCATATTTTGCGAAAATACTTTATGTTATAGGTCTGGCATAGCCTCATTGTTTCTAGATGCAGTGTTTTTGGATTTCTATATCATTTCCAGCTCTAATATGTAACTTTTCAGCGCCCATGGGATCTTGAAATTAAGAACAAATATATTCTTCATTATACTTATGGTTGTGACTACAATCTAAAGGTAAAGTATATTTTTAATCTTTCTCTGTTATTGAATTACGAAAAGTTTGTCAACCAAATATGAATTACGAACAGTTTCAATCTTTTGTAATTTTCACTTCTAAATGAGCACGGCTCAAAGGTATTGAGACTTGCATTATATTATGTAACGAAATGCTGCTTGAGTAGATAATTAGATATCAGCTTTAGAAAAAAAAAAACTTAACTCTCCTCCTATTATTCATTTTGTTTTTAGAATTACTTTAAGAGTTTAAATATTATGCCATGCTTGGTGATGTTGAGGGTGAGTTGAGGCTCTTTGATCAAAATATAACAATAAAAAAAATTTACCAATATACAATAAACTTAAAAATATTTACCAATATACAATACTTTTTAGAAATTGTAGTGTGGAATTCCGATTTGTGTTGGAGCAGTTAAATAAGAAAACGTAACCCAGCATTACGATTTGTGAAAAGCGTGAGTTATAATTATGATTTATAAATTAAAAAATATATGTATTGTCACGGACAGATTTTTCTTTCGGTCCGTGACATGACTTAAGGTATGTGACGCTAAGTCTTTTACTTAAATTCACATTACGCTGCAACATCAGTTTTTTAAATTAAAAATATATATATATATATATATTTGCTGCATGTAGCAGCGTTTGGTCATTTAACGCTGTTGCATGTAATGTTGATTGACGCAATGTTGTGCCTACAGCGTTGCGTCAATCAGTGTAGGGAGCCCTAAAAATTAAAGAGTTCCTATGTGATGCTACAGAAGTAATTAGTTTTGATTATATAAGAGGTCTTATTTTCGGTAGATTATGAATCTTTCTTCACTCTTGAATCTCCACTTCAGTTATTCCTCTTCAGACATCTTCACTTGCCAAAAAATTTTTCTTTGTTTGAAGCAGAATAATTTGCTGGATCATTAGCCGAAAGTTAGTTTTTTGATCTTTTACTCAACAACATCTATCTTGTTGATTTTCACTCATTTTTCTACAAATTTTACACCTGAATACAAGTAAGTATATTTTGTTATATATTACATATATCTAATTTTATAATCTAATTATCTAGTTTATTTTGATTTTACTACATCATATTAGGTTGTTAGATTTTTAAAATTGTTAGATTTTACTGCATATATTTGTCATTTATTTAGGAAACCACTATTAGTTTTCATTTTCTAAAATAATTTATTTTTTATATTTATTAATTATTATGAGTTTATAATTTTGTAGAATTTTTTATTTATTGAATGTACTATTTATTTACCTTAAAACATGATTTAAGATATATGAATTACAATTTTTTATTTAAAAAAGTAGAAAAAAGTTCAAAAGTAATTTCAATGAAAAAACAGTATAGAAGACATTTATGAAATATACAATTTATTTAAATATATATAATTTTAACATTTATATATATAATATTTAGTTGATAATAAGTAATGAATTTTTTTTAAACATACCACCCTCTACTACCTTAGAGTCCTAAATTCACCAGTAGATTATAAAGAGAAGAGCTGTGAAGAATTTTTTTTTTGCTAGTTGAAATGAATTTTTTTTCATTGTTTCATTTATAATATGTTTATTTTTATTTGCTTCATTTATGATGTTAGAATATTTAGTTTTTAAATCCTTAATTTTTGTATACTTTCATGATGTTCTAAGCTTTTTTATTTACAAATTGTACTTTTTGTTTATATTAATACTACATGATTTAGGGTTAATAGAATGCAAATTTTTCAAATTTTGAATAAAGAGAAAAATATTTTTGGACAAAAATTATCATTATAAGAGTATCAATTTCCATGAATCAAACTTTTAATAATAAATTTAAAAAAATTCAAAAAAATTTGCCATCAAGTATAAAAATAATTTTGATTTTTAAAAGTTTAGCATAATTTTAATATTTTTATAGCTAACTTTATATGATATTTATTAGCTTTAACTTTCGTAAAAAATAATTTTGGCCTGATATAGCCACTTTCTTGGTTCTTTATATATATGTATATATATTTTATATAATGTAATAAACTTACATTCTAAAAAATAATAGATTAGCTTTATTTATGAACAAAAATATAAGTACATTTATCTAAAATGTATTTTTAAAAAAATAAAATCATCATAAAAAATAACATTTTATAAAATTAGAAGCACTAAGTAATCATACATAATTTTTATATAAAAAAATTAAGAAATTGATCCTTAATTTTAAAAAAAATAAAAATATTGAATGCTTAAAAATATTTATGAAATAATAAATTCAATTTATTATATATAACTTATTAAAAAAATCATATAAACAAATTATATATATGAACAATTTATATATCTACACTTTGCATTAAATATATTTATATATGTTTATGTTAAAATAAAAATTATAATATATAAAAATAGGTGGCATGTAAAAAAATGATATATACTTAATTTTGTCATGCATATATGAATTTATATAATAAATTTAGTCATTAATTTAAGAGTGGAACAAATAATTATAGTTTTAAAAGATAATAAATAAATTTTATAATTGCATAAATAAATTGTAGTTAGGAATAATAACATGTTATATGAAGTATAATTTTGTTAACAAAGAATTTTATGTTCGATATCTTCACAGCAAAAAGATTATTAGCCTATAAATTTTTATTTTGTAGTTATTAATTTTTTTATGCATTCATATTTATTTCTTATTTATGAATAGATAATAAATGATTCTATAAATAGGAACAAGAATGAACAGTAGAATAGAGTGGGTGTACGTATATACAAATAGACGGATATGTACTGGTCCACATGGTGTAACATTTGAATAAGACAATATAAGAATGATATGTGTTGATTCAAATATTAGTTTGGTTCAATTGAAGCAAGTTATTGAGCAAAAACCTTCAACTTCCTCCCAATCAAATTGTGTTAGAGTTAGTACATAGATGTCCAGTATACATAAATCCACCATGGCTCCAGTCATCTGTTCTTATAGATGATCATGGTATACAAAGGATGTGGTAAATGAATTCACAATATTCAAATCAATTGACTGGAGCAGGGTTGTATGCACACATTTTGAATGCAAAGATTGACAGCCATTTTGAATCACAACCATTACAGGTCCATGTGTCATATACAATCCCATCAAGTAGCAATCAAATGGATGTAGAAGAACAAGGATCAAGGCTTAGTATGCACTTGGGAAATTTTCATCCATTTGATCCTTGTCCAAATGTTGGCAATACTATACCATCATCTTCACTTCATCCAAATGAGGATATTATGAATGACTTCGAGCATGAGGATGGGTATGATTTTTTAATAAATACCGGTGGTCAGAATAATGACGATGAGAATGAACATGAGGCCCATGAGGAGAACTGTAAGGGTGGTGATAATGTCCCAGACCCAACACTGCATATAAATGAACATGAACAGCCTGCAGCTAATTTCTTTTCACGTGTTAATGTAGAGTCAGCTGTAACTCCTGAGTTTAGTGAAATAGGAGATATTCTATCTGTTAATAATAGTCAGGAGTTTGAAATTAGCCAGACTTTTAATAATGTCTGTGCGCTAAGACTTGCAGCAAAACTGTACTCTGTCCCAGTTCATCATGCGTTCAAGGTGTATTTGTCAAGTAATAAATATGAAGAATATCGATGTATAAACTACGAATCTAGTTGTAATTAGAGATTATGGGCTTGCAAAAACCGAAATGAAACAGTTTGGAAAGTCACCAAATATATGGTGTCCCATACATATACAGCCACATCATTAAGTCAAGATCACCCTAAGTTGGATGTTGATGTCATCTCATCTTCTATAGTAGCAATGGCGACTGATCAACTGGATGTTAAAGTTTCTCAAATAATTGAGTGAATGCATTCAATGTTCGAGTACACCGTGTCATATAGGAAAGCATGGAAAGTAAAGCAATTAGCACTTGCTATTGCTTTTGGTAATTGGGAGAGCTTATACCCATTACTACCTAGGTTGTTAGTTGCTGTCCAACATTTCATGCTTGGATCATATATTAAAATTTCAAGCAAGCCATGTTCACAAACCAATTCTGAAGGGCAGTTAGTTGACATGTTTAAGCGTGTTTTTTGGGCATTCAAACCATGTATCGATGCATTTGGTCATGTAAAGCCTATCATTCAAGTTGATGGAACTTTCCTATATGAAAAATATAAAGGCACACTTCTTATGGTCGTAACACAGGATGGTGACCATAATGTTGTACCACTTGCATTTGCTGTTGTTGAAGGGGAGACAAAAGCTACTTGAACGTGGTTCTTATATCACGTGCGTCAATGTATCGTTAAGAGTAGAACCGGGATATGTTTAATTTTTGATAGACATCCTTCAATCATATCTGCAGTTGCAAGTGAACGTGTTGGATGGCAAGGAGCATAGGGATATCATGTTTTTTGCCTACAGCATGTGGCCGTTAACCTCCATAAAGCATATGGAACAAATTGGTTGAAGGAAAAGTTTATAAATATCGATGAGTGTTGATCGCTTTGTTCACATGAATTAACATGTGATAATGAAATTAGTAACTGTAAATTTCTAATTATTTGCAGGCTATGCATATCAGCGCCATTATGTTAACCAACAATTGGAAGAGATTGCATTGATTCATCCACCTATAGCTGCTTGGATTGCCAACATCCCAATAGAAAAATGGTCTCACACATATGACAGTGGGTACTGGCGTTACGGTCACATGACAACAAACCTTGCTGAATGCATGAATGGTGTCTTTAAAGGTGTTCAGAGTTTGCAAATTACTGGTATTGTGAAGGCTACTATGTATAGGGTCAACAACTATTTTGTCAAACATGCCCAACAAATGCATGCACAAATAGCTGTTGGACAAGTAAATTTTAAGACATTGAACAGAAAGTTAGAAATGGCAACACAGGGTACATCTGCATGCATTGTTCGCATATATGATAGAAGAGAAACATCATTTAAGGTTGTTGAGCCATACAATATTCAACTCCATCAATTTAGTCATTGTTGCAAGGTAAACTTAAATGAAAGAACATGTGACTATGGAGAAAAAATTTTAGGTGCAGAAGTATCCATGTATGCATGTCATTGTAGCATGTGTTTTCATACAAGTAGACCATTTGCAATTTGTGGATCCAGTTTTCAAATTAGAAACCATGAGCCTTGGTTATAGTAATGAGTTCCATCCGATAGGTGATGAGGTTCATTGTCCAGAAACTGATATTCCAAGTTTGATCCCGGATCCTACAATGATTAGAGAAAAAGGTCGTCTTCATTCAATTCGAATATGTAACAAAATGGATTGGACTATGATAGGATAACCTAATAAGTGTGGGCAATGTAGGCAAATAGGTCATAATCATTCCACTTGTCCACAGCATTAGGCCTCTAGACGTTAATTTGTATACTTTCCCATGTATTTAAGATTTTTCAAATATATAGATATGACACTTTTTAAATATTGCAAAAGGCATGGAAATTGTTAATTGTAATTGCTTGTATGATTTTATTATAGTGACTATATTAGATTGTACTTTATTTTTAATTAACTAAAAACATTGCAGAGACAATTTTCAAATGGCACAACCACACCACATCATTAACCCAGGTCTAGAGAACAATTCACTATTATATTTACAACCACAACATATTTCCGAGGCTATGTGGACTCAAAATGTAAGTAACTTTTTTTCATATCTAATTATCAATTGTTCATAATCATTAGATATTTTATTTTGAGTTTTTCAGGTCAATCGGATTCTTCAAACTCCAAGAGTCATGCATAAAGACCGACTAATTGAGCCACCAATCCAAATTGTGCCTTACCTTATGCAGACTAGATTTTATGGAGTTGCTAGAATAAGCCAGTTTGAGTATAATCTAGCTTTAATTTCAGCACTTGTTGAGAGGTGGCGTCTGGAGACCCATACTTTTTATATGCCCCGCGGAGAATGCATAATTACTTTACAGGATGTGGTAATTCAATTAGGCCTTCCTTGTGAAGGACTACCTGCGAGTGGTAATACAGACTTAGATTGGGCTAATGTTTATCATATGAGACTTGGTATTATACCACCTGTAGAGTATATGTATGGATAGTGGATACTAGTTACTTGGCTAGCAGAACACTTTCCTAACCTTGATGATGACATAGATGAATTAAAAGTACAAAGATTCACTCATGCATACATACTAAGGTTGATTGGTGGACTTTTAATGCCAAACAGGTTAAGTCATAAGGTTTATTTAATGTACCTCCCATTGCTTTGGGATCTCTCAAGTGCTGGCTAATATTCTTGGGGTTCTGCAGTATTAGCACACTTATTTAGAGAATTATGCAATGCTACAGACTAAATAGAGAAAGAGATAGGTGGATGTATGACATTACTCCATCTCTGGGCATGGGATCGTTTCTCGATGTTAGCACCAGAATGACCTCCACTAGCAAATCCACGTACAGATATTTATCCTCTATTACCACTCTTAGGATTTAGATATGCTTAATTTACATTCCAACTATTTGATTTTGACTTATTATTTTAACCATACAAATTTTAACATATTCGTTCATGTCATTATAGATGGAAGAAGGTTACAGGACAACCTTGTCCAATTAATGAGGTGTTGCATACTTATAGGAAGTTGCTTGATGCAATGGGGGAGGAAGATATAGTCTGGCAGCCTTATGAATCTCTAACAGTGCAACAATTAATTCCAGGATATTGCTTAGAGTCACCACAAATTTGACAAGCTTCAATCCCATTGATATGTTTCCATATAATTGAATGACATCATCCTGATCATGTGCTTAGGCAATTTGGTCTTCAACAATTAATACCTATCACCCCAGTTTGTTTAGGAAATTGCCACACAATCCAACTAAGAGGAAAAACAATAGAAAATAGGATTCAAAAGCACATGGAATATATTACATTATGGTTTGGGTGGCATAATGCTATTGTTGAATCACCTGTGGTACATGAAGTATTAGATCACAGATCTGAGTACATGCGATAGTATTGGAGACACACTCGACGGTGGATCCACTCTTCTAGTGCAGCAACCAGTTTTGTAGTCAAGATCTAAAATCATTAACTAATAATGTCTTATTGTTGATTTCAGGTCGATATAGCTGATGAATTAATTCAGCTAAGTATTCAAGACCTTTTACCGATGCCAATTGGGGAATATCAACAAAGGATTATACATGACCAACAAAATATTAGAATGGCATTAAGAGAACAACACTACAACATAGTCCCTCAACCTGCTCCACCTGCAATTGAGTTACCACATCTAGTGATTGCTCAATGTAGACCAAGTAAATGATGTGGTGGTTATTTATCAACTCAACCACCAGTTGCGGCTGAAGAAGAAGAGGAACAAAATCAACATGTGGTGGGAGATGCAAAGGAACCAAATCTTGGAGCCGCTTCTTCTTCAGATATTTATACTCAATACCATTATATGCCACCGTCATCTGCATCCCAATTAAGATCGCCCAATTTACATCAATTTGGGTCATTTATGTCTTTATTGGAGAATTCAACACTTTTTGAGTTCGAGTATAACAATTATTCATTTGAAGTTGGCGGGCCATCAAATGAAGTGTTAATGACCCCTCGACAGTCAGTTCCTCCAATTGAGTCTCCTGTATTTTAATTGAATATCCCACCGATTGCAACTACCATTGAGTCATCTGAATTTCAACATGAAGAAGAGCCCATAAGACAGGGTCGACCACAACATGTTCGGAGGAGACCAAGATATGGCACAAGAAGTCATTACGAATAAGGTTAACAATTTCTTTTTTTTGTGAAATAAAAAATTTTACCTTTAATTGTTGTGAAAATTTGGCTTTATTAATTAAAATTCAATAATTACTAATTAATTTGTTAAAAAAGTTTATCTTTAAAAATTAATTTTTTATTATTTACAAGTTTGTAATTAATATTTCCTCCATTTTGCTATATATTCACTTTTTTTAAAAATCTTTATTTCATAATATAGTGCACTTTGCTGATTACATAGTGTATTTTTTTCTCTCTCCAACATTGCCCCTAACTAGTAGGCTCAAATATTCTCCATTACTAAAATATTTCCAAAGGTCCAATGTCTTTAATGAGGGTAATTTAGGAAAAGGTGGGAAATTTTTTTAGTTACTAATTATTGTCTTCATCCGTGTGCGGTAGTAAAAAATGCACTATAAATTGGAACAACTAGGGTATACTCCCTCCTATCCACATTATAAGACATTTTGTATCAATTATACACATATTAAGAAAATCATTTCTTTACTTGAAATCAATGTAAAAAGTACCTATATTTTCTATTTTATCTTTATTATATACCCAATTCTTTTATTATTGTATGGTTATAAATTATAAGTATGGATGCATTAAAGATATGGGTAATATAAGAAAAAAAATATTCGATACCCTATATTTTGGATAAATAATTTTTCATACAAAATGTCTTATAATATAAACTAAAGGAGCATTATACTCAATTAATACTTATTACCTAACAATTATTATTATTATTACCTAATAATTATTAATCATTACCTTATATTAATCATTGTGTAATAAATTATTATAATAATTAACCTTAAAATCAAAATTATCTTTATTGTCAAAACTAAAATCGTGGTGTGGCAAAATCCTGACACATATAATTATTACTTAATAATTTATTATCACTTGTCACACATGATGCAAATCGTGAGGCAACTTCACGATTTGCATCGTGTTTTAAAAAATAATTTATTACAAACCTTGCTGATTTGCGAATTTGTGTTGTTAATTAAAAAGAAATAAACATGCAAAAACGTAAAATCAGATTACGATTTTAAGTATAGTATCTTGGTAAATTTTATGAAAGTTGTTGTATATGGATAAAATCTTTTCACAAGTGTAGTATTTTACTCATTTATCCGTGAGTTGACGTATGGCAAATTTGGCTAGTGGACATTTGACAAAAGGTCATAAGGAACTATAACAAGAAACCTTTCAATAAAAATACAAAATAAAAAAATTAAAAGAGGGAAAATTTAAATGATAAACAAATTTTAAAATTTTTAAAATAGTGATTAAAAAAATTAATAAATAGAGAAAAAATATAAAATATAATTAGGAAATTTCTTATATTTAATCATTATAATTATAATATTTGACAAAGTAAAAACCTCATTGAAAAATTATAAAAAGAAATTAAAATATATAGTGAGAGGAAAAATTGACCTGTCGAAGATTAGATAATGAAGTGGTGAAGTTAGAATCTAGATAATCTCTTGTTAAAATCAGAATAAGTAGTGTAGAAGAATGTAATGGAGGAGAATAGTAGTGAAATAAGTAGTGGAGTGGATTAAGATCATATAGAGTGTAGAGATTTGACTGGAGAGATAGCTTGAGAGATTTTGACTGAAAGAATTCAAATCCAATAAAGGTAATGGGTGAAGTTTTGAAAATTTTAAATTCAAACTCTTGAAAAAAAAAGAGCATAATCAAATAAATTATAAAGGAAAATAGGAGAAGGGAGAAATAAAAAAAATAAGAAAGTTAAGATAATACTTAATACAACAAAAATTATAAAATCTAAAATTAAAAAAGTCAATTTATTCAATTCAAAATGAAAAATAGGGGAGTGGATTAGAGAAAATAAGGTAGTTAGATGAAAGAGAAAGATAATTGAAAATGGAAAGAAAAATAGAAAGAAAGAGAAAAATATGGGGAGATGTGTATTTTCTTTTGTTTGCCAACAAATAGGGAGATGTGTCTAACAATATTTTATAAAATTTAGAAAATCAAAATAATTAATAATTAAACAGTCAAAATGAAAAATAAAAAAATGTATTCTCCTATTGCAGGTAATCTTGTTTGAGGCACAGTCAGGCATTAAATATGGGTATTTCTCCCAATGGAGATTCAAACTTTGGTTTGTCAGATTGTGAGGGACTAGCCTCTTCAATTAAACCCAACCTCCATTGGTTAAATTCTTTTTTTTTTAACGGTTATTTAGAAGAACATTCAAATCTATCAATTTGTAATAACCTACTCCCAAGTACCTCCAGACTTGACCAAAACCTTCAAAAACCAATGAAATGCAACTCAAACGTCTCACAAACACTTCTTAAAATTTCAGAGCAGCAGAAACAAACCAAATAGCACCAAAAACTGGGCTGTGGCCGAGGCTACTACAATACTACCGCGGTTCCAGACCTCCCCTATTTCATACCCACTACTGGACTCTCTAGTGCCATGGCACCCCCTGCTAGTTTTCCATACCAGCAAAATTCCAACACCGGGGTGAACTTCCGATGCACATAACTTTATGCTTCGACCTCCAATTGACTTGATTCCAACTCCTACAAGTCAATCTAGTCCAAATCTATCCATAGACACCACTTTCACTTCAATCCAACTTCGTATGGAGATTATGGACACCTGACACTATTTTGGCCACTTTTTGACCAAAACTCATAACTCACAACTCTCATTTGCCACCAAAGGCAATTTAACCACTTGGGACCATTCAAATAGATCCAAAGCCACTCAAACAACTTGTCCAAAGAGGTTTTACCTCAAAGGAACCGTTCCTCTGAGATTTGACCCCCTTGAACCCCATTTGACAAATTGGGCTACTTGTCCCGAAATACACCAACAAGGCCCAATTCCACTCATGGGCTCACAAACATTACCACACTGACACCTCAAAACCCCGAGTCACACATACACCACCATCCAGTATACATAGCACATACAACATAATTCCACATACATAACCACACATACAACATCCATTCATTACAAAACATTCTATCCTACTTGGTACAAGATACAGATCCAAATTACACATAAACTACATAAACCTAGTATTCCCACGTCCGATGCTACTCTTTCGTCTTCTCCGGACTAGTGCCAGAACCGTCACCTAAAAGGTTAGTTCATGGGAGAGGGGTGTGAGATAATATCTCAAGAACTGGGACAACCACACACACACACACACACACACACATATATACATATATAACTCATACAACTCATGAATATAATGTGAAATGAATGGAATGCATGTCTCCCTCGTACATAGCTAGAACCATGGGCTGTAGTTATAATAGGACATTTCATATAGATAATCTCCTTCCAACAATCGGTGAAGACTGATTCTGGGACATCATCAAGCTCACCTCCTATTAGTGCACCCAACTAAAGGTAACACTAATGTTTGAACCGTGGCTCTCTTTCCCCTTTCCTTACCATGAATTGACAATGATTTAGGGAAGGTGTAGTCCACTGTGCGCCTTTCCCCTCCTAGCCGTAGGAGGAGATTTAGCTGTAGGGATCCTTTCTTTATCCTCCCTAATATATATATATTCCATCCTTATCCTCCTTAACATATATATGTATATTCCATCCTTGTCCTCCTTAACATATATATATTCCATCCTTATCCTCCCTAACATATATATCATTACCACCCAATCCGCTATATATCACATTCTCACAATGCCATGTAGTGATGCTCATGTATCATCATATAATAATCATCATGATCTCAATGTCATGCTATGCATCATGTCATATCATATCAATGTCATCATCACATATGTAATCATCATCATAATCATACTCATCATCTAGCTGTGTGCATACCATGATATATAAAAAACAGTACACACAAACACATCTATATACACAAATATACGTACTATCATATAATATAATACAAACAAACATCTAGTTACCTCAACTGTCATTATCACATGCACAAAGGTTTCACAAGCTTTCTTGAACACCAATCCCATGACTAGTCTTCTCCGAGTAGCCAAACAACCTTAATAATACCATAATACCTCAATTAACCACATTTAACAATGAACCAAACATCACAATTCAACTATTTTAGCCTAACTCAAGGTTCCAACACCTCTTTCATGCATCATTAAGCTCATATGAATCGGTCAAGCACCAAATAATCTCATATACTTCGGATTCCCAAGAGCCTTAACCAAAATCAACCTTGGGTTAAGCTCAAATCATACATACACCCTTCAAAACTCACACCCAAGCATCAAGAACAGCAAAACAAACTTCCTTAGTCCCATTTCATCCATTTCAATCTGTAGATTTCAGCCCAAACAGGAAATCCCAACATACCTCAAGTTCAATCAAAGAAAATAGGGAAGGGATCACTTACTAATATGAATCCAAGCTTGCAAGGTCTAAAAATTACTCCCAATGGCTGGAAAACTCAAACCCTAGCACAGCTCCTATATTTTTCTCCGTCACTCCCCTTCATTTCTTTCTTTCTGTCCATTCAAAATGTTTTTTATTTAAACAAAATCCGTGACTCTTGCTGTGGTCTCAGATAAGTTTGTCATGGGGCCACCATGTTTCAACTGAACAACCCCACTGGACTTATTCTCGCCATGGCGTGGAGCTCAATTTTCCTCCACTTGAGCCTTTCTCTGTCCTGTTTCCTCCGATTCTGTACACAATGCCAGAACAAAGTCATGAGGGGTTTTACACTCTCTCCTCCTTCTAAAAATTTTGTCCTCGAAATTTCAACTCTTACCTTAAGCAAAAATCTCTGGATACTTCTTTCGCATGAATTCTTCAGTCTCCCACGTGACATCATTAGATGTCAAGCCGCTCCATAGGACCTTTATCAACTTAATGGTCTTATTTCTCAACTGCTTTTCCTTTACACCAGAGTTAGCAACGGTGTGACCTCAAAAGTCAGATCTTCTCACATTAAACTGCCTCATCATCAATTATATGAGACGGATCCAAATGATAGTTTTTGAGTTGATACACATGGTAAACATCGTGCAATTCAACAAGATTAGGCGGTAGCGCCACTCAATACGCTATTGGCCTAATTCATTCCAGAATTTGGTACAGACCCATATACCACAGAGTGAGCTTCTTAGCTCAAATTGATCTTCCAATACCAGTAGTAGGAGTAACCTTAAAAAACACATAATCTCCCACATCAAACTCCAATGGTCCATATAACTCTTCTACCGACTCTGAACAGTAAGAAGCTTCTGACAAATACTCTCTATTTGTCGAGAGGTTTGATCCACAATGTTTGGGCCCAAAAGACTTCTTTCACCGAGTTCGACCCAACACAACGGCAATCTACATTTTTTGCCATACAAAGCTTCATATAGAGCCATTTGCAAACTCGAGCGGAAACTGTTGTTGTAGGCAAATTCAACTAATGGCATAAACTGATCCCAATTGCCTTTATTCTCTAGAACACACGCCCGCAGCATGTCCTCCAAAGTTTGAATTGTCCTTTCAGTCTACCCATCAAATTGAGGGTGATAAGCAGTACTAAAACTCAATTTCATCCTCATGGCCTTTTGAAGAGATTTCCAAAACCTTGATGTAAACCTAGGATCTCTGTCCAACATAACATTCATCGGGACTCCATGCAGCCTCACAATCTCACTCACATACAACTGAGCCAACTTTTCCATCGAAATAGTCTCTCAAATTGGAAGGAAATAGGCCAACTTCATCAACCTGTCCATGATGATCCATATTCCATTGTGTCCTAAAGAGGTACTCGGTACTCCCATCACAAAATTCATGGAAACATTATCCTATTTCCACTTTGGGATCTCCAAAGATTGCAACGTACCTGCAGATAATTGGTGCTCAATCTTTTCCTTCTGACAGATTAGACATCTTGCTATATACTCTGAGATATCCTTTTTCATACCTGGCCACCAATAACCATACTTCAGATCTTGGTACATCTTGATGGCACCTGGGTGAATAGTGTACCTACTCTTTTAAGCTTCCTCCAAAATAATTTCTCGCAATCCTGTAACATTTGGCACACAAATCAAACCAGGGTACTAGATGATACACTATCAAAGTCCTAGGTCTCCGCCATTTCAATTTGTTCCCAAATGCCCAAAAGATAGTCATCCTCCAAACCTTTATGCATAACAAATGTTCCTCAACAAATCGCTTGATATACTGATGGAACTCATTACTAGTACTTCAGGATGGACATTAATGGATAACTTCATATCTCTCAGGCTCTCCAGCAACTATTGTTCTCTTATCAACATTGTGGCCATATGGATCGACTTTCTACTCAATGCATTCACCATAATGTTGGCTTTCCCAGGATGATATTTTAAAGCGAACTCATAGTCTACTAGGAACTCAACCCAACGCATTTGCCTCATGTTCAATTCCTTCCGATCAAACAAATACTTCAAACTCTTACGATCACTGACACCTCAAACTAAGCGCCATAGAGATAATGCCTCCATAATTTTAGATCAAACACTATAGTCGCTAGCTCAAGGTTGTGAGTATGATAGTTCTCCTCATGAGGCCTTAATTGCCTTGAAGCATATGCCACAACTCTACCTTGCTACATCAATACACACCCTAGACCCTTCTTAGAGGCTTCTGTATAAACAATAAACGACTTATATGGGTTAAGGATAATGAGCATTGGGTGGACGTTAGACAAACTTTCAACTCTTGGAATGCTCTCTCACACCTGTCATCCCAAATGAAAGATCGATCCTTATGGGTAAGTCTAGTCAATGGCATAACAAGCTGAGAGAATTCCTTAATGAACCTTCGGTAGTATACAGTCATTCCCTGAAAACTCCAAATTTCAGTCACCGATCACGGTCTTTCCCAATTTAATACCACTTCTACTTTACTAGGGTCTACTGCCACTCCTTCTGTAGAAATCACATGACCCAGAAATTTTTAGAAGTGTTTGTGAGACGTTTGGGTTGCGTTTGGTATGTTTTTTAAGGTCTTAATCAAGTCTGGAGGTATTTGGGAGTAAGTTGTTACTACATTTCCTACCATACAACGCTTCATACGGAGCCATTTGCAAACTCGAGTAGAAACTGTTGTTATAGGCAAATTTAATCGGTCCTAGGATTAACAGAAACAACACCACCACCATAAATGAAGTCAGAAGAAGACTCTCCCATGTTTACAGAGAAAACTTCACCGAAGATAATGAGAGACAAAGAGGGTGGTAGGTTTTGTACCCACCCAACTAGGCACACCCCTTAACAAGAGACATAGAGGGTGGTAGGTTTTGCACCCACCAAACTGGGCATACCCCTTAACGACAATCACTGCCAATCAATCCACAGCCAAATACATCAAAATAATTAATATACTATTCACACTTTTATATTCTTCTTTCATAAATAATAATTATTATACTATTCACTTTCTCATACTCATCTTTTATTTACTGTTTTTTTATTTTTTTAGCTGCATTTTTAACTCTACAAAAATACAGTTCTATAATAAAATAGAACAAATTTTTTTATTAGTAACTTGACTATATATATATGTTAAAAGTAAACCAGAAAAATTAGTTGATCAAAATTAAAATATATGATCATAATAACTAATGTGTACTTATAATTATAATTAACATATGATTTTTTAATACAATTATATTTATTTTGATAGTATTACATTTCTTTAATTATTGTATTGCCATTTTTAATTTTTTTTGGGTCTTTTTTAACCTACAATGTCTAATTAACATTATGATTGTTAAGGTAAACCTCAACTTGTGGTCTAAGGAAAGTAGCTCATTCTCATCATCCGAAATACGTCTTTGCCATGTTCAATTCATGAGGTTTTGTACGTTTTTGGTTGTTGCTGATGTGTCTATCATAAGCATCGTATGGCATGTTTGGCTAATTAATTATATAATATGATAGTGGAGGTAGGTGATGAATTTGAGATTGAATTTGTGATGATTTTCTTATGGTTTTGGTTCTTGATTTTTATGTTGGTTTTTGCTGATGAACTTACTCAGTGCATGTTTCAAATGACTTTTAGAAATGTCTAAGGATCTCTCTTTCTTTGCGAGCTTATGATCACCACAAGATTTAGTATTGGATTTTGCAACAATTACTTTTGGTCACTAACATAACTATTGAATTTTAATTTAATGAAACACGAGTAAATGGAAATATCTATGCAATGTAGTGGTTGGGACAGAGGTCTTCTAAGCAATAGGAAGATCTTCAGGGCAACAATAAAAAAAAATCAATATGAAGATCTTGGCATGTGGTTAGGTTAGAAGCAAAACTGCAAGTCACTTAACGATAGGGGTTGTTGTTTGATGCTAAAAATACTTGGTTTCCTTTTCTTTTTTTTTTGGGCAAAAAAAATTACTTGGTTTCTAATTTTGTTTTTTTCGTTGGCTAAAAAAAATACTTAGTTTCTGATTTCATTTTTTATGGGAAGATTTCGTACAAAGGAATATGGCTTATTGTGGAGGTGGTATGTTCAAAGTGGGATTGAAGAATGTGAGTTATACGAGAATATGATGAAGAGTTATGTGAAATTGAAAAGTTTTCTTTGTAAATTTCATACAAGTTGGATGTATCTTTTAATTACTTATGAGAGATGCTAAATATTTAAAAGCACTAAATGTATTTTATAATTTAAAGGTATCAAGCAGTAAAGATAAGATATTTTGAATTTTTTCTAGACCATCATAAAATGTTTTGATTCAAATTGTAGCATTAGAATATCTATATTGCTTATAAAGGCAGTTATAAACTTTGATGGTTGAATTTTCAAATTAAATTAGATAATTAACTAATTTGATGGAAAATTTTCAAAATTTGACTTTTGAAATTTTGTTTTGCAATGAAACTAATATGATTGATAACTAGGAATATATTAAAAATGTAGGAACGTATTAAATCAGAATTAATCTCTTTGAAGCGGAGAAATCACCAAATTGAACTTTACCTCTTTTAATAAGACATATAGTTTTCATACATATGGCCAATTAGCTATGATTTTAAATTTCAAATCTCCATGTTATCAATAATTAATTATTAATTATAAAAGAATGAAGCCAAATATTTGATGTGATGATTGTGAATTTCAACTTTTAATAGGAGTAGTATATAAAAATCACGCATTCCTCATTTAATAGGAAAATAAGTAAAGTTTTTAATAACTTATTCATGTATATTATACATGATATAATAAATATATAAAATTAAGTTATATCATGTATTAATTATTATATCAGGTAATCCTAATTCAACAAAAAGAGTTAATTAGATTTTATTTAAAATGATAAGGTAATTCTAATTCACATACTAAAGTTAGCTAGGATTTTTTAATTCAAACTTTTAATATATTGTATAAAAAAATTTTCAATAACTTATTGTAATGAAGTATGTATTATACATATTTATCTGTTAGGTTGGCTAGTCACCCAAGAGGGGGTGAATTGAGTGATGCAAGATTTTTGCACTTTTTGGATCACAACCCAAATTCATCATATATGCAGCAAGCAGGGATGAATAGAGAGAGTAAAATGCAGCAATTGAATAAAAAAGATGAAGAGCAAGACATAGGAATTTATACTGGTTCAGCTCAAACCACTTGGCCTACATCCAGTTCGCAAGTCACCACTTGAGATTTTCCGCTATATCCCACAGGTTTGATTCGGGCACCTGTGAAGGTTCATTACATCCCACATGTTTCAGTAGACACTTATGAAGCTGCTCTCCCTACACCCTTACAAGATATATAATATCCCTTAGTGTTTTCCTACACTAAGATTGTACCCAGAAAATAGTAGAGAATAATGATTACAGAATTGAAACTCTCTTTTAGAGTAGATGATACATTGAAAACTCATTCAATTGAGGTAGGTTTTTCAAAGAATGTTGACATAGAAAGATTTTATGTATGTGAACAGCATTTTCGCATAAATTCTCCTACGATTATTGCCCATAAGTTCAAATGAGGTTCTATTTATAAATTTGTGGTGTAATTAGATGTTAAACACTAGATCTATCCATTAGAGATATTAACCAAATGTTACTCTGCAAAACTAGTCATTCACCAATTGCATTTAATGCATCTGACATACTGAAATTGAAATTTTAGGTGTCAACAAATGAATTTCGCAGATACCATACACTAAGGACTTCAACATTGAACTCTCAAAATTTGTCTGTTCAAGAGTGAAATTTGAATTTTGAATTTGTTAAATATATCTCATGTTAGAACATACGAATTTTTATATTCAAAGTGTATCTGCTGAATTTGAACAGTTGTCTCATGTTTTCGTGGTACACTCGAAATTTAAATTTTAGAATCTAAAATTCATCTGTCAGAGCTTCCTTAACATGGTACAAAAGTTCTTCTCTGTGAAATTTGAATTTTGTATTTCATAATTCGTCTGTCAGAGAGATACTCTAACGAGACTCACAAGTTCTCATTTCAAAATTTGAATTTTGAAATCCAAAATTCGCCTGTAAGAGGGAGTAACTCTGAACTCTTTATGCACTTTAATAATGTTTGAATTTTGACAAACCTCAGATGAATTTTGTATATTTTACTAACTATGCTTAACCCAAAATTTGAATTTAAGAACTTGAAATTCATCTATCAGAGAAGATAACTCTAGAACTTTGAATTTCAGTAAGTAAAGTTTAAAATTTGCACAAAGTACATAAGAATCAACAGCAAAATTTGTCTATTAGTCAGCATTTTCCAAATCTAACATATTCTAACATCATATTTACTTAATCTAACACGTTTATAACATATGGTAACAAAATTAAGTAATTTTAAAAAATTAATAGCACCTCAAAATCTAAGTGAAAACAAAATATACCTAGTATCTAGGTCTTTAATGCTTGAGCTCTACTTTCACATGGTCATTTCCTTCTTGGCATGCTCCCTTTTGATCTTCAATTCTTGAAGTATCCTTTCTCTTCTCCTTTCTTGAGTGAGACATGATGTTAATTTCCATTTCCTTATTCCAATACTCACTCTTTCTACTTGGACCATTGTCAAACCTTAACCATAGGAACAATTTACTATTTATCTTTAGTGGTTTGGATTCTAATTAAATGCATTTGGAAGCAAATTTGGGACAAATTCCAAAAATTACCAAAAGTCATTATTTATTTGGTAATTATAATAATTTGGCTGAACTTTAAAAATTTATAATTAATTCTAGAAAAATCGTTTAAGTGTAATTCAAATTACTAAATTCATATTTTAAAATACTCTATAAGGAAAAAATATTAATTTGGAATTGCATTGGGCAAATTGCTACAGTAAATTTCATGAATTTACTTGCAATTTTTACCCTAATTTTTCCAAATTCCATTCCATAAAATTCCATAATGTCATTCTTTCAATTGTAGTCATATAACACATGTAAAATTGATCCCAAAATAGACTTTTATTCATTATCTAGGAGTCACATGTAATTTACATAATTGTAACATAAAATGTCACTGAACTTTGATCTTACATAAGCATCCAAAATATCCTTCCTTTTTTTAAATATTTCTTCATGAATCCTCCTTTATCTCCTTACCTTTCACATGATTTGGACCTGATCATGGTTAGATATTTGGTGGAATGAGATTTAAGAAAATCCCAATAACATCATAATCACATTTTTAACATAATATTTAAAAATAATTGCAAAAAACATGATTTCATTTTGGTATGGTAACATTTAAGATCAAAAGGCATCTTTTAGTATGTTCTTCACATATTCATGCTTGTTCATGCAAATTTATAGCATGTTCATCATTCTTTCACCATTTTGATCCAACGTCATCATCATATTCATAATATAAACATATTTTCTACCTACCAATCATAGAAATACAAGATCTAAAACCATTTAGAAATAAAATGCAAGAAAAGGGAAAAGATGTTACCTTAAATTTGTAAACCTTTCTCTCATCTTCTCCTCCTTCTCTCTATAACTCATTCTCTCACTAATATGAGGAAATTTTCAAATTTGGTGTGAAGAATGGAGGGGAGGGAGAGTTTATTTATAGGCAACAAGAAGCAATTCCATCCATTGGATTTAATTTTGATCCAAGGGCTAAAATTGCACTACATCACCTCTTTTCTCCTCCATACACCTAATTTCTTCACATAATTGGTATCTAATTAATTTTTCCTCTCTTGTCATCAATTTGGATGACATTTTCATCTCCAATTAAGGAAAATATTGCATCATTATGCTTACATAAGCTTACTTCATCCAAACTTCAAATTTTGACATCTAATCTTTTACATAGTATCATGCATGGTGGTTAATTCTTGTCCACTCCTTTTTCTTCTTATTTGGATGCCATTTTGAGGTCAAAATGAGCTCAAGATGATGCCTTTAATTATTTGGATTTAAACCATTTAATTCTCATCCCAATTTCAACATATACCGGGTTTTCGGGCTCCAACTAGGTAAATTTTGCCTAGTAAAATTTTTCATTTATAAATATATTTAAAATATGAATTTCAAACTCATTATAATCTTAATTAATCATTTCTAAGCCCATATAATTTACTTAGAAAAATATTTTATCTTATTGGGCTCTAACAAAAAATACCGATAAAATTAGTTCTGATTAATTTTTCTTGTAACCTCTCTCCATAGATAATTATTATAAACCTTCTAAAATTATTTTGGACTTATTCTTAATTATTTCATAGTCTATTGGATCACCTATAATTTAATTAGTCTGAAAATCGGGTGAATTAGGCTTATTGGGCCCTTTATCCTTTCTTGACCTGGTTTGAACTATTTTTGTCAATAATACTTCTAGGCCTCCAAAAATCATCCATGGCCTATTAGGGTTTTCTACACCTTTACTAGACCTCCATGAATGATACTCTTAGCCCATTAAGAAGCCGGTGCAGTCTTATTGAGCTCGAACTCATATTTTGGCCCAATATCCATTAGACTGATTCTATAGCTATTTAAACCTTATAAAAAAATCCAATATCTTTTTTTATGCCATAATATATCTAAGTTTCTTAATCCAGACTTATTTTCTAATTCTTATTAATTTACAAATTATAGAACTTCAGACCAATTTTTTGCCTAATATATCTATTTTCTGGTTTTGCTTATTAGAGTATAATTTCTTATGGTAATTTTTCTGAATCATTTCCTATAATCAGTCTTAGCAAATACTGAGCAGATAATTTGTTTGAAGAAATGACATCTACGTCCTCCTTTTTATTTTTGTTTTTACTAATAATTAATATTTACAATTATCGCATCTAACTTTCTTTGCAATTTGGTCCCTAATAATCCTTCACGATTTAGTCCCTGGTTTGATTTGCATAAGATATTTAAGCTCTTTTAATTTCAATTATGTAGTTAATCCCTAAATCAGAATTCAAACAAATCATAAAAATTTAGATGTTATAACCATTCTACATTTAATATGTTATACTTACAAAACAAGTGATTATTCCAATTTATATATCTAACTTATATTATAAACCATAGAAGTATAGTGGATATATTAGTGCATAGCATAATATATAAATTATAAACATAATTAGATACATGCTAATGTACATCTTACTTCTTTAAAGAACACTATATATGTTAGACACATGATGTATTTATTCCTTATTGCTCTATAGTTATCATTATCAAAACTTATATTATATTGAATATAACAATATCATTGTTGTAAATATAAAGCACCCCATGGATCTTATGACTTACTTTATAGTAATTAAATATATGTTGTACAATTTAATTATAAATAATTGGAGCTTCCCATGCATTGCACGGGATTACATGCTAGTTATAACAAATAAAATACTGGTAAGATCATAAGATACAATAATTTAAAATTGATCTCTATAAAAGTATTCCTGTAAATAAGTAACAATGTAAAATTTGAATGAAATTTAATTTTGATATGCAATGATTTTCACACCATGATTTTCTTACTTAATATCAGATTCGTTACTTAATATCAAATTAAATCTTGGTTAGCCAAACTAGTAGTAATAAAAGTAATATATTTTAATTTTTATATGTTATATATTATATAGAAAATTTCAAAAAAAAAATCTCAATTAATAAGTTTCATAAATCAATTTTAAGATGTAAATAAGTTAATAATTAAACATAATCATATTTTAAATGTAAAATAGTTAACTAATAATCTATTATCATATTATTTATTAAGTATATTCCTTACTATTAATGATTTGTATCATAATAATGCTTATATAAATTATAATTTAGAAAAATTATATAAAAAATAATGTTATTTAGTACCTAAAATAATGTTATTTTATCTTAAAAATAAATAAAAATAAACTAATTTGACTGGTTCATGACCCCATTCTCACCAGTTTTGAGATTGCTCGGTTTCGTCCTTGTTCGAACCAGACTTGGCATTGGTTCTTAATTCAACCGGTTCAAATGGTTAGTTCGATCCACATCTGACAACACTGATAGCAATCACATGGTATTTTTTAAATATTGAAATTATCTTCTCAATGAATACATTTTTTAAATATATATTTTGGATTGTCTTTAGCCATATTTTAATTTGCTCACAATAGAAGTTCTCATTAATAGTATGTTTAGGAGTTTTTATTAAGGGGAAAGGGGATGGACCAATGATTACAAGGGTTAAATTATTATTTAGAATATATTTTGAAGAGGCGGGATGGTTAGGGATGGTCTCTGAAGCCATATTTGACTATCCTAGATCCAATTTTTTTTATCCCCAAATTGGAGGTCAAAGTAACCAAGACTAATAATTTCAATTACAAAATTACTCTTCAACCATTAAAAAAATGCATATCCCACTATTTTTTCACGTTCAACCATTAAAAAAATACATATCCCACTATTTTTTCACGTTTCCTACCATACCATAAAAAATAATCCCGCCATAGGGCGCCTTTCTGAGCTTGCTTGGGTTGTCTTCATCCCATCAATTAGTTACCACACCCGATACACAACTTCCAAGTATAGTTTCTTCCATGTGCTGTCCTATGCCTCTCCGTATGAGTTGATGTATGTGCTTTTCCTTAATATTTGTTGGTCAGCAACTTTGGCTTCCAGATTCCATCTTGCCTTCAGTTTTGACTTTTGAGAATTAATAAAACATTTTAGTTTTGAATTTTGAGAATTAATAAAACATCCATGTTTTATTTTTTATTTCTTTTCTTTCTATATTTTCCCCTATATGATCAAGATGGCTTCTTGGTTTCCAACCCTTTTATGGCCCAACTGCAAACCATAAACTTCAATCCTAAAAGCATCCCAATTAAGTTCTTAAAACAAGGTCACATTGAGTTCTAATTGTTATTGGAAGAACTAAGTTGCTTTGGTGTAAATTATTATTGTTGTGGGAAGATGTTTTTATTAGTTGTTAGAAAACAAAAGCAATAATGATTAATTAGAAAATCAAGTATTCTAAAAAATGAGTGAAGGTGAGAGCTTTGGGGTGAACTGTGGCGACTCGAAGGAGGCCGGAGGATTAGAGAGAAACAAGAAGAAGGTTAAGGTGATGAGTGAGGGTGAGATTGCTAATGTAGGGCCTGGTGGAGAGACTGCTGAGATTTCTTCGTACAAGGACATGCTGGTTTACCTTGGTCCAGTCAATAAATTCCAAGATAGCAAAAGGAGGAGTGTTTTTTAAGATGCTTGAAAGGAATACATTGATAGTCTTAATGATTTATTTAGTCATAGGGGAAGAGAAAGAAAGAGTAGACATGGATGATGAAGACTGCTCGAAGTTGGTCGTCACGATGGAGGAATATCAAGCTTGGTGTGCTCCTTGGAAAAAGTCCTTAATTATCAAAATCCTTGTGAAGAATATCCTGCTTTGGGGTATGAAAAGCTGCCTTGCAAAAATATGGAAAACCAAGGAACCATACCAAATGAGGGATTTAGATAATAGGTATTTCATTATCTCATTCAATAGTGAGAAGGATTTAAACTTGGTCTATTTTGAAGGGCCTTGGATGGTCAGGGATAGATACCTTCTTGTCTAAAGATGGAGACCAAATTTTGACCCGTGGAATATAGAGATGCAGAGGAAGATAGCAGCGTGGGTTTGTATACCTTTACTTCCCTTGGAGTTCTTCAACCCAGATAGCTCAAGAAAGATTGGTTTGCTTATTGGAAAAACTCTGAAGATTGATTCAGTAACATACTTGAGTGAAAGGGGGCGATATACAAGAATTTGTGTAGAACTAGATCTCCAAAAAAGGATGAAATTAGGCGTTAATATCTTCAGACAATGGAGGATTGTTGAATACGAGGGCCTTCACTTAATTTGTTTCCACTATGGAAAATATGGGCACCATAGGGACAGTTGTTCAGAATAACTGATGGAGGTAAAGCCATTGAGAGATGGCTTTGAAGAAGAACCAGGGAGCCAAAAATTGAAGGATGGGCAAGAAATGGTGGCAACGACATCGACGGATGGAGATATAAGGATTGAAGTAGATCAAACGGCAGAGGGGCAGCAAGGTGAGAAGCAGAAGAAGGTAACAGAGATGGACGGCACTAGAAATAGCTTTGGTGAGAAAAATACAATAACAATTTCTGGTGAGAAAAAGACGATAACAAAGGGAAGATTGGGACTGAAAAATCTAGTAAAGTGGATTACATGGAGCAAAAATGGTATCTCTGAAAATTTTGGAGGTAGAGAGGTGAAACAAACTACAGCTTCTAAGCTAATTAATGTTAATAATAGAAAGAGGGATAATTGGGATCCTACTGATAATGGAGGATATGGGAGAGAGAAAGAGGAGGGATTTTATTTTAAGGCTAAAGATTTGAGTCGCTCATTGGCAAAGATGTCAGCAATAGTCAAACATGGGTCCCAGTGGCTGGAAAGCAGAAATCACATGGAGGGGAGAAGCTTAGAGGTAAAGAGAATAAGCATTATAGGACTAGACATATCTTGGTGGACTGCAACTATAATAATGGCCCCATAGTACCAAATCTTGATATTAATAATTCTTTTAGGGCCCTTGTGGAAGTGGACCAGGAGGGTAATAAACCTCGTATAGAAATGAAGGAGAAGGGAAATAATGGATTTACAAGCCAACCTTTAAAGCCCGTAGGCAGCTTTAAAGCTAGTGGGCCACCAAATGTAGAAGGCAAGGAAATGATTGAGGATTTAGATGCAGATCCGAGGAGTGGTGACCGTGATATGGACATAGTGGTGGATCTTGGATTACAGGATAATGCAGTAGGCCCTATAGCCCAACCATCCAACGTCATGTCTCCATGAATTGCTTATTCTGAAATGTTAAGAGGTTCTGGCTCCAAGACTCTCCCAGGTTTAATGCAAGAGCTTAAGACCAGATATAAATTGGATTTTGTGGGCCTTATTGAAACTCGTGCAAGTGGTACTAGAGCAAGGAAGTTAGCTAGGAAAATAGGGTTTTGAAACTTTGAAATTGTCGAAGCTATTGGGTTTAGTGAAGGAATTTTTGCCTTTTGGGATGATGATCTTTGGAGAATTAGAATAAGTGCTCACTCAAATCAATTTATGCATTTTGAAATTGATGATGGTACTTCAAAGAAATTTCTCACGTGTATTTACACTAGTCCTATGGTAAATAAGAGACGAGGTTTATGGGTGGACCTAACTGATCTTGGGAGGAACATAGATGGTACTTGGTGCTTGGGGGGTGATTTCAATGGTATTCTTTATAGTCATGAAAGGTGGTCCTTGGATTGAAACACCTCTCCCATAACTAGAGACTTTGTTGATTAGGTCTCTGAAATGGGCCTTGTTGTTCTTAGGTGTTCTGGCCTATTTTTCACTTAGAGTCGAGCAGGTTGCAAGAGTAGACTAGACCAAGTTCTGGAAAATTCTTCATTCATGGATGAGTTTCTAGAAGTTGAGGTCTGCTTGCTTTATCAGTTTCATTCAGACCACTGCCCTATTTTACTCCGTATGAAGAAGTTCGTGGCTCCTGGTCATAGCGATCATCCTTTTAGATTTTTTGCTCCTTAGGTGATGTATGAAGATTTTGGGAGATTAGTTCAAGAAGTTTGGGACTCTGATCAATCTTGGAAGTCAAATCTGAATATTTTTACTGAGAAAGTTGGAGGATGGAGCAAGGAGGTGTATGGGGTTATTGGGAGAAAAAAAAGTAAGCTTTTGGCGAGGCTTGATAGTTTATCTCAAAGCATTAGGGAAGAGGGGCCTTCATCCTCTTCATGTCAGCTTTAGCGAGCATTATGGGTTGATCTAGAAGGAATTTTCTTGCAAGAAGATGTTGTGTGGGCACAAAAGGCTAAATGTGACTAGTGGGTGTTGGAGGATAAAAATACCAGATATTTTTAAATTACAGCAAATGCCAAGAGGAAACACAATAAGATTGAGGCCTTTCAAATGGATAATGGAGGATAGGTGTATGAAGAGGAAGAGATTAAGAACCTAGCCACCTCATTTTTTGTGAATCTGTTTATGGTTGAGGAAGGAGGTGGCGGGGGCGGACGCAGAACGTGAATTTTGGGGGGGGGGGGAATTATTTTTTTAGAGATAAGAAATATTACTAAAAAAATTTAGAATATATAAAAATCATATTTTTAATATATTTTTTATGTATAATATTATATATTAACAATTTAAAAAAAATTATAATAGATCTTTAAATTTTATACTTCATTTAATATGATAAATGTGTAGTATATATAGATATATATTTGTGTATTTACATATTATGCAAACATAAAAATACTAGAAGGGGCCAAATCACAAAGATATATATATATATATATATATATTGGAACAACTATATGAAAAAAACTAAATAACACATTAAATGGGAGAGGGGTGAGGGGGATCACAGCCCCCCCAAGGACCAACGTGTGTCCGACCCTGGGGGGTGGGGCTTTAGCTAATTGCAATGTTACCTACCTGTGTGTTAGCAATGAACAATTGAGCACTATTGGTGAGAATATTAGAGAGGAGGAAATAAATAAGGCAATTTTTAGTATGGGAGTTCTTAAGTCACTAGGCCCTGATAGATTAAATGCTTTATTTTTCCAAAGCCAATGGAAACATGTTAGGACTTCTATGAGCAAGTTTGTGAATCAAGTCTTTCATACACTGGAGATTATTAGGGAGGTAAATCAAACCTTCATTGTTTTGATTCCAAAAAAAAATCACCCTAAGACCATGAAAGACTTTCATCCTATAAGCTTGTGTAATGTGATTTATAAAATTATTACAAAGGTAATTGCTAATAGAGTTAAAGTAATTCTGCCCCAGGTTATTGCCCCTAATTAGTGTGGTTTTGTTCCTGGGAGGCTTGGATCTAACAATATTATTGTAGCCTAGGAGGTAATTCATTCTATGAGAAATATGAAGAAGAAGAGGCGATTAATGGCGATCAAGATAGATCTTGAAAAAGCTTACGATTGCATCAGATGGGATATTGTTGTTAGATGTCTGAGGGAATTGAAATTCCCACCTCAGTTCGTGAAGTTGATTGAGGCTTTTATTTCTACACCTTTTATGCAATTTTTTTGGAATGGAAGTCGTGTAGCAGAATTTAATCTCGGTAGAAGGGTTCAACAAGGTGATCCTATTTCTCCCTATTTATTTGTAATTTGCATGGAAAAACTTACTCATCTTATACAAGAAGAAATTGATAAGGGTAATTGGTGACTATACATCTAAATAAAGATTGCCCTTTGATGTCTCATCTCTTTTTTTACGGACAACCTTGTGATTTTTGCGGAAGCTAATCTTGATCAAGTGGAGGTGATTAGTAAATGCCTTGAAAATTTTTGCTCGGCATCTGGTGAGAGGGTGAGTTAAGCCAAGACCAAGGTGTTCTTTTCGACTAATGTTAATCACAATGTGAGAGTGCAACTCAGTGAGGAATTGGGATTTAGTAGAATAGATGATTTGGGAAAATATCGACAGGTACCTCTATATCATAAAAGGGTGACCAAGCATACTTACCAATTTGTTATCGACAAAGTTAAGGCAAGGCTAGGCAAGTGGAAGGCAAATTTTCTGTCTTTTGCAGGAAGGAACACGCTAGTTAAGTCTGTCATTTTAACTATACCCAACTATGTTATGCAAACTTCTGTCATACTGATTAAATCATGTGTGGATATTGATAAAAGTACAAGAAGTTTTTTGTGGGGATCTACGAGTGAAAAAGGAAGAGTACATCTGATGGCCTGGGAAAATGTCTATAAGGAGAAGAGAGTTAGGGGATTGTGCCTGAGACACACAAGACAACAGAATCAGGCTTTACTTATGAAGCTTGGCTGGGGGTTGGTTACAAACAAAGATGCCTTGTAGGTTTGTGTTGTGCGTGGGAAGTATGGATGTGGTAATGACCTCATGCCCAAGATTAACATGAAGAAAAATGGCTCAAGGGTCTAGAGTGGGATTAAAACAAACTGGGAGAAGGTAGTAAATGGAATGGAGATCATTGCTCAGAATGGAGAACAGGTTGTTTGATGAAGGTATGAGAATCATGGACACTTCACCATGTCTTCTACTTATAAAGCCATAAAGAATATGAATGATCAAAACAATGACGTGTGGGGAAGGTTGTGGAAGCTAAATGTACCACAAAGATGCCAAACTCACTTATGGTTGACTCTGCAGAATAGACTGTTTACTAATGATGAAAAATGATGTAGAGGTCTTCATCCTACGGGGTTATGTGATCTGTGTACCTCACATACGGACACAACTATACATGTTTTGTGAGACTGTAGGGAAGCAAGGGAAGTTGGGTGGCATCTTGTTCATCCTAATAACCACCAAGAATTCTTTAATAGTAGTATCAATGACAGGATGAATAAAAACCTTAGCAGAACCAAAATTGTTGGGGAAGGCAACTGGAAGGAGCTATTTGGCACCCTTTGTTGGGTTCTCTGGAAACATCAAAATGAGAGAGTACATGCTCATATCCACCGAAGTGCGACTTCGTGTACTGCTGAAGCTAGAGCCATTGTTAACTACATGAAGCAAGGGAAGTGCATGATAAAGGTGTCAATTCCTGTGAGTACTAGAGTGTCTCATGACGACAGAAGTATCATAGTGCAAGAAGGTTGGAGAAGGGTGTATGTGGATGGGGCGTTCTCACGTTATATTGACGCCATTGGGTGTGGAGGAGTTCTAATGGATGGAAATGGAGAGATAAAGGAAGCTTTTGTTTTCAAGTTAGAGGAAGGCAATGAACTCACTGCTGAGCTATGAGGGTATTGTTTGGGGTTAAAGAAGGCTTGGGACAAAGGTTGGAGGAAGGTGAGACTTTTCTGTGACGCATCGAAAGCCGTCTCTAGCATTGAAGATGATGAGTCTGATCACCACAAGGAATAGGCTCTTCTAAGGGAAGTGAAAAGCATGATTGCAAGGGATTGGCAGGTTCATATAGAGATCATTGGACGGGACGATAATGAAAAGGCAGATCTCTTTGCTAAGAAAGCTCTCTCCTTGAGCATGGGGATTCTTACTCTTCCAGCTACAATGGCCACCAATATGCTTAAGAGGGTTGGCATTTCTTGGTTTTTTTTCTTTGTAATTAGTTTAATGTCTTTTCCTTGCTATAAAAAAAAAAGAAAACAAAAGCAATAATATCTTTTTATATGAAATAAACTGGAAGAATTTATTCACAAACTTCTTCATCTAAGTTTGTTGATAAGAATAACATTGGAAAAAATAATTATAATCAATTCTATTCTACCTATTTTATAATAACTTCCAAAGTTAAATGAAGCTATTCCTTCCCCATGCAACTCTCAAACAATGGAATGAAACGTTACATTGCACTCCATTCTATTATATCCTATTAATAATCATTCCATTCAGTGCTAAACTTCTATAACCTAAGTCCCAACTTCCAATCATCATGATTTTCCTTCTGCATTCTACTTGTCACGTTGCCTCTTTAACACCTATTCAAATCTTTGATCTTTGTTGTCTAGTCAATGGCTTTCGTGCTAGAAATGTTGAATTGGTGGGTTTAGGATGGCATCGATCTTCAAATTCCTTGCATCATTAGCATTATGTTTCATATAATTTAAGAATAGTGCGAGGAAATTTTGATTTCTCAAGCTTTATTGAGAATCCAATGTTACTTGGTGGTTATCACCCAGCATGAATATGAAGAGGATGTGAGGAAAACATGCTGTATTTTTTAATATTACTTATAATAAAAGCAAATATTTCCATAACTATTTAATGAAACATATAAATTTATACAAGCTTTCGAATGTTCACTCTCTTTATGATATTCATTGACATGACAATACGACCAAATTAAACCATAGTAATCCAAAAACATTGAGAACAAGTCCTAGATGCTGATCAAAATCATATAAATGCCTTTCATCAAGAAAATCTACCTAGAACCCATTATCTAGGAAACTTTAAAGTCTCAGACCACTTCTAAAAAGACAATAAGTTTTTGGTATGACCTTGGCCCCGATAATAGGAATAGGACCTTGGCATGCCATAATCTCAAGAAATTTAGATCAGCAACTTCACTCTCACTAGAATGATTTTTTCGAGAAAATTCCTTCATTCAGAATATACGGGCTTCATTCCCATTTTCTGAGGACCAACAAAATAAGTAGAGTCATAAAATACATTCTAGAGGTCCAATCATCAATTGTCATCATAAAAATTGAAATTTTCCCAAGGCTTCAAGGATTTATGCCAATCAATTCAATCAAAGTTCACAAAACACACAACAAAATAGGTTTGACAATTTGTTTATATTTTACCTATCAAGGATGCAACAGTAAATCTAGTGGACACCCTAGTTAATGCCATGATCCTCCAAGGATGAGTTCCTCTGGTAAATTGAAAATCGATGATGGAGCTGGGACTAGGGAAGATGAGACTGATGACAACCTACTCATACTTAGATCAGTGCAAGAAGATAAGAAAAGCCACCCAATCTTGTCCATAGACTCTCACATGAGCCACAATATTGGAGGAAAGGAAACAAGAATGACCACATAAATGCAAATCAAGGTCCCTAAAGAAAATAGTGATCGTGACGGAGGAAAAGATCTACCCATTGTAGAAAGACACATCACCAAGAGAAATCATAAGAGGATTTTGACTATCTCAATTTCTTAGAAAATGGACACTAACAATTTCAACAAAGGAAATATTTAGTGTATAAGACCCATACACATTATGAGTTGTGATGATCTACTACTCAAGTAGTCATCACATATATTGTGTCCACCTTTCTCTCAAACTGATGCTATCAATTTTAGATGATATTGAGAGGATGTAAATCCAAAGAAACATAAGAATAGATGCTCAATGAATGTCATTTTTTTTTCAGAAACTATGATTGAAATGTTTACACCTAGAGTAATATTTACCCTTTCAAGCAAGTTAGTTTATGATTTCCCAATCAAATATAATGGAGCATGCAACATCGGTTGTCATAACCTCTAGTTACCATTACTTAACTAAATTATCACAGAAGATAAATTTACCCTTTCAAGCTTGTGGTTATAATAATTTTAAAAATTAAAAGAGGACACAAAATTGAGCATCTTGGCTTCTTGTTTTGAATTTGTACAAAAATGATACAAAACCTTTCCAACTTTCCAAGATAAGATCCAAAAGGTTAGCCTCTATCAGGTTCAACTAAATATCCATGAGAATAACTCAGAGCAACTTAACACCAGCATCCTTGAGGGCATCAACAACAGCTCAAACCTTACCATGATACTTTTGTTCTCTCTTCAAGTGAACAGTAACAACAGGAATACTCTAGAGCAAAAGGCGCTCGCCTAGTATCTTCCTAATCTTTGCAGCCATAGCCACATCTCAGGTAGTTTCCAAGCTTGATCTTAAGGCTTTCTCCTGAGAGGTTGCAAAAGAGGCTACAGTAGCAATTGGGGTGTGGATCACCTGGGCGCTCATATACTTATTCGTAAAATGCATTTTCAGCACATAAGGTTTGAGAAAATCTATTATTCTTGGAGGCCTTACCGGAGGCAAGATGACCATATCTGTTTTGAAATATATTTAATCAGTATAAACACAAAAAGTTCTACATCTTTTATGTCATTATGACTTGGCATATGTAATGGGCAGATAACAATTTTCTTCATATTATATTGGTTTATGACCAGTAAGTAGAAAATGCAAAATAACCATTACAAAAATAATTTCATATGCACTAATATCAAGCCTGGTTTAGGACATTATCAACTATCTCAGATTATTGCTCTCATTTAGTCCCTAACACAGAGTGGAGAACAGCATATAAACCAAGAAGCCATGCATTTCATTGTATCAAGTACTAAGTTTAAACTCTTTTTCTGACAAAAATTTTGTTGATCAACTTCAAAGGATAGGGTTATATGAGGCAAGCGTGCTTAGGCACGAAGATTTTAGAGCTTTTCTTTCAAATTCCCTAATTTTGGCTCTTTGAAGCTGAAATGGATTTTTCATCCCCAATAGAACATTGTACATGCGGACGGGAAGACCTTACAATAGTCAATCAATGCTTTGGGATAAATCACATTGGATTAATTCCAAAGATCAAGGCAACCATACTGAAACTAGTACTTCTTTTATGACAACATTATTAGAAAATAGAAAAAAGGGATTGAACATCTCACCGGTGATGACCCGCAGTGCTGCCCACACTACCGGAGATGATCAACTATGGTAACCTAGATCTCGCCTCTCCCTATGCCGACAAGCTGCAGGACATTGTCCACCAAAGACGTCTGTTAATGCTGTGATGGAATTGTGATGAGAGATAGGGTAAAGACGTTGTTGGTAGATTCTAGATAGGGGAAAGATGTCCGTTGATGTTTTTGAATCTTGAAAAAAAAAATCTAAGAGTAACAATTTTCTCTTCATTTTTGTTTTCTAATTTTTTAGTGTTATACACAAAATTTGAGAAGTTATATCATGACTTACAAATAATAATGCTTGAATTTTGATTATGCGCGGTTAAACTAAAGAATAAAATTGATTTTGTGTTTTTGTTTTTTTTTTATTTTTTGAATTATAGAATTCAACAAAACCTTTAGTTGAGTATCATTAACCAACCAACATTTACTATAATGCATATCATGAACTTTGGACAAGATTTAAGAATATTTTAATCAATCAAACTTGAATATAGTTTAGCTTTTAATTTCAAAGAAAGAGTACATATTTTTAATCAATTAAACTCAAATTTTGTGCAAAGTACGTGATATGCACTATAATAAATAAATAGGGAGAAAGGTGTTTTAGGACTAGCATGCGAAAATAATCCCAATAAAGACCAATTTTAAAAATTCTTTAACTCAGATAAACTAAATTTTTAACTCAGAATAATTGAATTCCTAACTAGTAATGTTCATTTGTAAATATTTTCTATAAAGGTCTCAAATTGTCTTTCTCACTAAATATTGTATTGTTTCTAGCAACTCAAATTAGTGTATGTGGTAGAGATTTTCGTCTAAGCAAGTAATTGGGAAAGTTATAATGGAAAATCACCATCATAATGCTATGTCAAACACCAGAGAATCTTTCCAAGAAATTGCTCTATGGATCAATACAAGCTCAATCCTCTTAGTACTTAAATACTTATTGGTTAAATTCTAAGAACACCCGCCTCTCAAACAAAAGATAAAAGAATTTTTTTTAATATTCAAATGTAAATAACTATTTTTGCACTTTAAATTAGCATAACTAAATTTTCATTCAATGTTTTATATAAATTAAAATGATATAAATATACTTATATAACACTAGGTATAATTGATTATATTTATATATATCAGATGATCATGTTTGGCTTTATTTGTTTCATTTTGAATTAATTATTAATATTGAATAACAAAAAGTAAGCATTATGGTTAAATATTAAGTAATCAATATCCTTTAAATTTTAAACTTTTTATTTTGGTTTAATAAATATGTATATTTTAGCAGAAATAAATTAAAAATCTATAAACTTAATTCTCTTTCCTTATCTATATGTAACAATTCTTTTTTGTTTTTTTGGCCAAGTATTTGTGACAAATCTAAATCATAAGATGACTGGTCAAAATATACATAAAAATATCAACGTTGTTGTGAAAATATTGGTGAATCCAAACTTTAGTACTTTATTATATATATATATACATCATCCACCTACACTCATATATAATGATCATAAATTTTTTTTCTATCTTATTTTGCTCTTATTTCTATTAGAGCCTCCGAAAAACATCTATAGTAAGTTAGCAACACCTTTCAAAGTGATCCATTAACAAGATATTCAAAGCATGAAAAGAGACATAGAAGAGCAAGTTTTGTGCATAGCAAGGCATAAACTCTATCCCTTTAGTAGGATTTCAAATCCCACAAAGCCTTCACTATCTCACCTTCTAACCCATTAAAAATTTTTTAGACATATTTCATATTACAATGTATTTTATCGGGACATGCAATCTTTCCTATTTTTTTAATATGCAAAAATATTATAATAAATAGATGAAAAAATACCTTGAGTAATAATCGAATCCCACAAAGTCGGACATAGTAACAACATTGTGCATAGGGCTAGAAAATGCTACATTGTAGCATAGGCAACTCTATCCGTCTCTTTGACTAGGATTTTAACCCCTCAAACGCCCTTCATTATAGGTCTATCTAACCTATTGCAAATTTCTTAAATATTTGATTTTAAAATATATTTTATCAGATAATGCTATCTTTCATTTTTTTTAATATGTAAAAGTATTATAATAAATAAATGGGAAACATTTGTCTAAAAAATAGATAGATGGAGTGATAATCAAATCACAAGCAATGTGAGAACACAATTTACATATTAAAATTTATAAATAGTATAATTATTTATATATTAAAAATATGATAAACTTTAAAACAAAATACTCCAAAAAAAGTAATTTTCAAAACGGTTTTTCTGAATGCCTCATTTACAGCTAACACTTAAATTGGAATATCATCCTCAGGATAGTGGAAGGCTAGGAAAAATAGAATGATGAAGAGTGCTTCAAAAGAAGCTCTATTTTATCATGTTTAAGAAATATAGTTAGAGATTCAAAATTATTTAAAAATTTCCAAAATTATAAAGAAATGGTTAAATTTACGTAATAACTTAAAAGATTTGTTTTGTAGATTTACATGTAATTTGATAAATTTAAAATTCTAGGATTAAGGGAAAAATATTATCATATCTAAAATAAAATTAGAGATTTTAAATACCAAAATTTTAAATCAAAGTTAAATCTACATAATACTTTAAAGATTTTAAAGAGGTCATTTTTTCCATTGGACAAAAATGAGAAATTATATCTTTATCCCTAGAAATTATGAAAATTTTAATTTGGTCCCTAAGCATAAAATATCATGTTCGGAGATGAAATGAAAAAGTTTTTGGGAAAAATTACAGCTAATGCCTGAAAGAATTAAAAATTTTATTTGCCTCAAGTCAAGGTTAATTTTATAAATATGAAAATTACTTTCAAAATGAAACTCTCGATGAGACGGGTTCAATGGTATATATCACTGATTGTTAATATTTAAGGATAAGGAAATAATCAGTACCAAATGTTAAAAAGTAACTTCATACCGATAAAGCTGTTTTTTGATCTATAAAAACTACAAAGGTAAAAAGAAAAGCAATGGGGTGCCACAAAATGAGCAATTAGGAGATAAGATAATAAAGTAATGTGAGACACAAGTTTACTTTATTCTTGTACTAATAAAAAAAATTTTTATCATGAAAAGTAACTTTATCGGTTCAAGTATAAAGTAACCAACACAGGGTATTGCTTGACTGCAAAAATTATGCACTACTTTGTAGATGTTATTCCCTCAAGTTGGCTCCACTTGGCAGCTTCAGTTGACCAAATAGAAGCCTTGGTGGTTAAGTTAAATTAAAGGCTATGTTTTGATTAATACTAAGTAAAGTGATTAGCAAAAGTAAGCATACTTAGTGGCATTATAAATACCCATTTCTCCACCTATTTTGGACATCCAAGAGCAAGCAAGAGAGAAAGAGAGAGAACTCAGCCAATTTAGAGAGAGGAAGGAGAAAATAGGAGAAAAATAGAAAGAAGTTAATGAAAAATCGGTAAATGCCTAACTTGAGATCTCTAAGTGTTTTATCATAGTTTCATGTTTGTATGTCCTAGTGCTTATGGAGTTCCATCCTTCCCTAACCACTGCAAATTTCATTCAAGACATGGTTTGAGTGAGAAAGGTGTTTTTAAACCATAGAAGTATGAGAAAGTAAGAGTTTTTGCAAGGAAAAGCGAGTTAGGTTCCCCTTGAGCAAGTTTTATGAAAAACTCATTTATTCTCTTAAGGGTAGAATTTCAGCCAGCATATTGACTAATCTTAAAGTGGAAATTTCATTGTTTTGATGCCAAAAAAAGATTCCCTTTGGCCAAAAACCTTAAGAACAAGTATATGCTTCAAGATTAAGCACAAGATAAACAATTTGGGATTTTAGGGATTTATATGAGTTTTATGTTTTGAGCTATGAAATTAGTGGCTTGAGCCATTGTTTAATATTGATTAGGGACTTGATGAAGCCTAGGAAAGCAAGTGGAACCATTGATTTCAAGTGAAAGATCAAGTGATACTTCAAAAAGGAAATAAAGTCCTTTATTGCTCTATGTTATTTCATAATGTTTATATGATGTTTATATGATGAAATTGAGTTGTCATATTATAAATTATTTTTTCTTTGATTGGTTTGGCTATAATATGAGGGGTTTTATTCCTCGGGATGTTGATTTTCTAAGTCGTTATACTACTGAAATTTTTATAACCAATATGGCAATTTGTTGTTTAAATGTGTTTTTATTGTATGAAATGAATAACATGATGCATAGAATGTGACTTCCTACTGAGATTGTCCTCAATCTCATCCCCCCAAGTTCCCAAATTTTAAGGTCCAAGGATGGTAAGGCCACCAAGAAGGTGGATGGCAAGGAAAAGGTTTTGGATGACTAATGTTATAATAGTCATAACTCTTTATGTGTTATTTAATTATATGTAAAATTATATGTGAGTTTGTAAATTTGTGTCTTACTGTCATGATGCTACTTTAAGTCTCTCATAATGTTGAGAACACAGCACGGACAAGTTTGAGAATGTATGTAATATATATTTGCACTTTTGCAAAGTTATGACAAATTCTGGTCAATTTGAACACCTGATGATTTCATGATCACTGTTTATCCTAAATGATTCAATTTGGTTCCTATGATGATTCAAGCCTCTAATAGAAGCCAAATGGACTTTATACATGCTTTAATACATGGGAAAATGTATAGTATAGTAAGGTGTTACACATGCATCTTTCCATGCATTTGTGAAAGCTTTAACATCCAAAAAATCAGCAACAAAATTAGGTTACAAGTAACAATGAATCTTTTTTTTAGTTCTGTAAAATTGATTTGATATATATATATATATAAATGGCCTTATTTGGGTTATATCTCCATTAGGTACTATAACACCTTACTCTCAAATACCTCTAGACTTGATTGTATAAATTGGCACATTCAAACATTATATTCATATTTTTTTCCTTGTAGAGCATATTTCTAGCTTAATTGTAAACACTTGGATCACATTGATACAATTTTCCTGGAATTAATTATAATTTTTCAAAATTCATTGAAAAAATTTTGGAACCAAATAAATAGTAACCTCATTTTTTTAATTTTATCTAATTTGATTCCTATGATGATTCAAGCCTCTAATAGAAGCCAAATGGACTTTATACATGCCTTAATATATGGGAAAATGTATTGTGTAGTAAGGTGCTATACTTTTGGTATCAAAGCTAAAGATTTAGGTAATGGAATATTTGAATCTTTAAATATAGATATTATTCCTTTTGTGATAGAATAAATAATTGTATTTGCTATCGTTATGTGATGATAAGAACAGATGCCATCATTAGGACATAGCAGAGACTTTGGTCACCAGGATAAACTCCACATGGATCATGGTGAGAGCATAGACTCTAGCAGTGGTCTAGAAGGAAATAGAGATGTGAATTTTGGAGAAGGTACCTTATAACACCTCGTACTTAGACTTATTTCCCATGTATTAAACTATATTTAAGTCTATTAATACTTAATTAGAGACTTGATTATATAAAACAACTTAAAGGAACTTATTTCATTTGAGGTACTCTTCCCTTGGTTAACTTCTTTTCACCCGATGAACTTTGAAAATTCATAACTAAATCAAGAAAAATCATATTGATATGGTTCAAGTCTCTAAATATAGCTTAAAAGATTCTATACATGGGAAAAAGTTGAACAGTGAAATTACTTGGCCAACTTATACAGTAAATTCATATTATTTTCACTGTAGTAATGGTCATTTTTAAAAATTTCTGATTCTGATCATAACTTTGAAGAATCACCATAAATCATACACAACTCCAAATTGAGTGATCTTTATGTCTATGAAAAACTACACATGTCTAGTTTTTTATAAATATAAAACACTCATACATGAAACTACCAAAAAATTCTGAACAGTACATGAGATTCTAAGCAGTGTCACAATGGCCATTTTTTTCCTACAACTTGTCAACATAGACCTTAATATGTACACACATAGCCATTTCTTGTCTTCACTTAAAACATTACATCATAGTAGATATAGATGAATATAATTACATTCATGTAAAGTCCTAGAACCATACACATCATTTTCACAAGGTATTCCAAGTAAAGCGCCAATGCAAGCAAATTCATTTTAATTAAGAGCTTGCTTTTCCTTCCCCTTTTCTTCTTGGGCAATCTTACCATAACTTGGACCTATGAAGTGAAACATTTGGAAAGAGAATGAGATTCAAAGAATCTCAGTAGTTACAACTAAGTATATGCATATTTCATCATACAATTTATAGAATTATCATTTGAAAGCAATCAACCAATTTATACCATACATTTTCATAAAAATTTCGGCATGATAACATTTTAAAAATTGGACATCCAAGAGCCATAAATGCTCTCATTCAAATAGCCAACTTATCAAATACAACATAAAACATTAATGTCATAGCATGGCATGTTCAAAACATCATTGAAAATAGTTTTAACAACTTTGACATAATTGGTAAAATAACTACCTTTGGGCTTTCCAAGTTCTACCAAACTTTGTACACCTTTCTCTTGATCTTCTAACACTTATTTGGATCCTATAGCATCATAAAATAATGTCATTAACCACTGATTATACACTTTCCATTACAAAGGGCTCACTTGAACTAAAATTTACACTTTGTTATCCGTAAAGTATTCTTTATATAACATACTTGTTCTAACCTATTTTGGACCTAAGGAATCCATTTTTGGGGTCAAAAATTTGAAATTCCCTTCCTATATTGAACCCTAATTAGGCAGAAAATTACCATAAATCATAGAAAAATAACTAACCGATTAATTTGTAATCCAATGACATATTCTTGCATCTTATGGCATATACAACACTTTTCATGGTTTAGTTTCTCCATACCTTAATTTTCTCTCTCTACTCTCTCTCTAGGCAGAAACTTTCAGTGCAAAAATAAGAGAAAATAAGCCATAAAACTCCCCCAAACTTAAGGATACACAATATTATGACCATAAGATATTACTTTGAACACTTGTGCTTGATGCTTTGCCTCTTAGTTCCTCTTTTTCCTCCTTTGAAAGTTTTACTCTCCCTCTCACCCTTCAACTCTGTTTCAGATGTGTGGTATGAAGAAAATGAAGGCCAAATGCTTAACTCATCACTTGGAAGAGAGATATGAAATGTATGAATAGTAAAAGTGGTTAAATTAACTAAACTTGGTTACTTTTCAATTAAAACTTTTCACTTAATTCCCTTGGTGTCCCATGGCTTGGTCAGACGTGTCTCAACTTATTTTTGGCCAAAAAAATACTTCAATTATTTAAATGGACCAAAATACCCTTTACCGATTAAATTTACCCGTACCAATTAGGTATTTTTGCCAAAATTGTTATTAAATTGGTACAGAATTATCCAACAATTACTTTTAGTCCAAAATCCATATTTTGATCCAAAATCTATTTTAACAAGGTCATCTAATTTTTCTTGAATTAATATTGTCTCTTCCTGTAGTCCAAACTGACTTTTATCGAATAAAATACAAATATTAAATCATAATTACCCAATAAATATTACTTTGACCTTAATAAATTTCATATTATACTTCATTAGACTTAACTCATTGAGAGTTTCATTTTGATAATAGTTTTTCATATTTATAAAAATGCCCTTGACCTGGGGCTAATTTATAATTTTTAAAACTTTCGAGTCGTTAGGTATAATTTACCCCAAAATTCATAAACTTTTCTTCAATCCTTCCTGCGTCCACCGACTTCTTTTTTTTTCCTTTTCCTTTTTCTTTTCTTTTCTTTTGTTTTATTTTTTTTTCTTCCAGGGGCAAAATTATCATTTTTCCTTTTTCCTTTCAACTGAGATAATTGACCTCTTTATTCTATTTCATGCCAAATGGTGTATACCTATTTTTACAAATTTTTTATAGATTTTAAAATATTGAGTCTTTAATATCCAGAAAAAAATTTCAAGATCTTACATACCTCATAGACGAGGCAAGAGCTGATAGAAACTAATCCCTTATGAATAGTTCTACCAGGACCAAGGATAGCATTTATGAACATAGATAAGGAAGTTGACCAGCCCATGAACTCTAAGGATTCCAGTGACTCGAACATGACTGAATTATTTGGAGCAAACAGTAGCTTCTCCTAATTAGACCAAAGACTCCAAATCTAATTAATGGTCAAGATTGTTTCTGATGGCTGTCGTGCTCAATTTGGAGGATACTTCCCAGTCCTAGAATTCCTGAGCAAAGTACTAGAGGTAAAGAAGTTCCTTGAAAGGTAACATGGTCACAACTCCCCGAGGAGTATTGGATTGAGCAAGTACTCGATGTTATCCTTGACCATTGGTTCTTGAACCATATCAAAGAGAGGCTGCAGGGTCATATGTTTGATACGCTGGAGGACTACATTATTGCCTACATGCTCTAGGTGGATCCATTACAAGTTCTAATGCAAAGGTTGGATCAACAACAACAAACCATTGAGCAATTGCAACAAACCATAGAAGTGCAAAGACAAGAACAAGAAGGTAGAGTTAATCAACCTCAAGTACAACAGCCGGTGCCACAAGCTGTTCAAGTAGAACCAATAGCTAGAGTAGTTCTTGATGAGCAGAACGTGATAGTGAACTTCAAGAAGCATTAGCCTCCTCCATTAAAAGGTAGGTTCAATGTGCAAGCTGCTAAAGACTGGGTACTTATCCTAGAGAAAATTTTTAGATTGATCAAATGCAATTCTGAAATGAAAGCATTACTAGCCATGTACATGCTAAAAAAAGAAGCCGATAGATGGTGGCATAATATAGAGTTGATCATGTAAGCCAGAAATATTCCTCTGACATAGGAGAACTTGTTAGAATAGTTCTATGACAAATATTTTCGATGTTCAGCGAGGAATGAGAAAGAGGCTAAGTTATCATGCTAAGACAAGCGGAAGATCAGTCTGTATATGAGTATGTGGCAATGTTTATACAGTTGGCTAGGTATTCCACTCATCTCCAACAACATGACAATGAAAGATGGAAAACAGAGAAGCTAGAGAAAGGGCTAAAGCTAGCTATTAGGGAATGAGTAGCTCCGATGCAGCTCAGAACTTTTAAGGCGTAGGTCAAAGTGAGCAAAATCACAAAGAATAGTCTGAATCACAGGTTTTTTTACATATGCTCCATCAGCCAATACCAAGAAGGTTGTAGATGCTACTACTCAAGGAGAAACTAGCTAGAAAAGAAAGAAGCACTGGCGCAATAACAATAGAAAGCCAAAGAGAGGTGGCAAGCAAGGAGGATCAAATGTGCCGAGAAATGCTCAAATACTAGTATGCAACTAGTGCAAAAGGGCACATGGAGGCAAAGTGTAATACCTTACTCCTAAACACCTCCTGTCTTGACCAAAAACTCCAAAAAAACCAACCAAAAATAGCCCAAACATCTCACAATTACTCTCCAAAACCTCAGAGTAGTGGAAAATGCCACAAAACACCTCAAGGAACACCTGAACAGCAGAATAGTACGTAGGGCCAAGGCCACTACAGTACTACCATGGCTCTGATGCCCACTAGTTCACTAGCGCTATGGCCTAGCTTCCTAGAGCCACGGCACCCCTCTACTGAAGCCATATCAGCAAAATTCAACTTCTAGGGCGAACTTCCAATGCACATAATTTTATGCTCCAATCTCCGATTGACCTGATTCCAACTCCTATAAGTCAATCTTATCTCAATCATCCACAGACACCAATTTTACCTCAATCCATTTCTGTATGGAGGTTTTGGATACCTGACACTATTTTTGCCACTTTTTGACCAAAACTTACAACTTACAACTCTCATTTGCCATCAAAGGCAACCTGACCATTCAGGACCATTTACACAGATTCTAAATCACTTAGCCAACTTGTCCAAATATGAGATTTGACCCCCTTTGAACCCTAAACTGACAAAGTGGGCTATAGGTCCAAAACTCACATACTTGACCCAAAACACACCAACAAGGCTCAATTCCACCTTTAGGTTCACAAATACTACCATACTAGTACCCCAACATCCAAAACCATACATGCACCACAAAATAACACAAAACCACATCCATATCATACTGATAACATTACAAACATTAGGATCTTCATATCCAATACAATACATAATCCTACTTAGCACAATATACATACATTACACACATATACTACATAAACTTGGTATTCCCACATCCGGTGTGCTACTCCCTTACCTTCTCAAGACTAGCGTCAGAACATTCATCTAAAATGTTAATTCATGGGAAAGGGGTGTGAGACAAAGTCTCAGTAATCGGGAACAACCACACATAATATATATATTGATCCACACAATCATGCACATGGTGCAATGTAAAGCTAATGAATGGCATGTATGTTCTCCCTCATACACAGCTAGAACCAAGAGCTGTCGTCATCACAAGATATTTCAATAGATGATTCCCTTCTAATTGTTAGTGAAGACTGATTCTAAGACATCACCAAGCTCACCTTACCCTAATACAACCTAGCCAATGGTTACACTAGAGCTTGGATCGTGGTCCTTCTTCCCCTGGACCACCTCGAATTGGTGGTGATTTAGGGAAGATGCATCCCCAAATCCACTGCCACCTGGCTCTCCCAAGGAGAGAATTTAGTGATAGGGATATTTCATCATATCATATTGTCCGTTGTTGCCTAGCTCTCCTAAGAAGAGGATTTAGCGACAAGGATCTTTATTATATCATCATCACCTTATCATCCATCTCTCACTATGCAATTATATGATGATGATACCAATGTCATGCCAACATGCCTCAAACACACATATATATCATCATCACATACATCATATAGACATGCTAGCATGTAATGGTATAGGGATGTTACACATCATACATACATAACATATACAATCATCATATATTAACTAACCGTGTGCATGCCACGATATGTAGAAAACCATACATATACACAACCAATATCATGGTATGAAAAGGAACATGTATATATACATATATATACTATCATATCTCACTATACAATGCAAACCACACAGACAATACCAACACCCGGTTACCTCAATTGTCAGTACCACATGCACACGAGTTCCCCAAGCTTTCTTGAATGTCAATCCCATGTCTTGACTTCTCCGATCAACCAAACAACCTTTACAATACCATAAAATCCTTAATTAACATACAATCTAAATATCCAATTTTCACAATTCAACCACTTTGGTCTAACCCAAGGTTCCAATACCCTTTCCATACGTCATTGAGCTCCTAAAAGCCATTCAAATTCTAATCAACCATACACACCTTGGATTCCATACCCTCTATAACAATTTCAACCTAGGGTTATGCTTAAATCATGCATACTCCCTTCAAAACTCATACCAAAGGATCACAACCATTAAATCATACTCCATTAATACCATTTCATCCATTTCAATTAGTGGATTTTGGCTTAACACCGAAAACCCAACCTATCACCCAAAAACTTAACTCAAAACTGAAGAAAAATGGAAATGGAGGAGTAGAGATCACTTACCAACATGAATCCAAGCTCCTAAGGTTCAAAAATCACTCCCAATAGTCGGAAACTTCAAACCCTAGCACATCTCTTTGTTACTCTCTCTATTTCTTTCTTTTCTATTTAATAGAAATGATTCAGATTTAAACGAAACTACCCCGGCTCGCCACAGCTCCAGTAAGCCCACTACGGTGCCATTGCTTCCAGCTAGAAAAATACTTTAGAATCTGGAGCTCGATCACAGTGACGACCTTGCTTCTCGCCATGGTATGGAGCTTATTCTACCTCCACTTGGACCTTTTCTCTATCCTGTTTCCTTTAGTGATGCACACAATGCTAAAGACACTTAGTTAGCTAGGGACAATGCAATGAAGGTTGTTACATAAAGTTTCTTATACTAGTTAGAATATGTGCTTTAAATGCAGAAAAGCTAGACACTACACTCGAGATTGCATGATGGAGGTAGCTAACCCCAAACCATAAGTACAAGGGAGAGTTTTTGATCTTACTCAGTAAGAGGCTTGTAAGTCGCTTGATTTATTAGAAGGTATGATTAAGATTAACAATTATCTTGTTGAAGCATTATTTGATTCAGGTGCTAGCCACTCGTTCATATCTTATTATTGTAATAGAGGATAGGTCTAGTAGTCATTATATTGCCATATGATTTGCATGTGTCTATCCCTATAGGAAATAAAGTTATGACCTCCTATATGTGTCTCAACTGTATGGTCTAGTATGAACATTGTTATTTAACCATAGATTCAATTTGCATGCCTTTCCCTGATATAGATGTTATCATTGACATAAACTGGTTGTCTACCAATAATGTTCTCCTTGATTGTAGAGATAGAACCTTAATCTTGCTGATCCTCAAAATGTCTTGTGTACTAAGATTAAGCTTAATTTCCTAATGACCATTCAAGCTGAAAAATGCCTAGAGAAAGGATGTTAGGGCTATCTGGTTTTCTTTTCTGTAAGTGTAAAAGTAGAAGAGGGTATTGAGGAAATCCCAGTGGTAAAAGAATTTTCAAAAGTGTTTTCAAAAGAATTAATGGTTTACCCCCTAAAAAAAAGGTTGAGTTTACTATTGATCTAGTGCCAGGAACAAGCCCTATTTTAAAGGCATCATATAGGATGGCACCTAATGAGATGGTTAAGTTAAAGAAGCAGATTGAGGAACTACTTGAAAAGGGATTTATTAGACCAAGTATTTCTCCTTTGGTGCTCCAGTGTTATTTGTAAGAAAGAAAGCTAGGAGCCTTTGAATCTACATAGATTACTATGAGCTAAATAAAGTTACAATTAAAAATAAGTACTCATTGCTCAAAATAGATGATTTCTTAGATGATTTCAAAAAGCAGTCTGATGAACATCCTATACCTTTACCCAAAGCTGATAGTACCTTGATCTGAAATCAATTTTTGAAAACACGCATGAATTTCTAGTTATGCCATTTGATTTTACAAATGCACCCACGATTTTCATGGACTACATGAATCGAATTTTCAGGCCATACTTAGACATATTTGTTGTGGTATTTATAGATGATATTTTAATATACTCCAAATCTTCAATAGAGCATGAAGTGCATTTAAGAATTGTCCTAACTTTGTTGAAAGAAAAAAGCATGTATGCTAAACTCAGTAAATGTGAGTTTAGGCTCACTAAGGTACGACATTTAGGTCATGTCATCTCCAAGGATGGGGTTGTAATAGATCCAAGCAAAGTAGATGTTGTCTTGAATTAGGAAAGGCCTAAAATTATCATAGAGATAAGAAGTTTTCTAGGTTTGGCAGGTTATTATAGAAGATTTGTTAAGGATTTTTCTAGAATTGTGTTGCCGTTTAGGAGATTAATAAGGGGAAAAAAAACCTTTTGTGTGAGATAGAGATTGTGAAAGAGTTTTCATGAACTAAAACTTAGGTTAGCCTCTTCTCCTGTATTGATCCTACCCGATCCCTAAAAACCATATGTAGTTTATTCAAATGCTAGCAAGCATGGATTGGGCTGTGTATTAATGCAAGATGGAAGAGTGGTAGCTTATGCTTCTTGTCAATTAAAACCGCTTGAAGAAAACTATCTTACGCATGATTTAGAACTTGCAGCTATAGTATATGCTCTGAAGATATGGAGACATTATCTCTATGGTGTGACCATTGAGATATTTTGTGACCACAAGAGTCTCAGGTATTTAGAGGATTAGAAAGAACTAAATGCAAGGCAAAGAAGATGGATCGAATTGCTGAAAGATTATAAGCATCTAACTAAGTACCATCTAGGAAAAGCAAATGTTGTGGCCAATGCTTTGAGTAGAAAAGCCATTCATGTAGCATATATGATGATTTTTGAAATCAAATTAATAGAAGATTTTAAATATTTGAGTTTATCTCTTGAGTTACATGAGACTTGAATTGGCAAAAAATTTTATGAAGAATTAAAATAGGTCTAAGAAACAGATAAGTTTGTGGAAGTAGTGAAGGGAAAGATGAAACAGGGAGAAATAGAAGAATTCAATGTAACTAACAATGGTCTGATAAGATTCTAAAAACGAGTTTATATCCCTCCAATGGTAGAATTGAGAGAAAGAATTTTAGCTAAAGCACATCAAAGTAAGTACACGATTCATCTAGGTATGATGAAAATATATCATAATTTGAAAAAGTTGTTTTGGTGAATGTTAGTTAGTATATGGCTAAATGCCTGATCTCCCAAAAAGTGAAAGCTAAGCATTAGAAGCCATTAGAAATGTTGAAGCCTCTTGAAATCCCTGAGTGGAAGTGGGATAGCATCGCAATGGATTTTGTGATAGGGTTACCAAAGGCATCTTCTAGTTATGATGTCATTTGGGTAATTGTTGATAGATTGACAAAGTCATCACATTTTCCAACAGTTAAGTCGACATACACACTTGATAAGCTTGCCCAATTATATGTCAAAGAAATTATGAGACTACAGAATGTGCCAAATAATATTGTTTCCGACAGAGATCCAAGATTTATATCCAATTTTTGGACATCTCTACAAGAAGCTTTGGGAACTATGTTGAGATTCAGTACAGCTTATCATTCACAGATGGATGGCTAGACGGAGATGAGTATCCCAATTCTAGAGGACATGCTAAGAGCCTATATTTTGGAAATAAAAGGAAACTTGGATGTGTATCTATCATTAGCATAGTTCGCTTACAATAATAGTTACTATTCCACTATTCAAATGGCTCCATATGAAGTATTGTAAGGAAGAAGGTGGAGGTCTCTACTATGTTGGATAGAACTTAGTGAGAGGAAAGTGTTAGGTCCTGAATTAGTTGATATGACCATCAAACAAGTAGAAGTAATAAAGAAAAAGTTATTGACAGCTCAAAGCAGACATAAAAGTTATGCTGATAAGGTGAGGAAACCATTAGAATTTGATATTGAAGATCACATTTTTCTCAAAGTATCTCCAACAAATGGGATTAGTTGATCAATTAAAACTAAAAAGCTTAGTCCCAAGTATATAGGACCATTTGAAATTCTATCTAAAGCTAGACCTATCACCTACAAAATAGCTCTATCCCCTAACCTGAGTCAGATCCATAATGTTTTCCATGTTTCCTAACTTAAAATATACCAACCAGACCCTTCACATGTCATAGAGTATGAACATGTTAATTTGCAAGATAATCTATCTTATGAAGTAAAGCCTGAGAAAATCGTTGACTATCAAGTTAAAAAGCTGAGAGGCAAAGATATACCTCTAGTAAAAGTGATCTAGTGAAACTTATCTCAAGAAGAGGCAACCTAGGAAATAGAGTCTGACATGAAGGAAAAGTATCCAGAGTTATTTTTGTGAGGTATGTATCTAAATTTCAAGTGTGAAATTTATTTTAAGGGGGAGAGAATTATAACATCCCTAAAAGCTAAATATCTTAAAATTCTTAAGGAATTTGTGAAAAAGAACACATTGTATTGTGTGAAATAGAGTAAAGACGTTATTTTTCTCGATCGGATGGAAAAATAAGAAATTACATCTTTGCTCCTAGAAATTATGAAAATTTCAATTTGGTTTGTAAGGATAAAATATCACGTGGGGAGATGTAATGAAAAAGTTCTTGAGGAAAATTACAACTAATGACATGAAGGAATTAAAAATTATAATTTTGCCCCAACTTATGGGTAATTTTGTAAATATATAAAATTACTGTTAAAATGAAGCTATAACCAGACAAGTCCAATGGTATATGGTACTAAGGGTTAATGTTTAAGAACAAAAATATCAAAAGTTAAAAAGTAATTTTATACTGATAAGTAATTTTAGAGAAAGGAAGGGCAGCACAAGAAGAGGAAGGAGAAAATAGGAAGAAATTTAAGAAAAATCAGTAAGTGCCTAACTTGAGATCTCTAAGTGTTTTGTCATGGTTTCTATGGCTTAGTTTTTATGGAGTTTATTCCTTCCCTAACCACTGCAAATTTCGTTCAAGACATGGTTTGAGTGAGAAAGGTTGTTTTAAAACCATAAAAGCATGAGAAAGTAAGAGTTTTTGCAAGGGAAAGCAAGTTAGATTCACCTTGATCAAGTTTTATGAAAAACTGATTCATTCTCTTAAGGGTAGAATTTCAGCCAGTATATTGACTGATCTTAGAGTGGAAATTTCATTGTTTTGATCTCCAAAATATATTCCCTTTGGCCAAAAACCTTAAGAATAAGTATATGCTTCAAGATTAAGCACAAGATAAACAATTTGGGATTTTAGGGATTTATATGAGTTTTATGTTTTGAGCTATAAAATTAGTGGCTTGAGCCATTGTTTAATATTGATTAGGGACTTGATGAAGCCTAGGAAAGCAAGTGGAACCATTGATTTCAAGTGAAAGACCAAGTGATACTTCAAAAAGGAAGTCAAGTTCTTTATTGCTCTATGTTATTTCATAATGTTTATATGATGTTTATATGATGAAATTGAGTTGTCATATTGTGAATTATGTTTTCTTTGATTGGTTTGGCTATAATATGAGGGGTTTTATTCCCTCAAATGTCAATTTTCTAAACCGTTATAATGCTAAAATTTGTATGACCAATGTGACAATTTGTTGTTTGAATATATTTTTATTGTATGAAATGAATAACACGATGCATAGAATGTGACTTACTACTGAGATTGTCCCCAATCTCATCCCCTCAAGTATCCCAAATTTTAGGGTCCGAGGATGACAAGGCCACCAAGAAGGCGAATGGCAAGGAGAAGGAAGAAGGCTTTGGATGGCTAATGTTATAATAGCCATGGCTCTGTGTTTTTGTAATTATATGTAAAATTATATGTGAGTTTGTAAAGTTGTGTCTTGCTACCATGATGCTATTTTAAGTCTCTCATGATGTTGAGAACATAGCATGGACAAGTTTGAGAATGTATGTAATATATATTTGCACTTTTGCAAAGTTATGACAAATTCTGGTCAATTTGAACACCTGATGATTTCATGATCACTGTTTATCCTAAATGATTCAATTTGGTTCCTATGATGATTCAAGCCTCTAATGGAAGCCAAATGGACTTTATACATGCTTTAATACATGGGAAAATGTATAGTATAGTAAGGTGTTACACATGCATCTTTCCATGCATTTGTGAAAGCTTTAACATCCAAAAAATCAACAACAAAATTAGGTTAAAAGCAACAATGAATCTTTTTTTTAGTTCTGCAAAATTGATTTGATATATATATATATAAATGGCCTTATTTGGGTTATATCTCCATTAGGTACTATAATACCTTACTCCCGAACACCTTAAGACTTGACTAAAGACTTCAAATCGACCAACCAAACACAATCTAAACATCTCATAATTACTTTCTAAACATCAAAGTAGCGAAAGAAATCTAAAAAAAAACCAGAAACTAGGATGAGGTTGCAGCTGCTACAGTACCACTGTGGCACTAACCCTCTTCTACTTCACTCATGCCCACTAATTTGCTGGTGCCACAACCTGACTTCTTGGCACCGCGGTAGCCCACTGCTGATGCAACATCAGCAAAAGTCATCCTCCAGGGCAAACTTTTGACAAGCATAACTTTATGCTTTGGCCTCTGATTAACATGATTACAACTCCTACAAGTCAATCTTGTCTCAATCTATCTATAGATACCAATTTCACTTCAATCTGACTTCGTATGGAGATTTTGGACAACTGAAACTATTTTGGCCACTTTTTGACCAAAACTCACAACTAACAACCTCGAACTGCCACCAAAGGCACTTTGACCATTCGAGACCATTTACACAGATCCTAAACCACTTGACTAACTTGTCCAAAGAAGTTTCATCTCAAGGAAACCACTCCTTTGAGATTTGACCCCCTTGAAATCCAATTGACCAAGTGGGCTATAGGCCTAAAACACACCATCAAGGCTCAATTCCGCCTTTAGGCTCACAAACTACCATAAAGACACCCCAACATCCAAAACCATATATGCACCACAATACATCATAAAACCACATCCATAACATTACAACCATTCAGAAATTTCATGTCCATTACAACCCACTATCCTACTTAGCACAATATATATAAACAACACAAATACTATACAGACTTGATATTCTCACATCCGGTGCGCTACTCCCTTGCCTTCTCCGGATTAGTGCCAGAACATTCACCTGAAATGTTAGTTCATAGGAAAGGGGTGTGAGACAATATCTCAGTAACCAGGGACAACCACACACACACATATATATATATAACTCATATAATCTCATGAATGCAATATAAAATGGAATGCATGTCTCCCTCACACACAGCTAGAACCATAAGCTGTCGTTATAACAGGACATTTCGTATAGGTGATTCCCTTCTAACAATCGGTGAAGACTGATTCCGGGACATCACCAAGCTCACCTCCCATTAGTGCATCTGGCCAAAGGTAACACTAATATTTAGATCGTGGTTCTCCTTCCCCTTTCCCACCATGAATTGGCAGCGATTTAGGGAAGGTGTAATCCACAGCGTGCCTTTTCCTCCTAGCTATAGGAGGTGATTTAGCTGTAGGGATCCTATCCTTATCCTCTCTAATCATATATCATATCATATCATCATCACCACCCGATCCACCATATATCACAATCTCACAATGTCATGTGATGATGCTTATATCATATCATCACACAATCATCATCATCATGATTCACAATGTCATGCATGCATCATGCAATGTCACATCACCATCATCTCTAATCATCATACCCTATGTGTCTAGATGTATGCATACCACGATATAAAGACAAACCATACATACACACATATCTATATCGTGATATGAACAGAACATGCATATATACACATATATACCAACACAATATACATATATAATACAAACACCCGGTTGCCTCAAGTTTTCAATATCACACACACGTGCTTCCACAAGTTTTCTTGAATGCTAATCCCACGACTTGCCTTCTCCAATCAGCCAACAACCTTAACAACATCATAATACCTCAATTAACAAACAATCCAAATACCTAATTTCCATAACTCAACCATGTAGGCCTAACCCAAAGTTCCAACCCTACTTTCATGAATCATTAAGCTCCTGGGGACCATTTAAACACTACTCAAACATATACACTTCGGATTCCTAAGAGCCTCAATCGAATATAACCTAGGGTTAAGCTCAAATCATGCATATACCCCTCAAAACTCTTACCTAAGAACAAAAACACCAAATCACTCTCCATTAACTTTATTTCATCCATTTTAATGGGTGGGATTCGGCCAAAATCAAAGATCCCAACATAGAACCGAGAAAACCCAACTCAAAACCGAAGAAAATGGAAGTAGGAGTAGGGATAACTTACCAATCAAGATCCAAGCTTCAAGAGGCTAAAAACTACTCCCAAGTGCTGAAAATTGCAAACCCTAGCAGAGCTCCTCACTGCTCCCTCCGTTTCTTTCCCGTTTGTTCCTCTAAAATGATTTGGATTTAAACAAAAATCTTAACTCCCACTGCGGCCCTAGGTAACCTCACCGCAGCGCTACCATATTAGCCAAAAAAGTATCCCTCTGGAGTTCGCTTTCGTCACTACAGCCCTGCTTCTCACCACGGTGTAGAGCTTTTTTTCCTCCGTGTTGATTCTTCCTCCGTCCTGTTTACCTCCAGTTATGCACACAATACCAATGACACTTAATCAGCTAGGGACAAGGTTAGGGACAATGTAATGAGGGTTGTTACAGATATTCCACCATATTGGGTGCAACTGAGACAGATGAAGCTATTAACAAGAAGGAACATGTTATAATACTCAATTTTTGGTAATAGTAAGACATTGTGACAATTTCTTTAATTTTGTTATTTTCCTTTACCAACTTGTTATTAATGGCAATGGGAAATATGAATTCATGCAGTTCAGTTAATTGATGCGGGTATTTATATGTGGAGAATTATAATTTAATAAAAGATAGTTTATTCTATGTCAGTAAATATTTTGCTAAAAAATATTTAAAGATCTTTTTGACTAGAAACTATTCCCTTGCTACAAAATTGTCGCTAATCCATTTCTTGGATTCTTTTTAAGGAGAAAACTAAGATTTGATTTTGGTAGCCATTTTTACAAAAATGAAAAAATGACGATAGCAAGAGTGAAACAAGGGAGATGATAGATAAATAGGGAAAATGAATGTATTAAGCCCTATAATCTACATCAATTTTGAATTAGGTCCCTATAGTTTAAGATATTTTAAAATCCATCTTTGTACTTTGCAAAGTTTACATAGTTAATCTTTATAGTTTTAGTCATTTCTAAAATGATCCCAAAGTTGCCAACGAAGATAATAAGACGATGTTACTGTTAAGATCATGTAGATTTGGGAAATTGAAGATATGGCATAAATGCATACTATTCCAATCCATCATCTTAACTTATAGCTTATGCTTAATGTGTCTTCATAGTGATTTCAATAAGCCCATGGAGCTTTCTTGTCCAAGAATTACTACCTCTGTTTATTTTTAGGTGTCCTTTAAGGTTTTATCACACAGATTAAAAAATGCAATTAATATGTTAAAGTTCCTTTCAAATTTACTAATATGCCATTACAAAAATAAATAGATAAAAATAAATAATTAATGCTATCTTTGACTTTTAAGATGATAAATGTGGGTATAAGTGAAAAAGTAGTAATTAATATTATCTTGAAATTTTACAATGACAGATAAAGAAAAATAAAAATTTTCTTAAAATGTGACAAATAAAAAAAAATTGGGGGAGTCTGAGATAGTGGGGATGTAGTTGATTTCTTTGTCATTAAAGCATTAATGGAAGTATAAGAAGGCCACTGTGATTCCAAGAATATATTACATACATGTTGATTGGTACTTGATATTTCAAGAAATCAAATTCAAAAAATTAAAAGCTTGATATCATAATTGTTTCTATTGCATCACTTCACTAGTTAATAGCATTTGCAATTTTCAAAAACATAAAAGCACATAACATAGTCTATGAGATCTAAACTTCTCCTATTTATGCTATATTGATAGAGATTAAAGGCTTTTTTTTGGGTAAGTGATAAAGACTTTACAATCATATTATATTGTTCCTAGGGGCGAACCTATGAGGGCTTCAGTGGGGGCGGCTGCATCCCATGAAATCTAGAAAATTAAATGTATATATGTGTTATGTTTACTATTTTGCACCCATACATGTATTATTTTTGAACCCACAAATAGATATCCAAAGCAAACTACATGTTAAATTTCATTAGGATAAAAGTAAGCCAAAATCAACAATGAGTAGGGTAAGAAAAACAAGAAATAAGCCCAAATCCATAATATCATCTCAATATTTCATAATCCATGAATATTTAAAAAAAAGAAAAAAAGAGTGAAAATTAAAAACTCACCGTTGAGTAAAACCAAAAGAAAAACAAAACAAAATACAACTAAAATCTAAACTAATAGAATGACCAAATGAAAACCTAGTTTTGTGCGACTTGGTAGTTGGGACTGAGATTGAATTGCTCTAAGAGAAGAGTGAAGAACGACAAGCAAAAGACAGTGCTAAGACAGAGAGTACGAGAGGATGCCGTTCGAGACACAGGTAATTTCTATCGTGTTGAAATCTATGAACTTGGCCTCTTGTGGAATATAGGAAATTAGGAATATTTGAGATTTGAGCGATTTTGTATCTGTTGGAGTTGGATTGTCAAACTGCGAGTTGAGCCATGAAAGAATGGAGTTGGAGGGGGAAAGAAAGACAAGATAAGGCATTGGAGATGAAGAAGTAAGAAAACATGAGAGATTGCTTTTCTGCTTTAGTGGGTTCAATGAGTTGGTGAGAGACTTAAAAGGTTGAGTTTTTTTTTTAATATTATAATAATCCAACTTGCTTTTGAATGGTTTACATAATGTTTCACCGATTTGTAGTGGTGGTGAGTGGTCCCAGGATTATTAATATATAGTGGTGCACTGGTGGTGAGAGTTAGAGAGTGGTCCCAATGTCATTCAATGGTGTCTTAAGATGCTTTCTTGATTTTTTTATTTAATTTAATAATTAAAAACTTTTTTTATTTGTTTATTTTGTATTGTAATAATAATTATTTATTTACTTCTTATTTATTTATTTGTGATAGATATTTATCAAGTGAAATGATATTCTTACCTTGATTTAGGAATGGAAAAGTTTTTCAAGAGAAGACTACCATTAGAGGAGCATCAATCTTCATCTAGACATAATGCATCAAATCTCCAACAACAAGTTGAGATTACTGTAGAAGATTTGCCATCAGATCGAGGAAAACGAACTAAAATTTCAGCCTGCCATCCCATAGATCAAGATAAGATACGAAGAGCATACTGATAGAAGGGACCATGTCAACCTACTCAACATAATTTTCCTCAAAGAAAAATAGGGAATTCTTTAAGAAGATTTTGTCCCTCTTAGTTTAATGAATTTCACAACTAGTTAGAGTATAGTGTGGAAAAAGATGCAACATTTTGCTTGTGTTATTACCTTTTTAGACCAGATTTTGGGAAGCAAGCAGGTTGTGATTCATTTCTTTTAGAGGGATTTACCACTTGGAACAAAAAAGAAAGACTCTCATCTCATGTTGGAGGTCCTAATAGTGCTCACAATATTGCTTGGAAGAAGTGCCAAGATTTGATGGATCAAAATCAACATATTGAAGTTGCAATTTTTAAGCAAGCTGAACAAGTTCGTGACTTACCCCGAAGACATTTGATAACATCAATTGAATGTATTCACTTTCTGTTAAAGCAAGGATTAGCCTTTCGGGGTCATGATGAATCAATTGATTCTATTAATCAAGGTAACTTCCTTGAACTTCTTAAGTTTCTTGCAGATCACAATGAATCAATAAATAGTATTGTCTTAGAAAGAGCTTTGGAAAATAATCGTTTAACTAGTCTTAAAATTCAGAAAGACATTGTTAATGCTACTGTAATAGAAACCACTAATGCCATTATTAATGATCTTGGAGATGAATTATTTCCCACTATTGTTGATGAAGCATGTGACACATATAATAAGGAACAAATAGCCATTGCTTTGCGTTATTTTGATAAGAAATGAAGTATTGTTGAGCGCTTTCTTGGTATAATACATGTTAGAGATACTACTACTTTATCATTGAAAATGGCAATTGATGAATTGTGCTCCAAACATGGGCTAAGCATATCAAGAATTTGTGGACAGGGTTATGATGGTGCTAGTAACATACAAGCCGAATTTAGTGGTCTTAAAAGTTTAATTTTGAAGGAGAATCCATATGCCTTTTATATCCATTGCTTTGTTCATCAATTACAACTCACATTAGTTGCCATTGCTAAGAATCACATTGAAGTTGCTTCTTTATTCAATTTAGTATCTCCTTTATTAAATATTGTTGGGGGTTCTTGTAAGTGACTTGACATACTTCATGAAAAACAAATTGCTAAAGTTAAAGAAGCACTGGAAAGAGGAGAAATTCCTAGTGTGCAAGGCTTGAATCAAGAAACTGATCTTAGACAAGGTGTTGATACTCATTGGGGTTCATATTATGCCACTTTGTTAATCTAATATTGATGTATTCTCCTATAATTTATGTGCTTGAAGTTATAACAGAAGATGGATCAAATGCAGATTAGAGAACTGAGGCTAATGGGCTTTTACAATTGGTAGAAACTTTTGATTTTGCATTCACCTTACATTTGATGAAAAATGTGTTGGCCATTTCGAATGAATTTTCATAAGCGTTGCAAAGGAAAGACCAAGATATTATAAATGCCATGAATTTGGTTAACATATCAAAGCAATGGTTACAAGTTCTGAGGGATAATGGATGGTAATCTTTATTGGATGAAGTAAATTTGTTTTGCAATATACATGACATTGAAATTCCTAATATGGAAGGATCTTTTTTGTCTAAAGGGAGATCACACCGCAAAGGTAAGGCTCAAGGTATTACGGTAGAATATCACTGTCGTGTTGAATTATTTTATACTATTGTGGACATGCAACTTCAGGAACTTAATGATTATTTCAATGAAACAAATTCAAAATTGCTCCTTTGTATGGATTGTTTGAATCCAACCAATTTGTTCTCCACTTTTGATAAGGAAAGATTGATTGAATTTGCAAAGTTTTATCCATGTAACTTCTCTCCAACTAATTTGGTGATACTTGATAATTAACTTCAGACTTACATCATTGATATGCGTAGCAGTGTTGATTTTTAATCTTTAAAAGGCATTAATGATCTTGCAAAGAAGCTAGTTGAGACAGGAAGACATGTTGTTTATCCACTAGTTTATCTTCTTTTGAAGTTAGCAATGATTTTGCTTGTTGCCATTGCAATTGTAGAAAGAACATTTTTCACTATGAAGATTGTGAAAACTCGATTGCATAATCAAATAGGAAATGCATTGATGAATGATTTTTTGGTGACTTATATTGAAAAAGATGTCTTTAATAGCATTGACAATGAGTTGATTATTCAAAGATTTCAAAATATGAAATCATGATGAGAACAATTGTAAGGTATGCAATATATTTGATTTTATATGTAGAAATTTTATATGATTTTAGCATATTTTTAATATGATAATAGTTTCTATTATTTGAAAAAAAAAATTGCACCCACTGAAGTAGAGTCTTAAGTCTGCCACTAATTGTTCCATTATGTTGATAGAGGAGAGGGAATCACATGTACATTGACAAGAGTCCAATTATTACATGTGTTGTGACAGATGTTTCCTCATATTAAATTGATATGAAAGTTAATTAAAGTTAAGAAATTAGTATGTTTATAAATATATATATATATATATATGAAAGTTAATTAAATATGTTTAGCAACTAATGTTTATATTTTTAAAACATTTATATATTTTATCTCAAATTTATGAATGTCTTTGAGTAATTATTTCAATTCAAATGTTATTGTACAAATTATTTTTATCAATTTCTAAATTATTAGTCAATAATGATTCACCAAAGGTTATATTTCCAATTCAAAGGTTAATATTCTCACCTCAAGTGAAATACTCTGTTAATTATATTTTGTTTTTTAAACCATTTGCAAAGCTTGAAAGGAATCTATCACGGAGCAGTACGAAGTTACTTCTATATTATAAGAACATTGGATTCTGATTACTAAGTTAATTTTTCTTTATTTTATGTGATGTTTGTTTGGCCAAAAAAAAGAAGTGATGTTTAGCTTTAGAAGACATGACATTAGCTAATATTAATCTTAGCTTCTTAATGTATTTTTCAATGCTTCTATAATAACAAGTTTCCTAGGCCTTCTAGGGCCATGTGTATTGATCAATTCTTTAGTTCTCTCAAAACACATGATTCCAAAAATTTATCAAGTCTCATTACGACCTATTCTCACAACTATTCTTGTTTGATCATCAATCCCTTCATGTCATAGGCTATTGATATAGCTCACAAGTACGGTGTTGCTTGTGAGATATTTTGGATTTAGGCATGTGCTATATTTTCCATTTACTATTGGTACTATAAAAATATTAATTATTTTCCATATTTAGAATAACAAAGGGTAGCAATTCTATTTTCCAAATTTGTTGCACTTTCTTTCCAAATTTCAATTATAAAAATTCTGATTGTTCTTCAATGCTTTCTTGCTGGGTGGAGAGCTCAAACGAAAATGTTGAGTGGATAAGGTGATTAAAATGATCAAGCAATGATAAGGGTACATGGCATTTATATGACAAAATTTTCTAAGTCATCAAGTTCATATCATCATAAAATGTGCCACCTCAGCTCTATTAATAACTTTGTTAAACCCCATCAACACAAGGAGTATTGATTTATATATGTTTTAGAGTATAAGGAGTAACCTTCTAACCGTTGGAAATTATAGGAATTTGTTTGGAAATTTTGGAACTATAGGACCAAATTAAAAATTGGTGTAAACTATATAGACTGAATGATTAATATTTCCAAGATAGTAAATGAAAATGGTTCGCGATTATTTGTCACCTCCACCTTCATTAATTGCATGCACTGTTAATCCTTAAAGTAAGTGACAAGTTTTATTGGTGAACACAAGTACTCAAATAATTCACACTATCACTATAAGTGTTTTTTTTTTCACATATTCCCCTTCTTAGGAAACTACTCCCTTTCATTTGCAAAAAGTATTGTTTTGGGATTTTTACATGAACCAAGAAAGTTATTAATGATCTAAATATTTGTAAAATTTAATAATATTTTACTAAAATATCCTTGAGTTAAATGCCCTCTTAAATACTCCATTTCATACCAATGAAAGATAAAACAATAGAAAAATAATAATAATTGATGCTTCAATAAAATTCTAAATCGATAAATATTTTGAAAAATCACAAAATCTCTAAAGAGGCAAATTTTATGAATTAGAAGGAGTATTATGCCAATAATCCATAAAGTGATGGTAGAGTCATTTAGCATTTTGTTTTGTAGGGAGATGAAAAATGTTGATATTCTTCTCAACCATTTTTTAAAATTTAGTTCCTACTACTCATCTTTAGTTTGATAAATTATTTTTAGCATAATTGTTATTTTTTTTTTCTTTTTTAGATTGTCAGCTCATTGCCCTTAAGCTCCTCGAGCTGGATGACTCCTAGGGTAATAAAGATTGGTTGGTGCCTATAATGAAAATGATGAAAAGCAAATATGTAACAAGATCATAATGTTCGATAATACAAGCAACTTGAAATATTCAGAAAAATGTAAATTAATGTTTCTTTGTTCATGTTTAATTATGGGAAAAAATTTATGCTGCTGCACTCAAATACTTATTCTCAAGGGACTACAAGTTACTCATCACCCAACTGCTTTATAAGGGAAGCATATATTGAACTATACTCTTAAAAAGAATAAAAACAAAAAGGCCTTGAGAGGCAATGGTTGTAGAGTCTCAAGGCTTGCAAGAAGGAGCATTTCCTATAATTAAGGGCTTAACATTAGCACATCTTGCTGTTGAAGGATCTCCATTGTATGTCAAATTAATGTTGTTCATCTGCACATTCTCACATGGTTTCTCTTTACTGCAATTTAGAACCACTGCTTCTTTGTTCGTTGATGTACCCCTAATATCCTTGTATGTTACATTGCTTATCTTTATTTTTGATGGACTCTATGAACAAGCCAATATTGGACGATAAGTTCAAAAGAAAAAAAAAACACAAAAAGATGTTATTGAATGAAAATAGATATAGAATGAGTTTGAGAGTGACACCTTTTTGGAGCATTCATTCCATGGACAGTACTCTTGGTCTATGACAATTGGAATCCGAACATTGATCATGGTGATATCCTCATACAACAAATTGGAGATCGGAATAGTTCCAGGAACATCAGGCCAAGTCTTAACCCTAACACCGTTATCTGTGCCATTAATTGTGCAATTCCTGATGGTTAAGCCATTCACGGGCTGTTCATTAGTGAACTTTCCAAGGCTTCCAACACTGATGCCATGGCCAGGTCCACAATTCACGTTTTGCACTGTTATTTGTCTATCTCCATCACCCAATGAGATACAATCATCTCCAGTACTAATTTTGGAGTTGATGACATTGACATTGGTAGATCTAGAAATGTGGAGTCCATCAGTGTTGAGGCTGTCCCCTGGAGCACTCACTGTAAAGCCGTCGAATGTTAAATTAGTGCATGCCAATACGTTCACATGAAAGTTTTTGCTATCCTTTGATGTTACCCCTCGAACAACCGAATTGTTGATGAAATTGAATGCAAGATTCTGTTGCCATGTTACAAGAAATCATCACTTTGTTAGTGTGTTATGTGAAAGCAAGTTTTAATATTAATTGAACTTTAGTATCATTTTGCACTTTTAATAATGAAATGTGAAAATTGAGAAGAAAATGGAAGTTACATACCATGGATTTTTTGCAGTTTTCCTTATTGCCACACCCTTGTTTCCAAGCAATGGCGCCTTGACCATCAAAAGTTCCAGAACCTGATAAGGTGAAGGAAGAGAGGTATGAAAAAACAACCCAGGTTGCTGCACCTTTGAGGTCTTCTGGTTTTTGTGGAGCTTGGATTGTTCCATCAACTTTAACCTCAATAGGAGCCTTGCATGGTCCTATGAATTCCACTGCATTATTTATTTTGAATGTTCCTCTTGGAACCATAACTTTGCTTGTAACATTTGATGCACATGCGTCTTTCCAAGCATTTGCAAAAGCCTTAACATCCAAAATGAACAACAAAAAGTTAGAGTAAAGCTAGCAATATTGAATCTTGTTTTTATTAGTTCTACAAAATTGATTTGATATATATAAATGGACTTACTTGTGTTATATCTTCATTAGGGACTCCACCATATTTTGTTATATCAAACATCTTGGGTGTAGCGGTAATTGATGAAGCTAGTAACAAGAAGAAGGAACATGTTGTGATACTCAATTTCTGGTAATAATAAGACATTTTGAAAGTTTCTTGAATTTTGTTCTTTGCTTTATTAATGGGGATGGGGAATATGAATGAGTGCAGTTTGATTAATGGAAGTGAGTATTTATATGTGGTGCATGATGATCTAGTACAAGACTATTTATTCTATTTTGGTAAATTTTGTGATAAAAATAGTTAAAAATCTATTTAAATAGAAACCATCCTCTAGCTACTAAATTTTCGCCAATCCATTCCTCGTTTCTAAAGAAAAACCCAAGATTTTTCTTAAGTCGCTATTTTCGCCCAAGAAAAATTTAAATTAGCAATTACTAATAATCATTATCCTCATGATCACTTGCATGCATTGTTAATCCTTGAAGAACGAAACAAGTTTTATTTGCCACTAGTTAACTTGTGTTATCTGTGAACATTGATCTAGGAAAAAGTTACCTCTTCACAAATAAAGGAGGACTAATTGGCTCAATTAAGACTAGTTACTCAAATCATTGAATAATTCTTTTCTAAAATGAGATTTTCATTTTTAGAAAATCTATCATTGGTAGGGGTTCTAATTACGAAGGATATAGTTGTAAAATTTTATATCATTTGAACATTATTTTGTACTCCAATAACATATAAAAAAGTCAAATAACAATAACATATTTGTTATATAAAATATTACAGGGCAGCAAGCTTTTTTAAAATTTGGTTCATAAAATCAATGTGGTAGATATTTCTAATTCAAGAAATCAAACAATCAATATACCATAATAAAAATAAAATAAGAATCACTGTTTCTTTAATATTTATGTAATAATTAATGGGGCATTTTGTTAATTTAAAAATATTATATATTAATCAATATACTTTTGCAAATACCGTATCATATAAAATAAAAGTAGTAAGTATAAAAGAATTTTTTTTAATATTCAATGTAAATAACTATTTTTGCACTTTAAATTAGCATGACTAAATTTTCATTCAATGTTTTATATAAATTAAAATGATATAAATATACTTATACAACAATAGGTATAATTAATTATATTTATATATATGTTATTTATGTAACCATATCATATCAGATGATCATGTTTGGCTTTATTCATTTCATTTTGAATCAATTATTAATATTGAATAACAAAAAGTAAGCATTATGGTTAAATATTAAGTAATCAATATCCTTTAAATTTTGAATGTTTTATTTTGGTTTAATAAATATATCTATTTTAGCATAAATAAATAAAAAATTTATAAACTTAATTCTCTTTCCTTATCTATATGTAACAAATCTTTTCCTTTTTTTTAGCCAACTATTTGTATCAAATCTAAATATTAAGATAACTGGTCAAAATATACATAAAAATATCAACGTTGTTGTGAAAATATTGGTGAATCCAAACTTTAGCCCATTATCATGTACATATATAAATACATCATCCACCAACACTCATATATAAAGATCATAAATTTTCCTTCTATCTTATTTTACTCTTATTTCTATTAAAGCCTCCGAAAAATATCCATAGTAAGTTAGCAATACTTTCCAAAGTGATCCATTAACAAGATATTCGGAGCATAAAAAGAGACATAGAAGAGCAAGTTTTGTGCATACGGATAGGAAAAGCAACATTGTAGCAGGCGTAAACTCTATCCCTTTAGTAGGAATTCAAACCCCACAAAGCCTTCACTATCTTGCCTTCTAACCAATTGCAAATTTTTTAGACATATTAATTTCATATTACAATATATTTTATTGAGATATGCAATCTTTCCTATTTTTTCAATATGCAAAAATATTATAATAAATAGATGAAAACATACCTAGAATAATAATTGAATCTCATGTAGCAGGACTTCATAACAACATTGTGCATAGAGCTAGAAAATGCAACATTGTAGCACAGGCAACTCTATCCATCTTTTTTACTAGGATTTCAACCTCTCCAATACCCTTCACTATAACTCTATCTAACATGTTGCAAATTTTTTAAATATTTGATTTTAAAATATATTTTATTAGATAATGCAATCTTTCATTTTTTTTTAATATGTAAAAGTATTATAGTAAATAAATGGGAAACATCCGTCTAAAAAATAGATAGATTAAGTGATAATCAAATCACACGCAGTGTGAGACACAATTTACATATTAAAATTTATAAATAGTATAATTATTTATATATTAATTATATGATAAACTTTAAAACAAAATACACCAAAAACAGTAATTTTCAAAATTGTTTTTCCAAATGCCTCATTTATAACTAACACTTAAATTAGAATATTATCCTCAGGATAATGGAAGGCTAGGAAAAATAGAATGATGAAGAGTGCTCCAAAAGAAGCTCTATTTTATCATGTCTAAGAAATATAGTTAGAGATTTAGAATTATTTAAAAATTTCCAAAATTTCAAAGAAAAGGTTAAATTTATGTAACAACTTAAGATTTGTTTTGTAAGTTTACATGTAATCTCATAAATTTAAAATTCTAGAATTAAGGGGAAAATGTTATCATATTGTAAAATATAGTTAGAGATTCTAAATACCAAAATTTTAAAGCAAAGTTAGATCTACATAATATTTTAATGATTTGTCATACGTTACATGTAATCTAAGAAATTTATATTTGTATATAATCTCTAAAATATTAGTAAAAATTTAAATTTAGATAGTGTCCATACAGTTAAAGTCCAATTTTTTAATTCTTCCCATCAATTTTAAAATTTTCCAGTCAAACAATACTTGAAAATGAATTATTTTAATTTCTTAATTTTTAATTTTATATAAATTTTTATATTTATATCTTTTTTTTTAATTTGCTGAAATTTAGCTAATGATCTAAATCTAAATATATTTTATTGGAAATTCTCTCTTCGTTAATTAATTAATAGTGTTAAAATAAAACCACTATTACATTTTTGATTAATTTTTAAATAAGAATCTTTATTAATATTTAAATTAAATATAAAAATTTAATGAACTTGTTTGCATTGAATTTAATGAGGAATGAATGGTTTAAATTACTCTTCAATCACTTGTGCTAAAATTTTTCATTGCTTCCATCGACAAAAACCTTGGATTTAATCATAGGCAACTCAGCAAAATATATAATTGATCATTTATGAAGTATATTATTTTTATGATAATTTATACGTAGTACAAATATTTTCTAATCATAACATAAACATGCTTATTTAAAAAAAAAAAGCCAAAAATGTTTATGTACTATTTAGTTTTGGAACGCAACATTTACTGCTAACAAAGAAGTGAGATCGTCACCTTTAAGATAATGGTTCTGGAACCAAAATATCCACTGCTCCAAATTCTTCATATATAAATATAAATTCATGATTAATTAATTATTTAAACATTAGATTTGGAAAAAAGAGGAAAATATATGAGGAATACAAAAGTTAAATAATTACATACCCTTAAGTTGAACACATAATTATCATGGCTAATTTCCTAACGATTAAATAATTGTCATTTACGCAATTTCTGAAGTTGTATGATAATTTATAAGTAGAACAAATAATTGATTATTATATGATAAATATTCTTACCTCGAAAAATACTCCAACAAGTGTTTATGAAATTTGCTTTCTGAATGAAGCATGGAAGGGGATTGAACGAAGGATAATATAATGAGCTTTGAAACGATCCTAAACTATTTATGTAAAAGTTCTAGTATTAAGAAAAAATATAGGACTATATCTCGAAATTATAGGCATAGATTTGGTATCTCTTAAAAAGCTTAGAATATTAAAGAAATGTTAAAATTTCTATCAGTTGTATATAATATAAAAAAATTTATTATGATTTAAAATTTGAAAAATTAGAATCACAACTCAAATATATTCAACAAGAATTATAACAAACAAGATACTGGTGAGATCAGAAGATACAATAATTTAAATTTGATCTCTATAAAAATATTCCCTTAAATATGTAAGAATGTAAAATTTAAATGAAATTCAATTTTGATATGCAATGATTTTCACACAATAATTTTGTTACTTAATACCATATTCATTACTTAATATCAAATTTAACCTGGTTAAATAGTAATCAAACCAATAATAATAAAATTAATATATTTTAAATTTTATATATTATATATTATATAAAAAATTAAAAAAAAAACTCAATTAATAAGTTTCATAGATTAATTTTAAGATCTAAATAAGTTAATACTTAAATATAATCGTACTTTAAATTTGAAATAGTTAACTAATAATCTATTATCATATTATTTATTAAATAAATTCATCATAAATTACATCATAATAATATTTATACAAATTATAATTTAAAAATATTATAACAAAATAATGTTATTTTGTTAAATAAATTTGAAATAGTTAACTAATAATCTATTATCATATTATTTATTAAATAAATTCATCATAAATTACATCATAATAATATTTATACAAATTATAATTTAAAAATATTATAACAAAATAATGTTATTTATTACCTAAATTCTGAGCTTGCTTGGGTTGTTCATCCCATCAATTAGTTACCGCATGAGTTGATGGCCTATGCCTTTGTTGGTATTCTCCGTATGAATTGATGTGTTTGCTTTTCTTTAATATTTGTTCATCCCATCATTTAGTTACCACAACTTTGGCTTCCAGATTCCATCTGGCCATCAGTTTTGACTTTTGAGAATTAATAAAACATCCATGTTTTGTAGTATATTATTATTGTTATGGGAAGATGTTTTTATTATTTATTTGAAAACAAAAGCAATTAGATTTTTTTTACATGAAATAAATTGGAAAATTTTATTTACACACTTTTTCATCTAAATTTGTTGATAAGAATAATATTAGAAAAAATAATTATAATTCATTCCATTTCATCCATTTTATAATAACTTCCAAAGTTAAATGAGACCACCCCTTTTTAATAAAACTCTCAAACAATTAAATGAAAAGTTCCATTGCACTCTATTCCATTATTTTTTATTAATAATCATTCCATTCCTTGCTAAACTTCTATAACCTAAGTCCCAACTTCCAATCATCATGATTTTCCTTCCGCCTTCTACTTGTCACATTGCTTCTTGAACACTTATTCAAATCTCTAATCTTTGTCTTGTCCATTGACTTTGTTTTCGTGCTAGAAATCTTGAATTGGTGGGTTTAGGATGGCATCGATCTTCAAATTCCTTGCATCATTAGCATTATGTTTCGCCTCACTTAAGAATGGTGCGAGAAAATTTTGATTTCTCAAGCTTTCTTGTGAATCCATTGTTATTTGGTGGTTATCACCCATCATGAATATGAACAGGACATGGGGAAAACATATTGTATTTTTTTATATTACTTATAATAAAAACAAATATTTTCATAACTACATAAATTTATACAAGTTTTTGAATGTATGTACACTCTCTTTATGAAATTAATTGACAATGACAATACGACCAAATTAAACCATAGTTTAATCCAAAAACATTGAGAACAAGTCCTAGATGCTGATCAAAATCATAGAAATGCCTTTCATCAAGAAAATCTACCCAGAACCCATTATCTAGGAAGCTTTAAAGTCTCAGACCCCTTCTAAAAAGACAATAAGTTGTTGGTATGACCTTGGCCCCCATAATAGGAATAGGACCTTGGCATGCCATAATCTCAAGAAACTTAGATCAGCAACTTCACTCCCACTAGAATGATTTTTCTGAGAAAAGTCCTTCATTCAGAATACACGGGCTTCATTCCTATTTTCTAAGGACCAACAGAATAAGTAGAGTCATAAAATACATTATAGAGGTCCAGTCATCAATTGTCATCACAAAAATTGAAATGTTCCCAAGGCTTCAAGGATTTATGCCAATCAATTCAATCAAAGTTCACAAAACACACAACGAAATAGGTTTGACAATTTGTTTATATTTTACCTATCAAGGATGCAATAGTAAATCTAGTGGACACCCTAGTTAATGCCATGATCCTCCAAGGATGAGTTCCTCTGGTAAATTGAAAATCGATGATGGAGCTGGGACTGGGGAAGATGAGACTGATGACAACCTACTCATACTAAGATCAGTGCAAGAAGATAAGAAAAGCCACCCAATCTTGTCCAGAGACTCTCACATGAGCCACAATATTGGAAGAAAGGAAAGAAGAATGACCATATAAATGTAAATCAAGGTCCCTAAAGAAAATAGTGATCATGACGGAGGAAAAGATCTACCCATTGTAAAGAGACACGTCACCTAGAGAAATCATAAGAGGATTTTGATTATCTCAATTTCTTAGAAAATGGACACTAACAATTTCAACAAAGGAAATATTTAGTGTATAAGAACCATACACATTGTGAGTTGTGATGATCTACTACTCAAGTAGTCATCACATATATTGTGTCCACCTTTCTCTCAAATTGACACTATCAATTTTAGATGATATTAAGAGGATGTAAATCCAAAGAAACATAAGAACAGATGCTCAATGAATGTCATTTTTTTCAGAAACTATGATTGAAATGTTTACACCTAAAGTAATATTTACCCTTTCAAGCAAGTTAGTTTATGATTTCCCAATCAAATATAATGGAGCATGCAACATCGGTTGTCATAACCTCTAGTTACCATTACTTAACAAAATTATCACAGAAGATAAATTTACCTTTCAAGCTTGTGGTTATAATAATTTTAAAAATTAAAAGAGGGCACAATTGAGCATCTTGGCTTATTGTTCTGAATTTGTACAAAAATGATACAAAACCTTTCCAACTTTCCAAGATAAGATCCAAAAGGTTAGCCTCTATCAGGTTCAACTAAATATCCATGAGAATAACTCAGAGCAACTTAACACCAGCATCCTTGAGGGCATCAACAACAGCTCGAACCTTACCATGATACTTATGTTCTCTCTTCAAGTGAATTGTAACAGCAGTAACACTCCTGAGCAAAAGGCGCTCACATAGTCTTTGCAGCTACAGCCACATCTCAGGTAGTTCCCAAGCTTGATCTTAAGGCTTTCTCCTGAGAGCTCGCAGAAGAGGCTACAGTAGCAGTTGGGGTGTGAATCACCTAGGTGCTTACATACTTATTCGTAAAATGCATTTTCAACACATAAGGTTTGAGAAAATCTATTATTCTTGGAGGCCTTGCTGGAGGCGAGATGACTATATCTATTTTGAAATATATTAAATCAGTATAAACACAAAAAGTTCCACATCTTCTATGTCATTACGACTTGGCATATGTAATGGGCAGATAACAATTTTCTTCATCTTATATTGGTTTATGACCAGTCAGTAGAAAATGCAAAATAACCCTTACAAAAATAATTTCATATGCACTAATATCAAGCCTGAATTTAGGACATTATCAACTGTCTCAGATTATTGCTCCATTCAGTCCCTAACACGGTGGAGAACAGTATATGAACCAAGAAGCCAAGCATTTCATTGTATCAAGTACTAAGTTTAAATTCTTTTTCTGACAAAAATTTCATTGATCAACTTCAAAGGATAGGGTTATATGAGGTAAACGTGCTTAGGCATGAAGATTTCAGAGCTTTTCTTTCAAATTCCCTAATTTTAGCTCTTCGAAGCTGAAATGGATTTTTCATCCACAGCAGAACATTGTAGATGCAGATGGGAAAACATTACAAGAGTCAATCAATGCGTTGGGATAATTCACATTGGATTAATTCCAAAGATCAAGCCAACCATACTAAGAGTAGTACTTCTTTTAAGACAAAAGTATTAGAAAATAGAAAAATGGGACTAACCATCTAACCAGTGACGACCCACTGTGCTGCCCACAATACCGGAGATGATCGACGACGGTAACCCAAATCTCGCCTCTCCCTGCACCGACGAGCCTGCAGGACATTATCTGCCAAAGACATCTAATAATGCTGCGATGGATTTGTGGTGAGAGACAGGGTAAAGACGCCGTTGAGAGATTGGAGTCAGGGGAAAGACGGGGCATCATTTCAGTGCGTGGAGTAAATCCACACACCGCGTGCGTGTGCCAGGTGGCGCAATTTAGGCCACACCTTTTCTTTTTTTTTTTTTTATTTGTATCATCTGTAATGAATCATCACTTTTTTTTTTTCAGAAAATTGCAATTTCAGGATATATTTATGTTTTCATGGTGTCAAAAATTCTAACTCGAAACTTAAAAAGTTACAACTCAGATATATAAATGTCTGATAAAAATTTAAAAAAATTTATGTAAATTTAAAATTTTTAAATTTTAAATATGAAATTTTATTTCTAAAGAAATTTTTGAGATTTTTATTGGATATTTTTAAGATTTAGTAAAAAATTTTTAGATACAACTTAAAATTTTTCAAATAATAAAAATATAAATATTTTTCTTGGTTACCATGAAATTTTAATTTTTCTTTTTTTATATATTTTTTATTATATTTTTTTTTAAATATATTTTTCATCGCATGAATTTTATTTAATATTTTACAAAAATATATTTAGCTAAACATAAATTAGGAAGGCTAAATAAAGTTCATGTGATGGAAGATATATTGAGCCAAAAAATATCATGAAAAATATATAAAAAATAAAAAATTGAAATTTTATGATAATAAGGGGAAATATTTATGTTTTCATGACTTGAAAAACTTTAAGGGCTCGTTTGGTTCTCAAATTTGTAAAATTAAGTTAAGATAAATAAAATTTGTAAAAATAAAGTTTTGATAAAATAAGTTTGTTGTAAGTTGTTGTATTTAGATATTCTTTTTTGTAAAAGTAAATTTGACAAAAAATTTATTTAGATAATAAAGGTTAAAAATACTTTTAGATGTGTAATATAGAGTAAATTTACTTTTTCTTTTTCAAAACTCATGTTTTGTTAAAGGAAAAGTAATTTTTCCTCTTTTTTTCTAAAATCACAGTTTAACCGGTTTACGAAAAGACAATTTGTGTTTGTCCAAATACATTTTCTTATAAAATTATGATTTTTTTTAAAAAAAGATAAACCAAACACACTCTAAGTTGGATCTAAACAAATTTTAACTAAGACTTAAAAATATCTAATAAAGATTCCAAAAGTTTTATTAGAAAAAAAATTTTTAAAATTTTAGATTTAAAAATTTGGAGTTTAAATAAAATTTTTTAATCTTTATTAGATATTTTTATATTTAAGTTGTAACTTTTTAAATTCATATTAGAATTTTTAAGATCACGAAAACATAAATATATCACATGTGAAGTTGTAATTTAAAAAAAAAAAAAGTGCGGTGATTCAATACATTAATGATGATACTAGTAAAAATAAAAAACAACAGGAGAGGTGTGACCCGAATTGCGCCACTTGGCACACGCAGGCGGTGAGTGGATTTACTCCACGCACCGAAATGGTGCTCAGGAAAGACGTCCGTTGATGTTTTTTAATCTTGAAAAAAAAAATCTAAGAGTAGCAATTTTCTCTTCATTTTTGTTATCTGATTTTTGAGTGTTTTACACAAAATTTGAGAAGTTATATCATGACTTAAAAATAATATTGCTTGAAATTTGATTATGCACAGTTAAACTAAAGAATAAAATTGATTTTGTGTTTTTGTATTTTTTTTTAAATTATTGAATTCAACAAAACCAAAGGGTCAGTTTGGTTTAAAGGAGGGGAAGAGAGGGAAGTGATTTTAATAGAGGGACAGGAAAGGAAGAAAAAAAAAAGGATTTTAATTTTACCTCATTTGGAGGGAAACAGAGGGATTTTAATGGAGAGATTTTAATGTTACCTTATTTTGGTTAGGAGGGGAAGGGAGGGAAAATAATTATAATTTGACTATTATACCTTTAATTTATTTAAGTTAATATTTTTTTTTATATTAAAAAAAGAGTTTTTTTTGTTTGAATATTAGACAAAGTTTTTAATGAGAAGGAAATACTCTTTTTTTCTCAACCTCAACCATGATTGTATGTATCTTCTTTTTTTCCTCAACTTTAACCATGATTATATATGTTAATATACGAATGTGTCTGTGTGTGTTTATGACTTCATGCATATATGTCACTAAGGTATTTTATATTTTATGAGTGAGACCAAAAAGAGACGCGACAAGACTGACCAGTATATTGCATGGTTGAGTTATAAAAAAGTGAAGAATATTTTGGTCATATTGGAGACAATAACACATTTTTCCCCAAAATTACCCCAATTTAGGGGGAAAATATATAAGGGGAAGAGAGGGAAAATTTTAATAACATTTTCCCTCCCCTCCTCCAATTATGTAATTGCCAAACAAGGGAAGGGGAGCAAAATCCCTAGGGGAGCAAAATCCCTCCCCTTCCTTTCCCTTTCCCCCAACCAAACAGATCCTTAGTTGAGTATCATTAATCAACCCAGCTTTACTATAATGCATGCCATGTACTTTGGACAAGATTTAAGAATATTTTAATCAATTAAATTTGAATATAGTTTAGCTTTTGATTTCAAAGAAAGAGAATATATTTTTAATTAATTAAACTCAAATTTTGTGTAAAATACATTATATGCAATATAATAAATATTATATTATTTGTAGCAACTCAAATTAATGCAAGTGGTAGAGATTTTCATCTAAACAAGTGGTTGAGAAAGTCATAATGGAGAATCACCATCATAATGCTATGTCAAACACAAGAGAATCTTTCCAAGAAACTGCTCTATGGATCAATACAAGTTCAATCCTCTTAGTACTTAAATACTTATTGGTTACTTCTTCTTATCCTTAATATAAGACCCTTTTAATCGAATCACGCGGATTAAGAATTAGAATTAAAACTAATTAATTGCCTTGATTTTTCTGAAAATCCTAACATTTTTCTAAAACTACCCTTATTTAATCTCTTTCTCTTTCTCTTTGGATACATTAAATAGGGATATTTTTTGGAAATGTATAATAAATACTACCTCATATATTATAAAGGGTTTTATATTTAGGACCACGATAAAAGATCCTATATATAGTACCGGAGGGAATAAATTCTAAGAACACCCACCTCTCAAACAAAAGATAAAAGAAACATAAATGAAAGTCGCAACTGATTTGTAGGAACACAATGTGACAAATGTCAAATGGTGATGGGTTCTTCTAGAATAGCTGGAAATGGGTCTCTTATCAGACAATTTGTTAATGCATCTCAAGACACAAATGCATTCGGTGATTATTACTTCCATGGAAAAACAGAGAAAACAAGCATAACTATTCACCCTGTAAATATACCTTCAGTGTTGTGTTCTAGAAAATAAAAAATACTATGAGTCTCTTCTGTGTATTCTAACACCTAACAACTTTTAGCCTAAATTCCAAAATCCAATTCAAAATAATTGTTGATTTCAATTACATGCATATAACAAATTTTAATGTTAGTGAAGTGCCTCTCCTCAATGAATGTGTGTTGACAATGCTTATATATACACTTCAAAGTGACCAGTGAGGTGAATATGAACTAGATACAGTCCACGCATGCTGCTTCTAACTATTTTCAATAATAAAATGGTGCCGAGAGAAATATATAAATTCAAACACTCTTTGACTAATTATTAACAAACTTGATAAAAAAAAAATATCACAACAGGAAAACGGAAAAAAAAAAAGCAGAACACTATATGTCAATACAGTTTTGCATTCATAGTTAGCGAGACTCATAACACTCCAACTGTCTTTTCTCTTTTCTTTTCTTTTTTTTTTCTTGTATCAAAACATTATAATGAAAATTAAGGTAATATGAGATATCTTAGTTTCTTATTGAGTTCTATGGGATGTTCTATTGAGTATTAATGAGAGAATATATAAATTCAACCACTCTTTAACTATTTATTAACAAGATTGATCCAAAAACAATAACACAAAAGGAAAATAGAAAAAAAAAAAGATATGCAGTTTTTTCTTTTTGCTAACACATTATGCAGTTTGGGTTCATAGTTAGCAAGACTTTTAATGCTCCAACTATTTTTTTTAAAAGAAGAATCTTATATTCTAAAATGTAAGAATAAGTAAAATATTAATTATATTATTTAAAAAATGTTATTATTGTCAATAGTTTTACTGTGCATTAAAAGTTTTAGAGAGTTTTATATGTTTTTTAAAAATAAATTATTAATTAGGAGTAAAGATGCATTTCAAAATAATTTTTAGAAAATCTTATCCATATAACTAACTTTTTTATTTTGGGTGAGATAATTAAAGGTATTTTATATTATTAGTTGGTTTTTCTTTAACAAATATTTTTTTTATACACGTGGCGTAGTTTGAGCTGCATTTCACAGGAGCCGCGGGCGACTGTAAGGCACCGAAATATTGTCCCATCCTAAAACCCTACCCGTAAAATCCTTGGCACTCAGGTCAATTGCGGTCTTTCTCCCCAGCTTCCTTCACAAACCACACCCTCATTCATGGAAGCAGTTCTAAAGCTATGCCATCGCAGCCTCTTTTGATAATCGCTAAGGAAGATTGGAAGCAATTCTTATCCTGCTTACTTGCTTCATCATAATCTACATTACCACCATGATGGCCTTATCCAGAGGCCTCATTTCTCGTCTGCGACTTTTCACAACCAATTCGACTGTCACGTCGACGGCCACGGGGACGCCGACCTCATTGCCGCACCAGTTTTTGAGGGGTTTCTGCTCGGAGTTATTGGTTGATGCGAGTGCTAGCGAGGCTCGGATTATTGAAGCGAAGCCAAGGGTGATGACCCCAAGTTCTAAACGAACTGGGGTTATCGCCGTCAAGTGTGGAATGAGTGCACTTTGGAATAAATGGGGTGCGAGAGTTCCCATCACTGTGCTTTGGGTCGATGACAATGTTGTGACTCAGGTCAAGACCCCGGAGAAGGAAGATATTTATGCTCTCCAGGTGCGTTCTTGTTACCAGTTACAACTTGTAATCTGCTTATTGCTATAGCTCTGGACTTTGTTTTCTTTTCACCTTGAGGCCGAAGGTTATGTTGCCCTTAGTGCAAAGCAAGAATTCGTTTTTTCTCCTATCTCAAAAGCTGCAAATCCAATGACGTCAGTTGTTAAAATCTGTATATATGCTTTGAGGCTGAATAGTCCTTCCCTCTTCGGAAACGTGCTTCTCTATATGCCTCTCCTATGTATTTGGTTGTTGTTCTAGGTCATTTCAGTTGATTAGTAGTTTCACTTTTATAACTGGGTTACTAGATGGCGGCCGATAGTTAAAATCTCAAGAATATTTATGGCTCTCGGGTGTTGTCTCTTGTTACTATGCGAACTGCTATTAGTTTCACTTACTAGAATAATGTAACGATGTTGAAGCTACCGTCAGACTCTTTAATTTAACCTATGGGATAGTTATTCAAGTGGTTTAAACAGATCCCAGTTTTACAAGCTGTTGTAGAAAAAGATGGATATTTATGCAGTGGCTTAATCAAATGCCATTGTCATCATTTTCTTAGTTTCATTTCTCTCCTTCATTACGAATTTCCTTGCCATTAGAAACGATGGTTTATTTCTTTTTTGTTTTTGGCAATAAGAAGGGTTACCAACGGCTATAAGCAGATTTATTTATCACAATTAATTGTGTGTCTATCTAATTATAGACCTATTTTACGCTGTGTTTCTAGTTAGATTGGGTGTGGACAGAAGAAAGAAAAACATTTGACTAAGCCTGAAGTTGGTCATTTTAGAGCTCAAGGAGTTCCAATGAAAAGGAAACTTAAGGAGTTTCCAGTGACAGAGGATGCTCTTCTTCCTGTGGGTACAACAATTGGTGTCCGCCATTTTGTTCCAGGTCAATATGTTGATGTCACAGGAATCACAAGAGGAAAAGGTTTTCAGGTGGGTTTTCCATTCTCTTCATGTAAGACATTGCTCATACTATTATTTTTTCTATTTAAAGAATGGTTTTTGTGCTGCATGTACTTATGCGTGTGTATATCTTATACCCTTCTGGTTGTAGGTAGATGCATGGTGTTCATTGTGAATCTGTTATGGTCCTAGGTAATTATTTAGTCTAAGAATTAGTGAAACTTTTGTCTGTAGAAACAAAATGACTGATCTTATTCTACTGAAAGAAAGAATTAGCTTCTGAAGGTTATATAGTTCCATGATTATATATCGTAGTCTGTTTGTCATAGTTATTATTTTACTTTGTTAACAAATTCTGTGGATTAGGGGTGTAACAAATAAGTTAATATCTGCTTAAAATATTGATGTTATAATCAGAAGTTGATAAACTCTGCTGATAAAGATGCATATACAACTTTAAAATAAATTACATTGTTTATTTGTTCAACTGTTTTAATTTCATTGATTTCTGGAGTTTTGGGAAAATTGTTTATTTTTTCATACAGATTTATCCAATTTGGCTTTTCACTAGCAGTACATTTGTAGAGTTTGTTTCATTGCATGTTTTGTAGAATGCCGATTTTTCATGTTCTCATTTTTATTTATTGCATGTCTTGTTTTTTAATGTGGCCAATATGCACTTACTTATTAATGAGATGTGTTTGTATATGCCTGTGGTGTTCTTTCTGTTTCATGTTCAGTACTTGCATGTTTGTAAGGCAGTGTTTTGGCTTCGCAAAATGATGCTACCTAATTCATGACATAAAACTTTGAGTTGTTCAAATATCAAATTTTCATTGTATCCTCTTTTTCAGGGTGTCATGAAAAGGTATAATTTTAAGGGAGGGCCAGCGTCTCATGGTGCATCAAAATCACATCGAAGCCCTGGTTCCACAGGTCAAAGGGATGCTCCCGGAAAGGTGAGTGGGACTCCTTTAGAATGTTATATCTTTCTCAATACACAATTTATTATATTTTGCATGTAGGAACAAGACATCCCTCATTTGGTTCTTTAAATCATTTTGTTTTTGTCTAGATTTCTCTTTTGGCCATATTAAATTTTTGCTGTTATTTCTCAGGTATTTAAAGGTAAAAAGATGGCTGGGCGTATGGGTGGGAAGCAGAGAACAGTTAAAAATGTATGGGTCTACAAAATAGATCCGGCAAGGAATTTGATATTGGTTCAAGGCCAGGTATTTTCTTTTTCTTTTTTTCTTTTTTCTTTTTGTCATTCAGACTAATGCAATACCCCACGAAAAAAAAAGTAATACAATAAAATAGTTTATGCAGAAAGTGTCTTGTTCGGCTGGAAATTGTAAATAATGTTGATTGTGGTATGATCCATGAATTTTAAAACAAGTTCAAGATCATGTGTGTGACATTTGAATAAATATTTCAATTAAGTACCCATATATAAGCGCTTCTGCATAGTTAAACCACAGCTTATAACATAACCATAAAATATTTTCCGCTCGTTCTCTGTCTAAAAGAGTTTTCTCAGGTGAAATTAAGTCGAGCCACTTATGTTGGTCCAATAAGTTGTTTTTATAAATTATCCGAATACCAAAAAAGAAAAAAACTTTCTGTCTGACTTGTAGTGTGTCCTTAACAGGTACCAGGAGCTGAAGGGAACTTTGTTTTCATAAAAGACGCTGTCTATAAAAAACCTGATAAATCACTCCTTCCCTTCCCAACTTACTTTGCTCCGGAAGATGAAGATCCAGCAAATTTGGAGCCTCTGGTGGCTAATCTTGGTGATGTGGATCCATTTACGGTTACAGACTAAAGTGCAAAGGCTTTTCCATATAGTAGCTGGTTCATTCATTTTAGATTTATTTCTTTTGGATTGTGAGAATTTTGTGGAAACTATGTGAGGATGAATTTGGCCCTTTTTTTTTTTGGGTTATATGATTGATGCTTTAGAACATGTAGCCTTTTTCCTCCATTCGATCTTAAAGTTAACTATGGCAAACTTTTTTTTTTTAAATGAATCTTTCTTCAAATAAGTGGAAATTTACTAGTTGTTGAAACATTGGACATCAGATAGTGGTTGTGACTTTCTTGCTGTCATGGGCGAACTACTAGTTTTGATCGGCTTAGATATCTTATCATGAGTTGATTAGTACTCAGCTTCTTGCATGTTTCTGCCAATGAGCATTGGTTCTAGTGGAACAAGTTAGATTTCTTTTGAGGACGATGTCTCTGGTTTGAAACGATGTCATTGCATAAGGCGCATTTGAAATAGATATCTCCATTTATGGCTGAACTTGCATTTAGATAAAGTGGGGTAAGTTTAAGATATTAGATCCGTACGCATCCCAAAAAAGAGAGAGAGAGATTGTAGGTATGCTCCTTGCATGGATTTGGATTCAAAATCTTGGAATTGTTCATGGGACTCCTTTTTGCTGGGACCAATAATGGAATTGAATGAATCCTTACGATTAAATTGGATAACAAAATCTTCTGCACTGCACTTCCTGAGTGAGATGCTCGGCCTGCTTATCCAAAAAAAATGCTGTCTCTGTTATGGTGATTTTTGGGCAGCCACATGGAATTCATTTAAGCCAATAATGAAATACATTCAAGCCATCCATTCATTCCTAAAGAATAGTGTTCAAGAACACTTGGTCTCCATTTCCCCCTCCCTATGTGCACCAATAATGCCGGAGGTTTGTTCCACCAAAGTAGGAGAACGAAATTTTCCAACAACCAACTAGTTCCAAGACATGTTTTCTCTTTTTCTTTTAATTAAAAGGCAAGGTAACATCTTGAAAAAAGCCTAAAGCCCTAAAACAAACAAGCTAATGGGAGGGAGGTTAGCAGCAACAATCTAGGAGAATCATGCACAGGTTGTGCATTCCTTGCTAAGTAATCAACACATAATTAGGGCTGTGCATAGGTCAGGATAGGACCAGGTGGACCTCAACCCGATGTTTTGCCCAAAGAGGGCACCGGGCTGCACCTTTTGTCCATGGCCTGTCCCGGCTTGTGATAGCTCGAGACCCGCACAGGAATGGGCAGGAATAGAACTGAGCGGGACTAGCCTGAATAAAATAAAAAAAAATTATAGACACAGTTAGAAGCATCAAATTTATATGCTAGCATCGATGCTCAATAATCAACAAAAACAATCACCAAATAAATTAAGTAAATAATCATTTAATCATCCAATTAATTGTTGCTCAAGTGAATGAAGAACAAAAACTAAAAAATCACTTTGATCAATTGAAGAAGATGGTGAGGAAGGGAATGATAGATCTAAAACAGAATCATTAAAATCAGAGAAGAGGAAGAACAACCCAGATGAGGAAAGATGAAGACGATGAATCAAACCTTGGATCTTCAAACTTCAGCCACGAGACAAGCCATGCACAAGTTCTGCAAACCACGAAATCCAGATGTGAGAGGAATGAAGACAGACCTTGGTGGCGGCCTAGCAGGGGATGACAAAGACATACCTCAGTGGGAGCCTAACGAGGGACAACGAAGAAGGACCTTGGTTGGGGACATGACGACGGTGATCTTGGACATTTAGGAGATGAACCAGTGAGTGACGATGGGAAAAGGAAGGAGAGGATAATTTGAACACCATCATACACAATGGTAGTAGATGGAGTGGTGGTGACATTGGATGGAGGAGCAGGAAAGGAGCGGTGGAGGAGAGAAACCAATTAGGAATTGTAGCCTTAGGGTTTGTTCTTGATGAGTGTCACTGTAGATAGAAAGAATGAGACGCAAGGAAGAATGTGTCGTCATTTTTAGCCAAAGTGAAAAATTGAAGAGATAATTAATAAAAAAAAATAAAAGACATATTTGGGCAGGGTTTGGGACGGGCTGCTACTTGTTTGTAGCCCGTCCCGGCCCAAACTCTATTTGGCCCAATTTTTATGTCTAATTTACTCTCTTCTATTTTAGCTCGGCCTAGCCTGACCTGACTATCTCAGGTAGGATCAGGCCATCGGGCAAGTTGCATACCCATATATATAATGGTATTGTGGTCACAGTGTTTCCGCTTCACATCCCAAGCATCAAAGAGGAGGGATCTAGTCTGTTGAAGTTCTTCTTTCAATGGGTGAGACATCCCTCAATCATGAGTAATGAGGTTCATAGCTTCTAAGGAGTTTGTGTATGTCAAGAGCTTTTTGAACCCAACCTTTTGCAAACCCTCAGAGCTATTATTATAGCAATAATTTTAGTTGCAGTGTTTAGCAAGAATTCTAAGCTTTGTTGAAAGCCAAGGATCCACTTACCTTTTGAGTCGTGAACGATTCCTTCACAAGCTGCATGTTGTTGTGCATCAACCGAACCATTTACATCCACTCTGATTGCTTGTTTGGTTCACTCACATGTGGGGTTAAGTGAAATAATGGGCTTTACATCACCTTAGATGTTGGTTTTGGTTGCACAAAATACAAGTGAAGAGGATTACATAATGTGATAGTAATCACCTCAATTAATGTGAAGCTGATCACTCTCCAAAAGCCATGTGAAGCCCTTCACCACACTATAATTAGGTGTAAAATGTCTAGAATATCCTTCACAAAACAAAAAATTCCCATCCTGCATTTTCTTCTTCCTCACTAGACCATGTCCTTTTTCCTCTCTCAATACCATCATCCTTCTTCCTCATCATCGTCCTTCACCAAACCCAAAAGGGATCTTGTCCTTCGCCTCATGTTGGTGGCAGCTTTGCCATCTGGGGTGGCAGCTTTGCTTGCAGCTTCCTCTCTAGCATGAGGACGGTGAAGAGAAGGTTGTCAAACATCTCATCCTTTTACTCGCTTGGCTATGTTCAAGCAACCTTCTCTTCATCGTCCAAGGTTGATCGGCTATGGTTCAAGCAACCTTCTCTCTTCCCTCGGCTGCATTCGAGTCCAAATTTGGGTTCATCTTCAATTCTAACCATCCCTAGATCTTCCCAATTCTCTAGATCTTTGATTTCATTGATGGAGTTTGTTGATTTGTGTTGGATTATCAATATGTGAGGGAGATGGAGATTGATTGAAGAAGCTTCTCCACACAGAAAAAGCGTTTGGTTGGGGAGGGCGCTTTTCTTTGTTTTTTTAAGCTAGGGGCAAAAGGGTACTTTCACATTTATTTATTTTTTATTTAATAAAAAATAAACATCATCCCCTTATTTCTAATGTCATACCAAACAAACCACATATATAATCATCATCCTATTACATTTCTTCACACGTTTCCCATCACATTACATAACTTTCCTTGTAATTGAACCAAACAAGCTATAAGTATTTTTGGAGCTGGTGCCATCCATTTAGTGTCATGGTTATCAATCATCTGCAAAACTTGTTGTACTAGCTTAGTGTTATTGACATCTTCATGAGTTTTGAAAAGGCATTCGTTTCTTATCTCCATAGGATTGGTGCTAACACCCTCAAGGGTACCTTTGCAATTGGTGGTCCATACCAGCTAGCACATATGACTAAATACTTTTCACCATGGCCAGCATCTCATGAACCTTTTTCTGGCATTGTGGTTGGAGTTCCAGTTAAGCCAAACTTGCAAATTACCATAAAAGAAACTATCTAAATCGTTAGCATTAACAATAAAACACTAAGCCTCTCTCGCAACGTGACAATCTCGAAGAATGTGAAGAGTATCTTCCTCTCTATGGCACCCAAAAGGATACATAGCATTTTGAGTAAGACCATGCTTAGCTCAGAGGTAGTTATAAGGAATTCTCTCCAGAGATGCTTGCCAAAGAAAGAACTTAATTTTTTTAGGAATAGGCCACTTCTAAATCTTCCTCTTAACCGGGTCAGAATGATTGACATTATGATTATCAGTGAAGTCATAGGCTGATTTAATAGAGAATTTACCATCTAAAGAGGGCCTTTAACAAAAACTATCAACCCTTTGACCTTTAGGTGCATTAGCATTATACAAGTAATCTTTGAATCGCCCAATGAGAAAAAAAGAGATTCCAAGTATGAACATCCCAACCACTAGAAGGGAGAACAAATTTACTTACAGTATCATGAGGATTAATGAGTCTATCATTCCTCGTCATATAGTGGATTAAAGGCTCATCTAGAGAAGACCATCTATCCTACCTTAAAGAGAGTGTTGGCACTAGAGTTGATCTTTTTCCCACACCATGCAAGAAGTTGTCCCAAACCTTAGATATTCTATTCCAAACCATAGAGCTGCTTCTTTTCCACGACACAGTAGGAATGTTTTGATCTCCACAAGCATATTTGGCTTGTGAACATCTAACCCATGGAGCATTCGGTTTCTCAATTAATCCCCAACAAAGTTTCATAACAAAAGCACTATTTTGTCTTCTTAGATCTTTAATACCCAAGCCACCCATGGATTTTTTCTGTTTCACTTTATCCCAAGCTACAAAATGCATCCTCTTTTGCTCTTGGCAGTTATTCCAAAGAAAGCCCCTGCAACATTTGTCCATCTCATCCATGATACCCTAGGGAAGGAGAGAGCATTGCATAGAGTAGTTTGGCAAAGCAGATAGTACAGATTTGATCGAAACCGTTCTTCCAGCAAGGTTAAGATATTTACCTTTCTGTGATGAGAGCTTCTGATACATCTTATGCACCAAGGGGCAAAAGTCGCTCTATTCACCTGTTTGTGAAACAAAGGAATCCCAAGTACTTACCAAGATCAGCAGTATGACCAACACCTAGTGTTTGACTAATCTCCAAGGCCCTATTGTGACTTACGTTGTGGGAACAATAGACCTTCATTTTTTTTGAAAGTTAACTCTATGTCCTAAGGCTCTACAAAAGGTATCCATTACTTCCTTGATAAGGTCAACTTGTTCCATAGAAGCTTAAGAACAAGTGAGATAGAGGTGGGCTGTTCGAGGTCATTTTGAGGGGCTTCCACCTTCCACTTTCACATTCTCTAAAGATAAGATGTCCCAGTCTTTCCATAGACAAGACAAAAATATAAGAACTAAGAGAATCACCTTGTCTAATACCGTTAGATGGGATGAATTCTAGTGACGGATTCCCATTCCAAAGGATTCTCATAGTTGAAATGCATGACATAATGATCGTGACAAAGTTATCATGAAGGCCAAGAGAACGGAGGTTATCTTGAACAAAGTACCAATCAAGATGATCATAAGCTTTCTCTAAGTCCACCTTGACTGCAATGTATCCTTTGGTTCCTCTCTTGATTCTCAGTGTGGATGGCTTCTTGGGCAGGAATAATATTATCGCAACTTTGTCTACCAAGTCCCAGGTATGAAACTACACTGGTGTGGCTTGATAAGATAATCCAGATAGTCTCTCAATCTATTTGCAATATTTTTAGTGATTATCTTGAAACTCACATTGTATAGAGAAATAGGTCTTAGCTCCTTCAGGGATTGCGGGTGTCCAATTTTTGGGATGAGTACAATATTGGTTTGATTAATCTCCCACACCTTTTCAGGATTTAAGAACACATGACTAGTGGTGCTTCTAAATTTAATTTCATGGAAGGCTCTATTTTTTAACTTCATCTATATAGTGTCATAGCCGGTCCCAAGTTAAGGTAAAGGAGGAGGATTGTATTAAGCCCTCGATAGCCAATGTAAAATTTTATTAAATCTTTATGGCGTGAAAGGCTCCTTTTTTGCTACACATCAAAGGCTTAACAGTGTTTTCATTTGTTGGAATTTGAATTAGTTAATAGTACTAAATACAAGGTAATTTATCTAGAAAATAAAATAGCCTCACTTGATCTGGTTTGAAATGTAAAGTATGTTTAACTCTTTTTTATTTTGATGAAAAAGTATATTTAACTCTTTAAATTAAAGAAAAAAAATGCTATGCATTATATCACAATTATATTAAAAAATTTTCTGGAAAAAATATAAGCTATACTTTAAGCCTAGATTTTTTTTTAAATAATTAAACTAGATGGTGGGGCTCGCTTATTGTCCAAAGCACTATATAGTAAGCTGCATTTTTCACAAACAGTTGGGTGAAAAAAGAAAGAAACTATACTTTTAAGTCTTTTATGTTTATGATTAAGTTTTAGTTTGGGAAAAAGGTATAATTTCTTCTATTCTTAACAAAGTTTGGAGATAGAGAAAGGGAGAACAAAGTCTTACATTTTAGTATATATATTTTTTCAATTTGTTATCAATATGGATACATTACACCAGTGAACTTGCATATACTACATTGAGTTGGACCAGTGGAAAGGAGTCGCAGGCTTTCTCTTGGATTGCCTACTTGCAAACCAAGTTAAGCGGCGAAACAACTTTAATATCCTACTTGCATACTTTCTCTGGGTAGCAAAATTCACAGAGCTAATGCAACTACTGGCTTGTCCCACACCATTCCTGTTCTTGCTCGTTGATCTTCCTTCCAACCCATAAGTTTTCACCATCTTCTTCTGAGTTTTGCTCATCTCTATATTCTGCAACTGCAGGCTTCTTTTCAAGGACATCAGCTCTTGTTCAAGGTTCTGGATTCTGAAGCTTGTGGCCTCATACTCTGTGGTGGAAAACTTGATCTTCTGCATCATCATCATGTCTTTCTGCAGCAGCAAGCCCAATGGCCCACTGCTACTACCCATATCAGGCCCATCAGTGGTGGTGTATGGGCTTTCTGCTAGATTCTGACTTCTGGAGTGTGGGCATCTAGAGCTGGATAGGCTTCCTGATAACAAATCTGCTCCACAATTTGCATACCTGAAGGAATCTGAGCATTCTCTGAAAGTTTGGTGTGTATTTAGCTGTTGAACAAACAGTGCTTGAACTATGAGACGCAGAGGCATGAGCTCATTTTGAACAGCTTCAATGCATGTCTCTTGTGATAGCTTTTGACAATTGAGGTTCTTGCATATTGCTCCCTTCTCTTCTTGGGATATTTCTGTTTGTGTCTGCAGAATCAAAGCTCGTGATTCAAGTGATACCAACACTGATATTGCACAAGTTCTATGTCCAAATTTTTTGGTTTTTAAACAGTCAATTTTCACTCGTGAATCTAACGTGCCAAATATGCATTCCAGAAATGCATGTGAAAACATACCTTGAGAAAGTTGTTTATTGCTCTGTAGAGTTGGTCATGACTCTGTCTGTAAACTGCAGGTACTCTTTCAATCAGTTCCATGAATCTCTTGGGTTCCATTTCTGGATTTGCATCTACTACATGAAACAGATATGAATCCCACAGCTCTGCAACTCTGGAGCATCTTGCTGCATCTACTGGAGAATGATCTGTTTCTAAGTTTGATTCCACGTATTTTGAAACTATGCCCTCCACAGTTGATACCGAGTAATCTGGAACAAGAAGAAGAGGAAGAAAATCCTCCTCTTGTGCAAAGTGCAAGAGTGCTGTAATCTGTTCTTGCAGTTTTCTTTTATTATTCTCACTTTTCAACCCAAGTTCAAGAGATCTTGAAAGTAATGCAATGTAAAACCCAACAGGAATAATTACTTTGCTGCTAGCTTTATTGTTGTTGCTGTTGATGTCGCCTATGAGCAGAAGATCAATGAGACCTTGTAGAATGTCACTCTCACAGAATTGGTTAGGAGTTGTTCTGGAGAGAACCCATTTATTTGCAAAGAAAACAATGATTGGACTTACATACTTCTCCTTCATCCCTTGTCTTCTCAAAGATCTTATGACCCTTTTGAAGAAATCAAATGGCAGAGCTATCAGATCCTTGATCCACAGGTCCTGGTAATGTTCAACAAGAACAATTCTTAAAATTCAATTCCAAACTTTAATTTAGAAAAAGATGAAAAGATTCTGCTTAAGCGTGAAGTCACTTATAAATATCTCTGAGAACTTGAAAAACAAAAAAAATTAGGTCCAACTTTTACACTCCAAGAAATAAGTCATTCTGTTTACTTTCGCTCCCCATATTGTGGAGACAAACAAAATCTTACCACGTCAATCAATCATGGAAAAGTTGTGTGCTTGAGTTAACATTATTTAGGAGAAAACATACGTGAAACTTAATTTTTGTAATCTTAAAAGTTAAATGCAATTTGTAATCTTAAAAGTTTCAGATTTTTTTTTTTTGCATTTACTTCTTAGATTTATGACAAAGGAGTAATAAGTAATAACTATTTTACTCTCCTAAAGTATTATTTATCAGCACTAAACTAAAAAATGATAAAGAGCAGTAAAATATATATCCTACTCCGCATAAAATATGCTTTAGAGATAGCAATTGATTACTCTTACTCATAATATATCCTAAATGAAAAAAATAATACTCGCTTTGGTAACATATAAGGAAAAACGTTATATTTTTTACTAAAAAACGAAATATACAGAGTTTATTATACTCTTGTTATCATTACCTAATAATAACTGTATTTTTTAATTATTTTTCACTCAAATATAAATGACATTTTCTATTGATAAAATTTTTTTATTATTTTTTTTCTATTTTACATAGCAAACACCCTGTAATTAATCTAAATGAAGCAATATGATTAAATAACAAAATAATAAAAATGCTCACCTCAGGAACTATATCCTTCGTCATTTCATAGCTCCAAGACTGTGAAGCTAGTCCTTCTATTGTAACAACTGGTGTGTCTCTTCTTCCTTCTGGGTCAAGAATCTCCATACATGCCATAAAAGCAAGAGACTCTATACAGCGACTCACTATGAGAAGATCTTCAGACCAAGGAAGCAGAATTTGACACCTTTGGAGTACAATCAATGTGTCATCCCAACTCTGAAGCACCACTTGGTTCAAATAAAGATCAAATCTCTCACACAGATTTCCTGGACACTGTTCTTCAGTCATCTCAAGAAACTCTGCTGCACATCTGAGGTATGCTACATTGAAAGGGTCGATCAGTGTGGATGAGCCATAGATGATCAAGGCAATCAGCTCAAAGGCCTCTGCCCCTCCGGGGAACTCTCCCGGAAGCTCAATCTCTGATGTTTCTTTGTTCAGCTTTTTCTTGAAATAGCCACTGTTGGAAGCAAGTGGAAACTGCAAATTATTCATAACATTCTGCGGTTAAATTCAAACTTGTTGAAATGAAACATCCTGGGGATGAATTTGAATTTAAATTCATCAATAGACGTACTTTGTGAAGGTTAAAGATTTTATCTCCAACTCGAACGCAAATTGTAACAGGCAAACCAGTCTCCTGGCTCCTGTGACAAAAGATCAAACACCTTGAATACAGTTGAATATACCCATATACTCAAGACCACATTTAAGAAAATTTTCGGACATCCAATCTACTTATACATAGTATATTGAATCTTAACAGTTTAATTAGTATATAAACAAATAAGCAATTCTGGTATATAATTCAGGATCAATTCAACCTGACAGAGAATCTTACCATGTGATGACCTTGATCTTAAGCAAGGCTCCAAGGTTGGGCGAAGAGAAAGGACTTGAAGCCAGGGAGTAACTTGTGGGCGTGACAAGCGCCATTGATATATTGGTTGAAACAGTGGCTACAGAAATGAATGCATGTGAAGGGTCTGTGAGGAGGAGAAAGAAGGATGTGAGAGAAGAAAAGAAGTGGAAGGGGAGGGGTGTGATATAAGGGAAGCATGGGGAGTCAAGGTCAAAGGCACACGAGTGAAACTGGAAGCCCAAATTTTGAGGCATCAATGGCGTTCTCGAGAGGGGAGAAGTTGAATTCTTGTGCTTAGAAGAAGGTGCCTCTTCATGCATCCTAACATTTCAGGCTTCAACTTCAAGTTTGTGTTGTCTAGGGTCTAAGAACACTGTTCATGCTTCTAGTTTTACAATGCAACTTGCAGTACGATGACTTGAATCTTGCTAGTTAAAAATAGACCGGAATTGCACACACATGGCAAGTGAAGTTACAGTGGATTAGATTTGGTGGGGATATGAACAAGAAAATAGGGGTATGTGTATTGGGAAGTAGAGAAGAATAAAATATGAAGAGGAAAGGGAAAAGAGAAGTGCGAATGAAGCATTGCTGGGAGAAGCATATGGGACTGTCAATGCCCAAGACGGCACGTTTGCTGAAATTAGGGGGTTACCCTTTCCCTTGCTTACATTGGGTTATGGGGTCTCGCTCCCTTCCATCCCAATACTTTCCTCTTCCCTCTTTTCTGTTTCCATTTTCATATTCCCCCGTTTTTTTATTTTGGATTTCTCAGCACTAAAAGTAAGGATGACAATTTAGATTCTATTTATTAGGTTACACTTGAATTGAATAAATCAATATTTTACTAAGGTTTGAGATTAATTTTTTTTTTTAAAAAATCGACCTTTGTAGTTTGGATGTTGAGTGAGATCTAGGCATGGTCACGCTGATTTATCTCTCATATAAAATGTTATGCGCAAATAATTTTCTAACATTCAGATTGCATGGTTGTGCCAATTCATATCTTACCTCAAATTTTGAGTTATGCGCAAATAATTCTCAAATATATCAGGTTTTACTAGTAAAACATCAAATTAATTAATGGCATGACATTTATTTGCACAAATTTAAAGATTTGAAGAAATTTACAGTCAAATTTTAAAAAATTATTTACATCATCCAAAATTTGAATAGTTATATGCAATTTAGCCAATTATTATTTTTTAATTTCCATTACCATTTTTCTAAATTTATAACAGAATCCAATTCATACTATTTACCACTATAATGTTATTAGAAAAAATATTAATTTATTAATTTTCCATGGTAAGTACAAGTGATACTATAAAATTGTGCGTTCAGGTACAATTCACTAGGGTGTTTACTTGGATATACAGTGGTTTGTGTTTTTTTTTATATTATATTGCTGGGTAGCAAATCTCTAAGATGAATTCGATAAATATTATAGTTTTATATCCTTAGAAATGAAGCAATCATTCTCGAAAAGCTGCATGTAAACGTGTGAGAGTACTAAAGCTATTTTATTAATATTATTGTCATTATATTAGGGAGTAATTTGAGCACCCATTGACTCTTCACTGAACAGAAGGATTAAACTACCGTGGATTCCAAATCTGTTTTGTGTGCCAAAGAGATTTCCAATTTGGCCTGATATATTTAGGAAAATAACTTTTTTTTAACCATTGGCTTCAATATTTAAACTGGACTGATTGAAAAATAAGAAACAAGTCTTTCACTGTTGAATCAACCCTTCAAGTTATTATATCACCTTCAATTTCCATTTCTATATTGTGTACTTATTCTAAGGAAATGATATCCTGAAGACAATAAAGAAAAAATCACCAATATTTTATACATCAATTCAATGATTCTTCAAATCTCATTGTAAGGCTATTAACACGGGCTGGTTCAATTATTACCCTGTGTTGGTTCAAAAAAGTTAAAAAAATTTGAACCAACACTACACATCTCAGATTTGCAAGGAAAAGTTGCAAATGCCAAAGCTATGCGAGTAACCTCCTTTTGGGAGAACAAAATCTTCAAATAATCTATGTTGAGTCTCTATTCTGAGATCTTAAATCAGTCTCTTAACACCTGGAAAAATAAAATTAGAAATTAAGAACTACCTATTTCCACTGTGCCTGCGGTCCTGGTGGAATGATGCAGAAGAATCTAAGCAGAAGTCTTATGGCGAACAGCATCAAGACGGCAAGCTGAAACTGTATGTAACTCTTCTTATGTTGCAATATAGAAAAAGGGCTCATCCCAAATGTTTTTTCTGCTGAAAAAAGGAAAATAGAGCAAGCAAGCCACCAGGAAAAATCTAGCAGTGCTTTTTCACAAGAAACATCTTAGACAGATGAAGCCAGCAACAGTATCATCTCTGTACATAACTGTATTTAGACATGCACATCCGTAGTGATATACTGGTCAGCGGTAGTTGACAATGGTCAATGTTGAATGGTAGTGGTTGGCAATGGTCGGTAGTGATTACGGATGGTTGGCGGTGGTCAATAATGGTTGGCAATAGTCGATAATGGTTATGGATGGTTGGCAGTGGTCAATAATGGCGGGCAATGATCGATAGTGGTTGGGAATGGTTGGTGGTGGTCAATAACAGTTAGTCATGACCTATGACAAATAGTGGTAGTTGGTAGTTATTAGTATTAATCAATGCTAGGTAGCGGTGGATGTTAACAAAAACAAATAATGAAAACAAAAATAACTTTAAGTTGTTCTTGTTTTCTTGTTTAAAAGAAAAAGAATAACAAATTTTCAAAACAAGTAAATAAAACAGAGCTATCGAAACAATTTTTTTTATTTTTTTAAAACAGAAAACAGTTCTTGAAAACATAAATCAAACAGCCCCTAATAATTTCTTGAGAATGTTCGTGACTAATACTGCTGTGTTTTGGACGACCTGTGGTAGTGAAATAATATAAACTCAGATGAAACTGCCGTTGCAGTCCATAACTGGGCACTAGTTGAATAAGTTTGGTTCCTAATCTTATCATATTGTACGGAGGATAAAGGAACCTTGTTTCATTTCTTGTAATGAAGTTATCTTTCATCATTGAAGACCAAATTGATAGATATTGGAATGATTTTACCAAATTGGTTATGGCGCAAACTGCAAAATATCTACTTCCTCTAGGCATGGGAAACCCTTATCAGGGCTACCTTGGCAATAACTTTTACATGGTCTAAGTAACTGTGAAACTGTAATAGTATCTTGGAGTTCATTTGGAGAAAGTTATGAGAAGAAGTATCTAAATATATCTAACAACATTCTCAAGAAATTATATATATGTTTGTTTTCTAGTATGCAAGACATAATTCGGGACATCATATGTTTGAGTATTATAAATATCTTTTGGGCATTTTGTTTAGTGAATTTAGCCTTGCTTCCTCGAAAGCTTTTCCTTTCTTCTCACTGGCTAAGCTAAGGGAGTCCTTCAGATTTTAAAGTAATAAAGAAGATAAAACATAGGACAATTTTATTGACTTCTTCCTAAACAGGAATCATGTAGTTGCCAATTGCGACTAGAAGAAAGTGCTTTCTTCTTGGGCTCCATAGTGTTGTAACGTGGCCTCAAAAGAAAGGGGAATGAAAAAAGAAAAACAAGAAAAAATTAAGAAAATAATAGAGTCCTGCTGTTCCTATTCATGTCTGTCAGAGCCTCCCTGTTATGGGCCAAACCAATGGAGCCCAGTCCAATATGCAGCCATTTGAGGAAATTGGGGAAGGACAGGTGACGTGTGATCCGCAAAGGAAGGGATTCATGCAAATGAACGTCTGAAACACTAACTGAATTTTGCAAGCCATTATTGAGATATTTGAGGGGGAGCGAGGTGAGGGCGGGGGTATGATGAATTTGGAAGAATCCTCTCTCTCTCTCAATGTTCATTCTCTTTCTTCTGTGTTCTTCGTCTCTTTTCTTCTGTGACTTTTGCTGTCATCTTCCTCTCCTACTGTATTTCTCTATTTGCTAAACAATGGTGCTTGTATCAGCTGGACTTTATAGCCGTTTGTGGCTTGATTATTGATAATATACATTTGTGTCTTTCTTTTATTGTTAGTTGCTTACAAGTTCATTACATTGGTGCTTTCATTGAGAGAGGCAAACTCTAATGGCCGATTTCATAGCCGAAGAAGAAGTTCTACTAGATGAAATTGAAGCTTCGTTGCAACGCCTTTCTACATCCATTGCTCAGCAAGATACTATCCTCAGTGCAGGATTGGATCGATTGGAGTCCTCCTTCAATGCCAGATTGGACCGATTGGAGTCCTCTGTTCTTCGAGCTTTGCAATCTATCAAGTCTTTGGTTGCTAATGTGGATCATCTCTCTCAGCAAGTAGTCGGTGGAGCATCAAACTCAGATTCTGAGCTCTCTAATGTTCGACATGATCTTCAATGTGCTATCCAATTCTATGATCTACCGCCTTCCTCTACCATTTCTAATGTCCCAGTCCTGAACATGACTTTGCCATCCACCAACGTGGTAGCTCCTTATATTACGAGCTCCGCCACTTTATTGCATTGCCCATACTCTGTCGCAATTTTAACTACTGAATCTGACAGAGTGAGTTCCGATGAGGACTCTATGGAGATTGCAATACTGATTGCAGAACATGATACCATTACTTTGCCGCCGTCATCTCTGTCATGTACCTTCAATGACATTGATAATGCTAAGGTATCCATTAGTTTGCTACCCCTCGTCGATCATAGCGATGATATGCAATCACTCAAGTTCGATCTCCATGATGGCGTGACCCATGTTTCTGAGGGATTCCAAATCACCTTCCCACCAGTTTACGGGTTAGCGGTACCTTGGATTCCCGGCTCACAGAAAGTAGAGCAACTTTATTATTGGGCCACTTCAACTCAAGTCCTTATTGATCCAATTGGCCCACTACGCACAACCCAATTTGTGTGCCCTATGACTCAATTCTTCCAAAGCAATCGACTCTTGGAGGAAGCTTCAGCCACCGACTTCTTCTGTGGCTTGCCATTGCCAGTCAAGTGGGAGGTTCCATCTCTTTCTTTTATGCTATTTTGCACGAGCTCTTTTCCATCGGGTATTTCATCCTTGGTGACCTCTACTGGTGAGCCTCCTCCTTCTTTCTCTTCTCTCACATCTCACAACTCCACAGATGAATCTTATTGTGCATTAAAAGTATTGGGTGGGCATGTCCAATTCATAGGCTATGGGTTTGTTCACTTCAACACCAAAGGTTCAACACACATTGCTATTGACAATATAAATGGCATGTTAGTAATTGATAACCAAGTATATGTAGGGCTTTTTGTGTTTAAGGATGGCCCAAAAAGTTTTTCTGATGCGACAAATTTTCCTAATGTCTATGTGCAAATCATGCCTGAGCTCATAATAGCTGAATATTTGGAAAGAATTTTTGGGGAATATAGCACTATCATTCGTTCTGTGACAATAAGAGATGCCCATGACATTGGCCACAACCATCGGCCATATATTAGTTTGCATATTCGACTGATATTTGACCCTGGTGCTCACATCTTGGTGCCCCCATGCTCTGTAAATTGCCCCTATAATCCTTTGCTACCAATTCATACTCTGATGATTTTGCTATGTGGATTTGTGTTTACTCTGTATGTCTCAATCGCAATGCTTAATATTTTTGTCAACTATGGGTGCACGGTATTTGCTCTGATGACTGTCATGGCTGTAAACTTTTGGCCTAATCTGATTATTGCATTTGTTGGAAGTGGCACGAAGAACTTTGTAGAGGTTTTGTTTGATGGCTTCCCGATTACTGACATGGAGTGTTATTTTTGTACTAATGCAATTACACGTTGGCATCATCCTTGCTTGCAATGTCCTTTCTGTGGCACACTTCTTATAGTAACTTGTGCTCCTATCCTGCGTATGTCTAATATTGAAGCTACAACCATGCACCCATACCATAAATGTATCTATGTGAATGAATCTGACAGTCATCATGACGTGGTACAAGTCACACAGTGGGTTGTTATTTTGGTGTTTGACCCTGGAGATAGGTGTCTCCTACCTATCTGCACTTTTGCCACTGAAACTGTACACATGTCACTTATATTTTCTTTCAAGAGTACAATTTGTCATGGGATTGCATCTATTGGATTAAGCTCTCGTGACTATGGTCCTCTATTACCTACTCGGACACTTGTTGGTACTTATGTACATGATATTGGCCCTACATTCTACCTAACTTTTCCTGCCTCCACCATTTTGATTGAGCTACTTTCAGCAATGGAACCTGATACTATATTACATAAACTTATAGTCATTTCAAGCCATGGTATGCGAATTGAAGAAGGGGCTACGATTTGCATAGAACTTTTTGGGGATAACCATTTGCAGATACTTGGGTTGGAGGGTGTACCGATTCTTGAGTGTGCTTCTTTTATTAATGCGTTGAAGAGTCAAACAGTTGTTAACACCACATTGCATTTGAGGCTTTCTCATTCAAGCATCGTAGTCCTTGTGTGGTTTAGCCAATATATGTATCAAGCTTGGGCATGGGCATTTCATTTAAATTTATATGAACTTGCCATACTTTTCCACAAGTATGCCTCTTTAACGATATTACAATTTCCTACATTGAAAAGGATTTCCAAGCTCTTTGCTCTTGCTTGCCCATGTTTAGTTAATTCCATGAATTCTATAGTTCCAAGCTTTGGAAAGTTGAAAGGAATAGTTACAGTAATTGAAGAAGTCTACGCCTTGGCATATTTTTGTCCTCTACTTGGTGCAAGTCAAATTTTTCAGCCACTAGCTGCTAGTGATACACATGAGAGGCTTCTTGAATCAAACACTATGATTGATGGGATGAGTTATAGATCATGGTGGAGTATATCAATTGCTTATGTAACGATTTCAAATCCCAACTCCTCAAGCATTTTTATATTGGGATTGATCATACGGGTTATTTATACTCTTGACCTTGAGGACAAGGTCCATTTTAAAGGGGAGGGAAATGTTATGGGCCAAACCAATGGAGCCCAGTCCAATATGCAGCCATTTGAGGAAATTGGGGAAGGACAGGTGGCGTGTGATCCGCAAAGAAAGGGATTCATGCAAATGAACGTCTAAAACACTAACTGAATTTTGCAAGCCATTATTGAGATATTTGAGGGGGAGCGAGGTGAGGGCGGGGGTATGATGAATTTGGAAGAATCCTCTCTCTCTTTGAATGTTCATTCTCTTTCTTCTGTGTTCTTCGTCTCTTTCCTTCTGTGACTTTTGCTGTCATCTTCCTCTCCTGCTGTATTTCTCTATTTGCTAAACAATGGTGCTTGTATCAGCTGGACTTTATAGCTGTTTGTGGCTTGATTATTGATAATATACATTTGTGTCTTTCTTTTATTGTTAGTTGCTTACAAGTTCATTACACTCCCTTAAAGTGTTGTAGCCATACTGCAATGCAAGAACAAGTGTAGTTGTTTCAGAACTATTCCTACACACGAAACAAGTGTTAGGGAGAAGTGCCCAATTTTGGCCCTAGAATTTGCAATACAAGAGAAAGTACCAGTCTCTAAAGTCCAATCAAGTAACATTAACATAGTTTTATCCTATTATTTATATATCTAGTGCACATGTCAAATTAATATGCGGCTAAAGCTTTGTGGTAAGGTGCAGTTTTTGCAGTGTTATAGTGCATATCTGCTTTTAGAAACTGAGATAGACGTCTGTACTGGAGCTTGTGGCAGGAGTGTGGTATGGAAGCTTACATAATTCTGTTATGGAAAAGCATCAATTCTCTGCAACTTTATTTACCAGCAACAACCTGAAAGAGTGATGAGAAATGAGATATATCTCGGAGCTCTTGGATCAACAACATCGTCTCATATTGATGGCCACTGATCCAGAAGGTTTTAGTGTTGGCAAGTACACGCTGTCTGCTCCTAAATCCTGCTTAATGAATTGAGCACCAAAGGGAGGTTTAAACGATAAGTGTTATCTTTTCCTTGACGCCAAGTTCGTCCATGTAGAAATAGATGGCTTAGGTCTGAGTGACAATTTCAGTTCTTGCAGATTGAATTTGCTGATTCCAGCTCTTGATCTGTTAAAGATTTAGCCTTTATGCTCATTTTGGTCTTAGCTAAGATATATAGTTTCATCATACTCCAAAAATTTTTAGGATACAACTGCTGAATCGTAAGGCTGATCAAAGTAGCTCTTTGGCTTAATCTTCAGTTCCTTTCACTTTGCATCTATTTGGTAAAGCCAAATCTTTGTTAAGTCAAAGCATCAAGTTTGAAGCACCCAAAAATCCTATATGACATCTCGGCAGCATCAATTATAATACTCTGGAGACCAACCAACAAAGCAAGAAAACGAGAAAAACTTGAGTAGCTCAAAAATATCCCCTTGACAAAATGTCTGTTTGGAGTAAGAATGAGCCAAATTTATAAATTATATGAAGCACACTATTCATAGTGTGTGTATATTAAAATTTATAAGAAACCATACTATTTATTATTAGTTCATGTGACTCACTTTAAATTTCGCTGCAAAATGCCTACCTCTAGTTCGGAGTAAGAATGAGCCATATTTGATAATAAAACTCAGTTTTGCTTACTCATTGGAGTAGAGGAAAAAAACAAAATTGTACTCGTTGATCTAGTTTTAAACAATCTGCATTCTTTCCGGCAAAACAAATCTGCAATATTCTTTGAATTTGTACGGATCAAATCAATGGGATTCCAGCAAATTGTTACTGAGCATAGTTTTTTTTTAACCAATATTGCTGAGGACAGTTAAGTGACACAATTACATAGTTCTTCCTAACTTAAACAGCACTTATTATTCACTTGATAATCTAATTAAGAGAATTTTACTACAGTAACTTATTCATTGAGTAACATCAAACTCTCAAGCATTTGTTTTTCATTCGGTTTGAATAAAAGTGATCACATGTTATACCAAGGTATTAAAAACCGGACCGGTCATTGAACCGGATGAGGCAACGGTTCAAGGTTCAATGGTCGGACCGGAGTCGGACCGGTTGTGAATAAATTAATATATTTTTAATAATATAGTTAATTAATATTCTATTTTCATATTATTTGTTAGGTAAATTTATCATTATTAATCATTATGTATCATAATAATACTTATAACATATTATAATATAGAAAGAAAAAAATTTATACTAAAAATAATACTACTTAGTTCTAAAAATAATGTTATTTTATTTTAAAAAAATATTTTAAAAAATTAAAAAATTTAAAAAAAAAAAAGAAAATCAGGACCGGTTCAACCCGGTTTTGGACCGGTTTTACACCGGTTTTTGACCGGTTTGACCGGTTCTTGACCGGTTCCCACCGGTTCTGAGACCACCCGGTTTTTAGCTACTTCCGGACCGGACCAGGGGCCGGTTCCTGGTCGGACCAGTCGAACCGGCCGGTTCGGTCCGGTTTTTTATACACTGTGTTATACACACTGGATTACATTTAGGTTTATTATATCTTTATTTTTTAATATTAAATTAATTAAATTAAATTTAATAGTCATATTTGATTTTTACAAAGACTTGTATAATTTTTTGACTTAATTAAATATTTTTTAAAATATTATTCAAGAAAGATAGATTTATTAAGTTTTAATTGAATAAATTAATAATAAAATATAAATAATTATACTTAAGTTAATTACTTAATTCTTAATACATTTGGCCAAGACTGGTCATTTCAGCAATTTCAATAATCAAGGAGCTTTGTGTGCGTGGAGACTTGATATTTCCCGCGTGCTGTGCTTCGAGAGCGAAAGTCATGAAATGTAATCATTTAAGGCCTCATCGCATTATACAAAATGACATGACACGCATTCTTGGATGTAACCAGCACACACACTAAGCCGTTTAAACCAAGGACCAACTCTGAAAATTAGACAATTTAAACAAAGACTAAAAAGAAAATATTAAATTAGTTCTAGTAGTCAATCACAATTCACAACTTGTTCAATCCTTAATTTAAGAATATATAGAAAAGGAGAAATGAAACAACAAAACAGAAAAAGGCTATTTTAAAGCCAATATGACTCTTAACATTTCTGTCGCTGTAGTAGTCATGACACCATGAGTTTTTACATCACCATTTGACAAGTAATGTTCTACCTAATATGTCTAAGGAGATCAATTTTCCTAGAATACTGTATTTAGCTGCCTGTTGATCTTAAGGGCGAGAGTATAAACAACAAAGCACGTGAAAAGAAAACAAAGTATGCAACTTTCTTTCTTTGTTGTTTTCACAAGTCTGCAATTGCTGTCTATGACTTTCTTTCTATGCATTTTTCACAAGTCGCATCAAATGGAGGTAAAAATGACTGAGGGGGTGACCAAAGAAAGAGAATGAGTGAGGATTGAGTGAATGGAATGGGGCGCAGTGATATGAGTATAAGATAAAAATCCAACGGTTTAAGATAAAAAACCAATAAAAGCCAATAGAAGTTTGACTTTTGTGGGTGAATTTTTTAAGAATCACTAACAAAAGTCTAATTTCTATTGGTGGTTATTTTTTAAATCGCCAACAAAAGTGATTGCCTCACTTTTGCTAGCAGTTCAAAAAAAATTGTCAACTATTGAGCTCCAACAAATGTCTTTTTTTGATTTAGTGGATCCATCTTATTTGAGGTGGGATAATTTTAGTGGATAGAGTATCAATGATTCAGTACTAAGAGTACCTAATAATTTCTCTAGCTTTACTCATAGCAAAATGTAAAAAGGAATAAAATGATTTTAAAGAAATTTCTTTTTATTTTGATTTATCCATTTATTTATTTCTTGAAAATAAGTGAAATTAAATTGGAATCCAAAATTATTTAACCATGGTCACTAAGACGTAGTCAATATAAAAAAAATAAATAAGAATAAAAATTGAAATAATTGAGTGATAAATATTATTTCAAACATATTGCACAATTATTCCATAAATATAAAACATAAAAAATACAGAGTTAGAAGAAAACCAAGAGCTGTGCCTTCCATCCATCTCTAAACATTGACAACATGTTTGGTTCATTTACATAAGGGGCATATGATGTGAAGGAATTACATTACCATGCTTTAGGCTGTTTGGTGCAAATTACTTGATCACTTAGGTGATGAAGATCACCTGAATTTAGATGATCATCTTCACTTTCAAAATCCTATATGAGGGCCTTCATATGTCTTCACCTCATGCCATTTCCCACAAATACCCCTACTTTTTCCATTGACCTTCCCGTCTTCAGCGGGTCTCCTCTCTTATCATCATTGCTATTGTCGATTCTCCCTCAAGCTTTTTTAGTGTCAACCACCTTCCATCTCCTCCATACAATAGTGTTCCCTTCTTCAATTCCTCCCCTAGCTTCATCATTGTCCTTATTGCTTTCATTTGTTTCCTCCATTCGCATCCCTCGATTCACCGCCAGCGACAATGACAATGATTTGAGCTTGGAACAACACCCTTCCTCTATTAGTATGTTAGATTTGACCCTCCTTGTTCGGATCATCACATCGTGTTGCTGCCACCATGTTTTCAGAAGCCATGTTCTTTTCAAATTTGTATAATTTTCTTATTCAGATCATCCCTTTGTTGCTCACACCACCCGTTTCCATTTGTATTTTTCTTGTTTTGGGTTTCAATCCATGTTGCTTCATTGATGGTGGGGAGGGATTTTTTTTTTAGCTTCACCATTGGCAACAACTATAGGGAGGAGGAGGGTGTTTTTTTTTTGGACTAGGGGCAAAAAGGTCATTTGACCCTTATATGTATTTTTTCCTTTATAAAAATAAATACCATCACCTCATTCTTTTATATCATACTAAACAAACTCCTATGTAATTATCATTTTATTACATCCTCTCATTTCCTTCACATTACATCATCTAACCCCCCAGATAATTGAACCAAATGGGTTGTGTCCAATTCCTCTGCAATTTGACTCACCAAGTCATTGCCTTGCACATAATGCTTACACTTAAGAAGGGAAAATATTCGTTACCCATAGGCCAAGTACCATTTCGTTCCAAAACTTCCAAACATGCCCTTTTAGATTAGTAATCCTAACACTAAAGAGTATGGTTGAACACCCAAAAGTAAATAATTTGAGCAATGATTTGGTCTGCCAAAATTCATGAACATAAGACAGTTATCTTCAAATGAAGATTGATGAGCTAATATCACGAGACACCACAAAAATATACCCAATGCTAAAAGAAAAACATTACAAAGTATGGCAAAGTCACCCTAACTCATAAGTGATAGCCCATTGTCGAATCAATCAAACGTTTCTGTCTCTCCTTCTTGCTTTGATCTTTTGCATCGCTGCATACTTGTGACATTTTTGCATCACTGGACCTATTGTTTATTGTGCCTTGGTCATTTGCTACAGCCTCTAGCATCGATCCCTTTTGCTATTGAAAATGATGAGAGAGAGAGAGACTCATTGAGGCAAGTAGGATTCTTTTCAGCGATACCTTTCACTTTTTCCCCTTTAATTTATTATTACTTATTCTTCTTGTTTTTGTTTTGTATATACAATAAAAAAATTTTAAAGGGAAAATTGTGTTTTTCAACCAAAAAATGAGCATATTTGGTTTTTGGTACCATATTGATTTGTTTAGAAAAAAATCGATTCTAGGTTCAAAAAATTCAATTCTTATTCCAAAAAAATCACCTTTGGTCCCAAAAATCAAATATATTCATTTTTTGGTCCCAAAACATAATTCTTCCACTTTTAAAAGGAAAATTATAATAAAATGAGCAATCAAGAAAGAACACCACACCCAAACAATAACTTTTCTTTATTTTCCATTTTTTAAAAATGTGTATTTAAATAGAAACAATTTAATTACTAAATGTTATTTTTTTTGCTTAAAATCAAACTAATAAAATTAATTATTTAGGATGATTCACATTGACTGAATAAAAAAGGTGCAACTTCACCATGAAGTGCTTAATTCAACTAGTAAGGGGTTATATCAACTCAATCAAAGATCTTCAATTCGAGCCGGATCGAGTTAAAGTAGAATAGGTTCAAAATATCAAATACATAGAAGAAAATAAATAAATAAAAGAAAAAATTGGTTTTTGGTAATAGAAAATAAAGATATTTGGTTTTTAGGATGTAAGAGAAAGTTAATTGCGTTTTGGGATCAAGGGCATGATGGGTATATACGAAAAAGGGCCAAAATGACCAAATTGCCCTTATGTCCTAATGAGAGAAAAAAAATAGGGGAGCTCGATTAAAACATTTGGGAAATTTCAAACAAGAAAGAATGCACACAATTGGAGAGAATGATGGTGATGGAGGTGATGGCGAAAGATGCGACAGTGCAAGCAGTTGTCCATTGAAGGGAGCATCATTGGCAGTCATCTTTCTTGATTAGGGTTCGAAGCAATCTTTCAGGCATTGGGCATCACTTTGATCCATCTTTGAGGGAATCTCTCTAATCTCAACATCACATCAAGATTTGGTCCAATGAACTTCAAATCTGCTACAATCCTAGCATGGCTGTGCTTGAAGAACACCAAAGACATGTATGTCGAAAGGCAAATTCTTCTTTTTTCCTAGTGATCCAAAGCAATATATTTTTTCCTAGTGATAAACAATTTAGAATTGTGATCACTTTCTTAGCCAGCACATTAAGAACTTGAGCACCAAGGATTAAAAAATATTTTATCAATTCTAAAATTCTTCCATCCAGCTTGATTTTCTTGTTCTAAAAAATGAACAAAGCATCTTGAAATCAAATTCTTCTCTTTTCCTCTTCTTCCTAACTAACTTATCTTTGTAAATTTTTGCTTTTTTTGTGATTGAATCCAATTTTGTTTTCATGATTATATGATTGAACAAAACATCTGGAATTAAATTTTTTATTTTGTAATTAGGAATTAAATTGTTTGGTTTTGAAATCTTGTGCCATAATTTTGATTGAACAAAGCATCAAGGACTTAAATTTTTTGGTTTTGAAATCAAAGAATCTTGTAAGTTTGTCTATTCAAAGAATTAGAGTGGGAACCTCTCTTTTTGTTGGTTTGATGGAATTTGATTGATGATATGTTGAAGGAAAGAGTTTGAATGCCATAATTTGATTTGTCTATTTTATACCTGCAAAATACCCACATTTGATATGATTTTTGTTGAAAAATATTAAGTTTTGATGTAAAAATTGCATGATTCTATTTAAATTGAGATATATTTGCATCTCAGGAAAAATTGAAGGACAAATGGGGATTTTAAAGTGAAAGAAGAAGACAAGAAGACACAGAAAAATCTATCTGGTTCCCATTTATCACCCTCACCCGCGGCATGGTGAGGAGGCATGAGGTTGCCAGAATTGCGAGTTGACCCGGCGCCGGGTCAACCAAAACATTATACCATCCGGCGCCGGGTGGATCACGAAGGAGCATTCTCAAATTAGTCACCCGGCGCCGGCTGGATTAAAATATGACATGACCCGGCGCCGGGTGAAGAATTTAAATGAATTTTGAATATTTCTTCCGTGAGGGTCATACGAAATATATATATACATAAGTTTGGAAAGAAAAAAAAAAGGAAGAGAGGATTATTCTGAGCCCTAGAAGATTTATTCCAAATTCTCTGGAGATGAGGGAGAGCATTCTGAAGGCAAATCTGAGAGGACCGAAGGTGTAGTGAGGCTGAATCACTCTATTCATCTACTACTTTTCTTTCTTTACATTTTATTCGGATGATTTGGGAGATTATTCTTATTTTGAATTTAAGAACCATGTTTATGCGTAGCTAATTTTTCCAGTTAGGGATAGGGATGTAGTTTAACTGGGATTGATTAAAGTTTACTCCGGATTATGACTCTTGTTTCTGATTGAATTTTTCCAACATATGTATGTTTGATTATATCTATCTCTTTTGTGCTTTATTGGGGATTTTATGATTGGCCACCATGAAATTCATTCTGTGGGTAAACTTGATAGACTGAAAGGTGAAGAGTGAACCTAAACCTAGAGAGATAGATATAAACAATAATTCTAGAGATAGAATTAGAGGTTTATAGTGACTTTAGTTATAACTTCAAGATTTAATTAGGGATTTTAGTTGCACGAGAGTGAATTAAAACCTGATTAAATATAGACTAATTGACTGAAAGGTAATTAGGATAATTTAGAAATAATTGTCACTATAATTATAGAAGGAGTCAAGTTAAGAGTAACTTTAGTTGTTCCAGGAAGATGAAACTCAATTTCCTAATGCTCTCAGTGATTGAATTAAACTCAAATCATTGCTTTTATTGTTAATTTCTCTTAGTTTAGAATTTGATTAACGTTTCACAAATTGTTTGTTCTGACTGAAATTAATTGAGTAAATCATAACCTCCCTTGGGTTCTATGACATCTGGGTGCTGACGAGGGCGGGGAGTGATCGCCGGTGTAAGAAAAGTGGGGCTCAGATAAAGTAATGAGGCACCGACAAGGAGCGGCTCCTGGCAAGCTTCTAAGTGGGAGGGACATATGAATGAATCGAATACATACCGGAACGAGAGGGATCCAGAGACTGTATAGGTATGGGACTATACGGTTAAAAGATAGCTTAAAGGAATTGATAGTTACTACCTATACCAACAAGGTGCAACTACTTTTTTGGTAGCCTATCCTTTAAGAACTCCTTAGTTAAGCGTGCTTAATTTGGAGTAATTATGGGATGAGTGACCTCCTAGGAAGGAGGTGTGTGAGTGAGGACAAAGGACACCGAAATGACTTGTGTTAGTTTGTGGGGACAGTCGTCAATCCCGAATAGCGGCCGGACGTTACATGTTCGACCTCTAGAATACTCCGAAGATATTTTTACTACTGCGATCGACCCTGTATACTTGATCGGATATCCTGCAAGTGGTATCCCTGGGATATTCCCCATACCGTGTGTCATCTTGTGGAGAAAGTACAAGTCAGTGAATTGTACTTTATTCAGACGGCTTGCGCGCGGTATGATGTTGAAGCTTATGAGATAGACGAGTAACCGGTGAGGAATGGCCAATGACTTCGCGAGGAGGGCTTGCCTTTGCGTACCCCTGGTAGACTTCTATTGGATCTGAAGATCGTTCATGGCCTGGAGAATATTCCAAGTGGGATCCGAAGAAATCCAATCTCCAGTAGAGTTAAAAATAGGGCCTTGTTGAGGGAGTCATAACAGCTGAGATAACCGCTCAGGTGTGATGATTACTGGAGTCCCCTTAACTGATGAAACTATGCTCTGTTCAGTTTTTGAGTCCTTATGTTTGATGTTGGCATAGAATTGTTTAATCAAGTCGGGGTAGTGAGGCCCATATAATATGAGACTACCTCCCTATCCAAGTCGTTGATTTAATTGGCTCAAATGAAATTGGTCTTCAATAGCTAGATGTATAGTCTTCTCATAAATGAATGGGTTGTCCTTCCTTACATTATACCATGCTTCATTATCCGCGCTTGTAAATCGATGTGAGTGAGATGGAGGTGGAACAGCTGCTTAGTGAGATGAAGTAACGCTCGCCATATATGTGCCTGAAAAACAAAATGGTGAAAAACAAAGAGGAAAAAGAAATTTAATGTAAAAGTTAAAGTTCACAATCAGCAGTCAATTACCAAATCTAAAAAAAAAACAAGCAGTAGTAGTAGTCCCACTCAGGAAAATAATAAGTATAATAGGAGGGATGGACCACACTATGAAGCATGGGATTACTCATATCAGTACCAACTAATGGGGCCTGGTATGGATTGCAGAACAGTCAATTCAATAAACAACCTAGTGGTAGTCATTCATGTCTGCCCAAGTTAAATGAGACCCCTATGACAAACAAAGCAAATGTACATGCTAGTAGAGAGTCAAGACAGCCCAACTAAGGAAAGTCCAGGAACAACTTCCTTACACTTCAGCAAGCATTATCAGGTTGCAATAGAGCCATGCACAAATAAAATACAACAATCATTCTAAAGGGACGTCAGAAGCAGAGAGTACTCAGTAGCATGTTTCAATCATACCAGATAACCAAGGAAAACAAGTAGTTCAATTGTCCTATCATTACAATTCTCAGTTTATCCAGGTGTAATAATTCATCCTATTGCTATTTCTAATCGCTCATCCCAAAAGATCATTTAGTAGAGTGCATAGGTTTTAAGTTGTTTCTTTAGTATCACGCATCAGCAATGGTGACAGTAGTGAAAGAAACCAAGGGAAATAAACATACCGTAAGTCCAGATGATGTTAAAGCTCAAAGATTTATTGCTTAAACTTAGAACCCTCTCCCTTAAACATGAAGCCAGAGTAAAATTCACCCTAGGTGATAAAATGGCCACAACCATGGTGGAGGTGCTTAAAACCGAAAATCAACCAGTGGATCTTGACGGGGATGGGATTTAAACGGTGGAAATGGGGAGAAATGGGTGAGAGATGAAGAGAAATGGCTAAAAACTTGACTTTGGGTGGTGGAGGGAAGCTGCCAGTGAGAAAGGAAGAGGAAACGGCCAAAAAACTGACGAGGAAGAAGAAGCTCAGGATTTTAAACGTATCCACCTGGCGCCGGGTGGGTCCAATTTAATGGACCCAACATCGGGTGATAGAGATTTTTTTTTAATAATAACCTGATCCGGCGCCGGGTATGCTTCTCCTTCCCTGTGCCATTCTTCAAATTTTTTTCTCTTTATTTGGCTGAAACTTACCTTTTACCACTTGAAAGAGTTTTTTTTTTGAAGGATTAGAAACTTCCCTGGATTGTTGCTGAACTTTGTGTCTAGCTTGGAGAAGAGTTCCATACAAGTGACTTCGAACCTAAAAATTAGTACAAAACAGATTGAAAGAAAAGAGAAAAATAAAGACAAGAAGAAAGATTGGGTTGCCTCCCAACAAGCGCTAAATTTAACGTCTATAGCTAGACGAAACTGTGGCAAGGATGTCAAACTTCATTTAGAGGAACTGATTGTGGTGCATCAACTAATTCCCCTTCATAATAGATCTTGAGCCTCTGACCATTAACCATAAAGCGATTTCCATCAGGTCCTTGAACTTCCACAGCTCCATAAGAACGCACATCAATAACTTCGAATGGTCCCGACCATCTAGATTTTAATTTTCTTGGAAAAATTTTTAGGCGTGAATTGAATAATAACACTTTCTGTCCAACCTTAAATTCTCTCTTTCTTATTCTTTTGTCATGCCAAGCCTTGGTTCGCTCCTTATAAATGCGAGCATTCTCAAAAGATTCCCGTCTAATTTCATCCAGCTCAGTCAATTGGAGTAACCTTCGCTCACCGTTAGAAGGAGGAAAGGGACCCATAAAGTCAAGTCCCCAAACATCAAAGGGCTCAACTTCCAGAATTCCAGTTTGTGGCATCTCATGACACTTACTAATGGAACCCGTCCTCTGGCACCTGTCACATTTTGTCACAAAGGTTTGTGCATCCTTGAAAAGGGTAGGCCAATAAAATCCACTTTGCAACACCTTTGCAGCTGTCTTGTCAGGACCATGATGTCCTCCATATGGAGAGGAATGGCAATGTTCTAAGATAGGAGTCATCTCCACCTCTGGTACACATCTTCTTATAATACCATCAGCGCATCGCCTGAAAAGTAATGGATCATCCCAAAGATAGTGTTTGACCTCTGCTAAAAATCTCTTCCTCTGATGAAAATTTAGATCCTCTGGAATAATGTCTGCAACTAGAAAATTAGCAATGTCAGCAAACCAAGGCAAAAATAATGGATCTAGTGCCCACAATTTTCATCAGGAAATTTCCCCTTAATAGGAATATCAGATTTAGGTACATGCTCTAATTTAGACAAGTGGTCGGCAACCAAGTTTTCAGAGCCCTTTTTATCTTTAATTTCCCAGTCAAATTCTTGCAAAAGTAAAATCCATCTGATCAGTCGAGACTTGGCTTCCTTTTTCTGCATCAAGTATCTAATAGCTGGATGATCAGTGTAAATAATGACCTTTGAAAGAGCAAGATATGATCTGAACTTATCTAGAGCACACACCACAGCCAAAAATTCTTTTTCAGTGGTAGCATAATTGAGCTATGTATCATCTAAGACTCTACTTGCATAATAAATCACATACAACTTCTTGTCTTTTCTTTGTCCTAATACTGCTCCAATAGCATAATCACTAGCGTCACACATTAATTCAAAAGGAATGCTATAGTCAGGGGACACAACAATAGGAGCAGAAATTAAGGCATTTTTCAAATAATTGAAAGCATTCAAACAACTGTCATCAAAGATAAAAGGAAGATCTTGGACAAGTAGGTTAGTTAAAGGCTTAGCAATTTTAGCAAAATCCTTAATGAAGCGCCTATAAAAACCTGCATGTCCAAGGAAACTCCTAACAGCTTTTACCGTTGTGGGAGGAGGTAAGTTTTCTATAACCTCTACTTTAGCACGATCTACCTCAATGCCTTTTGCAGAAATTTTGTGCCCCAAAACTATACCTTCAGTCACCATGAAGTAACATTTTTCCCAATTGAGCACTAGATTTTTCTCCTTGCATCTCTGCAAAACTCTTGCAAGATTAGACAAACAAATATCATAAGAGTGGCCAAACACAGAGAAATCATCCATGAAAACTTCAATTATATCCTCAACCATGTTAGAAAAAATAGCCATCATGCACCGTTGAAAGGTAGCAGGTGCATTGCAAAGACCAAAAGGCATCCTCCTATGGGCAAAGGCACCATAGGGACAAGTAAATGTGGTCTTTTCTTGATCTTCAGGGGCAATGGGGATCTGAAAATATCCTGAATACCCATCAAGGAAATAGTAATAGTCATGCCCAGCCAATCTTTCAAGCATATTATCAATAAATGGCAAACGAAAGTGGTCTTTGCGTGTCGCCTCATTTAATTTCCTATAATCAATACAAATGCGCCAGCCAGTAACTGTTCTGGTAGAAATAAGTTCATTCTTTTCATTTGGAACCACTGTGATGCCACCCTTCTTTGGAACAACCTGTACAGGACTCACCCAAGAACTGTCAGATTTCGGATAAATTATACCTGCATTAATGAGCTTGAGAACTTTGGCGCGCACAACTTCTTTCATATTAGGATTCAATCACCGTTGATGCTGAACTTTTGGTGTAAAATTTTCCTCCATTAAAATCCTATGCACACAAAGTGAAGGGCTAATACCCTTTATGTCAGATATGCTCCAACCAATAGCAGTTCTATGTTCCCTTAGAATTCTCAGTAATTTTTCTTCCTGCTCAGGATTTAGATTAGCAGAGACAATGATAGGAAAACTACTAGAGTTGCCCAAAAATGCATATTTCAAATGAGATGGAAATTGTTTTAACTTAACTTGAGGAGGTGATTGTTCAGAAGGCAGTGGGAGTAACTTCCTTGTCCTAATGCCTCAAATTTTCTAAATTGTGATGTATATATAGGACCTAAACCTTCTAATTTCTTCACAGAATCAATAAAATTAACCTCTTCCACTTGTTCATTAAGGTTTAATGCAATGCATGCTTCTAAAGGATCTTTATATAAATGTTTGATAGCATGCTCTTCAACTAGTTTATCAATTATATCAACACTAAAGGAAGATGCTTCAGTTTCATGAAATTTCATAGCCCTTGAAAATAGAAATTCTTCCCGCTCATCACCTACTCTCAAAATTAATTTTCCAGCGGGCACATCAATCAAGGCTCCAGCAGTTAACAAGAATGGCCTTCCAAGAATTAAAGACACATCTAAATCATCATCAGTATCTAATACTACGAAATCAGCAGGAATAATAAGATTACTGACTTTTACGAGCACATCCTCCATGATTCCCATTGGATATCATACTGATCTGTTGGCCAATTGTAGAGTCATACCTGTGGGCTTCAGCTCTGTAACCTCGAGCTTCTTACACAAAGAATAGGGCAATAAATTTATACCTGCTCCAAGATAACATAAACAATGTTTAACAAGTTGAGAGCCGATAACACATGGAATGGAGAAACTCCTTGGATCCTTTAGCTTTTGTGGCAACTTCTTTTGCATGATGGCACTACATTCTTCATTCAAAGGCACTAAAGCACAATCTTCTAGACTTTGCTTGTTAGATACTAGCTCCTTAAGGAATTTGACATAAGATGGCATATTCGCTAGTACTTCAGCAAAGGTGATGTTGATGCAAAGCTTCTTGAACATATCCAGGAACCTCTTAAACTTGACATCCTGCATCTTCTTTTGAAGGTGTTGTGGAAAAGGAATAGGAGGAACGTATGGTTTAACTTCAGGAGGTATAAGGTGCTCATGAGCAACATCTTTGGAATTAAGTTCCTCATTGTCCTTCTCGTGTGTGCCCCTTTTCAAACTCTTATCCTTTTCCTTTGAATTTCGTTATTCTCTCAAAGCTTCTTTTAACTCCTTTCCACTTCTCAACGTGATTGCCATAGCTTCTTCTTTCGAGTTCACCTCTGTGCTACTAGGAAACTGCCCTGGATTCCTTTCAGCCACTAATTTAGCCAGGTGATTCATCTGAACTTCCATATTTCGAATTGTAGCTTGAGTGTCATTATTTATAGTGACCTGGCTAGCCATAAATTGATCAAAATTATTGTTTACCGCTGCTTGACTAACCATGAACTGATCCAGATTTTTGTTAGTGGATGCTTGACCAGCTAAGATCTGGGAGAACATATCCTCTAACTGCGGAGTCTTCCCTATGGATGATGCAAGAAACTGAGGGGGTGCCTGAGTCTTATGCTGCTGAAATCCTGGTGGTGCTGATGGATTTTTCCAAGAGAAGTTTAGATGATTTTGCCACCCAGGATTATATGTGTTTGTATATGGATCATTTTTCCTTTGCATTAGTTGTGGACGTTCTGCATTGAGACCCATATAATTGACTTCTGAATTCCCTTCAATCATATGCACACATGTGTTCGCAGTATGGCCTGAACCCCCGCATGCAGAACATGACTCTTTAGGAAGATTAGGATTATTGCTTTGTTGTTGGAAAAGAAGATCCATGTGTTGATTTAGCTTCTCTAGCTGTGCAGACACATCAGAGTGAGAGTTAGCTTCATTGACAGGTACTCTCCTGCCTCGTACTCCTTTTTGTCTGGTCTGAGTTGCCACTTGATCATAGATATTCATTATCTCTTTAGCAGTCAAATTACCATCCCTTGCAGCAATATCCACTAGAGACTGGGAGGTAGGGTTAAGAGCATTATAGAACAGTTTAGCAAGCATCATATCTTGAAATCCATGGTGGGGACACTCATATAAGTAATCCTTGAATTGATCCCAAGCTTCATAGAAAGGCTCACCCTCCAATTGTGCAAAGAGATATATCTTATCCCTCAGATCTACAGTCCTCTGAGGAGAGTAAAACTTGGCAATGAATGCATTGTAGATCTCCCTCCATGATGTCAAGGAGTTTTCTAGCAGATTAAGAATCCATCTTCAAGCACTATCCTTCAAGCAAAAATTGAAGCATCTCATCTTAAGTTCCTCCAAAGTCAGACCATTAGGAGGAAGTTGATCAATCCGATTGTAAAAGTCCTTCAAGAAACCCAATGTATCTTCACCCATTCGACCATGAAAGTTTAGCAAAGAGTTTAAGTGAGTGGTCTTAAACTCATAGTTCTTTGCGTTGTCAGATAGCCTGATACAAGATGGACTGTCATACACTACAGGCTTGTCTGCATCTCTCCAGAATAGACGATTTGGATTTTGAACAATTGGATTTCTATGCGGGATTATTTGATCATCTTCAAGTAGGTTATTGATGTTATCAAGATTATCATGATTCGCATGACCGTTTTGAGCCATCTCTCTTCTTCTAACTCGATTTGCCCTGCAAGCATGTTCAATTTCGAAATTAATAGGAGTCAAATCAGAAGTACTATTGAGACTTTTGGATCTCAATAACATGGAAGAGAAAAGTAAATTCAAGAAAATCAATGAGAGAAAAAGAAAGACTAAAATTAATAATTCAGCAAATCGTTAGCCACCCCGGCAATGGCTCCAAAAACTTGATCGGATATCCTGCAAGTATACAGGGTCGATCGTAGTAATAAAAATATCTCCGGAGTATTCCAGAGGTCGAACCCAAGGGAGGTTATGATTTACTCAATTACTTTTAGTCAGAACAAACAATTTGTGAAACATTAATCAAATTTTAAACTAAGAGAAATTAACAATAAAAGCAACGATTTGAGTTTAATTCAATCACTGAGAGCATTAGGGAATTGTGTTTTATCTTCCTGGAACAACTAAAGTTACTCTTAACTTGACTTCTTCTATAATTATAGTAACAATTATTCTAAATTATCCTAATTACCTTTCAGTCAATTAGTCTGTATTTAATCAGGTTTTAATTCACTCTTGTGCAACTAAAATCTCTAATTAAATTTTGAAGTTATAACTAAAGTCACCATAAACCTCTAATTCTATCTCTAGAATTATTGTTTATGTCTATCTCTCTAGGTTTAGGTTCACTCTTCACCTTTCAGTCTATCAAGTTTACCCACAGAATGAATTTCATGGTGGCCAATCACAAAATCCCCAATAAAGCACAAAAGAGATAGATATAATCAAACATACATATGTTGGAAAAATTCAATCAGAAACAAGAGTCATAATCCAGAGTAAACTTTAATCAATCCCAGTTAAACTACATCCCTATCCCTAACTGGGAAAATTAGCTACGCATAAACATGGTTCTTAAATTCAAAATAAGAATAATCTCCTAAATCATCCGAACAAAATGTAAAGAAAGAAAAGTAGTAGATGAATAGAGTGATTCAGCCTCACTACGCCTTCGGTCCTCTCAGATTTGCCTTCAGAATGCTCTCCCTCAGCTTCAAAGAATTTGGAATAAATCTTCTAGGGCTCAGAATAGTCCTCTCTTCCTGTTTTTTTCTTTCCAAACTTATATATATATATATATTTCTATGACCCTCACGGAAGAAATATTCAAAATTCATTTAAATTCTTCACCCGGCGCCCAGTCATGTCATATTTTAATCCAGCCAATGCCGGGTGACTAATTTTAGAATGCTCCTTCATGATCCACCCGGCGCCGGATGGTATAATGTTTTGGTTGACCTGGCACCGGGTCAACTCGCAATTCTGGCAACCTCACGCCTCCTCACCATGCCGCGGGTGAAGGTGATAAATGGGAATCGGATAGATTTTTCTGTGTCTTCTTGTCTTCATCTCTCACTTTAAAATCCCCATTTGTCCTTCAATTTTTCCTGAGATGCAAATATATCTCAATTTAAATAGAATCATGCAATTTTTACATCAAAACTTAATATTTTTCAACAAAAATCATATCAAATGTGGGTATTTTGTAGGTATAAAATAGACACATCATGATTATTTTATGATAATCATATCAAGTGAACACCAAATGTTTGTGAAAAATCCAAGGTAGTTCTAGGCCTATACTATAATGAATCTTTTGATACATTATGAAATATCTACATTTTTTTAGTTAGGCTACAATGCGTTTGATTATACTATTTTTTTGGTAAATTTGTGCATTGGTCTTTGATTGAGGATGATTTTATCTTGGTTTAAAATTGAACAATTAGTTCGGCACTAAAAAACATTTCTTTGTTCTTTCAAAACTGCAAAAAATTAAAGAATGTATTAGCCAAACACACTCCATATAGATGTAACTTGGGCCTAGCCAAAAAGTTGAAGGAGAAAGCCCATACTATGGCCATTTTTTTGTTGTTTTGGATGGTTTGGAACTCTGCAAGCAAGAGAGATGTGATTTGGTTTTATTTTGACATGGTGTTTTGTGTATTATGGTCATTTTGTGTTGATATAGTAGGCTGTAAAAGGTTGGCCAAAACATATGCAACCAAGTGTTAGGAAAATTTGTTCTATTATTGTTGTTGTATTGTATCAAAGCACTTGTAGTGACATTTGGTTTTTATGTATGAAATGTAATGCCAAGTATTAACTCTAGTTTGCTTGTATTGTTATGGTGGTATAAAATATACTTAAAAAATATGGTCAACCAATAGAATGACTTTTTTTAGTTGAAAATGTGGTCTGGTTGACCGATTTTGAAAACCATTGGCTAGGTATACACAACACTCCTGATTCATTGTTCTAAAAATCTAGTCAACCAACAAAATGCATTTTTTAAATTGAAATTAGGGTTTGGTCAATCATTTTTTAAAACTACCATCTCACTATGCATAGCACTCTTATTACATTGTTCAGAAAATTTGGTTAACCAACAGAATGTCTTTTCTTAGTTAAAATGGGGTCTCGTCGACCATTTTTGAAAACCACTGGCTAGGTGTGCACAGTACTCTTGATCCATTATTCTAACAATCTGGTCAACCAACATAAAGCATTTTTTTAATTGAAATTAGGGTCTAGTCAATCATTTTTTAAAACTACTAGCTAAGAGTGCACAACACTCTTGATCCATTATTCAGAAAATCTGGTCAACCAATAGAATGTCTTTTCTTAGTTGAATTGGGGTTTGGTTGACCATAATTTTCCAATTTAACTTGGAGATTATGAAGTCTCACTTTCATATTATGCAATCTCTCTTACATAGTGGAGCCCCTCACTTAAAAATTGTTTCCAGTGTGATTTCTTCCAATTTAACTTGGAGATTATGAAGTTTAACTTACATATTGTGGATTCTTTCTTGCGTATAATGGAGTCCCACTTGGAAATAATTTGAACCATTACTCTGTTGCACATAGTGGAATCTCCATTGCATGTTTTAGAGTCTTTCTTGCATATAGTGGAGTCTTCCTTGCATATCATAGAGTCCCTCTTGGAAATTACGGATTCTCACTTGCATACTATAAAGTCTTTTTTGCACATAATGGAGTCTCCCTTGCATATCATTAAGTCCCTTTCAGGAATTATAGATTTTCACTTGCATATTGTGGAGTTTCTCTTGCACATAGTAAAGTCACCCTCACATATTACGAAATCCCTCTTGGAAATTTTGGATTCTCATTTGCATACAGTGAAGACTCTTTTGCCTATAATGGAGTTTCCCTTGCATATTGTGGAATCCCTCTTGGAAATAATCTCACTTGCATAATGTGTAAGTTAGAGTCCATAATGTGTAAGTTGAACTCCATAATTAATAAGTTGAATCCAATAGTTAACAAGTTAAATAGTGATTTCAAGTAGGAATCCAATATATGCAAGGTGGAATCTGTTAGTTAAGCTGGCTTCCCAAGAGGGGGGTAAATTGGGAAGTTTGAAATTTTTCTGCAAGAAAAAAAAGGAAATACAATGGTGATAATAAAAGATTACTGAAAAACAGAGTATAAGGAATAAAAAGTAATGAGAAGAAGACACAGTAATTTATCCTAGTTCGATCTACTCCACTTGACCTACGTCCAGTCCTCAAACCACCACTTGAGATTTCTCCACTATCTCTTGCAAGATTTGAATGGGTTCTTGTAATGACCGTTGTGTAGCACCAGCCTGAACCTTGAGCTAAAACAAACTCTCTCACTCAAGAGTAAGAATGCCTCTCTTAGTGTGTTCCCACACTAAGCACTATTTACAAGTATATAGAAGTATACAGAATGAAAACTCTCTTAAAAGAGTGGATATGAAAGTTTAAGTATAAGGAATGAGCAAAATAGATGGTAGGTAAGCTTTGAATAAATCAGAAATCTAACCAGCAGAGTTTTAGCATATTTTTTGTGTTTTTCTCATTTTCTAACATCTTAAATGAGGTCTTATTTATAGTTTTGCAGCAAAATTATCCATTGGAAGCAAAGATTAGCCATTGCTCTTAGAAAAATAGCCGTTCACCTATCACATTAAATCCATCTGACAGTGGTTATGCGGATAACCTCCTTAGGTTATGTGAATAACTAGTAACTGTTTGCTTTTGTTTTCAATGTAGAACTTTTTGTTGTGCAGATAATCTAGCTAGGTTATGCGGATAACGTGCTTCCCAGAATGACTAAGTTTTACCTCAAAATCATTTTCATAAAAACCTATTCAATTATTAGGATAACATTAAGTTTTTCTTAAACTAAGTTTTTGAAAAACTTAGGTTATCAGGATAACCTCCCAATGTTATGCGGATAGCCCCCCAAGGTTATGCGGATAACCTATTTTGCTGAAGAGGTGCCATAAGTTTTGCAACATAGGTTATGCAAATAACCTCTTTGGGTTATGTAGATAACCTGTTTACCGAGAATAGTCCAAGTATTCTGAATAATAGGTTGTGCGAATAACCTTCCTAGGTTATGCGGATAACCTGTTTAACTGAAAAGAGTCCAAGTGCTCTGTGATATACGTTATGCGGATAACCTCCCTACGTTATGTGAATAACGGGCTGCACAGTACAATTGGCCTTCACTATTCACTCTCTTATACGAATAAGATGCCCACTTTATCAGGATAACTATCTGAACAAACTTGAGAACATGATCTCTAAGCTGTGTTATGCGGATAACCTTAATCCCTTTTGATGAAATTGAAGAATGGACTTTGGAAAAGCTTTGAGATTGAATTTTTATCCCCATAACCTTCAATGGTTATGCGCATAAGGAAAAACATTTTCATGAAAACAAGATAAACACATAGAAATATCTTTGAAATTTAGAAACATCTTTGAAATTGAGACCTTATCCCCATAAACTAAAATATTTTCATGAAAACACAGTGAACAATTAGAATCATTTTGAAATTGAAGCTTTATCCTCATAAAATAGCTCTTTTCATGAAAATCAATTTGAAATCATGAGATAATCATTAATCATTTAATTAGTCACCTTATTTAATATTGGGTGAATTCAAATTCAAAGCTTATTTACCTTCTTTTACAACTATCTTCCTAAAAGATGTGAAACAGTTCTCCAATCTTCAGGAAACTCCAAATTTATTCTTCATTTAGCTTGTGTTCCTTTGATATTGGATTTCCAAGCTCATTTGTTTAGAATCATCAAAATATTTGAATTAATATTCCTCCTTTTTTGATGATGACAAAATAACTTAAATGTATTATTAGCACTTGGGTTTGCATAAAGCTCCCCCTCAATATGTGCATAGTATAAATAAAGTCAGATAATGTAGTGCACATTTTTTAGCATAAGGAGCACCAAGAATGAACAAAGTTCACAGAAATGAATTCATTGTATTATAACTAATCATTACAGATACAGAAGCAATAGTTATAGAAACAAAACAACTGAGGAGAAATAAAACACTGAAGAGAAATAAAACAACTAAAGAGAAACAAGCATAACAAAACAACAAGTCCAGTTAAGTTTCTTCCTTTGAAGGAGTGGCTTTTTTCTTTTTCTTGGATTTAGATTTCTTCTTTTTCTTCAGCTTGTTCCTTCTTTTCTTTCTCTTTATCCTCTTCTTTCTCTTCTCTCTCCCCTTTTTTATCATCAGCAAATGAAGGGGTTCGAGTGACTTCAGCATCCATCCTGGAAATGTCCTAATCAAGCTTAGCCTTTCATTCCCTAATTCTTTGAAGTCTTTCATCCAGAGAAAGAGGAAGTGTGGAGGGTTGAGTTGGAATAGTGGACACTGGGACAGGCTGAAGAGGCACATTAGCAACAGCGGGAGGAACAGAAGGAAACATAGGAATGAATGGTATATCAAGCATCACAGGTGAAGGTGAGACAGTGGGAAGGGGTGCAAGACAGGTATTAGTATAAGAGAGAATGGTGATTATCTCTTGCACAACTGCCTCAGCAAGATAACTGATGCCCTCAAAAGAGATAGGGTCAAGGAGAGGAGGAAAGAGAGCATTAATCTCTTGTCTACAGTGGTGAAGGTAAATTTGATGAATGAAATCACCTTCAGGCACAAGAACTAGGCCTCTGTCTTGATCCTCTGATATAGCAGGAGGCTTAGAGGTGGAAGGGATGGCCACATCATCAAGTGGAGAAGGTGCAGTAGCAGTAGGGCCAGTGTAGGTAGGAGGAATTGGTTGAATTGGTGAAGAGGAGGGTTGAAGAACACCAGAAGCTATTTGCTCATGCAGGAGTTTCACTTCTTGGGTAAGACTTTCAAATTTGGTCACAAATTTCTCTTGCATCTCAGTAATGAGATATCCAAGATTGATCATGTCTTCTCTATGTTCTTTCCTGGTGGCCATGGCAATCTAGAATAGGTTTTGGTTTAAGGTAGGAATGTTAGAGGGTGTAAGCATGTCAGTGGTTGGGGTTTCATCACATTTGCTTTGTGTGTGAGAAGAGGTATGAGGTCAAGTTGCAGGGATTGAGGTGGTTCAAAGGGAATGGATGGAGAGGAATTGAAATCACCAACCGTAAGACTCTTTGAAGCAGTTGTGGACTCAGAACCTGCTTCAGTATCCCTCTTCTTGTCAACCCATCTGCCATTTTCTAGGCTCATCCCCATTTTCTACAAAACTTTCTCATTGAACTCTTCTGGTAGTTGTGTAGGTCCTCTCTCAACATGCAAAATGTTGTGAAACTTTAGGATTTTGGTGATAATATGCTCATATGGCAACTGTGAGTCATGTGATTCCAAATTCAAAGCAGTGCCTATTGTACCCTCTTCAAATTCTACTAATTCACTTGTCATTACTTCATCAAGACCATAAATATGAGCAATACCATCGCCTACTTGAAGTAGGGTACCAGTATTTACAATCTTTACTTCGGTATTATATTGCTCAATACATTCACGGATAATTTTACTAATTTCATCTGCACGAATGGTTACCATGAGGATTTCTTAATTCTTTTTTAGAAGAAAAAAATAATGCCTACAATAAGAAGGACTAATCCGTTATTTTATTTCTTTCATCACCCCAAACATGCCAATATTAGCACTGATGGTACGTAAATGTAACTCGTTGTTTAAGCAACTATTCAAAGTTCCTAGAGCTCCTTGTAAGGCTTGTTGGAAAACCCATTGTCGTACTTGATTAATCACTCTTTATTGTTCAAAATGAATGGTCTCATTTTTGTAATTTTCTAGTTGTTCCAAAGTTGTAGAAATTGAATTAATCAAATTCCATTTTTCTCGTTCTATCTCAGAATAGCCATTCCCTCGAAATTGATTTGCTCCCATTTCTACTTTCCTTAACCAGTCCCCGGCTTTTTCCAGTTGTTCAATGGCCCCTTCTCGTAGTTCTTCTGAATATCGAATAGTCTTCAAGATTCTCTGTTTTCGATTATCTAATAAATCACCTAATGAAAGTAGATTATCTTTCCATTCATTTCAAAACTTCCATGATCTCTTCCCAAACCAAACATGAACCTTTCGATTCATTTGGCTCTCACGCACAATTACTTATGGGAACTTCCCACATCCTTTTTTATGTAATGAACCTATCTTCTCTTCTCTATTCATATTCAAAAAAAAAATATCGAAACTTATTACTAATACAAGACCAGAATATTTGTTACATCTTACATTTAGAAACATTTTTCCATGAAAATCGCTTATTTGATGTGTGAAAATATTTTTAGACAAACTCAAACCAATTAAAACTTTAAAATTGTACAAAATTATTTTCGCTACTTTACAGCTCATTGCGTAGCGATTTTTCAAAAATCATAACTAAATGTAGAAAAATATTTTCTCAGTGGTTCAAGAGTCTAAAAATCGTGCACATCTTGAATTTTCAGGGACAAATAAGAAACTGGGAAATGAATGTACCAATTAGTACAGTTTAATATAAAAATATTACTATTCATTTCCGCGTCTCTGTTTCTGTCCGAAATCTGAACCTTAATTTTGAAAATCCATTTCTCTTAATATACAAAGCCATTTGGTGCATACTTAGTACCATTGGAAATCTTTACTTGTCTACTTTCTAACATCTTTTTTTCGTACGTTTATTCTACTCCTACTGGTCAGAGAAGCCATATATGTCATCTGAGGTCAGAAATAATATCTGCTGCAGCAGTTTTGGTAAAACAAGAATAACTACCATTATATAGCTCCAAATTCATCCAAACCAGTGTCATTTTGTTCCTAAGACATAGATCTATCTATAAATATAGAATACTGAATTTTTGGAGATATGTACGAATTTATACAGTAGTCAGAATTAGACAGTACATAAACAGAATATTAACAGCTTTCAACAAGGTTCCATCACTTTTATTCCTCATGCTCCACATGCTTTCCTTTGCCATGACTTGACCCTAACATTGGTTAACTATGGGGTGAGATTGGGGAATCTCAGTAGTCAACTTGCACATGCTATCATGTCATCACAAAAACATTTGAAAACATAATATACTTTCATTAAATCATCAAAGCTTCCATGTTGTCTAACAAAATTTTGGCAGCATAACGACTTAATAAATGAGCATCTTAGGGCTTAGCCCTTAACATAAAACAGCCACCAATCATAGAAAAGCATTCATAACAATAACATGCCATCATTTACAAATCATTATAACATATATAACCTTTATAAGTAATAACATTAAGCAAGGGCAAGAGACTACCTTGGAGCTTTACTAACTTTTTTTTTATCCTTGCTTTCACTTAGCTTTAGATCACTTCCTTAACTTGATTGAAGCCTAAAGCATCATTAAACCTTACTTAACAATTTAATATTATCATATAAATCTAACTCAACCATAAACTATAAACTCTTCACTCAAAATCATATCTTGATCCAAATAGAGTAGCAAGAGGGAGGAAGAAAAAAACTTAAACTATAATTAATCTTAGACTAAATAAATAAAGAGGAAATCTAAAAGAGATTTAGAGTAGGAGCTTACCTCAGAAGACCCCTACTTTCCTTCCCTTCCTTCCTCCTTCCTTCTCTCTCTCTCTCTCTCTTTTTTCTTCCTCTTTTCCTCTTCCTTTTCTCTCTCTCACGCTACCATTCTTTTGTTTTTCTTTGGCTTGCGTGAGTGAGTTGAGAAATGAGGGAAGGGGTGGGGGGTATTTATAGGGAAGGCTGGTGGATATGGACCGTCAGATCGAGATTTAATCAGATGGCTCACAATTATTCTCACATTTAATATACTAATTTCCCATTATACCCTTAAATATTTTTGGGCTTGTGAGAGAGTGGGGAAGGGCAAAAATGTCCAACTTTTCCCTCCTTACTTTATGTCAAATCAGAAAAAGTAGATGCTGTACTTTTTACTTTTACAGATAAATTTAGCTCTGCTTTAAGTACTTTTTGAACCGAATTTTCTAGTATACTCCGTGTCCTTCCTATTTACTTTATCTAGGGGACCCATTATCTTTCTCTTTTACTTTTTCATATAAGGTCCACCTATCTTACTTACTTTTTAATATTTATCTCCTCCGGTATTTACTATTTATGTGGGACCCCATCTTTTACTGGATTTATATTTTTTTCCTCTCAGAGCCCACATAACCAATATCACTTGTATTTTTAACTTGCATCAGAGTATTTAAACTATTATTTTCTTTATCTTATTATAAATAATAATTTTGCCCTTTTTAAGCCCATCTTTTATATTTTAGGATATTTTGGGTCTTAAACTAATTAAATATTCAGGTTTCCCCAATCATCATAAATTAATCCAGAACAATTTAATATTATTTTTAATATTATCTGGTCATAATATTCATACATGAAAAATAGGGATGTTACAATATTCGAAAGACTCTTCTGACCAAAGAAATAATTGTCAACAAAGTTGTTTTTTTCTTCAAATCCAAAGAATTCTTATTACTTTATACATATGTCATCGATTTCGCATTGTAGGTCCTTGCCTTCCATATCCTCTGCAGAATGATATCCACCACATTTACTAGTTTTCCCTTTATTAGTAGCAGCATGACTTGGAATTCTCCTTTAGACAGATAATTGAAGTCTCTACTCTTATTGAAAAACATACAAGAGACAATGTAATGGAGAACCTTGTTCTTAGCACTCAGAGAGTTGGAGCTATTTTCCCCTCAGAAGGCATATTTTGTCTTTGCCTGAGCAGCCTTGAGACTATTGTGCTCCATTTGTAGTTAGCTTCTACCTTAGTGTCTTCATCAACAGTTTTATTTTCAGGGGGATACTTTGAAGTTTCAATGTTCACCCTTAATCCTCCAGTAGGCAAACTCAAAATTTCACACAGGAAGTCAGGGTACAGGGCTATCCATCTTTTTCTCAATCTTACTTCAAACACCTTTGTTTCTTTGTTAATCCTCATAGAATTGTACCAAGCACATACAACCTCCTCATCATAATCTTCCTTCAACTCTAACAGCCTAGCAGAAACAAATTTGTTCCTCACGAGAAATTCTTCTAATTTAACAATGAGGCTTGACTACCTTATACTTCTTAAAATTAGCCTCATATGACTCCTTCAAAATCCTTATGCCAATAAGTTCTTCTGTAATTAAAGCTTCTCAGACTCAATAGCAGAAAAACTTACGTAAATGTCACCCTGAGGTTCAGATTCTGGAATTCCCTTTGGCTTTGGTCTTTTGGGCTTCTTTGTTGGAATACTCGGCCCAACTTCAGCTTTTCTCTTCCCTTCACTTGGTGATTTTGAAGCATATTTGGATTTCACATTATGTTGTGGTCATTCACCTTGACTTCCACCCTTAGTCTTAGCCATAGCAGTGATTCCAGATGATTTGAGAAGGTAAAATAGGTTTAGGATAGACCGAAAAGATGTTTGAGTATAGGAAATTGAATGGGGCTTTAAAGATTTTTGGAAATCTTGAGGAGTACGAATGAAGGTTTTCAGGATAGGGTTAGGTTTTCTGCACAAGATTCTGCTAAAAACAGAGAATCCTATATATTGTCTCGAGGTTATGCACATAATATATGGGGATTATGCGAATAACGAGCTTTAGAAAGTGTATGCAGGGGCACAGTTTACTGGGTTATGTGGATAAGGTCTTTAGGTTGCTTGCATAACCAAGTTGAGACAGAGGGGAGAAGAGAGGAGTTATCTGGACAAGCATACCGCATTATCATGAAAAGGAGTTTCACAAAAGGCACATAGAAAGTTGGCACACAATAGGTTATCTGGATAACCTTGCCACCTTATACAGATAGTGTTCTTACTTTGGGAACTTCTTCTCTGGATGTGACGTTATGTGGATAAAGTAAGTAGGTTATCCTGAAATCAAATTACACAAAACATATACAAAGAAGAAAACAAAGCAAGTTATGCGCATAAGGTGAAGACCTTATCTAAATATCGAGTTTTACAGAGGCCAGAGGTTCACAAAAGCTTTCATTTTCATGAAAATCTTCATATCTTATCTGAATAACCTCAAATACAGAGTTTATGCACACCAAAAAATCAACTCATTTTTAGCATAAGGCTATGGTGTTATGCGAATAACCATATTTGAAAAACTCATAAACACTTACAAATAGTTGTGTTATCCCCATAATCCTTTCCTTTTCACCATAACTTCATTTGAACGTGTAGGCTACTTCATTTTGTCAGATTTTCATTATTTCAAATCAAGAAGTACCTGCAAAATAAACTTCTAGACACTCCGATGCTTAAGTTAGTATTATTATAAGCTGAATTATAAACTTAAGAAGGATTTCAGAGAATACTTATATCCCCTTAGGATTTACCATTCCCAATTCTCTTCTGATTTTACTATGTCTTTCTTCTACAAGAGGCTTTGTCAAGATCTCTACAAGCTGATCTTTAGTAGGAACGAACTCCAACTTGACATCACCTTTTAAAACATGATCTCTTATAAAGTAATGTCTTACTTCAATGTGTTTTGTCCTTGAATGCATAACAGGGTTCTTTGAGATGTTAATGGCACTTTGATTGTCATACCTTATTGGGATTTCCTTAATCTCAATCTCAAAGTCTTCAAGTTGTTGCTTCATCCAAAGGACTTGTACACAGCAGCTTCTTGCTGCTACATACTTAGCTTCTGCTATAAAGAGAGCTACATTATTTTGCTTTTTGCTGAACCATGACACTAGAGAGCCTCCTAGAAATTGGCAAGTTCCACTTGTTCTTTTTCTAATAGTTTTGAATCTAGCAAAATTAGCATCTGCATAACTTATGAGCTCTTCTCCATTAGCTCTTGGATACCAAAGTCCCATTTGAGATGTTCCTAGCAAGTATATAAAAATCCTCTTCACAGCTGTTGCATAGGATTCTTTGGGACATGATTGTAACCTAGCACACATATAGACACTAAACATGATGTCAGGCCTGCTTGCAGTTAAATACAGCAAGGAACCAATCATTCTCCTATATTGAGTAATATCAAAGAGTTTTCCTTCTTCATCCATGTCAAGCTTAGTTACAGAGGCCATAGGAGTTCCCATAGGTTTAGCATGTTCCATTCCGAACTTCTTCAGCAGCTCCTTGAGATATTTTGATTGATTGAGGAAGATGTCATCATCACATTGTTTGATTTGCTATCCAAGGAAGAAGTTTAGCTCACCTAGAATTGACATTTCAAATTCACTCTGCATTAACTCAGAAAAGTTCTTGCACAAAGACTCATGAGTAGCACCAAATATAATGGTATCAACATAAATTTGTACAATAAGAAAATCTTTATTTTCTCTTTTAGTAAATAGGGTTGTATTAAATTTTCCCCTGTTAAAAACTTTTTCAATCAGAAAATTACTCAATCTCTCATACCAAGCTCTAGGAGCCTATTTTAAGCCATATAGAGCTTTCTTCAGTTTATATACATGATTTGGTTTAGTTGAATCCTCAAAACCTAGAGGTTGATTAACATAAACCTCTTTCATGATATACCCATTCAGAAAAGCACTTTTCACATTCATTTGATACAGCACAATATCTTTTATTCAGGCATATGCTAAGAGAATCCTTATTGCTTCCAATCTTACAATTGGAGCAAAAGTTTCCTCATAATCAATGCCTTCTTCCTGATTATATCCTTTAGCCACTAGTCTAGCTTTATTCCTTATTATTGTTCTTGATTCATCAAGTTTGTTCTTAAAAATCCAATTAGTTCCAATAATAGGGTGATTCTTAGGCCTAGGCACTAAATCCCAAACCTGACTTCTTTCAAACTGATTAAGTTCTTCTTATATAGCCAAAATCCAGTGTTCATCAGTTAAAGCCTCTTCAGTACATTTATGTTCAATTTGAGAAATAAATGCACAATTATTTACTTGATCCCTAAGTTGTCTTTTGGTTTTAATTTTCTCTTAAACATCCTCAATAATTTGATTAATTAGATGATTTCTTTGATATCTCCAAGCTCTAGGGAGTTCTTGAGATACTTCTTCATTTATTTCACATTCATCATCTTTCTCCTGGATATCTTCCTCTACATCAGCAGATTCAGATACGTTAGGAGGTTCAGTTTTATTTTCTTCAAACACATTCAAATTCTTGAAACTGGAAATTAGATCATCCTCATCCTTAGCATGCTTAGACAGAGTCTTATTTTCAAGAAAGATCACATGCAGAGATTCTTCTATAGTTCCAAAACCTTTTATTAAACACCTTATATGCTTTACTTCTATTTGAGTAGTTAAGAAAAATACCTTCATCTGATTTGACATCAAACTTGCCCATATTGTCTTTGTTGTTGTTGTGGACATAGCAAGTGCATCCAAAGACATGAAGATGAGAGAGATTGAGCTTATTTCCCTTGTATAGCTCATATGGAGTCTTGCCTAATAAGGGTATGATGTATGCTCTATTCATCAAGTAGCATGATGTGCTTACTGCATCAACCTAGAATTGTTTAGGCATTCCTTTTTTATTCAGCATTGCACGAGCCATCTCCTCCAATACTCTATTCTTTCTCTCCATAACTCCATTTTGTTGAGGTGTTCTTGGGGCTGAGAAGTTATGCTCAACTCCATTTTCGTCATAAGTAGTCAGCAAATTTGGCATTTTTAAATTCTCCACCATGATTTGTTCTAATATATACAATAGAGCAACCTTTCTTATTTTGGATTTTCTTGGTTAAGATCAGAAAAGCATCATATGTTTCATCCTTAAAGGAAAGAAATAAAGTCTCTGTAAACCTAGAATGATCATCTACTACAACAAGTACATACAAATTTCCGCCAATACTCTTAGTATGATTAGGACCTATCAAATCCATGTAAAGTAATTGCAATGGTCTTATTGTAGAAACAATGTTTTTGGTATTAAATGAGGACTTTGTTTGTTTCCCTTTAAGGCAAGCATCACATTCTCTATCCTTTTCAAACTTAATGTTGGGTAAACCAAGAACAAGTTCATTTTTAATGAGTTTATTTAATTGATGCATGCTAACATGTGCTAGTCTCCTATGCCACAACCAACTATCATCATTTTCACTTATTAAGCATATTGAGTTTAGATAAGGTAATTCATATAAATCAATAGTATAATAGTTACCATCTCTTTCTACCTTGAGAATCACTTTGTGATCACTCTTTCTGATGACTAGGCAGTAGTTGGAATAAAAAAGAACCCAATTTCCTCTATCACAAGTTTGACTTATACTCAACAAGTTGTGATTGAGTCCTATCACGAACAGGACTTCTTCAATTGATGTTTCTGGGTTTCTCCCAACAATTCCAATTCCAACTATCTTGCAGGATTGGTCACCACCGAAAGTAACCTTTCCTCCTTTCTTATATCTCAGCATAATGAATTTTTCTTTGTCTATAGTCATGTGTCTCGAACAAGCACTATCTATTTGCCATTTGTTGCTTTTCTTGGCCTTGAGACATACTTGCAAAACAAGTTTCAATTCTTTCTTTTAGGTGCCCATATTTGCTTGCGTTCTTTCTTGTTAGTGGAGGAATTCTTGGGAACCCATTTCATTCCATTGTCATTTCCTTCCTTCCTGTATATCCAGGTGGAGGATATATTACCCTTCTTGTTACAGAAGTGGCAAGTAGAGAAAGGGCTAGAGGAAAGAGATACATGTCTGAAATAATAACTATAGTATCTATCCTTTTGACTTCTAGGAGCTGGAAATGATTCTATACTCTTAGTTGGTTTAATGTTATTAGCATGCACAAAATTTCTTAGGTATAGATTCTGTTTCTTGATTTTTAGTTTCTCCTTGACTGCACAAGGATCATATCCTAGATTAGTTTTGTTTTGACTTATAATTTGGTATCCCAGTAATACTTTCAGCATATCCTCACCTCTAGTGAGTTTGGTTAGAGTCTTATGGAGATAACTATTCTTATCTTTCAACTCAATGCATGCGACACAAACAGAGGTGGTGGTAGAAGAAGAAAACTGTGAAGTAGTGCAAGATATATGAGACTCACTTTCAAGATTGTGTATTTTCTTTTTAGCTTGACTCAGTTGTTTAGACACTTTGACAAATTCAGTCATCAGTTCATTGAATGCATCATGTAGTTCATTGTAAGAAAGTTTAGAGTCATTTACCTTAAAATTACTGTCACTATCTCGGTTGTGATTCTTCTCCTCTACAATCTCTTGAGCCATCAGGCATAGATTAGCAATTTCATCATCTTCTGCAGCTTCTTCTTCATCTGAACTATTTCCTCAGATGGAAGATACAAAGGCTCTCTTCTTTTTCCCTTTGTCAGCCTTTTTGTCCTTCCCTTGTTTCTTGCTCAGCAGAGGATATTCCCACTTAATATGTCTAGGTTTCTTGCATTTATAGCATATGATAAAGTCTTTGTTTTCTTTCTTCTTACTAGTGGCTCCATCTTTCTTTACAAACCTTCTGAATTTCTTCTTTCCATATATTTTGCCAAATTTTCTCACCAGCATAGCCATTGTCTCTTCATTTAGCTCAGCATCTTTTTTCGAGTCATCATCATCTTCTGATTCTACCTTAAGAGCCAGACTCTTCTTCTTTTTGTCATACGATGTAGACTCCTTAAGAACCTTCAGCTTTCCTTCATATTCTTCAAGATATCCAAAGAGAGTTGTAACAGATGTCATTGATTCCCCTCTAACTTCTTCTAATGCTGTCACCTTTGGTTGCCACTCAATGGGCAAGGCTCTAAGAATTTTTCTGACTTTCTCAAATTGAGTGCATTCCTTTCCAAAGCTTTTTAGCTGATTCACAATGAGAATGAATCTCTTCTACAGATCGTTGATATTCTTATCATCTTTCATCTTGAAGTTTTCATATTCTCCAATACACGTATTCAGTTTATTTTCTCTCACCCCGGTTGTTCCTTCATGAGCAATCTCTAGAGTGTTCCACATACCTTTGGCTGTTGTACATTGGGACACCTTGCAGAACTCATCTTGGTTAAGGGCACTGACTAGGCAATGCTTAGCTTTATAGTTGACAAGAACCCTTCTCCTATCCTCCTTATTCCATTCATCTTCAGGTTTCTCTCTGTATTTCTCATTATCTTGTAGTTTCATTGGAATGAAATCTCCCTTCTAGATGACTGACAAAATATCCAAATCAATGGATTAAAGGTAAATTTGCATTCTCATTTTCCAATACCCATAATGTTCTCCACTAAAGCCAGAAGATCTATTGATGTTATTTCCTTTTAGAAGAATGCCTTCACCAAAGCCAGCCATGTCTTCTTTGGGATTGTTAGATCCTTCAACTGGGAGTCCGAGCTCTGATACCACTTGTTAGTTCAGCTGGCTTCCCAAAAGGGGGTGAATTGTGAAGTTTGAAATTTTTCCACAAAAAAAAAAAGGAAATACAATAGTGATAATAAAAGATTACCGAAAAATAGTATAAGGAATAAAAAGCAATGAGAAAAAGACACAGTGATTTATCCTGGTTTGGTCTACTCCAGTTGACCTACGTCCAGTCCTCAAGCCACCACTTGAAATTTCTCCACTATCTCTTGCAAGATTTGAATGGATTCTTGCAATAACCACAATGTAACACCAGCCCAAACCTTAAGCTGAAACAAACTCTCTTACTCTTCTCACTCAAGAGTAAGAATATTTTTCTTAGTGTATTCCCATACTAAGCACTATCTACAAGTGTGTAGAAGTATACAGAATGAAAATTCTCTCAAAATAGTGAATATGAAAGTTTAAGCACAATTAATGAGCTAAATAGAGGGTAGGTAAGCTTTGAATAAATCAAAAATCTAATCAACAGAGTTTTGGCATATTTTTTGTGTTTTTCTCATTTTCCAACATCTTAAATGCGGTCCTATTTATAGTTTTGGAGTAAAACTATCCATTGGAAGCAAAGATTAATCATTACTCTTAGAAAAATAGCCATTCACCTACCGCATTAAATGCATCTGACAGAGGTTATGTAGATAACCTCCTCAAGTTTTGCAATTAACGGGTAACTGTTTGCTTTTATTTTCAACGTAGAACTTTTCATTATGTGGATAATCTAGCTAGGTTATGCGGATAACGCGTTTCCCAAAATGACTAAATTTTACCTCAAAATCATTTTCATGAAAACCTATTCAGTTGTTAAGATAACGTTAAGTTTTTTTTAAATTGAGTTTTCAAAAAACTTAGGTTATTAGGATAACCTGCCAAAGTTATGTGGATAACCCGCCAAAGTTATGCGGATAACCCATTTTGCTTAAAAGAAGCCATGAGTTATGTAACATAGGTTGTATAGATAACTTGTTTACCCAAGGATAGTCCAAGTATTCTGAATTATAAGTTATGCGGATAACATCTCTAGGTTATGCGGATAATATGTTTAATCGAAAAGAGTCTAAGTGCTCTGTGACATACATTATGCGGATAACCTCACTAGGTTATGTGAATAACGAGCTGCACATTACAATTGGCCATCACTGTTCACTCCTTTATGCAGATAATATGCCCACTTTATCAGGATAACCATCTAAACAGACTTGAGAACATAATCCCCAAGCTGTGTTATGCAGATAACCTCAATCCCTTTTTATGAAATTGAAAAATAGACCTTGGAAAAGCTTTGAAATTAAGTCTTTATCCCCATAACCTTCAATGGTTATGCACATAAGGAAAATCATTTTCATGAAAACAAGGTAAACACTTAGAAACATCTATGAAATTGAGACCTTATCCCCATAAGCTAAAACATTTTCATGAAAACACAGTGAACACTTAGAATCATTTTGAAATTGAAGCTTTATCCTCATAAGATAGCTCTTTTCATGAAAATCAATTTGAAATCATGAGCTAATCATTAATCATTCAATTAGTCATCTTATTTAATATTAGGCGAATTCAAATTCAAAGCTTATCTACATTCTTTTACAAATATCTTCCTAAAAGATGTGAAACAGTTCTCCAATCTTCAGGAAACTCTAACTTTGTTCTTCATTTAACTTGTGTTCCTTTGATATTAGATTTCCAATCTCATTTATTTAGAATCATCTAAATTAACAGAATCCACGATTAACAAGTTAAACTCCACAATTAACAAGTTGAATCCAAGAGTTAACAAGTTGAATAATGTTTCGAAGTGGGACTCCAATATATGCAAAGTAGAATCCATAATATGCAAGTTAGACTCCATAATGAACAAGTTGAATCTAATAGTTAACAAGGTGAATAGTATTTCCAAGTGGGAATCCAATATGCGCAAGATAGAATCAATTGTTAACAAGTTAGACTTATGATTGACAAGTTCAATCCAATGCTTAACATGTTCAATAATATTTCCTAGTAGGAATCCAATATGTGTAAAGGAGAATCCATGATTAATAAGTTAGACTATATGATTAACAAGTTGAATCCAACAGTTAACAAGTTGAATAGTATTTCCAAGTGAGAATCCAATATATGATAGATAGAATCCATGATATGTAAGTTAAACTCCACAAATAACAAGTTGAATCCAAAAATTAACATGGTTTAGGTTTCACCATGAGCATTCACACATGAACAGAGGTTCTGAAAAAATGGTCAACCATATAAAAAATATAAGTAGAAAATTCCATTTTGGTGGTTGATCACTTTTTAAGAACATGGTTCAAGTTTCATCATGAGCATGTATGCTTGGACAGAGATTCTAAAAAAATGGTCAACTAGATAAAAAATATAACTTAAAAATTCCCATTTGGTGGTTGACCACATTTTAATGAACATGGTTTATGTTATTATGTATGTTTATAAAAAATGAAGGGAGTACATACCAAGTCTCGGAGAACACACCAAAATGCCATAGGAGAGACTAGTTATTATGTATGTTGATGCATGTCTTTGAAATGACTATAATTGAATGTTCTTGAAAAATGGTCGACCAAGCAAATTGTTTTTTCTTGTTATAATTTTGATGTGGTCAACAATTTTTTTGTCACCTCACCCATGCCGATGAAAAATGCTCAACTACCCAAATTGATTTTTCCAGTTATAATTTTAATATGGTTGACCATTTTTTCTATTACCTTAGAGGCCATGTGTGTACGTTAGTTGAAGCCTCAATTATGCCCATGAAAAATGGTCGACTACCTGCATTGATTTTTTCAAATATAATTTTGATGTGGTTGACCTTTTTTTGTTACTTCACCCATACCCATGAAAAATGATTGATCACCTAAATTGATTTTTCCAGTTATAATTTCAATATGATCAACTAATTTCTATAAGGAATTCGACATAATTCTATACCCAAAAAGTAAGCTTCCAATGCGTGTGTCAAATATAGATTGATCGACCACTAGATTGAGATTTCTTTGTTATTTAAGTTAACTGATCAATCGATTTCCCTAAGAATTCCACATAATTCTATACCAAAAAGGTAAGCTTTGAATGCTTGTGTCAAATATAGACTGGTCGACAACTAGATTGAATTTCTTTATTATTTAAAGTTAACTAGTCAACTAATTTCCTTCAAAAATTCCACATAATTGGTCATTCTTAACGACAGGGACAAACACAAAGTCTAACAACTTGAATCTTTAATAATTAAATCACAGAATCTAACAAACTTGAATCACACATCTTAAAAGGACCTAAATCTCGGTGAAAAAAAGTAAAACAGGTGTTGAAGATGATGGTGACGCGATGGAGACAACAAAGACAAGGTGTTTGAAGATGATGCCGAATCAGCGTGAGGACACTAGATATACTTCTATCGTCGTCCAATTTGTTTGAAGATGATGCTACTTATTGTTGTTGAGCCCTTGTGACAAGATTGAGAAAGGTAATGGTAATAGTTGAAGAGGAAGAAGATGGGGAGGGAATGTAATGGTTATCGGTGGTGTAGTTGTCCATGGAAATGGAAGGTGGGAAGATGGAGGTAAGGGTCATCGATCATTGAGGAAGATAATCGAAGAGGGAGATAAGAGTTACTTATGGAGGATGATGAAGACAATCATGGTTGAGCAATCAAATAGAGGCTTCAATCTCAATTTTTTTTTCTCATTAAAATAGAAGGACATTTTGGTTAATTCTATACTCCTTTTTTTATTCTCATCTTGCCCTTGGTCCCAAAACCCAAATATCTTTTGCTTACGTCCGAAAAATCAAATATCTCCATTTTTCACTACCAAAAGCCAATTCTCCCTAAATCATATAGACAAAGAATTGTATTTGTTTACCAAGAAAAAAAAAAAAGCATTGTCATTTTAGGTCAATAGTAACCCTAATTTCGGCAGTTATTTCACTTCTCTTTTAACTTACAATTTAGGAAAAATGACACTTGAAGACCAAAATTTTTAATTAACATCATTTTATGACCAAAAAAATTCAAAAATGAAAAAGAAGACTTAAATTTTAAATAGGAAATAACTTAAATGTCCTTGTTAAAAAGTTTTACACTCAATATCTGCTTTTTAATACTCGTCTTTTATGATTTTACATTGAACTTCCCCAATTTTATTCTGAACACATTATCATAATAAAATAATTCAATTGAGGAAGTTTAGTATAAAATAGGGAAGTTGAATGTCAAATTATGGAATATGAGTAGTAAAAAATGGAAGTTGAGTATAAAATTTTGAAACTTATTTAGTGTAAAATCGAGATTCTTCAGTGTCAAATTGTGAAATATGAGTAGTAAAATGTGAAAATTGAGTGTAAAATTCTAAGAGTTAAATTATTTAGTGTATCCAGTGTAAAATTAGGGAAGTTCAATATCAAATCGTGGAAAAGAAGTAGTAAAAAGTAGATGTTGAGTGTAAAATTTTTTAACAAAGGATTTAAGTTATTTTCTATTTAGAATTTTGATCAATTTGATATCATGGTCCTTTTTTATCATTTTCAAATTTTTTATCCTAAAATAATATTAATTAAATTTTTGGTCTTCAAGTGTCCCTTTTCCTATAATTTAACCACTTTGCCTTGTCAAAGCCAATCAACTTTAGTAGTTTAATATTATATATAACCTGGTTGTGGTGACTTTGGATAAAATAAAGGGTTAAAAATTGTGCATCTTGATGACATGGTCAGAGACCATGAAAAAAATTAGATGGAACACATCTTGGTCACATGCAAGGTATTAAAAATCAGACCGGTCATTAAACCGGATAAGGTAACGGTTTAAGGTTCAATGGTCGAACCGGAGTCAGACCAGTTATGAATAAATTAATATATTTTTAATAATATAGATAAAAAATATAAAAAGATATTTATCCATAATCATAAAATTAACATTTATTCTATAATAAAAAATAAACTTAATAATATATAAAAATTAAAAATATTATTAATAAGTTTTACAACCTAATATTAAAATCTAAATAAGTTAATATTCATCTAGAATTATATTTTGAATTCAAAATAGTCAATTAATATTTTATTTTTATTTTATTTGTTAAGTAAATTTATTATTATTAATAATTATATATTATAATGATACTTATAACATATTATAATATAGAAAGAAAAAAATTTATACTAAAAATAATGTTACTTAGTACTAAAAATAATATTATTTTATTTTTAAAAAATATTTAAAAAAATTAAAAAAAGAATGGCCCAACCCAGTTTTATACCGCTGATCGATTTCCACGGTTCTGAAACCCCAATTTCCATCTACTACCATGTCGAATCAGCGGCTGGTTACCGATCAAACTAATCAAATCGGTTGGTTTAGTGCCATTTTTTTTTTTTGTACATCGGTCACATGGTCAGAGACAATGAAAGAAATTATACGAAACTCCATAACTGACAAAAAGCAATATACATTGATAGCACCAAATTCATCAGGTTTGTCCATAAATAGTGAAAATCATAACTTCCGCATGCTCAGAATCATCAGAAAGGGAAAATTACTGATAAAAGGCAATTCCTGTATTCAAAGGGTAAATCACAAAGAAACAGCTCGAAAACAAAAATTCAGGAACTGGAGTTTTACCATCGCCTAAAGATTGGTAAGCCCATTGGCCCAAGTGGGTGTCTTCGTGAAGCGTTGCTGAAAAGCGTCACTGAGATTGTGAGCAGTGTCGGTGGGGAGGATCAGAACGGAGCTTCAAACGCCGGCGAGGAGGATCGAAAGAATGGAGCTACAGGTGGTCTTTCCAACAACCCCTTTGCCTCCGACGAAGACCCACTTGAGCGTCTCTTAGCTCAGTATGTTCTCCACCGTCCCCTCCGGCACTTCCTCCTGATCCGCTATGGAGACAGCTTCTCTTCGCTCTTTATCAATCTCCAATGCTTTCAAACACCGAGAAATTTGTAAGATGCCGTTTGTCTGTGGATTCCGGGAGATAATGAACAGGAAATTCAGTTCAGAATAGAGAATACAAATCGATATTAAGACAAACTAGTTGTTGCTGTCCAGAGTTTATTTTTTTATATATTTTGGTAATAAGGATGTTTTGCTCATCCATGCAAAATTTTTCTACTTTGCACTTAGGATGGTGTCATGGCAACTCATGATGAAGAAACTCGACGATTTTTCAAGCACTCTTCGGTTCAAGTGCTGCTTTGTCCTCGCATTGCAGGAAAACGACATAGGTGGGTGAAGCAAAGGGTCAGCTTTGATGTTTACTTTGCTTATTGGTTAATTTATTATGATTTACCCAATTGAATTTAATTTAATGTCATTGGGTTATTCTTTGAAACATCATCGTTGGCATTTTAATACTGCTTCAGTGCTTTGTTTTTGGCATCTGTGAATGTTTTAGCATGCGTATTTGACTGCTTATGGTGTGATCCCATCCACTAGTTTGCCTAATTCTTGTGTAATAACCCTGGGCAATGATGATTGGAAGAAAAACATATTGCTTTCTTTTTTTGTGATTATCCCTGAAATATTCTGAACCATAAACTGTTATCCTTTTCCATCTTGGTTTTGATGTAAAAATGGAGAGAGAGAGAGAGAGAGACCAACCATTCTCTGGAGTTAGGGTGGATAGGAGTTAAATACAGTTAGAGAAGTTTCAGTCTGTTATGTTTGTTAGGTTGTTATAGTTCAGTAGTTGAGTCAACAGTCCTTCATGTTTGTAAATCATCGAATAAAATCATCCATTCCATTGAATTCTTTCATCTAGCTTTAATCTTTGAGAGAATAAGTGAATTCTCAGCAAACATAGTGAAAAGAGAAAATTATAATAAATTGAATAAATGTCCTCTTGTTAACTGGCTCCAAATCATCATTTCATCCACATTCCCACACTGAAGATTCTCCAAAAATCATGTTTTACACATTTTTTCATAATAATAATAATAATAATAATAATAATAATAATAATAATAATAATATCAGAGTCCTGTTATTTTCCTGGCTGTTTTACCCATTTTTACATTGGGAAGCAAAGGTAATTGACTGTTTGTACTCTGTAATTTTGTAGAATGTGCTCTCAAGTGAAAATTCAATTTCATAATATTCAAAATTCTAACAAGTTCCAGTTTGGGTGGTTGTTAAGTCATCTCTTGTGTTAGTTATAGCATTCTTCTACAATTTTGGTTTCATAGTTTTGCATTGAACTTCTTTTGGCTATCAGGAAGTCAGTACTATATATACACATCGCCAGAAAACTGTAGTCGTGGATGCTGATGCTGGAAATTATAGAAGAAAGATTATTAGATTTGTTGGTGGACTTGATTTGTGTGATGGGTGATATGATACTCCCCACAATCCTATCGTTAGGACACTCCAGACATTGCACAAGGATGACTATCATAACCCTACTTTCACAGTAAGTATCTGATTTTCTCATCCCAATGGTTGCAAGATCAAGTCGCAACTAACTATAATTTTTAATTGAGTGCCCAGCAAGAGGTGAACAGAAGCATTGTATAACGGTTGCAAACACTATCTCCTGCAGAAGTCAAAGCTTAATAGTCAAAATAACCTTCCTTCTTTTTTGGCCGGGGAGGACCGATGAGATTGTTCCATTTATAGTGTGGTTTTACAGTGCATCACGCTTTGAACTGCAGAATGTTTTAAAAATTATCCCTGTCAGTGATACATTTAAACCTACTTATTATTATTATTATTATTATTATTTTTTTTTTTTTGCAAATGTGTGAAATTAATCAAGGTTTACATGTGTTAATTTTTTTTCCTGTAAAAAGCACAAATTTATGACAAATATAGTCAAGAAACTTTTTTAAAAAAAAAAGTTTTTTTTTTGTTAAAAAAAGAGTTTTTTTTTTTGGTGAAAAAAAAAATAGAGTTGAGTGCTCTGATTCTTAGTATTATTACTTGAATATGGATGATACACCTATATAGCGTGCCACACAAGTCAGAAGACTAGCAACACTCTCCAAGAAAGGAGATAATACAAGAAATGTAAAATAACTACACTTAATAGCTCTTACGGAACCACACAAGCAAGGGAGACAGATGGAACATAGCCATTGTCACCCCGGAAAATATCAGCACATGAAACACAATGGATATGAGGAATTAATTACTGTGTTGTTGCACAGAATCTTTAGCTTGAATCCAATAAGGTATGGTTTTAAAATAGTAATACTTGAATCGAGCAGACCTATTTATTCCTCTGACATGGGTTATTATGTGACAGGGTAATGTTGGTGGTTGTCCATGGGAGCCATGGCATGACTTGCATTCTAGAATTGATGGTCCAGCAGCATATGATGTTCTGACCAACTTTGACGAGCGCTGGTTAAATGCTCCAAAATGTCATGGGATAAAAAAGTTGAAAGCTTCATATGACGATGCATTGCTTAGGTGGAAAGAATTCCAGACATTATTGGCATGTTTGATGCTCTTAATGCTAATGATGATGGCCCTGAAGCTTGGCATGTTCAGGTAGTTTTTTTTAATGAACATCAAATAGATATTTAGCATTTCTATAAGCTCTTAGTTCCTCATTATCATTACTTAAAGAAATGACTCATTTTGTAATTTTTGCTTCCTTTGGAATGCCAGATATTTCGATCAATTGATTCAAATTCTGTGAAGGGGTTTCCAAAGGATCCAAAAGATGCCACAGGCAAGGTGAGTTAAGGCTTTTAGTGGTTCTATTTCTGTTTTTAATGCTTGATATCAATTTATCAGATTGAACCACCTTCTGGGTGACCAAGTAAAGGTTGAGCTTTACTTTGTTTCGCAGAACTTAGTTTGTGGGAAGAATGTGCTGATTGACATGAGCATACATATAGCATACGTGAAAGCCATTCGTGCTGCACAGCATTACATATATATAGAGAATCAATATTTCATTTAGTCTTCATACAATTGGAGTCAAAATAAGGACCTTGGTATGTAAGTTTTGCATAAGTGTTGCTATTAATTAACAAATTGCATGTGATCATCCAATAACATGCTGAAAATATTTGGAAAACACAAATGAACATCATATGTAAGCTCCGGTAGGATATACAGATCCAGAAGCCAATCTAAAGAATTAATCTTTTTTTTTTCCCTAATTGAATTGAGTAACCTATATCTACAAATAAAAAAGAGAGGAAAATATGTAATTAAAAAAAAAAGAGCAAAATAATTTACTTTTCAAATGTGTGTTACCCCATGGTGGTGCATTGTACACATGACAACTCCTAAAGTTGGATTTAGATTTTGGAAGATGTTATTGTTTGTTTTATTTCACACATTCATGGCAAGCCTGCATGGATTGTATCTTGTTAGAACCCCTAAGTAAAATATATGGGTCGTTTAAGTGGGCATTTGGCAGCAAGGGTTGAAGGTGTTGGTTGTATAATTGCTTGGAAAATTTAGTGGTGGGTGTAGGACATCTGGAGGGTAACAAGAGAACTTCTAGAAGAAGATTGGTTAGGCTAATAGTGATAAATATTGGGTGAGGACTGAGGGAGAGTTAGGTAGAATGGCATTTGATGCCCCTGATGGAGGATCTCATTTGCTTTATATAGGGAATAATGTACAAGTATTACAGCTGATTTTCATCTATTTACATCGATTTGTCTATCGACATATATACAGGATTCAAATATACAATTGAATATATAACAGATAGAATCAAATATCTGTAACTGATGGAATTTGAGTATTCATGTGGGAGGTTCTAGTCCTATAAGTACTGGGAAGATTTTTCTTGTTTTCTTATATGTTTTCCTCTGATTTCTTTTGTAATTCAAGGGAAATACTGGGTTCCTAACATACCTTTCTATGTACCCTATCTCCTATAGGATAAAAATGAAGTCAATGAGGTTATCCATAAATTTATCTTACAGATCTTTTTGTGATGTTAAATCATCATGCATTTCTTGTTATTGCAGGTGCTAATAATTTGATTCCAATGGAAATTGCCCTAAAGATTGCTGAAAAGATCAGGGCCAATGAGCGATTTGCTGTGTATATTGTTATTCCGATGTGGCCTGAGGGTGTTCCCACTGGAGCTGCCATGCAAAGGATTCTATTTTGGCAGGTATGCTTCCTTTGATATTATGAAAGACACAATTCGTACTTGGCAGGGATTTGATTGATTGTGCAGATGGTTCTTTAGACTATTGGTTGATAACTTAACAATATAAACAGCTTGAAGGAAGAAATACTTCCACTCACCACTTGTTTTTGTTTTATAATGTGATGGAACCAAGAACAGAAAACTAGAAAATTCATGAAGCATGCTTCCTATACTATACTAGTGAGAAATATACTCTATAACTGAGAAAAATAGAAATACCACTAAAAGGAGCAATTGTGCCAGAGAAACAGAGTAGCAGAAAATAAGGAAACTCCAGCTATTTGAGACACTGGGAATCTCTCTTTCTTCTAACCAGAATATTATACCCCTTCATTGTCTTTCTCCATCCTTAAAACTCTCACTGTAACAGAAATGCCAAACCCAGCCGTTCTGAAGCAACACTAGTATGCTGCTGTTCTGCCTAAAAATCCAAGATACTCCCAGTGGCATCCACTCACCTCTATCTAGGGCTCTAGGCCTTCTAGAATAAACCTTTTTAATTGGAGGCCCATCTTTTTGTTTTAATTAATGGAGTAAGCTTTATTTTCTTGATGGCCATTTGAACATATCTTTTTTTTTTTTCTTTTTTTTATAAACAACTCTTACAATGAAACTTTGGCTTTTTGAGCGAAATGCTGGATGTTTACATACTGTTCTAACTGTCCATCTATGGAATGCTTGACTTGCGGTGTTAAGATGCAAAAGAGAATTAAAAACGAGATCTAAAGAAAAATAATTTTTTTAAGTTCAGAGGGGCCTTTATCAGTCAATTCCTTCAATTTCAAATATTTCCACCACCATGGTATTTCAGCAAATGGCTTGCAAGATCTCATCTTGCAGTCTACTGCTCTGCCATAATCTGGTTCACTCGTGATAAAGGTCACCTTGTGTTTTTGTCTACATGCATGCACCACAATTGCTGAGTCTGCATAAAATTATCACCTTAGTGCCTTTCATAGCGTATCAAACTTGGCATCTTGTATTATTTGCACTGCACTTTGGCTTCTATAAGAATTCAACTGCTGTACCCTTTGAAAATATGCACTTCTATTTAATCTTGATTTGCAAAACATCCTTGTGACCATTGGAGTTTCAAATAAATAAAGGCACTTGTTTTTCTTGTAATTATTAAGAAAACAATGTTATAGCATCTGTTAGTAGTTGGTTGTTGGTCTACCTGTTAGTAGTTACTTACTGGTTTATTTCATTTTTTAATGTGGAGTTACTGCTTGGTTGTGACAGCATAAAACATTGCAAATGATGTATGAGACAATTTACAAGGCTTTGGTTGAGGTTGGGCTTGAAGAGGCATGCTCACCAGAAGACTAGAACTTTTTCTTTCTTGGCGACCGGGAAGTCAACAATTTCTATGGTAACAATGCAATGCCTGGAGATCCTCCTCCAGCAAATAGCCCACAGGTATGAAGAATACTGCTGCTATTCTGCCCACCTTCTACCCTTCCCCCATTTCCTGTACATTTTTGCACCATCAATTTTTAGTACTAACATTTTTGAGATAAAACTCCATGTGTAAAACTGAATATAAAATTGTAGACATCTATCCAAGTTTCTTCTGCTTTTTATTTCTTGAATAATATGACCTCTGAGTATAACCAAAAGTTCTTGCACTTCCATCAAGTTTTCATATGGCATGTAATCTCTATACAACAACAATAAGAACATTAATCTTATCTTACCAAGGTCAGGTACATGGATCATATATGCCATTGAACTTTATCAAATATCATTTCTTTAGATAAATCATTTACCAAGAGATCCAATTTTATAGCTTTCATCAATATTCTTCTTGGTCGCCCTCTATGCTTTTTTATAGGACTAAAAACTATCTAATCAACTCTTCTTATTAGCTCTTCTGGTGAACTTCTCTGTACATATCCAAACCACCTTAATTGATTTTTTGTCATTTTCTTCTCCATAAGTGCTACTCCAACTTCTCTTGTTATACTGTTATTTCGAATCTTGTCCTCTCTTGTATAACCGTACATCCGTACATCCATATCAATATTTTCATCTCTGCTATCTCTATCTTACGCTCTTGTTGTCTCTTGAAAGCTGAACATTCCTACCATATGGCATGTAATCTCTATGCACTGCTAAATTTATTCTATGTTGGTGTTTATTCCCAGGCACTTAGTCAAAGTAGATGACGTTTCATGATTTACGTTCATTCAAAAGGCATGATAGTTGATGACGAGCATGTGATACTGGGGTCTGCAAACATCAGCCAACGCTCTATGGAAGGAACCAGGGACACTCAGATTGCAATGGGAGCTTACCAACCTTATTATACCTGGGCAAGAATACATTCTTATCCATGTGGACAGGTATATTTTATCGGCAACTAATTATTTTCATATCAAGCCATTTTTCATGTTTTTAAATTCAATCTTCACTATAGGCATTCAAGCAAAGAAGTTGATCATCAGTAACTACTTAATAGTTGTAGGGAAATACCCGAAGGTGTTGCTTGATAGAGAGACATCAAGTAGGAGCATGATGCATATTAAAGCCAGTTTTTGAAAACCAAGATAGCTCACTACTATGAGAAGTAAATTAGGGTTGTTTATGCACTACCATGGTTGTATTCTGAACTATCTCTAGACAAAGTTTTATAAGAGGTATCTTTTATTGCTTGATATCTCTAGACAAATTCATTCTTTATGACAATGAAGTCACATAGCTGAGGTCTTAGGATTGTATTCTGATTCCTCGAAGCCCCTAGAGTAGAAATATGACTTTGTCTAGAGATATCAAAGCAATGAAATATCTATGGACCTATTATAAATATTCTTCAATTAGCTTCTCGTGTCGGTGAAAGGTATGAACTAAGTGTTTAGTACTTTAGTTCTGATTGTTGCCAAACAATCAAGGATGTGCCATGATAAGATCATCTGCGCTTCAGGGGATCCAGTTAGAGTGAGAAAGAGAGGGGAGGTGAGGTCTTGTGGAACCCACTTTGCCTTTCTACTATCCCCCTAAATGCCTTCAGATCTGTATTTCCACAATGGAATTTATACAAAAGAATACATTAAGGTGGCATTTGGTATATAGATGTGCCGTGATAATAATTGATCTTATTAGTTTTGTTTAAGTTTGTTTTCTCTTCATATCTCTTCAGTGCACTTTGGCTCCTGTTACAATTACTTAGACCTGACTGATATTCCTTATGAAACTGTATTATGTAGATCCATGGATATAGGATGTGGCTTTGGGAAGAACACACAGGAACGATTGAAAACTGCTTCTTGCAGCCGGAGAGCCTTGAATGTGTAAGAAGAGTAAGAGCAATGAGTCTTGAATGTGTAAGAAGAGTAAGAGCAATGAGTGAAATGAACTGGAAACAATTTGCAGCACCTGAAGTAACAGGGATGAGAGGGCATCTACTCAAATACCCAGTAGAAGTAGATCGAAAGGAAAGGGTAGATCCCTCCGTGACCATGAAAATTTCCCTGATGTGGGAGGCAAAATAATCGGATCATTTCTTGCCCTTGAGGAGAATCTTACCATTTGATGAACACTCACTTCTTCCTCGTGGCCATTAGAATAAGATGCTTGTAAATTACAAGATAGAATTATGTCTATAAAGTTTTTGGAAAATAATTTACAAAATAGAAGAGTTGACAATTTTTTTAGTGCGTGATAGTTGTTGAAGATACAGATACAGTGTACAGCCCTGCATCATAGAACTCATTTTGGTTATTCTTTTGCCTTTCCGGGAGGAATAATGAGAGATCCTACTAGCCACACAAGTGTTGAGCACACATGTCCGGTTCTTGTTCATGTGAATATTGTAACGAGAAGAGCAAGTACGATATTCTAATCTCGTGCTAGTTGATGTTGTATGATTGTAATTGCTGCTCTTTAATTTCATTGACCCTTTATTTATTTATTTTTGTTTTTATTTTCGTGATGACATATTGTGAATGATTTTGTTAGATGAAGATGATCAACTGTCACACTAGTAAATCTGTGTTACAGCATCAAGATATCCATTACTGTTTCCGTTTGCTCATGGTGAGCATCATCGATATTATTTCGGTTCCTGTCGACCTAAAAAAGGGCAGCATTTGACAAATTCGAACTTTATTTTCAGTTTGATTTTTTCTAATACTATCTATTAAGTATTTTTTTATTATTTTTCTATCTTTTATTATTTTTAAATAAAAATCATTTTTTTTCATCTGTAACATTATTTTATTCATTTTATTTTTTATTTTGTTTTATGTATCGCTGACGATAAATCATAAAGAGCGACTTGTTAGGACATAATTTTAGTTCTCCAATATAAAACATCGTTTCCTCCAAAATAATTCATATAAAAATATAAAATTTATAGAGCTATATTATTGGTAAATTATTAAAAGTAAGATTTTATATTTTATATTCAACTTTGTTCACTGATTTTATTAGGTTTTATGTGACTACTTGTTATCAGTTTAATCATTTTATACATATTTTAGAAGGATTCAAATGCTAGAAAAATAAATATAACTTCACAGAAGCTTCAAGTTTATCTATCCGTACATGGAAGAAAATATATATAATTTATCTTCCTAAAGTGGAATGTGTTTTTCTTTTTTTATCAGCAAAGTTAAATGTGTTTTGGGGATATTTTAACTATTAATTTTAAATATATATTATAAGATATTTAATCCATAAACATGTTTAAAAAAAAAAACTCATAATTTGTATTGTACGCCTAAAACAACAAAAGATGTTGACCAGTCTATATATTGCTAGCTCTTTAATAAATTAATTATCGATCCTACATAATCAATCATATAAAATAAAATGCAGGCCATAAGACAAATCTACACAAGATACCCGTCAAGATTTGGGGAGATGAACACTGCATACTAATCCTTGAAATAACATTAGATCATTCAAATTAAATATGGAATGTCCAAATTTAAAATTAATTCTCAACTTTTTAAATGATAACTTAATTTTTTTTTTTAAAAAAAAGTGAAGTTGAAAAATTATGTTTACATTTTTACATTCTAAATCTATTAAAATAAAAATATAAAAATAAAATAAAATTAATCTGAACCATCCACGCTCAATCCATTTGCAAATGCACAGCCAAATTAAGATCTTCTAACTATAGAAGTGAGGAAAAAGATTAAGAGACGTAAATTTTTTATGTGAAACCTACAGGAGCAAAAGGAAACTTACTTCTTTCTCTGCTTTCTCTCCTCCTCAATTTATATACTACATCAGAGATCAACTGTTCATTTTTCAGAAAAGCACTTTCTTCACAGGAAACCATTCATATATCCAATTTAAGTCACTTTTCATGGGATATATTTACAAGCTTCGCACGTCTAGTTTTCTGATCAACTTCCACTCTAAGTCCAAGTGCTGCAATTTCAGGCACATCAACAGATCCCTGAACCTCCAACTCAGAAACTACCCTTTGGTTCTCCTCATTCCCCTCCAACATATTCCTCATTGACCATATTCCCCACTCTCTAAGGAATGGATTATCTTCATCAACAACACACTGCTGCAATAGGAGCATAATTCCATCTTTCTTCCTTATCTCATCTTGTGCATGCTTTCTTCTGTACACACAATTGCCAACAAGAGCAACAATGTCTCTCCTAAATCCCTTGTACAGGCAGGGTTTAGACAAACGTGGTGCTTCAGCTTTGTCTCGGTTCTCAGATTCCTTAACTGCTTTCCTGATTATTGCTGGAGGCTCAAGATCACGAAGCAAAGACAAAAGTAAATCAATGAAGCCATTTGATAATAGTTCATCAACAACACCGTCTGCATTCCCTTTGCCACCTCCTATCACATCATCCTGGGCACAAATGTCTCTCAATATGTTGAGAGAGTATCCAAGAACATCAATGGCAGCACAACCAGTAGGTATACCAGACTCCACTTTAGGGGCATGCTCGAGAACTCCAATATACTTCTTGAATATTTCAAAAACAAACAATGCAACATCCTTTATAACAGTAGTATCAGTCATATGTTCATTCAAGCTTTCTGCGTGAATTCCCAAAAGAAATGCTTGTTCTGATGATAACTGATCATATCTGAATTCAGTAGCTTTGACCCCAGGAGTTGCCCCAGACCATAATTTAGAGAACAATAGAGGCAACTGAGACTCTTCCAAACAGAGTCTTGAAAGGAGTAACTTCAACCAGTCCTCTCCAAAACCATCTGGTTCATCAGAAACCGATGAATAAAGATTTGACAAAAAAAAGGAATATAATTAATGAAACCAACAAAACCATAATGACATCAGAGAAAACTAGCACACTATATGAGCAAATACATCCAACAACCTACCAAAAGAAGCAGTCCGCACAATTTCAATCATTATAGGGCACCCACTATCACTGTACAGCTTTCTAACAAATTCAGGATTTCCACCGCAACATGTATAGATTATCATACACAACGGATCACAAGTCCCCTTACTCCGGAGTCTTGCAAGTGATAGAAACCCATCAGGATAGAGTTCTTCCCAAATAGCATGCTGATGTTCTTTCGCAGCCAATGAAACATTTGCCAAAACCTGCAGACCTACACGAACCAATCCTTGATCCGGGTTTGAAGAACCTGCCACCAACCTTAAAACATTCGAGACAATACCAACCCCCTTAAGCTCAACAAATGAGTTTTGATTTGCAATTTCTCCAGCACATAGATTTCTAAGGAGCTTCAAAGACAATGAGAGAAAACGATGCTTTGAAGGACAAGGCGCTACATGAACTACCTCCAACACTGCAGGGAGAACACTTTTGGAAGCAAGTTCAGAACGGCCAGAAGTAGATTTGGAAACTTCTATGAGAATTTCTAAAGAATTTTGCAAGTCAAACGAGTTTGAAGCCCCAAACAACAACTGAAGAGTTTGTTCTGATACGAGGCACTCCAATGTATCAGTATTACCCATCACATATAAGAATGAAAATCAAGATTGAATGATGCAAAACACCCACACTTTTATTCGTTTGAATCTTGAACCCTATCCTACAGAATCTTGAATCTTATCCTGCAGAAATTTACCCAAAAGTGAAAAATAAACCACTTGAATCTAAAGGTGGATTCAGCCATTAGCTATGGAGCATGTAAACATGTGAGGCTACAGATAAAGAGAAAGACGGCGAATCATAGAAAGAAAAAGAGAGAATCAGAGGACAAAATACCTAGCGTTGCATAATATTGCTTCCTGCCTCCAGGACTTCAGTTCACTGGCTCTCAACAAAGCTTGAAGTAAAGACGGCACAAAGAAGCACAGGGTCTATAGTTGGGATCCAGTATGCTGCAGGTGGAAATGTGGTCAGCTTGACTCATTTGGGTTAAACCATCACGAGTTGTAAAAGTAAAAATAAATAGGCCAAATTGGGCCAGCACACCATTATTGTGCATATCAATGTACATAATTCTTCACCAAAAAAAAAAGCACATAATTATTAGTTTAACAAAAAACACAAATAATTAACTATATTTTTTAAAAAATTAAATGAATACAATTTTTTTGGGTGAAAATAAATGAATACAAATTTAAAAGAACAATATGTTATCGTCACATCACAAGTTAATAGTCCAAACAGATTAATTTCAGGATGTCACAAAAGCATTGAGTGCCTATAATTTAGCCTCCCAAAGCATCTCCATATAAACTCAATTACTCAACCTATCAACTATCAAGCATAGAAGATAAGACAGTATACTAGATGCAATTATAACACAAACACCATTAACCAGCACTCGAGTCTTTATATCCAATTTAAGGTCAATTTTCATGGGATACATTTGCAAGCTCCCCACGTCTATTTTTCTGATCAACTTCCACTCTAAGTCCAAGTGCTGCAATTTCAGGCACATCAACAGATCCCTGAACCTCCAACTCAGAAACTACCCTTTGGTTCTCCTCATTCCCCTCCAACATATTCCTCATTGACCATATTCCCCACTCTCTAAGGAATGGATTATCTTCATCAACAACACACTGCTGCAATAGGAGCATAATTCCATCGTTCTTCCTTATCTCATCTTGTGCATGCTTTCTTCTGTACACACAATTGCCAACAAGAGCAACAATGTCTCTCCTAAATCCCTTGTACAGGCAGGGTTTAGACAAACGTGGTGCTTCAGCTTTGTCTTGGTTCTCAGATTCCTTAACTGCTTTCCTGATTATTGCTGGAGGCTCAAGATCACGAAGCAAAGACAAAAGTAAATCAATGAAGCCATTTGATAATAGTTCATCAACAACATCATCTGCATCCCCTTTGCCACCTCCTATCACATCATCCTGGGCACAAATGTCTCTCAATATGTTGAGAGAGTATCCAAGAACATCAATGGCAGCACAACCATTAGGTATACCAGACTCCACTTTAGGGGCATGCTCAAGAACTCCAATATACTTCTTGAATATTTCAAAAACAAACAATGCAACATCCTTTATAACAGTAGTATCAGTCATATGTTCATTCAAGCTTTCGGCGTGAATTCCCAAAAGAAATGTTTGTTCTGATGATAACTGATCATCTCTGAATTCGGTAGCTTCACCTCGAGGAGTAGCCCCAGACCATAATTTAGAGAACAACAAGGGCAACTGAGATTCTTCCAAACAGACTCTTGAAAGGAGTAACTTCAACCAGTCCTCTCCAAAACCATCTGGTTCATTAGAAACCGATGAATAAAGATTTGACAAAAAAGGAATATAGTTAGTGAAACCAACAAAACCATAATGGCATTGGAGAAAATTAGCATACTATACAAGCAAATACATCTAACAACCTACCAAAAGAAGCAGTTCGCACAATTTCAATCATTATAGGGGGCCTGCTATCACTGTACAGCTTTCTAAACAATTCAGGACTTCCACCGCAACATGTATAGATTATCATACACAACGGATCACAAGTCCCCTTACTCCAGAGTCTTGCAAGTGATAGAAACCCATCAGGATAGAGTTCTTCCCAAATAGCATGCTGATGTTCTTTCGCAGCCAATGAAACATTTGCCAAAACCTGCAGACCCACACAAACCAATCCCTAATCTGGGTCTGAAGAACCTGCCACCAACCTCAAAACATTCGAGACAATACCAACCCCCTTTAAGCTCAACAAATGATTTTTGATTTGCAATTTCTCCAGCGCATAGATTTCTAAGGAGCTTCAAAAACAATGAGAGAAAATGACTGTCAAGGACAGGGCGCCAAATGATCTACCTCCAGCACTGCAGGGAGAACTCTTTTGGAAGCAAGCTCAGAACGGCCAGAAGTAGATTTGAAAATTCAAATGAGAATTTCTGAAGATTTTTCCAAGTCAAACGAGTTTGAAGCCCCAAACAATAACTGAAGTGTTTGTTCTGATATAGGTAAGGGTGGAGACAAACTAGGCAAACAATCCAGGTTTGCACACAAGCCTTAAGCCTAAACTTGGCCTATTGGCCTATATTAGACCTTTGTTTGGGCTCAAACCCGAGCCTTTGAAAGGTCTGACATGGCCTAAAACCTATTTAAAGGCCTGCTAAACTAGTAGGCCTTTAAATAGACTTAGAGGCTTAGGCCTTCTAGGCACATCAGTATCAAACAATCCCAAACACAAGCCTACTTAAAGCCTACATCAATATCAAACAATCTCAAACACAACAATATGGTCCAACCAAGAACTGATAAGGGAGAAAGCAAGTAAACAAGTGTGTTTCTTCGACTAATTCAACTTAGACATATTTTCTACAATAGAATTAAATTGCTCGCTTATCTTTCTAATCTTGCAAGCAACTGTTGGATTTCAGGATGAAAAGAAGTTATGTACATGGAGGCCATAGTCACACTTTCAATGTCACTCTCAAAAGGCTAATGATGCCAACGTGTTTATGAGACTTGTAGCCACACCAAATGGAACATGTTCATCCATTCTTCAAAGACATGCAAAAGGGTAAGTGCAAGAAGTAATATTCTCATGTAAGGGATTAAAAAAAGTTGAAGGGGAATAAATCAATACAAAACAAATGGTCTCTAGCATTCATTTACAGTTTCCATTCTCTTTTTTGGGCTAAATAAATCTTCATTGAAGAAAGATTCAAGGTACAAAGATTCCTCAGCCAAAAAACCAACACCAAGCTTTAAATTCACTGCACAATGGGTAACTTCACAAACGTGAAACAAAAGCATAAGATTCTGACAATAGAGTTAAGAGACCAATAGGCAGAACTCAATACTATCTGGGGAGAAACATAAAGCACAATAAATTATAGCAAATTAGCTGAATTCATTGGACTGTTGGAAGCACACAGTTTTTAGGAATGAAGGCTTTCTTTCTTTGTTTCTTTTTTTCTTTTTAAAAACAACTGCAAGCTTAACAAATACATACTTGACATTATGTATATCAACAAAAAGGCAGAATTTAAGCACAAGATTAGGATTTGATGTCAGTCTAGCAAACTAACGCAGAAAGGGTTAGGTTCATGAAAAACATAATAACTCAAAATTCTCTGCAGAAACAGAGATTGCACAAACAGAGACGTGTAGGAGACAATAATGAATTAAGAAAGGATAGCTTTAAGCAGAGTCATCTGGTTTTGCATTTAGTTCAAACTTTCGTAAGTATAACCATAGTCACTCATTCTCGAATCTGTAGTAATCATCAAACCAGACCACAACAATAACGAAAAAGCGATGATCACATCTTTTTATAAAAAACACCCCACCCCCAGCTACCCGAGTCATAGAATTTTGAAATTTCAGACTTCCCAACTGCAGGTTAAATGTTAAACTCTCAGAGCGTACCCTTGATGACCATTTGACAGGTAAATGCACACTATTTCTCAGTAGCATGCACTTGAATTATAGAAGAAATAGATAGTGTCATGCCCTTGTGCAAATTTTAGTTGAAGACAAAGTAATGATAGTACTCATATGAAACATCAACCTTTCAAAACAATAGTGATCCGAAAACAAGTTTACTCCATCAACCATCAACCATTGGTCCATTAAGATTAAAGAACTGGCATACCATAGAGGAATCTGAAGACAAATGAACAAGCAACGACTAGAGGAATCTAAGAATCTAAGAACACAGTCGCAAAAACAAAGCAAGAGAGATGAGGGAGGCCAATAACACATACCTAATCGCAGCTCGTAGTCGCAGAGTTGAAGTCGGAGTCACAGCTCGCAGTTGCAGCAGCTACAGGGAGAGGGAGGCGACGGGAGGAATGGAACGGGAGACGAAGTCGGAGGTCGCAGGAGACGAAGTCGAAGGTCGTGGAGTCGACTAGTCGCACTGAACGGGAGGAACTGCAGAATGGAGATGAAGTCGGAGACTCGGAGGTCGCAGGAGGCTCACACTAAACAAGTCTTCGCGTCGCGGCTAGGCTCACACAGACAAATACTGAACAGGTCTCGCAGCAGCAGCGGCTATGGAGAGGGAGGATTAGAGATTTTCAATGGAGGGAATAATAGCCAGGTAATTAAATGAATTTTAAAATTTTTTTATTTGTTGAGATTTGGAGAAATTTTAATAAAAATTAAATAGAGTTTAAAATTTTTTTTATTTGTTGAAATTTGAGAAATTTTAATAAAATTTTGTTTGATTCATAAGGGAATTAAGTAATAAATATTTTTTTTCTTCAATTCCTATTAGGATATAGTTTTTGTTTGATTTAGAAGGAATTAAGTAATAAGTTATTGAGAGTTAAAAAGAATGAGAAGTATAAGGATAACAAGTTACATTTGAAGATATAACCAAATGTATTTGGGTATGTATGATTTTTTAAAAGAATTCCAAGGTAACAAATTATATTTCAAAGCATAATAGGTTACATGAGACAATATAATTGATTATGAGATATGAGTAATCAATTAGTACGCTAAACAGAAGCATGCCAGAAGGAAAAGACTGTTGAATCAAGAAGTTTTGATGATTCCAAATCAACATTGAAAAGCTTGGATTGAAGATATCAAAGGAGCTCCAAGTGTCTTAAGTGAAGAAAATTTGAGTAATCATTGCTAGGATTGATGTAGGATATTTTGTTATGGGTAAAAGACTTTGATTTGATAAAAAGATATTTTAAAAACTTGATTTTATATTAAATAATGAAATATTTTAAAAATACCCACCAACAGACGAAGTTTGAAAAGCTTACATTGAACTGTCTTATTGGAAATTCGAACTTTAGCTTTGGAAATTCGAATTTCGAGTTAAAACTCAATAAGTCTGAAAATATGCCTCTCTGACAGACGAATTTTGATTTTCCAAAATTTGAATTTTCATAAGTGTCTGAAAGAAGCTGTTGAGTAACAGACGAACTTTGGGTTTTGAACATTCGAATTTCAGACAAAATGAAATTTATGAAAGCTGAAGAAATTCGTCTGAAACAATGTTAAAGTTCATCTGAAATCAAGATCATATTGAGTTTCAAAACTACTCTCTGACAAACGAACTTTGAACATGGAAATTCGAATTTCAGAAGTTAAAGTTGTGAGTCTGTTGAAATGATATAATGACATACGAAGGACAGTGTTTACAAATTCGAATATTGAAGTAAGTCTGAAAAGAGGTCTCTCTGACAGACAAACTTCACTCTTTGAAAATTCGAATTTCAGAGTAAATGAACTACTGTGCCTTTTGAGCCTGCTACGGACAGACAAATTTTGGGGCTCCAAAATTCAAATTTCGAGGGCACTGTAGCAAATTGAAAACACTGTTCACACTTAACAGAAAAACTTTTTTCTTGAAAATTCGTATGTCACAACATGGAAACATTTTCTAAGCTTCAAAATTCGAATTTCACTTCATGAACAGACGAACTTCAGTATTTCAACGTTGGAAGCTTTAACCTTCGGTTTCTTCGAAATTCGTCTGTTGACCAACTGAAATTCGAATTTCAGTATGTCAGAAGCATTAAATGCGGTTGGTTAACGGATAGTTTTTTAGAGTAACCGTTGGATAACTTCTCCAACGGATAGATTTTGTCTCTAACGAATAGTTGGGACCTAAATCTATAAATACAACATCATTTGAAGTTGTGGGTAACGAATCAAACTTTGTATATATTGAAATTCTGTCAAATTTTCTACTCAAAGACTTTTTACCCTCTTACTTCAATACTTGTACATCAACTTTCATATTCACTCTATTCAAGAGAGTTTAATCTTTGTAAACAATCTAATCTTCATCTGAGAGATAGATTTACTTGTGAGGAGATATCACAAGGGATTGTAAAGCACTTTGAGAAAGTGCAGAAAGTGATTGAGTGAGCTCTAGAAAACAGAGCACTGACGTTGTACTGTGGCATTTGCAAGAAGCCCGTTGAATTCTTGCTGAATAGTGGAAAATCTCAAGTGGTGTCTTGGGGACTGGACGTAGGTCAAGTGGAGGACCGAACCAGGATAAATATCAGAGTTTTTCTTCTCTCTATCACTACTCTTTTATCTTACTGCTTTATACTCTATTTTTCTGTCATACCTTGCTTTCTTCACTATTTTCACTTTGTACAGAAATTTTTCAAACTTCCCAATTCACCCGCCCTCTTGGAAAGTCAGCCTAACTAACAAGTGGTATCAGAGCTCGGATTCCCATTCAAAGGATCTCACAGTCCGGGAATTACAATGGCTGACTTTGGAGAAAGCATATTACCAGAAGGGAACAATACAAACAGACCACCTAGCTTCAGTGGAGAGCACTACGGTTACTGGAAGATGAGAATGCAAATCTATCTCTAGTCAATCGATTTGGACATCTGGTCAGTCATTCAGAAGGGAGACTTTGTCCCAATGGCTTTAGAAGATGATGGAAAGTACAGAGAAAAGCCAGAAGCTGAATGGAATGAGGGAGACAGAAGGAGAGTCTTGTTGAACTTCAAAGCAAAATATTGTTTAGTCAGTACCTTGAATTAAGATGAATTCTACAGAATCTCACAATGCTCCACTGCAAAGGAAATGTGGGACACCCTGCAGATTGCTCATGAAGGAACAACTGAAGTCAGGGAAAATAAACTGAACACCTGCATTGAAGAATATGAAAGCTTCAGAATGGCTGAAGGAGAAACTGTAAAAGAGCTGCAAAAGAGATTCACTCTCATTGTGAATCAACTAAAGAGTCTGGGAAAGGAGTACACTCAAACAGAGAAAGTAAGAAACATTCTCAGAGCTCTCCCTCTGGAATGGCAACCCAAAGTAACAGCAATAGAGGAAGCCAGAGGAGAATCAATGGCCTCTGTCACAGCTCTATTCGACAGCCTTGAGGAGTATGAAGGAAAACTCAAAGCTCTTAAGGAAGCTGGACAAGACAGAAAGAAGAAAGGTCTTGCTCTCAAAGGTGCTGAAGAAAAGGAAGAAGAATCTGACAATGGAGAGGAGCTAGATGAAGAAACTCTGGCTATGATGGTCAGAAAATTTGGAAGATTCTACAGCAAGAAGAGAAACAAGAAAATCTTCAAGAAAGGAGCTGCTGGAGATAGCAAGAGGGAACAAAAAGAGCCTGTTACTTGCTATGAGTGCAAAAGCAAGGACATATCAAATGGGATTGTCCACAATTCCTGAAGAAGCAAGAGAAAGAAAAGAAAGCTGCAGACAAAGGCAAGAAGAAGAAAGCTTACATCTCATCAATATGGGGCAACAGCTCAGACGAAGAAGAAGATGATGAAGATGAAATTGCCAACATATGTCTCATGGCACTTGCCTCTAAAGAAGCTGAAATTCCATGCAGCAGTGACCAAAAGAATGAGGTATATGAATCTGAACCTTCCTATTCTGAATTACTGGATGCATTTCATGAGCTGCATGATGAGTTTATTAAAGTTGCTAAAGAACTGAAGCAAGCTAAGAAAAAGATTAACAAACTAGAATCCTAACATAATATCTCTAAAATTGTTTCTTTACCTGTTGCTGAATCTGTTTGCTGTAAAACATGCATTGAACTGAAGCAAACCAATGAATATCTAGTAAAAAGCATGTCTAGGCTTACTAGGGGTAAAGATATATTGTTTGCTTTAATGGGGAGCCAAAGAATATCACAAGGGAAAGTTGGACTTGACTATGATCTATGTGCTGTTAAAGAAAAGATTAGAAAGAAAAATCAGAATGTATACATGAGACATTTTGTGCATGCTGATGGAAATAGAAAGAAAGATCATATGTCACATCAGATTGAATCATATAATCAACCAAAGCATGCAAAACAAAATATTATCTACATTGTTTTCTTCCTACTTCTCAATCCAGCAGTCCCTTTACCACCTGGCATTTCTGTAACAAAAAGGGACATATTTCCAGCTCTTGTACTATAAAGAAAAATGGACTTGACAGGAAGGGTAAATGGGTTCCCAAAGGTACATTTGTACCTAGGGAAAATACCACTGACAGAAAAGGACCCAAGCAGATTTGGGTACCTAAGAAGAAAACTTGAACTTTGTTTTGCAGGTCTGTCTCAAAGCTAAAAGGAACAACAAATGGTACATGGACAGTGCCTGCTCAAGTCACATGACTGGTGACAAGGAGAAGTTCATTACCCTTAGAGATAAGAAATGAGGAAAGGTGACATTTGGAGGTGATCAATATGGCAGAATAGTTGGCATTGGCATTGTAGGCAAAAATCCTGAAACATCCATTGAAGAGGTGCTGTTTGTGATAGGCCTCAACCACAATCTACTGAGTGTGAGCCAAACATGTGACAAAGGAAATTGGGTGCTGTTTGACTCAAAGTTTTGCCTGGTTATCAGAAAATGCGATCACAAAGTAATCCTCAAAGCTCAAAGGGATGGTAACTGCTATACTATTGATCTTGATGAACTTCCTCCCTTAGATTCTGTTTGTCTGATTAGTCAGGATAATGATAGTTGGTTGTGGCATAGAAGATTAGCTCATGTTAACATGAATCAGCTTTCAAAATTGGTTAAAAACGAGCTAGTTACTGGCCTGCCAAAAATTGCTTTTGAAAAAGACAAAGAATGTGATGCATACTTAAGAGGAAAGCAAACTAAATCTTCTTTTAAACCTAAAAATGTAGTCACCACAACTAGACCACTAGAACTACTACATATGGATTTAATTGGTCCATCTAGGGTAAAAAGCATTGGTGGTAATCTATATGTGCTTATAATTGTGGATGATTACTCTAGATTTACATGGACATTATTTCTTTCCTTTAAAAGTGATACCTTTGATGCATTTGTAACCTTAGCTAAGAAAGTGCAAAATGAGAAAGGTATTTCCATTGTGTCTATCAGGTCAGATCATGGAGGAGAGTTTGAAAACTCATACTTTCTGGAGTACTGCAATGAGCATGGAATTGATCACAACTTCTCAGCTCCAAGAATTCCTCAACAGAATGGAGTAGTAGAAAGGAAGAACATAACCATTGGAGAGATGGCTAGAGCTATGCTAAATGAAAAGGAGCTATCTCAAGTGTTTTGGGCTGATGCAGTAAATACAGCAAGCTACATCATAAACAGAGCCTACATCAGACCAATCCTTGGAAAGACTCCATACGAGCTGTACAAGGGAAGAAAGCCAAATCTGTCACATCTCCATGTGTTCGGGTGCAAATGCTTCATTCACAATAATGGGAAAGAAAATCTGGGTAAGTTTGATCCCAAATCCGATGAAGGTATATTTCTGGGCTATTCTAGTAGAAGTAAAGTATATAGAGTTTTTAATAAAAGGTCTAATTTAGTAGAGGAATCTGTGCATATAGTATTTATTGAAAATGAAACTGCTTCTAAACATGTTACTGATGAGGATGATCTTGTTTCAAATCTTAAAAAGTTAGATATCTCTAATGAAGATATAATTGAGCCTCCAAAAATATCTGAATCTATTAATATAGAGGAAGATATTCAGGAGAAAGATTTTGAAGAGGAAAATGAACAAATATCTCAAGAATTCCCTAGAGCTTGGAGATATCAAATGAATCATCCTGTTGATCAAGTGATAGGGAATGTTCAAGAGAAAGTTGGAACCAGAAAACAGTTAAGGGATCAAATGATTAATTGTGCTTTCATATCACAAATTGAACCAAAATGTACTGAGGAAGCCTTAACTGATGAGTACTGGATTCTGGCTATGCAGGATGAATTAAATCAATTTGAAAGAAAACAAGTCTGGGATTTAGTGCCTAGACCTAAAAATCATCCTGTCATAGGTAACAAATCGGTTTTTAGAAACAAACTTGATGAATCATGATCAATCATCAAAAATAAAGCTAGACTGATTGCTAAAGGTTATAATCAAGAAGAGGGCATTGATTTTGAGGAAACCTTTGCTCCAAGAGCTAGATTAGAAGCAATTAGAATTCTTTTAGCATATGCATGCATGAAAAATATTTTGTTATATCAAATGGATGTAAAAAGTGCTTTTCTGAATGGATATATCATGGAAGAAGTTTATGTAGATCAACCTCCAGGTTTTGAGGATTCTACAAAACCAAACCATGTGTATAAACTAAAGAAAGCTCTTTTCAGTTTGAAGCAAGCCCCTAGAGCATGGTATGAAAGATTGAGTAATTTTCTAACTGAAAAGGGGTTTAATAGAGGAAAAGTGGATACAACTTTATTTACTAAGAAAGAAAATAAAGATTTACTCATTATTCAAATCTATGTTGATGATATTATATTTGGTGCTACTAATGAATCTCTTTGCAATAATTTTTCTAAGTTAATGCAGGGGGAATTCGAAATGTCTATGATGGGTGAACTCAACTTCTTCCTTGGACTGCAAATCAGACAGAGCAATGATGGTTTCTTCCTCAATCAATTCAAGTATCTGAAGGAATTGCTGAAGAAGTTTGGAATGGAAAATGCCAAGCCAATGGGGACACCTATGGCTACTGCAACCAAACTGGACATGGATGAGAAAGGGAAATTGTTTGACATAACTCAGTATAGGAGAATGATTGGATCTCTGCTGTACTTAACAGCCAGCAGACCTGACATTATGTTTAGTGTCTGTATGTGTGCAAGGTTCCAATCATGTCCCAAAGAAACCCATGCAACTGCTATGAAAAGAATCTTCAGATATCTTATTGGAATATTACAGATGAGTCTCTAGTATCCAAAGGGCAATGGAGAAGATCTCAAAGGATACACTGATGCTGACTTTGCAGGATCTAAAACTAACAGAAAAAGTACAAGTAGAACTTGTCAGTTTCTTGAAGGATCCTTGGTTTCATGGTTTAGCAAAAAGTAGAACAGTGTGGCCTTATCCACAGCAGAGGCTGAGTATGTTGTAGCTGGAAGTTATTGTGCCCAAATCATTTGGATGAAACAGCAACTGGAAGATCTTGAGGTTGAGTTGAAAGAAATACCAATAATGTGTGACAACCAAAGTGCCATCAATATCACAAAGAATCCTGTCATGCATTCAAGGACAAAACATATTGAAGTTAGGCATCACTTCATAAGGGATCACATTCTGAAAGGAGAAATTAGATTGGAATACATCCCCACAGAAGATCAAGTTGCTGACATCCTCACAAAGCCTCTATCAGAAGACAGATGTTGCAAAATTAAAAGAGAATTGGGTATGGTAAATCCCAATGAACTGTAAGTAAATCTTTGTGCAATTCTATTTTTAAATCTTTCAACATTGAATCAATTCTAACTTTAGCATCGGAGGATGTTTAATTTGAGTTGCAGGTGCTCCTCATGAGATTCAATGCTGATAAATCTGAAAAATGGAGCTTACCAGAATGAAACAATCAAAGAGTGAAGAAAATGGAAGAAATTCTAAGCTTCTGGATCCATTCTGTAAGTTTTTAAAGTTGAAATTCGTATATTGATTATGTGTTAGACAAATTTCTGTGAAAAACTAAGTTTCTGAGGAAGTCAGCATGGTCAACATTCAAATTTTGGATACCCAATAGATGAACTTCGGCCTGTTATTAGAAGGAACAGTTCTCGGTGATGCCTCGAAATTCATCTGTTGATCCTTCAAAATACGAATTTTCAAGAACAAAATTTCAAAGTTATGAATGTCCAACATGATGATTATACTAATGCTTATCTCTTAACATACGAATGTTGGATAACTTTCACAAAGTAGAGAAATTCAAATTTCTAACTTAAAATTCATCTGTTGAAACATGCTCCTCAATGTTGAATCTTTGAAAGATGGAGCTTTGTATGCTTAATTCGTCTGTTGTTTGGTAGTTTGTTTACTGCTTGGTGTTTGCTCTTGAAAATTCGAACTTTGTTGGAACAAAATTCGTCTGTTCATCTTGTGTTATTTTATCCAAGCCTCTGTCAGATGAACTTTCAGAAGAAAATTCGTCTGTCAGTAAGCTTTGCTGAACGGTTTAACTTATAACTGCCCGAAGTTTGAATTTTGACCCTTCAAAATTTGTCTGTCAGATGGTTACATACGTTAAAACCGATAGTTTTCTTTTGAACAGATGCAACCCTATTCCTATTCTCTCTGAGTCTGTTCTAATTCTCCAATCAATGCTCTTCTATTCTGACCAAAAACCGTCATTTTCCACCGTTTAAACTTCCTTTCATATCATTTAAACCCACTCTTTGCTCCATTCTGCAACATTCATCCACGAAAATATTTAGAGTTAAGAATCCAGAAGCTGGCAAAGGGGAGGCTCGGCCAAAATGTTCAGTTAAATCCCAATATGCCACGAAGGAAGGAGAAAAACCGAAAAGAAAGGCTGAATCCAGCAAAGGAACTCCTTCCAAAAGTCAAAAAACTACACCCAAGGGAGAATCAAAGAAGGCTGGACCCTCTTCCTCAAAAATAGCAGAACCTTTGGTCCCTATTCCTGTTGCTGCTGAACCTGTTGCTTCCACTTCATCCTCAAGTACTGAATCTGGGGAATATGAGCTTACCACACTGCCATTATGGAGCACTCCACATATTCAAGAGGAATACTCCACCAAGTTTGCCAACAAAAAGGTAATCAAGCCACATTGTGTAAACTTGGAAGATTTCTTGGTCTCTAATAGTTTCGATGCTGGTATATGGATGGTGAGATACAAGAATCTGTTGGAAGTATTGGAGAGATATGATGATGAAGTGATAAAAACTTGGTATGCCTCCTTAAAATACAATAGTAAGAAGAAGAAATGGGAGGTTAACCTGAGATCAAGGACCATCTGGCTCTCAGATGAAACCTTGAATGAAGTACTAGAGATCCCAGGGCAAGATGGCCTCAAGATTGACATCACTGCCTCTGGATACATGGATGAGGCAGAAACTACTGATGAAGAAGGTGGCCCCTTTCTAAACTACAAGGAGAGCACAATTCTGAAGACATTGTTCAGAAGAAAGGAAAATTGGTCATCCATAAATATATTGAAGCCCATAGACCTCAGTGTTCAAGTAAAGATCCTGCACTACATAGTGTCTAGGATCATATTCAACAAAGGTGGCAGCTTCAATCTGATAACAAGGGCAGAGGCACATGTCATGGCAGCAATCATGTGTGGAAAGCTGATCAACATGGGACACATCATACTTCAATGCATGATCAAGGCAAGAGATCAAAGGAAGGACTCCACACTCCCCTATGCTGCAATCATTTCCAAAATTCTACAATATGCCAGAATTCAGCATCTTGAGAAGGGAAAGGGGAAACCCACTGAGATCTTCAAGGAGGAAGAACTGCAAAGAATGGGTATTGAAAAGGATGAAGGAAGATGGGTTGGAAAGGGAGCAGGAAGAACTGAAGATCTATTCTTTGTTGAAGGTGCCTCCCTACAGTAAGAAGGTACTTCTGAGCCTCCTGCCAGACCTACTCCTCAGCCGTCTGTGCCTGTCCCATCTCCCTCCAAGCCTACTCTCATTTTATCCACTCCCCCCTCTTGTACCAAGCCAACCAAGATCACTGAGTTGTATGACAACCTGTCTACACTCATTCTTAGCATCAGGGATGAGCAAAATGCCAAGTTTGCTCATCTGCAAGATCAGATTCATCAGTTGGCAAAGAACATGAAAGTGGTTGCTGATGCCTATGAAGAAATTCGAAATGCAATCCCTACCACATCAGCTCTACCTCAGCCAGGGTTCTCTGTGCCTGTCCAATCTCCAACTCTTGAGCCTCCAAGCCCCTTCGAGATTACCTCCTCTGACCATGATGATGATATAGATGGTACTGAGTCTGCTAGTGCAATGAGGACACCTAGTCCTGATCCACCCTTGGACTACGGTTTGGAAGAAGAAGGACTTCAAGAAACAAGCCCTCATGAGCCTATGCAAGAAGATGCTCAGGATTCAATTCTGTCCATTCAAGAATCTGAGCAAGTTGAAAGACTAGTGGCATCCATTTTCACCTCTTCTATGTAGGAGAATGCCAGCAATATAGAGAGAAGCATTGTACCTGTTGTTGATTATGCAGCTATTGCTCACAATGCTCTCTTGCAAGCTCAGAGAAGGAGGCTTGAGGAAATGTTTCGATCTGATGAACCAGCTCCTTCTTCTATCGCTGCTTATGGACTCTCAGAGGAACAAAGAGCTTAGTTGGCTCTTTCCAGGCAGGCAATGCAGGAGTTGCTTGAGGTCTCTGATGATAATGAAGAACCAAGTCCTGAGCCTCCTGCACCAGTCGAACCAGAAATTCCTTTTGCTCCTGTGCCACTTCAAGCCATTCCAGTTTCTCAGATTCCTCCTCCGGTTGATTTTGTTGGCCTTCCTGATGATGCCAAAAAGGGGGAGAAGAAGAAGCAAACTGGAAAATCTACTGCTGAGCCATCTGGGAAAATGTACAGCAAGAAGACCAAGCCAAAGAAGAAATGATTGAAGAATTGTTTAGATTTTAGCCTTGAGTCCTCTTGTAGTGCTGTTCAATACTCTTGTTTATGTTTCTGTTGTTTGTTTTGACTGTTTGCATTTTGTACTTATTATGTGTAATTAGAAGAACTTTGATTAATTTTGTCTCTGTAAAGCAACAAGTATTGAAATGAATGAATTCCTTGGTTGCAATGATTTGTACTTATCACTTCCTAAATCTTTTCACTGATGTGCTATATATGATATCTTTTGAAATATAATGCATATGTCGAGGGGGAGCTTGCTAAAGCAAACCCAAGTACTAATCCAGTTTGTAAGTTGTTTTGTCATCATCAAAAAGGGGGAGAAAGTTGAATCAAGAAGTTTTGATGATTCCAAACCAACATTGAAGAGCTTGGATTGAAGATATCAAAGGTGCTCAAAGTGTCTCAAGTGAAGAAAATCTGAGAAATCATTGCTATGATTGGTGTAGGATCTTTTGTTAGGGGTAAAAGACTTTGATTTGATGAAAAGATGTTTTAAAAACTTGATTTTATGTTAAATAATAAAATATTTGAAAAATACCCACCAACAGAGGAAGTTTGAAAAGCTTACATTGAACTGTCTTGTTGGAAATTCGAACTTTGGCTTTGGAAATTCGAATTTCGAGTTAAAACTGAATAAGTCTGAAGATATGCCTCTCTGACAGACGAATTTTGATTTTCCAAAATTTAAATTTTCATAAGTGTCTGAAAGAAGCTGTTGAGTAACAGACGAACTTTGAACATGGAAATTCAAATTTCAGAAGCTACAGTTGTGAGTCTGTTGAAATGACATAATGACATACGAAGGACAGTGTTTACAAATTCGAATGTTGAAGTAAGTCTGAAAAGAGGTCTCTCTGACAGACGAACTTCACTCTTTGAAAATTCGAATTTCAGAGTAAATGAACTACTGTGCCTTTTGAGCCTGCTACGGACAGATGAATTTTGGGGTTCCAAAATTCAAATTTCGAGGGCACTGTAGTAAATTGAAAACACTGTTCACACTTAACAGAAAAACTTTCTTCTTGAAAATTCGTATGTCACAACATGGAAACATTTTCTAAGCTTCAAAATTCGAATTTCACTTCATGAACAGACGAACTTCAGTATTTCAACGTTGGAAGCTTTAACCTTCGGTTCCTTCGAAATTCGTCTGTTGACCAACCGAAATTCGAATTTCAGTATGTCAGAAGCATTAAATGCGGTTGGTTAACGGATAGTTTTTCAGAGTAACCGTTGGATAACTTCTCCAACAGATAGATTTTGTCTCTAACGAATAGTTGGGACCTAAATCTATAAATACAACATCATTTGAAGTTGTGGGTAATGAATCAAACTTTGTATATACTGAAATTCTGCCAAATTTTCTACTCAAATACTTTTTACCCTCTTACTTCAATACTTGTACATCAACTTTCATATTCACTCTATTCAAGAGAGTTTAATCTTTGTAAACAATCTAATCTTCATCTGAGAGATAGATTTACTTATGAGGAGATATCACAAGGGATTGCAAAGCACTTTGAGAAAGTGCAGAAAGTGATTGAGTGAGCTCTAGAAAACAGAGCACTGACATTGTACTGTGGCATTTGCAAGAAGCCTGTTGAATTCTTACTGAATAGTGGAAAATCTCAAGTGGTGTCTTGGGGACTGGACGTAGGTCAAGTGGAGGACCGAACCAGGATAAATATCAGAGTTTTTTTCTCTCTATCACTACTCTTTTATCTTACTGCTTTATACTCTGTTTTTCTGTCATACCTTGCTTTCTTCACTATTTTCACTTTGTGCAGAAAATTTTCAAACTTCCCAATTCACCCCCTCTTGGGAAGTCAGCCTAACTAACAAAGACAACGATAATTGATTGCTTCTATAAGAGTAATCGGTTGTGTCTAAAGAGAAAACAGAACTGAGATAATTTTAGGAAATAATCAATTATACTGGTTAGGGTGATCGATTAATACGCTAGATAAGAACCAAAGACTTTGGCTATAGGGAACAAGCGATTACTATACCAAAGATAATTGGTTATACTAGTTATGAAAGCATAGAAGCGAGATAATTGCTAGTATAATAGGTTATAAAGACAACAATAATTAGTTACTTCTTCTGACAATTTGAAAACTCATAGAAATGAAGAAATCAATGTTTAATTTGATTTCTAAACTTAAAATTTTTAAAAATATTAAAAGAAATGTTCTAAAATTATTTAAAAAATCTTTGAAACTCAAATATTATCACCCACTTACATTTAAACTCAAAAACTAAGAACTTGAATTTTGATCTTCTAATTTAAATTTTCAAGTTCTTCTTCTCCAAACTTCTTCTCCTTGAAAATCTTTGTCTCACTAATTGACCTCATAATTTATATTTTTCTTCTCGACTAAACTACATAAGAAATTCATATTAAATCCAATAGTTAGTTCAATTCTTTCTTAAATAATAAATATGATATAAAATATATATAAATAACATTAAATAATCATATTATATAAACTTTTTACTTCACTATTTGATATCATCAAAACTAATCATGTAAATTAATAGACATAACAATAAAGACCACACAGAAAAACATAGGGTCTATAGTTGGGATCCAGTATGCTGCATGTGGAAATGTGGGCCAATCTGACTCATTTGGTTTAACCCATCACAAGTTGTAAAATAAAACAAATAAAGAGGCCAAATTAGCCAACACACCATTGTTGTACATATCAACGCACATAATTTTTAATTAAAAAAAGCACATAATTATTAGTTAAAAAAGCAAATAATTAACTATATTTTTTTAAAAATTAAATAAATTCAATTTTTTGGGTAAAAATAAATGAATACAAATTTAAACGAAAAATATGCTATCATCACGTCACAAGTTAATAATCCAAACAAATTAACTTTAGGATGTCACAAAAGCATTGAGTAACTACAATTTAGCCTCCCAAAGCATCACCATATAAACTCAACCTATCAACTATTAAGCATAGGAGATGAGATGGTATACTAAAAAAGATGCAATTATAACACAAATACCATTAATCAGTACTCGACTCTATATATTCTTGAGTCTATATATTCTTTGGACAACAAAAATAACATTAGCCTTATCTCACTATGTGGGGTCGGGTACATGGATCATATGACGTCAATGAACTCTATCAAATGTCATCTCCTCAGATAATTCATTTCTCAAAAAGTCATTCTTTATAACTTTTCTTAGTGTCCTTTTTGGTCTTTCTCTATACCTTTTGATCGGGCTCCAAGCCATTTGATCAACTCTCTTCACTGGCTCCTCTTGCCCTCTTCTTTGTACATGCTCAAACCACCTTAAACGATTTTTCACCATTTTCTCCTCAATAGGTGCTACCTCAACTTTCCTTCATATACAATCATTTCATATCTTATCCAATTTTGTATGATCACACATCCATCTCAACATTCTCATCTCTGCTACTCCCATCTTATACTCTTGTTATCCTTTCAAAGCCCAACATTCACTACCATATAGCATTACTAGCTTTATAGCTATTTTGTGAAATTTCCTTTAAGTTTAGTAGGTACCTTGCTCTCACAAATAACTCTTATTGCTTTCCTCCACCTTAAACACCCAATTTGTATCCTATGCATAACATCCCCATCAATTTCACTATTATTCTGTAAAATTGACCACAAATATCTGAACTTTGACACCTCAGGGATGATTTGCTCTCCAATTTTTACCTATAAAATCATTTCTAATTGGCCTCTTATTAAATTTGTAATGCATATATTTCGTCTTGCTTCTACTCAGACGGAAACCTTTTGATTCCAAAGTATGTCTCCATAATTCAAGTTTAGAGTTGACCTCTTCTCTTGAGTCCTCAATTAAAACTATATCATCTACGAAGAGCAAAACTTTGAAATTTCTTCCTATATATGTTCTGTAAGAATATCCAAAACTAAATCAAATAGGTATAGACTCAAAGAAGATATAAAAAAGGAGAGAATGCATATTTTAAAGAGAAAAATAAAATAAAATAAAAAAGAAGATGAAAAGAGAGAAGAGCTTATATATATATATGCTAAATTTCTATTTTCCCTCCATTTGTTTTGGCTTTTTGTTGGCACTATTCATGTCTTTGGAGGATACAACAAGCCAAAAGAAATGCATTTGGGGAAGATGAAGAAAATGAAGCATGAAAGGAAGAGCTTATATGCTAAACTTTACTTATTTTCCCTCTAATCTCATATGGCACTAGTTGAGAGAAAGAAATCTTTCAGGTTTTAAAGTGGTGGTAGAAAATTTTTCAGGTTTGTTTTATGTTTCTATCAAATTGAAGGAGAACTATTTTCCAAAATAACCTCATTCGTTCCTATACCTTTCATCATTGATAGTTTGCTTTTTGTATTATAAGTATTAAATAATAAAGAGAGATAGAAGAAGAGGGAAAGAGAGAAATTGAAATTGATCCCTAATTTGCATCCCACAACCTTCAAATTTGAGAAAGAACAAACCTATCAAGCAAAAAGCTTCAAGACTTGAGGACACTACGTTTGACTTCAGATGAGTTCCATCGTCGCCATAGTCAATAGAATGAAGGTTACCCTTGTCGCCACTATCCAACCACCTTTTCTGAAGATCAAAAGAGATTATTTGGTGAGAAGATTTAGCAAAATGGCAACGATGAAATTTAGGAGGTAGGCGAGAATACATGTGACGATGAAGATCGAAGGAAATTTGGTTAATAATCTAACGGCTATGATCTTCATTCGATCAATGACTTTGATGGCTTAAAACTAACATTAATAAAATTGTGTGATATGACATCATCTATGCCCTTCAATCAAACGCATGGTTTAGATCTCCTAACTTTAGAGGAAATACAAAAGCCAAACTTTAGAAGATTTGGCTGAATCTACATTTAGTCTGATGAGCACTGAATGCTTATCAAGATTTGGACCGTCTAGATCAAAACTAAACAGTCCATATTTAATTTTATTTTAATGTTATATTTTTAATATATTTTTATTTTATTACATGCAAAATGTAAAATAAAAATAATTTTATAACTACCACTTTTTATAAAAAAAAATTATGTTATCATTAAAAAAATCAAAATAAAAAACTTTAAATTTAGACCATCCAAATTAAAACTAGATGGTCCAGATCTTGTTTGGATGATAAGTATGGGGTGCTCAGCATATTGATGAGCACCCAATGCAAATTTGATCTGGTTCTTGGAAAGATTAAAATAGGGCAACGTGTCATCTTGATTAATATTTCCTCCTAGCTGTTGGATGAATCCAAGGGTTGGTATAACGCACTTCTTACACAAGTGAGGAAGTCGTATAGGCGAGGATCCAGTGGCATTTCTTCATACCTTTGTCTACATCCATTAGATTAATATGATGGCTGGAAATTATTGCTTTTTGAATAGCTCTCCCTCCCAGCCATTGGATGAATCTAGGGTGAATAATAACAAACTTTTGACCACATTTGCCAAAACCGAGTTTGTAGAATAAGTTTGTCAAAACTGAGTTTGGGTAGAAATAGGGGGTAGGTAGCTTTTATGTTAACTAAGTTTTAAGCTTGTAACCTAATTTGCATTTTAATGGTTCTGTTTGGAAACTATGGACAAAACTAGATTTAGGCTTGAAACTTAGTTCTAAATGTGAGCATCATATGGGAAGGGATCTGATTCCATCTTTACATGCATGGCTCAAACTCAAATAGACAAATGTACATGCACCCAAAGGGCAACATTTTGTCTCAAGTAGGAAGATGTTGAAAGTTGAGCAGAAAAGAGAAAGAAGATCATAGAAGAATTTTGTAGAAGCTCAGTGTATTCTATTCACTCAAAGCAAAAGAATAGTGACACGTCATACTTATAATACACAAGATACAATGGGTTAAAGACACATGTCCTCACAATAAAAAATTCACAAGAATAATATACAACTTATCACAACAAAATAACAAACACGTGAAAATAAGAATAAACGAAAAATAATCAACAATCAATACTGAAATACTTATTATATTCTAACATTCCTCCTCAAGTGAGAATCTTTGACATCATGATCTTTGGTTCCACTATAAATAAGCCAGTATGGGTCATTCACTATGTTAGCAGTTGTAAAGTATACATATGAAGAAGGATGACTAAGGGGTCCATTTAAGAAAAGGTAACTAAGAGGTCCAGAGGTGTGGCTCATCTGATCATTTGAATGAAGTCTCACATTCCTATCATATCGAAAATAGTTGTCTAAAGCAATGTGTCTTGATTTTCTGCACACTTGGTAGACATGCCTATTATTTCTATAATTCCTTCCTCTACCTCTGTTGCCTCTGCTAGTGTTGCCACCAAAATCTTTGTGACCACCATTAGAAAAATGAGTATCACTCCTAGCTAAGTTAGCCGTAGGATTACCAATACTCAAATTGTTCAAACTAGTCATAGCAAGATATTGTTCCAATTGACATTCAAATGTGAGCAGTACTTTTGCCTGCATCTTAGGCCATGTCAAATTAGGACATGCTGCAAGAGTACAAACAATAGCATTATAATCTAAATCTAGACCAGAGAGGGTAATCATGATCAGCTCATCTTTATGTATTGTATTGCTTGGAACACTCAAATTGTCAGCTAATTGTTTAATCTTAATAAGATAATCCTCCATTCGCATAGATCCTTTTTGGATTCTTTGCAATTCACAATGACACAGCATGACCCATGAATGATTTTGAGCTCTAGCAAACTTTCTAGCTGCCTTCTAGAGGTTGTGTGATGTTTCGCAGTGGATCAACTAACTTCCAATTTCTAGGTTCATGCTTGCAAGAAGCCAACCATAGATTGATTGATTAATCGATACCCATTCTATGTACTATGGTTTGATGTGTTCACCATCCTTAGTAAGCCATTAAGTGGGCTAATCAGTAGCTCTAATCAGATAGCCATTGAGCTTGCTTCCTTTGAATAGTGACAAATTCATCAAATCCCATAGCAGGAAATTGTTCCTATCCAACTTAATAGGACAAGTATGAGAAATGATGCTTGAATTAGGGTTCTGAGATGAATTGATTAGTCTAGAAAGGCTTAGGGTGGAAGACCTAGAAGAAGTATTGGGCATCGAAGAAGACTGAAAAGCCATGGTATAAGCCTAGAGGCTCTAGTACCAAGTTGAGTAAAAAAGAGAAAGAAGATTAGAGAAGAATTTTGTATAAGCTTGGTGTATTCTGTTCACTCTGACCAAAAGAATAGTGATACCTTATACTTATAATGTAAAAGGTATGACATGGTGAAGACACATGTTCTCACAATAACAAATTCACAAGAATAATATACAGCTTATCACAACAAAAATAACACATTGAAATAAGAATAAATGAAAAATAATCAACAATCAATACTGAAATACTTATTATATTATGAAACTAAAGAGTTCAATAATTCAATAATTAAAAAACCATCGAAGATAATTTCATGGCTTTTTCAAATTATAGGATAGCATTACTTCCGCCACTTCTTTTGGGAAATCAATATCTTCATGCCGACATCTTACTCCAACTCTTAACCTTTGCAATCAATAAACACTAAAGAATTAAAGGATGAGAATCCTTAGTGAGTTGAGAAAGGAGATTTACAATAGACCTAACATGTTCATGTGTTGCATTGCAACAATTAACCTTAAGCTTCTTATCCTATTGGTTTGACAGATTAACAAATCTTGTGAATATTTATTTGTTTTATCTAAACTTACAATAGAATCAGATCCATCATTTTTATATAGAGAATCGATCTCCTATTTGAGTATTAACTCATTCTTGGAAAGCTTCTTTTATGCTTTGCTTGGCATGGGTGAAAAGAGGGGGAGAAAACTAGGGAGGAAAACTGGGGGAGAAAACTATATTTTCTCTTGCTTGGCTAAAGAGAGAAAAGTGAAAGGGGGAGAAAAATGAGGAAAAAATAATGTATAAATCCCACATGATCCCCCCCCCAACTTCCCCCCCTACATGGAGAGATTTTGGAGAGAAAACTCTCCTTCCAAAATTACCCACTAATTTTTTTTTTCACTTTCCTGTTATCATTTCGTGCTTCTTCTTCATCTGGCTTCGCTTCTTCTCGTTCCTCCCATTTTCCTCTCACTTTCTTTTAAAACTCGAAAAACAAATTATATTATTTAATTTGTTATAAATTATATTCTAAAAATAATCAATTGGACAAATGGACTTTTTATTACTAAATTTCCAAAAAAATTAATTTAAATTAGTTAAAGTATGTCAAACATATATTTTTTTAATATATATATATATATAAAAGTTACATGTAAATTGATTTATAGTATATTGTTATAATTTGTATATAATCCTTCACCCAACCAAATTGGAAAATTCTTTGTCAATGTTCAACCTCTCCTCCACATTAGCATTTGTGTTATTCACTTATTATCATTTTCGTGACACGAATTTTCCTCTAAAGATCATAAATTATTCCTCCATTTTTTTTAATTTATTGTCATCATAGAACAATAAATTGACACTCTCAATATCATACATTCCCCTAAAAGAAATAAAACTCATGATAAATATAGTGAAGAGCTAAGTTTTTTTGTTTTTTCAATTAATAACGAGAGGACAAAGTCTCAAAATAAAGTTATATGATAAAACAAATTTTGCTTCCCTTGTCTTTGTTATGTTGTATTGCTTTTTAATATAATGTTATATTGTTTCTTAGAGAAAAATACCTATGTTGTTTTTAGATCTAAATATTGATATGTTATATATTTTTAATTTTTGTATTATTTTAAAATTTTTGAAATCAATGTATAAAAAATGATTTTAAAAATTTAATAAAATTAAGATTGGATAAAATAATTTTAAATTAAGATTAAAATTAAAATTATATTTGAATTTCATTTATTAATATGATATGAAAATTATGTAAATAATATTGTAGAATAACAAATTTTATTATATTAAATATATTCCTAAAAATAATAAGGGTATTATTGTCAATGTAAAATTAATTACTTTTCTTTCCTCCCTATTTTCTTCTGTTCAACCAAGCATATGGAGAGAAAATCACTCCCCCTCACTTTTCTCTTTTCTCCATTTTCTCTCTCCACATTTTCTCTCCTCCCTGTTTTCTTTTCTTAGCCAAGTGGAGGGTTAGAGACTCTCAAATTAAGATGAAGAAGAAGAAATGAAGAGGATGAAGAACTTGATGAAAGGGGCAATGTTGGGATTCAATTTATAGCTGGATGAAAGAGAAGGACAATGTGAGTTATTGTGGCTTGGCTCAAGTGAAACCTAGTTATGATGCTGCATTTTGAGTTCTAGATGTAGAGTCATTAGGGATTTTGGGTTATTTTGTTTTAACACTAGATAGCTTGTCTAACTTGCACAATGAAAAAAACATAAAATTTTCACATTTTTTTTTACTGCCACTAGAATTTTCATATTGGAAACTTCTAAATAGATATAATGGAAGTAATATATTTCTAAATTGATATTCTAAAAGTTGGAAATATATGTAAATTAGTTAGAAATCTATATGCATAAGTTATTCATGCATACCACTTTAAAGATATATTGTTTTCATGACACCTATTTGAAATTTTCCCTTTTATATTCTTCCAAACCAACTTCCACAAATGGAACTTACAATCATCAATATATATATTTTGTAAGTATCAAAGGTATTCCTTAACTGGCAACTGATGACTAATCCCTTTAAGACAGAGATTACCAAAATAGATTTTTCCTTTTCTTTCAAAATATTTTCTATATACACATCTAGAAATTAAACACAGGACAACATATGTAAGGATGCAACTATTTGCCAACTATCATCAATATATTTAATAAAACTAGAAAATATCTTATGTATTGCACATGACTAATAAGAAGCTTAAAAAATTGCATTACAATTTAAATAATAATAGTGGGATTAATAAGCATTTGAAATTTGAATTTAAATTTTGAAACAAACAAAAAAAGCAAAACAACATGATAGAACTAATGCATAAAGCCCAATAAATAAGTGAAATAAATCTTATCATAAAGTAACCAGTTTTCACATAAACCCTAATAATGGCCTAGTGACATTAGTATTCCTAGAGTGGAAAGAGGTTGTGGAATCAAGTTCCACTACTCCCAAGATGTCATCTTATGTGTGAGTGTGTATTGTAGTTGTCCCAAGTCAAAAAAAAAAAGTTGAGATATTTAAATTTAAATCCATTAAAATCATTGCACAAGGCCAAAAAATAAGCTAAACCATCACTGTTCCAATGTAACATCCCTAAGATTTTATATTATATATTGATTCATGCTAATTCATATTATTTATAGATAATGAATTGTTCAATTTTCCAGGCAAAAAATAATTCAGTTTATTTTTTATAATATTTATTAAAAAATTGTCTACTTTGTATTATTATGTTTCCTTTTTTCTTATTCCTCTTTTGTCATTATTTGAATATTTAGACTCTTCTTATTATGCATTATATTTTATCAACTTAAATTCACCTTTTTTTACGTATTTTAACCTTTAACATTGAAAAAGTAATTTTATTTTTCTTAAAAACCAAAAAAGTGTTCTATATTTTTTAGAATTTTAGTAAAAAAAATTAACGTCAAATCAATCATTCTTAATACTGAAAAAACAAAAGTTTTATCTTATTAAAATAAAAAAACCAAAAGTATTTTGACTAATTGAGACAGGATAATCTCGCTGTGTTTGGTTTTTTTTATTTGTCTCATGTCCTCATCTAATATAAATATATAAGTGATCAATTAAAAGGTTCAAATTTAAAGTTGAACAAAAAAAATTGTAAAATTGAAAATGTACAATATAGAGAAAATCACATGAAAATTTTAAAATATAAAAATAATTATTATAAAATCCCAAAATTCTAAAAAACTACACTCAAATCCCATTTATGTAGAATCGTGGAAAATGAGTATAAAAGACTTCATTGTCGAATATAAAATCGTAAAACATGAGTATGAAATATTAGAATACGATTTTATACTCAATAATAAAATTTTTGCACTCATTTTCCAAAATTTTACATTGACTTGACATCAATAAGATTTGGGTATTATTTTTTAGGATTTTGGAACTTTATAATATTTATTTTCTTGTTTTGGAATTTTTCTGTAATTTTCCCTATAATATATTCCCGTATATGAGACCTTTTCCATTAGGGTCTTGCGAACAAAGCAAATTATATGCTTACATAAATTTGGGACAACAACAATCTAAAAGATATTTATGAATTAAATTTTTTTAAGAAAAATCTACATTATAATCGTTTATATGAGAACTTTTCCATTAAGATCTAGAACTAAAATTTTGATGGACAAAAAGAAATAAAAAAAAACTCATATATTACAATTTCTTTCTCTTTGTGAATCCCAATTTCCACGATCCACATAGAAGCACCATAGTATGTCCCCACCTTCCTTTCTCGCTTTTGCTTTACACTACACAGTTGAGTTTTGGCCCTTACACCACCTCCAATGGTCCTACCCCTCCCTTCTGATCCACTTCCTTCACATGTACATGTGATCTCCTCTCTTCCCTCATCACACCATAGCTGGCAAATCCTCTAACCATGTAATTCGTTACTAGCCACAACCACAATCCCACCTACCTCTTTCATTGGAAATTCTCTTCCAAACCAGAATGCATTATTTCATTATGTTTCTTATTTCTCCCCCTTCATTTTTCCTCAACGCTTTGAAGAGCCCAATTTGGGTTAAAGCTCCTCCTTAGCATAAATCTCTAATGAGAATTTTCTTAGCATCTAGGTAGTAGTGGTGCCTGAGCTTAAGCTTGGTGCCTGAGCTTAAGCTCAGTGCTAGTATCATTGCTTTTGTTGAGAATTTTGCAGATGGAGTTGTGGAACACTGAGGTGTTGCTATTGCTGCTTGCAATTGAACATGTGCTACTATGTTCTCCATTAGTGGCACAAAAGTTGATATGGGTCTTGCCAAAATGTTGATCAGAGGTGTAGCATTCACAAGGATGGAGAAAAATTGTGGCTAGATCGTTGAAGTTTCGGCTATGAAACCTATCGGTGGGACTAGGAAAAAATGTCCCTACCAGAATGATGATGTTTGATGTTATCACCCACATGGGGACCAATCCCTATGCTAATAGTATTGTTGCTTCCTGAGGATTAACTATTGTGGTTCTTGGCCTTGTCATCGTTGCCGCCATTCTTGTGATGGGGGCCAGTATTGAAGATTGATTCAAAATTCTATTTTTTTATTCTTTTATTTTACTTAGATTTTACACGTTGCTATTTTTTCTCAAATATGTTCCTATAATCTCTCACTTGTGGTTGAGGGAAAATAGGTAGTTTGTTTATTTCCTAGCTTTTAGCCGTTGCTGCTGTAAGGCCTGTTTAAAGGCATGCGAACTAGTTCAATAAGATATAGAAGCAGAATAAAAACTCTTGCAGCACATTAATTTTGCTCTACTTCATACTGTTGCTCCATGTTTTATTTCTCCTTTATTTCTAGCATTTTGGTATCAGAGCCCAGTCAAAGGGGCTAGTTTTTTCTCTTTTGCAGATCACCATGGCTACCAACAACAACATTGTTAGTGTCACCCAACCATAGATTCCGATTTTCAAAGGAGAAAACTATCTTTTCTGGAGCATCAAGATGAAGACATTGTTCAAATCACAAGATCTTCGGGAGCTAATCGAAAGTGGATATGCAGTCACTGATGATGAGGATAAGCTACAAGAGAATAGAAAGAAGGACTCCAAGGTACTATTTTTCATATAGCAGGGAGTAGATGAGAGCATTTTCTCTAGAATTGTAGCAGCAAATACAGCAAAAGAAGCTTGGCATTTATTGAAGATAGAGTATCAAGGTGATTCAAAGGTACTGCCTATCAAATTAAAACTCTTAGACATGAATTTGAAAATTTACATATGAAAAATGGGGAGTCAGTGCAAGATTTTCTATATAGAGTCTCAAATATTGTTAATCAAATAAGAACACTTAGTGAGCAGTGTACTAATCAAACAGTTGTGGCTAGAGTATGAAGAAGTTTGATCTCCAAATCTAATCATGTAGTGGCTACAATTGAGGAATCTAAGGATTTAACTGTTTTGTCATTTAATGAACTAATGGGTTCCTTACAAGCACATGAAGCAAGAATGAATAGATCAGCAGAACAAAGTGAAGAAAAAGTCTTTAAAGTAAAAGGAGAAGCATCATTTCAAACTGAAATGTTACCAGCATATAGGGGTCGTGGTAGAAGAGGATATCAGGGATGAGGTAGTTGTGGACGAGGACAAAGGCAGTCCATCCAATGTTATAATTGCAAATGCTTTGGCCATGTTGCAGCAAACTATTGGGAAAACAAGAAATAGCCTAATTATGCAGAAAATGAAACAAAAAAAAAAAGAGTTGAAACTGTTTATGGTGAAAACTGATGACATGCATGTTTCTAGTAACATTTGGTTCATGGATAAGGGTTGTTCTAGACATATGATAGGAGAACAATCACTATTCAAGGATCTTGATAAGTTATACAAAGCTTTAGTTAAACTTGGAGATGACAAGAAGGTGCAAGTGGAAGGCAAAGGAACCATGGAAATCAAAGGCAATCTTGGTAATGAAAAACTTATTTCTAATGTTTACCTTGCCCCTAGTATATCACAAAATCTCTTGAGTGTAGGACAAATGCTTGATGTTGGTTTTTCTGTTCCATGTGATGATGCTAAATGTGTGACTAGACATAAAAAATCAGGTCAAATAGTAGCTAAGTTGGGTATGACACAAAATAAATTGTTTCCACTTGATGTGTCTAGAAATCTAAATTATGCTCTTATTGTAAAATCAATTAATGAATCAAGATTGTGGCAATTAAGATATGGAAACTTGAATGAGAAGGGATTAAAATTGCTTTCTCAAAAAGCAATGGTGCATGGCTTGCCTAAGATTGAATCCTTGGGTTTATGTGAAGGTTGCATTTATGGAAAACAAAGTAGAAGATCTTTTCTTGTGGGAAAGTCTTGGAGGTCATCTTGTTGCTTAGAACTTGCACATGCTAACTTGTGTGGCCTTATGAAAACTAATTCTCTTAGTGGTAGTCAATATTTCTTGATGTTCACTGATGATGTCAGTCATATGAAGTAGGTTTATTTCCTGCAAGCTAAATTTGAAACATTTGAGGTGTTTAAGAAGTTTAAATCTCTCTTTGAAAAGCAAAGTGAGAATCAAATAAAGGTCTTATGGACTAATAGAGGTAGTGAATTTTCGTTACATGATCTTAATTCATTTTGTGAAGAGCAGGGTATACATAGGGAGCTAATAGCACCATACACACCAAAACAGAATGGCATAGCAGAACACAAGAACCATACAGTAATAGAGATGGCAAGGAGCATGCTACAAGCCAAAAATCTACCAAATAAGTTTTGGGGAGAAGCTGTTGCTACAGCAGTATACTTGCCGAATTTGTCACCAACGAAAGCTATAATTGATCAAACTCTAGATGAGGCTTGGTCAGGAAGGAAACCTATGGTAAGCCATTTAAGGATTTTCGGCTGCATTACCTATACCTTAATTGATTCACAAAACCGTAGCAAACTTGATGAAAAATCTATCAACTGTATTTCTATTGGCTACTACTCTAACTCCAAAGCATACAAGTTGTACAATCATGCTAATGGTAAAGTAATCATTAGTAGGAATGGTAAAGTAATCTAGCTAAATTTGTCACCAACGAAAGCTGTAATGGATCAAACTCCATATGAGGCTTGGTCAGGAAGGAAACCTTCAGTAAGCCATTTAAGGATTTTCGACTGCATTGCCTATACCTTAATTGATTCACAAAACCATAGCAAACTTGATGAAAAATCTATCAAATGTATTTTTGTTGGCTACTGCTCTAACTCCAAAGCATACAAGTTGTACAATCCTGCTAATGGTAACATAATCATTAGTAGGAATGTAGTTTTTAATGAAGAAGCAGATTGGATTTGGCAAGAAAATGAAGAAGTTCAACTTGAGATTCCAATAGAAGATGAGGCACCAACAATTAAAGCTCAATAGCAATAGCTTCCTCCAGACTCTCTCGCTTCACGTTCCTTAACATCATCTGATGAGACACCTCTAAGAAAATTCATATCATTGAGAGAAATTTATGCAACCACACAAGCTATGTTTGTTGTTGATCCAACTACATTTGAAGAAACAGCTCAGAAATAAGAGTAGAGATGTGCAATGAAAGAAGAACTTGCAACAATTCAAAGAAACAAAACATGGGAATTAGTAGACCTTCTTGAAGGTAAAAAAGTTATAGGAGTAAAATGGGTTTTTAAGACAAAATTCCATGCAAATGCATTGTTGAGAAGCATAAAGCTCGGCTCGTGGCAAAAGGGTACTCACAACTACAAGGAGTGGACTATGAAGACACATTCTCTCCTGTTGCTCGTTTCAAAATAGTAAGAACTATCATAGCTTTAGTTGCTCAACTAAATTGGCAGATTTATCATTTGATGTAAAATCAACGTTTCTAAATGGAGAGTTGGAAGAAGAAGTTTATGTTGCACAACCAAAAGAATTTGTTATCTTTGAAAAAGAAGAACAAATGTACAAGCTGAAAAAGGCACTCGATGGCTTAAAACAAGCTCCACAAGCATAGTATGGCAGAATTGACTTATATTTTCTACAAAATGGTTTTGAGAGAAGTAAGAATGAACCTACATTATACATAAAAAGACAAGGTATAGATCTTCTTCTTGTTTGTCTTTATGTCAATGATATGATATACATAGGGACTTCTACTTCTCTTATATATGAGTTTTAGATTTGCATGAAGAAAGAGTTTGAAATGACAGACTTAGGTTTGCTACACTACTTTCTTGGCATAGAGGTAGGTTTGTTACGCTACTTTCTTGGCATAGAGGTGAATCAAGTTGAAGATGGAGTGATTATCTCTCAAAGAAAGTATGCTGCTGGTTTACTCGAAAGATTTAATATGCTTAACTTTAATATTATAGTTACACGAAGCTGCACGTTGATGATGGCACTGAACTAGCAAATGAAAAACAATTCAAAAGTCTTGTTGGATTGATTTATTTAACACATACTAGACTAGATATCTCTTTCTTAGTTGGAGTAATTTCAAGGTTTATGCATGCTCCTACAAAACATCATCTTGGTGCTGCAAAAAGAGTACTACACTATTTGGTTGAAACCATTGGTTATGGAATTTGGTATGGCAGAATAGCTAATTTTAAGCTAGTTGGGTTCACTAATAGTGATTGGGTAGGGTGTGTAGAGGATAGAAGAGGCACTTCAGGTTTTATCTTCAAACTTGGGACAAGAGCAATATCCTAGAGTTCAAAGAAGCAAACTAGTATAGCCTTGTCATCCTCAAAAGTAGAATATATTGCTACAACTTCAGCAGCTTGTCAAGGAATTTGGCTAAGAAGATTACTAGCTAAACTTGGTCAAGAATAGAAAGAGGCAACAAAAATTTAGTGTGATAATAAATCAGCAATTGCAATGACAATTAACCCAGTTTATAATGGAAGAATAAAGCATATTGACATCCGAGCACATTTTATTAGAGATCTTATTTCAAATGGAGTAATTTCCTTAAAGTATTGCAGTACAGGTGTACAAATTGCTGACATACTCACAAAGTTGCTTCCTAAAGATCAGCATGAGGTTCTTAGAGCTAAGCTTGGAGTCTGCAATTTTGAATCAAGGGAGGGTGTTGAAGACTGATTTAAAATTCTGCTCACTTGTGGTTGAGGGAAAATAGGTAGTTTGTTTGTTTCCTAACTTTTAGTTGTTACTACTGTAAGGCCTATTTAAAGGCATGCAAACTGGTTCAACAAGATATAGAAGCATAATAAAAACTCTTCAGCATATTAATTTTGCTTTGCTTCGTACTGTTGCTGCATGTTTTATTTCTCCTTCATTTCTAGTAGCCAAGCCAATGGGAATTGAAACGCCATCATTTAGCTCTGCGTACGAACTGCTCGTCAGTCGCTTTTGTTTCTTCCTTTTGGGTGGGTCTTCGAGTTTGGGTTTGTTGTTGGTGGATGAGGTGGTTGGGATTTTAAGGGTTCCATTAAAGGACACCGCGATGGCCGGGACAATGCCGATGCTGATGGCAATGATGATCGTGGGCTCTACATGTTTGAGAAGCCACTGGACTTGTGACCTAATTCGCAGGTCAATTGGAAGATCCAAGCAGCACAAGTAGCGAGCATTCAAATCCTCCGGCCTTGGCCCTATACCTCGATGGGACGGTCCTTCATGGAAGGCTTCTTCTACAGCACGTGCACCGCCACCAACATAACCTGAATGACTGGCAATGAGCCCTCCTCAAAATCCAGCTCTTCTTTGGGTCCCTTCATTGGAGTCGTTGCAAGTTCTACTCCTCCGTCGGCGCGGCAACCACTGTGAAGTTTGAGATCAACAGTTGGTGGATCTTGGTATTCAACAGCGTGTTTCAGAGGAGCAACCATGTCCAAAAGAATATAAAACCCAGAAGAGAATGTAAGGACAGAAGCAGAAAACAAGGCAGAGGAATTTACAATGGGAATTTATGGAGAAAGAGGAGGAAGTAGGAAGGAAGAAAGACAGAAAGGCAGGAATAGCTTTAAAAGAAGCCAATGTGTGTGACATATTTAAATAGAAAGAATCTCCTAGAAATTCATCAGGCTCATTTTTTATTAAATAAATAAAATAAATTTATTCATTAAAAAAATAATGTAGAGTATTAAAATAGAAAAATTTTTCTCAATGTTTAAAAAATCAGATTAGATTAACCAGTTTGACTGGAAATTAATGTTAGATTCAGTTCAGACAAAGATGGCAAACAATTATTCTCAGAATTAGTCAAACCAGTTGCAATTTTTTTTAGATAAAGTAACATTATTTTTAGAATTAAGTAGTATTATTTTTTATACCAATTTTTTCTTTCTATATTATAATATTGTATAAGTATTATTATGATACATAATTATTAATAATGATAAATTTACTTAACAAATAATATTAAAATAGAATGTTAATTGACTATTTTGAATTTAAAATATAATTATAGCTATAGATGAATATTAACTTATTTAAATTTTAATATTTGGTTATAAAACTTATTAATAATATTTTTAATTTTTTATATAATATATAAAATTAAAAAAATTAAATTTATTATCACTGATTTAATTTTAGTTGAATCCTGATTGAACAATTAAATCTTAAATCAATTCTTTGAACCTTGATTTTTCTTATAGAATTTTTATTTTGATAAAAAGGATAATTCAAAAGAAACTGTACTCTTTTTTTTTATAAAAATATTAGTCTAATACATAGTAAATAATATAATTCAATATTAATATTATATAGTAATAAATAATAAATAATTTTGATGTTAAAAATAGGGAAAAAGACAATTCAGGACCCCCATATGAAAATATTCCCTTCCAAGGACCCGGTTTAAAAATTCAGTACTCCTACAAACTGAATTCCCAACTCGAGTCAACTGAATTTCTGACTAGTACTATTCATTTATCAATATTTTGCTAAAAAGGTCCTAAAATGTCTTTTTTCCTTAAAAATATATGATTATATGATCATACTAAGAATGTTTTGGTTATATATCTTGAAAAATAATCACAATTTATAATTTATAAATAATAAAATGTTGTGTTATACTCCCTCCATTCCTTAATATAAGGGACAATTGTGGGAGTTTCCGTATTTCAAAATATAAGGGACACATGGGGTTTGTCTGGTGTATTTAATGACTTTTTCCTAAAATACCCTTAATTAAGAAAGTATGTTTTCAATATAATTCATTTGTATTAATTGTATGATAGAAGAATTATTAACATTAAATGAGGATATTTTTGAAAACTACTTTATATTCTAGATAAATTTATTATTTTTTTTTATCTATGTGATTTTATCTTTTGTTTTTTATATTAAGGAACAGAGGGAGTATAAGTTTAATTTATTGAAAAGAATATAAATCAATATTATACTGAGGAACGTTTTCCTAGGAAAGAAAGTAGTATTTTTATTTTATGGGAGACGGGACCCCGGTTGATGGTGATTGTAGTATAGAATAGTTTAGTGAGAAGGAAATAGACGTGGCAGTTGAGCGAGTCATAAGAGGGTGAACACGTGATTGGTGGGCCTTCTATGATCCGATCTCATTGGATTGTGTTGCACAGTTTGGAATTTTGCGTCACTTTTAAGTCAGCGGTACAATTAACACTTGGAAGCTCTTTTGCTTGCAGACATCTTTTATTACTACTCACTAATAGCATTATGGAGGAGTTCATCCATGGTAGACGATGTTAAACATCTTGTTCTATGGAGGACTTCATTTATAGTAAATGATGTTAAACATTTTGCTTTTGGATTATCACTGTACTTTCTCTTATATTCTTAGATTTGTTTATTGTGAAAACCGTATTTTGTTTGAGTTTTTCTTTAAAAATATAATAAATATGAAAAGAAAAATTTTTTTATAAGATAAAATAATAAAAAATAATAATATTTCTCAAAGATTGCTATATCTTGAAGAGTTATGATTTTTTTCTTTTTAAGATTTTCATAAAATTATAAAAGTAATAAAAAAAGAAAAAAAATGAAGGATTGAGATTTGACATCAGAGTAATAATAAAAAAAAAGAAAGTAAATCAATCAATCTTAACCTTAATGTGAATATTAAAGAAAAATAATAAGAGAGATTTTATGATTTTGGAGCATTAATTGAATAATTTCCTTTTGACATTATAAATAGAGGCAAGGTGAGAAAACATCAACAAGAATCAAAGAAAGAAGGAGAGACTAAGAGAAAGGGAGTGGGTACCAGATTGATTGAGGGAAGAAGAAAAAGAACGAAAGGAAGAGAGAGTTGGAGAAAGTGTTGATTTTTGTGAGAATGTTTAAGACCAAGGAATTCAGTTGAAATATCTATCTTTTAAAGTTGTGATACAAGACACATATAGCTTTAGAGGAGGTAACTTTCATGTGCTTTATAATGTTAATAGTTAAGTGATTGATTGCATTATTCTTATTCACTCATACGATTATGATAATGTGATATTTTCTCATTAGATATATAAATTATATTTTTACTTGGTGAGGTTTTTGGAACCTCAATGGATATCTAGATTAATAAATTTACCACGTGTTGCAATGTACCTCCCTTGGTATACTAATCAAATTATGCATTTTTTTATGAAAAATATTTTTAAAATCAAAATAATAAAGATTTTCTCAAATTTGATAAAGTTTTGAATAAAAATATTTCTTTAAATATAATTTTATAATATATTTTTAAGTTATTTTATGTGAGGTTTTTAGAAACTTCCATAGGTATATAAACAGTTAGGGAACACATGGGATTTTGGGAATTTCCGTGGATTTATTAATAAGTAATAAATAAATAGCTAAATAATTTATATATATATATATAATATATATAATTCAATTTTTGAAAATAAAAAATATATATAATTTTTCTTAAAACACACAAACCCACTGAGATGAGTTTTTATATTCGAACTATGTGGGTTTTGATCCCTATATTAAATAGTAATCAATCATTTAAAAAATAATAACAATTTCTTTATGTATTTAAAGAAAAAAGAAATTTTAACCTAAAAATTGTCCAATGTTTAACTTGTTTACAATTCACCAAGTAAAGAAAAATAATAAGAGAAATAAATAAGATCTAACTACTTATTATTTTGCACAAGGTAAAACAACACTGCGCCTTCAAAGTAGAAGCAATCTAACCATGCACCCCTCGTGCTTTCCTACAACACACATTTTCGAAATCACCAAATGGGTTTGACTAATGAGAATGAATCTACTGTCTTAAATGAACGAATAATTGCTATGTAGACTCAAATGGTAGAAATGAGTGAAATGATGAAATTTTTTACCACTGCTTAGAAAGGAAAAAGTAGTGATGAAACTCCTCAAATAGAAAAGATAAGTTCATCAAAGGATACAAAAAATGAAGCTCAATCAATTTCAAAAGTAGATTCAACGTAGAATAAGATGAAAGATCCCCAAGATCAGGGAGCTTTTGAAACAAAATTCCCTAGTGAAGACCATACATACGCCTTCCAAATTCCTTCAATAGCAACTAAAAATGACGAATGGAGGGAAGAATTAGGAGAGATGAAGGACCAACTGAAGGCTCTACAGGGAATAGATTCATGGCGACCATTGGACTTGAAGGAACTTTGCTTGATTCCCTCAGTCACCATTAAGGGTGTTCACAGGTGTGGTTTGGTTCGATTTTGAACAAAAACCAAACCCAACCAAACCAATTGGTTTACCTTTTATCAGAACATTGTCAGTTTGAATTTTAATCGGTTTGGTTCGGTTTGTAAGTCAATTTGGTTCAGGCTAATTTGACTTTTTTTTTAAAAAAAAAGTATCATTGTTAAAAAATTCAATTAAATAGATTACATATAGATACTTTATGAACATAAATTATATATAAATAATTTACTAACCAATATACTTTATGAAGATTTACATTCTTTCTACCTAATCAATAAATATTTTTAAATTATAATCTTGTTCATTGCTTCAAGATTTGCTAACTCTTTTTTGATTAATATTGATAAAAGGCCAATCCTAAAAATGCATAATAAGAAAGCTACGTATAGTTGATTTTTTTTTTCGGAATGGGAGGCACTTTATTAAAGCATTTGCATATGGTTGATGTTAAGGAACAAGAAGTGCATTTTCTTAAGACATGGTCAGCATCTTCAATGTCTCTTAAATCATAGGTTTGTTTCTTTTACTTTTAAAGTCATTTGAGTCTCTTTAATAAATATATTTCTTGTGTTAAGAGTTACATTATCAAAATGAGTATAAATTTTAATGATTCACTCATTGCATCAGTTGCAACAACTTGCAATATATCTCTAGTTTTTTTTTTCAAACACTTCATTTAGATCTAAATCAAAACTCAACACAGTCATATAATAGTCAATGAGTTCACTTGCTCAAAATATATCCAAAATAATAATATCATTATCATTTGTCATCACATATGCACAAAATATCATCTATCATTACATATATCAAAATATACATATTGGAACTTAACCAAAAAATTGAAGTTCCAGCAAGTGAAATTGTCCACAAAATAGATCAGCTACCTTTAATAATATCCACTACAACATTTTTGGCTTATAGCAACAGTTAATTTTACAACAGATATAAAAGTGTTGCCTAATATATAAATAGGCAATAGTTTTCCACATGTAACCACTAATCCATACTTTATAGCACAAATTTTAAGCAGTGCTTGAAAACTGTAACCTAAAGTAGATTAGGCAACAGTTTTCTACATGTTGCTTTGCGTTTTTGTAATAGCTAACAAAAGTTGACTGTTGCCTAAAAAATATACCTTTAGTCAACAGTTGTAAATTGTTGCCTATATGCATAAGCAACAATTTTCTTATGTTATCTTATAATTTTAAATAGGTAACAAGTTATATAACTGTTGTCTATAACATTCATGTTTACGCAACACTATTCACCTATTCCCATTGGCTATTTTCTAGTTTTTAATATGAGGAAGAAAATTTTTTTATATTAATAGAAAAATCCCTAAAAACTATATATAGTTTTTATTACTCAAATGTCTATTTTTTCTTATATTAAAACCTTTTTCACTCTTTTTTTTGTTTGGGTTTATAAAAATATGCTGGTTTATAAAAAGGAAAAATATATTTTTTAAAAAAATTATTTATGTTTTTTAAAAAACTATAGTTTTTAGATAATTTTTTATACTTAATTACAAGAAAATATATGAAAGCCCGGGAAGGTGAAAAAGGTCCACGAATTTAACCCGCTAATTTACTCTAACATTCTATCAGAATGGACCCTAACCTGTAAAATTGCCGAGCTTCTCCTAATCGAGCTTTTGTTAGCTATCTCACAAATTTCACAAATTTGCTGAGCTTCAACAAACAAAAGCACTTCTAGACTTAAAAAAAGCGTCGAGCTTAACCTTCTCTCAGCTCTCAAAATCTTGCGTTATTCAGAAACTCGATCACATCGTGTTCGAACTCATGTTGTAGCTCTGTTACAAACATATCTGGTATGACTTTATTTCAAACTTCATTTGCTACATAACTCTATTGTTCGTCCAGTATTTCAAGCTTCGTTTGCTATTCTTCATGTTTGAATCCCTAAGATTTTTTGCTGTTGATTGCTCCTCCAATCAATTACTCAGTGTTTGAAGCTCTCTCGGAATCCCTAATATGATCTCTCATGGTGGTTCATCTCGATGGGTTTGTCAATCCATGCATTCTTTTGCTTGATTCATGTAAAAGGAGTGATTTGACAAGGCACATAGTTAATACTTTGACTAATTTATATTGTTGAGACTTGAGATGGGATTCTATTTGTTGTCGTGTGGACTTTTGTTCATATTGTGGGTCTCTTTTCTATTTTATATGTTTTAGATACTGATATGATATTGGGGTTCATGTGCTGTCCATGGGAAAAATTATTAGATTTTCTTGTCTTTTTGTACTAGAGCATTGGTGTAGACTTTATAGTTGAAATGGTCCCCAACACTATTTTATTTAATGAAAAAAAATATCATATAACAACAAAAAGTTATAGTAGGAAGAAGGATAATAAAACCTGCCAATCATGTTTGAGTACCCAAAAGCAAAAAGGGAGGGGCACTTTATTTCACATGTTATCTTGTACTTGAGTGGGAATATTGCCTTGACTATATATCATTGACTACTCGTGACTTCTATTGCTGAGTTGTTGCTAAACTAAAGTATTGATATAAAACTGATTCCTTTTTTGCAATTGCTTTTATAGTGTTATATATGCATAAAACACTGAGTTTGTTGGTTACTGAGTATTTAGATTTCCTTTGAAAATTGATATTGGAACATGTACTTTGGGTCCATCATTAGACCACTCATGCTCTCTTTTATTTCTCTTTTATTTTATTACTATATTTCTTTGTTTGAAAGAGTGAATCACTGCATTGGATTGATTTTTGCTCAAAGTCCTATCAGGAAACTTTGTTTATCATTCAAGAGGAAATTTCTTAAAGTTGGAGTTACAAGTTTCATTTTAATTGTATTTGGTCAATGAATGACTTACTGTATGAATTTGTTGTATGGTTATGTGCTAGTTTGGGTTGTTATTGGTCTTATATTTTGGCACCAATGGTAGAGAAAAAGAAGAGATACATTGTTCTATTTTTTCCTATAAAGCCCACCCTCCAAGTGCTTGACATTAATGTTCTGTATGGTTATGGCTAGTTTTTTTCATGTCATTCCATGTAAATTTATTTACAAAAAAAAGTCATATGGATTATAGGAGTGATTATTCAGCACTATTGTTCATAAAGAAATTAATTTTGTGGGATTTAATTTATATTTTAGAAGAACCACGTACTTAGCAAAAATTTCAACTTAGTAATATTTTTTTAAGACATCATCTACTTTTTAAATGTCGCAAGGGAATGGACCAACTCGGTGATTAATTCCTTATTCTGAATTTTCTTTTGTGGTGTTAGTTTTTATTATCACTCTTTCTCCTTCATTGTTGTCCTAATATTTAAATATCATAGCCTTAATTGTTACTAGGATTCTGATTCGTAGATAATTTTATTTATATATATTAGTGATGGAATGAAATTAAGCCAGTGAAGTTCTTCATAGGTTCAATCATCAAAGCTATCATGTAAAGCAATTTTTTCAAAAAAAAAAAGAGTAATTTCACACACTCACACTAAAAACTATGTGTTTGTAATTTTTTTTCCCAATGTAATTTATTGTTTGTTTAATCTAGCATTTTAATAAAATCTTAAGTACATCGAAACTTGCAATTTAACTGATTTTTGTTTATTTTAATACTTTAAAATTATTTCAGTTATAATTATAATTTTTTCAATGATTATTATTATAAGATTGATAAATTGATACATATATAACAATATTGGATAGTTTTTTTAATATACCAAATCATTATTTTACATTAATTTATTTGATGATGTTAATAATTGAAACTATAGGATCTCCATAGCATGTTGGATAATTATTGATTGAGACCAAAGATAATATACTACTTTAGTCTTAAATCTCTTTTACTTTATAATGACTTTTATTTTTTTAAAACTTGGAACCTGCAGAATTATTTGGCCTTGTTTGTGTGTAGGAGATCTATTGTTGCTATTTTTTTTATAAGGTAAAATTATTATTACTACCAAAAGTCTATTGTTGCTGCTTATGCTTCCATTTCTTTGTCATTTTGTGAATGTCTATATGAAAATTTTGAATGAATCTATTAATTCTACAATTTGAATTTCAGTTTTAATCTCAATAATCTTTTTTCTTTCATAAAATTCTATGTAGTAACCTATTATGATAAACAAGGATTGGGTTGATTTGCCTCAGTTTATTAATGATTACATTAAAGGTGTTGAATACTTCTTAGATTTTGCATTCATTGAAGGAAATCCCATAGGAAAGGAGATATTATGCCCTTGTGCTTTATGTTGCAATGGTAAATGGCAAAAGAGAGATGTAGTTTATGACCATTTAATTTACAAGGGATTTGTTAAAGGTTACAGAGAATGGGTTTTTCATGGAGAAGGGATAATTCCTATGAATCTTGATGGTGATATTGGTAGTGATGAGGTATCATGTGATGACATAAATAGTTTATTGTTTGAGACATTTAAAGATGTTGCTCAAGCAAATGATGTGTGTGAAGGCCTAAATGAAGATGCCAAAAAGTTTTATAAACTAGTTGAGGGAGGGAATCAAGAGTTGTATCCTAGTTGTAAAAAGTTTTCCACCTTGTCATTTACTATTTGAATTTATTTGCTGAAATGTCTTTATGGATGGAGCAATGCATCATTCACTACTCTCTTAGCGTTATTAAAAGAGGCTATACCTGATTTGAATATTCCAACCTCTTTTAGTAAAACCAAATCTATAATAAGGGACTTGGGTTTAGACTACAAAAAGATTGATGCATGTCCCAACAATTGCATGTTGTTTTGGAAAGAGTATAAGGATGCTGGTTTCCATCATCTTTGTGGAGCTTCATGATGGCTTGAATATTCTCAAGTGGATTGGGAGCTTGAGGAATCTAAGAAAGCTCACAAATTTCCCTTTAAAGTTCTAAGACACTTTCCCTTGATTCCAAGATTGAAAAGGTTGTTCATGTGTTCAAAGACTGTTGATTCAGTAAGGTGGCATGTTGAAGGGCATTCAATAGATGGTAAATTAAGGCATCCAGCCAATAGCCAAGCATGGAAGGACTTTGATGTCAAGCATCCAGAATTTGCTTTGGATTCTCGTAATATAAGGCTTGGTTTGGCTAGTGATGGATTTAATCCATTTAGAACCATGAGCACATCTTATAGCATATGGTCGGTGGTGTTTACAATATACAATTATCCACCAAATTTGTGCCTGAAACCAGAAAATTGTATGATGTCTTTACTAATTCCAGGGCCGTAATCTCCTGGGAATGTGATTGATGTGTTCCTACAACCATTAATTGAAGAGTTGAAACTGTTGTGGGATGCTGGGGTGGAAACATATGATGTTTCCAAAGATCAAACCTTTCAAATGCATGCAACTCTTTTATGGACTGTTAGTGACTACCCCACATATGCTATGTTATCTAGTTGGAGCACTAAAGGAAAGTTTGCATGTCCTACTTGTAACTATGGAACAACTTCTACTTATTTAAAACATAGTTGGAAGATGTGTTATATGGGTCATTGAGTCTTTTTGGACTCAGATCATGTCTGGAGATCAAATAAAGCATCTTTCAATGGACAAATTGAATATAGGTCTCCACCTGCCTTGTTAGAAGCAACAAGGATTTTAGAAGACCTAGAAAACATCTCTAGTGTATTTGGGAGAAATGGAAAGAAAAAGAATGATGGTCCATGGAAGAAGAAATCTAGTTTTTGGTAATTACCATATTGGAAGAATAATACCTTACGTCATAATTTTGATGTCATGCACATAGAGAAGAACACATGTGACAACATAATTGGGACTCTATTAGAGATTGTGGGGAAGAAAAAAGACCATGCAAAAGCTCGTTTAAACCTATAAGGTTTGGGGATAAGAAAGAATCTTCATTTAAAAGCAACAAGTGATGGTGAGAGAACTAAGCTCCCAAAGTCATGTTTCTCTCTAACTAAAGAGGAGAAATCTATATTTTATGGCATTTTAAAAGATGCTAAACTACCTGATGGTATTGCCTCCAATATTTCAAGATGTGTGCAAGTCAAAGAAGGAAAAATTTATGGATACAAAAGTCATGATGCCCATATTATACTACATTACTTATTGCAAGTGTCAATAGGAGGGATAACTCCTAATCAAGTTGCTATTCCTTTGATAGGTCTCAGCTCCTTCTTTCATTCTTTATGCCAAAAGGTTATTGATGAGAAAAGTTTATGCCATTTGGAAGTGGAGATTGCAGAAACACTTTGTCAATTTGAAAGAATCTTCCCACCTAGTTTTTTTTGACATAATGGTTTACTTGCTTATGCACCTAGTGAATGAGGCTAAACTAGGTGGACCAGTTCAATTTCGATGGATGTATTATATGGAGAGATATTTGGGTGATTTGAAGGCTTTTGTTTGTAATAAAATTTGACTAAAGGGCTCCATTACTGAAGCATATTTGGTTAAAGATTCTTTGACATTTTACTCAAGATATTTGTCTAGTGATGTAGATATAAGGATAAATAGGATGACTCGAAATAGTGATGAGTGCCCAAACAAGGGTCATCCTATTAGGGGAAAGAAGCTATTTTCACTTGATCGTAAGATGCAAAACCAAACCCATGGGTAGATCTTATTCAATTGTTATGAAGTGCAAGATTATATTAGGTACTTTCATTGACTAACTCATTACCAATTAATATCTTTTTAATATAATATATTTTATTTATTGACAAATGTAGTAATTTTCTTTGTAGGGAGCATGAGGTTGAAGTTCACAATCACTGTAAAAGAACCAAGTGGACTCAAGCCAAAACTTAAAGGGAAGATTTTATTCAATGGTTTGAGACACGTGCAATGAGTAAGGATGTGCCACATTGGCTAAAAGAGTTGTCTAGAGGACCAAACCCTGTTACTAAAAGTTTTTCTGGTTATGTCATTAATGGGTACAGATTTCATACCAAGAAACGTGATGCAAGAAGGAAAACCTAAAAAGTGGTGTTACATTGGAAGCAGTAACTGAAAGCTTTAGAAGTGCTAAGGATGAAAACCCAAAAGAAGTTTGCATAACATATTATGGAGCAATTACTAATATCATTGAATTAGATTACTATGGCTATTTTAAATATGTGTTGTTTAAGTGTGATTGGTTTGAGCATAGAGAAGACAAATATGGGTTGACATTTGTTCAATTTAATAGAAGATGTTACAAGGATGATCCTTTTGTGTTAGCTTCTCCAGTGCAATAGTGCTTTTGTGTTCAAGACCCTTTTGATGAACACAAGCATTATGTTATGAAGACGCTTCCAAGAGATTTATTTAACATGGGAGATGGTTCAAATGCAAATGCCGAAGAATGCAGCTCAAGTGAAACTTGTAGTGAGTCCCCAATAAATCTTCATATAATAGAGGATGATGGAGAGGTTGATTTGGTAAGGCATGATACACCAGATGATATCATTGAAATCCCTTTATTTACACTTTATGGCCAGCAAGGTGAAAGTGAGGGTGAATGTGAAAGTATGGATAAAGATGAAGGTGAAAGTGAAACTGAAATTGAAGACAACTCTAGTTTCAATGATACTACATGATACTCCATAGAATAACCTCTATATAATATAGAAGAATAATATATATAATACTCAGGTGATAATTGATAACACTATGGTAATGGCTTTTTTAAATAGAAATTATGAAATAGCTTATGTACAGTAGACATTAATGTATCTCTTTGTGCTAAAATGCAGGTGTTGGAGTTTTTCTTTTTTCTTTGGTAGCATATTAGTTACTAATATAGCAAGTGATCAAAGGCAAGGGTTTTCAGTAAGTTTCATTTTAGGCTCTAATTGCTATATCTTGTGTTCCTTGTTGCTAATGTTCATTCATGTTTAGCATTTTCTTGGGATTTTTATGATTGTTTACCCTGCTAGCTATGCAAGTGATAGGACCTAGCAACCAAATATGAAATTAACATAAATAATTTAAGGGAATAATCCAAGTAGACACTAATATTATATTATTATTTAGAATTATAGCAATAAGAAGCACATACTCAATGGAAATTAGCTACTAGAAAACACACTCACTCACACAAAGCAAGACACATTGAAAACAGAAAAGAAAATGATGAAGAAGGATAACTATCCCCTTTTTTATTATATCTTATTTGCTTGATAAGTTTAAAGTTTTGATATCTGAATTCTAGTTATGGTTTATTTATTTGGTGTAGATTATCAAAAATGAAAAGTTTTAATCATTCCATTTGAGCCAAATCAAGCACTGAGTTGTTGAGTAGATTTCAAGAAATCAAGTGTGAAAAGATTGACAATCTACATGAGAAACTCCGAGGCTCCACATAAAGGTCAATTGAAGGGGAGATTGTTACTTCTCAAGCTAAAGGCATGACTCAAAAGAAGTCCTCCTTAAAATGCAAGAACTAAAGAAGCCTTCTACTAGTTCTCAACCTCTTGGTATGACTCAAAAGAAATCCTCCTTACAAAAGCAAGAACTAAAGAAGCCTTCTACTATTTCTCAACCACAAGGTGTGGCTCAAAAGAAGTCCTCTTTGCAAAAGAAAGATCCAAAGAAGCCTTGCATTATCTCTCAACCTAAAGGCTCCACTCAAAGGATAGCTCTAGAGAAAAATGAAAATTTCTTAGTCTCAAGGTATGATTCATAAGAAATCATCCTTCCAAAAGGAAGATCTAAGGAGGCCTTATTCTACAACTAGCTCTCATCTTCAAGGCTCCACTCAAAGGGCCATTCAAGAGAAGAATGATATTTCTCAATTGCAAGGCTCCACTAAAAGGGCAATCCAAGAATGTAATGAATCACAACAAAATCTTATGAAAAAAACAAAGAGGAACCCAATTTGCCAATCTTGATTCTTATTTTCCTTTATGTTCTTCATGTTCTTGTAGAAAAAGTTTATTGTGCCAGAGAAAGGGAAGGCTTGGGTAGAGATTACTACTCAAGATGCTTGGAGGCAGTATAAGCATACCATTAAGAAGGACCATTTTTTAAAGTATGCGAACATGACAGAGAGGCTGAAAAATTGTCCTTTGGATCTACCGGAAGATCATTTTAGGAAGCTTTGTCAATTTTGAAGTATGGAACAAATAAAAGTAAGGAGACTAACTTTTCCTTTCATAAGTGTTGGTAGATTAAATAACTAAATAGCTATCATGCCTTGTCATTGAATGTGTAGTCAATTAGTGCAAAAAATGCCCAGAATAGAGCTAAACAAAGGTGGAGGCATCGCATGGGCCCTAAAAGCTTTGCAATAATTCGTCAAAGAATGGTAACATTTTTCTGTTGTTGAAGAATTTTTGTTTCCCTTATTTTATAAAACTAACTAATATTACCTTCTTGTGTAGAGTGCAAAGTATGGTATGGATCCAACTCAAGTAGAAATTTTCATTGAAACTCGACAAAGTAGTAAAGGAAAATAGCTAGATGTAGAAACTGAAAATGTAATTGTAAGTTCAAAATATGCTTATGTGAAATAATAATTAATTTGCATATATCGTATGTCATATTCAAATTGACACTGACATCATTTAATTTATTTTTTGCAAGTCACAACTTCAACAATTGGTTGAGAATAACAATCACAACAATGCTGAAGTCTTTAAAGCTGTGTTTAGGAAGGGTAAACCTGTATTAGTGCATTGCTATGGGAGAAGTGTTGCACTAACTACTTTGAAACGGAAGGAAGAGATTAATGCAATCAAGCATGAGCATGCTGAGGAAGTTGCTTCATTGAAAGGAGAAGTTGCAAGTGTGCGAGATCAAGTGTGTGGACTGCAAGATGTTGTCAAGACCTTATTACATAGTTGCAACCCTGCAGAGGTGAATGTGGAATCATTGGAAGCTTTACTAGGATCCTCTCGAGGTGATGCCAATAGTGTGTAAAAGTTGGTTCGACAACCTCATGGAAATTCCTCTACATCAACACATGTTCCACGTTGTGGATAGGTATTTTGTTTTATCTTTGTTTTGCATGTAAGATAATTCTAACTATCCTATATGGAATATCTAATTACATAATTTGGTTTAGGACTTTGTTTGAGACATAGTTTTCATAACTTGTTATGTTCTAAATAACTCGGCTGAAAATTATACACCTTCATTATGCTCTAATTCATCTAGTCTAGATAGTGAGACATTACAACAAATAACAAAAATGTGAAGTGTTTTGCTTTTAGGAATGTTTAGAGTAGCTTTTTGATTATCTAATGGTTGAAGTTTGACTAAGTTAGGATGAAGAACAATATTCTTATTAACTTTCATGTGAACTATACCTTTATTATAACTTCAAAACATTGTACTAATATTATAACCTCTGTTTGGGTTTCTCTATTGTTCAAGGACAATTGTTTTCATGGAGGAAGTTGTTCATTCAAACTCTAGCTTGCTTCAAAGATCAAGTGCAACTTTTTGAGTGTTGAAGAGACAAGTCATGATCCATTGCATACATGGAAAAGTAAACACTCAATAAATTGTTAGTCTTTTGATACAGGTTAAAAAGTGTTACATATGATGCTTTTAGCAACAGTTATAAAACTGTAACAAAATAGGCAACATTTAATAACTAATGCCTTAGTATATTTTAATACGGTAAAAAACTATTGCCTTTATGGATATATGCAACAATTAGTAACTGTTGCCATAGCTAGCAATGATGAGAAAGTGTTGCCTAATCTAGCATCTAAAAACCGTTACCTATAATGAGACTATAGGCAACAGTTGTGTCATTTGTGGCTAGAAGATGCGAGAAACCGTTGCCGTAGATAATAGGATATAGTAGCAAACACAACAGTTGGAAACTATTGCCTATAGTGATAGGCAATAGTTTTTGGCTATTACCACAGACCCAAAATGTTGTAGTAATCATACTTCTAAGTTCTAACATCATTTCAAATCAGTCTTGCAAGTTCCTATTGAAATTTCCCATAACGATAGTAAGTGAAATTATCCAAAAAAAGCAAAGATTAGCCTTGAATTGGCCACCATTCTAACATCATGCTTAAGCCATATGATATCTGAAAAGAAGACAAAATATTAGAACTTGGATTTAATAAATTTAATGATAGTGAAAAGTGATTATAATAAAATACAACTCTTGCTACTTACATATGAAGATAATTGAAAATCTTTAATAGTTAATATTCATCAATCATCATCATCATTTAGAACAATTACACCAAGATCTATTAACAAAGGTACAACAAAAGAAATATGAATAAGGTATATAATTTATATCTAGTGAAATCAAATTATTTAAAATCTCTTATTTATAAAAATATTACCTAATTCTATTTTCTCAATTTCTTCCACCTTGTCTTTAATATCACTTGACAAAGGGGTAGATCAAAACCAATTTTGTGCATAAACATGGGCTTCCACTGTCTTAGTACTCAGTGAGCTTCTATATTCATTTAGTATACGACCCACAGTGCTAAATGCGGCTTCAAAGGCTACAATAGACATAGGCATAGCCAACACATCCCTAGCAATTTTTCCAATGATAGGATATTTAGAGGAATTCACTTTCCACCAATTAAGGATGTCAAATTCTGTACTCATTTTTTCTCTACTTTCCATCAAATAAAGGTCCACTTCTGATTGATTCTCAAGATTATCATCTTCATTCATGACTTTATCAAACTCCATTGCAAATGACTCCTTTTCAAAAATATCATTAGAAGCAACTTCCTTGCCTTGAGATTGAGTATTGGCTACAACTTTTTTCAATCCATGAAAAGACTTATAGCTTTCATATATTTTGATAAGTAGCTCTTTCACCCACCTAGTATAATATTTTGCCATGTCTTCATTGTAAAGTTTTTTCAAACTCCATTCCACATACTTCAACTTATACCTTGGATCAAGCACCACAACTACAAAGATCATCATATTCATATTTTTAACATCCCGCCAATACTTGTCATGTTTTATTTTCATTTTTACAGCCATTGAACTTAGTAAAGAGTCATTACTTTCACACGTATTGTTCAAGGTTTTCACCACCGAGCAAAAGTCATGAAAATATTGATATGATGTTACGTATAATGAGCCAGACATGTTTTTAGTTAAATAAAAAAAGATTTTCAAGAACTTCACGAAAACATGTGCTTTTTCTCAATCTTCAGTAGTTGGAGATCCTACCTTATCTAAGGCAAAGACAACATCTTTTTCTTCTAGCCTCTTGAATGCCTTTTAAACTTCAAGGCACTTTCAAGCATAATGTTAGTGGAGTTCCACCTAGTAGGACAATCTAATTTCACAATTTCCTTTTGTTGTATTCTTGTTTACTCCACACAAGATTTAAATTTTTGAAAACGAGTCAATGAAGCACGAATATATCGAACTGCATTTCTAATTCTTCGTAGAGAATCATGAATCTCTTTCAACCCATCATTGACAACTAAATTCATGATATGTGCACAACATCTAACATGCATATATTCTCCTTTCATTATAGGCCCATTTCAGTCAAGTATTCTATCTTTCACATAAGTTATAGCAATGTCACCAGATAAAGCATTGTCAACAATAATGGTAAAAATCCCATCAATCCCCCAACTTAACAAACAATTTTCAATCACTTCACTAATAGTCTCACCCTTATGATCAGCAACTTGGCAAAAATTCAAAATTCTTTTATGCAATTTCCATTCATCATCAAGGAAATGTCTAATAAGACATAAATAACTCATGTTTTGTATAGATGTCCAGCAGTTAGTAGTTTGGCAAACACTTTGACAAGAATGTCTAAATATACTCCTTAACTTAGTTTGTTTAGATAAGAAAAGATTCCAATAGTCTCTAGCTACTATAATACATGATGGGAGAGGAAACAGAGGTTGTACAACACTCATAAAATATTGGAAACCTTCTCCCTCAGTAAATTTAAAAGGCAATTCATCAACAATTATCATTCTTGCAAGTGCTTGCCTACAAGAATTAAAGTCAAATGTTACTCCCTTCAAACTAGTTCCACAAGCTTCTCCATCCTCTTTTCTTTTTGGTTGGAAAGAAAGTACCAGTTGTTTTAGATCTTTATTTCCAACAGCAATTTTTTTACATTTAGATTCTAAATGAGTTGCCATGATTGATGTTCCATTTCTTTTTTTGTGGCATGCAAAGTCTATCTCACACCAATTACATTTAGCTCTCGGGTATTCAAGATTGCAACCTTCAATTAATGTAAAATGATCCCAAACCCAAGACTAAGGTCCAGTTAGTTTTCTTTTACCTTGATTATTGGTTGGATCTTGTCCTTTCTCTTTATCTTTCTCTTCTCCCTTCTCTTGATTTGAAATTTTTGTTTGCTGATCTGTAGCAGATGGAGCAGAAGTAGTGATGGAAGCTAACTTATTAGTTTTAGATTGATCATCTTCAACAACATCTGCTAAATCCATATATGTTTTTTGTTACATAAAAAAAAAGAATCATGAGATAAAAAAATTATTTTGTAGAAAACTAAAACCACACCACATTAACATCCAATTTAAAAAATTTACCACAATATCATTCATACTGAAATTTGGAAAAATATTCTGTGCAAAAAAAAATCAATTTAGCATCATATTATGAACTTATTTACAAAATAATAAATTTAATCATGTTAAAGTGCAAGTGTTCCCTCCTCCTACTTAAAGGATTAAGTTTTCATGTGGTCCCAACTTGCACATTTTTTATCCAATTGTTAGGCAATGTTAATTTTTTATTCAAAGGCATTACAAAAAGTTAACATGATGAGGGCATTATAATATTTTTATACAAGTGCATTATTGTTTCTTTTTCCTATGTTAGCATCATTTTTTATTATATTTCATTCATGAAAAAACATCTTTTTCCTATTGTTTCTTTGGTCTCTAAACTCTCTACCTTACTAATATGTATAAAATGACAAATGAAGCAATTACCCAAGCCAAGGACCAAGCATGCAAATGGACAAATTAAAAATAAGGTAGAATAAAATAGAACCAAGTAAGCAACTAACAATGATGCAGTAAAGTGACTACAGAAATGTCTCTAATAATTCGAGAATAGGTGATAAAGCAATTAGAGGTGGGTTTCTTAGAAGCAGTAAAGTATGCCCAATGGATAGCAAACATCGTCCTTGTCCCAAAGAAAGATGGAAAAATACAAATGTGTGCTGATTATCGAGATTTAAACAAGGCTAGACCTTAAGATGATTTTCCATTGCCTCACATTGATGTCTTAGTTGATAGTACAACACGAAACCATCGATACTTGTTCATGGATGAGTATTTAGGGTACAACCAAATTCCCATGCATGAAGATGATAAAGAAAAAACCATTTTCACAACATAGTGCGAAACCTATTTTTATCGAGTGATGCCCTTTAGTTTGAAGAATGATGGGGCAACATATCAACGAGTTATAGTGGTACTATATAATGATATGATGCATAAGGAGATTGAAGTATATGTTGATGATATTGTAGCTAAGTCAACTGAAGGGGAAAGTCATGTCGCATTACTTAGAAAGTTATTTGAAAGGATGCTCAAATATAAACTCAAATTGAACCTTAATAAATGCATCTTCGGAGTTCTATCTAAAAAATTATTGGGATTCATTATAAGCCAAAAGGGTATAGAAGTAGATCTTGATAAAGTAAAAGCAATTTGAGAAATGCAACCTCCTCAGACAGGAAAAGAAGTTTGAAGTTTCCTAGGACGATTAAATTATAGCGCCAGATTTATTTCAAACTTGATTGCAACTTGTGAGTCGATTTTCAAACTGCTGAAGAAAAACAACACAGAGAGATAGGATGATAATTGCCAACAACCATTTGACAAAATTAAAGATTATCTGCTAAATCCCCTATTTTTGTTTCCTCCTACACCAGGATGACCTTTGATCCTTTACTTGACAATACGCTCTAGATCAATGGGAGCTGTACTAGCACATCATGATGACTCTAGGTCAAAAGAACATGCAATCTATTAATTGAGCAAGAAGTTTAATGATTGTGAGTCTTGTTACTAAATGATTGAGTGAAATTGTTGTGGGCTAGTATGGACTACAAGAAGATTAAGGCAATATATGCTCTACTATACCACCTGGTTAATCTCTAATGGATCCATTAAAGTATATATTTGAGAGTCCACATGTAGCTGGTAGAGTCTCTAAATGGCAAGAACTATTTTTGAGTATGACATAAAATTCATAAGTCAAAAGTCTATGAAAGGAAGCATGCTTACTGACCATTTAGTAGAAAATCCTTTAGATGATTACCACCTGTTGGACTTTCAGTTCCCTGATAAAGACATATGTGACATAGAATAAAGTAAAGAAGATGGTATATGGGAGATGTATCTTGATGGCGCTGCTAACACATTTGGAAATGGGGTTGAAGCAGTGATTGTATCTGTAGAAGGGAAACAATTTCTAGTAGCTGTCAAGTTGGAATTTAAGTGCACTAGCAACATAGCGGAATATGAAGCTTGTGTTAGTGGACTTTAAGCAACCATTGATCTTGGAGTAGAAAGTCTAGAAGTCTTTGGGGATTCAACTCTTATAATTTATCAAGTTAATGGGGAATGGAGGACTAAGGATTTAAAATTGATCCTTTACCAAGAGCTTTTAATGCAGTTGAGTAAGCAATTCAAAGTCATCAACTTTCATCATATGACTCTGGTGTCTATGTTCAGCCAATCCGAATTGAAACTAGAAGTTGTCCAGTGTATTGTTCAAATCTTGAAGAGGAAAATAATGGTCAGCCATGGTTCTGTGATATTAAGACCTATATAGCAAGTATGACATACCCAATGGACACCATTGAAAATGACAAAAGAACCATTCACCGTTTGGCTATAAGCTTCTTTATCAATAATGGTATTCTATATAAGAAGTTACGATGGTACATTGCTACCTTGTGTGGATTCAAAAGAAGCACAAAAGGTCATGACAAAAATCCATGAAGGCATATGTGGCACACATGCAAATGGCCATACGATGGCTAAGCAAATCCAAAGATATGGCTATTTTTGACTTACCATAGAGAAGGATTGCATCAACTATGTTAGGAAATGCCATAAGTGTTAAATATACTCAGCCAAGATAAATGTTCCTCCATCCCCATTACATAATATGGTTTCCCCTTGGCCATTCTCCACGTGGGGCATTGATGTTATTGGACCAATCAATCCTAAAGCTTGCCATGGGCATTGTTTCATCCTTGTTGCCATTAATTATTTCACCAAGTGGATTGAGGCTAATTCTTTCTCCAGCATTAATCAAAAAGCATTTGTCAAGTTCTTAAAGACAAATATCATTTGTCGTTGTGGACTACCTAAAAGAATAATCATGGACAATGCACCTAATTTAAATGAAGTAGTAGCCAAGAGCTGTTATGAATAGTTCAAGATCAAACATCACAATTCAGCACCATATAGGCCACAAATGAATGGAGCAGTTAAAGCAGCAAATAAGAACATTAAGAAGATCATTGGCAAAATGATTGTAACTTACAAGGACTGGCATGAAATGCTCCCATATGCCTTACATGGTTATCGTACCACTATACGTACCTCGACAGGGGTAACCCCTTATTCCCTAGTATATGGGATGGAAGCTATCACCCCCATTAAAGTGGAAATATCATCTTTAAAAGTATTGGCTGAAGCTAATCTAGAAGAGAATGAGTGGATACGAACTTGATTTGAACAACTAAACATGATTGAAGGAAGAAGACTAACGGCAATATGTCATGGGTAATTATACCAGAGATGGCAAGAGCCTTCAATAAGAAACACTGACCAAGAGAATTTAAAGTTTGTGATCTAGTTCTAAGAAAGGTCTTGCTAAATCAAGAAGATAACAGGAGCAAGTGGGCCCCAACTTATGAAGGTCCTTATGTTGTCAAGTATGCGTTCTCAGGAGGTGCATTAATCCTGACTAACATGGATGGCCAAGAATTACCGAGAACTATTAACGTAGATGCTGTCGAAAAATATTATGCCTAAAAAGGCTATAAGCTCTATTTGGAATAGACTCATTTATTACTCACGAAATGCATATTTTTTGCAACATGACAAAGAAAGACTATTCATACTATGTCCTTTTTTTATTCACATGATTATTAACGGTTGCCATTGTACTTTATCTTTTCAATAAAAATGCCTTTTTTTAACAAATCCTTTATATATATATATATATCTCCCTTTCCAATTACACATTTATCAATGCATTCATAAAGGACAACATTTATTAAAATAATTACTTAATGTGATTGATATATTCAATATGATTTACTCCAAGTTAACTTTCACGATTTTAGTACCGTTGATGATTCATTTTGATGGCAAATTTCAAGGATGGATCAGTTAGAATCAAAAGTAACATCTCCCTCACATATTAAGAGCTCATTCTACTACTGTCATCAAAATGTGTGTTGCAATAGGGGTTCCTAGTTAGATGCTTTCTAAAAAGGGCACAACAATACTTCCTTTGGATTTTCTTCCTTTTACAAAAATTGGTAAAATTAAGAAATCCTCGTACACAATTGGAAAAACAAAGCATAATCTCTACTCATGTACTCATTTAATAAGATTAGGGCTAAAAAGAAAAATCTTGCTCCTCTCATTGTATGCATTACATTCATTCCCTCTTAAATTGGGGCAAGCAAAGAACATGCTTCCAAATCAAAAGAAAAATTTCACATTCTTCACTCATCTTTTGAGGCAAATAAAGAAAAGATATATTTAGTATTGCAAGCCTAGTATTGTTTCTCATGCATCTTACATTTCATATGCTTTGCATAGTATAATAGAATTTAGCATGCTAGGTACCTCTTTTTCAAAGTCTTGCAACGGCATGCCCCCTCAAAGCCTAGTTCTGGTTGGCCTTTTTTTTCCAAAGCCCTGTAACGGCGGGCCCTTTCAAAGCCCAATTCCAGCTAGCCCCTATTTTTTCCAAAGCCCTTTAATGCAGGCCCCTCAAAGCCCAGTTTTGACTAGCACCTCTTTTTCAAAGTCCTACAATGGCAGGCTCCTTCAAAACCCAGTTCCAGCTGGCCCTTCTTTTCTAAAGCCCTATAATGGTAGGCCCCTTCAAAGCTTAATTCTGGCTAGCCCTTCTTTTGCAAAGCCCTATAACAGCAATCCCCTTCAAAGCTCAGTTCCAGCTGGTCCCACTTTTCCAAAACCCTATAACGATAGGCCTCTCAAAGCCTAATTCTGATTGGCACCTCTTTTCTAAAGTCCTATAATGGTAAGCCCCCTCAAAGCTTAGTTCTGACTGGCCCCTCTTTTCCAAAAGCTCTATAACAGTAGATCTTCATCAAAGTCCTATAAAAATAGGCACTTCATTACCACCAAAGTCCAGTTTCGATTACCACTTAAAGCCTTATAATGGCAGGCATTCACCAAAGTTCTATAAAAATAGGCACTTCACTACCATCAAAATCCAAGTTTTGGCTGACACCCAAAGCCCTATAACGGCAGGCATTCACTAAAGTCCTATGAAAATAGGCATTTCACTTCCATCTAACATTGCATTTTATTTTTTTATACCCAAACAAAATACATGTTTTCATCTTCACTTGTTTCTAAGTTGCGATGCATCTCATCAACATGTTATTTTGTTTAGTAAATCCATTCACATCCATATAATTTAGTCTGGTCTTGATTGCGTCACATGCATAAATGTTCATCCTTATCCTTGTTGTGTTTGGTCCATAGTTTTAAATATACATTTTTAAAACCACTAAGGCATTTCTTTGGCTGTCTCTTTAATATCGAGATAGTGACCTAAGTTAGAAGTCATATGCAAAACCTTTTTGAACTCCACAACCCAGTTTGTGGGAAATAGGAATAGTTGGCCAAGTGAACAAAATAGTATTTCCAGAGAAAACTCCATTGGTTATCGTATGAACTCAATGAGACGTGAGATAGGAGGATTTGAAAATAAAATATAAAGAAAATAAAACCAAGAAAAGACTTAGAGAATATACTGTCATTACTAGTCAAATAAAGTGGAGATCCTTTATATGGTTGAAAATTTTAGTTGATTTTAGTGTGCTAATATAAGTCAAGGACCCCTAAACATTATTGAGCATAATCAAATCCATAGGGGTTAACTAACAAGGTTTGACACAGTTGGCAGATAGTTGGGTTCTTTAAGCATGCTATCCTGGGCTCGATTACTGGTCGTATGTATGGAAAAAACCTTGTTGGAAGAAGTAAAACCCACTTCAATGATCTCAACGCCTCAAAAAACCTACAAGAGTTAGGAAAAAGAGAATGAAATTCTATAAAACAATGTTAGAACTATAGTAGAATTCCTTGTCTGGACCCATAAAAATTTACCTTTAGGAAAATGAATCAGGTTAGAAAAATCTAAAAAGGAAATAAATGCATAAAAATATCCAGTCCACTAGCTCAAGTTGTGCTTAGTAACCGGGGGTTTCACAAAAAAATGTTGTCCTTCATGTCAAATGGTGTAGTATGAGCTCTGAGTGTACTAATAACCTCTTGGTGCAGTGAGTTATATAAGCTTGAGTAATTGGGGATCTGCATCACCAATGTTTGATTTTCATGTCAAAAGAGCACATAACAGCCTAAGAAAGAAAATGTTCCCTACAAAAGTGAAGCACAAAATATGTGAGGATACTAAAAGAATCCCTGATACTAGAGTATGAGTCCAGATAAGGTGAAATTTACTTGTTGCTCTATGTGGGTATGCATTACTGTATCTTTAATACCTAATTCTAAAACAATTAAAGGCCTATAAATAAAAAGTTGAGTTCCTGATTTACTTGGGCATACTGGAGATACTAGAAACTATACAGTAATGTTAAGGACCCACAGGCTTAAGTAAAATGATGGGGAATTCTGGATTCGGGTCTAATTTGATAACCAAGAGGGTTAATCTTAAATAAAGAAAGAGAATGAGAAGACTCCTGATGGCCACAAATGGTTCATGCATAACCAATGGGAATGCCTTTCAATATTAAAATTCTTAATTCGCTTGGCTAGCTATTTTTGTTCACCATATACTAGATACTCACACATGCCACAGTTCATGACAAAATTGCTAGATGTCAAATCTCGAATGATCCTATGGCTTTTCTCTTTAGTGGCAAACACTCATATGGTGAAAAAAGAACAAAGTGAGGCCTCAAGTGACTCTTTTTCTTAAAAAGCATTTTGAATTGAATGGACCCAACCGACAAGCATATAGGTTGATCGTTGTAGCTTAGGTAGGTCAGGGGGAAATCTAGTCGTCTCATTGTATTGCATACATGGTAACTTTAAATTCAAACTAAGGCTAAGTCTAGTAAAGTCTAGTATCATTTTTACATTGCATAGACAAACAAAATATGTATTCTTATCTTTACTTATTCCTTATGCGAGAACTTCAAAACCCATATCTTTTCTCTTTCTCACCTAAGAAGCAAATAAAGAGAGGCAATTGTGAACACTGTATTTTGTCCAGGTCCCTTTAAAATAATAATAATAAATATGAAAAGAAAATTTTTTTCATAAGATAAATAATAAATAATAATAATAATATATTCTAAAGATTCCAATATCTTGAGGAGTTATGATTTTCTCCTTTTTAAGATTTTCATTAAATTACAAAATAATAAAAAGAAAAAAAGAAAAAGAAAAATCAAGGATTGAGATTTGATATCAAAGTAATAATGAAAAAAAGAAAGCAAATCAGTCAATCTTTATGTGAATATCAAAGAAAAATAATAAAAGAGATCTTTATAATTTTGGAACATAGATTGAATGATTTCCTTTTGGTATTATAAATAGAGGCAAGATGAGAAGAGAGGGCATCAACAAGAATCAAAGAAAAAAGGAGAGACTAAGAGAAAGGGAGTGGGTACAAGAGTGATTGAGAGAAGAAGAAAAAAAAAGAAAGAAAGAGAGAGTTGGAGAAAGTGTTGATTTTTGTGAGAAGGCTTAAGACCAAGAAATTCGGTTGAAATATCTATCCTTCAAAATTATGATAGAAGGCACATATAGCTTTAAAGGATGTAACTTTCTTGTGCTTTATAATGTTGATAGTTAAGTGATTGATTACATTATTCTATTCACTCATGCAATTATGATAATGTGATATTTTCTCATTAAATATATATATATATATTTATAAATTTTTACCTGGTCGGGTTTTTGGAACCTCTGTGGATATTTGAATTAATAAATTTACTGTGTGTTATGATATGCCACCATTGGTATATTAATCAAATTATGTTTTTTTTATGGAAAATATTTTTGAAATCAAAATAATAAAGGTTTTCTCAAATTTGATAAAATTTTGAATAAAAACATTTCTTTAAATATAATTTTATAATATATTTTCAAGCTATTTTATGTGAGGTTTTTAGAATCTCCCATAGGTATATAAACCAGTTAGAAAGCACATGAGATTTTAGAAATTTTCATGAATTTATTAACAAGTAATAAATAAATAGCTAAATAATTTATATGTATATAATATGTATAATTCAATTTTTAAAAATAACAAATATATATAATTTTTATAGTTAATGATGTTAAACATTTTGCTTCTGGTTTATCATTGTACTTTTTCTTATATTCTTAGATTTGTTTATAAATTGTTAAGTCGCTTACTATAAATGCTGATATTGAATTATATTGGTCAGGTAAAGAGACTTCTCCTTCATCCTCTTTTTTATTACTTATTTCTATTAATATGAATGCTTGTAAGCAAGATGAATTGGTTAAAATTAGTCTATTATAATTTAGCCTTCATATAAATTTTTTTAATAATTGATTTCATTTATTAATAGAAAAAACTTCAAATTTTTCTGAGCAGAAAATCTTGAAATAATTACTAATTAAAATAGCATCATTAAGAAAAACCTATAGTCTATTGATTCAAGAGGGAGAAATTCAATTTTATTTTCAAATTTTGTGAATGAATAAATCACCAATTAAAAAAATGGGTATTCCTCTTAGCTCAAATTAATGATCATACCATTTTTTAAAATTTTAAAAACTTAATCAATAATTATATTATATGTAATTAGGTGCATTTTCACTGCCTAAAATTTGACAAATAAATTACATTTTTTCATCATGTGCACACATATCTAGTATCCTAAATTTATACTACTTCAATCGGACGATTTATCAATATTCAGATTAATTTGGATCAAATCAAGTAGGTTTATTTTGAGTAGCAAGCTTTACTATGAAGTATTTAATATAATTGCATTCCCAGAATTCAAACTCTAGAATATTACATTGTGCTTATATCTTTTGATCATGGATTAGGAGTATTCCCTACCGATAGTAAGGATTAATTTTTGTTGGGATATAAAGGACATAAGGTTGATATATCCCAACTAAATTTTCTTCACACACAAAAATTCGAAGTTAAATTCCTAACCATTTATTTAAGGAAAGTGAACTTCTATAATTCGAGCCAATTTAAATCCATTATTTCAAGTGGTTTCACCTTCTTCAAGCTCACATAATGTGTAATTGAACTTTTATGTTCATTTACTACCATAGGTAACGGGCCACATGCCTTTATGTGGGCAAACAGGCATAAGGGACCCACTTTATTTTGAATGATTTAACTGTGTAACCACACAACACAATTTGCTATGTACAGCTAGGGTAGGGGTCCTATTTGTCAATCCAATGGACTCATTAGTAGCCTAACTTCAAAATTGGGTCCCATTTGTGTGTTTCATGAGGTGGACCAATGGTTGGTGGGGGTGGCGATAGGACCCACCATTTATTGCTCACATATCTAGGTGATGGGTATTGGGCAACCCACAGGGTGGGCCATGCCTACTATGTAGGAAATGGGTATTACCAAACATTCATGATGTAATATCCCAAATTATGTGAAGAAAGTCATGGTATGTATAAAAACACAAGAAATGTGGCATGGGACACATGAAAAACTGAAAAACTGAGTGACACAGTAATTGCCTATGTTCGGTCTTTCATTGAAATTAATTTCCCATATAGTACTTAGAAGGAATTATGTTTAGTCCTTAATTGAAATTAATATTTCACAAGGTCTTTAATGGAATTAATTCTAGAACTGAGTTGAAATTTGTGCAAAATACTAGTTGAATGGAAGCTCATGTCAAGCTGAGTACAATGGTGTAAGTATTGTGTAGCTAGGAGGTCAAGGTTGGATGATAGACCAATTTTAAAGTATAATGAAAAGAGTTATTGAAAAATTGGTCTTTGAGGAATTATAAGAAAGTACCCAGAAGAATAAGTATTTGCATTTTTACCCGACTTAGAAAAAGGTTAATTTTCCAGGTTAAAAAATAAAATGTGAAAATTGCATTCTAGCCTCAAGGAAAAAAGAATCATTTGCAATTAGTCTTTAAAATGGAAGAATTAGTTGCATAAAAATTTTTGGGAAAAATTACAAGAAAGGACTCGAAAGAATTAAAAATTATAATTTTGTCAGTCAAGGGCAATTTTGTAATTTTTAAAAATTACAGTCAAAATGAAGCTTGTGATAAGTCAAGCTCAATGGAATACTGCTTAGAAACTAATTGAGTTTGTATAGATTTATAATTAAAATCGAAAGTCAAAAAGTAAATATTATATCGAAAAAGGTATTTTGGGGCCCATAAAATGCAATACGGAGACAAGAAAAATATGGGGACCCCGCCCAAATATATTTTGGGATAAGATAATGAATCTAGTTCAAAACCAAATTTAAAATAATCTTGTACCAATTAAAAGAAGAATACGGCAAAAGTAATTAATTGGTATGAGTAAAATTTATCAGTAAAAGTTATTTTGAAATAATAAAAGTTATGGAGCATTTTTAAACAATAATGCCCCTAAAATGACATGATGGAGGCTGACTAGGGACAAGAAGGGTATTGTTTTAATTGATGTGGTTAAGCAAATGGCAAGATAACTCAAATTGGTCAACTAACTTGAGAATACTATTCACACATTTGATCTCTCTTTTCTACACCTTGAGTTAAGTGGCTTTAAGTGAGTGTTATGGTCTGAAATTATAGACCAAAGAGAGGCCAAGGTCAAAACAAGGAAGAGAGAAAAAGGGAAGAGGAAGTGAAAACAAGAAGCAAGACTTGGTGAATCAAACATCAAGGTGAGTTTTCTATGCTTCCTAGTTGTGTTTTCTAGTGTTTGAAAGTGTTTTCATGGAGTTTTCATCTTCCTCCTTCCTCTATGAATATTTGGCCAAGCTTGGGATGATGGAGAAGATGAGTTTTTTCTCAAATAACCTTAGGGGAAAACTTAGAATAGTCATTGAAAGTAAGTATCCATGAATGGGTTGAAGAAAATCAAAGTGAATATTTTTCTTCCATTTTCATACTATTTTCAATTAGATGAGGATTTATAATAGAGATGGAATTTTATAATTTTGACCCCAAAAATAGAATCCTTGGGCCCCAATTAGCTAAGTACAAGTATTGGTTTGAAGAAAAACCAAAAGAATAACAATATGAAATTTTAGAGTTGTAGTGAGCACTTTGTGACTTAGCTTCAAGAACTAGTAGCTTATAACCTTAAATGGTGATGTATATAGGTTCAAGGAAGTTGTTGAAGGCTAAGGAAAGAGTGCACAAAGTGTGGAAGGCAAAGAAATACAAGAAAGTAGCTATTTTACCTATTCTTGCATTATGTATCTTAGATGATTTTCATGAACTTGATTACTTGCCATGTGTTTATCTTGATGAATTGTGATGATTGGCTAAGTTGAATGAAGAGGCTTATGACCTCTGGATGTCCATTTTGTAAAATGAAACTCTGTCAAAATTTTTATGAAAATATATGGCTTGTTGTGCTAAAATATTTGATGATTGCTTTCAAGAAGCTTTTATGATAACAACAACAACAACAACAACAACAACAATAGCTTTATCCCACTATGTGGGGTCAGCTATATGGATCAAATGACGCCAATGAGCTCTATCAAACACCATCTCCTCAGATAGATCATTTCTCAAAAGGTCAATCCTTATAACTTTCCTTAATGTCCTTTTTGGTCTTCCTCTACGCATTTTAATCGGGCTCCAAGCCATTTGATCAACTTTCTTCACTAGCTCCTCTTTCCCTCTTCTTTATACATGCCTAAACCACCTTAAACGATTTTTCACCATTTTCTCCTCGTAGGTGCTACCTCAACTTTCCTTCATATACAGTTATTTCGTATCTTATCCAATTTTGTATGACCACACATCCATCTCAGCATTCTCATCTCTGCTACTCCCATCTTATGCTCTTATTGTCCTTTCAAAGTCCAACATTCATTATCATATAGCATTGCCAGCCTTATAGCTGTTCTGTAAAATTTTCCTTTAAGCTTAGTAGGCACCTTGCGGTCACAAATAACTCCTATTGCTTTCCTCCACTTTAACCACCCAGCTTGTATCCTATGCATAACATCCCCATCAATTTCACCATTATTCTGTAAAATCGACCCCAAATATTTAAACTTTGACACCTCAGGGATGATTTGCTCTCCAATTTTTACCTCTGAATTATTTCTAATTGGCAAGAAGCTTTTATGATAAATGTGATTATATATGTATGCTTGAATGGTAAATGCTACTGAGATTCAATGAATCTCACCATTCCAAATGACTAACATGCTAAGACCAAGTCATGAAAGAGGCCAAGGAGAGAGCAAAAGGAATGAAGAAGATAGTGATGAATAACTTGATTTTGCAAATTATAATGCTATGCTATGAAATAATGCATTAAGATATGTTTGAGATGTAAATTCTATATTTATATATGTTCATGTTCCTTTAAGACCTCTTATGATATTATATATGGATTTGGACTAATGAATGATGATGTAACTACATTATGATGTTCATGTTGCCAAGTTATGAATGGAAAGATTTATTTTGAATATCCTGATAGAAACATAGGCACTGTTCACCTGAAATAAGGTATGTCGCATAAGTAGTGCATATCCTCTAAAAGAAAATGGAATAAGCTTTAAAAAGAGCTAAAGATTACTTAATTTAGTTAAGTACATGATTTACAATGAATTTTTAAATATAGGGTTCATAACTAGACAAAGTTGGAAAAAATATAAGTTTTTATCATAGGTACTGCCTATTTTAAAAGGTAGCATAAAATTGTGTGGAGCTCCAAGAATTCAGTGTTTGTATGTATGAAGAGATCTATGTCTTAAGAATGATATGTCACTCATTTGGAGATAATTGAGCTATATAATAAAAGATATATATGTTTTCCTAAAATTGTTCTAGTGAAAGTAATATTCTGACCCTTAATGGTTTACATTAATACCATACTTTGTTCAAATTGAATAAATGTACAAGTAAAATATGTTTGGAAAGTAGACATATAGGGCTTCTAAAACATAATGTATGATTTGACTCATATTAGGATGAGATAAGAAGTTTTGAAATTAAGGCCAAAATCCTAGGAATATATAAAATGATTACATGAATAGTAAAATTCATACTAAATATGTATCAATTGGCACAATTAAGTTCTATTTCATATTTTTTCCATGTAGAGAATGTTTTAATCTATTTTTAGAAACTTGAATCACCTCCATATGATCTTTCTAGATTTAATTATGATTTTTTAAAATTTATCAGAAAAAAGGGACTTACCACATGAACACTAACTCAGAAAATTAAAATTTTCTATTTTAGTCTCTCAAATGATTTAAACTTATAAAATGATACAAAGAAACCATAATAGAGTCTAAATCATAGGAATTATGGTCCAAAGTTAAGGTGTTACACATGACCCATTGTTTACTTTTTGAATAGTTGGTCCTTTTTTAAATAATAAACATTTTAAGAAACAAAATTGGTCCATCCTAATTACCTTCTTTGGAAGCTAGATGGGATCTTACCCAGCGGGCAGTTGGTGCTTTATCCTCCTATACTCATATGGTGTAGGGGACCTCCCATTGTAACATTGCCAAGATGAATTGATGATTAGCATTGCATATTCTTTTCTGACCCAAATTATTGCATTTTTTAATGCATTTCAAAATTAGATGAATTATTTAATTAATCAAAATATTGATTCTATGACCAAAATAGTGATGATGGTTATATCATGGCAAAAAAATAAAATAAAATAAAATAAAAACTAGTGATAACTAAACACAAAAAACAACATCAACTTCATGTATAACATTTTTTATAAATTTATTTGATAAAAAAATTGTTAAGATGCAAAGAATATATTCACAACTTATTAATTGAAAAATGACATTTGCATTTAATATATTATAATTGGTATAATCTATGCCACAAATTTGATATTTTAAAATAAACTAGTTAGGCCTTTTGTGTGTCGTATGGATTTTTTTTTGGCATTGTACAAAATTTGAAAAATAAATTATATTGTTCCAATCCATGACCAATACAACTTGCTATAGATTTTATATTTGATATTGATATTAAGTGAATTTATAATTTCTAAAAAAGTAATGTGAATATTAAACCAAAAATAATTTTTAATTGTTAAAATTTTAGTAAATGTTATTCATGAAAGTATGCTGGGGATATTTACTTTTATAAAACTAAACATATGGTAGTTTGGTTAGTTACTGTTTCAAATCTCTATCAATCTAATATAATTTTTGCCATCAATTAATCCAATTTAAAGATGGTCAAATTGGTCTAAAGCGCTAGATTAAGGTTCTAATTGGTGAGGGTGTGGGTTCAAATTCCACTCTCAACATAATTCAATCATTTCCCTCAACTTTTAATAGCCCCTCTTGAATAACAAATAATAATTTTAAAGTGTTTTATTTTTTTATTAGTCTTAAATTGTCATAAATTTTACGAATGGCAATTAAGTTAAGTAATAAGAGATTTAGGGCCTGTTTGGTTCTGTTTTTTAAAACAGTTTTTCTGTTTTTGAAAACAGGAAATTCAGAAAACTTATTTGATAAACATGTTTTTTATAAACTGTTCCGGAAACAGAAAAATAAAAGAATAGTAAATTCAGAACAACTTTAAGGTGTTTTGTAGTTTTTATTCTGGAAAATACAAGAAAATGTGAGAAACATCCACCTCATTAATGGTAAAGTTATAAATTTTGAATAACTCATCTATCACTCACTAGTTATGATTTTGAGAATAATTATTCAAATAGGTTTTTTTGTTTTCTTGTTTTTAAAACTTATTATCGAAAACAGTTTTACAAAACTATTCTCAGAATAATAAAATAGAAAATACTGTCAAACAGACCCTTAGCATCCCTTTAAATAAAATTTTGAATTCAAACCTTATAGATGGAAGAAACCATGTTGGGAGAGCTGCTCTCATTTGGGTATGACAATGCTTGACTTTAACCCAATAGTTCCAAAAATTAAATAATTATAAAAAAGGGTGTTATAAACATTTAGTAGTATAGCTTCATTGCTCCTCCTTGGTGGAAAAAGCAACATATTCTTAATACTACATAGTTATGTTAATAATTGAAGATTCAATCTACAATATATAACACCACAGACATCTATAAAATGTTTTTCTTTAAACCACTTGGTTGAAATTTGAGGGTTATTATCAAATTAGATAAGTGAGCCTTTGTATATCTTACAAGAACTAATACATAGCTAAATATTTTTTTTACAACAAATATATTTCACAAAATTGATTTACTCGAACATCTCATACATCGTAGAGTGCATTGCTAGTTGAAAAGAAAATCATATGCATTACTCAATACCCATGGAAAAAAATTTCTCCTTGACAGCATACATCTATAAATCAATGAAATGGTTATTATAAATACAATTGTGACTTTGAAAGCTAATAAATAGCCTATAAATTAATAAAATTTGATTATATTTTACTATATTACCTTTATTAATTATGTAGTACTCCTTAATGCTTCTATCTTCCTTTATTATTATTATTGAAGGCAAATTTGTTCAAATATAATTAATGCACTCTTAAAATTTGTAAAATGATATTTATTTTAAAACAAAAAAAACTTAAAGTAACAATTATTTTAAAATGGAGAGAGTAATATTTAAAAGCAATTAGCACTTAGTCATATTTGTGAGCAGAGCATTGGATTCTTGAATAAAATTGATCTAATATTTTAAAACACTTTAGAAGGAATACTTGTGGTCGTCAACAAGTGGGCATTATTATGAGATGTAACTTTGATGCTACAATCAGAGGTTCCACTATTTTAAGCAAGTGGTGCATTGATTAGGATATCGGTTTTTAAGGATCTAAGGACAAATTATGGAAGGTTGATGTTCATAGTAATTGCTTAGATCAACAACTCTTGATGGTTTGGGTTATGCTATCAAATGATTAGGCTGTGGATTTCAATATACTCCCTTTGATTTATTTATTTTGTTGTTTAAGGTTATTTCACACAAATCAAGAAATCATTAATTATATTAAATTTGTCTAGGGATTTGACTAAAATACTTTTAGACTCATATTGAATTAAATGACATACATGAAATTAGATGAGAGGAGGGTATAGCTCAAAAAAAGTAAATAATGATGCATTGCAAATAAAAAATAATAAAAGATTTGAAACAAAATCAAAACCTTAAAACTACAGAAGATATGGAATTGAGAGATTACTCTTAGTTCTAGTAAATGGTGACATAGGGAAACATGTTAATTTTGCAATAATGATACTATGAATTTCATATATAGTGAAATGTGTTTTTTTGGTGAAATCAATGAAAAAGCAGCTACATCATATCCTAGAATTTAGTGTTTGTTTGATTCCACTTTTATAGAAGCAATTTGGGCATAAGCAGTTTGGGAAAACTGAGTTTGAATAGAAGTAGGGCCAAGCTGTTTCTATGATAGTTAAGTTTTGAGCTTATAACCTAAATTTGCATTTTAGTGGTTCTGATTGACAATAAAAAAAAAGGAGTTCTGGATTCAAATCTGAAACCAAACAGGCTCTATTTCCCCCCATGAAAGTCTTGCTTGCTTCTTTTTCTATGGAGTGCTTATATGTTAAATTTGCTAATTTTTTGCATATGATTAATTATTTTATACATTTATATTTTTTTAATTTTTACATAACTTATAAAAGTGTTATCATGTTGTTATTTTTTTTAATAGGGATAACGTTTGTACTACTCACACACATATTCCACACACACGCAATCATGTTAGGTATATGTTACTATGGTCTACATTTTGAAAATACAACTTCATATAAATTTCTTAAAAATTTTGCTAACAATAGCCACTATAAACTGTCTTGTCAATTAACTCACAGTATCACAGCAACAGCTTTATGCCTTACAGTTTTAGGGTTAGTTGAGTTTGAAGGATTTACAGGGAAAAAAAAAATCTTTAATTTGTCATATTTTTTGTTTTTCAAAGCAAACAAGAGGGAGAACTTTTTCTCCTCTCCTTAAACCCTTCCATACTTTATTTCACCTAATGGGCGGTGGGTGCAATATCCCGTACCCATATGATGTAGGAACCTTCCCATTGTAACATTGTTCCACACTTCATTTTACCAACATGAATTTATGATTAGCACACCAACTTTTCTTCATTGCATATCCTTCGTCGACCTAAATTAATTGCATATTTTTTAATGTTTTAAAAATTAGATGAATTATTTATTAATCAAAATATTGATTATATCATCAAACTAGTGAAAATTATATCATGGCAAAATACACACAAAAACATATTATTTTATTTTTTTATGAATTTATTTGATAAAAAACTATAGTTAAGACCCAAACAATATATTCACAAATTATTAATTTAAAAATTTAGATATTACAATTAAATTTTAAAAATAACATTTGCATTTAATATATTATTGTTGACATAAGTAATGGCACAAATTTGATGAGGTTTTACAATAAACTAATTGGGTCTCCGTATAGGATTTGAAAAATAAGTTATATTGTATATGATTTATAAATAGTAGACTTGCTTGAGATTTTATATTTTATATTAATAATGATATTACTTGAGTTTATAATTTTTTTAAACATAAACACAATGTGAAAGTGAAACTAAAAATAATTTTTCAATTGTTGCTTTTGTTGTAAATATTATTCATGAAAGTATGTTGAGGATATTTTAGTTTTATAAAAATAAACATATGTTGAAAATTTGGTTACTCTGTTTCAAGTTGCTATTAGTATAATAAAAAATTTGGTACTAAAAATTACAATGCTGAGATGGCCGAGTTGGTCTAAAGGGCCAGATTAAGGATCTGATCCGAAAGGGCGTGGGATCAAATCCCACTCTCAACACCTGTTTCATTTTTTTTATTCCTCATTGCCATCCAATAACTCCAAGCAAGCAATCCAAAAACTCCAACCAACCTTCTGAACCAAAAAGGCTTAGAAATTGTGGAACTGATGATAGAATGCCATGAGATACTTTATGTTTTTAGCTATTTGAGTCTCTCCAATGCTGCTTTAGCTTCACTTAACTGCTTCTTTAGTGCTAATACCCTATGCTCTAATAGTTCTACTTCATCTTTACTGGCCAAGGATTGATAGGGTGACAAAAATGGCTTGAAAATACTTTCAAAGCTGCCACCCCAGTAACCTATCAAATTCATACTGCCAAATCAAAAGGCTGAGGAAAAATGAGAATGGAATAACAACTGGTATTCACATTTTTAAGTCGCTCCAAAGGAAAAAAGATGCAGTATTGGAAAGAAAAGCAAACTATATTCAATGGCTTTATGAACAATTAGGAAAAGATTAAGGAAAATGATAGTTAAGATGCTTTCAAAGGCCACGGAAATAAATTATTGTTTGTGTCTCCTAAAGTTACCACTCGTGTTCTTTGAAGCTTCAAGCGAATCTTCTAGATGTTACAAGAGTGTTTTTATTCAAATGTAACAACAAATTGAAAACATCTTTATATTACTAGAAGGATCAAAGTGTAACCCTTAAAGAGTATGACTAATAAAAGTCCTTGAGAGGTCTTTGTAGCATAAAGAAGATCAAGTTATGACTTTAAGAGCATGAGCAATAACTTTCAAAAGCAAAACTAATGCCTTATTCCGTGGTTTTCAATGAATTTTGGTTTTTAGGCACTTTAACCATCATCAACATGACTTAAAAGTTTTTAACTGTCATTTTCCAAAAACTTATCCCTGCTAGCATCATTTGCCACTACCCATCTAGTAATTTGGACCCAAGGTACACAACAACTTGCTCAACAATCCTCACAAATAGTCACAAAGTATTTGTCATGTCACCACAATCATGACTTTATGTATATATCTTCTTTGTAAATTAAAATATGGTGACCCACCTCTTCTAGGAGAAGTGGCAGCTTGGTAATGTTAAAGTCATCATACAACATGTAAAACTGGTCTAGGTACTTCTATTGCATTTTCATTCTTGCCTTAAGTAACTTGGATTCAATATCTATAAGGGTAATCAGGTGATCAGGTAAAACACATCAGTTAAGACAAAGGATAGTGAAAATACAAGACATCAACAATGTGCAAGGCAAGCAACCTTTGTCATCAAAGATTACTTGATTAATTATGATATTATGTGTGTCGATTTCAAACTTTGTGAGTTCTTGAACTAATCTCTCAGTTTCATATAGAGAAAGGAACTCCAGAATGCAAACACAGACAAAAATTGTCATGTCCTATGAATAGAAAAGTATAATAGAATTACATTTAATAAATTTATTAAATTTGCAATTCAGTCACCTGGCCATAAGTTCAAATTAGAAGGGTTGAGGTTCAGGCACGTTGCTTTAAATTCATGTTGACCAAAGAAGGCATAATTTACAATAATTGTAAAGTGTCACATCCCAAAATTTAGGTGTGACTAGCATGGAATGTGAGATAATCTCCCCGTTGCACAAACCTTGAATATATATATATATATATACTTACATTTAAGTCCAAAGACACCATTATAATTCAAGGACCATAAGCATGGTTATTTTCACATATTTAAATAAAGTTAAGCCTATTATAGAAATTTCAACAAAGTTTCCTTAGAAAATTGGACACCCCAAAGTTTTACAACAATACAACTAAAAAACATGCTATATATCCACACATCAAAGGTAAGAATTCTACCTATGTCATGTGAAGCACATCTAAACAAAGTACAAAACATTATGACAATAATATAAATGTTTTACATCTCAAGTGAGTTTGTCCAAAAGAATGACCAGGAGCTTGCTACAAGCAAAAGATGCCTCTCAAGGATTTGCCGGAGATACAAGGTCAATTCTACTATAAGAAGCCAATAATATTTACCAGTAAATAACATCCCAAAGGAAAAATATTAATATAAAAACAACGTAAAATAAACAATTTTAAAATCAACAAGGAATATAATTAAACTTGAAACAAAAGTCAAATCGTATAGTGCTACCACTCTTGAGCACTTGCAAAGAAATCTTATTTTAGTCAAAACTAAACAAAGCTAAGCTTAACAAATTTAATCAACAATCTTCCATACAAGTAACTTAATCAAGAATAGAAGAAGGAGTCAACATATGGGCATATAAAACATGATATATAAGAATCTTCTCAGTAAAATTTAACAAAAAAGTTTAAAACTTTTCTTGAATTTCATTTCTCAAATGAACCTAAATAGAACAATATAACAGGCATGAACACACAGTGCAGGAGGGTAAATAACCAATTTGGTGTGACTAAAGCCACGAAAATATGCGTGAGTGCTAAGTTCACGAATAACAGGTGTGAGTGTGATGCTCATGAAAATCCATCTCTCCGTTCCACGTGTGTTAGCCGACACATGGGGCTAGCACCTCCTACATATGCACCCTATTAACTTGGTGTTAACTATGGTGCCCAAGGACTAATGGAATTACCATTAGCAACCAGCTTTCTATGTTCAGTCCCTTAAAATCTTTTTGGCATGCATGGAATATAAATACCCTTGTAGTTCAACCGTTCATAGTGCATGAAGCATAAATAATAACGTTGAAATCATTTCACCCATTCCATGCATGTATAAATATTGGCTAAACAAATGGGAGAAACTCATTAGTAAGACTCTTAACTCTTTACAAAGTATTTTTATAACATTAGTCTGCAAAGTACAACACTATAGTAAAGGCAAGAAGCATAAAAACTTATTTGAAATTGAACTTAGTTAAAAGTATCAATATAAATTTGTAGTGGACATTATTTACTTACCTGATGTGCTCTCCAAGGAAAATAATTACCCACTAGAAGATCTCACAAAATCTTATTCAAATAGCTACCTACGTACCTCAAAAGAAGAACCATTAATATCATTAATATTAATAACCCATAAAAATTCTTATGCACTTAACTCTCACCACCATAATTTGCAAGCCAAGAAATAAATTAGCTCTTTCAATCTACCAAACACTTATAAAACCAACCAACAAGGCCAAGCATGATACATCTAAAAATTTCTAAACTATTTATTACATCTTACTATCGCAGCTCCATTAATCTTAACATATTCAATCTAATCCACATAACCTAACTCTTTACCAAAATTATATTAGAACTTAAAGAACACATCTCTAACACTCACATACTAATACAAAGATTGATTAATGCATCAAATAAAATAAAATCAATATTATAACCATAGTGATATGCTATCAACTTCATTTATAAGTCTCTCTGTCTTTTAAGCAATTTAACAAACACATGGTGTGCACCAAAATAATTATGTTCATAAAGTAAACTCCATAGCACATGAATTTATTTTCTAACAACGTCCAAACATCAATCAAGTTCCATTAGTCTTTTAAAACAGTAATTTACCAATAGCATAATAGATATCCCCAACATTCAGTGGATCACGGCTTAGGAGCAAGAGGAAAAAAAATTAGCGTTGGTTTCAAATATTCATGGGAATGTCAAACAGAAAATTTATGGTAAAAGTACTTCGACAAATGAGTCCCAACTTTTTCAAATGATTAGCTAGCAACCTATTCATCCCACTCGCCTTATATTTTAAAGTTACAAAACAGCAAAAAATTGAAGTCTGAATTTATTCGACCATAGCAAAGTAAGAAGAATTATCAAGTTGTTTTGAGTTGAAATGAAAGAGTAACACGAGGGAAAATTTACATTCAACTTAGAATCCCCAATTTCCCAACGTTCTAAAACTTAGAAGGAAAAGAGAAATAAAAATCTTCCATCACAACACACACAAATATAAACTAAAAAATTATTATTCAAATACCTATTACACTTAGCCTTCTTACTTCAGATTTTGGCCAGCCACTATACCTCCCACTTTTTCCCCTGTTTTAGCGCAACATAGAAGCAATTTTTGGGAGAGGATAAATTCAGCCACATAACCATACTTATGCCACATGAAACGGACAGCAAATGGAGAGAAAGGAATGATATAACAAAAAGGACAAACCACAAAAGAAATCAAGGATGCAAAGTGGAAAGAGAGAAGAGGAACAAGCACTTACCACCATAACCTAGGAGACATGTAACTGAGCATGAAAAAAGGAGAAAATGGCTCATAGCAAAGGGCGAGAAAAGAAGGGTGACACGCTAGAAAAGAAAGAAGGAAGAAGAAGTTGGTGGAGATGGAGAAAGAACAATTTTCGAGAGAGTGAGAGCAGATTTGTTTTTCCTATTGGCCATGTCTTTATTAAGAGCGTAGGGAGAATTTAAATGATAAAATGACAAAAGAGTCAAACATCATTAAGATGAGAAGGAAGAATATTTTAGTAATTTTATAAAAATTTAGAAGAGAAAATTTTCATTTTAAGTACTATATTAGATTTAAACTCTAAACTTAAATAAAAAACTTAATATACATTTTTTCAATAATTCTTAACTAATTAATTAATATTTATTTACCAATTTTAGATATAAAGGTGAAATAAATCTAATAATTATGTATATTTTTTTACTTGTAGTAAGAATATTATTTATACATACAATTATTTTAATTAATTAATTTTTCATCCATTTTATTATTTAATAATCTATTTTTAGAAATTCTTTATTTTAGGATCATTACATAAAGAAATAGGAAATAAACAAAGAAAACCTTCTGGGATGATTTAATGTGAAAATTATGATAATAAATATATTTTTTAGGTATTAAAAAAGTATCAAAATTTCATTTAAGTCCAACTGCTCCCGCACAAACAAATTTAATAGAATTTATTTAAGAAGTGCAATAGAATAGAAAACCATGCCAAATATAAAAATATAAAGCAAAGAGTCAGCAAGAATAAATTAATCAGACCAAACAAATTGAATGCAAAGGAAAAAGATGAATAGGGTAAAAATATTTTAAAAGTTTGGCTACACTGGAGGCAAGGAATATACACAAATAAAGTGAAAAATTATTGAAGGATATAACAAATCCAAGCAACAATAGCTTTATGGATGAAATTGCTTATAGTAGTACTTAAAGGGAAATATGCCTTTTATAGGAGATTTTGACTAAAAAAAAACAAAATTTTCAATATACTACAACAAAAATTACATCTTGGTATTTTAAGTACCGAGATGTACCATTTAATTTTTTTTTTTTAAATTTTATGGAAAGATCTCCATGGCAAAAGGCACCGAGATCAACCATTTTTTGTGTAGAGGATCATGACCCCTACACTAACAACTCCCCCCCCCCCAAAAAAAACCTTTTTTTCAGTTTTTTTATTAAACTTTTATTCTCCAAATTTTTGTTAATATTCTTTTCTTTTTTTCAAACAATACTAAAATAAATAAATAAATAAATATAAATTATATAAATAATATAAATTAATTAATCAGTAGAGTATAATTTTTTAATATTTCTAAATCATATAGATTTATCTATATTTTTAAAACATAAATTTTAGTTAAACTTTTAATATAGAAAATACATTTTTATTAACTAAAATTTATATTAATATACTAAATAACTATAAGAGAAGAATATATTACCCTTTCTTTAATATTGCTAAAATTATATAAGAGAGAGAAATATCACTTAAAAATCTCTTATTTATAAAATTCAAATCTTAGTTCTATTAGAGTTTTAAAATAAGAAAACTATTTTTAAATTATCTTAAATTTAAAATATTAGTCTTATTTTCTTCTTCATATTTTTTTTATCTCTCTCCCTTATTCTTCCTATTTACATCATTAACGGAATTAAAAATTCAACTATGTTTTGAAAATTGAGGGAGATTTATATAATTTTAGTAATATTGAAAGAATGATAATATTTTCTATTCTTATATAATTTTTATTTATTTATTTATTTATTTATTTTAGTGTTGTTTGAGAAAGAGGAAAGAATATTAACAAAAATTTGGAGAATAAAAGTTTAAGAAAAAAATTGAAAAAAAAAAGGTGGGGGAAGGAGGGTGTTAATGTAGTAGCCTGACCTTTTACACAAGAAATGGATGAAAATTAGCATTTTAAAAGAAATCTTGACTTAATTGATATTTCCATAAATTTAAAAAAAAATTAAAATAGTACATCTCGGTGCTTAAGACACTGTGATGTAATTTTGTTGTATCTGAGGAAATATTTTTGAACTTGTAGTATATTGGGGATTTTGTATTTTTTTTTATAGTATCATAGTCAAAATCCCCCTTTTATAGCATTGAAGGCTTCAAATGATTTGGTAATACTTCATATCAATTGAGTCAAGATTTCTTTTAAAATGCTAATTTTCGTATGATGTGATCTTAGAAATTGACTGAGTAAAAAAGGATACAATTTCATTGTAGTGAAATGACTGAATTTAAACTCAGGTGGAAGGGTGCTTTCTACTCAATTTACTCCATTTAGGGCTCTCTGATCGTCTCAAGAGGTTAAATGGACATATTTATAAAAGATTTGCATAAAAATTGGAGAAAGAAAAACTAGCCTCCATAGCACATATTGCAATGAACAATAATATTTGACCATTGAAACTTAGGGTTTTGCATTGAATGAAACAAATAATGATTTATATGTCTTGTTTAAAAAATTATATGTCAAGCAAGTAACATATTCATGTCATTGAGGATTAACTTTAGCAATGCATCAAACATAAGACAAGCTCCTTGCTCAGTGTGTTAGTGTAATCTTCCTCCCCCAAGAACTAACATTTGCAATTCTTAGGGGTTACAAGGTCAATTGCTTTCCTAAATCTACAAATGGACATGAACATCCTTTGACCAATTTCTTCTAAGTGAGGTTTCTTCTAAGATAAAGGCTTTTTGTTTGGACTGCTAAATTTAATACAGTTAATACAACAAATCTACTAAAGAGTATTGTAAGGCCCCGTCAACTATTTCAATGAATGTTTGAGTGATATGTTTTAGTTCAGGGACAAATAATCATCTTTTATTACATTGTGAAGTGGCATAGGAGGATTGCAATAGGTTGTTCAGCATTTTTAATATGAGGTGGGTTTGTCCATCTGATTCACAGGTGTCCTTAGCCATTAAGTCTACTAGTCATGGGGAGAGAAAGGAGCTCAAAATGTTAGAGCTGTGTTAGTTTCACATGATTGTGGTGTACTTCTAGTCATAACAGAATGAGAGTTTTTAAACAGAAGTTTCTTCTTTCACATCTTTTGAAAAGGACTATTATGGCCTTTTTTGTTTTGTGGGTTTTAGTGAATGGGTTCTATATGGCAGGTATTCATTATGGATGTACAAAGGAATTGAAAAACTCTTTTGAGTGCAAGAGTCTTGGGCTTTCTTCGAATGAGGAGGATCTCTTGTCCTTTATATTTGGATCATTCTGTTTATTCATCAATAACACAAATTAGTAAAAGGAAAATTAGAATATACATGACAATGTTGTATAGGATAAACAAGGAAGTATCATTTTCAAAACAAAATGAGACAAAAATGAAGTGAAATTCTTATTGGATCCTTAAGTTGCTTATTAACTTGTTCAATCACCCCCTTCATGCCTTCAATCCTCACAAGAAGTGCATCATTGCCAAAATCATCCTCCACACCAAACATACGGATCATCTACAATAAAAATTCGAAAAAAGATTCCAACTATAATGACACAAACACATACCATATTACCAAAGAAATTGGCCAAGAGTAGGTAACAAAATAGTTAAATGTGCAAGGAAAAAAGTAAATGTAACTTGTTAATCCAAAAGGACCAAAACTAATAAATATTTCACAGGGAAAGTGTTTGCACTATTTAGATGAGATATCAGTAATTGCAAATCAAAAGGAAAATAGTCTCTTTAATCACTGCAAAGAATTAGATAGTGACATAGCTTCATCTTCTCCACTTTGTATATATTAATATATATAATATATGTAGATATATATATATATATATAGACACACACATACACATATAGATACACAGAGAGTTTAATGAAGATGCCAATTTGCCATGTGCACATCAGCCTAGTGTTTGGGAGTCTCATGTGGGATGGCCATTAATTCGGATAGTTATTCAGAATACATCATTGCTAACATAATGGAATAAGGAGAATGTGAATAGTATTCAAAGACTGAGCATGAGACGTAGAACAGAGCACACCATATTCCTTCTTCCATCAAGGTTATGAAATATGAAGAAAGAAGAAGAGAAAACCCTTGAATTATATATATACAGTGAATTTTAACATACACAAGACTTTGTATTAATAGGATAAGGTTACAAGACATGACATTTGATACCCATAATTACAGAATAAAATCCTACTAATCACATAATTGTAACCTACCTAACAAGGAAATAAATATATGCTAAACATGTTACTACACACTAACTAGGTTCACTTTTGAACTAATAATATATTATAATGCAAGAGAAGACAACTATTAATCTAAAGTTCATACTTGATTAATCAAACTACCAAATTTACTTTTCAAGGATAACACCTTTGCAATGCCCTTTTCCAAAACTGTTAAGAATTGTAAAAGTCTGAGTGTATAGCCTGTGGGTGTAGTGTCAAATACTATAACAGAATAATCCATTGTTTGCATTAATCTGGAAAAGAACTATAATCAATCAAATCACAATGAGGGAAAAGGAAATGGATGAAATGATAATTGACATTGGAAACAGAATCCAGAAATGTAAAAGACATGTATCACATACTATATTCACAATTATGAAAATTTCTTTCAGTTAAGACCTAAATGAGAAACTATATCACAATTAAGCTTTTCAAATATGAAATTAAAATTGAAATGAACTCTACTAAACCTATCATTGAGTATGAATGGCTCTAATACATGTGATAAGAAGAGCAACCTGTAATGAGCCTTGTGCCTATAGACTGCTAAATTATTAACTCCCTCTGAATCATGAATCAGGAGCTCATTATTACCACTTACAATTTTTGTACAAAACAATTTTACATAAAAGGAAAAACACTAATCTTATGTCTTATTCCACTATTGCCAACCAACACCATTACCCTAGTCATGTTGAAAGCATCATTTGACACCCTTTGGAGTAGAAGGATGATATAATCATAATGATATAATCTATAGCCAAGTCTTAGTTGCACCCAATTCATTATTTTATCATTCTTTGTCATGTAACACCAAATATATTCAATTACAATTGATTCAGTATAGTTATATATTGAATAGTTGACATGCAAAAGTAATGCTTAAAGATCACTAAGATGATATAAGTATCCCAAGGAACAAAGCAACAAGCAGCAAAAGATCAATAACTTTGGCCAAAGTATTTACAGAGATCATTGGCAAAGTTGGCAACAAAAGATGCCTAGGAGCCGGATACCATAAGCAGGAGTCTTGTAGGGAATATGGAGAGGAATTAGTGGTTTCCAATAAAGAAGACATATCAAACATGGTAATCTTAGACACCTGGATACTTATTCCTGAATTTAAATTTTCTGTAAAATTGTTTCAACAAAGATATCATAACTCTGCAAACTAAACCCTCTGGATATTACATCAAATCAGCATTAACCATCATTTACTTAACCACGAATGTCTTATAAATCTAAGCCACCAAATTCTCTATTTTGGCTAGGACATTTAAGGGACTCATATTCTCATATACCTTGAAACTAATGAGTGTATGATGTCATAAACACAATATGACTCAAACAACTTTCAAAATTAGTTATCCAATATTTAATAAATTTCAAGTCAAAACTAAATCAATAATATGACACATATTTCTTACTTCAGCATCTCAGCAAAATTCATTGCCTCGTCAATTCTAGGTATAGCACTTAATAGCTCTGAAAACAAAGTATTCATTCCCTCAGAACTCATTTCCTCTTGTTCAACAGCAGGATCCACCTCCTATAAAGTAAGGATCACAACAAAGAATGAGCAAAACACTTTGCAAAATAATTATGGAGAACAGATTATTGAAACAATATAAACCAAAAAAATTTTTGCCAATTATTTCTAGAGATAAACATTTGGCATGAACTCAGTGGATATAGATGTCACTGATTGCATGAAAAGCTTTGCACTCCTACATGCAACCAATTCCTCATAAAGCGGCCAAATAACTGAAAAAATATACAAAACTCCACAACTCATAAAAACCAATATATATATATATATACATAGATACTAAGACAAACTAATTGTTGCTGTCTGGAGTTTATTTCCAAACCAAGGAAGAAATTACATGAGAGTGGTGCATTGTGCATGATACGTTTTTTTTAAGAGTGCATGAGAACTTTTTGGGGCTTAGATAATTATATCATCATTAAATTGTTTTTAAACCCATGAAACCATTTGAAGAGGGGAAAGAATATTCCCCTCATTCGGTAGCTTTTTTTTTTTTGGTATACATTCGGTAGCTTTTAATAAGTTGAAGAAATGAATTCTTAAGACTGTCCAAGAAAGAAATGAATTTTTAAGTGATTTTTCTTAAAATATTAAAAAATTCTCAGAATTTTATATTGATATGGGATCATGAAAGAAGTGGAGATGAACTTTTATAATGAATTTTTCATAATTATTTAGTATTTAATATTATTAACAACTACTTTAAAGTTGAACATAGGTGAATCGCAAATAATTATAACTTTCCCAACTTGACATTATTTTTTTTCAATCATACAATGTGGATTTAAAATCTTATTATTTAAGACATCCTGAGTTTTTTCTTTTTCATCTTATCAATTGCCATTAGTTATTATAATAAAAGTTTTAGTAATAGGTATTTGTATTTCTTTAACAAAATATCATGCAATGCACAAGAATCTAAATTTAGTCTTACCTGTACTAACTAACTTGCACAGAAAGCTCATCATTTAGAAACTCATTATGTGATTTTTAGTTTTTATAAAAGCCTTTATTAATTGTAAATATTTTCTTGCTCATGATTTATTGTATTTATAGACTGTGAATTTTTTTTTTCAATTTTTGGATATGGTTTTGCCATCACAAATCATATTGGAGCCATATCATTGCAGTTGGAGTTTTATTTTATTTTTCAAGATTTAACTAAATAAACAGACTTGTGGAGCTAAATCTACATAGCGGCCCATTTCGCAATCTTGGTCCAGATGGCCATGATTATGGTGTAGGTTGGCGGCAATGAGATGGGATCCTACCCATACAAATATTTTCATATTATAATTTGAACTCAAAACAAAGGCTACCCATCGTATTCATTTTACCCGTGAGGCTAATATCTCATCACATTTTCAAATTATAATTATGCTTTATATTGATCAAATACTTTTTTATAATTACTTTCTTTTCTATTTTGTATTTTCTTAATATAAAATTGAGTCATGCAAAACTCCTTTTCCTCATATATATGCTTGATCTTTGATTTTACCATAATCAACTTGAGAGTTAAGGTTTTCGTTTCTTGACTGCTCTCCCAAAAATATCATCTCCATTTTCTCTCATCTCACCTAAAAAATGTTTGGTCCTCAATTCCACTACTTAATTTATCTTACAATATGTGGCTTACATTTTAATGTTTGATTCTAGTCCTACTTTTCATCCATGTAGAATTATACAAGTTCAGATGAAGCCCATCAATTCGTACTCTCTCCATATCTTAATATAAGAGACAATTGAAAAATTTTTATGTTTCAAAATATAAATAACATATGGATTTATACAATGTATTTAATAATTTTTTTAAAAATATTTTTAATTAAAATAATATTTTTTTTCAAAGACTAGCAGTACTATGAAAAGTTGAAATGCTCTTACAAACCTTGCTTGTACCTTTCCCAACAAAATTAATTCGAGGGAGTGGAGTTCCGTATGGGGTTGGACTTACCACCGCATGCAAGTCATTGACAGACAGCAAAGTACGTACTATTAAAAAATATGAGCAGTAATGGCTCTGAAGATCATTACTATATCAATTAATGTGCCATTTTTTTCCATATACTTCTTCTGTTCCTTTATTTATAAGTGTTGTTTAAGATTTTTTTATAGACATTAAAAAATATAATTAATATGTTAGAATTTTTTTTTAATTTTACTAATATGCCCCTCTATAAATTGATAGATAAAAAAGAATCATTAATATTATTTTTGATTTTTGAAAAAATAGACCGGGGGATAAATGAAAAAATAGTAATGAATGAAGTATTGAAATTTGAAAGTGACATATAAATGAAAACAAAATTTTTCTTTAAATATGACAACTAAAAAGAAATAGGGTATGTTGGGATTCCTCATTAACATTAAGTGTTAGAAGGGATCACTAATTTGCAAAACCAGTGTTTTGAGACTTTCTTTCAGTTATTTAATTTCCAATTTTATCACTACAAAAGCAAAGAATAATATTCACACTACAAGACATGTCTTATGTTCTTCATTTAAATTAATCAAGACATTTTATTAGTGAAATATTTAAGAAATCATAGTGTTTCGCAGAATCAAATAGCCTTAGTATACAAATGCACAAGTAAATAAGCTTTCGTCTATTGTTAGTAGCATCTTAGTGATAGGATTTGACATCAAACATTCTGAGAAATACAACTAAAAAGAGGTGAATATGTGTTTGTGCAATTTTAAAATACAAAAGCAACTAATTCCAATTTTATATTACCTCTAAAAGGTAATTGTTTAATTGATTCACTTTAATAAATAAATAAAGTAAAACATGTTTTAAGATTAATTAGGGTTTGAAAATATATTATCTAAATCACATAATGAAGTTAGTGAACAAATAGCAATTTTATAAACTACAGTAAATTAAACACCTCAAAAAGGGGCTGATTGCAAATTTATAACAAACAAAGAACAATAATATAATTATATAAGTACTTTAGCAACTATGTAACGAATAAAATATCAAAGTTGCAAAATTCAAAAGTAATAAATCAGGTGATTTTGGCATAATCAAGTACCAAAAAAATTGACAAAAGTATAGAATAAGCTAAAAGAAAAGGGATAAGAAATCATGCCAAACAAGTTATCTTGGTTTGATCCTTCTTGACCTACATCAAATCCCTTTGAATCACAAGGGATTTTCTTCACTATCATAGCAACAAATTACAACAAATGGTTTTAAACTCACCATTAACTCAATTATTCTAGTCACTTAAAACTTACACCGTAGCTCACTGGCTTTTCAATGCAACCTATAACTAACTTCCTCATACAGGAAGGTTTTCACACAGTATGTAGAAAGAAAACCCTCAAATAGAAGGGAATACAGAGAAGCTCAAATAATGCTCTCAATAGCAAATACACTAGTAGCAAAGTGTAAGGGAGAAGAGTATTATAAGTTTATATACTCTTATAGCTCTATCTTCTTCTCATCATCATCTTCAATCCTTCTTTTATACTTATTTTTCAAAGATATGTAGGAGAGATCGATCAACCCACAAAAATAGCCGTTTGAGTAGAGATCATAATTAAGCTTGAGAGCATGAGAAGATATGGAGGTATTATCCCTAAAATTTGCTTCTTCTCTACCCAATGAAATGATCTTCTAATCTCTCTTACTAGGCAATGTCTAGCTAGAGGGATAAAATTTGTTTCCGTCAAAGCTTCTGTCTTCATTTCTATACTTTGAGTGGAAAAGACATTGTGAGATAGAAGCAATCTGACTTGTCTCTGCATTTAATACTCTCTCCTTCTCCCAAAGGCAGTAATGAATGCAAGAAAGTATAGCAATTAATTATTTTTTGTTAATAATGGAGAATAGGAAGAAACAATGAGTATACAAGTGTACTCCCAAGACGAAATTTGCTTCTAAGCATTTAATGTTCTCCTCTTTCTTCTAAAACAACTTTGATAAAGGTAAGTAAAAAAAGGTTAAAAATTGATTTTTTTTTTGTAAAAAATTTGATTCTCATCTAAAAAAATATCTTTGGTCCCAAAAATCAAATATGTTCTATTTTTCATCCCAAAACACAATTTTCCCAACAAAAAAGGGATCCAATTTTTAAAAGGAACACGTCATATACATATCTTGCTAAAAGATACAACATTTTGTTGCTATTGCAAAATAACTTTTGAGTTTTGACCAAAATGTAAACCAAAAGCCTTTTTGTTTTTTTAAATTCCTTTGTCTCCAAGGCAAAGTAATCTGACAACTTTTCATATCTCTCACCTATGTAGCACCAATATGAGTACTTGTATCGAATATGATGTGACATGATATAAGAGATACGGTAATTTTTAAAATTTTAGAATATGGGTACATGAGATATTTATACATATATAATATTATTTATATAATTATTTATATATATATAAATACCTATTAAGATAAAAATGGGTATTAATTATTTTAAAAATTATAGTGTTAATTATTTATATATAACAACTTCAAATGTTCCTATTTTAATGCAAAAATTTGAAGTGGTATAGATGTATATAAAGTGGTATGGACGGATACGTATGCACAAATACAATATGCATATTGTATCGTGTATCGGATACTGGTGCGTCTACTTTTTTGAAGTATCAGTACTTCATAGTCTCTCTCTAAATACTACTATAATCACCTTTTATTTTATTAATGATTCTTTAAAACAACATTTATCTTATGTACGTGAATTGCAAATTTGCAAAGGAACATATTATTTTTATTTTTAAATTTTACTTCAAAATTTATTGTGACCTCAAGTTTTATCTTATGACTTGTCAGCTAGCTAGCAGTAGAGTCTTACTTGCAAGCATCAAATTTGTGACCTCAAGTTTCTTGCACATAGAATAAGGCATTAAATTAATACTAGCCCCTAAATCACATAGGCAATTATGATGTGAACTTGGAGGCTTCTTTTTAACACTTTGCATGATTCAAATCAAATAAAGAACTTAAGTTTGGGAATTCCATTGTTAAGAAGGTCATTTTGGACAATAAAAGTGCTTTTTGGAGCTTATTTTATCTCATCAAAGGTCCAATACACTAGTATACTCATGGAGGAGTCCAACAAGACCATAATTATGTTTATTTGGATTCAAGTGCAAACTAAATTGAGCTATACAAGTAAAGTGACGTTGTCAACAATCCTAAGGGTGAGAATACTATTTTTAAAACCCAAATGGAGAGAGAAATCTAAGTCTCAAATTCCACTTAGATTAATTTAAAATTATCTTTTTGTTTCAATTTGTTTTGATTTGATTTTATTTTATTTTATTCAAATATATATTAGGATAACGATTTGATTGTTTCTAACTTGTATTCTATGGAGCCAAATCTTACATTTAAATTAGTTTAATTTAAATTTTATCAGATAAATCTTATCTTTAAGGAATATTTAATAGTATTATGATCAAAATATTATTTTTATTATTTTCTTTAATATTTTTATTTTTAGACTATTAAATAATTAGTTATCTCTTTAGAATTTTTTAGATTTATTAGGATTATTTTAACCCCAAGTATTCTTAGTTACTTTAAGGCATTTATAGGACTATTTTTTATTATTTGCATAATGATGGAGACAAATCAATAATATTATGAATTCTTTCATGTTGTAGGTTTTACTAGTTCTTTGCATTCTTTCTATAATACAAGTTTGAACTTGTCAAAAGAACAGATCTCTCTTTTATAGTATCAACCTCTGGAGTTCTTAAAATTCTCATGTTCTATTGGACTTTAGAGTTTTAATCAATCTTTCTTTTGGGTTTATGCTTCCACTTTGCAGACAACTCAACTTTTTAGATTCTTAGAACATTGATCATAGAGAGTCCACATTAGTTGACATCAGAGTTTAGATGGAGTTCAGAGGTTTCAACATGTGTCATCTTTCATCCTAATCATCAACACATCCTCTTCAAACCATCTAAACTCTAATTTCATATTTGATCATTTTGAAGTTTCCAAACATGACCTTATCCACAAAATTCCAGATTCAGTCTTGGTCTTATGCCTCATGTAATATCCCTATTTTTATGGGATGTTATAAAATGAATAAAAGATGAGAAATGAAGTGAGACGAAAATGTTATATATAATCGGGCTTTGGGAAGAATTAATTTCTCATCTAATTTTCTGAAGAAGTTATGTTTGGTCCTTAATTGGAATTAATTTTTCATAAGGTCCTTAACAGAAATTAATTCCAGAACTTACCCCAGAAAATATGTAATATACCATTTGAATGAAAGCCCGCTCCAAGTTGAGGGTAATGGTATAAGTACTGCATGCCCGGGAGGTCTAAGTTGAGAGATAGACCAATTTGAAAGTTAATGTGAATAGTGAAAAAGAAATAATAAAAAATTGGTCCTTAGGTGAAATTATAAGAAAGTGCCCGAAAGAATGGATAATTATATTTTTTGACTCAGCTTAAGGGTAAAACGGTCATTTCTAATATTAGAAGAAAAATATGAATATTGTATTTAAATCCCAAGGAATAAATTTTGATATCATAAAATGCATGAAGAATTGGAAAAAATAGAGAGACACCGTTAAGCGTGAAAAAGGGCAAAGAGGTCATTTTTTCCAGTTGAACGAAAAAATGAGAAATTATATTTTTTCCTCCAAAGAATTATGAAAATAACATACATGTCCTTAAAGCCATAAAAAGTACGTTGGAAGAGTACTAGAAATGTCTTGGGAAAAATTACACCTAATGACCCGAAAGTTTTAAAAATTATAAATTAGCCCCAGGATCAAGGGCATTTTTGTAAATATGAAAAATTATAGTCAAAATGAAGCTCTCAATGAGTTAGACCCAATGAAATATATTATGGAATTTATTAAGGTCAAAATAATATTTATTAGGTAATTATAGTCTAATATTAATATTTTACCCGATAAAGTCAGTTTAGACTGCAGGAAAAGGTAGTATTAATTCAAGGACAATGATTGAACCTTAATAAAATATATTTTGGGTCTAGATAATGATTTTGGACTAAAAGTAATTGTTGGATAATCCTGTACCAATTTAATGATAATTTTGGCAAAAACACTCAATCGGTACGGGTAAATTTAATCGGTAAAAGGTATTTTGGTCCATAAAAATTATTTAAACAATTTTTGGCCAAAAAAGGAACGTGAGCTACGTATGATCAGCAGTTTGGGACACAAAGGAAATTTTCACTAAAGCTTTATTAAAGTAAAGTAACTTAAGTTAATACATTAAAGTAACTAAAGTTACTTTTTATGACTTAAATCTCTTAAACACTTTAGTTAGCCACAAAACCCATCTTCCTCAGCCTTAAACACGTCTGAAACTGCAGCAAGAAGAGGAGAGAAAACGTGGAAAAGAGAAGGAGAAAAGAGAAGGCTATAGGACTTGGTTTGGTTCCAAAATTTCAAGGTAAGCTTCTTAGGTTACTATCTTGGTTATGTCTAAGTTTTGTGAAGCTTCATGGAGTATTTCTCTCTATTTTTGCTCTGAAATTTTCTGCCTAGAGAGAGAGTAGAGAGAGAAAATGAAGCCATGAAGAAAGTGATCCATGAAAAGTGATGTATAGGTTTCAAGGATTAAGATTATGCCATTAGATTACAAATTAATCGGGTAGATATTTTTTTATAAATTTATGAAATTTTCTGCCTATTTAGGGTTTGGAAATGAAAGAGAATTTCATGATTTTGACCTCAAAAATGGATTTCTTGGGTCCAAAATAGGCAGATACAAGTATGTTGTACAAGAAAAAGCTTGAGATTAAGAAAGGGAAATTTTGAGGTTTATGAAGTTAATTCGGAATGAACAGTAACCGAGTTAGAAATGGAATTTGGTAATTCTGAGGCCATATTTGGATTCCTCATGAAAAATTACATGGAATAGAGGTATAATTCATCATTTTTGAGTTAGAAATGAATTTTTGGTGAATTTTTGAAGAATTAGGGTTTCATGAACACTTTTTGAAGAAAGTCATGGAACCATTAGCTTGAATAGTTGTTTGATGGTGCATTAGGACTTGAAGAAGCCCAAGGAAGCTAATGGGAGTATTGGTATCAAGTTGAAGAGTAAGAGAAAGCATGAAGGTAGCAATTTACCTATTCTTGCCTTATATTGTCATGTGATTTTCAATGAGTTTAATGACTTGCTTATTGTTTGCTATGATCAATTGTGATGCTTTGATAATGTTGGCTGAGTTAATTGAGGGTTTTGAGACCCCAGGATGTCCAAAATATAAAACGAAACTCTGCCGAAATTTTTGTAAAATATTATGGCATAAATGTTTAAAAGCATTTACTTGATGTTTTATGATGATTATATGCTTAATGTGATAATATGATTGCATCAATGGTGATTGCTACTGAGATTCTTTGAATCTCACCCCCCCTTCAATGACTAACCATGCTAGGAAGAACCAATGCAAAAGAGCTAAGGAAGGAGCAAAAGGCATGAAGAAGGAAATGATGTTGCAAGTCATTGTGTTATAATGTGAATGGTTATTTATGTCTTGTTTTATGTGAAATTGTAAAATAGTGATTATGATGTTAATATTGTGGAAAATGCATGAGAATTTCCAGTTCTGGATATTGTGATGTTAAGTTATGTTCTACCAAGTTTCATGCCAAAATGAGTTCATTTACAAGGGTTTTGGTAAGCAAATGGCAATATAGACTGAAACAGGGCATTTTCCAGACGTGTCTGTTTCATTTGCCTTATTCTGTACTTAATGTGAGATTAGGTTTATGGTATTTTTATACCAGATATAGGGCATCTCAAACTTTAATATGACACCTAATACACCCCATTTGGAGTTGTGTACAATTAATGGTGAATTTTCTAAGTTAGGGTTCAGAACAGAGAAAGATTGGGAAAACTGGAAACTGAAAGTTAGATACTGAAAAATTAAAAAGATGATATAAATCGTGCAGAGCTCCAAAAATTCAGTGGTTTGTATTTATGAAAATTTCTACGTTTTAAGTTTCATATTCCACTGATTTGGAGGTAATTGGAGCTATATGATAGGAGATATAGAAGTTTTCCCAAAACTGTTCCAACAAAAGTGGAATTCTGACCCTTTATGATTTAAGTTTACACCATGCCCTGTGTAACTTGAATAAATATATAATAAAAATATTTTCAGAAACTAGACTCACAGGGGTTTCCAATGACATAAGGAACGCATAAATTGGCTCAGGATATAATGAGATATGAATTTTTCAATATAAGGCCAAAATCCTGAGGAAGAGAAAATGACTAAATATACAGTAAATGTTTGAGGAATAAACTGTATAAATTGGTCAAGTAAATGCTCAGTTTCATATTTTTTCCATATAAATAACGTTTTTATCTATTTTTAGAGACTTGAATCACTATGAAATGAGTTTTTTAGAATTAGTTATGAATTTTTAAATTTCAGTCAGTAAAGTAGAAATTACCATATGAATAGTAACCGAAAATTTTGGAAATTCTGATTTTCATTCTTATGTGATTCAAGCTTAAGATCAAGTATAGTTAGACTTAAAAGGAGTCCAATACATGGGAAATGAGTCTAAATATAAGGTGTTACACCTCACGCCATCAAACACAAGCTCCTCTCCTTGGTTTAGAATCGGTCTCATCATCATGTGCCTCAAGTCCTCAATTCATCTCTCTTTTTCCCAAATCAGTTTTGATCATCATTAGGGAACAAATAAGTCATCCTTCCTTCACAAATCATATTCTCGTCCTTTGCTGTTAGATTTACGTGTGGTCTTCTTCAAAAGTTCATCATCAATCTCGATCATATCTCTTTAAAGTCCATAATTCGAGTTCTCCTTCTCAAATTGATTCTCAAAGATGACCAATAGTGCAAACTTAAACTCTTGTAAAGAGAAAGAAGCTCCTAAATGAGGAAGCAAGAAAGTGAAGACCCCGTTATTTCATGGAGAGAATGATCCCAATCTCTACATGGAATGGGAAAGAAAAGTTGAGCAAGTGATTGAATAGTGCAACTACATTGAGTTTAGTAAAGTACAACTTGGTGTTTCTCATCTTTCTAAAAAAGTTGATGCTTGGTTTGAACATATGAATATAGAACGAATTAAGAATGGGAAACGTTGGATTACTACATGGAATGAGATGAAAGCGATTATGAGACAGAAGTACGTGCCATCTTACTTTAATGATCAACCTCCCGAAGCTAAGAATGTTGGTGATCACTATGAAGAGATGCAAATTCCTATGGTGTAGAATTCAACTCCAAATCCAAGTGAGTCTTACTTGAAGAAAGCTAATCAAATGGAGGCGACAGTTGCTAAAACATCAACAATGAATGTTGAGATAAGAGAATCCGCTACACAGAAAAATGATGAATATGATTCTCCCATTCCTCAAGACATATTCTTCTATAGGCAAGCCTTCAATATTCCACCATTGTTATAAAAATTTGGTCAACCAACAGAATGTATTTTTTTAGTTGACACCGTTTTTTAAAACTATTGGCTAGGTGTGCATAACACTTCTAATCCATTGTTCATAAAATCTAATCAACTAACAGAATATCTTTTCTTAGTTAAAATTGGGGTCTAGTCTACTATTTTTTAAAACCACTAGTTAGGTATGCACAAAACTCTTTGATCTATTGTTCTAAAATTCTGATCAACCAACAGAATGCATTTTTTAAATTGAAATTAAGTTCTAGTTGACCATTTTTTAAAACTACTAGCTAGTATGCATATATAGCACTCTTATTCCATTATTAAGAAAATCTTGTCAATCAACAGAATGTCTTTGCTTAGTTGAAAATGGGGTAGGGTCAATTATTTTCTAAAACCACTGGCCAAGTGCACAGTACTCTTGATCCATTATTCTAAAAATCTAGTTAACCAATATAATGCATTTTTTTAATTGAAATTAAGGTCTAGTCGATTGTTTTTGAAAACCACTAGCTAGGTTTGCACATCACTCTTGATCCATTGTTCAAAAAATATGGTCAACCAATAGAATGCCTTTTCTTAGTTGAAATTGGTGTTTGGTTGATCTTTTTTCCAATTTAACTTGGAAATTATAAAGTCTCACTTGCATATTATAGAGTCTCTCTTATATATAGTGGAATCTTACTTGGAAATTATCTCAAGTGTGATTTATCCCAATTTAACTTGGAGATTATGAAGCTGAACTTGCATATTGTGAATTCTTTCTTGCATATAGTAGACTCCTACTTGGAAATAATTGAACTATTATTTTGTTGCGCATAGTGTAGTCTCCCTTGCATATTTTGGAGTCCTTTTTGCACATAGTGGAGTTTCCTTTACATATCACAGAGTCCCTCCTAGAAATTATGGATTCTTACTTGCACATTATGAAGTCTTTCTTGCATATAGTAAAGTCTTCCTTACATATCACTTAGTCCTTTTTGGGAATTATAGATTCTCACTTGCATACTGTAGAGTCTCTCTTACATATAGTAGAGTTTACCTTGCATATTACAAAGTCCCTCTTTGAAATTCTAGATTCTCATTTGGATATTGTGAAGTCTCTCTTGCACATAGTAGAAGTTTCCTTGCATATTGTGGAGTCCCTCTTCAAAATAATCTTGCTTGCACAATGTATAAGTTAGAATCCATAATATGCAAGTTAAACTCCACAATTAACAAGTTGAATCCAATAGTTCATAAGTTGAATAGTAATTCCAAGTGGGAATCCAATATATGCAAAGTAGAATCCACAATTAACAAGTTGAATCCAAGAGTCAACAAGTTGAATAATGTTTCCAAGTGAAACTCCAATATATACAAGGTAAAATTCATAATATGCAAATTAGACTCTACAATTAACAAGTTGAATCTAATAGTTAATAAGTTGAATAGTATTTCCAAATGGGAATCCAGTATGTGCAAGATAGAATTCATAGTTAACAAATTAGACTCATGATTAACAAGTTCAATCCAATAGTTAACATGTTCAACAGTATTTCCAAGTAGAAATCCAATGTGTCCAAGGGAGCATCCAAGATTAATAATTGAGATTATATGATTAACAAGTTGAATCCAACAGTTAATAAGTTGAACAATATTTCTAACTGGAATCCAATATGTGCAAGATAGAATCCACGATATGCAAGTTAAACTCCACAAATAACAAGTTGAATCCAAAAATTAACATGGTTCAAGTTTTAACATGAGTATACACGCTTAGACAGAGGTTCTAAAAAATAGTCAACCATATAAAAAATATAACTAAAACATTCCATTTTGGTGGTTAACCACTTTTTAAGAACAAGGTTCAGGTGTCATCATGAGCATGCATGCTTGGACAGAGGTTCTGAAAAAATAGTCAACCATATAAAAAATATAACTAGAAAATTACATTTTCGTGGTTGACTACTTTTTAAGAACATAGTATAGGTTTCATCATGAACATGCACACTTGGATAGAGGTTTTGAAAAAATGGTCAACTATATAAAAAATATAACTTAAAAATTCCCTTATGGTGATTGACCACATTTTAATGAACATGGTTCTAGTTATTATGTACATTGATGCATATTTATTGATTGCATGTCTTTGAAATGACTAGAATTGGATGTTCTTGAAAAATGATCAACTACCCGAATTGATTTTTTCAATTATAATTTTGATGTGGTCAATCATTTTTCTGTCACCTCATTCATACCCATGAAAAATGATCGACTATCTAAATTGATTTTTTTAGTTATAATTTTAATATAACCACCTCAAAGGCCATATATGCACGCTAATTGAAACCTTACTCATGTCTATAAAAAATTATTGATCACCCGAATTGATTTTTCAAATATAATTTTGATGTGATTGATCCTTTTTTGGTCATCTCACCCATGCCCATGAAAAATGGTTAACCATCTGAATTGATTTTTCCAGTTATAATTTTAATGTGATCAACCAATTTCCATCAGGAATTCCACATAATTCTATACCCAAAAAGTGAGCTTCCAATCCATGTGTAAAATATAAACTAGTTAACCACAAGATTAAGATTTCTCAGTTATTTAAGTTAACAGGTCAACTGATTTCTCTCAGGAATTCCACATAATTCTATACCCAAAATGTAAGCTTTGAATGCCTATGTCAATTATAGACTGGTTGACCACCAGATTGAGATTTCTCTATTATTTAAGTTAATTGGTCAACAAATTTCCTTCATAAATTCCACATAACTAGCCATCCTTAATGACAGGGACAAACACAAAATCTAATAACTTGAATTTTTTGTAATCCAATCACAAAATCTAACAACTTGGATCATACATCATAGAAGGTCCCAAATCTTAGTAAAAAAGAAAAAAAAAAGTTAAACATGTGTTGAAGATGATGATGACACGGTGGAGATGGCAAAGACAAGGTATTCGAAGATGATGTTGGATCATTGTGAGGACACTAGATCCGCTTCTATTGTCATCCAAGTTGTTCAAAGATGATGTTGCTTATGGTTTTCAAGCCCTTATTTGTGGCAAGATTGAGAAAGGTGATAGTAACATTTGAAGAGGAAGAAGATGGGGAGAGGGAAGTAATGGTCATTGGTGATGTAGTTGTCCATGGAAGTGGAAGGTGGAAATAAGGAGGTAAAGGTCATTGGTCACTGATTAAGGATAAGGAAGATGATCGAAGAGGGAGGTAAGGGTTGCCAATGGAGGATGATGAAGACGATCGGATTTGAGCAATCAAACGGGAGCTTTGAACTCAATTTTTTTCCCTCTTACTAAAATAGAATGACATTTTGGTCAATTCTATACTCCTTTTTTTATTTCCATCATGCCCTTAGTCTCAAAACCCAAATATCTTTTGCTTACATTCCTAAAACAAAATATTTCCATTTTCCACTACTAAAAGTCAATTCTCCCTAAATAAAAAAGGTACAACTTTTGAAATTACTCTTGAGGAAGTGATGTGACTTTTGCTTTTTGTCATATGTGATTGACCGGTGCTATTTTTCAAGTTTTATTTTAAGCTTAACAACACCAAATCAGTCACAATGTTTTTATTTCATCATTTCAAAAAGAAAATTATCATTGCAGAGATTTGACTTTTTTTTTGTTGCAAAATCTGTGATTTTATAATTTTATCAATTGTTAAATTGTTTTGTACAATTTTATATTTTGTTAATAATAATAATAAGACAAACCAAGTAATAATTTAAAACTAACTTCATCCTTTCATGTTAATGATTTAAGTATGATGAAGCAATCTCCAAAATATGTATATAGTGTAAGAAAACTTGTGCATAAATATTATGAAATCCATCTTATTCTTTTTTGCACTGTTCAATATTTTGTGTCAATCACTTGTGTCCACCTTGGGTAAGTCTACTACGTGTGATATGTGGTTTATTATAATTTATAGGGGAAATTACATATGGGTACTAGTAGGGTAAATTAATTATAAAGAAGGACTTCAACTAAAACAAAATATTAAAATTTCAAATACTAAGTGGTAAAATTGAGAGAATAAGTAGTAACATGTCCTTTTTTGTAATTAATTTATTATTTTGATCTCAAAATGTAATTCTCCCTAATTTATAAGACTATTAGTTTTGCATGGAGTTAAATGGAAATTAAAAAAAAAAAGTACTCCCATGATATTTTTTTCTCTAAAAAATTGTGATATTTCATTTTTTTTTAATTTAAGAAAATTATTGCTTTAAAGTTTTGGTTCCACACATCAAATTTTATTACAATTTACATCATTTGATGTCATTCCTAATTTTTTTTATAAACATATCCTTAAACAATTTGTTTACATATTTATTTGAGTCAAATTTAAGCACTTAAACATTGTTAGCTCAAATTTGACATGTCCTTGAACTATAAATATAACCTTAATTGTCAAATTTTTAAAAGTATAAGAGTATTAATTTAAAATAATCATGATGGGATGGGTCTGCTTATTTTCAATAATCTTTCAAAACCCAGTCTCATTCAGCTATTTTTTCATTGGAGTTCTGGTTCTATCGGCAACGTGGTCTGCATCTTTTTCTTTGATAGTAAAATCTTCATCTTTTTCTGTTCTTTATTTCTTTTTAACGCTTTGGTTAGATTTTTCATAAGTTATTAAATTCTGTGGATTCCGCAATATTAACGATTAAAGTCAATTAATTTAGATTTCAATTTCATTAAAAAACATGCATGTAATTACTACCTAATTCACAATATACATTCATAAGCATAAATTATTTGAATATTACCAATTCAATTTTCCATATATATTTGAAAGGTGATAAATACATATTAAATAACATAATAAATTTCTAATATACATTCGCAATATACATTCATAAGTATAAATACGTACCAAATAGAGTTCAATATGGAAAAGTGTTATGCAAAATTTTTAAATTAAATTTTTAATCTATATTATATTGCCTAATTAATTAGAAAATTAGAGTTTATGCTGAAACGACATTATAAAGATTTTCTCATATTAAATATATTATTAAAGTCATTTTTATTGAAAACATCTTATATCAACCCATATTTAAGTATATTATTAAAGACTTTCTTATATCAAATATATCTTATAAAATTTATTTACTGGTACATTGGACGGTGCATTGCTAATTTTACTGAAAACATGTAACTGAATTGTCCCTCCTTTCTATTTTGCTTGTGTTCAAAGTTTTTGGCACAAAGATTAAAATAGAAAATAAACATATTATTAAAATATTTAATTTTAAACCTTTTTTTTTGTTATAATTACAATATTCTAGAAACACTTCAATTAAGCTTTATATATATATATATATATATGACATGTCCCCGTATCATTATGACGAAAATTTGAAAAGTCCAGAGCAGCAATGGCGTGGTTGGCAGCAGCATGCAGGAGCCTGGTTGTAGTGGGTTTGTTTGGTGTTGCAGTTCAAGTAATTTACTTCTCCCCCATAGATCCAATCGTAGTTGAAAGGCCTCCACCATCAGCTTCTCCTTTGGCCGCCAACAACCATTTACGGAAGGTGATGAAGATCGGAGAAGGAGTTGTGAAAGATCCAGAAGATGTTCATGTGGATAAACAAGGTACTCGCTATACAGCCAGCAGAGATGGTTGGATCTTACGATTGCATCCAAACGGATCATGGGAGCGCTGGAAGAACACACACAGTCCGACTGTCTTGGGAATTACTGTCACACCGCAGGGTGCTGTCATTGCCTGTGATTCTGACCACATGCATACTCTATTTTATTGTCCAGATGAGACTTTCAATTACTAAGATTGATCATGAGGAGTGTAATTTTACGTGCAGGGGTTGCTTAAAGTTACGGAAGATGGGGTCACTGTTCTTGTTTCCCAGGTGAACGGTTCTAAATTAAGGGAACTATCTCCCCCTCTTCTTTTTCATTAACACTCGACATTCTAGAAATTTTTCATGTTTCCTACTATAAAATTCTCTTTTTTTCTAGAAAAATAAAAAAGGCAAAGCATTTATGAGATTTTATTTTCAAATATCCTCCATAAATCAATAGCACATATCCATATCTCTCAATTAATTAATGATAATTTTAAAAATATTTTGTAATATTTGAAAAAACAAGACATTAATTGTTCTTTCTTATCTATCTATTTATTAAAATGCATGTTAGGAAATTTAAAATAAATTATAATGTATTAATTATATTTTTTAATTTATGTCTTAAAAGCTCAAATGACACATAAAAAATGGAGAGTGGTAAAAATGAGAGTTATTGTGATTTCAAAAATAACATTCATTCATGTATATTAATCTAAACATTAAAAAAGAAATATGATATTTGTAAAATGGCTTTATGAAAGATATTTTTGAAAAAAAACTCATAAATACTCCATTGAATTTTATAAAATATTTTATAACATGGAATAAGAAAATTTTTGTTCAATATTTTATAATATGAGACCGATGACGTATAATATATTTACCTTTTAATATTTTTTCTTTCTTCAAGTACTCCTTTTTTATTAAAAAAAAATAACCAAATGCCTAAAGGTGGAGTTTAGAAATGCTTCTACTGCATTCGCCAGTATCAGGTTGCTAGGATTAGGTAGTGGATGATGATGTGCTGTCACCTGCTTTTCCATTGACCCTCATGTCACGTTTTTGAACTCCCGGGTATTCCCTAATCGTGGGTCCCACATCATTTTGTTTTGTTTTGGCTTTTTCTTTTAATTTAGAGGATATTGAATAATCCGATTCTGAGGCATTCTGCTCCACCACTGTTTCCAATTGCTTACCATCCTGTTCACCCAAACCTGAAAAAAGCTTCTTATAATGCTCTTAACATCATTTTGTTACTACTCTCTCCATTTTAAAATATAATAAATAAATAATTAAATTATTTTAATAATAAAAAATAGTTAAATATTTTAAATATGTTACATAAAATTTTTTTTACAAATATTTTTATTTAATATTCTCACTTAACTTTTTGAACCCATATGTCGTAATAATAAGTTTATTTTAATTATGAATAAAATTAGAAAAAAACACATTAATTTATCAAATAAAAGTATTCATTTCTTATATTTTGAAACAAAACATATTTAAGAATATCTTTTACATTTTGAAATGGGAGAGTGTTGACATGATAATTGAATTTAATTTAACCTAAGTCACACAATCATTATTATGGGTAAATTTCTCTTAACATAATTAAATCTATCCTGAAAATTATAAATTAATAACTATTTTAAAATATAAAAAAAATCTCAAAATAACAATGATTTTGAAACATTAAAAGTACTTGTTAGGCCTTATTTTACGTGGGACCTACACAATCACTAACGGTGAGACACTTATTTTTAGAGGTGGCAAATTGGGCCAACCTGCCTCGGGTTGGAGCCGAAATGCTCTATTTACTAAATAGGTTTAAAATTTCAAGCTTAAACTTGTGGGATCAGGCTCACGGACTTTTTTTTTAAATATTTTTTTATTTTTTAAAAAAGTTTCATATTATCTTTTAAATTAATACAACTAATTATCATCATAATTCATTAAAAGCTAACATAATATTTAAATTTTACAATATATATCACTAATTAATAAAATAATATATATTTTTTAATATTTCAAATAATAAAAAAGAAAAAAAACGGGTTTTTCGAGCTGGTCCACCACAGACTAAGCCTAAAAGGCTCGAATTGTATTTTAACACTTAAAATTGAGACCCGACCTACTTATTTCTTCAGGCTTTTCGAGCTAACCTGTTGGGTTTAATCCATTTTAACAACTCTACTCATTTTGATTGGTACTTTTGACCAGATTTATTGGTTATGCTTTATTTTTTGCAAAATTTGGTTATTCTCAAATCAATGATTTTGATTTTTATATAGGGGATTAATGATTTGAAACGGTTGAACTATAGGTCGGTAGACGAAGTGATAGCAGCTTCAGATGGAAGTTTATATTTCAGTCTTGCTAGCTCTAAGTATGATATTGTGCGCAATTGGTATCTGGATATGCTGGAGGCAAGACCTCATGGCCCAGTTCTCAAGCACAATCCTTCGTTAAATGAGACTCGTGTTGTTTTAGATAATCTGAGTTTTGCCAATGGCGTTGCTCTCTCCAAGGACGAAGACTATCTCTTGGTCTGTGAATGTTGGAAGTAAGTTTATCTTCACAATTAAACATACTCTCTTTTTTTGGCCAACAAAAGAAAAAAAAACACATTCTCTTTCTCCTTCTTACTTCTAGTCTTCTACCATGCTAATAGTTCATTTCTTGTATATCAGATATAGTTGTCTAAGGCACTGACTGAAAGGAGAGAAGAAAGGCAATACAGAAACTTTCTTTGATAACCTTCCAGCAGCACCTGATAACATCCATCTTGCTCCTGATGGGTTATTCTGGGTAGCTTTAGTTCCAGTAATAAAAAAGAATTAGTTAATTATACTCCCTCCAATTTAAAATATGGTGTGAAATTTTAGGGGATGTAGATTTCAAAATATAAGTTACTTTATAAAAATTTACATGCATTTAGTACTTTTTTTTCCAATTTTACCTCTATTATAAGAAAAAAAAAGTAAGATAATAATCCATTTTTATCCTTATTTAATGAGAATAATTTTAGAAAAATATAAAAAATTTTTAAAAGATTAATATCTCTAGATAAGAAAAAATCAGATAAATATAACTTATATTTTGAAATGAAAAAAGTATACATTGAAAATCATTAATTAATTATTAATTAATATTATACCACTAAACCTGAAATGATTTTGTTCAAAATTAACTGATGTCACAGTCACCTATGGAAAAGCTGCGTTTTGTGCAGTCCTCCAAGTTAGTAAGACGCTTGGTGGCTTTATTCCCAATGCTAATTAAAGTGGTAAGTGGTTGGAGTGTTAAACAAATTAAGAAGGCAATGGTGGCGAATGTGGGATGCGATGGTAAGATACTAAAATTATTTGATGATGACCAAGGGAAGGTGATGGCTTTGGTGACTTCGGCCTTTGAGTTTGAGGATCATCTTTACCTGGGAAGTCTCAGTTCCAACTTCATTGGAAAATTACCGCTGCGCAGTGAAATCAAGACTCGCTAGTTACTGATCAATACAAGTTTAGCTTTCATTTCAAACTATGGCCATGTAATATTCTAAACTACATCGTATATTTACTCTCTAGTCCTAATATATAATTTTTAATATAAGGGTTTTTACAAAATTCAGTAAATTATTAATATATAATTTTTATAAATATCCTTGAGAGTCTTGACTTTCTCTTTTAAAGCATTAATGTGGGATAAAGAATAATCTCATTTGCCATTCCATTCTTCCCCTTTTGCCAATTTTAGAATTTGGAATTTGAATCCAAGGCATTTTGGGCGCCTTTTATTTATCATTGCAGTTTCAATTCTTTTGTCTGATCTTTTTTTTTTTTTAAGGAGCAATGGTATCTTGTGCCAGATCTTTTATTTCAACATTTCAATTCAATTTTTTTTTCTTCACTCATGCTTTTTCTCTCAAATGCTTATCTCTCGTCCAAAGGGGGGTGGCAGGAGATGGCAATGCAACAGAATGGTAGTACAAGGTGGTCGACCATCGTTGTTATTTGGAGGATTTGTGCGGTGATTGATAGCGTGATTGATAGCACGATTAAATCTTCGGTAGGTTGTTACCAACCATCTTCTTGATTGATAGCGCGATTAAATCTTCCGTGGGTTGTGACCAACCATCTTCTTTCTTCAATTTCTTCCTTGATTATTCTTTCTTTGTTAATTTGCTTCCATTGTCTTTCCTGTGTGTCCCGACCTTTCTTCTTTCTTCTATAACTAATTTTTGTTATTTATATTGTTAACTTGATTTTACATTTAAAACCCACTTGTTTTTATTTGATTTAATATAAATATATTAAGTATATAAACTTAATTAGCTAAGTGTTCTAAAAACTAAAAAAGTGGGGGAGAGGGACTAGAGGCCTGTTTGGCAATTTTTTTGGAAACAGTTTTTTGGTTTTCAAAAACAGAAATTATAAAAAACTTGTTTATAAACCTATTTTTTATAAAATGTTATAAAAAAATAGAAAAATAAAATAACATAAAATTTAAAACATTTTAAAGATATTTTTTAGTTTTTGTTCTGGAAAACAAAAAAAAGATGAAAAATATCCACCTCATTAATGATAAAATAAATTTTGAATAACTCATTTAATATTTTCTAATTATGATTTTGGGAACAATTATTCAAACCAATTTTTTTATTTTCTTATTTTCAAAACTTATTTTTAAAAATAACTTTATAAAACTATTTTAAAAACAATAAAACAAAAAATACTGTCAAATAAGCTCTAGAGCTTCTCTCCAATAGACGGTCATGCTTATGCTGCATAACTCATGCCAAACAACATTAGGGTGTGTTTGGGATCACTACTCAAACCTTAGTTTGGGGCCAAAACCAAGGTTGATGAAGATTTGGATGTATTTGGCATATTTTTACTTTCCCGTTTGAGAATGAGTTTTGATGCAAAACGGTCGAAGAAGCAGTATGATAGCAACTTTTCTATTGTGCTTCTTCATTTTTATCTGTATTTATTTTAAAGTCAGATAAAATTAGATCAATAAAAATGAGAAAAAATTGAAAAATTGAAAAAATAAAATTTTCATAAAATTTATCCTATCCATTGACCAAAATGTCCCTTTAAAATTTTAATTTTCATAGATCATGACCCGTAAGAAAATGTTATATCAGATATATTATGTTCTCAATTAAATAAATACAAATTAAATTTTAGTCCAAGTAAATTAAATTAATCATGGGATAGAGTTTAAGTTCAATTTAGAGGAAAATTATGAGTTTTGTCAAAATCAATTTTTAAATAAATCATCCAAATATAAACACGTTAGTCCAAAATCAATTATTATCATAACTACATTATAAAACCAATTTTACCAAAACTTATTTTTAACCAACTGAAAACCAAACGGCCCTAAGACAGCAGGCTGCAACTGAATGTAACTCTTATGTTGCAATATGAAAAGAGTTCATCCTAACTGTTTTTTCCAGCTGAAACAAAGAAAATAGAGCAAGCAAGCCACCAGGAAAAACAGACTGAACATTAACGGAAAATCTAATAGTGCTTGTTCACATGAAATATTTTAGACAGATGAAGCCAGCAACAGTATCATCTCTGTACATAGCTGTATTTTGATATGCACATGCATAGCCATATACTGATATCAGATAAGGAATGCAATATACTAACTCCTACACTTGTGGATACTCAAATACTTGGAACCAATTAAAGTGGAAGATTCTGAATGCGTGAAAATGTGATTAACCAGTTGGATTCGGATCTGGTTGTTGGTCATTGTTGAGTTCAGAAAAGAAAGGATCCTTGAGGAGATCAGTGGCTGAAGGTCTCGCCCTTGGTTGAGCTATGCACTTCTCAATAAATTCCCTCAACTCTATGTCAGTGACCTTGCTTAAAGCCTGAGGCTTTATTCCTGTTGTTACCTTCTTGTATATCTTGGCAATACTGTCACATTCACTGTACGGTATCTCCATTGTAACCATCTCAAGCAAACACATCCCAAAAGAGTATATGTCCACCATTTCGGTGTAATCTTCTTCATACAGCTCTGGAGCCATATATTCTGGTGTCCCTATAATCGAATGTGCTGCATGGCTCTTTCCAACAACCGCAGCCAATCCAAGATCACCAATTTTCACCTATAAAAAGCCAAAGTTAAAAGCTAAATTATCACATTTACAATTTGCATGATAAACAAGCATTTTGAAGCATTTCAAATCAGGAAAGATTGATCCGGTTTAAAATGGAAATTCCTGGTGGGGTTTAAAGATCTTGATTAATACTTAATATTGTTCATTCTGTGGCCTATTCATGAAGCACATTTTCGTATATTTGCCTGGCTCCTTGATCATATTATCCCAATGTAGCCATAATTTTTTTTTCTATTATTTTATTAATTAATATCATGACAATAGACAAGTCCCAGATTTAAACCAAAAATATTCAAATTATTGTACTTACCTGGCCAATGTTCCCATTGATGAAGATGTTACTACAATTGAGATCTCTGTGAATAATGCATGGTTCATGTGTATGTAGATATTCCAGTCCCTCAAGAACTTGTTTTGACCACTTCTTCAATGCCTTAATGGACACTTGACGAAATTTCTTCCTGTAAGCCCTCAGATTCCCAGAAGTGCATACCTCAGTAACAAAATTCAGAGTATTCCGATCTTCATCTTTCCAAACACTATAACAGACAATGATATATTTGTTCTTCAATGTTCTAAGCAGCTCAATCTCAGAACGAAGACGGTTCAAAAGCACAGGGTCTTCACTGAAATTCCTCAGTCGCACCTGATTCCAGGCCACCTCTATGCCTTCCTCTTGATCAAAGGCCCTATAAACCTTTTTCACAGCACCACTGCCCAGCAGATCATTATACCGCCCGAACCTACCAGTTGGGTCAACTTCAGCAAATGGTTCTACTAGATCAGAGGCGTTTGAGTATGAGTTCTCAGCTGGCATTTTCAATAACCAATCCTGTAGGAGAGAAATATTGGTTAAGAGTTCAAAGATTAGTGCTTTCAATTGAACTCGTGATAAAATTAAATGAGAATTTTTTTAACTCAAATGTACGACACTTGACTATACAAAAATAAATCTAATATATTATATCTACAGTGATTCGCATGAGTTACAGTGATTGTGTTTGGGCTTAATTCTGAAAGAACACATTCTGAATGTGACAACAGTAAAAACTAGTCTAATATGAGCTAATTTACCATTTGTGTACAGAAGGAAATTGAAGAATCATGCTAAGCAAGATTTTTTCTTTTTAACTCCAAAGACTTTCCGGAACACAACCCCCCCCCCAAAAAAAAAAAAACCAAAAAGAAAAGAAGCCAAAACTTTCTATTGTCTGCAATAATGGTGCTAGACTAAAGTTTGTTGTTATGAAAATATTTGGTCATATTATATACTTTGATATGATTCAAATATTTCTATGAAGTTAGTGATTCATGTATTTGCTTCCTGAAAGTCCTGCAAGTTTCCTGTTGATTATAATTACTGAAACGTAACTGCATTTTTTTTTTTTTGATAAACCGTAACTGCATTGTTTTGGCTAAAGAACTTCGTGTTTGAGAAATAGTAGTGTTTAGTGCAAACTTTAATCATGTCAACAAATAAATGGTCTGCAGGTCCATATTTTCAAAATCTACCAAACAATAGTACCATTGTTATAAGAAGTAATCCCTTCTTTAAAGTACTGATTTGTGTCAAAACTGCAATGCATTGAATCAACTTTTGGTGAAGGTAAACATAAACCAAGCATATTGAAATTATTTAATGCAAATTAAAGTCAACTAGAAGAGTCTCCCATGTATTGCAGAGAGTATGAGAAATGAGTGTTCACAAACTATGAACAGTGATATTTTATATTGATGATTGACATTAAAATTGACAATTGATTCATTGATATTGATATGATTATATATCTAATGGAAAGATCAATAACTTCTACTCATGTTAAACTACCAAAACAACACTTTTTGGTCAGAACCCTCTCCATCGCCCCTCCTCGGAAAAATCTCATTTCCTGGAATTGGATTGGTGTTGAACCGAAGATTCTAGTCCATTTGACACATAAAGACGGGGATCTCAACACTCAGAATCAACAGAAAGAATAAATAAAGGATATCACAATCTTGTCTTACCAGATTCTATCTCGGGAGAAAAAAGGGAGAGAAAAAAAAAACAAAAACAAAAGCAAATGAGACGTGATTCATGCACGATGAAACAGACAAAAAATTGGCCGATAAGGTTACGATTATGATCGTGATTCACGCAACAGAACAAAACGAAAAGACAAGAAAATTGTTAAAGCAGCATGTAAAGGATCGAGAACTAACAACCTGAACTAAATCTGTAGCCAGCATGAAACTTTCAATTATTTGATATATAGGTCCATAACTAGCATAACAAGAACCACGAACGATGTTCACAACAACAAACTTCAAATCCTCAGAATTGGAACATGCAAACAATGTTACGGTTTCGATCGAAAATCAAAATCTTCACAGAATCACAATTAAGCATTTGAATGAGTGAATTAAAAGCTTACCAGTGAAAGGAGTATCGTAGCTGAAGAACTGGGATTCTACGGCTGAATTGCTCCGCAAATTGAGCCCTGTAAGAAGAGTAAGAGTGAATGGCAGTACTGGAGAAAGAAGGGAAGGATGTGCGTATCCTCTCGTTCACGAGAGTGAGTTCGCAGAAGAAACTTCATACCAAGCGAGCGTGGAAGTGAAATACTGGCAAATGAAGACAGAGACAGAGGTGCCCCTTTTATAGTGCCGGAGAATCGGAGTCATCTTGAAACGACGCCGTTTCTTTTTACCAAATACTAAATGAACTAAAAAGTAAAAACATGTTATTTAACACAATTGATAAATGAGTGAATATTTTAAGTATGATCTAATTGTATACTCCCTCCAATTTTTATTATAAGTCACTTTTAATTATCTCATCAAAATTAAGAAAAGTTGATTACATCATTAAAATTATCTTAAAATTAATATATTTTCTATCTTTATTCTTTAATAAATACTACAAATTTAAATAATTAACATTCTTTCTCATGATTAAATAAAAATATTTTGGAATAAAATAATTAATACTCGAAAAAATCATAAAATGTGACTTATATTTAGGATCATAAAAAACTTCTATAATGTGACTAATAAAAATGACTGGAAGAAATATATGAAAATATTTTTGTTGGCAAAGACAAAATCCATTTTAATGAGCTTTAGGTCTTGAAATGATTAGTTTTTTACTATTTGTTGAAGAATACTCTTAGTACTAAAAAAAACATGTCTAATTATAAAATAAAATGCATATAATCCTGTTAATTAAATTTTGGATTAAGTGTGGATAATTCACCAGTTTCAAATTTTTTAAATGATTTCTTCAAACCTCATTTTTGTATCTCGGACTTGGCCGAAAACATTTTTGTACAGGTAATCATATCAAGTGAATTATATTAAATTTTCTTGAACTCTATTTTTTATGCAGGTAATATTTTTAAATTTTTATGTGATTTAATGAACTTTAAGTTATACGTAAATAATTCTCTAATGTACTATGTGTTACAAATAATGAATGAAGTAATTAATAAAAAATTGGAGAAGTTCTCTGCAATTTAGCCTAAGATTAAAAAAAATAAGGCTATAAGTAAAGTTTAAAAAATCAAAACCCTATGCATTTTATATGATAATAAAGATCTTCTTTTTGGCCAGAGTGATGAGAAGGTTCTTCACCAATTGCTTTAACTAGAAATTCACTTCCTTAACTATTCAATATATTTGCATTAAATAGATAAAGGATGATAACCCACCTTGATATTTAAAGAAATGTCAATCCATACCTCCCAAATTTGGTAATTCCCTTGACTTTAGTGCACCATTAAGCTCCCTTCTGTACACAAATCTGAATCTCACATGTACTTTCTATTAATTTTTTTTGGTTCGCCAACAGTAACTTCTTTTAATATAATACAAGGAAGTTCTCATAACATCTTTTTTTTTTTATTAAGAAACATTTTTTTTAACAAACCATTTTATATATGATATTAGTGAGCTAGTTCAAACCAAATCAGATTCCAAGTGGGGGAACCTATCCCAACATGATTATTTTTTCATTTATAAGGTTTAAATTCAAAATTTTATCTAAAAAATATTAAGTTATTTACTACTCAACCCATGAATCGTTTATCTATAACTAGTTTTATGTGTTAAGATCTATATTCATTGGCTAATTCTTAAGAAGTTTAGTTCTATTCATATTAAATATATGAAATTGATTCATTCACGAGAAGAATGGGGAAGCAGCAAGACCAAAGTAGGTTCATCAACCTGTCCTATCCCAAAAGTTTCAGGCACACCCCGTGTTCGTATCAAAACTCTCATCCTTCCTTCCCACAGTGCCCTCCTCATCTCACCAGTTTCGTGACCCTTTGAAAGATATGGTGAATCTTCATTTAGCCCCCTATCAGATTTTCCAATAAAAATGCAATACATCCAGAAATTTTACTTTCAAAAGAATCAGTTATACTATACAGTGCTTGATCATGTTTTTATCCCAGAATTCGATATCAACCTTTTACAGCAATGGAGCTAAAAGCAGTACATTTGCTACCTCCGTCCCATGAACGGATAACTCGTGGCCTCGTGCTATTCAGTATACAGTGTATGTGTGAAACTCCTCCAGAAGATCCAAATGCACGAGTCATTTCAATACTTTCAAGGAACCAAGTTGCTGCAACATCTAGAAACCAAAGCAAAGAATACTGACCCACCTTATTATCAAGCATTATTTATCTGATTTGCAAGTCGGAACTAAATGGCATACGTACAATTTTTAGGCCTGGAAATGGAAAGAAAATAATCATGTGAATAGAATAAATTAATCATGTTTGGTATAATAAAAAGGAGGAAAAAACGTCATGAGCTTTAGCCAGGTTGATATTAAGAGATTGCTTTACATTCATCAGATGTTCTTCAGTAATGCAAATAACAGTGGAAGTCTAAAGAATTAATGTTTTACCCCAAGGAAGCATCCCCCCATTGCTTCTCTCAATCCAAGAAAAATAATTTTCTCTATACCCATTGTTAAAAGAATGCAGACAGAGGCACCAAGTGAGACCACAATAAAACATATACGGTTCAGCTTACTTCAAGAGTTCATACCAAAGGCCAAAGGGGAGCAGCAACAAGCTCGTATCTAGTTGAACGGGAAGAAGTCCACGACAACTTATTCAACATCTAAAACAACTTATATCACAAAGAAAACTCTGCGAAGAACTCACATCAGCAGGAAAACTGTGCTCTGCATTTATTTTTATGAAGAAAAATGCACCAAATCTGACATCCGTCATCGTCAACTAAAAGATTAAAATCTGATTTCCACATTAACCTCTCCAGGGATATCTGAATGGCAAAGCTCATCAGATTGATTCTTTCAACTTGTGTTTTCATGTCAAAAAAAGATCATATTCTAGACTATCAATTCTGTGGCATGTATTCATTTTCATCAAGAAAGTACTCCAAATCTGAAATCCTTCATGGCCAAATTAAAAAGAAAAGTTGTGATTCAGTTCACCTATTAAGTTCTCCAAGTACTTCTGCATGGCAAGAGCACAGCAGGTGCACATTTTCAACTTGTGTCTCAAAGTCAAAAGCTTAATATATTCATATTCAAGACCTTATATTCTGTGCTCTGCATTCATTTTTATGAAGAAAATGCACCAATCTGAAATCCTTCATTCCCAAATAAAAAAAGTAATTCAGTTTTCATAATAAGCTCTCCAAGGACTTGTGAATGGCATAAAAAGGTTTTATTTTGTCCTTTCAATTACTGTCTCAAGTCAAAGAATGATCATACTCAAGACCTTATATTCAGTGTTCCACGTTCAGTTTTCTGAAGAAAAATGCATCAAATCTGAAATCATTCATAATCAAATAAAAAATTACAATTTAGTTCCCATATTAAGCTCTCCAGGGGGGTTCAGTGGAAGAGCTCACCAGGTTGACACTTACAACTAGTGTCTCAGGTTAGAAAATGACTGTATTATATCCATGTTAGGTACTCTGCATCCATTTTTTATGAAGAAAAAGCACCAAGTCTTTAAACCCATCTGGATGTACTTTTGCAAATGCTACCATCACAGACAGCCAATAAGATGCAAACAACGGACAACCAGAAGAAACAAACACTAAAATGAAGGTACGTCAAAGAGGAAACCAACAACATCCAGATGGGTTTCATCTCAATTTTTTTATTTTTAGCAATTTTCCCAAATAAACATCATCCATCTTTGAATAATCTAGAGCGAGATCTTGAAAACATTTAAGCTATATAACAACTTAAACATGATGGAAGCAGAAAGCACCTATTAGATTAAGCAAAAAGAATAATGAAGAAATTGGGGCAAGAAGAAAATCAAATGCAAATTCTTAACGTATTTCAATTCCTAGCTCAACCACATTACCAAAAGCAATATCACCAGCATAGCAGACCACTGGATAGGAGAACTTACAGTAAGCAATAAGGAAGACACTCACAAATTAAAAACGATTAACTTTACATCCTCAGTATAGGAAAGATTCAAAGGGAACATTCATTTAAATTTTCAGTCAGATCTTTTCTCTGAATTTACATAGTTGATGTGTAATTACTAGATTTATCCAGGAAAAAGTTGCAACATAGTCAACTTATCAAGACTTCAAAATATGAGATATTATACATAGCAAGAGAATGATAACATATCACCAAGGAGCATTTGACCCCTCTCTAACAGATGGAGACCTAGAACCCAAGCTTCCATCTCTACCAAACCTTGATACACTCCTACCACTTCTAGGAGTAGTCAAAGCAGGACTAGAACCACGGTAACTAGCACGAAGTGTTTCGTCAACCGAGGATGAGGATTTGGCAATAGCATTCCTCACAAACTTCTGCGCAGCAGGAGAAAGAGTCCGAACACTTGGACTAGCACTTCCACCTCTAACTGGTGATGGCAACGGAGGCTTATGAAACATTTTTGACCTTTCCCTCAGCTTCCGTGCAGCCTCCCTGGAAAGTGAGTGAGCCTTTTCATCTCTTGCAGGTGCAGAAGGAATCTTATAATGAGGCCCATCAGCACTACCACCAATATCAATTGGTGTATCCTCTGGATCCAACCTCAGTGGGGTCCCTTCAATTTCACCCCAAGTAATAAATGGGGATTCATCGACTCCTGGAGCAGGAGATGGTGTCCTTACATAGCTATAACCATTCTCAGCTTTCTTTCCAGATTCAACATAGAAAGGATTTGGAGTTTTCCTTAAATCTTCCAAATCATACTTCCTTAATTTCTCCCCTTCTCTATCCGATGGAGGTGCTGGAGTTGCACCAGCAACAGGGGTATAAAGCACCTCGACAGTTCCATCATCATTTGGCCTAGATTCCATCATTTTACCATGAAATCTTGTATTTGCGCGATTAATCTCCTTTGTCAAGCCTTTCATTCTGACTGCCCTTTCCTCTTCAGTTAGAGCGGCTTCACCCCGATCAGTTGGATGATACATCAACAGGTTTTTTGCTGTATATTTCCACCCCTCCAAGGTACTTGGGGGCTGATCAGACGTCCCATATCCATCTGTTATCCTCCCCCTCTTTGCATCTTCAATAGCTTGAACATCTTCCTTTTCACCTTCTGTAAGGTACCCAAATCTCTCCTTCCTCTTCCTATTAACTTTCTCCAAAATCTTAGAAAAACTATAATTGTCCTCACTCGTATACCTCCTAAGAAACTGATCCAGACTAAGTGACGTATCCACCACACCACCTCCCTCAGTAGACTCACTATCGACAGATGCCTCCCCATTCGGAAAACCGGGTGTTCTCGGGGTTTTGCCATCAAATTGATCGAAAGGAGTAAAATTCCTAAGAAAAGTGGAACCAGGAGTTTGCGTTCTCCCATCAGCGTTAGAATTATTTACCTTCTGCCCTCGGCGCTCCATGATCTTCAACTGGGCGTCACGGATTTGCACCGGATCGCCGGTCTTGATAGCTTCGAGCCAGTCAAGGCGATCCCTAAGCTTGGAAATATCAGGGAAGAAGTCGCGCTCGATGATCTTCTCGATGGCGGCGACATATGTGTCTTCATCGAGGACGGCTTGGTTCTTGTGAGGGATCTTGGGAGTGATTGCAGAGGAGGAATCATTGGGGTTTGGCACAGAAACTTGGGAAAGAGAAGGAGAGGGCGAAGAGATATGGCGAGGGGAGTGGCCTGGGGAGAGAAGCATAATTATTGAGAATTGAGGCTACAGCTAGGGTTAGGGTTTTATTTTCAGAAAAGCACAGAGATTGAATTGAATATTTTGAATGAGATTGAATTGGAGAGGAAGTAGGAGAATGGCTGGTTGTGGCAGGTGCAAAGGTTAAGGGTTGAGTTAGGCTTTGTGCAGAAAATGGCGTGGTCAAACAAATTACGAGTTAACAGGTCAGGGAAATAACTCAATAAGGAAGAGAGTCCGAAATGGGAAAAACTTAGATATATGTTAATCCAAAAACAAACTTATATATATATGTGAATTTTTAATAATAATAATAATAATAATAATAATAATAATAATATAAAAATATATAACAGTTTTACATAACAACTTTCATTTTTATGAAATTTACACAACTTTTTAATTAAACTAGACAAGATATTTTGTTGTACATAAATAATAACCTATTACCTCATAAAGAATGAGGAAATTTTAAGTGTAAAATTCAAAATTTAAATTTAAATAAAGTAAAAATATGAGTAATAGAAAGTACAGTTCATTTTTATTTCTCAAATTTCATGCAATGTATAAAAATATTATTTTTATTTAAATTCACCATAAGAGTTTAATAGAAATATAAAAATTACATTTAAGTCTAATGTTATTATTTTCCCTATAAATTGTCCTACTTTTTAGAAGCTACTTAACTTTTTTATTTTCAGAAATATTTTGGACATAATTTTCGCATGATTGCACTTGAATTAAATTTTTATATTTTTAAATTAAATTTCTAAATAAAGAAACATATGCTTAATTATGTTATATGGTCAGATTATAAAAATTACATACTAACAATGTGTTTTAACATTTTTAATGATAAAATTATACTTTTTCCCTTTAACATGTAATTATTTAAATTATTTTCCCTTAATTTTTTAAATTTTAATTGTAATTATCTTAATTAGTTATTTCATTTTTTGTCAACAAATATCAATTAGTACCAAGTAAATAGAGAAATTATGTGGAGAAATGTAAGTTAACGCACAACAAATTAATCTTAATTAAATTATACAATTATCATATTGTTCTTGATAAATCATATATTATTACTTGGCAATCAAAAGCTTTGCTAATAAAAATACAAATATCAGTATATTAGTTTAATTCTTTATGGTGCATATTTTCGGTAAGCTAATTCTCTGTTGTATATGATTAACAAAAGCCTTAACTGTCTAAAAGATGGGCTTCATGCCCAAAATACAGTGTAGGAGGGCTGCAGATTGAGGCCCACTAATGGGAGTGTTGTCATAAAAAAAAAACAAGAAGCATCCAATCGAAATGGCTGACAAATCAAGGCACAGAGAGATCATATTCTCTATGATACTCACTTGGGAGTGGACTTTTTCGTTCGGCATCCCAAGTTTCCTTTTCTTGGTAAAATATGGAATTTGTACATGTTGGACTTTCTTTCATTATTCCACACTTGAAAAGCCAAACCAAACCCACAACAACAAGCATGTTGTTTTTATGCTTCTTCACTCCAACTAATCCTCCCTCTCTTCTTCCCATTTGCACGCATGCTTGATTTCCGATTCTGCTCTCTTCCCCCTCCGGGTAATGATTTCTTGGCATCCTTAGGGTTTTTGTGCTTTCTTTCAGCTCACAAAATGGAGGGTTGCTTCCTTCTGAAGCTGCTTTTTTGTCTTTTAAAGAATTTGACTGGAATTGCTTTTCCTTGAAATTCGATTTTGTTTATGATTTCTTACGGTAATCAAATTATCAAGCTGTGAGTGGTTGGAAATTCTGAGAGAAGATGGAAAAGTGATTGTTTTTATCTTTGAATTTTGTTGTACAAGACCTTAAATTTTGAAATATCTGTGTTTATGTTCCTCTTGAAATTTAGAGTAGAAAATTATGTCTTAGCAGAACCTGCTGGGTTTGTTTGGAAATTCTGGAATATATGCTGTTACGCTCTGATTTCAATGTTAGGAGCAAGTTGAGATGCGAGTTTCATCATGCCACTTCTAGGTTGGGATAAAAATACTGATAAGATTTACTATAAAGGAGTGAAAGATATAAAGCACTTGGTCTTTTAATATGGTACTCTGAGGCTGTCATGTCCCTCTTCAATGCCCTTTAACGTTGATGAGAAATAGTAAATGAGAAAAAAAGCATCACTACTACTATCTGAAAATCTTTAGCGAAGAAGCCTCTGCTTCCTTTCCTTTTATTAATCTGTAGGTCAAGTAAATGATGATGTAGAACTTGTTATGCTAGTTGTGGCATTCCAAAAATCTTACTAAATGATGATTCACTTAAGTGACTAACTATTATGCAACTACCGTCAGACTCAACCACCACTAATTATATGGCATGCAATGCTTACTGTGGCATTGACACAGGTAGACAAGTCATTCAGGATAAGAGATTTTCTGGCACTCTATTCATCAAATGCCACATAATCATGGTAGTCCTAGTTAGGCAAACCTTTGATTTCCTCTTCATCTTTCGAGGAAGGTGGTGGAGGTAATTCAACAGGATGATCAGATCATGGCAGTGGATACAGAGCAAGCATTGGTGTTGGAGGGGAACATACTGGAGATACCTGGCTTTGGCAACTGCCAGTGACTGTGGTGAAAGTTAGGTTGAAGAATGCCAGCCTTGAGCGTCTTAAAATGAATTAGTATAGTGTCCTTATTTTGCTTTAGTACATATTGCATGCACTACAGCAACATAAAAATAACACTTGAAATTAGTGTGACGATAGCCAAGTTATGTGAAACTTGCAAGGTATACATGTAGCTGTGTGCCACAACCCATAGCACTGACCTACAAGGTACAGTGTGGGTTTAGCAAGCTATTAAAAAAAACATGATTTACTAGTAGAGATGACTGAAGAGTGATGAAATTTCCGAAGTTGTATGAAATGCTGCAATTTTTTGTTTCAACCTTAAAGATTGCTGGATTGATAACTTTGCATCCACATTTGTGCTTATGCTAATTAGTTAAATATGTCTTGCATTTGTACTGCCACCAGCACATTGCTTTTGTTCAAGTCCACCACTGAAGATATTCATGGAAGCTTTTAATTCATCTGGATCTTTCTGCTTCTGATATAATAGAGGTTCACATGGTTACTTCAGACAAAAGCGATGATCGAAATGTTTCTTCTGATAAATTGCATCAGAGGCTGAGTTCTCAAAGTGATATTACTGTGTCACAAGAGACCTGTGATGATAAAATTGATTCATCCAGACCGGAGGAAGCAAGAAGAATTCCTCCTGATGTGGCTGAAAAAGAAGTGCAAGATTCTGATGCTACTCCCGATGCACTGCAATCAGATCAAGAAGGAAGTGCATGTACTTCACCACTTCAGAGACCTTTGCAGAGCCCTAGTACTGATTGGCGTCCATCACAAACTGGTGAGGAAAGTCCCTCTGTAATACATGAAAAGAGCTCGAAGGACAATGTAGCTGAAAAAGAAGTGTGTGTTTCTGATGCTACTGCTGATGCAAAGAAATTGGAGCAAAGAATTACATGCTCTTTATCAGATGAGAAACCTTTGCAGAACCCTAATACTATTCCACGTTCATTACATTCTGGTCAGGATGGTCCCTCTATAGCACGTGAAAAGGTCTCAAGGGATGGATATAATTGGCGAAAATATGGCCAGAAAAATGTTAAGGGCAATGAATATATAAGGAGCTATTACAAATGCACACACCCCAACTGCCCAGCAAAGAAGCAATTGGAACAGTTAAATAATGGGCAGATTACAGATACCATTTGCATTGGTCAACATAATCATCCCCAAGTGAACAGCCCACGACCAGTTGACTCTGTTGTGACTGTTGTCGAAGAAAAATCAGATAAGCCTTCTTTAGTCAATATGGAAGGTAATCAGTGAACTTTGAACTTTTCAATATTTAATTTTCTATCCTTGCAAAACTTTTTGATATATATATCATTTTGGCATCATACATGAAGACAAAGCATCCATTGAGCATGGATGTGAACCTCAAGAGATCAAGCCTGTAGAAGCTCATCCAATTTCAACAGTTTCCACAAGTAATGAGGTGAAAGCCACACATTTACAGTCAACTAGAACAAGGGATGTGGTTCTTACCAATGAGGATCCTGAGTCAAAACGCCTGTACAATATTACACCACCAATTTTTAGAACTATTTGAATTGATATATCATATATATATGTGGTCTAACTTTTCTGTTATTTACAATCAAACAGGAAGAAAAACAATAGTAATGATGCCATTGGGGTTGATAAGTCAACTGGTGAATCTCGTGTTGTCATTCAGACTTCAAGTGAGGTTGATTTTATTAATGATGGGTACCGTTGGCGCAAGTATGGGCAAAAAATAGTAAAAGGAAATCCAAATCCTAGGTATAAGTTGGTTTTTATTTGAATATGTACTTAATCTTTTTGTCTACTTGCATTGTGTTGACTGGTTGTGTAAGTAAGTGGAACATGATAGTCTAGATACATATTTCTGCTTATGGTGACCAACCTGAAAGCCTTTCATGGTAAATTCATATCATTGCCTACTATATGGCTCCTAATCTTGAAGTGGCAGGAAGGGAGTATACTAGTTTTTATTATGTGTCACTCCAACTGTATTCCTTCTGCACTTTTTTGTGGCATTGCCATGTATGACAAATACTGCTTCAATTCCCACCATTCTTTTTCAGGCTTTCAATGTTTTCATTCATGAAAAATCACATCAGATTTCTATGACATTTCTTTGGCTTACCAAGTGAGCACTGACCCTGTATCAATAGTCTTTGTTTTGCATCATATCCTTATGCACAAGAAAAAGCATTCTATTTTTCATCAGAATTTGCTCCAATTCATTACAATTATGACTATTATTTTTGCACTTTAGCTTGTGATTTATTGTAGTTTGACTGTTCAATTAGTCTAAGAGATGCACATGGATGTGCTTTCTTGGAAACTCTCTGCATAGATAATTTTTTCATATGTATATAGATAACTTCTTACAAGTGCCTGTGTGTTTTTAGCAGTATTATGGAAACGATTTATCTTTAGGCAATTGTTCTCTGTTCCTCGTACATCAATTTAACTGGAATCCAAGGATTCCTAGTATATTATGTTTATTTCTCCCACGCACACATTTATTTGTTTGTCTGTTAGTATTTTCCCTATTCTTTTGCTTCAAAATTTTGCTTTTTTTTTTTTTAAGTAGAAATTATAAGCAATTGCTATCAAATTCTTTAATATAAACATGGCATGAAGACATTTATTTACAGCTCAAGATCATATGATTGGATCTTTTAAAAGTATCTTATACATGTGTTTTTGTTGGAAAATCTTATCGCACACAAGGTATTTTATTTAAGTCTTGTCCAAAATTTTCCATCTCCAATATAAAGTTTAGTTGTTCTCCATCATTTTCCCCCTCTTTACAAGAATTGGTAAATGTGGCTGTCACTGAAACTCATCAAGTTATAGAATTGTTCACATTTGTTTGCTGATGCTTATTTGCTGTGTTCTGAGCTGACTTGGAAATATGGATCCACTTATTATTATTATTATAGTTAATAATTAATAATTAATAATTGGAGGTTTGTGACACTGCATTTTCACTCCACTCTTCCAGAAGTTATTATCGGTGCTCAAGTCCTGGATGCCCTGTCAAAAAGCACGTGGAAAGGGCCTCTCACGATCCAAAAATTGTGATAATCACATATGAGGGAAATCATGATCATGAAAGCCCCTCTGGAATGACTTTTATTCATAACGGAGCAGCAAACACCTACACGACAAACATTAACAGTGATTCAGGAACCAAATCTGGCGGAAACTCTGTTTGTGTTCATACCACAGAACAGACCTCCTTGGACATAGAAAGCAGATCACAGGAACAACCAAATGGTGAGCAAATTGCTAAACTAAAGTCATGTGATACAGTTGAATCCCAGGGGATCATCAATCCTAGTCGAGGTTCTGAAAATACATCAAGTGAGAAAGAACAAAATGGCAACCCGGGTAAGGAAGATGATTCTGTCGGCCTTGGCACCACATGCCATTCAGGTTCCGAGCTTCCTTGTAGATTAAATAAACAAAAGAAAGATGAGGTAAGAACCATATCAGAAGAAAGTAAATTAAACAAGCAATCTGAACCTGATGCAGAACCTGTCCAAAGCTAAATTGGCATTGCTCTTAAAGTTGAAGCCAGTTTACCCAAGACCAAAATATTTGACGATAGCATAGGTAATACAGGAATAAGTATTCTATGGGATGATGATTTGTATCTCTCTTCTAACCTTTTCTTTTTGCTTCCTCCCTCTCGCTCTCTTCTTTCTTAAAATTTGGAAAGGTTTACCTAATAATATAAGGTGATACTACTACATGGGACATTACTTGTATACTACTATTTGTATGGGATAAATAAGTGAAGATGTGCAAAATCTTGTGGATGTATCTTAATTTTCATTTTCAATGATATATTGTCAACATCAGTAATGAGCGGATCTTTGCTCTTGGCCTATTGATGAATTTCTAATGTGTCTGTTTTAATGAGACAAATGCTATGCCTTGCGGAAATATAGTCTTGATGTTTCTTTCGTTTGTTGCAAGTGGTTGTTATTCTAAGTGGATTTAGAACTTGATGCTGACTCTTGGATGAGGTAGAGGGTAGAGGGTATTAGAATTGAGGAGCTGGATGTCAAATTAAGGTTTCACATTTAACTTTATATTGTTTGCTCATGTGGGGCTTAGGGACACTTTGTTTAAATTTTTTTTTATGAACGTGTTTAAATGTTTTGTTTGCGTTGATTTTGCGTTAAAATTAAATTGAATTGAATAAATCATTTTTCTGAGGAATGAGATTTTCTTTTTAACCAGATTTTTTTATTATAAAGGGCAAGTTAAACAGTTTGATGGAATGAGCGGAATTGAACCCACATCCTTTCCACTAGTGGCGAGTTTTCACGCTGCCAAAAGGGCATTGACACCATTATATCTCTTATACCAAGCAAAATGGGTTGCAACTTGCAAACTATAAATTTATTAGATCTTAAATTCCTAAAAAAATTATTCAATAACACTAATATCAATGTAAAGAGCAAATGAAAATCTGATATATAATTTTAGTTCAATTAGAATCAAACTAAATCATTCAAAACGGAACTATTTTGACATGTAACAAAAATGATTTTGGACCTATTTGCTATGGTTTTGATTTGGTTGAATTCATCTTAGTTTAATTCTGTTTTGAAGATTCTTAATTATGAATGTTTAGTGTAAATTATCGGATGTCCCCTAAGGAACAAGAATGTTCAGTGCAAACTAAATGTCAACAACTGTATATAAGTTTAATCTCCACATGGGATCTACATGTCAAATTTAGAGAGTTTAAATTCACTCAACTGATTTTGCAGACCAAATTCAGATTCAGTAGTGGGTACACATATTTCTTGGGGTCAGTCAAAAAGACCTAACTCCGCCTATATAGTATCATAACCGGTCCCAAATTCGGATAAAAGAGGAGGGTTGTGTTAAGCCATCAACAATCAACGTAAAAATTTGTCAAATCTTTATGGTATGGATCAGAGACTTAATTGTGCTAAGGATAGGTTGTTACTCAGAAGTAACGCGTTGTATGGTTCGAATGTAGTGTCAAATGAGTTAGAGCAACTACATTGACACTCGGGTGTAGTATTAAATGAGCAATGGTTCTCACATCATTCTAGACGGATGTGGGTAAAGAAGTTAGCCCAAAAGAGTAAGATTATGTTTGATTCTTAGAATATTGGTACTCTAACAGGTAAATCTATAGAGGTAATGGATGCTATGATTCGAAAGAGAATTAACATCTTGTATCTTCAAGAAACTAAATGGGTGGAAGAAAAGGCTAAGGAGTTAGACACGACTGGCTTTAAACTTTGGTATATATAGAAGGTCAGAGCAAGGGATAGAGTTGATATTATTGTGAACAAAGATTAGAAAAAGAATATGATACGAGTCAAAAGGATTGGAGATAGGATCTTATCCTTAAAATTTACTATTGGACATGATACTTTTAATGTTATTAGTGCTTGCGCACCTCAAATATGATTGGAATTACATATTAAAGAAAAAATTTTGGAAGATTTGAAGGACTTGATTCGAGATATTCCACAAGAGGAAAAGATCGTCATTGGGGGAGACTTCAATGGTCATGTGGGAAAAGAGACAAGGCAATATATGGGAGTTCATGGCGGTTACAGTTTTGGAGAAGTAAACGAGGAGGGGCATTCCATTCTTGATTTTTCAATTGCTTATAACCTCACGATTGCAAACACTTGCTTCAAGAAACGGGAAGAGCATTTAATCACATATAAGAGTAGAGCCCAAAAGTTGCAAATTAACTTCTTTTTGGTAAGGAATTCATATAGAAGAACTTGTAAAGACTGCAAAGTAATCCCTAGTGAGAGATTAACTTCACAACATAGGGTCTTAGTCCTTGATATATTGGTTAAGAACTGTAAACTAAAAAGTCAAAGAGCCTTAAACCCTAAAATCAAGTGGTAGCAACTAAAAAGTGAGAAACAATTAACCTTTATGAGAAAAGTCCTGGAGGGAAGCAATTGGGAATCGCAAGGAAGTACTAACATCTTATCGGAAAAAATGGCTAAAAAAATTAGGAATATCATTAAAACAGTCCTGGGTAAATCAAAAGATTTTGGACCTAAAGATAAAGAATCTTGGTAGTGGAATTCGAGTGTGCAGGAAAAAGTCAAACATAAGAAAGAATGTTTCAAAACTTTGCATTTGTGCAATAACGATGAAAATTGGAAATGTTATCAGTTGGCTGGAAATGAGACTAAGAAAGTAGTGAGTAAGACTCGATGTAAAGCTTTTAAGGAATTCTACTAAGATTTAGAAACCAAGAATAGTGAATATAAGATTTACAAAATTACCAAGAGAAGGGAAAGAAAGTCGAGATTTGTACCAAATAAGATGCATTAAGGATGAGGAAAAAAAATTTTTTGTTACAGATGATGATATCAGAAAAAGATGGGGGAGCTACTTTTATAAGCTTTTCAATGATGAATTGGATTTGACTATTGATACAGAAAGATTAATAACTCATGTAGATGATCTGAATTTAAACTTCTATTGTAATATTTGAGTTGGAGAGGTAAAAAAAACTCTCAAGAGAATGGATAATGGTAAAGTTATTGGTCCCGATGGTATTCCTATTGAAGTTTGGAAATGCTTAGGAGATAAGGAAGTTTTGTGGCTCACTAAGTTATTTAACGAGATCTTAAGGTCCAAGAAAATGCCAAAGGAATGGAGAAAGAGTACTCTAGTGTCTATATACAAGAACAAATGGGATATTCAGAATTGGGCAAATTATAGGGGGATAAAACTCATGAGTCACACCATGAAATTTTGGAAAAAAGTGATTGGACATAGACTAAGACAAGAGTATCGTATTTCAGAAAATTAATTTGGATTTATGCTAGGACAATCCACAACATAGGCTATTTATTTATTAAGAAATTTGATTGAAAGATATCAGAGTAAAAAAAGAGACTTGCATATGATTTTTATTGATTTGGAAAAAGCATATGATAGAATACCAAGAGATGTGTTATAGAAAGTAATGGAGAAGAAATGTGTATATGTGGCTTATATTCGAGCCATAAAGGATATGTATGAGGGGGCTAACAACAAGTGTAAAAACTCCTGGAAGTGAGACAAAGGATTTTCCTATAAGGATAGATTTACATAAAGAATCTTCCTTGAATTCATACTTGTTTGCTTTGGTTTTGGATATTCTAACAGAACATATACAAAAAAAAATTCTAAAGTATATGCTCTTCGAGGATAATATAGTCTTACTTGAGGACTTGAGAGAAGAGATCAATTTTAAACTTGAGTTATGGAGACACACATTGGAATCAAAAGGTTTCCGCTTAAATAGAAGTAAGACAATATATGCATTGTAAATTTAACAAGAAGTAATTAGAAATGATTTAAAAGTAAAAATTAGAGAGTAAACCATTTCAGAAATGTTAAAATTTAGATATTTGAGGTCGATTTTACAGAGTGATAGCGAAATTGATAAGATGTTATACATAGGATACAAGTTGGGTGATTAAAGTGGAGAAAAGTATCAGGAGTTATTTGTGACCGCAAGGTGCCCACAAAACTTAAAGGGAAATTTATCAAACGGCTATAAGGCCAGCAATATTATATGACAATGAATGTTAGGCTTTGAAAGAACAATAAGAGCATAAGATAGGAGTGACAGAGATCAGAATATTGAGATGGATGTGTGGTCATACAAAATTGGATAAGATACGAAATGATTGCATGCAAAGGAAAGTTGAAGTAGCACCTATGGAGGAGAAAATGGTGGAAAATCATTCAAAGTGGTTTGAGTATATACAAAGAAGAGGGCAAGAGGAGTCAATGAGAAAAGTTGATCAAATGGTTTGGAGCCCTATCAAAAAGTATAGAGGAAAACCAAAAATGACACTAAGGGAAGTCATAAGAAATGATCTCTTAAAAAATGATTTGTCTGAGTAGATAGTGTTTGATAGATTCCAATGACGTTGTATGATCCATATAGCCAACCTCACATTAGTAGGATAAAGCTAATATTGTTGTTGTTATTGTAGTAAAAAATGACCTACCAACCGAGAGAAGACTTAGCTTCACCATTTCACAAACGTCCACTCACCCAGCTACCCAAATTCTAAATTTACAAACCAAACATTCCTAAACTTAAGAGTAAAGTCTCCATTTTTCTTGAGTTTCTCCCCGTAAAAACAGCTCAAAGTAAGATTAAGAACATACACTAGAATATTTATGTATTCCTCACTCTCTGTCTCTGTTTTTTTTTCATCTATCCCTTTGTGTATTATAAGTATTCATTTTTCTAAACAATGGGTTTCACTTGGATTGAAATCATTTGCATATAATCTATCAACATTCAATAGACTAACTCAATAGGACAAAAGTCATAGTCAAAGTCCATTCAAAACTATTGAGAAGTTGTACACCCAAAAACAAATTATTGAGAAGTTCATTTACATCCATATTGGTGTCATTAACTTCATATTTATAAACATAAATATTTCTTATACGGTTTTGCTTAGTATCTTTTAAATTAAATATAATAATTTACCTAATGATATCACATGGACTTTTACTTTCAGATGAGATGATGCTTTAAACCTTGGAATGAATTCTCCATGTGATTTAAGTCACATCCATTACGATAATAACCTCAATCCTGAAGTGAAACTTTCCCCAGCCAGCTAACCAAACAATTTGGAGTGCTCAGAATTCAGAGGCTAGAAAAAGATCACGAAATAAATGAAAAATATTGCTGACAAAGAAAAAGAAAACTAGCTACATTTTTTACTTAATTTCTTGCAACAAAGGAAGATGGGCAGTCAGATTTGGTCTAGTGTGGATTTTCTCATCCACTTCTAGCAGGTATTGGAACAGGACAAAACAGAACAGAACAGAACAGGTAGACTCATCTTTTAGATGAAACTCATAGTTTTTTAAGTGTTTGTTATCGGGTTCTCGAGTGAAAAGAACGACAAAATATTTTCTATAAGCTCAACGCCAGAAAATTGGCTGTTTCGAAAATTTTCTCCACATGTCATGCGTTTATGGAGAACCTCATAACAAACACTGACAAGAACTTTCATAGGATGCCCAGTTCTCACTTCCACGCACAAGAAGCAACTAAATCTCTATTCATCCAACCAAGATAGAGAGCCCCATCTCTCTCTTGAAGAGTATATCTATCGGAATAATTCTCAAGCAGTTTCTTAATGGTACCATTCACCAATGAGCTCAAAGGGTAAGGTGTGAAACCAGCCATTGCAAATCTGGACCTCCACTTGCCGAGCACCTCATGCCGTTCCACCCTCTCAACTCCTTCACAAGCTATGATGTTAACAACATCTCTCGCCAAGCAATGCTGCTCCACATTAATTCGCTCTTTGTGTTCTCTGGGAAGAGTCACATCGATTGACTCAAGCATAGCTTTGTAATAGTCCAGAGTTTCAAGGAAACGTGGGAAGAATGGAGCAGTGTTTGTGTTTGATTCTTGCTCAACAAGTGTCACCACCTTCGGAGACAAGCTCTTCACCAAGCGCAGCAGTCGGTCCCTGTGATTCTCAGTGCTGACACTTTCATCAGGCATGTGATGTAGCATAAATGCAAAATTCACAGCCAGAGCCTCCCCTGGTCGAACCCCAAGATTATGCTGCTGAACATCACAGCCAGAGATAGCTGCAGCATGAAATTCAAATGGCACCTTGAATTTCTCAGCCAACTTTGATAGCCTCTTTCCCACTATGTTTAGCCCTCCTCCACGGGCATAAGCGGATGTTGAATCATCAATACCTGTTATTCGGATGTGGGGTGGCCCCCCAGGTCTAGCAGCAAAAGCCTGAATCAAAGTAATCCATTGGCTTCCCTGAGCAATTTGGAAATCAATAATATGAACTCTGTCTTCATCTTTCATAGCTTCAGCAATGGCTCCATTTGCAGACATGTAACCGAATTTGAAATAGGGGCAGACCTCATAAAGTATGTGCATATACGAGAGCAGCTCAGCACTTGCCGGATCTTTGCATCTCAAAGCTTTGTAGATTGAACTCCCAGAGGCAGACAATCGAGCTACAAGCCCTTCCAACATATATGCACCCAACCTCTCAATTGGTTCACCAGAAACGGATACCATTTGACGCAATTCATCCATCAAACACTGAGCCATTAACAAATCATTATCCGCAACTGCTTTTGCACATGCGACTAGGACCTGTGTCAGGTCCTTACTAGAAATTGCTGCCATTGTTTGTCTCCAGCCATCCATTTCAGGTGAAAGAAAGTTAATTCCGTCCTTGAAGGAACTGTCATAGCTATCAAGATTATCAGACTCAGGGCCAAACATTACACTTTCCAACTCTCTCAATTTGTGCTTGAAGCTATTTAACTCATCAGTAACACAGGACCCACTCATCGGAGAGCTATAAGTATTGTCAGGAGAATGATGCTGATCAGGTGGGTATGAGTATGACTGAGAATCTTGCTGCGAGATTGGGCTGCCATCAGACGAGAAACTCACAGTTGAAGGGGAGTTATAAACAGTGAAAATTCCAGCTGCAGAGGATGACTCCAATGTGCAGTAAATTTCAGAAGAACTCGGAGTAGAGAAGTGGGTTCCATGGCTTCTAAGGTCGTTGCAGTGTAGCTGATGATTGAAGGTTTGAAACTGCGGCAAGCAGTAGGCTTCAGTTTGTTGCATCAGTTGATAGTGCATACTTGAACTTCTATGATGTTCTGACGCTTGCATTATAAAAATAAATACTAGAGTATCTGATTAGTGCCTCTACTGTAATGGAGTGACTAAGGCAGCCTAAGAATATTGATAACTGGTTCTCATGGTGACAAAACAGGAAGGCTTGAATTTTCTTTCACAAAATCACATAGATCTTTACCGAAAGACATCTGGATTATGCAGAAATCAGAGCAAACAATATATACCACAGATTTAGCATAATCTGCACCAAAAATCACAGAATCAGAGTTATCATACCGTCAGTTTCAGTTTTCACAGAGTGCAAAGAGAAAGAAAGCAGCAGATGAAATAGTCAGTCAGATACCAATGAGCTTTGGCTTAGTGTTATCTGAGTCACCTTCAAAATTGAAAGATCTGACATATTCAGTTTGATAGGCGCATAAACACAAGGACAGAACATTTTCATGGCTTTAATTCAAGAGGTTATACAGATTCAGTGCATTATAACAATTAGTCTAATTTACTGTTCCTCCTTCCGTGTATTATCAGCAACTTGACTCCCATACCAAGTTAGAAGTGTCCTCTCCTTGTTCATTTTTGAAGGAGAAAACAATAAAGATTCAAGTCAAGTCAAAAGGTATAAAAAGTCCAAAGAAACTGCATAAATGACCAATTCTACAGAATTTTCTTAGCAAAGTAAAATAGAAAAAGAAAGAAAAGTTCGTAGAAAATTGGAACAAACTGGACGTGTAAATCTACTTTCTAAAAATAAATTCAAAGATCAGACATCTGTAATGATTATCTCCCCTTGGCACGGCACTGACTGTAGCCAAAAATCAATGAGCATTTGAAGAAACAACAAAATTTACCGGGCCCATTTATGTTGCATTATATCAGAATGTCAGAATTCATTCGAGCAAAAATTATTACCCCAAATAACCAAAGATTTACATTTATTTCTGATACACAGACACATGCAGAACGATTCTTAGCCAAGTCTACCATATCCATACAACACATACTATTAAATTTCTAACCTGCATACTTTACTCAATTCAAATTAATTAAGCTGAAAGAAGAAGGCCTTAATAGATGCACAAACCACAAAAGCAAGTACTTAGTTTCATGAAGAAACCAAATATTCCTAGCCAAGACCACCTTTATAAGAACTGAAATCCCATTTTACCGAAAAAAAGAATGTATAACAAGCAAAGAGGTTCCTTACGAATCATCCCCACCATAAGAAACTGGTACTTTTTTCTTTAATAGAAAGAAAAATTGATCCATTGATCGCAAGAACGGATACTTAAATGTCACACCATTGCATAAATGGGTCATTAAAAATAATCCCAGAACTCCCATTCCAGCTAAGAATCATTAGGGGAAAGAAGATCAACATTTTCCGTCACACCACAGAAACAGAGACACTGAAAAAAATCCAAGGACTTAACCACAATCATCAACCCGTTTAAGAAAATGGGAATCTGAATCGGGAAAAGGATTTGCGTTACAATTTTACCAGAAAAAGACCCATAAGATAAAAACTCTTCCACATCATAGAAATCAAGAGGGAGCAAAAGTTCAAAGGAATCATGAAACTATGAAATGGGTTTGAGTTGAAGAAGAATATGTATGCGTTTGAGAATCAAATCAGTTTCTTACCATTGTCTTGAGGGATTCGAAGCTTAGAAATCCACAGGGGACAAGATTCTCAGCGTGCGCGTGGCTTTTTGAGAGATAGAGTAGGGAACAGCAAGAGGATTATATTGATCAGGGTGAAGAAAAAGAAACAGAATAAATAAATAAATTGAATTAAATAAACACGCGTCATACAATCGTAATAAAATAGTATATTGGAATTACCCTTATCAGTTTAAAAAATTACAATGCAGCCACTGGGCATGCAAAATGAATCTCCTAACTTACCTTCCCCTTGGAGATGAAAGAAGAAAAAATCAGGGAGAAATAGGGCCATCTCTGTAAGATTCTTTGCATTGGTTAAAAAAGAAAGTAACTCTTATTCCTCTCTAATTTGAATCCTTTCTTCAAAGATTCGAGCTTTAAACATAACGTGTGTAATTAACAATTCAGCCGTCTAATACTTAAGCAACTGATAATTCAATTGTTTTATACTGAAGTGACTAACGATCTAGTTATTTGATATTTTTATGGTGTAAAATCATAAAAATATTCACGTAAAACACAAATTGATCTAACTATTTTTCAAAAAGGAAAATGCATAATTAAATTCAAAATATTTAAAGATACAATAAAGAAAAGCAAAGGTGAAACCTACATTAATAAGTGATTTGGGTTGTTTATTTAGGAGCACAAGTCATGATTGTCAAACACTTTATCCTCTATTTCCTTATTATTTCTCACTTCATGGAGTTGTTTACTGCAAAACTAAACCATTTCCTCACCCTTGCATATCAATTATAACAGCCAAAATTTCTTGAACAAAATCTATCATTTGCAAATCAACTAAAGATCAAAGCCAAGATATATATATATATATATATAAACATGTCTCTATTTTAGAATCACACAACAAATGTAAAACCTAGAATCTAAATACCAAAATAATACTAATAAAGGCTTACCCAAGCTTAATTGGTACTAAAATGTAGGTTGTGGGCACGTAACCTCATCTTCAACTCTTAAGATTTCACCCAAAATCTCACAGTGCTCCAATAGTCACATTATTATCAAGTAGTTTTTTTTCTAGGAATTTTCATCTGAAGTGTAATCTCCATACTTCACATGAGCATCTGTTTGAAAACATTACATAGTCTATAAAAAACAATAAATTATTTTATAAATCAATTTAAAAATATATGTATAAGGGATTGTTTGATATGGGAATTAAAATAAGGTGGGGGAGGTAAACTTCCTCAAAAGCATATCAATTGTTATTGCTTAGTTTAAAAAAAAAACAATTCACAAATTCTCAAGAAATTGGACTAACTGGGGAAGTACTTCCCGAGTAGTTTATAATAATTTTTTCAAAAATATTCTTAAATTATTTATTATTTTCTATAATAAACAGCATATTTATGTCTTTAACATTTAAACATACTATATATATATATATATATGAACTTCCTAAAAAATAAAAAATGAAATAAACAAGTTTTATAAGAATTTTTAAAAAAGTACACTCCCTGAAAAATATACCAAATGACCTGGAGAATGTATTTGAATTATATTCATGAATACTAATTAACTCCCTTCAATGAAACCAAAGCTTCACTAATTCCAAGCAAGTTCTTCACTAATCAAATAAAGGATATACAAAAATTAAATTAAGGCTACTTAATTAATACCATGTGATATGAACATATAATAAACATTCCAATTAACTAAATCCATAGCCTAGTTAATCCACTTATCACAAAGGCCAGCACTAAACACCTCACTCACTCCTCCGACACTACAAACCTCCACTAGTGTCTACATTAATTTTATCTGCATCGATCTACTCATATAATTAAATGAATTAAGGAATTAAACTTTGAAATTAATTTAGCGATACAATAGCTAGCGCACTTACAATATATATTACCACTATACATATATCGATCGCCGCCATATTCACGTAAAAGTCTGTTATACATAAGGCCTCAATTAATGTATTATGATCAATATCACATATTAATACATGTAAATTAACATGCGAAATCACTGTCAAACATTTCTCAAAAACATTTATGTAATTACCATATGAACAATGTACCCAAGTCACGTGCATGCACAGTCATTTACCTTCCAACCGTATATCACAGTTAAGCATACTCCCACACTAAAATGCCAAACCGATTGTGCCAAAAACCAACAATTTCTATTATCACATTCAATCATGAATCCAATAATCCACGGATAACTTTTTTGTTTTTGTTTTGCCAGATGGACTTCTGGGCGCGATCGCACTTTCAATCTAGATAACTTTGCACAACCACTCTATTAAACACTTATTAAAGTCAAGTTGGCTCATAATCACTAATCAGTTAGTACTTCTGTGATAATTAATGGAAAGATAATAAAAGTTTAAAACCATGCGGCCAAAAAAAAGTTTAATGATATAAATTAAATTAATTCATATTACAAAAATTTAATAACACACGTTTAAACTATATAATCTAATCAAAGATCAAGTATAACAAATATTATGCACTAAAACCTCCTTGTAATTTTTAAAAGGTAATTCAGTTATACAGTTATATAATTGTGATTAGAAATTATAAAAATAGTTTTATGTTGTTATATATTTCGTTCTTATAAAGATTCGTTATGTAAATTTATTATAAATAAAAAAAGTAATGTAATTGATTATTCATCCAACCAATCTAACAGCTATCACCAATTGTGCTTGAGTATTATTATTGTTATTATAGGATATGATTAGCATATAAATGTTGTAGAAGAAAGAAGAATAATACTAAAATAAAAGATGATCTTTATACTCCCTTATGTCTTTAATATAAGACCCTTTTAACTGAATCACACCAATTAAGTTTAGGGGTTAAAGTTAGTTAACTATCTCAATTTCTTCAAAAATCACAATATTTTTTTAAAACTATTCTTATTTAATTTTTTTTCTCTTTCTCTGGGATATATTAAATAAGAATATTTTTTAAAAATACATAATAAATATTTTCTCAGAGTTTTATATTTAGGATCAGTATAAGAGATCCAATATTTAGGAGGAGAGGGAGTATCATTTATTCATCCAACCAATATTGTAAAATATGATAACAGGAAAAAAGAATAAAAAATGAAAATATTATGTATAAATTTTTAAATTATAACAATTAAATGTTTCATTTTAAATTTTTCGGAGCACTGTGCTCCCATTTAAATAGTGGGCCACAAGGTTGGGTACGAGTGGAGGGAAGCTTGCATAAAATAAAAGGCACCAATGACATGGGAAGTAGTGCTTTACACTTCAATTCACATGCACTTTGCATTCCTTTCAAGTTTATTGTTCCTTCTCCATCTTATTTTATCCATCATTTTAACTTTTTTATATAACATAATAAAAATATTAAATAACTTAAATTATAATAAGATTTAATAATATTTTATTAAAATATTCTAAACTTAAATATTAAAAATGACTTGTATTCTACTTATCATTATTTTTAATGAAAGATAAAATAGTAAACAAAATAATTAATATTTTATTAATAATATAAAATAATAGATAATTTAGGATATTTAAAATTTTTTAACACCACAAATAAAATGGGATGGAGAAGTATTTAATTAATTAATAATTGATTATTGATTTGATATAGTATATCTATTGACACTCTCGCGCTTGCACGTTTATTCATTTTTATAATCCAAGAGATTGGATCGATGATGCTAGAGGTAGAAATATTAGTTTAACGGTCATTAATGTAATCATAATAGAAAGATCTTATTGAATTACTTAATATATTTTTATTATATATAAATTTGAAAAATTAATTTTTATTGATTTCTATGATTTTTTTATTTCTAATCAATTTTATATATTAATATTAATTCTTATTATTTTATTATATTTTATTGTTAATTAATTTTTATCAAAAAACTGCAATCATTAATTTTCATTTATTTATTTCATCCTTCTTTATGCATCTCGAAGGGCTTGTAAAAATAAATTACACATGTTTTCTTCTAGTATACATAACTATTTTGAAAGAAAGTATATTTTTATCAATCACGATTGAATTAAGTGGTAAATGACTTAAAACCACTTAAGTAGAATTTTCCGTTCAAGTCTTAACGATGAAAAAAAATTACATTGGAGGAATACCGGAACCTCATTTAAATTATGTTTTGTTATGATATTATGTTTTGTTTAAAATTAAAAACATACTTGTTTAAGTTTGTGGGGGATATTTTGATGCAAAATTTAAATAGTGGTATGAAAATTTTGTATGTCTATTTAGAATATTTTTTTATCATAGGGTTTAGTCATCTTTTCTATTTATCTTATTTAATTAATTAAATAATTATTATTCTTTTTTTGGGTTAGAGTTTTACTTTCTCTTGTATAAATACTCTCTTGGAGAATGAATAAACACTAACTCTGCATATTCTCTCATCTCTCAAATTCTCTATATTCTCTACTTTATTTAATAACAAATAGAATAATATGTGAAATATCTTTTTATTTTCATGGAAATCTATGAATGACAATTTAAAAAATAAAAATGTGTAATTTCAATAAAATTTAAAAAATTGTAAAAATTATTCAAATAATAACAATAATAATCTATATAATTCTATTATTATGACTTGGTCAACCAAAAAAAGTTACTTACGTTATTGTAAGAGTGCACATCTCTAAAAGACTATTCAAAATCAATTGGTGTGTGTACAACACCTCCTCTTCTTATCTAAAGTCATTTTGGGCACCAAAATCAATTGGCTCAAAGTAGAATGTTTGGTTGGGTGAGGATTGATGTACAAGTTGATAATTATGATTTAATTGATATAACATTGTTAATTGGATTTTGATAAGGCATAATATCAAGATCATCTAAATGCTTATTTAAATAATATTTTGGAGTAAATTTTTAATAGGTTAATGAAAGCAACTTGATGGTTATTTATTTATTTATTTTTGGTACAAATTCCTAAGGGCCATATATTTATTTATATAAAAAAAGGAATAATTTGACTAAGAAGTTGAGGCATATAAACATGTTATAACTTTTAGAAAGACATGATTTTATATATAATAAAATTTATTCACATTACTTGACTATGCATCCAACATTTTTGCATTATTTAAATGTCCACATTCAAAATGAAAAATACTATTTTAGAGGAAAACAGAGATCAAAGTGAAGAAAAAATATTAATTGATGACGGTGTAATTCATTTGGACCTTGCTACAATAAAACTATACATTTAATTTGGTCCACCATATCTATTTCACTTTATGCGCATGCTCTTATAGGATACCTTGATCATGTATTTCTTGAAATGTTGACAGATCATTTAAAAACAAAAATAACCAAATTCCTTTTTTCTAGAACCATGTGTGAGAGAGAGATTTTTTATTGTTGTGTTCTTATATGTGAAGTTTTTTTTAATTAGATACTATATTTTTTTTATATTTTTAATTTTCAATTTAGTTTCTATAGTTTAAAAAAATTGTAATTGAATGCTTAGAACTTACAAAGATTTAAATTGAATCTCTAGTGATACAATTTTGTGAATATATGTTAAATTTTAATAGCATAATTAATCATATTTCCTCTCAATGTTCTAAATATGTATCCTTTTTTAACATCTAGAATGATAAAAATAAAAGATAACGAAATAATATCTCACTCATATGACAAAAAATATTAACAAAATATTATAATAATAATGATGATGATGATGATGATAGTGATAATGATTAAATTAAAATTATTAAATTATAAAGGTGAAATTGAAATTGAGTAAAATTAACGTGATAAAAAATATAATTTTTTTAAAAACTAGGTGGCCCCATATATTGCACAGAATTGGAGAAAAAATATATATTATTCATGACTTGTGAATAATATAATTTGCTATAAATGCTAATTAATATTGATGATTTTCATAATATATAACGAATCATTTTTCAACCAGTGAAATTGTGAGGAATGAAGTATGAAGTAGGAATTAGGAAGATTTCATTCTTTCTATTCCTTATTATAAGTCATATTTTAAAATATTTTTATATTACTAAATATAAGTCACTTTACATAGTAGTTAGAGTATTTAATATTTTTTTTATAAATATTTTTTATTTATTTGTATTTAATTAAATGCCATAATAATTTTTTAATTTATGTTCAAAGTGAGTTATAAATATATGTTAAAGAATTATTAAAGATGATAAAAAGAGTGATGTAATGTAGCAAGTAGATGATATTCCTTGAAATTGAATGATGTTTTGTGGAATCAAATGTGCCAAAGACAGAGAATTAAACCGAGAAAGGGAATCACATCATGTTGCTTCTTTGTCAGCTTCAAAGTTAAGTGTATTTCAGGGCCCACACATTCTTATCTCTTTCATTTTTTTTCTTTTTCGAGCTTTGTGTTTATTCATATATATATATATATATATATTCATGTTTGTGTATGCTTTCAATGGTCTGTTTTTGAGATTTTAGAGAGAGAGAGAGGGAGAGGACAAATTCGATCCCTTGCTTGCCGTTAAATTTATCTCTCTTCTTTAATAAAAAATGGCAATTAAATTAAATTCGCTGTATAGATCAATTTTTTGTATATTAATCAGTGAAAATTCCCATCATAATCAATCTAAAATTAAGATGTATTATATTTTTAATTGAAATAAAATTTAAAACAGATTTACAGTGGGATCGTGCTTTACATAGAAGCCAAAATAAAGTATTTTTAATAACAATCATACTGATTATAATTTATAAATAGTATAATTAAAGTTTTTATTATATATTTTCTATGATCTTAAATATAAGATGTTTTATAAAGAATTTTATGATTCAAAATATAAAGTCATCTCCTAAAATTTCGGTATTATTAAATATTTGTTTTCCCAAAATATTTTTCATTATAGAAAGAATAAAAGAGAAATTTGATATTCATATGAAGGAAGGTCAATAATTGTTTTTTTTTGCCACATGGGAAGGCAAATAATTAATTAAGAACAAATATAAAAAACATATTTTACTAGAAATTTAATTACTTAAACTAAATTTAACTATTTTTATTGGTCTATACATTCACAATGTGTTTTATACTCCATTTAATTCTTAATATAAGACCATTTTAACTGAATCACGTAAATTAGGAATATGAGTTAAAACTAATTAACTACCTCGATTTTTCTAAAAATTATAATATTTTTTTAAAACTACATTTATTTAATCTCTTTCTTTCTCTCTTTGTAATACATTAAATAGAAATATTTTTTGAAAATGCATAATAAATACTACTACTTTGTATACGATAAATGATCTTATATTCAGGATCAGAAAAAAGGTCGTATAATTATGACCGGAGAGAGTATTTAGATATTTGAAACACATGAAGTATATATCTTGATTATTCTATTACTCCCTCTAATTTTATTTACAAGAAAATTTTAAGGGTGATAACCTACTCCAAATTATAAGAAAAAGTTACCATATACTCCCTCCGTTCCTTAATATAAGGGACAATTGGGGGAGTTTCCGTGCTTCAAAATATAAGGGACACATGGAGTTTGTCTGGTGTATTTAATAACTTTTTTAAAAAATATCCCTAATTAAAATTGTATGTTTTCAATATAATTCATTTATATTAATTGTTTGATGGAAGAGTTATTAATATTAAATGAGGGTATTTTTAGAAACTACTTTATATTCCAGATAAATTTATTATTTTTCTTAGTTTGTGTGATTTTGTCTCTTATCCCTTATATTAAGGAACGGAAGGAGTATATTGTATATTTAAGATATTTTTTCAATTGTGCTTCTACAATAAATGAATATAATTAAATTTGGAAACAAAATTAAACATTAGATGAGGAACATTTAAGGAAAAAAATTTAATTTGTAACTCAGTAGAATAAATACTTTTAACAAACATTTTTTAAAATTCGTGAATAATTATTTTTTTCGTTATTTTCAAGACGGGAGGTAGTATGTCATAATGTTAGTTTAGGAGAAACTTGGTACAGTATTTAAGGACTGATATTAGACATTAATGACAGTTAAGTATTTTAAAAATCAGATGAAAATTTTCTGTAAAGGGACTGATAAAAGTTACTACTATGCAAGTACGGAATCTTTTCAAAATTACAACTTGATTAATTAAAATGACTTGTATTGAACTGCGATGTGTCTCTCTCTCTCTCCGTCTATGTAATATTTCTTCCGTTTCGCTATATAGTGTATTTTTTTTGAGAAATTAATGTTTCATAATATAGTGCACCTTACGGATTATGTAGTATAATTTTTTTCTCTTTCCAAGATTGTTCCTAATTAATAAACCTAAATATTTATTTATTATTAAAATATTTCATTCCCAAAGTATTTAATAAGAGTAATTTGAGAAAAGATAGAAAATTTTGTTAGTTATTAATTATTGTATTGATCTGTATGCAGTAGTTAAAAGTGCATTATAAATTAAAATGGAGGGAGTAATTTGCAGGTGAGATGGAGAGTGACATTTGCTGGTTTCACCACCTTCTTTTGTCTCTCTCTATTTTCACTTTTCAAGTTATCTCATTCTCAATCATTTGAGACCTATCAATTAACCAAAAGTACAATCATTACACATTTAGACTGCGATGCGTTTATTATGGCAAGATTAAAGTCTAATTAATAAAACTTTTCAAGATTATAGTATAGTAATGTTTAATGTGATATCTATAATATTAGCGATCCGGTCCTCTCCCGCAAAATCACTCTCCATCAAAATCTATATCCTGACGTGAAAATCATAGGTAAAATGAATATACTGGAATATAATATATAATTTTTTAATATTGGTAAATGATAATTTTTATGTAGATAATTATTTTGAATTTAAATTTTCTTTTTCATGTTAATGAATGAACATGTATTAATGTCTACTCATTTTAAATTAGTAAACTTGATGTGCGTTACTGCTAACTCCACCTATGTAGTAGTGAAATTGATGGGAATATTATGCATAGAATACAAACTGGGTGGTTAAAGTGGAGGAAAGTAACAGGAGTTATTTGTGACCGCAAGGTGCCTACTAAGCTTAAAGAAAAATTTTACAGAACAGCTATAAAGCCAGCAATGCTATATGGTAGTGAATGTTGAGCTTTGAAAGGACAACAAGAGCATCAGATGGAAGTAGCAGAGATGAGAATGCCGAGATGGATATGTGGTCATACAAAATTGGATAAGATACGAAATGACTGTATACGAAAGAAAGTTGGGGTAGCACCTATCGAGGAGAAAATGGTGAAAAATCGTTTAAGGTGGTTTGGGCATGTACAAAGAAAAGGGCAAGAGGAGTCAGTGAAGAGAGTTCATCAAATGGACTGGAGCCCGATCAAAATGCGTAGAGGAAGATCAAAAAGGATATTAAGGAAAGTTATAAGGATTGACCTTTTGAGAAATGATCTATCTGAAAAGATGGCGTTTGATAGAGCTCATTGGCATCATTTGATCCATGTAGCCGACCCCACATAGTGGGATAAGGCTATTGTTGTTGTTATTGTTGATGTGTGTTACTGCTATATTTTTATTTCCCACAAAAATAATTGAACGACTATTTGGGATTGAGAAAAGAAATTGTATGAATAATTTGATTAATGAGTGAAGGAATGAAATTTTTATTGGCATTTTTTATCTATAAAAGATATGTAGACACCCTCCTAACTTCATGTAGTTTGGTTAACTATTAGTATTAAAAAATATATAGATATATTTTTATTTTATAGCAAATAAAAATAAATATAAAAATTAGAAATAAATGCTCCCATCTCTGATGGATATTTATTCCACTTTGCTTTTCCTAGTCCTTAAATACATTTAAATTCATTCTACCAATTTTTTTTTGTTTGCTATGTCAGTTTAACATTTATCAACCATTAGATGTAGTGTACGATATAGATTTTAATGGAGAGTGGATTGAGAGACATACTGCCGGATAACATTAGGGCCCGTTTGCTTAATTGATTTTCAAATTATTTGAAAAAGTGATTAATTATTTAGGAATTTTTTAAAAGTAAAAATTATTTTATGTTTGGTTAAAATAAAAAAAAATATTTTTTAAATTATTTAGTAAATAAAAAAATATGGATTTATATTATAATATTTTCATGGTGTTAAATATTATTATTTTTACAATTTTTAAAGTTACTCTCTTGCATATTCAGCTCTTTTACATTTTTCTCTCTCATTTATCGCTACTATTTTTTTTAGAAACCACTTAGAGTAGCTTTTTAAAATATACAGAAAACTATTTTTTTTAGATTCTGATTATTTTTAAAAGCTTAAATAAATACTCTAAAAAATTTTAAAAGTATTTGTTTATATAAAAAAAGTTATTTTCGTATAAAAAAATTGAAACAAATGGACCCTAGATTTGATAAAAATTCTACTTTGACATATACTATTTATCTAAATTTTTTATGTTATATTATGTTTATAAAAACTCAAAATGTTTTAAAAATTGGATCGGACGTCGAATCGAAAATGTCACCGGGTCACAGTTTTTATGGTTCAATCGGTTAGGCTGGCGATCGAATAAGTGACATAATAATTAAGTAAAAATAATATTATATATAATAATATATGTATAAAAATAAAATATTAAATTTTTAAGAGAATAAATTTAAATAGTTTAAGTTCATAATAAGTTAATAAGCTCATATAGTAATAATATATGTTAAATTATTTAAAGTAATTTTAAAACATTTTAACATAATAACACTACATGACCATAATATTATAAAATGACTATACTCCCTCCATCCCCAATTATAAGAAATAAATATTAAATAATTACTTCATCTATATTAAGGAAAAAACAGTTTTGGTAGTTAAACTTATTAATTGTGTTACAATTTCAATTTTTTTCTAGAATTGCCCACATTAAAAATCTGGAGTAAGACTAATTAATTATTAGTAATTATCAATATAACATTAATTACTCAATGGTATAAAAAGAAAATGATATTAATTATTTCACAAATTTTATTTATGTCTCTTATATTTTGAGATAAATAAAGAGTCTCAAAATTCTCTTATAATTTGGGACTGAGAGAGTATAATATAATAAAATTTATCATTTTTATAATTAGTAATTTTAAATAAAAAAGGAAATAATGTTTTACTCTCTAATAATTTTTATAATTAATAATTTTGGTAAAAAAATTAAATTTTAATTAAATTTTACCCAATTTAAAAAATCATCCGGTTCTTTAAAAATCGCTCCAGTTTCTGGCTCAAAAGTCGGTTCAAAACGGTCCAATCTGGTTTAACCCCTAAAACGGTCTAAAGTTGAAAAATGAGTCATTCTTCACTCCGGATGATGGTTTGACCGTTCGGTTCGATCCGATTCTCAGAAAATTGAAAACTCAATCAGTTAGTCCTTATAATTTTAATTTAATCCCTAGACTTTATTTTTTTAAAACCATCGATCCGTTATATTTTTCAAACGTTAATATATTGGTCCTTATTATGCACATTGTCATTGTAGTGTCAAATAATAGCTGGTGTCAAACAGAAGTCCATATAGATGCCACATTCAATTTCAAAACATGCAGTAAATTTTATTGCAGAGGATTTGAATTTAGCTTTTTTTTAAATAAATTCATATTAGACTTTTTCTAATTTAAATTGAGTTAAATAAGATCATAAAAATAGTAAAATTCTCTCAGTAAACATTTAATATAGCTGTATATCCCAGACTTGAATGAAAAATGCAAAAGTGCAATTATTATATGTTTGGAACGTGTAAGTCCTGTATATTAAGGGAATGTAGGGCTTTCCACCCCTAAAAGCTCTAAAAGATGAAAATGCATCATCTATCTATCCGTCTATCTTCAAACTCTTGGAATGGGGATCCCGATGCTGCATCCACACGTGGTGAAAAGGAGAAAGTTGATTGTAATTATAGAATAGGAATGATGGCGAGAGAGGGTTAATGATTTTGTTTTGAGCATGATAATTATGCTAAGCCCCAAACGTGACTTAACCTAATCAGTAGGTGGGATCCATTCATGAATTCTTCCGGAGGGTTCTTCTAGATCGTCTGGCCCAAGGCCTTATGATCCCCTGCTCAATCAATTATTATACGGAAGTATCTTACTCTCTTCCGTCAATATATAGAATATTAAAAAAAGTCTGAAAACATATAGAAGTTGTTAAAAAAGAATCAAAATTTTCATTTTTAATCTTATTAAATACTTCATCTTCATACCCATTAGGAATAGAAAATTTTGATAGACATTACAAGAGAAACAACAACTTGTTGTATTATAAGAGGAGTAATAATGGGATTGGTAAAAATGAAAAAATTTGTACCTAATACGTTATAATATAGACAAAAAATTTGTTTCACAAAAATATCCTATATATGAGATCTGAGAAAGTAATTTGAGACTTATGATGCTTGTCCTACCCTATTGCCATTTCTAAATCTTGACCTATTATCTTAAGCAAAATGCCAGTTAGAGTTGGTCTATCAGGTAAAAATGTGATTCATATTTTGTAAAGATGAGGGTTTTAAATTTCGTCATTGGTATAGGTAATTTTATAATTGTAAACGATCTCTAAACTATAAATACGATGTTACCTCTATCATAGGAATAAAAGAAAATGGCGGAGGAGGTAAAAATGTTAAACAAAGAGCAAAAGCTGGTGGCCAGCATGCCCAAGAAATAGCTAACACACGTTGAAAATTACTTGGCACACCCAGTTTCCCAAAATGAACTCTTCATCACTTTCATGTACATTCATCTTCCCAATAAAGCACAGACAGACACACACAGAGACGCAGCCTATATGGTAGCTGCTTTGTGAGACTAAATGAAGACTCTGGTGGTCCACATTCAATTCAGGTTTCCAATTTTACCAATGCTCCAACCATGTCCACGGCAGGAATCAAAAGTCACCAACAACATTAGGCAACAAAAATGACACTTGAGGACTAGAAAATAAAATCCCTTCCAACAACAACATCTTCCCTTCTGTTTTCTTTTAGATTAAAAGTATCTCCTACCGGCAATAAAGACCAATTTCCTTTAAAGTACTGAAAACTCCTTTCAATCACGTTTGCTCCGTCCACAAAAGATGATAATCGGCTCCTACTACTCATACTATCATGAGTTGGTAACAGTGATATCTCTCCTTTGGATACTCTACAGAATTAATGCAAGTCATTCCCAAAATTACGAATTGATTTTTCAGATATCACAGGAAAGGAGGAAGTATGATATGAGGTATGAATAAAGGCGTTTAAATATCAGTTTCACACGAGACAAGAGTAGACTCACACCTTTACTTTTGTTTTGTGCGTCCAATTTCCCCCTCATCCCACCGACGATGTTGGCGCTTTTCATGGATTTATCGCATCGGTGTTCACTTGTTGCCCTTTTTCTTCTGCACAATTTGTCCTCTTCCTCCCCCTCCCCAAACTTGAAGTCTTTTTGTGAATATTCAAATGATCCCAAATTTATAAAAGTAAAAAAAAAAAAGGTTCAATATTCAACTATTTTTTTTTTAAATTTTAAGTTATTAGTTGTACTTTTCAGAGTTGCAACATTTTTCAACGTCCACAGCCCGTTGAAGTTATTAGTTGTGCATTTTTGGTCTCATATGGACCCTACATGTTGTTTGCATTGTCTGCTCCAATTGCAAATTGGGATGTGTGCATGAACTTTTCCACAGCAAGTTCCAATTGGATCAGGCTTTGAGCTTAACTTTTAAGCTTTTATTTATATATGATATGCTTTTAGTAATCTGTCCGTAGTTTTTTTTTTAAAGCAATATTATCCCAAAAGTTGAGGACACCAAACCAAATGGAGGTGCAGTAATAGTAATAGTATGAAGATGAATATAGTCAAGCATATGGTGTTGGATAATAAAATTCCGTTTGTTATTACAAGCATTCTGTGATGAGAATTATATTTATTATAAATTAGCCTCCCTAAAATAAATGCATTTCTTAGATTTTAAAACTTGCATGTGTCCATCCTCTCGACCCAGTTTCTTCTAATTTTCTTGAACCATCTGTGTTAGTATTATTCAAAGCTTGGAATGGATCCAACGCCTTGGATGCATTATTAAACACAAATCAACTTCCAAGGCTGCTTTGATCCATTCATCTTTAGTGTTATAGATATAAGTCAATAACAACAAAACAAAACTTAATGTGAATTACCCAAAAAAATTAGTCTAACTTGCCACGTCACATTTCATAGTGCAAAGTATCAATCTTTGAAAAATATCTACATACTTTTTAAAATGATAAATTTATTTGAAACCAAAAGAAAAAAAATTATCTGATATGAAATATTAATATTTTCAAGATTAAAATATTAACTATTGTCAATATTTTAAAATCACGTATGAGAAATTGTAATGAAACATTTGGATACCTCTCATCTAATGAGTAAGCTAATCCTCAATATCAAATAGTAAGACACACTATATATGACTCATTTCTTAAATTTTATACAATAGACGAGATTCCAGCTAGTTAATCATAAAAAATATGCTATATTACCAAAAAAAAAAAAAGAAATTGAGCTGTTTGAAGGGTATGAGAAACTCATCTTTTTTCTCTACTCTTTTATTTTCTTCTTTTTTTTCAACTCTATTATCTATTAGAACTTTACAACATACAACAACAAACGCTATACGATCAAGACTTCACCACCATAACACTATATCCCACCTTCCATCAATTAAATATAATATACAGAAAAAGAAATAAGAAAAGAGGGGACAAAAACGTGTTATGTACAGACAAAATTTCCATTTATTTCCTATTGAACGCCATCTTGTCCTTTGAATATCAATACCACTCCCAGTTAGCATCCTGAGGAGGGGAAAAAAATTATTAAGTTGCAAGTCTGCAATAAAAATTAAGGCAAAAAGCTATTGATACTTGAAGATTCATTCAAATTGTGAAATGCATAGGGGAAAACCAAATTGAACCCAAATTTATCTGTATTTCAAAGACAAAATGAGTTGGTTCCTCAATTTTTCTTTCTTTTTCGGTTCATTTTAGCTCTAACTGGGATTCAAACCTGGATCCTTTGTCTTGTACCACTAAGTGGAAGCTCATTGATAGTTAGTTGGTTGCTTATTTTATTATGTATGAGGCACAAGTAAACTGAAAATATAGAGGTGAATACCGAACTTACTGCAACTATAAACAAGGCCACACATTTGATGCCAGCATGCACGTCTCATCTTGAAGCCGTTTCCAACCATGGAGAGAATTTTCACCCGAGATGTATCCATCTGCTAGCTCTCCGTTGCCGGTTGTCTTGTCCTTGATTGAAGACATACTAAACATCAGATATTGGTCAACCATTCGAACATGATGCCATCATTACTTGTTAAAGATTATAAACATGGTAACTTCCACTCATGAACCAGAACCAAAGCAACGCGCCACCGCCTTATAGAGCTGTTCTTCTTCGAATGGCTTTGACACATAGTCATCCATCCCCCACCTACTGCACTCTTCATTTGAAGCTTGAGTTACATCAGCTGTCATAGCTAATATGGGCATGCGCCTATGAGCCGCATTAAACGTCTCTGTTGAAGCTTCACCGAGTGCAATTTTTACCTCGAACTCTTTCTCCAGAAAGCGGATTTGTCTGGTAACTTCAAATCTGCCATTCAAAATGATGAGAATATTTGTTAAAATTATATCCTATCTTGAAAACAATGCAGAATCTATCATATTTATTACATTTGCTAATCGCTAATTGGCCACCCAATATGCTGAACAATCACCAAAATGATTATAATATACTTATACCATTTAAAAAGAAGAAAAAAAAAAGTCAATGGAGGGGACAGTTAGGGGGAGAAGATAGAAAGAGAGGAAGTGGGACCCACCTTGACAAGTGGATCCACTGCTCTCTCTTTCCCTCTCATCAGTGCCTTATCTTCTCAGCATCAAATTAACCAAATTAATTGTCAAATAGACATTAAACAGATAGCTTTATAACAATCTTGCTCCATGAGATCGTGGGAAGAAAAGCAAGCATAAATATCAATCTTCCTTACCAAAGGGGGTTCTCTAATCATCTGACAAATTAACAATCAACATAAAGTTAATTACATACCAAAAATCACTAATACCATTTCCAAATGAAAGTGGTTAAATTAAGTTGAGTTGTTAAATACAAAGTCAGATCATAATTACATTATATTTTCAACTCAGCAGGTCACAGATTATGTAGATAGCTTTACTGGTCGCTAGGGCAGCAGTCAGGCTCAACAGATGTAACTTCCGGTTCAAATATTAGAGGCAGCAGGTTATTTGCAAATACATATAATGTACACGCTGATTTCTTGCATAAAGTTAATTACTATACGCTAATATGCATAAATGTTTTCTCCAGAAAGAAAAGCAACTACAGTGTCTCTTTGCATTCTGAAAGCAGCATCAAAGCAGGAGATTAATAAAAGACAGATCAATTACCCGTCCATTTCTGGCATTTGGAGATCCATGAAACAAGCATCAAAACTATGTGGTGGCTTAAGTATCTTTAAAGCAGCCTTGCCACCCTCCACGCAGGTTACTTTAGCCCCATATCTTCGTAGCACACCTTCTGCTACTTTCCTGTTCACTGCATTATCATCAACCACCAAAATTCGCTTCTGTCTAAGCAAGTTCTCAAGGTTTGGTTCTTTCTTTCTATATATTTGCTTCTTTTCACTTCCAAGGGCTTCTCTGTAGCAGCGAACCAAAGCACTAAACCAAAGAGGTTTCATCAGTATATCATCTACAACACCAAAAGATTTTAGCTCATCCCGTTCGTCAAGACAAAGGTTGTTAGCCAAGAGAAAAATCTTGGGAAAACCTTTTGGGTCTCTTTTGACGTCATTCTGCCTCTGTTTCTTGATGACATACAGTAGACTACTTTCCTTATCTAAAACATCCTTGTCTATCACAATCATTTCCAGCTGTTGAGAAATACTGGGAAAACAGACTAGTAATATTTAGCCAAATATTTCACAGAAACTGATTCACCAGTAAATTTTTTTCAAATAATGACTTATAATGCATGTTTCCAGAAATTAAAACCTTTTACTTTACTTTGTGGTAAAACAAAATTAACCATATCACCTCTTAAACAATTTCAAGACCGTTGGGTTTATAGTTTGCAAACTTAAATTAGAATAAAATAAAGTTTACAAAAATAAAGTTTTGATAAAAGTAAGTTTGTTGTAACATGATTTATGTTTGGATGTTTTTTATTGTAAAAGTAAGTTTAACAAAACAATTCTGAGACAAAAGTACGTTTGTAAACTGGAAAGTAACTTCCTCAACCCGTTGGCTAATAGTACGTTTAGAGGTAAAAGTACTTTTATAGGAAGACATTTTAAAATGAGACAAACATAAAATTAACCAAAAGTATGTTTGCAAACATATTTTTATTGGACAAAATGATAAACCAAACATGCTCTTCCACTTTTAAACATATAAACATATGAGGCTGTAAAAAAATGATGAATGTAAGATTTACGAAATTGCCAAGAAAAGGGAAAGAAAGTCAAGAGATTTGAACCAAGTAAGATGCATTATGAGGAAAGACAAATTTTAGTTACAAATGATGATATCAAAGAAAGATGAGAGAGCTACTTTTATAAGCTTTTCAATAATAGATTGAATATGACTATTAATACTAAAGAATTAACAACCCATGAAGATGATCTTAATTTGAACTTCTATCGTAGAATTCAGGTTGGAGAGGTGAAAGAAGCTCTTAAGAGAATAGATAATGGTAAAGCCATTGGTCTCGATGGTATTCCTATCGAAGTTTGGAAGTGCTTAGGGGAGAAGAGGGTTTGGTGACTCACTAAGTTATTTAACGAGATTTTAAGATCCAAGAAAATGTCAGAGGAATGGAGAAAGAGCACTCTAGTGCCCATATACAAGAACAAGGGGGATATTTAGAATTGTGCTAATTATCGGGGAATAAAACTCATGAGTCACACTATGAAACTTTGGAAAAAAGTGATTGAGCATAGACTCAGAAAAGAGTCTCGTATTTCGGAAAACCAATTTGAATTTATGCCAGGGCGATCAACAATAGAGGCTGTTTATTTATTAAAGGGTTTGATTGAAAGATATCAGAACAAAGAGAGACTTGTATATGGTTTTCATTGATTTGGAAAAAGCCTATGATAAAATACCAAGAGATATATTCTGAAAAGCAATGAAGAAGAAAGGTGTTCGTATGGCATATATTCGAGCCATAAAGGATATGTATGAGGGGGTAACAACAAGTGTGAGAACCTTTGGAGGTGTGACAAAGGACTTCCCTATAACAATAGGCTTACATCAAGCATCTTCCTTGAGTCCATACCTGTTTGATCTGGTTTTGGATATTCTTACAGAACATATACAGGAAGAAATTCCAAAATGTATGCTCTTCGCGGATGATATAGTTTTAATTGAGGATTCAAAAGAAGAGGTCAACTCTAAACTTAAGTTATGGAGACACACTTTGGAATCAAAAGGTTTTTCACCTGAGTAGAAGCAAAACGGAATATATGCATTGCAAGTTTAATAAGAGGCCAATTAGAAATGATTCAGAGGTAAAAATTGGAGAGCAAACCATTCTAGAAGTGTCAAAGTTTAGATATTTGGGTCAATTTTATAGAATGATGGTGAAATTGATGGGGATGTTATGCATAGGATACAAACTGGGTGGTTAAAGTGGAGGAAAGCAACAGGAGTTATTTGTGACTGCAAGGTACCTACTAAGTTTAAAGGAAAATTTTAAAGAACAGCTATAAGGCCGGCGATGCTATATGATAGTGAATGTTGGGCTTTGAAAAGACAACAAAAGCATAAGATGGGAGTAGCAGAGATGAGAATGTTGAGATGAATGTGTGGTCATACAAAACTGGATAAAATATGAAATGACTATATACGAAGGAAAGTTGGGGTAGCATTTATCAAGGAGAAAATGGTGGAAAATCATTTAAGGTGATTTGGGCATGTACAAAGAAGAGGGCAAGAGGAGTCAGTGAAGAGAGTTGATCAAATGACTTGGAGCCCTATCAAAAGACGGAGAGGAAAACCAAAAAGGATACTAAGGGAAGTTATAAGGATGACCTTTTGAAAAATGATTTATCTGAGGAGATGACGTTTGATAAAGCCCATTGATGTCATATGATCCATGTATCCGACCTTACATAGTGGGATAAGACTAATGTTGTTGTTGTTGTTGAGGCTGTCAAAAAAATCAGAATTACGTGGAATTTTCATTTCCCATCTGAAACATCATTGATTGCATCAGTTTGAACATAACGTTTTAATTTATTGTGCATATTCCCACTTTGTTCTTTCTCCACTCCCAGAAAGCACGTAATACAGATAATCCATATTCTACAATTATATGTTTAGTAAATGACACATACACAATTTATTAAGGCCGCCTTACAAGGTACCTTTGGAATGATGATACTCTTCCATTGTGTTTTGGTATTTCTCTAATGTCCATTATTGTTTATTGAAATTCAGATGACCTTAATATAAATTCAAATGGCAAATGCAAAATACCTCTTGTTTGAAGAACCAGACAGATAAGAGTATGCTGAGTTCAGACTACAAGCCACATCCACAGACATCCCCAACCTCTGCAGATAATATCTTGTAACTTCAGCACGGATTTTTCTTCCATGCACCACTAATGCTCTCAATCCTTGAAGCTCTGAAACAAAATGGTTACACTGTTGTCGCTTCGTATCCCGAGATAAAGTTTTTTGTATCCTGAAAGTTGCACTAAAAGAAAAAGTACTGCCAATATCAGGTTCGCTTACAAATCCAATTTCTCCTCCCATGAGGTCAACTAGACATTTACTAATGCTCAGTCCTATTCCAGTCCCACCATATGTTCGTGAAGTAGAACTATCGGCTTGCATAAAAGGGGTAAATATGCGGTTTTGTGCATCCAAAGGAATTCCTATACCTGTATCCTCAACTGTTACTAGTAATTGAATTACTTCAGGCTCATCCATCGGATTCATACAGATTAACTTTTTGAAATTTGCCCAGCTTTTCCATCTATTGACAACAGGAAACCCACTCAATGTATCATAGGTTCTGTTTGACATGTCCTGGAACCCTTGACTCAGCACTGCATCCATAATGTGAAGTGGGCTGTTTACTTCATTCGCCAGATGAACAGATACAAATACATGTCTTTCTTTATCCCGAGTGAACTGAAATACAACAGATAAATTAATGAATAGAGATCATGAAACAGTGATAAAAGTGAGATTTTATGGGTATCAAGAAAATCTGCTGGCGTAACATAAAATTTATGAAATATCATCTCTAAAGTCTAGATAACGAGAAGGAGCAAGAGGAACAGGGAAATATATTTTACAAAATATTGGCAAACACCCATGTCAAATAACAGTGAATTAAAACAAACAAATCATTAAGAAATACCGAACAAAAATGGCATCATAGGATAATGGAAGAAGCAACTTTTCTTCATTTACTCAACTTTGACCTCTCAAGTAAAATTAGCAAATGGGCCAAACTCTTCTTCAAGATAACACAATTTTTCAACGAGAATAAATTAATTGGTCTCATAGGTGGAAGATATTTATTCGTAGGCCAGGGTTCATAGACAAATCCTTGTAAGCAGAAAGGGTGAGAAGGTTGTCATCTAAATCTGAGATGTTTCAAATTTCAATCCAAATATTTATTAGTAAGCATGACAAGTGTCCAAACAAGAATGCGGTGAGAAACATAGCAAACCTTAAGTGAATTTCCAACAAGATTAGTTATTATTTGCCGGAATCGTTTAGGATCACCAATGACAACTTCTGGCACCTGATTGGATACATAGACAGCCAACTGTACTCACCCAAAAGAAGACATAACCAAGTTTATGTAAGAGTTAATATCCAACTATTACTTGAGGAACAAAAATTAACTAGCTGAAAACTTGAATTCACCTCAATTCCTTTTTCATTAGATTTTCCAGAGAAAAGTGATAGGACTTCATCAAGAATAGAACGTGGATCAAGTTCTACAGATTCAAGTTCAAGCTTTCCTGCCTCAATCTTAGCCTGATCAAGAACTTCATTTATCACTGATATAAGATCTTTACCACTCTTGTGAGCAGTCAGAGCATAATCCATCTGGCTTTCATCTAGTTCAGTGTCCATCAACATTTGCAGCATACCTGGAAAATGATTGGAAAAGTTGATTTTTACTAACTCTATGAATAGGGAATTAGCTAAGATCAAGTTCTTTAATTATTTTTCAATTACCTAAAACACCATTCATTGGAGTCCTAATCTCATGTGAAACAGTTGCAAGAAACTACAAAAAAAGGAAACCAAAGATACATAGGTCATTGCAGGAATTATAATATAGGATAAATAAAAAAGGTTACATTATCCTGAGTACTGATAGTAATGTGCAATGATGACAATGATGTTGAAGTTCTAAATATGTGAACTCATTTTGTTTGAGAAAATCAAACAAGAAATCATCTTGCCATCAGTCTAACAATTATGTTTCAAAACAAAAACCAACTACCACAAAAATATAATGAACCTGAGATTTCGCTACATCTGCAGCTTCAGCTCGAACCATGAGCTCTCTCATTTCCCGATAGTCATCCTCCACTTTTGCTATTCGACTGATTGCAGCATAAAAAATATGACCAAGAAGCAAAGTAATAACAAGTACTCCAACTGATGCATTGATTGCTGTCCAAGGTAGGGGAGGCTTGTGCTTGAACCTGGAAAATATAATGAAAAAAATAAATAAACAAAATTAAGCTTACATGAGATGTCGAGCTTTTGTATTCAATAACTTCTCACTAAGTGCGAAAGCAAACCTGCAATGCATCTCATGTTTCCGCAGAGGATCCCCAAAATCCAGGTTGCTTATATGTAGTAGGCCAGTATCAACAACATCAGTACCATACATTGTGATGGGTGCAGATGCATTAGTTGTATCGTAAACATTTACAACAATGGTTTGCTTGCTGGCAAGTTGGTGCAGGAGCTTGTCCACCAGTGATGGAATGTCATAGGATGCGCCCAAGTACCTAGAAACAGACTAACATATGAATTACACTAGCACATGAGTACAAATGCAATATATTATATATTAATTATTAACCGTTAAGTAAGGACTCTAATAAAATTACCCAACAGTAGCTTCAATGCGTTGCTCTGGAGTAGCATTTGGAGGAAAATTAGCATTGTAGACAGCAAATGTAAGTACAACACCCAGGTGATTGGACTTTAGTAGTTTAAAAGGAGATGTTAGCACTCCCTTTCCAGTTGCTCTTGCTCGCAAGATATTCTCACGGTCTTCCTGTATAACAGTAACAAACTAAGCGGTCAGACAACTGGATAATCAAGCAATCTAATTCACCATTCAATAAATAATTGCTCCTTAATTTGTCTCTTTTCAACCTATCACATGCACGAATTCATATGAACCAATAAGACCTGATTACTTGTAGTTACATCCAGAAACAGGTAATTCCAGTGCTTAGAGTCATCCTATTACTGTCAAAGAACGAAATTCTGATAAGTAATTAAATTATTATTTTCTCTCAATATTTAACTTTTGCTTTTGAAGAAAATTATGTAAAATAAAGCTTAAGGTATAATTTAGTTTGTATGTTCAGCTCCATATAATGATGATGATGTCTAATGCTACCAAACTGAATAAAGGAAAATTAAAGATAAAAAAAAAAAGATCTATCTGGGAAATAATTGAACACCAACATTCTTCCTCTAATGCACAATATGATGGCAAGAAAAATCACAGAAACGTAAAGTGACAGTTTCAGACAGTGGCCCACATTTTGCTTAGAATTAGGAAATTATACAAGGGTTAACAATAAGGTAAGCACACCAAACCTTTCCTGACATCATGTCAATAGATACAATATGGGAAACAGTTTCTTGGGCAAATATCACTGGTGCATATTCATCTTGAATTGGTGAAGGATCAAGATTTTCTGGAATACAATCTTGGACAAGAGTCTCATTCTCAGTTTCCATTTTCTTAATTGTCCACCCATGCTGCTTTTCAAACTGCTCCCTATCAGAGTGGAGAACTTTCAGAGCATAAGCAACACCACTAGTGAGTGGTCTCTCAAATGCTGTTCTCTCTGTGTATTCTCCAAAAGTTTTCTGCAGAAGAACATAAGAAGCTTGAAGATTAGTTTTCCCTCTCTTTGTACTTTGTCTTATTTTTAATTTCCTGTCAACAGTACAACAAGGAAAGTAAATAAAAAGTCAGAGAGGAAATAAAATTTTATATGCTTGGTTTTGGACTCTTGGCGACCTTGTCTGTGACTAACAAGACAGAGTTTTACTGTAAATACTGAGAGCAAGCTTTGCCAAAACTCTACCTGACTCATTAAGATCAATTTCATTTTCAGAAACTCTATTAGAATTACAACTGAAAGGAGGAAAAGTTTAAAGTATCAGCTTGCTGTTTGGGCCTTTCATATATTTCAAGATATACTTGACAATAAGATAATATCGCTTGCCAGGGAATGCTGCATCATAAGGCCATCAAACATGCTCTTAGTATTCACGCTCCCTTTGAGAAATACCTCACAGTCACAAGTCACAACTCTAATTTACACCATTTTCCTTTACAAGTCATTCCAATAGTGCAATGGAGAAAAAAACAAAAAAGGAATGTTAGAATATTTTTTAGGCAGCTGGGAATAAGCTTGAATAAAATCCCTTAATAAGTTCTGTAATTCTACTTGTTTTACTCATGTTCAAACTTCAAATGCGCACAACTTTCTTGTTGAAGGAAAACTGTTACCACAGAAAATTCATGGAAAGAAAATAAAGAAACAGCTTAATTTTAAGTTCACATTTTGTTAATAAACCCAACTTTGGATACATTAATCAAATTTAGGTCTGTGGCATAACCAGAACTCTTCCCACTTTCTTTTCATGTTAATTATTTCAAGAACATGTTCTTCTTTTTCAGCTTCCTTCTTTCCCCTTTCTGTCACAGTCCCTCTATTATTATTTTGTGTGTCAAATTGCCTCCAAATGAGAGGGATATTCCATGCCACTCTACAAGATTTGCAGAAGATTGAGAATCACATTTTCCCTCCTTTGCACACACATTCTTATATTTATCATTATATTTATGACTGCGATGTCAAATACATCCATTATACCTGCATGCAAGGTTCACTAAGTGAGAGCTAACTGACTGCTAGAAGAAATGCAGTATATCTAACATTTACTATGCATGAGTGTACACAGAATTGGGTAAGGATTGACATTCAAGGATTTCACTGTGTCTCAAGAACCAAATGGGGATGAGCGCACTACCTGGTTAACAGCAGAAGGATGTTTACTATGGTGAAAAGTGGATACAAGAATAGCCAAAGCGTGAACGTGGTTCATGCTCACATTGAACTGATCCTGCAGCATGCGGGCTCGCTCATCACACATATTGGTAAGCATTTCTTCTCTCCTCAGCATAATATCATTATTGAGGTGCCAGAATAACCAAAAGGACCCAACTATTCCAAGTAACACAAATGTAACTAAAAGCTTTTTCCTCCACCTCCCAGCACCTTTTGGATTTCTTCTGGCAGAATGTTGCAATTGTTTCAGCTGTGAAACCAGCTTGTGATTTGGAATCCTCCAATGTAAAGGAAAGCCAGACAATATGCAACACATTGTAATTCCAACGAGAATCCACCACCGTCCTATAGACAAACTCAGACAACCCTGAATTGCACATAACTTCAATACCCATGACTGCACAATGTTCTGCAAAACCAAAATAAGCATATTCATTACATTATAGAATGCAGATGAATTTGTTTTAAATGAACAAGTATGAACTGCTTAATCTGTTATAGCAAAAAAATGAGTGCTAGAATGCAACTTCTGATATAAATACAGAGTATAAAAGGTACAACCTCATTTAACATAACTTTAAAATTCAAATTAAATGCCAATAATTTTTTAGTGACACTACTCTGTTTTTTATGGTGCTTCATATTCTTAAACGTATTCTTCCAATTTAGTCAATGAGACAAGAAAGTATTATAGTACTTGTTGAGCTAGAAAGAATGCAACATTGCAGGGAAGGAAATTCTACAGATTCATCTGACCTTGAGTCATATAATGCATGATTAACAATATTTTGCCTCACCTTGAGTCAGGAAACTAGTAAGCTTTAAAAGATATATTAAGTAACAGTGCTAAGGTTCAACAGGAATGCTTTTGTGTCTCCATCCAGTAACCCATCAATAGATACTCTATAATGGGTAAAGGAGAGAGACATGGGAATAATAATAAATGATAGTTCATTGGCACTAACTATTTGGCAAAGTATCAGCAGTTTAAACTATGGAACTTCTGGTTATGACATATCACTCTCAGCTTTTGTGAAGATTCTACCTTTCCACAGGACAAGTGATTAACCAAATTGGACATGAGTGGAGAGTGTGAGGCCGATGATACAGTTTTTTCCACTAGCAGTAGTGATTCGAGGTTTCTTTGAATAGAATCATTGAGAACCGGGCATTGTTCTATAAGTTTTACTTGGTCCGTAACACAAGTATGCTCCTTTTGAAACTCCTTATTATCTGAACATATCAACTGTAATGTACTGCCAATGTCATTGCTTAACAGCTTTTGTACTCCTCTTTCATCAATACATTGGGATAGAATCTGCATTGTATAGACTAGTGAGATAGAGGGGAAAAAAGTAAAGCATCACTTTTTTTGTGATCACATACATCTCTACAACAAGCACTGTTTGCTCTAAAGAGATATAGTGAGAGAATATCATGGCACTTTAAGTAATTGAAGTGTACAATATAAGTTAATCCTAGAGGATATCTTAATTTCCCAAGTACTAGGAAACCTATATATAACAAATTGAAGATTGACAGATATATATATATATATATATATAGAAAAATCATCATCCCATCATTATTTAAGAAGTGCATATCAATGTTAAAACTTTTCATGGTCGTTATATCCAACCGTCTTTGAAGGGCCGTCCTTGAAGGGTTTCCAGAAGTTTGGGAAACTAAATTTCTCACATACCAAAGATCGCAAAGTATCATATGAAAGAATGAATTTACCCTTTCCCATTAAATATAATCTAACAGCAAGCCTCCACAGGGAGAACAGTCAGTATAGAAGAAGCCAACTAATTAAATTATAGTTTCTAAATACAAGTTTATACAGTCAACGACCGCTATGCAAAGAAAGGAAACAAGAAAATGGAAAAGAAAAAAAAAAGGCCATAAATGCAGCTTCTTGAAGAAAGGAGGTAAAAAATACACAAATATAGCACCTGATCTGATACAGAGAGCAAGGAAACGAAAGCATGAAGCTGCTTTTTGCTGATATTGTGCCGTTGCAGCAAGATTCGAGCTCTCTCTTCACAATCACCCCACGTTCTCTCCTTCCTCAACATCAACAAATCACTGTGAGAACTCATGAAGAACCACACAATTCCCACAGCAACAACCCCAACAAAACTCCATAAGGAAAAGGGCTTCCTCCTCTTGCATTTCCCGAGTGAAGAATTAGACTCATGCATAGCTTCATTTGACTTGCCTGACTTGGAACTTAGTGGCATCCTGCCATTTAACCCAGGGAGCTTTCGATTCACGGACATTCTTGCAAAATTGATCCACTTAAAGGCTTGAGATAAGCCTCGGCTCAACCAAAACATACATATAATTCAATTCAACTTGGAGGCGAAAATCTGGCCAAAAAAAACTTGGAGGCGAAAATTGATGAAAACCTAGTATTAATTTGGGTAAGCCAGCGGTAAAAACTCATAAAGTTGAATAAAGTCAAACCAAAAAGGCTAAAATTGCATTAAACCAAGTGGTCCATTCTCTCATATCGCTGTCCGTGAAGCCTGAAGAGCCATAAAAAACCTGGAACAGCACCATGGGGTAATTATCACCCTGAATCGAACACAGTTGGAATATATTTTGGCAAGTTCTGATAGAGAGAATTATGATATAAATGAGATAAGAAAAATTTGTTGGTTTTCTGAAACTGGTTGTTCCTGTCTCTCAGAGCTCTGAACAGCAAAAAGAAGCATCAAGGAGTGGAACAGTTGAGTCTCTCGTAGAAGACCCACCATGAATCTGCCCTCATTTTTATTAAAATAATAAATTATTTCCCGTTGAAAAATAAAAAGAAATCATTTTTCATCATCCGTCGCGTTGCAAATAACCATATTATTGTTTTTATGAAATTTTAATATGATGGCGAGAAAAAGAAAGTCAGGCCTTTGCTTTCTCTCTCCGGCTTGGGTGCAGCATGAGCTAATAGAAGCTGGATTCATGATTATCTCATCATCTTGGTGGGGGATGGTTTAACCAGAAAGCAAACAGAAGTCCTACCTTTGTAAAATATCGCACCAGAAAAGAGATACATAAATTGATCATTTCATAATTTTACATTTTTAGTTAGTCTCGTTCCAATTTAATATTGATCGTTATTGAAGGAGAACATAGGTATGGAATATTCAGAAATTAATTTGAATTGAGATTTAGTATTTCATTGGTGTTACCTGTAATTTTAAGTTCTGATATTAATGAATTTTGTTTTGTAAATAAAAGAGTAGAGAAAAAAAAAGTTTTTTAAATGTTTAATTCACGCTGAACTGAGTTTCTTTTGTTAGCTTCCACGTGGGAGGGTTGCAAAAGACCAGACTACACTACTGTTTAAAGATGGGGTAGTGCCGTAGTGTGGTGCTGTACACTGCAGAATACGGAAACACTGAGAGAGAGGGAAGGAGAAAATTACGGAAACACTCAAGAGGGGGGACGAGAAAATGGTTCCAGTGAAACCGTGAAAGAGAGATCCAGTCAGACATAGACAGCAAGAAAGAGAAAATTAAAAAAAAAAAAAAGACAAATATGAAATAACATCTATGTCTAAACGCTAGACTAGAAGTTACCTCGCCTCTTTTTTATTAATTAAAAAATAGAAAGGATATTTAAAAAACATTGTACTCTCCTTTTTCTTTCTAACAGAATTGTAACTCGTCAAATTCTAATTCTAATTCTCTTTAAACGAAAGTATAATTTCTGGTAAAAAAAAGTATAATTTACTATTTTATCATAAAAAGGAGTACAATTTATTATAATTCATATTTTTTAAAAATTTAAAGTTTAAATTTTTAAACTATTTTATAATAAAATATAAATTATATGAAGAAAAAATTAATTTTTTAAATTAGAATGAGAGAATATTACAATTAGATCTTAGGGTATTCTCTCCAATCAATGTTTAAAAATTTTAGACTCACTATTAGTTAGCTTTTAAAACATAACATACTAATAAAGATTAACTTTAACAAGTAGCTAAAAAGTTTTTGTGGAGTTGAAATGTTATTTATCATAGCAAGTGTTTTTCTTCTTCTTCTTCTTTTTTTGTGGTAAAGTTTTTCTTCTCATTCTTTCTCCTGAATTCCTCCATATATAAATCAATTTACTCGCTAGTTTACTGCAAACTGTAGTAGAGAGTGTATCTATTAAGTTGAAAGTATTCTTCCACATTTCTTTTTTTATCAATTCTTTCTGGAGATTTGAGTTATTGTAAACAAAAGATAGCTTAACTCTTTTTTAAGTATTTTATTAATTAACTCTGTATATGATTTCTGTTGCCAAAAACCAAAAAAAAAAAAGAAGGGGTTAAGCAATAGCAAGTTGATAACTTTAAAAAGCCAAATCATATATTTTTAATTTTTAAGAACCAAATAGTTAAAACATGTGTTTTTAACTTTTTATCACTTGAACAATATATTTTTTAAATTCTAAAAATAAAATAGTTAGTGTTAAGATATATTAATTCAGATCAAATTTAATTTAATTTAAATAGTTGTTAAAGTTGGATTGAATAATTTAGTTTTAGTTTAAGCCTTGGTGTACATAATAAAAGGCGATGCCTTTGATGTGTGTGGTGGTAATGTTAGCATATTCCTATGTGATGAACTCATAATAATAATTTATAGGAAATTATTTTGAGTGAGGGGGCATCAAATATAATGAATGTGGGGCCCTATACTTACCCACTCATATAATTTAAATTGTTTTAATCATAAAATAAATAATAGGTGGGGCCTAAAATAAAAATAAAAGTTAGCCTCAAACATGATGTGGGCCATCACAACTCAACAAAAAAACAAGATAGGGAAAATTGCAACTTTACACGGTTCTCAAGAAAAACAGGCTGCAAATTCAGTTAAAAAGTAAAAACCAGCCCACTATTAGTCAAAGGACTCAAAATAAGCATATTTAAATTGCAACAAGAAATGCTTTGTTTTTAACATAAGAGAATTTAAATCATAATCATTAATTATATTCTGTCCCATCTTTATTACCTAAATTTATTTCTAAATGGAAATTTTTTTTAAACTGATCTTTTATCTGAAATGAAGCAAACAGATGATGAGTATAATCTTTTAATTTATTTTAGGTCTGATGAAAGTTAAAATATTATATTCATCTTTTATTTATTTTTTGAAACAAAACATATTTGATTGATATTAAAAATAAATAAGCAATTAAACTATAAGTTGTTTAAATTAAATTTAAATGATTTAAATCTATTTTAAAAGAATAACATGTCATGCAAAAAAAAAATCAAGTAGTTAGGGAAAGACAAGGCTGTAGGAAATTTTTAATTGAAAACTTGCATGAAAAGCATAATTTGTTTGACCATCATTACATAGACATTATTATAATATTTGGGGTCATCTTTATTTATGGCAATATTCTTTTGGTGTTGTGCAAACCCACAAAAGAGGCTTGTAATATAGACATTATAATATCTTACATTAAGGGTCAATCATCATTGTAAGATGGGGATCAAGGTTTTGCATGTTAATCATTATTTATTGCCAATCAGAAAGGAATCTTCATAAATTATGCTGTCTTGCAATGCAAAACTCTTTCTTATGGATTCAATCTTGTGCTTGAATTTTTTAACCCACCTTAGATTGTCATGTATTTTTTTTAAAAAAATAGTGTTTTAGAGAAAAATAGACCCTTTTTAAATTTTACTGAAATTTCAAATATATCTCATTTATTTTTTTATGGTTTTAAGAAATACAAAAATTTAGGTAGATTCCCTACAAAAAAAGTTCATGTAGATTGAATCTTAGAGATTCACTGAAGTCAATGTAGGCCTTACAAATTAAATAGCGCATACAATAATACTTACCAATTAGATGAGCCTTTATTAGCTATCTCATTTATTTGTATAATACATAATTTAGTCCTATTTTAAGTTTTTTACTAAAATGTCTTTCATTAATTTTACATATATACACAAATAGTACTAAAAAAATTAGATTTTTATTTCATTAAATTAAACAAAAATGTATTTAGATTAACCGCTGATATTTTAGTAAGAAAATTTAAATTTCAAATAAAATATATTGCAACTTTCCACCTTCAAAAATTCTATTGGAAAAAAGACAAGTTAGAACATAGGAAAAATAATATTTCTTAACAAGGATTTCACTTAGAAATTCTTAAGAGGCATAAACTAAATTTCCAATTGACATAAACTAAATTCTCATGCATATCTTGTTTTGTAAATTTTTATTTATGTAGATCTTCACTTGTCTTTCTCCTGGTTCTATTTATATTATAATGATAAAAAAGAGTTTCTACAATATTAAAAAAATTTTGAAAAAATGAAAAATTTATTTTTTATTTTGCCAACTACATATCTAAATCATTCTTACCAATTATAAAATATTGATTTGTAAAAAGAAAATTTTATTAGAAAAAGACTCATGTTTGGTACATGGAATGAAATCATAATTGTAATTATAAATTAAACAAATAATAAACGATACCTTATTGTATTGCAAGGAAAATTCTGAAATAAACAAATTAATATTAATAATAAGAATTAATTTTTATTATTTTTAGAAAATATAGTTTATATTTTAAATAGAAATAGGCTAATGTAGCAATGATTATGGTCTAAAAGATACGAAACCTTTCGTTATCAATAGAGCTCAGTGCTTGCCTCTGTCACTACACTGATGGGAAGCTACCAATTTTATGTGTGGTCAATATTGGTAAGCTGTTTCTATCACTGTTTTTTCTATGGAATGTTATAATTGTTTTTTTTTTTTTAAGTAAACAATCCGGCATCTAAAGTAAATAGCTCCTACTAATTAGATTGACCTGAGTCGGGTTCCCCATAGAATGAATCTCTGGCAAACACGTTTCTTCTATTTTTATTGCCCCAAAAATCAAATATAGAAATTGATGGCTAAAGGAACCAGACTCCTTTCATCTGAGTCAATGTGAGAGATTTTTCTTTTCTCCTTTCAATCTTTTACATCACTTACTCTTATTATATTTTAAATAAAAATATCGTCATATATCAATATATACACAGTTACACACAAACACACATACTCTCCAGTTTCTCTTAGATTTTTTTTTAAAATTATACATACCTTTGCCTTATTTTTAAAATTAAAAAATATATATATATATTTATATAGTATTTTGTTGAAACGAAAATTTATCTTACATGTTAATCGAATTTTAAACTTTTACCAAAGTTAATAAAAGATATTTTACTCAAAATATTTAAAATTTAAATTTAAGTGTTAGATAACTTTTTATTTGAAGAAATTTCCATATATATATATGATTTAAAAATTAAATCTTTTGTCTCTATAGTTTGCACTCATTTTAAATTTGGTTGCTATAGCGTATTTTATTTTTTTAGAGCACTCCATACGCTTTTTCAAGTTAATTCCTCCGTTTAACCAAGATGTACGAACAAAACCAAAAATCATGCACATGGCACAAATGGAATGGTGTTAAAATTGCTAAGGTCACTTGTCAGCATGGTTGTTGATTGGGCGACATGCAAGCCACCTAATTAATCCACATCGAATGCCACATATGCAAGCCACTAAATCCACCTGGCTGCCAACACTGAAAGCCTCTTCACCAGGAAACGTATAATCAAATTAAAAATAGATAATCCAAATTTAATTTGATTTTATTATTATATTTTTAAAATATTTATATTTTATTAGATGCAAAAATTAAAATAAAAATAATTTTATAACTGTTATTTTTAAAAAATAATATTATTGTTTAAAAAATCAAAATAAAACTTTAAATATAAACCATTCGGGTTAAAATTAGACAAATGAGATTTGAGCAGGCTGATAAATGAAGATCCTCTTCACCATCACCATGCACCGCTGCTAACACATTGATTTCCATTTTGACTCTCAATCTACGCCAATTCCATTCATTTCCACAAATCTTGCATTATATAGCAAGCTAAGAATCTTTATAAGGAATGAACTGTTCTGGGTAGCCATGAAATACTAAAATTCAATTCAAAGTGAGGGAACAATAATCTACATACATATTGGGACACAGCTTCATCTTCAATGTTTTGTTTGCTTCTATGCAGACATGACATCTAACATGGTTTAAGTGGCTTGCTTGTAGTTGTCCTCCAGTCAGTAGCCACATAGATAAACTGTCAGACATGTCAGCACCGTTTGTGCCATGTGGATGATTTTTGGACCTGTTAATACATTATTATTATTATTATTATTATTATTATTATTAAATGTAAGGATTACCTACTCAAACTTTAAAAAAACATATACTTGAGGAGAGAGTTTTTTATAGAATCCAATGATATTGTATGATCCATGTAATCCACCATGGGATAATGCTATTATTATTGTATATTATTTTTAAACTCAATTCATCAAATATTATCATTTAAAATGCTGCTGGACAAATTATCCACCTTGATTCAAGCTATATTGAACTCCATTTAAGGAAAACTCTTTTAATATTATTTTTTTAATTTACAAAGCTCAAATTTGGAATCATGCTTAAAGGTTATCATGTCCCTTACCATTCAGCACAACTGCTTTTTAATTTTGTGAGATATAAAATCAATTCAAATGCCACAATGTGTTACAAATATAAAATTAATGTATCAAATATAAATTTTTTTATTAAAATAACAAATACTAAAATTATAAATAAGTCTACTTTCAGTTTTATTTAAAAAGGTCTTATATGAAAACCTAGCCTAATTTTATAGGAGAACCTAATTTAAAGATGAATATTATATTAATAATAATCAATTTTCTCGCAACATATATATATATATATTTTATATGTAGCGACTACGATGAGCAATTTTTTTTTTAAACAAAAAAAAGCCTCTCTTTTATGGGTCAAAGGGGAAAGTGACTGGGTAAAAAAACAAATTGGAAATGGTTAAATGGTGAAAACTTGTGGGGTCATCCGCTTGATTGTAATCCACTTTCACATAATTTGATTGGAAGCTTTGTTACTTTCTCCTTTAACTCTTTCTTCTTTTTGAAGGGAGGTGGCGAGAAGACAATACCATTAAAGGCTTCCGAGAATAAAAGCCAGAAAAAATTTAATTTAAAAAATTCTTATGAAAATTTAAAAGTTTGCAAATTATCACTTATTCTTTAATTAAGAATGACTCGATTTTATAAATGTTACAATTTTAGCTATTAACTGGTTACAAATAAACGGATAAAAATAAATTAAAAAGAGTGAGTCATAACAAATAGAAGAATAAATGATAATTTTTTTTTAAAATCATCAGTTTGTAATTAGTGTTCAAAATTGTAACATTTGAAAGATTGGACTGCTACCTAATAAGAGATTAATTGATAATACTCCCTCCGTTCCGCTATATAGTGCATTTTTTTAAGAAATTAATATTTCATAATATAGTACACTTTACGAATTACGTAGTGTAATTTTGTTCTCTTTCCAATATTACCCCTAATTAATAAACCCAAATATGTGTTTATTATTAAAATATTTAATTCTCAAAGTATTTAATGAAGGTAATTTGAGAAAAAATGGAAAATTTTGTTAGTTATTAATTATTGTCTTGGTCTATGTGTGGTAGTTAAAAGTGCACTATAAACTAGAACGGAGGGAGTATTTTATATTTTTATATCATTAAAAAATAGTTTTTTTCTTCAAGATTCATATATTTTGCTGGCAATAGAAATCACTCTCTCTCCTATATATATGTGTATGTGTGTGTGTGAGTTAAGTACCATGTTCATGTGGCAAGTGGATCAATTAGTATTGCGCAATGTGCACGATCAATAATTACAAAATCCAGTTGTTGTAAGACCCACCACTATGTGTATTATTCTTCCAAGGAAGATTCCCCACTAAAAGAATATGCATTCTTATTATTTTAACCATGTTAATTATGCTTTCTTTATGGCTCCAATTGAAATGGAAACCTAAATCCTCTTATGAATATTGAGTGCTTTTCTTACAAAGCACAAGTTATTAATAGGCTTAGGTAGTCCTATGTCTGTTTCTTTTTTAAGTGTCGTTTGAGATTTTATCCCACAAATTAATATGTTAGAATTTCTTATAAATTTACTAATATGTCCTTATAAAAATGAATAGATAAAAAAGAGTAATTAATATTATTTTTAACTTTTAATATGATATATAATGGTATAAGTGAAAAAATAGTAATTAATACTTTCTTGAAATTTCAAAATGACTGATAATGATAAACAAAAATTTTCACAAATAAAAAGAAATAGAAGAAGTAATTAATAACTAGTCAAACTTTTTGATTTTCTTAAAATAAGATTTCAATTAAATTACATTAATTAGTTGGTAAAAAAATAAATTACATTAAATTTTCTTAAAGTTAGATTAATTTAACCTAAGATTGGTCTTATTTTAAAAATTTCATATTTGACATACATTATATAAACTTTCTTTACCATTTATGTGTTATATGTGAGGGTAACTTATTATATTAAGAATAAAATCGGAATCTCATGCTGGTGGAAAAAGCAATGAACACGAACATTGGACGTTCTAGGGACTGATGGGAATGCTTAGGTATTCAAGTTTGAGAAATTAGAGGAGTATCATAGGACATTCAAAAGTCGATCTTAGACAATTAATATAGGGAATGAAGTGGATTTTTCGCATGCTCATTTTAGCTGCAATTTCAAAGTCTTTCATCGATCAGGGGCAATGAATTAAATGGCAAGAACACAATGAAGTTGGGTGATACGGGAAAATTTGATGGTGAATCGGAGGATGATTAGAAATTTCATTCGGGTTAGGGTTATGGATGATATTCGAAAGCCTCTGGTGCCAGGGGTTTGAATTTTGAGAAGATACGGGTTTTATTATCATGAGTTGCTCTAAAATATTTTTATTCCAAATTCACAATAATCAAAATGAAAAACCACAAATTTAGCAAAACTAACAAATTTATGGGAAAATTTTGAACCATTTTAAACACAACCCAAACCTCTAAGCAAACCCAAAATGAGAACCAATAGTAATAAAAATGAAGTTAAATTAAAATCTAAATGAATTTCTCCACAAAAAGTCTAATATTGCAAACTAAAGTAAATTCTCATGGCCTTAGCCAAGAAATCATCACTTTAGTGGTCATACTCCTGGGCTTTTCATAGGAGAGCTTGAAGGGAAGATATAACCATGAAGATTTAAGGGTAATTTAATTATAAAAAATTAACATTTTTTCCGTTCAAAATTTTATAAAAAAAAAATCTTTGGACCAAATTTAAACCCAAGCCCAAAAATTTCAACCCAATTAAGTTATGAGCCTTTCTATTGAAATTTTAGTAGTATAACGACTATAATCTAGTGGTCCCTAGGGAAAATATGTCAAAAAAACTTTTAATATTATAACATTTATGGTAACAACCACTACTAAAATAATAAAATGGTTATTTATGTTACACTTCTGGCATTTAAAAGGACCTCAGTACATACCCAAAGGCAAACCACATCATTAACACAAAAACAATTATTCATTGATCATTCAAATTCAAAAAAATAACATATTCATCTACGCTATATCAATTGATGACATCCAATATGCTATTAAGTTATCCCATGTTCCAATGTAACATCCTTCCATTTAACTTAATAGAGCTAGAGTTTAACATAAAATATTGATTTTATCATAGGTATTCATTAAAATATTTCAACCCATTCCCAAATTATCCAGTTTCATCAAGTAAATCAAAATCTCATTGTAAGAGTATTACATCCAAAATATCATATGGTTTTTATACTTGCATTTACATATAACATATAATTAGATCAAAGTTCTATAATCATTACCAATTCTTAATACACATATTGTATTCCCATGAGGTTAGAGGAAAATTACTCCTCCACTTTCTCATTTTTCAAACTAGAGCATTCACCTGAAAATATTGACTACAAAAGGAAGTGAAACATGAATCTCACTAAGCAAGGTAACAATTTTAAACAAAGCTACTAAATATAAATATGTGAATAAAATGTATAATTATACAACCATTTTACAGTATTATAATTTTCATTACAAACTACATAGTAAATGGAAATATGGTTATCTATCAGAAGTTACCATGGCATGGTATGCCTTGGTGGCACACCTACACGACTGCTACATTTTAAAATAGTCAAGTTCACATTCCGTTGTTCCATCTTGGTGGCATACTCCCATGAGAGGTGCTACATCCCAAGGAATTCAAAATTCATATTTGATTCATATCCAATTGGAGATTCCATTCCACCCCTATTCTATTCAAATGGGGAATTCAGTCCATCCTTTAACACATGTATTTGGGAAATCCATTCCATACTCGATGTAGTAAACACGTATATGTCTACTGTGATGGCACCAATACATGAGATGTTCATCCTAGGTGATTAGATCCATAAGTGAATAACCCATCATAACAACATACCCACACAAGAAGTGTCCACCTCAATGAAGTATAATTTCATATCAATATGACTCACCATGATAACACTCCACATGTGTCCACTTCAAGGTAGTCTAGTTTCACATCCACATGACTTACTGTAAAGACACACACTCACACAGGGTGCTCCACCCTAAGACAATCAATTAATAACTTGCATATCCATGGAAAAGTCAATTACGGGACCCACATATGTGCATATATAAAAAGTTTTTATGGTATCTAATTAGTTCATGGTCTTATGCATCTATGCATCATATAGTCCACAAAAATTAAACATGATAACATGATCACCATCATATCCATCATGAGTAGTACTATAAGTCACATCATCATAGGTTCTCATTGAACATTAATTTTATACATACCATAGATGACTTCTATTATAAGTTTTAAGCAATATCACCATGAGAGTTATACATGCTATGGTCAAGTTCAAGCTAACATCAACATAATAAAGAATCATGTGAGAATATCATATTATGTTATATAACAAAGTATGCAACATATTATTGTAAGGTATAGTATAACATAAGTTTTGATGATGACAAATATAGAATAATAAGGAACAAATGCATTATATGTATCTGACATATATAATGTTCCTTAAAGAAGTAAAATACATATTAACATGTATTTAATTATGGTTATAATACATATATCATGCTATTTGTAAAAATATATCCATTGTACTTTTACAATGAATAACATAAGTTGGATATATAAATTGGACTAACTACTTAGTTTGTAAGTGTAATATATTAAATGTAGGTTGCTCAAAGTAAGAAGAGTGAGCATTGAAATACAGAAATAAAAATCAATATCATACCTCACTCAAGAAAGAAGAAAAGAAAGGATGCTCCAAAAATGGAAGATCAGAAGGGAGCATGCCAAGAAGGAAATGACCAAGTGGAAGTGGAACTCAACATTTGAAGACCTAGTCACTAGGTATATTTTATTTTCACTTAGGTCTTAAGGTAAAATTAATCTTTGAAATTACTTAATCTTGTTACCATATGTTTTAAATGAGTTGGATTAAACAAATCTGATTTTCAAGAATCTAGAGTTTGACCTTTAATTAGTTTTTTTAATACATCTCTCAAAATACATATGACTTTGATGTAAAAATTATTTCATATGAAACTAAACTTAATAATATTTTCAAAGAAGATTATTTCACTCAAAATAAAGGTCATATGAAAAAGTTATGGTCATTTAAAGTTGAGTAGTGAGATATGAATTTTCAGTTTTGACCTCTTATCATTATTTCGATCATATCTCATAGAAAATGTTTGTTTTTAAAGTGAAACTTTTGCATTTGAAAGTAGACATTGAGAGATTTCCAACCATAGGTCATTTGCTTAATTTGGAGTTAAAATGAGAGAGTTATAGCTTTTAAAAAATTATCTACAGTGCAAAATTTGAAGTTACGGAGGTTTCGCTTCCGATAGACGAATTTCAGGCCTCTGAAATTCGAATTTCACAGAGAACTTTTGTGCTAAGTTGAGCTTGCCACTGACAGACAAATTTTGGCTTCCAAAATTTGAACTTCAGATCTAACAGATGAATTTTGGCTTTCAAAATTCAAATTTTAAAACACTAGAATGTGAAAATACTTCTAGAAAAGCCAACAGACGAATTTTCATATCTAAAATTTGAACTTCAAGTATAACAGATGAATTTTAGCTTTGAAAATTTGAATTTTGAATATTCAGAAAAGTAGAAATACTTCTGGAACAGCCAACAGACGAATTTCCACAACCAAAATTCGAATTTCGAAAGAAAGAACTTGTGTCATATTGAGTTGCTCACTGACAGACGAATTTTGGGTACCAAAATTTGAACTTCAAAGGCACTATAGCAATATGGAACAACTGTTCACACTTACCAGAAGTACTTTAAACTTGAAAATTCATATGTTCCAACATAGAAACATTTTCTAAAGATGAAAATTTGAACTTTGCTTTAAAACAGACGAACTTTGAAGTTCAATGTTAAAGTTTTTAACTTTCGGTATCTTCGAAATTCGTCTGTTGACATCCAAAATTCAAATTTCATAATGTCAGAAACATTAAATGTGGTTGATAAATGGCTAGTTTTGTAGAGTAACCGTTGGGTAACGTCTCTAAAGACTAAATCTTGTGTCTAACATTTAATTACACTACAAAACTATAAATATAACATTATTTGAACTTAATGGTAACAATCTTAAGAGAGTTTATGCGAAAATACTACAATAATTTGTAAAATCTTTCTATCTCAGCATTATTTGAAAAACCTATCTCAATAAAGTGAACTTTCAATGTATTATCTACTTTTCAAGAGAGTTTTCATTCTGCAAATATTTCTTTCTATATATTCTGGGTAGAATCTTAGTGTGGAGAAACACTAAGGGATTTACACATCTTTTAAGGGTGTGGGGAGAGTGGCTTCACAAGTGCCTAGTGAAACTTATGGGAATGTACTGAGGCTTCACAGGTGCCCAGATCAAACCTGTAGGATATAATGAAAAATGTTAGCAAGGCTGACTTCCCAAGAGGGGGGTGAATTGGGAAGATTGAAATTTTTCTGCACAAAGTCAAATGGGTGAAGAAAGTAAAGTGTAATAAAGCAATGTATAAACAGAGTAAACTGAAAAGTAATAATAGAGAGAAGAACACTCAGTAATTTATCCTGGTTCGGTCTATCCACTTGACCTACGTCCAGTCCCCAAGACACCTCTTGAGATTTTTCCACTATACAGCAAGAATTCAACGGGCTTCTTGCTAATGCCTCAGTACAACGAGTATGCTCTGTTTTCTGGAGCTTTCTCAATCTCTCTAAGCACTTCTACAATGTGCTTCCCGATCCCCTTGTGATTTCCCCTCACAAGTAAATCTATCTTCCAAATGAAGAGTAGATTGTTTACAAAGATATAACTCTCTTAAATAGAGTAGATATGAAGGTTAAAGTACAGATATTGAGGTTAGAGGGTAAAAGCTTTTGAGAAGATGATTTAGTAGAAATTTAGTATATACAAGTTTGATTCGTTACCCACAACTTCAAATGTTGTTGTATTTATAGATTTAGGTCTCAACTATTCTTTAGAGACAAAATCTATCCGTTGGAGAAGTTATCCAACGGTTACTCTGAGAAACTATCCGTTAACCAATCGCATTTAATGCTTCTGACATACTGAAATTTGAATTTTAGTTGGTCAACAGACGAATTTCGAAGGAACCGAAGGTTAAAGCTTCCAACGTTACAACACGAAGTTCGTCTGTTCATGAAGTGAAATTCGAATGTTGAAACTTGTAAAATGTTTTCACGTTGTGACATAAGAATTTTTAAGAAGAAAGTTTTTCTGTTAAGTATGAACAGTGTTTTCAATTTTCTACAGTGCCCTCGAAATTCAAATTTTGGAAGCCCAAAATTCGTCTGTTCCCAGTACGTTCAAGGAGGCACAGTAGTTCACTTTCTTTGAAATTCGAATATTAAAAGAGTGAAGTTCGTCTGTCAGAGAGATTCTTTTCAGACTAACTTCAGCATTCGAAGTTACAAAACTCTGTCATTCGTATGTCAACATTTCATTCCAACAGACTCACACCCTTGGCTTCTGAAATTCGAATTTTAATGTTCAAAGTTCGTTTGACAGAAAGCAGTTTTGAAACTTAAATTATTCTTGATCTCAGATGAACTTTAACATTGTTTCAGACGAATTTCTTCCATTTTCATAAGTTGTGTTTTGTCTGAAATTCGAATTTTGAAGACTCAAAGTTCGTCTGTTTCAAAGAAGCTTCTTTCAGGCTTACATGAAAATTCGAATGTTGGAAAGCCAAAGTTCGTCTGTCAGATAGTATTTTTAAAACTCAATTTCATCTTGATTTCAGATGAACTTTAACATTATTTCAAACGAATTTCTTTGGTTTTCTCAAACTGCATTTTATCTAAAATTCGAATTTTGAAAACTTGAAGTTCGTCTGACACAAAAGGCTTCTTTCAGACTTATATGAAAATTCAAATTTTGGGGAACCAAAATTCGTCTGACAGAGAGACATCTCTTCAGACTTGTTCAGTTTTAGCTCGAAATTCGAATTTTCAAAGGCAAAGTTCGAATTTCCCATATGACAATTCAGTTTAAACTTCTCAAACTTCGTCTGTTTGTGGGTGTTTTTCAAATGAGTCAAGATTTAACATAAAATCAAGGTTTAAAAACATCTTTTCCTCAAATCAAAATCTTTTACCCATTTATAACTAAAGCTAAAGATCCTACAGTAGATCTAGCAGCAATTACTCTGAATCTCTTCACTTGAATTATTTTGAGCTCCTTTGATATCTTTAATCCAAGCTCTTGATTGTTGGTTTGGAATCATCAAAACTCTTAATTCAACAGAAAATCCCAAGTGGTGGCTTGGAGACTGGATGTAGGTCAAGTGGTTGGGCTGAACCAGTATAAATTGTTGTGTATTGTTCTTCATGTTCTCTATTCAGTTGTTGCACACAACTCTCTCTGTTTATCCCTATTTTACTACACTCTTAGTGAAATTGGGCTGTGATCCGAAAGAGTGAAAATCTTGCATTACCCAATTCACCTCCGCTCTTGGATGACCAGTCAACCTAACAATTATGACAAGTTAACCAAATTACCTCAACTTGACTAATAGTAAAACTGACACCATGACAAGTCTCATAGATGGTCTAAGCTACACACAATCATAAGAGATGATTAATAAATAATCTTACAGCTCCAAAATGCCTGAAAGCAAATTTCCATGCATAGAGTTCAGGCTCATAAGTCATTGACAACAATTAGGCTTACTAAATTCCAAAAACCGACTTCTTTTTTACATAATAGAATCAAAATCATAACTTGACAAAAGTCAATTTACCAATAAGTCCAGTGGTTATATGATAAATCATATTTTTATATATTTTTAAGGAAGATTTTATATCAAAGAATTGATTTGTGGTTAGTTATACTCATTTAGCCTTGTTATTATTTTCATTACTTTATTAATTAATTTTAGTTTAGTTAATTAATTGAGTTTAATTTCTACAACCCCTCCCTCAAATTTCAATTGTTTTGTTTTAGTAAATTTTTTTTATTATATTATAAATTTAATTAAGTAACTTAATTAGTTCCTTGGAAGATGACCTCATTCGCATTATATTGTAAATCATTTTTTAAATCAAATTTTGGCCAGTTCGAGAGCTGTGTTAAAATTTTGGCACCATTGCAGGGAAGCCATTTGTGCTTACTCAATTAGATGATGAATTAGTTTGTTTGCATTTCTTTTCTTTTAGCATTTTTCCCCTTTTCTTTTAGAATTTTTAGGCATTTTCTTATTTAGTAATTATTTAGTGTTTTCTCTTTTTCTTTTTTCTCTTATTCATGATGTGTGTTTAGATTCTCTCACGGTGATTTAGCTAAATTTGACCATGAAATCAAGAGAACATTTCTCAAAAGGGTTAGAGAAAGTAGGATTAAGAAAATCATAGTTAAAGACTTCATTGCTAAGTTAATTAAGTGTGCTTGTGAATCTAATATTGCATCTAAAAACATGGTTAGGCAAAATGACCATGATAGAACCATTAAAGAACTTGCTGCACCTGATTTGCATTACTAACTTTTGTGCATAGAATATCTTGAAGTTGATGTTAATTTTGAATTAAAGTCTGGATTAATTCATTTGTTGCCCAAGTTTCATGGACTTGTAGGAGAGGATCCTAATAAATACTTGACCGATTTTCATACTGTGTGCTCAACCATGAAGCCCTAAGGAGTATCTGAAGAGCAAATCAAGCTTAGGGCCTTTTCATTCTCTCTTGATAAAGTTGCAAAAGGTTGGCTATATTATCTGCAACTGTCGACTATCACTACATGGGATAAGTTAAAGAGGTTATGCCTTGAGAAGTTATTTCTTGCCTCCAAAGTTGCAGCTATAAGAAAAGATATATTTGGTATTAGGCATATGACTGGTGAGACTCTACATGAATACTATGAGAGATTTAAGAGACTTCATGGAAGTTGTCACTACCATCATATTAGTGACCAATTGTTGATCCAGTATCTCTATGAGGGATTGTTACCTATGGACAGATACATGGTGGATGTTGTAGTAGGTGGTGCTCTAGTTGATCTTACTCTAGCAGCTATATGGGGTCTTATTGCTAAAATAACATAGAACACTCAACAGTTTGGTACTAGGGCATGTCAATCGATTAAGGGTGTTAGTGAAGTTCATGTGTCATCCTATGACCATAAAATTGATCAGAGGTTTGATGAGATAGCATCCATGATTAAGCAACTTGCCTGATCTAGTCATTGTCTAGTCCTTCTTATACTTACACTTCTCAGCCTCTTGGTTTTTCCACACCAAGTCACTTCCCTCAATAATCTCCTACTTCTATTGCATTAGTGGGACCTCTTTATGACATTTGTCATCTTGCAACTCATGCCACGACATAGCGTCCTCTTCTTGATGATAGAGCTGAGTCTTGCAATGCTATTTATCTAGCCAAGCCTCTGCAACACAGACAGAAGTATGACCCTTACTTCAACACATACAATCTTAGGTGGAGAAATTACCCCAATCTAAGATATGGAGGGGATAACCAACAAAGGTTTAATGCTGAAAGACCTAGTACTTCACAAGTTTCTCAACTTATGAGACAATTAGTACCTATTCAAGAAGAACCCAAGGAAGAAAATGGCGTTGAAAATGTGATGAAATAGATGATACAACAATTTAAGCAAGAGATGCAAAACATGCAAACTCAACATAGACAAGAGATGCAAAATGTTTGTACTCAGTTGGGTTAGCTTACTTCTTCTCTTAGTGAATTGAAAAGCCAAGGGTTAGGTAAATTACCTTCCTAGACAGTGGTGAACCCTAATAGTGGCAACATTAATGCTATATCATTAAAGAGTGGGAAGCAAATTCATTATGAGGATGAATCTACTCCAAAAGCTTTGACATCTTCTATAATTTCCAATGAAGTATTAAGGATCCACAATCTTCTACATCATCTGATAAGGGTAAGACAATTTTAGAAAAGACACAAGCCACACTTAGTGAGTTCAATGAAAAGAAGAGAAGGAAAAGAAGAAGGTATTAGCCTTCCTTAATGGGTAACCTAGAGCAAAAAGTTGAAGAAGAAAGAAGTGGGAAAGAAATCTTGGACATCTTCAAAAAATTAGAGATCAATGTTCCCATGATTGACCTAGTCAAGTAGTTCCCTAAGTATGCCAAGTTCGTTAAATAGTTTTGTACTAATAGGAGGTGGCATAGAGGCCAAGAAAGAGTGTACCTTGAAAAGAGTGTTTTAGCATTGTTCAATAACCTCTACTAGAGAAGTGCTAGTAACTTGGTAGTTTCACCATACCATACACCATTGGCAACTTGGAATTCATCAATATCTTGATCGACATTAGAGCTAAAATAAATGTTATGCCTAAGTCTATATACTTTTCTTTGTAAGAAGTAGAGCTCAAGCCTACACAATTGGTGGCACAAGTAACAAATAGAAGGGAAGCATATCTAGATGAAGTGTTAGAAGATGTGTTAGTCAAGATAAAAGACTTAATATTTTCTACTGATTTTTATGCCTTGAACATGGTAGATGATAGGTTTAGGTCAAAGGCTCATGTTCCATTGATCTTAGGTAGATAATTCTTAAAAACTGCTAAAGCTATCATTGAGGTTCATGTTGGTACTTTATCAATGGAATTTTGCTAGCAATGTGATTCGTTTTTACTTGTTTGATGCCATGAAACACCCACATGATGATCACTTTGCTTTAGTTCTTAATTTGATTGATATGCTTATTGATGATGCATCCATTGAGTTTTGGGATAGTGTGATTCATGATTCCTATGATGTTGTTGAGCTAGATGATTTCCTTAGTTGCTTTTGTGATGGTTCTTTTACTTGTGTTGGTTGTAAGGCAATTAATGCTTTCCTTAGTGATGATATGCACGAGTCTAAGGAATCATTAGCATGTGTTAAGCATGTTTCAGTGACTATTGATTGTACTGTTAGTTCTGTTAAACTAATTATAAGCATTTAGTTGATGCTAATACTATTTCTAGGATTGAGGCTGTTTATTCTGATTCTAGTCCTATGGATAATTTGCATGTTGATAAGTTTGTTGAGTGCACTGGTTCTTTAGTTGATGTTGTATATATTGCTAGCATATCTGTGAGTAATGATATTGCCGTGTTTGGTTGTGATGATAGTATTATTCATGTTGATTATGTTTCTTGTGGATGGGATACTACTTTTTGTGATTTGTCTGTGCAGGTACACAGTTTGGAATAAATTGACCTTCAACCTCTAGTCTCTTCTATTAAGCAACCCCATATACTAGAGTTGAAACCTTTACCAAAGAATCTCAAGTGTGCTTACTTAGAAGATGGAGAAAAGTTACATGTGATTCTAGCAAGTGGTCAATAGTCTGATCAAGAGAAGAGATTGCTAGATCTTCTAAGAAAAAGAAAGAAAGCAATTGGATGGACCTTAGCAGACATACCTGGTATCAGTCTTGAGATATATATGCATCATATCCTCTTAGAGAAAGGAGTTAAGCCAGTGAGATAACCACAAAGAAGGCTTAACCCCATGATACTTGATGTGATGAAGAAGGAGGTCACCAAATCCTTATTTGCAAGCATCATTTACCCGATTTTTGATGGCCAGTAAGTAAGCCTATTACAAGTTGTACCTAAGAAGACTGGAGTCACAATGGTGAAGAATGATGAGGGCGAGCTTATACCCCCTTGAGCACAAAATAGATGAAGGGTTTGCATTGATTAGAGGAAGCTTAATCAAGTAATTAGGAAGGATCACTTCCCTTTGCCTTTTATTGATCAAATGCTTGAAAGACTTGTAGGGAAATCTCACTATTGCTTTCTTGATGGCTTTTCAAGATACTTCCAAATCCACATTACACCTGAAGACCAAAAGAAGACAACTTTTACATGCCTTTTCAGTACCTTTGCCTACAGGAGGATGCCATTTGAACTTTGCAATGCACCTGGCACATTTTGGAGATATATGGTGAGCAACTTCTCTAACTTTCTTGAAAAATATATGGAGATCTTTATGGATGATTTTACTATTTATGATACTTTATTTGATGACTGTTTGTGATAAGTGAACCCTTTTGGAACTTGTCCAAAGAATCCACTTTGATGTGTATGACACCCGGATCTTTGTGAAACAAGGAACACAAAGACTAGACGCAAAGAAAATGAACAATCGGACAAAAACAATGGCAAAAGAAAATAATAATAAAGAAGATAAGAAGGATATATGTTGATCTTGAGAAGTAAAACCCAAGAGAATCGGTCTCTTGAACCCTAGTTTCGGTGACGCCACAAGGAAGGACTAATTCCTTGATAAGTCGCAGTTCACTCTAGCACTCAAAGAACGCAAGAGAAACTCACAAAAGTCTGAAATTTTAATCATTCAAATCTAAAAAACGCACATGAAAGTTAGTCTTAAATAGGTAAGGTAAAATCTAGCCTAATAAGTCTAGAAACCCTAATTAATTTGAGCTCAAGTAGTCCTAGTAGGATTAGGAGACTATGAGCTCAAATAACACTCCTATTAGATCTAAAAAACTAATAAAATAAAGCCCTAAAATAAAATAACGAAAATTCATAAAAAATAATAAAATAATACCTAAACTTTTATAAACATGCCACCATATTAATGAAATCACATGTTTGGCACATGACATGTTTATTTACAAATTGGGCCATCAAAAAGACTATTGATTAACCAATTGGGCTTTATTAATCACTTAAGTTTAGCCCATAATTAATAAAAACAAAATTAATACTAGTTAAACCCAATAATACTTAAGTCACATGCTATTTTAGTGAAGCACATGATCTTTTAAGTAATCTCTTCCAATGGGTTTCTCTTGGGCTTGGATATGAAACTTGTATTTTGGAGTTGATAATCTCATCTAAACTTGGGCTTTATGTTCAGCACCTTGATTAAGTCTTCCAAGCTCTCCATGCTCCTTTCCAAATTCTTGCAAATTATTCCTAGCCCTTATTCAATCATTCCCTCCCTTCTCGAAAGGATTCGTCCTCGAATCTCCATAATTTACATGAAAAGAAAGGGAAAGATTACAAGCATCAAATAGATCATAAGGAGTATACTTACTTTTCAAGCTTGATTGCTGCATCTTTTCTTTAATCCTTCCGTAAACTTGAAGGACATCACTCTCCATTGGCTGCAAATTTGTTTTAAATATTCCTCTAAACTTTTGTAACCAATTGCCAGGATAAAAAATCTTCCAACCATTATGTCGAACAAGGGACTTATTTTCCAACATTGGTGCACAAAATTTGAAATCTTTCTTCATATCCTGCCATAAAGAACTAGACACAAACTCGACACACCTAGACTCAAATGGAACCAAAGGTTTAGGGGAAATATGAAGGATGAAATTAGGACAGAACATGACACAAAAAGACTCAAAAGGGACTAAGGTGATGCAATGATCATATGGGAAGAAATATGGACAGATTTGGATGTAATTCATTAAATTCAAAATCTAGACAGATTTGACACATGTAGATGATGCATAATGATAGAATAAAGATGGAGAAGAAATGACTAAAGGGACACACACTAATATAGAACAAGAAGAAGAGAATGGGTTGAATAGAAAATGGAACACAAAAGACTCATGAAGGTGAAATGAGATAAACCAACAAATAACCAAAAAGACATATGACTTATGAGACACACAATAAACATAAAACATAAAACGAATAGGAACTACTTCACAAATACATAGGAAATACAAAACACCATGATGATGAGATGGAATGACATAGAAGGATAAACTAGAGAAAGAATGCACTAAAGTAACTAATAAACCCATTATTGACTCATGCAATTTGGACTCAAAAGAAATTGCGGAATCATGTAACAATAATGGATGACATAATTTAAAGAAATTAGAAACATAATGAGAAGGAAGAAGAAAACACAATGAAGACACATAAAAAAGATGAGATGAAGAAAGAAGGAGTTTTGTACAAACTACTTTAAGCTCACTTTCACTCTCATTCTTCCTCAAACTCTCTTTTTCTTTTCCCTTTTTCCTCTTTTTCACTCTTTTCTCACTTCTCTTCTCTCTTACTCTTTTTGCATTCTTTTATTTTTCTGGACACTTTCTCTCCTACATCTCTCTTTTCTTCCCTCATTTCTACCACTCTCATTTTTCCACTGTAACTTACTCTTCAAGTTCTCATGATTTTCACACAGATGAATACATGGAAATAGTTCATGGACTTTTTCCAAAACATTATAATAGTTTCTATCATACCCATTCAAGCTAACATCATAGTCTAAATCTCCAATCACCATGTCGATATGCTCAATCTCATCAATACAATCATAAGATCTAATTTCCAAAGGAATCACACTATTAGTACTACTTGAAACTAGCATGCTACTATCCAAAGAATTTTCCTTCAAATCATTAACAACAAATAAGTCATGTTTCTCTTCTAAAAGTTGCATGTAATCATGGTTAATTTCATTAGCACAGTCATGAAATTCATTTTCCAATTGATGCAAATTAGAAACACCACTAGAATCAAAAGTACTAGCAACCTCTAGATCAATATTCTCCTCTGAATTATCACACCCTAAATCACAAGAGATATCAGTATTAGAATTTTGAGGTTTAGGCATACCTGTAGCGAATTCTCTTGTTACATCATCAGTTGTTGAAGTGGTAGCAATGTCATCATCTACTTGATCATTTTTCTCCATGTGGGAATCACATGAATCTTGGACCACAGGCATTTGCTCCTCCTTGGAATATTCAACCACACTTTTAGCTTTGGATGGCATGTATTTTTGCCTCAAGACTGCTCTTATTTCATTCCATGTTATAATGGAAGGTTCTCCATTCGTAGCTCGTCTAGTTTCCATCCGTTTCTACTAAGTAGCAACCTTTTTACCCAATCGAAGGTAAGCACATTATGCCTTCTCTATTTTGGAGTAGTTGTAACATGTGAAGGCTTGTTCAACTTTTCTTTCCCAATCCAAGTAATCATTAGGATTTTTCTCATCATGAAATAGTGGGATCTTCAATTTGATCTTGCTAACAACATCCGTATGAGCAGGAGTCTTTGGATTATGCCTTACTTTAGTTTTAGAAGGAAACTCCAAGCGATCCAATTTTACATTCACTTCCTTAATTTGATCATTGAAAGTCCTTAATAAGGCCTTAAAATCAACTTCTCCAACAGCCATGTTTATAATCTGAAAAGTTAGTGTAAAACAAAGAGAAAAGAAATAGAGACCTCACACACTCTCTCACGTGTTTAACTCAAATAATGCAAATGCATTCGTGTTTCACACTAAATCAAGGTTTTTTCAAAATATGATGCAATTTTTCTCTTGCCTTTTTCCACTCAAAGCTTGCTTTCTTATGAGAGTGCTAAATTAAAACCACAACTTCAATCAAAAGGAAAATTGTTTTTTTTTTTAAAGAAGTAGCAATCACAGAAGACAAAAGTTCAAAATTAAAGTTCTCAAAGATCCTAATTTGATTAAACAATAACCAACATAAAATGAGCACAAAGGAACTAAAATTTCCAACAAGAGAAATCTGAAGGAAATAGAACAAAGAAGGATGAAAATTGGTAGGAAATTGATAAGGAAGAAATCTAAAGGAAAGACAAATTATAGAGATTTAAGCTCAACAAATTAGGAAAAAATCTCAAATGATCAAATATATGATTTTTTTTTAAACAAGATTGAGCTTAAACAAGGAAAAACTACTTGGGATTCAAGCCAAAATATTTTAAGAAAGTATATTCCTCAATCAAATCAGGAACTCAATCAAATCACAAAATTCTGAATTTAATCCAACCAAATCTCTTCTTTTTTTTTTACTTTTTTTTTACTATTTTTTTGGTTGCTGCTATATTCTCTTTTTTTTCTTTTTTTGCAGCAATCAGTCTTTCTCTGCTTTTTTTTTAAGATTTTTTATTATTTTTTTGCTGCTATTATTTTTTTATGGTGAATAGTAACACGAAACAGTGACCATGAACAGTAAATCAAAATAGTCACGAAACTGTAATGGAGAACAATAGTCACGAAAACAGTACCGGAACAGTACGGTGCCACAGTATCAAACAGTTTTGATGAACAGTAACAACCGTACAGGATGAATAGTGCTACAAAATTTCTGGAAACAATGAAAATGGAATGAAATAAGGAAAGAAGCAAAAAAAAAAACACACCTTGATTGGCAAACTTAAGCTTTGATGCCAAATGATAAGTGAACCCTTTTGGAACCTGTCCAAAGAACCCACTTTGATGTATATAACACCCAGATCTTTGTGAAACACGGAACACAAAGACTAGACGCAAAGAAAATAAACAAATCGGATAAAAACAATAGCAAAAGAAAATAATAATAAAGAAGATAAGAATGATAGATGTTGATCTTGAGAAGTAGAACCCAAGAGAACCGGTCTCTTGAACCCTAGTTCCGGTGACGCCACAAGGAAGGACCAATTCCTTGATAAGTCGCAGTTCGCTCTAGCACTCAAAGAACGCAAGAGAAACTCACAAAAAGTCTGAAACTTTAGTCATTCAAATATGAAAAACGCACATGAAAGTTAGCCTTAGATAGGCAAGGTAAAATCTAACCTAATAAGCTTAGAAACCCTAATTAATTTGAGCTCAAGTAGTCCTAATAGGATTAGGAGATTTTGGGCTCAAATAACACTCCTATTAGATCTAGAAAACTAATAAAATAAAGCCCTAAAATAAAATAATGAAAATTCATAAAAAATAATAAAATAATACCTAAACTTTTATAAACATGCCACCACATTAATGAAATCACATGTTTGGCACATGACATATTTATTTACAAGTTGGGCCATTAAAAAAGACTATTAATTAACCAATTGGGCTTTATTAATCACTTAAGTTTAGCCCATAATTAATAAAAATGAAATTAACACTAGTTAAACCCAATAATGCTTAAGTCACATGCTATTTTAGTGAAGCACATGATTTTTTAAGTAATCTTTTCCAATGGGCTTCTCTTGGGCTTGGATCTGAAACTTGTATTTTGGAGTTGATAATCTCATCTAAACTTGGGCTTTATGTTTAGCACCTTAATCAAGTCTTCCAAACTCTCAATGCTCCTTTCCAAATTCTTGCAAGTCATTTCTAGCCCTTATTCTATCAGTTTAATTAGTCTAGACAGGGTCTTAGAGAGACGCATTAAAAAGAATCTTGTGCTGAACTTTGAGAAATGTCATTTCATGGTGAGGAGAGGGATAGTTCTATGACATGTGATTTTTGAGCATGGTATAGAAGTTGATAATGCTAAGATTGATGAAATAACTTTTTTACCTTATCCAAATTGTGTTAGAGAAGTAAGGTCATTCTTAGGGCATGTAGGTTTCTACCATTGGTTCATTAGGGACTTTAGTAAGATTGCATTGCCTTTGTCCAATTTATTGCAAAAAGATACTGCTTTTTGTTTTGATGATGCTTGTAGCACGACTTAGGATAAGCTAAAGAAGAGACTCACCTCCCCACCCATTGTTCACCTGCCAAATTAAGTTTGTCATTTGAGTTGCTGTGTGATATCTCTAACTATACTTTAGGAGCTGTGTTGGCACAAAAAGTGGACAAGAAGTAGCACATCATCGCTTTTGCATCAAAGGGCTTAGACCCTACACAAGCCAACTACACCACCACTGAGAAAAAAGCTGTTTGCAATTGTCTCAACATGGAGAAGTTTTAATCTTACCTCTTACATACCAAAGTGATCATGTTCACAGACCATATGACCATTAAATATCTTTTTAAGAAGCCTGATTCGAAGCCACGACTGATCCGTTGGGTGATCCTTTTGCAAGAGTTTGATATGGAGATCAAGGACAAGAGTGGAGTTGAGAACTTAGGTGTTGATTACTTGAGCTGTATTGAGGTTCTGTTGGTAATATATTTCTTGGCATTAGATAGTTTTCTTGATGATGGATTATGTGCTATTATTGGTTATGATCCTTTGCATGCTAATTTGATTAACTGCTTAGTTGCTTTTGAGTTGCCTGTGTACTCAAACAAACATCAATTAGATAAACTTAGGAGTGTGGCTAAGCATTATGTTTGGGATGATCCATACTTGTGGTGCATGTGTAGTGACCAAGTTATTAGGAGATATATGCCTAACCATGAGTTTGCCTTTGTTTTACATTTTTGTCATACTCTTGTGTGTGGCGGTCACTTTGGTTCACAACACACTACTAGGAAGGTTTTAGACTCTGGTTTATATTGGCCTAGTTTATTTAGGGATGCATATGAATTTTATAAGCGTTGTGCACGTTGTTGACGTAAAGGAAACATTTCTCATAGGATTAAGATACCTCAACAACCATTATTATTTTGTGAGATTTTTTATGTCTGGGGTATTGATTTAATGGAACAATTTCCTATTTCATTTGGTTTTACTTACATTATTTGATCTCTTTGTTTGAAACTTTAGCTTGCCCATTCATATGAAGATTGTAGAGAGTTGCCATTTATGCACCACATCATACTTGCGCAATAAAGTTTGCATGTTTCTATCACAAAAGTAGGTGCGTTAGTCATTGATAATTGCCTTAGGAATGCCAAACCTACAAAAGATATGAGATCTAACAAAATCCACAATAATAGCAAAGTCATTAATTTTAGAAAAGACAGTACAATCTAATAGGAAGGATTAGAGCAAGAGATTAGATTATGCACTATGGACTTGCTAGATTGCTTACAAGAGTCCCATAAGCATGTCACCATACATATTAGTCTTGGGGAAAGCTAATGATATGTGAACCTTTATAGAACCTGTCCAAAGAACCTAACTTGATGCGTAAGACGCTTGGATCTTTGCAAAACAAGGAGCACAGATTAGATAGCAAAGAAAAAAAATGTACAAGAACAGAAGCAAAATAAAGAAATAAGATAGATATATGTTGGTCTTGATGAATTAGAACTCAAGAGAACCGGTCTCTTGAACCCTAGTTCCGGTGATGCCACAAAGATTGACCAATTCCTTGATAAGTCATAGTTTCATCATAGCACTTAAAAAACGCAAGAGAAACTCACAAAAGTCTGAAACTTTAATCATTCAAATATGAAAAACACATATAAAAGATAGCCTTAAATAGGTAAGGTAAAATCTAACCTAATAAGCCTAGAAACTCTAATTAATTTGGGCTCAAGTAGTCCTAATAGTATTAAGAGACTTTGAGCTCAAATAACACTCTTATTGGACCTAGAAAATCAATAAAATAAAATTCTAAAAATAAACGATGAAAATTCAAAGAAAATAATAAAAATAATGTCTAAGCCCTTATAAACATGCCAACACATTAATGAAATCACATGTTTGGCACATGACATGTTTATTTATAAGTTGGGCCATAAAAAAGACTATTAATTAATCAATTGGGCTTTATTAGTCACTTAAGTTTAGCCCATAATTAATAAAAACTAAATTAACACTAATTAAGCCCAATAATGCTTAAGTCATATGCTATTTTAGTGAAGTACGTTATCTTTTAAGTAATCTTTTCCAATGGACTTCTCTTGGGCTTGAATCTTTCAAAGTGATAAGGTCTCTTACCTTATTCCTAAATTTGTCCAAGCCATCCTCTATCATTGCTATTTGCCAATAGAGGTTGAGCACAAGGCATATTGGGATGTGAAAAATACAACATGGACTTGAATGGAGTATGATATTAGCGAAAGGTTCAAGTACAAGAGCTTGAAGAGATTTGCTTGGAGGCTTATGAGAATTCAAGGATCTACAAAGAGAAAACTAAGGTTATGCATGACAAGTTGATAGCAAGGAAGGAATTTCAAGTTAGAGAGAAAGTGTTGCTTTATAATTCTTGTGTCAAGCTTATGCCTGGCAAGCTTCGTTCTAGGTGAACTGGTCCTTATTTAGTCACTCAAGTATTTCCATTTGGTATAGTTGAGATCATGGATACCTCTACTAGCAAGCAATTCATGGTGAATGGGAAAAGATTGCAGCACTTTTATGAGGGATTCCAAGAGCACACTGTGGAGGAGCTCTATCTCAGTAATATCACTTGATCATATTATGCTTTTCCCTTTCCCTTACTCTTATATTTTTTATTTCTTATACTTATTGGCTACCTAGTTCACATTGAGGACAATGTGAAATTTAAGTGTAGGGGAGGGGAAAATCAATTTTGCTGATTTTACTATTTCCTTTTTGCTTTTGTCTAATTGTTTCTTTGCAGTTTTCTTGTCGGTTTTGTTTTCTATGGTATGGAAACTGTGAATTGGATGCAATTTAGATTTGAAGGGTTTCGACATGATTGGTAATCAATCTTGTTTTCCTTGAATTCAAGTAAATTGGCAATGAGATTGGTTTAGATAAATTGATTTAAGTAGTCCATTAGTCTAGAGAGGATTTTGAGCCTTATATTGTTTATTCTTTGATGGGTGTAATCACCTATTTTAACTATTACTCTAGAACTTGTCTTGATTCTCAATTGAGAGTATATTTGTATAGGCATGGATGAAGATAATTTAGGAATTCGTTTCTTTGCTACTCACTTAGCCAAATAGCCAACCGACGCATTCTATCCATTGTTTAGCCCCTTTGAGCCTAAATCTTTCTTTTCAAATTTTAGCCATATAAAAAAATCATAGAAAAAAAAATCCCTTCCCACCTTACCTTAGGAATTGAAAAGCATGATATTATGTTTGTTGAGATAAAAGAATATGTATATAATGAATAGTTTAGGCTATTGAAAAAGTAAGAAAAAAAAAAGAGAATAAAAAGGGTTGAGATTGAACATAAAACACACTTGACCACACCAAAAAGGTAAAAGAAAAGAAAAGGAACAAAAACTCAAACTAAGTTCTTTCATTCCATATTATTGCTTAGCTGATACTTTTCATATCCTTAAGGTTTTCACCCCTCTTTTCCCATATTTTCCTACCATACCTTTATGCCAGCCTTATCACAATCCTAAATAAAGTCCTTTTGAATTCTGCATCACATGCGGCATAAGTAGTGGAGATTGAGAAAATAAACAAGTTTTTAGTAGTAAGGTTTTGATGGGTTGAAATTGAATGAAACACAAATCTCACACATTTTTGTGAGCTGAGAGCATACGCTTATCCTATGATGTGCTGCTTACTTTGATTTATCTTTGTCAAATGAAATTGTCATGCTACTTATGTTTTTGGAATTCATGCAAGGTTATTTTTTATTGTTTGTATTTATAGAGCTTAAATTGTTTTTGACTTTTCAGTTTTCATATCTCTGTTTTGTCTTTATTTTCATTTTGAGTGTCTATACTTTTTGCATCTTTGCTAGCTCGTGCTTTTGTTCAGAGTTTTAAATTTTTGCCTAGGAGTTCCAAAAAAGTTAAGTGTAAAAGAATTAATAAATTGTATTTTTATATATTTTTATACTCATTACTTAGCCTTTTTATTAATAAATTTTAGCTAATTGAGATTATTTGAACTATATTTTATTTCATTAGCCAATTTTAGATTAATGGAATTTATTTAATTAATTTTTATGTTTTATGTTTAAAATTCCCATTTAATTTTTTTGCACACTATAGATATTGACTATTATTTTATTTTGTGCAAATTATTTGAGTTTAATTGAATATCATTTATGTTATTTTTATTAAACTGGAATTAACTAGATTTATTTGATTTGTTAATTCAATTTTGAGTTTAAATTCCTATTCTATATTTTTACATAATGTTTCTACTGAATTATTCCCTTTAATCCATATTATAAGGTATCTTGAGAGGTTTATCTTGATTTATAATATAAGGTATCATGTAATAATTTATCATTTTTACCCCTCATTTATTATATTATAAATATTGTAACTTGTATTATATTTAATGAAATAAATAAAATTAATAGGAGTAAAATAAAAAATTTTAACTTTTTTTATAAGTTTAAAGATATAATAAAATATTCTTAATATGCATAAAAATAATCCTAATACCATGTAATATGAATTGAGAGAGAAATGAAGACACCTTATGTATTTTATTTATTTTAGTTTTTCTTTCATTTTTAGGGACGTAAACATTTAACTTCGAATGTTTATAGCTAATTTTAATTTAGGGTAGATGAGAATAGTTTAGTCCCTTGACTCAGAAAAAGGGGAGGGTTGAGTGGTTCTGCGCCGAATTGAAAAGATAAAGAAGGGTCAATGGAAGCGGCAAAGAGGAAGCTCAACCAGGGCCTCATTTCAATCCCGTCTTCGTCAATTTCTCTCACCTCCATGACCAACTCTTCTTCTTCTCTTTGGGTTCATCACCTTATAGGTCACTAAATTTTTCTTATAATCAATCACAAATTATGAATATGATGCTTGGATTGGAACTTGAGTTTAATATAATTTTTTAGTTTAATTTATTTTAGTTCATCTATCTTTCCTTCCTTTATTTTTATATTACTTTGTTTACTGGTAATTAGAGTTACTCAATTTACATGAATTTGGGTTTAAAGTTTAATTGGAGTAGTTTGATCAATATAATTGATTAATTAATGGGATGTTCTAATTTTGTTTAGATGATTATTTAACTTTATTTTTGGTATGTTTTGCATTGGGGTTACTACTATGTTATGTATTAAATAAGATTTCAGTTAATTATTATATTTGCAGTAACTTAATCTCTATATGATTATTTAGAGAATTTTTTTATTAGAATTCCAAGATGTTAAACTAGACTAGATTAACAAACTAAAAAAGATAACAAGGAAGATTTTACATCAAGAAATTGATTTGTAATTAGTTACACTTATTTAGCCTTATTATTATTTTAATTACTTTATTAATTAATTTTAGTTTAGTTAATTAATTGAATTTAATTTCCACAACCCCAAATTTTAATTGTTTTATTTTAGTAATTTTTTTGCTTTATTCTTAATTCAATTAAGTAATTGAATTGATTCCTGATTCACACTATAATGCAAATCAGTTTTTAAATATAATTTTGACTGGTTTGACAAACCGTGTCATTGTCCTACTATCCACAAGATGTAATGGCTTCAAAGAAACTAGTCAAATGCCTCAAAGGACTTTTAGCTACTTCATAACAAGCTAAGAAGACCATATTAAACCAAAACTCTAAATAAGTGCTTCATATAGCAAATCACAACCAAACATCACAAGACTTTGCATGGGCCATCATTTGGCATTCCAAAGGTTAAATATAGAGTTTCAAAACTCAACTATAAAAATTAATATCTTTTCCATTGATAACATATTACCGACAACCACTAACTGGCATTGATCTTATCAGAAATAGTTAGGGTTACTTAAGTACGATATCACAAATTTGATATCACATGAATGTAAAAGATGTCTTTGGGAGAAGTTTCCCTCATCTGATGTAAAATCCCAATTTTTATTTGGGATTTATAGTGATGGTAGTGACCTTAAATAGGACATATGATTATCTATTAAGCCCAAAAGAGTAGGACATAAGATAAAGTAAGGGGAAAATTTAAAAATTTATCAATATTCAAAAGTTATTTTAATTAATTTTTTTACACCTATTAGGATTTTTTAAAATATATATATAATAATAATAACCAATGAGAATAGCATAAGGAGTCATCAGGATATTATTTAAATCTAATTAGATTTTTGAAATTTTGATTTTTAAAATATTTAAAATTTATATTTATAAAATAATCAAGATATAATTAAAAAAATGGTCTCTTAATAACCCAATTTGAGAAAAACCATAAGTGTTTGGATCAACTAACAAGAGTTGTTCCTTCTTAATCAGAGGTCTCGAGTTTGAGTTCTAGAAGTGCAGCAGCCAGTTATCCCTCCATTGTCAAAAGCTAGAGGTTATCACCGTTCTGTGAAGCTAGCCTCACGCAGTCCCCCCTTGTCCATGAGACACGAGCCTAAAGCCTTCGCTGAAGGCATATGGTTCAATTCCTAACTTGGAGTGGGCAAGCCAACATGGAGCATCTTCTAGCCCAACCCAGCAAATCCGAAGCTGTGTCCCACTGCCTTGGTAACCCATGTGAGGGCAATAAGATGGTGGAATGCCATTTAGGTTTTGGACAAGAAGCGGTTATTGGCAGGCTTCTAAGCGGAAAGGGCATATAAATGAATCAAATACATACCAGAATAAGAGGGATCGACAAACTGTATAGGTATGAGACTATATGGTTAAATGATAGGTTAAAGGAATTGATATGTACTACCTATACCAATAAGGTGTATCTACCTTTTAGGTAGCCTATCCTTTAAGAACTCCTTAGTTAAGTGTGCTTGACCTGGAATAATTCTGAGATGGGTGACCTCCTGGGAAGGAGTTGTGTGAGTAAGGATAAAGCACACTGAAAAAGCTTGTGTTGGTTTGTGGGGACAGTCATCAATCCCAAAAAAGTGGCTGGACGTTACATTTGAGGCCCGACGAAACTCAATTTGGATTAATCAAAACCCAAAATGGCAATCAGACAATTGCCAATTTTACAAAAAAAAAAAATATTACCAACAACCTTCGAACAATTTGTTTGTATAGCAAATCAACTACAAATCTTACCAAAATTGGTATACACATTCTTTATAATCTAATGAAGCTTACAATAAAAATTTCATGGTCCATAGATATCCATTTTCAAACTCTACCACACACATAACTAGAGTTCTTGCGATATTCACATATACCACTTCTAACACTCAAAATCTATCAATTTATATACACCCATAGCATGAGAAAGTTTTAAATCATTGTTTATAACCAAACCCAACAAGAAATTTTGAGTTTCAAGCTTAGGGTTTTCAAATCCAAATTTCAAACAGTGGAAATTGTAGAGAATGGAGAGGGAAATAAGAATATCACATTACCTTAGTTTTTAGGCTGTGGAATCACTAGAAAATGGACACTAAACCTTCAGAGAGCCATTGGAAGATCACCTCCTAGGAACCCTAAATCCTCCTACGACTTGAAGTAATGAAAATGGGGTACTGATAGGGTCTTACAGCGTAAAATTTTCATTGTTATTTCTTAAATTTGTGGTCCTTCAATGTCAAAGATTGGTCAAGGAAAATGAACTTTATATTTTTATCCTTGGTCCCTCACTCTCATATCCCAAATTTGTGGTCCCTTTTTAATTCAATTTACCACAATTGGAAAACATCTCTTTTCCCCAAGAAAATTTTGGTGCTTCCTATGATCAATTTATACATTGTAAATTCTCTAAATTAGCCTCAAATCAAAATCTCAAAACATGATAATATGATAGACATATCTAAACCATAAGCATTTCTCATGTATCCCACACACAATCTTAAACTCCTTAATCCTCAACCAACTATTTCCATACCAAACCCAAATCAAGTTAATGCATCAATCCATAAAAAAGAAGCCCTAAATCCACCATTTTACAAGCATCAACTTCATACATCAATCTTTCTTCAAACCCACTCCTCCCCATTATTGATATTGTAACTTATATACAATAAAAAGAAAAAAAAATATTCATTGATTTAGTGCTTGTTTGGTTCATCTTTATGAAAAAAATACAATGATTTTCAACTATGGTTTTCTACGAAGATGTGTTTTGTCAAATATAAATTTCCTTTTTGAAAAATAAAAAATGGGTTAAACTGTGGTTTTGGAAAATGAGGGGAAAAGTTACTTTTCCTTTAATAAAACATGAATTTTGGAAAAGGAGAAATAAATTTACTCTATATTATATATCTAAAAGTATTTTTAACTCTTATCATTCAAATAGATTTTTTGTCAAACTTACTTTTATAAAAAGAATATCTAAACATAATAATTTATAATAAATTTACTTTATCTAAACTTTATTTTTATAAATTTCATTTATCTTAACTTAATTTTACAAATCTGAGAATCAAACGGGCCTTTAATCTTACCATCAAACTAAGGAACAGATTACCTCCTTCCTTTTCTCATCCCATTTTTTTTATCACATCTCCTACTATTTTTGAAAATAGAAGGATGATCTTTGCAATTTTAGCAAATTTTAAGGGGGTCTATATAATTTATTATTTGTTTCTTAAAAATTTTGTAAATTTTATAAATAAAAGATAGAACTGCATAGTTGAATACAAATTCAAAGCATGTCTACATAATTTGTTTTTTGTTTTTGAGGTCAATATAAATAAAAAAAATTTTAATTTTAATATTTTTTTTACAAAATTGTATAATTTTAATATCTTCACAAAGGTCTCTAACTCTTTGTGAACGCCCAACTACCCTCTTATAAGGTTCACTTGATAAGGTTAAAAAATGGAAAAAAGATATACTTTAACATCATGGTTAAAGTTGACAACTTTAGCAAAATAGGGACAGCATAAATTAAAAGATAGAAGCATTATTAAGTATTATATCATCTATGTGTTTTTCTGGGACAGAAAAACATTGTGTTGACTATATTTCATAGCAACCCGTGCATTTTTGTCTTTCACATGCTTATGGGATGTCAAATGTCAATTGTCTTTTGTCATTAATTTTATTTTATAATTATATTTTTTATTCATTTTATTTTATTGTATTATTAGGTTTGTTCATTAATTGGCTCACTCCCAAATTGTATCGGATCTATAAAAAAAACCATCATTTTAGTCATATTCAATATTTTTTATTGAAGAAAAAAGTTGGAAATCGTATAATTAGGTATGAAAATTATATGCATAAATTTAAAAGTCTAGAAATTATTAAATTTAAACTTTCTGAAGAATTATATGTACATGATTTAAAATTCAAAAACATTTTGTGCAATGTAATCTCTCACTCATTAGCACTTAATTATCAATTTTTTTCCATTCTATCTGAGTATCAAACGCAGGCGTACATTGTAAATTATGAATTGTGGCTAAATGTAATAAGTCAGCAAGCATAGAAACATAAACATGAGGTCAAGCTTGAAGATTATAATCTTTCAGACGCAATTTTATTCAACAGCTTGCAACACCAAGTCCTCTTCACGACTATTATACAATATACAACTTCTTTTTGTTTTTTTTTTCCTTTCGTGTATCGACATGCTGTATGATAAGGGAATAAAAGATGGATGAGGGTGCATTCAAGGTCAATTGACTTTTTTTTTAAAAAAAAAAATATGAGGATTAGAAATGTTGATCATGAAAAAAATTGTAGTTGTGAAGAAAAAAAATTTAGTTGTGAGAAACAAATTATACTAACAAAGTTTTAACAGTTTAGAATAACTGAAATCTTTAACTAATTTTTTAACAATTAATATTTTCGACATTAAATTATAATTTTTTCCATTATCAATATATTTAATCTCTATGTTATGCTCTTTCGTTTTTGACTAAAAAAGGCCAGATAACTTTGACACCTGCAATCACGATGATGACTGCAGGGGATCCACCTCACTTGTGATAGGGATGTTTAAACTAGCTGAATATAATCTGGTTCTTTTTTCTTTTTTTCTTTTTTTGATGAACATAATCTAGTTCTTTTTTGTACAGAAAAAAGATGGAATATCATAACGTGACTAATCTAATCCAGCTTAATTAAATTCGAATTAAGTTAGAATAAACAACAAAAAGATTTCAAAGTTTTGCTACTCCTTTTGTTTTTTCATACAATTATTTGTATTTTTTTGACACCTGCAATTAGTATAGATTTGATGAATAATGTTAAATTCAAATAGAAGTATATCTCCCAATCTAATTTTTTTTTTAATAATGAGATTTAAATTCACATTACTTAAAGGGTATTGACCATTGAGTTCCTCCCCATCGATCCAATCACCATTAGTCAAGGTCTAGATATTTACAAGGTAAGCTTTAGAAATAAGATGACTTTGCCTCAACCCAGTTCTCTTATTTTAAAAATTATAAGAACCTACTGAAAATTTTACTTGGAATAAAGAAAACTGTTAATTAATGTGATTCACGTTCGTCCTTCTCGGCTATGGGAATTTTGCTAAAAGGAAGCACACTCTCATTACCAACTACCCAGTAGCTAAATAAAATCTTTCAAAATGACACGAAGTGGAAAGAACTAAGAGAGGAAGTATTAACCTACTTCTGTAGGACTCACGATGACAGAAATAAGCCTCACTTCTCTTTTTAATTTTTTTTTTATTTATCTCAGTTAAATTTCACGTCAAAGGATCTGAATTGATTAACGGGATCCGTGCCCCCTTTAATTTCAAATTGTATTGTATTACCACTCGTCATGCACAACCTGCCAATCAACTAACCTGCAAAAGGAAACAAGGTACTATGGGCGTGAATTTCCAATAACTTAATGGTATACAAGTACCAAGTACGATCTCATTCCACTACACATGAGAAGTGGTATTCAAGCAAGGCTTGAGATTTTCAACAATGGGTGCTCTCTGGCTCATCCTCCTCGTTCCACTCATCATATTTGGTGAATCTCAGCCCACAAGTAGAATCAACCAAACTGACCTGCAGGCAGCCACGGCTGACATGAGAGCAAGGTCTTACCATGGATTTGTTATCCTTCTGAAAATCCTCAACAGCATGCCCAACTCCTTGCAAACCACTGATATCACATTCCTCATGCCAAATGATGAAGAATTATCCCTATTCTCAATCACTCCAGACCATCTCCAAGATTTCATACTCAGTCATTCTATTCCAACACCACTAGTCATCAACCAACTGCTACATTTTCCAAATGGCTCCCTGGTCCCTTCTAGCATTCCAAACAGGATGATCAGCATAACCAACAACACGAGATCAGGAATGCTCCTTAACAATGCAAGGATTGTCACACCCAATGTATGCCTTAGCTCTTCCATAAGGTGCCATGGAATCAGTGCTGCTTTAGAATTTGACAACATAATTCCAAATCACCAGGCTTCAGGTTTCAAGGATCTTACAAAGAACAATAACATACCAAAGCCAACCTCATCTGTCAAGCACAAGAGCATCCCACCTTTCAAATAAGCAAAAGAATACTTACACCTTGACTGTAATGTTATGTTGTTCATCCATAATAAAAAATCAGTCCTACTTCGTCTGCAGCTATGATGTATGTGGCCCAGAGCTCACTTATGCAACTCAATAATAAACGGATAAAAAATAGACTATAGCTTACCACGATGTCAAAACTATAGCACTCCATGGTCAAGCACCCACCACTATAGAAGAAACTACTGTTACAAAAGCATATCTATATATTATACCGGAGAGAAGAATAAGCCTAGATTCAAACTGCTTTAAGCCTTTTACTAAGATCTCTTCCCTATACAAAGGCTGATAAAACTGTCTTAAAATCCAATGGGATTTGATTGACTCCTGATTAATGGTTCAACAGAAGATATTACTTTAATATGGTAAAAGATTAAAACATACACAGAACAAATACTCATGGATTTGTTCGAAATGGGTGACGCTCATTAGGCTGACTGTCTGCCTTGGAGGGAACACTATAGAGCAGATCATGGATTTTGGAATACACCAGCATCTGAGAGGGATCACCACCACTACTGCTCTGTGATGCACGTGAACTCTCCTGCAACTTGATCTTCTCATAGAGATATTGCTTCTCAGCTTCAGCCTCACTTAACCGCTGTTTCAAGTAGTTGCTAGTATATTCTTCCTCTGATTTATCCGATTTGGCAAGAGCAATTCTCTGGAGCCTATCTGCCTCTCGTTTAGCCTCATTAGCCTTAAACTGGAACATATCAGCCTCTGCAGTTTTAAGCCTCACAATTCTCTCCAATTCTTCTATCTGTAATTTCTTTTTTTGCCTGTCCATCTTGAGTTCTGCTGCTTCCCTTGCCTTATCTGCTAATTCTCGATCACAAGCCTCAAGAGCCAAGCGAGCCTTCTTGAACATTCTCATCTTTTCATCAGCTACCATTTCCATTTTTCTTATAGCCTCCTGCACTACTTCAGCTATTCTATTGCATGCCTCCTGTGGAGCAATCATCCTTCCACTTTCTCCATTTTCAAGGCTCTTTGGGGAGTCCACCTCAAGTTCTTCATTAAGGAAAATAATTAGTTAAAACTTGGGGAAAAAATTAAATACTTACAAAAAAAAAAAAAAGCCCCTCCCTAAATCAAAAGATCAAATTCCAATGCATCAATTATTTCATCAATGCCTTTTCTTTCTTTCTTTCCTTTTAAATCATATTTCTTGATGCCATTTCTTCCCACATGTTTATAGTTATCATGCTTTGGGCTAAAATCATTAGATCCTCTCACATTATCCAGATTTTATGCATTATAAATATGTTTTCCTTGGTATCAGTAATTATCAAGCCATTTGACATCATCAGATAAGTACAAAAAAGTGGGAAAAAAAATGCCTTCTTCCCTTACTTTGTCCATATCCAAACAAAGCTTAGATTAGGACAGAAATTGCAAGATTCAACCGTTCACATAAGCAAAGGAATCCATTTTACCTTGGAAAAACATCAATATTGCCCGGCAGGCAGCATTTGGTTCCACTATTCCACTTTTCATTTTCTCCTTTAGCTCATCACACTTCCAGAATAGTTTCCTGCCTCGGGGGTCTTTACTACCATGAAAGATCCTACTAACAAAATCAAGTTCCCTCATTAAGGCCTCCCCATCCCAGGATGGTGCACAATGCTGGAAAACATCTTTAACCCAACCCAACAGCTCTGAAGTCCTCTTGCATGCATGACACCTGAAAACCATTTCACTTGGTCCTGCTCCGCTCTTTGCAGTAGGACCCATGCAAATAAGTTGATCACGAATGGCACAATCTGTATGCGTCCAATGAGAACATAAATCACATCCAATCCAGCGGCATGTATTTACTTCAAAGTCAAACTTGTTGCAGATTACACACATGCAGAGATTGCAGAAACCATTTCTGTTGGTGCATATTTCACAGGTACAGTCATCAGCAGGAAGCTGGTTTTGACAAGCTATATTTCTGCATCTCTTGTACACAAAGATCTCGATGAGGGAAGTTTGTGAGAGACTAATGTTGGGATGCAAAAATGCCTGAATTCCAGTATTAATTGCAACAAGGATTTCAAGCTGCACACGATGTGCTCTAATCAATGTCTTGGCTGTTAAATCAGTTCTACTCTGAACAAGCCTCTGCAAAGTGAAAAATTCCTCCCTGTGCTGTGAACCATTCCCTCCCTCAAGGATCACTCGAAGGCTGTTTTTCAGCTCTTCCGAAAATTCTTCAGGTAGGTGATGCATCTTTTCAGAGATTATGTCAACCCTTTCTCTTCCTATGTCCTGAAGAGTGATTTTGTCAGCACTAGAAACACGACGGATGACTGACTGCTCAGGGCAATCATTCTCAGCCTTTCCATTCTCCATCTTCTTTACTGCAATAGCTTCAGCAGTCGGCCAAGTTTCTCGAGAGCTGGCACTTTCAGTGGGAGATTCTCGAATGTTGTCAGAGTTTGATCTAGGTTCCTCAGGAGACAGGCGAGGATCTGAAGAAACTAGGGATAGTGAAGTTTGTAGTCCTCCAACACGAGATTGCTGACGTGGAGGTAGCATTGTAGAAGAAGGCTGCTGGTTGATGTTGGAGCCAGATGACACACCCATCAAAAGTTTTACTTTGTCAGTAACTGTGGCAGCAATGATTATATGCAATATTATTAACCACAACAATTAATTGTAATACCTTCACTGCAGTCATTCTGATTTAATTCACAGAAGCTGAATTTAATGCTAAAATTTACAATAGAAGAGGAATTCAAGCAAATATATGAAACAGACAATTTATATTATTTCGAAAGAAAACCAAAGAAAGATAAAGTTCCCTCTCTATATGGACTATGATACAGACATTAATATATGAGCTCCAAAATAGATCACTTGGTAAAGGATTGAAAGTTATTTGTAATCATTCACTCAATCTATCTAAAACCTTAGATCTCTGATGGGCAACCCAGGTAGAGTGGAGTGGGAAACCGTCAATCTTCAAGATAAGTTTCACACATATTACACAGGTTACCAATAATGCGTTAGATTAAGGTGGAGGTAAGTTCACTAACAAAAAGCGGATCCTTCAGTTGTATATTGCCATACATTTCAGGATATGTGACAGAATTAAGAAGTCTATATCCTAAACCTTTTCATCTCACTAAGATAGGCAGAAGCCTTAGCCTGACATAAGGCAAGGCTGTCTGTTAGTCCTTATTTTTAGAGCTGAGACTTTCAACACATCAGAAGATTCTCTCATCTTCAGTTTTCTATTGATATTCTCTCCCTTGTCAGGTATGTGCTTTAACCAAGATAATGAGAGTCTTAATATTCGTTCAAGAAATCACATTAGCCACTCATCAGCTCATGCAAGACAAAAGGCAAAAGCCTCAGCCCATTAAAAGTTACTCCAAATTTAGATATCCAACTTGCATCTTAAGTTATAACAACATACTCAGGAAAGACATGTAAAAAGTTTCATGTGATGGTAGCTTGTTGGGCCAAAGTAATGTGGTTTCTTTTGAGCATTTATTTCCAGGGGTCATCATGCTTCAGAAAATAAAGGTAGAATATAGATATTTTCTTCATATGTAAAGTGGCATAATAAATAATCTCAATTCATAGAAAATTTATATACAAACTCATAAACTAATATAGCTAAATTTGTTTTTTGACTACTTGCATGCTCTCAGCTCACACAGACCTCCAACAAGTTTCTTTTCTTTTCTTTTCTTTTTCCCTATTAGCCCAGATTATCACAATTCATAAAATATCAGCAAGAAAATCCACCAGTTATGATGCACGCCAAGGTTATTAGAAAGATTGGTTTTTATTGTCACATAATTCTATTATGTGAGAGATTCTAATTTGTTTATTATTTTGTCCTATAATTTCTTTTTTAATTTAGTAACCAATTCAGCTGATATTATTTTCCATTTACGAGTATGCGAAGTCACTTATCGCACTAAATAAGATTTATAAAGAACAATTCTAAATTTCAACCTACAAGATTCCCTCAATCCCGTTCTCTAGTCGGCATGCGTATTTCCATATCAAAGAAGCTAACTCGTCAATCCAAACAACAGATCAAATAATAATGATGTTACTAAAGTGACCCACGACACAGTTTAACTAAAAATTCATCTCCATTGATCATTTAATAGAGCTCACAGAGCATTTCATACATTTTTTCAGGCAAACAAAAGTCAAACCCCGTCACAGAAACAACAAAGGATGCTTGAAACTTTCACAGTTTAGACAGCTTTAACACTACAGCTACGTTAGAATTCATACAATCACAGTAAAATTTCTACAAATTATCCAAAATCCGAAAGAAAAAAACCTCACCAGAGAAGAAAACCCCAAAAATAAAACCGAACTCAAGCTAAGGGATCGAAAAGGGATATGACTTCGATCGTGAAATTGGACTCACTCCGGTTCTAAACCCACCGGCGCTAGGGTTTAGACAGGAATTAGGAAGAAGCAACAGCCGGCGAATCGGAGCGACGGAAATTTTGGGCTCGATTTGGGAAGTGGAAACTGAACAGAGAAGGTGAAAAAGTGGACGAGGAGGTCAAGTTTTTCAACGCTGAGGTGACCGGTTCAGCCGGTTGACCCGTTTTACGCGTACTCGTGGTTGCGTCATTTGTCGTACTCGCGCCGTCCGTGGCACCTGGGAAACGCCGTTAGATATCTGTAACGGTCAATGGTTTTCATGGGAATTCATGCTGTGTCACTTGTAACGCCTGCAACGAACCCGTTCTGCTGTCAACACCAACAAAGAGTAAATAATAAATATGAGATAAATATTAAAAATTAACAATTAAGATTAAGAAATATGAAAAAGGTGAAAAGCTGAAAAAGATAAGAGAATTGGGAAAAATAAAGATCAAACTATTGTAAATATTATATGGATGTTCATAGTTTCCAGCCTTTGGTATTCTATCTCTTTAATGTCCTTAACTCACATAACATTATAATGTTAATGATCTACACTCTATAATATTTCCATTCAATGGCTTTCTAGGGATATTTCATTATTAATATTCTATGACCTATAAATGTAAAATATTATGTCATTATATCCTTATTTATATCTTTGTAACCGTTAAATTAGCCTTTAATGGTTGATACTTATTAAATAGAGGTCATATAACAAGCATTGCTTCTTTAAGTAAATGAAAAATACCCCTTAGTTTCTTTCTTTCAATTCTCTATTTTGTTGTTCATCTCTTGCTCGTACAACTTGTATTTTACTTATTTTATAACAAGTTATCAGTATGATTTCACTTGAAAATTTGAGACATATTCTCTTTTGCTTGTTAATATGATATATATATATATATTATCAAATTCTTCTTCTTACTTCTTGTGAATTAATTTTGTTTTTGATTTTATATTTATGAATATGTTATATCATTTGAAAAGATGTATAAAGTTCATTTTCTTTGATTTCAATGGACATTATTAAAGTAAGTATGACCACAACATTACTTTGTCACTTCTAAATCACATCCATGCATGCATGAATATTGTATGGTTGCTTCTAGATATAATTTAGTATGTAGATTCATTTGTGTTGTCGTTTATTTAGTGTGTAATTTAAATTATTAATTTGTCTCATCGTATATAAAATTTTGTTAGCTCAACTAGCTTTCCAAGAGGAGGGTGAATTGGAAAGATTAAAATTTTTCTAAAAAGACGAAATACAATAGTGATGCTAAAAAGGTAACTAAAAACAGAGTATAAGAAATAAAGAGTAAAGGGAAAAGAACTCGGTAGTTTATCTTAGTTTGGTCTATTCCACTTGATCTACATCCAGTTTCCAAGCCACCACTTAGGATTTTTCCACTATCTCTTGCAAGATTTGAATGGGTTCTTGTAATGACCGCAGTATAATACCAGTCCGAACTTTGGACTGAAACAAGTTCTTTCACTCTTCTCACTCAAGAGTAAGATTATCTTCTTTAGTGTAATCTCACACTAAGTACTCTCTAGAAGTGTATAGATGTTTTTCAGAATGAAAACTCTCTCAAAATAGTAGATATGAAAGTTGAGATACTATGAATGAACAAAACAGAGGGTAAGTGAGCTTTGAATGAATCAATAAATGAATTCACAGAGTTTTTACGTGTATATTGTTTTTCTCATTACCCAATAACTTAAATGAGGTCCTATTTATAGTCTTGGGGCAGAACTATTCGTTGGAAATAAAGATTAGCCATTACTCTCAATAAAATAGTTGTTCACCTACCGCATTAAATGCATCTGACAGAGGTTATGCGGATAACCTCACCAGCTTATGCGAATAACGGGTAACTGTTTGCTTTTGTTTTCAACGTAAAGCTTTTCATTATGCGGATAACCTAGCTAGGTTATGCGGATAACGTACTACCAAGAATGACTAAGTTTTAGCTCATAATCATTTTCCTGAAAACCCACTTAATTATTAGGATAACGTTAAGTTTTTTTAAACTGAGTTTTTGTGAAACTTAGGTTATTATGATAACCTCCCAAGGTTATACGGACAACCTATTTACCCTAGGGAAGTTCAAGTATTCTGAAATATAAGTTATGCAGATAACCTGTTTACCCGAGAAAAGTTCAAGTATTCTGAAATATAGGTTATGCAGATAACTTCCCTTGGTTATGCAGATAACTTGTTTACCTGAGGAGTCCAAGTGCTCTATGACATACATTATGTGAATAACCTTCCTAGGTTATACGAATAATGGGTTGGACAGTACCTTTTCTTCATTGTTCACTTTGTTATGTGAATAAGGTGCCCACTTTATTAGGATAATCACCTGGACATACTTAAGAACTTGATCTCCAAGCTGTGTTATGCGGATAACCTCAACCCTTTTCATGAAATTGAAGAATGGACTTTGGAAAAGCTTTGAAATTGAGTCTTTATCCCCATAACCTTAAATGGTTATGCGTATAAGAAAAGATATTATCTTGAAAACACGGTAAACATTTAGAAACATCTTTGAAATTGAGATCTTATCCCCATAAGCTAAAACATTTTCATGAAAACCAATTGAACACTTGGAATCAATTTGAAATTGAAGCTTTCTCCTTATTAGATAGCTCTTTTCTTGAAAACCATTTTGAAATTATGAGTTAATAATTAATCATTCAATTAGTCATCTCATTTAATATTGGGTTAATTGAAATTCAAAGCTCAACTACCTTCTTTTACAGATAATTTCCTTAAGTATGTGAAACAGTTCTTCAGTCAACAGGAAACTCCAACTTTGTTCTTTATTTCACTTGTGTTCCTTTGATATTGGCATCTTCCTTAATCAATCAAAATACCTCAACGAGCTACTAAAGAAGTTTGGAATGGAACATGCTAAACCTATAGAAACTCCTATGGCCTTTGCAACTAAGCTCGACATGGATGAAGAAGGAAAACTCTTTGATATAACTCAATATAGGAAGATGTTTGGATCCCTGCTGTATTTAATTGCTAGTAGGCCTGACATCATATTTAGTGTCTGTATGTGTGCTAGGTTCCAATCATGTCTCATGCAACAGCTATAAAAAGGATTTTCAAATACTGCTGTGTACATCTCAAATGGAACTCTAGTATCTAAAAGGCATTGGAGAAGATCTCGTAAGTTATACAGATGCAGATTTTGCTGGATCTAAGATTGATATTGAATCTTCCAAGCTCATTTGTTTTAAAATCATCAAAACATCTAAATTAACAAATTTTTCTTTCAATTTTATAAAATTTTGTTACTTTATTGCCTAAATTCTCATTACCATGAGTTACTATATAGTAGTTATTTTTATTGTTGGTATTATTTGCTAGACCTCATAAAATATAACTTGTTTAAATCTCCAATTTGATACATATTTAATTGATAAATTTTAGAATTGATAACATTCATTTTGTTAATATATATATATATATATATTATTGAGCTTTGGTTAAATTGAAATAGCTCATTTTTCGCATTTTATATTTATATTTATAAACTTTTAGAATCAAACTAATTGTTATTATTGTTTTAGTTTGAATCATGAAAAATCTCATGAAACTTTAATTCACGATACTTGATATAATAGGCAAAAAATATTTGTCTTTAAGTGTTGGATGATGAAATCTTCCTTGATGCTAAGGGGTTATGAGAAGTAATTTTACTAGGAAATGAGACAATTAATCAAGATAAGGCTAATGCAATAATTTTCCTTCGCCATCATTTGTATGAAGGATTGAAAACGGAATATTTAACAGTAAAAGATTCACTTGAATTATGGAATAATCTGAAAGAAAGATATGATTATAAAAAATAGTAATTTTGCCTAAAACTTGTTATGAGTGGATGCATTTACAATTGCAATATTTCAAAACTATAATTGGTTATAATTCTACAGTATTTAAAATAAGTTTGAAATTGAAATCATGTGAGGAGAAAATATTTGATGGGGACTTGTTGGAAAAAAAATCTTTTCAATTTTTCATGATTCAAATGTGCTCCTGTAACAGCAATATTATAAAAAAAGTTTTAAAAAGTATTTTGAATTGATCTCATGTCTTCTTGTGGCTGAACAAAATAGTAAGCTGTTAATGAAAAATCATAAAATTCCTCTCATAGGATCTACTATATTCCCTGAAGCGAATGTGACAATATGTAATAATTACCATTGTTATAGCCATAGTTGTGGAAGTGGTCTTGTTAAGGGGCGTAATAATTACTATTATCATGGTGGTTGTGACAACAATTATAATCACAATAACTACGAAAAGAAGAAAAATAATGAAAGGCAAAAAAGAGACAAAAGTGATCCAAATAATCTTCCAAGAGCCAAAGAAAATCAATATTTTAGATTGTGGTATTAATATGACAATATTTTACCATACTTTTACCTCCTAAACTTAGTGATTTTATCACTTTATTTTGGCTAAATCAGGGTTCTTAGTGCATTTTCATTTTATAGCCAATTTTGAGTACTTGGTGGGAAAATGTGTTAAATCCTTAGTTTATGCTTATTTTGTGATTATTAATTATATTCCATAGATTTAATACTTAACTTTTTCTACTGGATCATTTTCCACTAAATTTGTTTGATTTTATATTTAATTGTGCTTTATTGGGTGATTCAATTAGTGTTTTCTACATGATTCCAAGTAGCTTTTTCTCGGGGAATTTCTATTCCATCATCTACTTAATGTCATTTATCATCTTATGCTATTCAATTTTCATTTATGTTGTGACCATTTTCATGCATGGAATCTACTATTTTCACTGGACAATTTTATCCTTAGTCAAAGACTCACTTGAATTTCATTTTGATTTTCCTTAATGATTTATAATTTAATCACCTAACTATTGTATTAAGCACTTACTTAAACCTAATATTATATAATTAGGTTAGTCAAAATCATTATGGAATTGAAATTAAAGAAGATCAAAATTTGGTCAACTAGGGGCCTTTTTATCATTTTCTTAGGAACCTTATTTTCTTTCTATTTTCTTGGGGTTTTTTTTTCTTTTCTCTTTCATCATTATTAGAATGATTTTCCCTTGATTTTGGTGATTAATTTCGTGATATTCATATCCCTAATAATGCTTAAATTTATTTTATAATTTTAGAACAAAGTTTTATGAAATATTGTTACATGCTTTAATATGTTACATTCTGATTATTTCTTGTAAATGTACTAGTGGGCTAGTGGACTTTACAAATGGCTAAAGGAAGTAAGCATATTGGTGGATTCAAGACACATCATTGCCATGCCATATAAACTGTGAACACCCCATTTTGTCCGGCCTTTATACAGGAAAAATAATAATAATAAAAAATAATAATGATAATGACAAAAATAATATATAAATATAAAGAGAGAAAAAGAAAAGGAAAAACAAAATAAAAATAATTTTTTTCGATGCAAACTTTTCTAAAAAAATATATACAATGATGATAAGTAAAAAGAAAAAAAAAGAAAGAAGAAAAAAGGAACATAGTAATGAAAAATAAAATAAGGTAAATTACAAAAAAAAAAGAAAGAGAGAATGCTCTGGGGCTCAAAATACCGGGGGCGAGCTTGCTTCGGGCCTCAAACTGCTGTACTTGAAATGCTGGAGCCCAGCATTTCAAGTCCACGAAGCCATCATTACTGAGCCTTAGTTAGGGCTCAATTGCGTGAAGCTGGAGGGAGGCACGGGGGAAGCTGCAAGACACGGAGCAGAGGGAGATACAGCCGCGGGGATGAAAAGCTGAAGGAGACCAGAGCACCGAGAAAAAAGAAAGCTGCATTGAGGAGCGAGAGAAAAGGCCAGAGAAGAGTAGAGACACTGAGGAAAGAACAGAGAAAAGGCAGAGGGGGTCACGAGCGAGGGAGGAAGTCAGAGATCAAAACCGAGGCTCGACAAAATGAGGTCACACCCATTACTCCGTACCTGTCATAGCAGGGCAAAGGGAGGCGAAGGCGGCAGCTAGTTGTAGGCAACCAGAACAGAGGAGCAGGGCGACCGGCTCATGAAATCAGGAGTGAAAGGCAACCACGCGCCCGAAACTCCTCGGTCCTTCACTCGCGAGCATGCTATAAATGGAGCAGAGGAAGACGAACAGGGGGGACGGAGACGAATTTGTGGGGGAGTAACCCTAAGAAGACAAAAAGAAAGACTGAGGGATCGAGATTGAGAGCAGAGGTAGAGCTCAGAAATCAAGTAGCTTGAGTGGGGTCAGCACGAAGAGAGTTTCTAGGCCGGCGGCCAAATTGGAGACGAGGTACGAATTGGGTAACAGACTCAGAATTCGGTAACCCTTGTCCCAATTGTCCCTTCTTGTTTGATTACCACTCATTTTCCTTAGTTTCTCTAACCCTGTTGTCTGAGTCGTGGAATCCTGCATTTGGGTTGTTCATGTGTTTTTTCTGAATGATTTATACAAGTCTCTTGTTTATTTTGTTCACTTTGGAAAACCTTAGGACATTCGAGTTTGTTTATTGAATATTTTTTTCTGTTAGCATTGCTTGGTTCTACTTTAATTGTCCATTGGTTTGGTTCTTCAGCTTCATACTCGGCTGATTTAGGAAAATATGGTTGAGTTTATTCATTGTGAAAATCCCATGACCGCTTCAGTTGTTAATATGCTTTGTCATTCCTAATTCGATAATAAATTGTAAGTAGGGAACATGGTAGTAATTACGCAATTGATGTTAGAGTTTTGTGTGAGTTGAGAGATCATGCTTTGAAGGATCCTGTGCATTTTCAGTTCTGAATGCTGCATTTTCGGTTTTGTCTTCTCAGTGGCCTTATGAACCCTGATCTGAGCCCGTCATAGGGGAGTCTGTTATGGGTTTATGGTTCTTTTTATGGGTTGGGCCACATGTTATGGTGGCGACTCCTTTTCCTCCTCAAATCGGTTTCCCAAGATTTTTTCTTAAAATTTTGGTGGCGACTCCTCACAAATCGGTTTTCGCTCGAAGACCAGATTTGTTCTCTTTTTCCTTTCCTCGCATTTTTCTGGGTGCGACATAAACTATTCTACCAAAGCATCTTTCATGAAATTTCCTTCTTTATCCCTTTCTAAATCCTAAAACACATAACTTAGCCTATTTTGTTTGATTATTCATATATGAAACAAGCTCCTTTCGTCCTCTCTGTCTTCATATCACTGCTTCATCATTGTTCTTCATCTCCTCTAAGATCGATCTTGATTTCTCCATCAATTCCCATTAATTTTCTTCATCTTATCATCAATTCCTCTCTTTGTGCCACACTTCTTCCATTTTTCTATCATCAATTTGTCCAATTCTCATCTCTATCTTGCTGTTCTTAAGCTGGGCCATGGACAATATCATATCACGAGCTCAAATTGATCTTTGCCGAATTGAAGATTCAAGTACACAGACAAGGATAATTTTGGTTCTTTCTTTGATTCTATCATGGCCACTGCTTTGCTTCCTTTTCTTGGTGTTGAGCTAGTGAATCCAGCTATGGAGGAGTAAGTTTCTGGTGGCTGATTCAAGAAGGAAAGGGGAAGGAGGTGTTGAAGATTCAAGGACACCTTGAATCTCAAGGGAAAGATCTCTCAATTCTACTCTCTTATGCTTCTTTCTTAATTAGCTCGTATGGCCTTTTAATTAGGTAGATTAGGAAGGATTTTAGATATGCAACTATCTTGATTATGGATTGTAATGAATGGACCTCTCATAAGAGATTGACTTGTGTTACTTTGAATCGAAGCTTTTGATGATGACAATTTGATTCTTGATTTTGGCCAAGAGCATTGTCCTATTCTTTTTTATTTAACTTGTTGGTTATCATTAATTACATGTTTTGGATGTTAAATTGAGATGCTTAGCATGATGTTTAAGTTGAAATTGAGTAATTATTGGGCTTATTGTGTTATTGATTGCTTAAGGACACATTGATAATCCAAAGTTCACTTGATAGTTTGAATTGATGTTATGCCTTCAAGGTGTTTGTAAAAATGCTTGGATGATATTTTAATATCAATTATATATGTTCAAATGCTTCATTTGGGTTGTTAAGTAAGGCTGTAATTTGTCATCAATTCATGCTACCATTTGCATCATTCCTTTAGAGACATTGCATTTAGTCTCATGATACATCTCTAATTCAATTTCCAACTTGAATTAAGCCACATTCCATTGCATTTAGCCACCTTCTTCCATGATTTTTCAAGCTTAGTTTTAGATCTTGGATTGTTCATTCACTTAGTCATTTAGGCTTAGTTCATAGGTCCTTTGTAACACATTCTTACTTAGTGTTTTTAGCATTTAAAACCCCCATTTAGATAGCTATAGTTTTGGCTTCTTGCATATAGTAATTGTGCATTACATTTTCATACATCCTAGTTAGTATTTCATTATTCACTCACACATCCATATACTTGCATACATACATTTCATCATATTTGCATTGCATTTAGACATTGTAGACTTAGTTTAGCATTAGTTTTAGTCCTTAGTTACATATAGTTTGCATTTGACCTTACTCTGACTTCTGTAATCATAATCAATTGTAACCTCCAAAGCAAGAACGACCTAAGTCGAGTTACTATACTACATAATAGTTCTACTTAGTATTAAATTAAGACCCTATGACATGGGTTATCAGATATTAAAAGGCATTGGTTACATACCTATCGTACATCTAATCATCTAGTAAAGTTTTATCAAGCTTCCATAAAAAGAATGGGACAATACGAAAACAAATTTGATTTATCAAAATGATGATATTGAGGTGAATTTTGCATATAAAGATGATTATCTCCATTGCCTTGATGGGTCTAATGATATTAATGGTATTCATATAATTCATTTGGAAGTAGTTGACTTCTTTGAAAATCATGATTATAGAAGTTGAGGATGAAAAATAATGAGAATGTTTGTGTATATGTCTTTTATGTTTCTTTTCTTATTTTCCTTATAATAAGAGTAATATTGCTCATCATCTATTTAGTTTATTTTGTCATGTATTTTATTTCTTTAATTATGTCTTACTATATATTTTCTTGTTTTAATGAAGACTTTAATGAAGAATGTGGATATTTCTCATTATTTGATTGGACACAATAATGAAGATATATATCTCATAGATAATGCTATAACATATATAATTCTCAAAGGTAAAAAATATTTTTTCTCATTTAATGGGTAATTCAAAATTAATTGAAGGGTTCGGAAGAGCAATTATAGTATTTCTTGGAGGGACAGTTTTTTCATAGATAATGCATTGCCTTCTACCAGTCTCAAAGACATTTGTTCAACTTTAAAGATATTCATCGAAATGAATATCATATTGAAACTATAAATGAGGAAAAATGTTGAATATCTATAGATTATAGTTAGTGCATCTGGAAAACAACCATGTTTTGGAAAAATTACCTGATTTATCATCTAGTTTGTACTATAAATATATTAGATGCAATTTTACATACAGTAGCATTCATTCACATCAAGTCAAAGAGTTATTGTAAATTCTCCCCATTACACTTGACTTTAGGTCAGAAGCCAAATATTTCCCATCTTAGAATTTTTGGTTGTGCAGCATATGTTCTCATTACTCCACCACAACACATAAAAATGAGTCCTCAAAGAAAGTTAGAAATATATGTTGGTTATGAGTCTCCTTCTATAATTAAGTATCTTGAACTGTTAACTAGAGATTTATTTACCACACAATTTGTCAATTGTTATTTTGATGAAATATAATTGAACAAATGACTCTAGGAGAGGTTGAAGTATTTGAAAATAATGAAGAGATTTCAATAAGCTATGTCACTATGGGAAAAAAATGGAACTAAAAAGATACAAATGTTAACAATATATTTTCATACACTGTAGCTATAGAGATAATAAATCAAAATGAGGATCTTGAACCTAAATCTATCAAAGAATGTAGACACAAAAATGATTGGCCAAAATGGAAAGAAGCAATTCAAGCCGAATAAAATTCACTTTGAAAGCATGAAGTTTTCAAACCTATGGCTTGAACACCTAAAGGTGTGAAGCCAATTAGGTATAGATGGGTATTTGTGTGAAAATGAAATGAGAAGAATGAAGTCATGAGATATAATACATGACTTACAGTGTAAGATCCCTATTTTTCTGTATGTATCATATGACCAAATAATGCTATAAATGATATTAAATTGTTTAAGATTAATTTATGATGATTAAGGAAGTTAGGATATTTAATTAAATAGATTTAAAACCCAAAACACCATAAAAATATAAAAAAAAGGCTTGAAAAGGTAAAACGGTCATTTTACCAAAAGATAAGGATAAAATGGTCATTTTAAAACAGAAAAGAAAGAAAATAATATTATAATACTTCGATGTAATTTAAAAGTATATGTGATATTGGATATGTGGACTTGGAGGGAAAAAAATACAAGTCTAGTAAAAGTGGGTCCCATATGAATAGTAAATATCATGAGAGATAAATAGCAAAAAATAAGTAAGACTAGTGGACTCCACATGAACAAGTAAAAGTGAAAAGTTATTTGGCCACATAGATAAAGTAAATAGATAAATATATAGGATATAAAGGAAAACTTAGAGAACAGTGCACAAACCGAAGCCAAATAGATTTGATAAAGTGATGAAAAATACATGCTTACTTTTTGACTTTCTTCACCAAAATTCACTAGACCAAAATGCCCCTCACACTCCTTTCACAACTGGGAAAATATCCAAGGATAAAAATGTAAAGTAAATTAAATAACTCAAGAATAATTAATGGCTCTTGGATCAAAACCAAATATAATGGTCCAAATCCTCCCAAACCATCTATAAATATAGGCCAATCCTCCTGCTTCTCCTTGCTCATTTTACAACACACCAAGAGAGTTAGAGGGAGAGAGATTGGCATGTTCTAGAGAGAGAAAGGGAGAGTAGAGCTAAGGGAGAGAAGGGAGGAAAGAAGAGAGGAAGAGAAGGAAAAGGAGAAAATGAAGAGAAGAAGGAAGAGGCTTCAAGAGGTAAGATCCTTTCTCATCCTCTCCTAGTTTCTTTTCTTCATTCATTAAGCATGATTAGTTGGTATGTTGGAGAGCATTTCCTTTTCCTCTCATATCCTTAACCCATGGCCAAGAGGAGAATGAGAAGCAGGGGTTTGTGTTTTATTTAGTTAATGGTTGTATAATGATCCAAATGCATGATCAAATGATCAAAGAAATGAGCTTTTCCCATGGGTTTCTCTAAGGCTATGTTTCAGCCAAGATAAGAAGTAAGGAAGGGGGTAAGTTTTTGATGAAACCAATGCTTCCAAAGGACTCCTAGGGTACCAAATAGCTAAGAAAGATCAAGAGATTCATTAAGAAACTTGGTTTATAAAACGACTAAAGTTTGGGGTAACCAAAGTATGCATGGTCTATATGATGCTATCAAGTTGTTAAGTAAGGTTCAATGATGTTAATAGGCCCTAAAAAAGCTAAGAAAGTAACCTAAGTTAAGAGGAAAGCAAGGTTGAAAAGTTAAAACTCCAAGGTAATCTCTTACTCTTACTTAATGTTATTGTTTAAGAATGTTCTATATGTTGTTATGATTTGTAAATGATATCATGTTACTATTATGTATGTTTTTCATGATTGGTGGTTATTTTATGATGAGGGTTAAGCCCAGGATATCCCATTTTTAAGCTATTATGATACCAAAATTTTATTAGATAACATTGATAGTTTTAATGTTTTAATGAAACTATGTTATATTTTATAAGTTTTCAAATGTATTTTGATAACATGATAGCATGTACAAGTTAGCTACTAAGATTTCCCAAATCTCATCTCATAGTTCCCTAATTAGAGGGCCAAGTCATGGTAAGGAGAAGCATGTGATGCATAAAGAATGATGATGATGATGAGACCTTGCTAGAAACTGTTAATATTCTATTTCATGCTATTTATTTTGAATGATTGTATAAAATTACAAAGTGTTAAAAAAATTATGTTGTTTGTATTAATAGATCTATGTCTTAGAAATGATATGCCACTAGTTTGGTTATAATTAGAGCTATATAATAAAAGATATACAAGTTTTCCCAAAACTATTCCAGTTTAAGTTAAATTTGACCCCTGATAGTTTATGTTAATGCTCTAACCAGTAGTGATAGAATAAATATACAAGATAAATATAGTTAGAAAGTAGACATGTAAATCTTTCCAATGATACCAAGTCTACACCAAATGGCTCTATATGTTATGAGAAATGAATTTTTAAATTTGAGGCTCTGATTTCAGACAGAAATAGGGATATGAAAATGAACTGTAAAGTTTATACAATAAACTATATGAATATGTGCATCTATTTTCCAGTTTCTTATTTTCCCCTTGTTCAAGATATGCACGAATTTTAGAGACTTGGACTACTAAGAAATGATTTTTCTGTATTTAGTTATGATTTTCAAAAGATTGCTGCGCAATGAGATGTAAACCTACAAAAAATAGTTTTATTCAATTTTAAAGTTTTAATCAATTCAAGTTTTCAAAGACCATTTTTATATTCCAAATCCAAGCAGTTCTCATGGGAAAGACTTAAAACTGTAGGATGTAACATACAACACAAGAAAACAAAATTTTGTCTTGATCTATAAGTTAAGCATGATAAATGGAATTTTTCTTCATCAATCATTTTATATTGAAAAAATATTAAAGTGATTTTACATGGATAATACATATCCATTAACTACCCCGATAGTTGTAAGATTGCTTAATCTAAATAGAAACCATTTTTTGTCCTTGAGAAAATGAAAAAGAATTCCTTGGTCATGAAGTACTATATCTTAGTACTATAGATGCATTGCCATTTCTTGCTAACTCAATACAACCTAATATTGTATTTGCTGTAAATTTATTATCGAGATTCAGTTTTTGTCCAACAAGATGATATTGGAATAAGGTTAACTATATATTTCGATATCTCAAAAAGATTATTTTCTTCAATTGAATTTGAATCACAATTAATTATCTATGCAAATGCAGGGTATTTATTTGATCTACACAAAACTTGATCTCAAACTGGATATATATTTACATGTGCAGGTACAACTATATCTTGACATTCAACAAAAAAAACTTTGGTTGCTACCTCATCAAATCATGTAGAGATAGTTAAGAATGTGTTTCGCATTGCTACAAATTTGAGATTTAGGTATGCACATATAAGTATGCTTATTCAAAAAGCGTACCAATAAACATCTTTGGGATAAGCATACCTAAAAGTCCATGTTTTGATACGCTTCCTATAAAAAAGTGTACCAAATTATTTCTACCCAAATGAATTTAGGCACACCTTTCTTTAAAGCATACCCAAATAAGGGGGTTTTTGGACACGGTGTTTTCATAAACATATCCAAAACTCAATTAAAAAGCTACAATGCCACTACCCTTTCAAATTCAATCATGTGAAACTCCTTTCACACCTTAACTTTGCTTCTTCTTGGACCTCTTCCACCCTTTTCTATTTCTATTTGCGCAAAACCCTACCTCGATCTTCCTCCAGATTTTGGTTGTCGATCAAGTAAGAATCTACTCTCTCTCTTCCCCTGGGTTTTAGAATCCCTCACTCTTCTTCTTCAATGTTGCGAGTCGATTAACCAGATCATTGTAGGTCATGTGTGGTTGTGTGTTATCGGAACTCTGTTCTAGCACAATCTGCTTCATCGAGCTTTGGCCATGGGTTACCGGTGCTTCTCTAGCATGGGTGTGTGTCTTTGGCCGTAGGTTGTACGAGGGTAACTAGTGCTTCGTGGGTTTTATTTGCAAGCCATGATGGCTAATAGGTTGCACAAGACTCGATTGTTGGTTGTGCGAAACTCGACTATGGGTTGGGTGTCTAGGTCACTGAAGCTTGTTCATTCATGGGTTGACCATAGGTCTCTCTCTTGTTCATCTCCTTTGTGGGTCTTCTTTGTCTAGGTCATTAGTCTCTGTTCTGGTATGTTGTTTACATATATATATATATTGAGATTTGATAGCAAATTAGAGTAAGCTAAAAGCTTTATACATGATCATATATGTTATTGGGGCTATGGACAATCCGCTCTAGATATCACGTTGCAACTGAAATCGAAAGTTAGTGGGTCTCACGAATTAGGGCTTTGATCATGCTGTAATTGTAATTGTAATCACCAAAAATAAAATGTAATTGTGTTAATTCTCTAACCACTCTAGTAATAACATGGACAACAAATATGTCATCTGTGAGATGCTAACTGAGAGAATTTTTATGTATAAAACTATAGGAAAAAGATTGTGAAAATTGACATTGAAACCATCTAATTTTTTTTTCCACTTCTTGTAGCTTCATCCCATTCTTATAATCAGACATCTAGTATATAAATATAATTGTCATATGAATTTGAAATTTCAAATTAATAGTGGTAAATGCTATGGCTGAGAGAGCACTACATGTTGAACGTTGAGCTAATGATCGATTTAAAAAAAATCCATTAGTTTGTCTAAGTAAAGAAAGAGGTTTATGTGAAAAAGATGTCTATAAGTGGTCATACTTCCAAGTATGGAAACTATTTGATGATAGATAGTTGAGCAATACAAGCTTAGATAATTGAATCTCCAAACACCTTTGGTTGATTCCATGGACCTTTTTGAGAGTCAAGATCCTCACATAAAAACAAATTATTGGTTATTTATGTTGGTGCTTTTGAACTTTATAGAAGAGCCTGTAGCTAGTTCATGTCCAGTTAGGTGCCAATCAAAATATATGTCATTTGCATGTAAGGCTCTATGCTGTGAATGCAGAAACCACTTAAAGGGCCTTGCATTTTGATGAATGCTATCTTCTTTTAGTTTGGATGTTATACTTGTCCCAACTAAAGTTATATAACGTGAGAAACTAATGAAATGAGTTATTGACCATAGATAAAGATCTTATTGACTTTGTATTTTCTTTATTCCTTATATATGTGAATTGTTGTTTGGTCATTTGTTTTATTTTCAACATTGGATTTCAATTCTCCAAGTGAGCATATTTCTTTGATTTTGTTACTTTCCTTTTAGTGGCAAAAATCCAGCAAGTACAAGCATGGTAGTCACACTAACTTAGTACTTTCTCTTGCCTAGAAGATGGAATATAGGTTTGTAATTATGCCTTTGTTCAGATTCTTATCTTCTCTCTATTTCTCTCTTTAGTTACAGAAATATAAGCCTTATATATATATAGCTAGCCATGTTTGCTCTTAGCCTCAAACTCATCTCTCTCTTGTTCTTGTTGTCTTGTGTTCTTGGGACTGTTTCAGCTTAGTTCTCTTCTAATTTTTATGCCACAAAGTGTACCACTGCCACTGATTCATGTTATAAAAATTTGACAAATTTTTACATTTGCTATCAAGGGCCTAACACAACCCTTCTCCTTTATCCGGGTTTGGAATCAGCCATGACACTACATAGGTGGAGTTATGTATGAGGGGGCAACAATAAGTATGAGAACCCTTGGAGGTGAGACAAAAGACTTTCCTATAAAGATAGGCTTACATCAAGGATCTTCCTTGAGTCCATACCTGTTTGATTTGGTTTTAGATATTCTAACAGAACATATACATGAGGAAATTCTAAAGTGTATACTCTTCATGGATGATATAGTTTTAATTGAGGACTTAAAAGAAGAGGTCAACTCTAAACTTAAGTTATGGAGACACACTTTGAAATCAAATGGTTTCCACTTGAGTAGAAGTAAGATGGAATATATGCATTGTAAATTTAATAAGAGACCAATTAGAAATGATTTAGAGGTAAAAATTGGAGAATAAATCATTCAAGAAGTATCAAAGTTCAGATATTTGGGGCCGATTTTATAAAATGATGGTGAAATTGATGGGGATATTATGTATAGGATACAAGCTGGATGGTTAAAGTAGAGAAAAGTATCAGGAGTTATTTGTGACCGCAAGGTACCTACTAAGCTTAAAGGAAAATTTTATCGAATAGTTATAAGCTAACGATGCTATATGGCAGTGAATGTTAGGCTTTAAAAGGACAACAAGAGCATAAGATGGGAGTAGTGGAGATGAAAATGTTGAGATGGATGTGTGGTCATACAAAATTGGATAAGATACAAAATGACTGCATATGAAGAAAATTTGGAGTAGCACCTATCAAGGAAAAAATGGTGGAAAATTGTTTAAGATGGTTTGGGCATATATAAAGAAGAGGGCAAGAGGAGCTAATGAGAAGAGTTGATTAAATAGTTTGGAGTCCTATCAAAAGGCATAGAGGAAGACCAAAAAGGGCACTAAGGAAAGTTATAAGAATTGACCTTTTGAGAAATGATTTATTTGAGGAGATGGGATTTGATAGAGCCCATTGGCGTCGTATGATCCATGTAGTCGACCTCATATAGTAGGATAAGGTTAATATTGTTGTTGTTGTTGAAAGTGTCCCACTGCCCTTTCTACCATTAAAGCATCAATAACCTCTGCTATGGCTAAAGAGGCTCGCATGGGCGCTTACCTTCTTCCTCTTTATTTCCATGATTGCATTGTCCAAGCAAGTCTCTAACTCCTCTACAACATATATATATATATCAATTCTTCTTTACTTACTTTACATCGATAATGTCCTTGTAACATTTTTTCTTATATATATGTGATGTGCATTATTTAACTACATGCTCTATTAATTCACTATACACACAATAAAATAAAGTATGCACACTCACGAATATAGTGATAAATTTATGGGTTGACTTCATTGCTAAGGAGATAAATAGTTTAGACAAGCATTGCTTGTATTCTTTTGGATTAGAAATTAGCAAGTAAAAACAACAAAAATCAATTAATTTGGATTATCAGAAGTAGCTAGGAAGCATCCAATACACTTATACACAATTTAATTTAAACCTACGTATTATATTTTATTTCATGTAGTTCTCTCTCTCTCTCTACACATATATATAATATACCATTTGTTGGGTTATCATATTAAGATCCAAGATATATACATATATATAGGATATTAAAGCATATATTCTTGGGTACTTACTTTTCCTTTCCATATTACTTATTTAAGGATGTCATGCATCTATACTTTTAGATGATACAACAAATTTCACAAGCGAGAAGACAGCTAGCTTTTCCAAATGTCAACTCTATTCGAGGTTTAGAAGTAATTGACACCATTGAATCAAAGCTCAAGAGTTTATGGCTCGGCTTTGTCTCTTGCACCAACATTATGGCTATTGCTGCTAGAGACTATTATTGCTGTAAGTGTATCCTCAAATCTCAACTTAAGAATAATTTCTCATCTAGCATTTGTTTATCTAATTAGAGAAGACATTGACATTGAAAGAAATTTTTCAGCTTGGTGGACCTACTTGGACAGTACAATTGAGAAGAAGAGATCCAACTACAACAAGTTTAAGTACAACTTAAATATTTTTTTTATAGCCACAACTTAAATTTGAATAAGTAGTTGAAACTAATAGTTGAGACATTCTAGGGGTTTTATTAGTCAAGTTCTATTACTAGTGACTAAGGATTAATTTCTACCATGGTCCTTGTATTATTTCTCTCCATTGTCATGGTTTACTGACTATCAACTTTGAATTTATTTGGGAAGTCAATTAGGACTAATCAATGTTTTTAGTAATGTAATTACATAAATTGTGATTTTTTTTCTTTTCTTGAGTGACTATTTACTCTCTTTATGTCCTTCATTTGTGCTTTACTTGCCCAAGTTTTCTACTCATAGACATTAGATTTTGTATGTAGTCTCATAGACATTAGATTATTCATGGCAAATGTTATATAAAATTGTATAGATGAAACTAAAGATCTTATTTAAAAATTATTGACAACCTAGGATGTTAACTAAATTGAAGTCAAAGGCCATGTAATCATGTGTTGTTTCATTATATAAATTGTTGGTTGAAGAAACTACACTATGTAATATAATATAATTTATTTGCCACAAAGGAACTACCACAGCTTGTCATGTGATAGGAAATAGGTCAATTGTGGATTTTTATTGATATTAAGATATTAATCCTTGTATGCCACACAATCAAGAGTGGTTCTATATATGAAGGGTTGTGAGTGGTTTTGTGAAGTGATTATAACTAAAATTCTTAATTGCATGCAAGTTATCCCCAATGTTTCTTTGTCTGGAAGATTGGATAAGAAAAGAAATCCCACAGCTGCTGTGGCTAATGTAAATGGTGGAACTATTATGTTTGCATATCAATTTTTTTTTGTCTTGAACTAGTTTTGTATTTGATTTTATTTAGTTCCAGATTATTGTATATGGATTAGTGGTTTTATTACCTTTTTTTATATTAATAAAATTGATTTTTTATATGCTTTTTTGTCAATTAGTTTAATATGGTTGAAAATAATGTATTGTAAACCGGTAAAACGGGGAAGAAAGTAAAAAAAATATGTTGTAAAAAGGAACTTTGGACACACTTCTCATAAAAAACATACCTAACTATTGAACTTTGGGTACACTCATGAAAAGAAGCATACCCCAAGGTTTGTCCATAGGTATGCTTTTAACTTGAAGGGTACCCACAAACTGTCCTATGACTATGCTTTTTACTACAAAGTGTACTTAAACTCCATCCTATAGGTTACCCAAAGCCTCTTCTTTAGGGGTAAGGACTTGTCTTTGGGTATGCTTCTTGAAGCGTATGTGAAGACTTTTGGAGCGGTCACATAGGGTATGCTTCAAAAGTGTACCCAAAGATAAAAAATAAGTATAGCTAAAAATAATTTCTATAGTAGTATGTCTAAGGTTATTAATTTAGCATATTTAAAAGATGTGTGGTTTATATTTGGATGAAAAGTTTGCAACAATACTATATGAATATAATATAGCATGTATAGCTCAAGTAAAAGAAGGATACACTAAAGGAGATAGAATGAAATATATTTCACCAAAATTATTTTTTACTTATTGTGAACACTGTATTCTGTCTAGGTATTTTTTTAAAAATAAACCAAAAAATGAAAAAAAGAAAGAGCCAAAAAAAATACCCTTTTTAGTTCAAATTTCAAATAAATTTAGTGATTATCACTTGTTTTAAATATAAAGTTGAATTAAAATATGTTCCTTTTTCCAAAAATCTTCTTTTTCCCAAACCTAGGTCTGATTTGATCCCAATTTTTAAATCTAAAATTAAAAATTATAAAAAGAAGAGGAATAGGAAAAAAAACTCTTTAGATTTTCCAATTTTTCAATTTGGTAGATTTGATTTTCTGCATATAAATTTCAAATAAGATTGTATGGCTTACCTTTTTTAAAAAGAAAAAAAAGATAAAAGGCTTTCTTTTATTAAATAAAATAAGTTAAGTTAAAAAAGGTGGGGAAAATCTAATCTTAAAAAGAATGAAATAAAAAGATGCAAAATGCTGAGTATTTCAGTATTGGACTCTCCCAATAACAATGCCGTATTTCCTCTTCAACATCATTGAAGTAGAGAAACAAAAAAAGGATGACAAAGCCAAAGAAATTGAAGAGAGAATGAGGAAAGTGAGTAGTGGCCTTGTCTCTCCTTCCCCTCTATTGTCAACATTGACCTGCAAAGAGGCAAAAAGGTAGCAATGTAGTGGAATTAAGAAGGGTAGTGATACGGAGGCATAGAGACACTAAAACAAAAAGGAGATCAAGAGTTTCGGGTGCGAGGGGTCAATTGATAGTAGTAAGTAGAAAGATTTGTTTTGATTCTATGATTACCAAATCCCACCTCAGTCAATAAGTTCAGACTATGTCAAGAGGCAGCCTTGGAGGAGGAAAAGGAGGAGGGAGCAACAAAATTAGAGAGAAAGGGCATGGGAGATGTTGAGAAAAGAGAGGGAGAGGAAAAGGAGAATGAGCAAAAGGAGGGGGAAATGATTAGAAACAAAGAGCTTGAGAGTGAGAGTAGATTAGCATCTATCCATTGAAACACCCAGTCAAAAAAGGGCCTTCACTTCCATTTATTTTGTAGTTGTTGCCATTTTAGGGAAGTTCTGTATTATAGTTTCCATGGGTGGTTAGGTTATTAGTTTTTTTTCTCTATTTGTGTTGAGTGTAAGGACTTAATGATCTTTGATCATGATTTTTCATACTCTGTGTACTATATTATAGTATGATGTGCATTGATTAGCATTGCTTAGGGTTTTGCTTATGATATTTTTTAATATTCCTGAAGTTTGAATACCAAGTATATGACAAAATTATTAAGAGGGGTACGCTTTTAGAAGTGTGTGTAATTTTTCTAAGCATAAAGGTTAATCAAAGACCATTGTCTTTTAGTTTGCCTTTGTATGTTCACTTGACAAGTAGCCCATAGATGCTTCACTGATACCCCATGTTGTAGGAGTCTCAATTTAATACTAAGTAAAACTACTATGTAGTATATTACCCCGACCTAGGTCTATTTGCTCTGGAGGTTACAATTAATTGTGATTAACTAATGAGAGAATTGCCAAATACAAACTAATTAAAGAATTGGAATTATCTAACCTAGATGACAATGGCCACAACCTTGAATGAAAATGAAAGAATAATTTTGAATGAATGGATGTAGGTAAATGTGCAAGAGATGTGATATATGTATGGATGTATAAATAAAATGGTAAATAAATGAAAATGGACTCTAGATATAGGCCAACAACAACCAAGCTTGAATGCAAACTAAACTATTCTAGAATACAAGATAAAAATAATGAATATTTTTATTCTATTACTTTTATTCTTTTTTTAATTATTTTTATGAATGGGATAGAAACCACGGATGGATGAATGAAAATATGATGAAGTCTAAGCTAAAATGAATGAGAAGCACAATGAAATGCAAAGGAGTCTAGGTAACTGAAGCAAACCTACCTAAGCTAATCTATCTAAATGCAAGAATATATGATGGAAAGAATGGAGGGGTTATGCAAATGAATGGTTAAATGTGTGTTTATGGATGATTAGGATGAAACCTAATCAGATGAAATGTATGGAAAGTGGTTTGGAATGTAAAGATGTAATGCACACTACAAAATTAACCTAAAAAGCCGAAATCTACACTAAGATAAAGGAAGGTTTTAATGCTTGAAAACACTATGAATGAATGTAATGCAAAAGACCTATTGATAGATAATGAATAATCCCAAGATAATTATGATTATTTATCTTTATTATTAGAATTTTAAATCAAGTTATTTTATTAGGATATTTAGATTTAATTTAGTCTATTTTGAATTTAGATTTTATTTTATTTATTCATAGGATTTAATTTATCTTTTGTTTAAATTTTTTTAGATAGTTCTCTTATCTTAGAACTCTAGTATGACTAAAATTTGAGCTCTATAAATAAAAGCTTCTTTGCTCAGTTGTATTTAAAACTTTGATTATTGATTTTAAGATTTCTCCAATGATTTTCCTCTCTCCCTTATGCTTTTATACTATTCTCCCTCCTATTTTTTTATATCTTTATCTCTCTCTTGAGTTTTTCTTTTCCCACTCCCTTTTTATCTACTCTATATCTCTCTACATTGCCCCTTCTCACTTTATTCATATCATTTGGTATCAGAGCCACGTTTCTGAGTTGTTTTCATGAATTTTCTTCTATTCTAATCCATTAGAAAGGCATACCTCATTCATTGGAGGAGTTGCAACATATGCATGTAGAAACCATGTACCTCGTGAAGTTGTGGGGTAAATAATTAGTGTAGAAAAAACTTTCTATATGTAGAGGAAGTCCAAATCTTGGATGGAAGAAGAAAACACATATTAGGAGATATTCAGCTGTGCAAATAATTTCTTAGAATATGAAGAAGACAATACTCTCATTAAAGACTCTTCACCTAAGCAGCATGAAGATAAACAATCTCAATTTTCTCTAGGTTTTGATTCTAAGAGTGAAATTCCTCAAGAGAAATGTATTAATTATGTTTTTTACAAGAATACCTCCCTTACCTATGGAAGACGAAATTTGAAGAAGAAATAAACTCCAAAACAATATCCACCAGTAAAAGTTGTGCTTCCTAAAGTTGCTGATAATATTCATGGTGTTACTATTCCACCATACTCATTTATTATAACAAGTATAAGGATTGTGGCGGCAATGAAAGAGTAGACAATTCTCTTACCTAAAAGTTTCCTCCACTAGTATTTTATCCATTGGAAAGGCTTCCCAAATTTAGTAGCCAAGTGGATTTTTTATGGAAAGACTTTGTAGTTAGATTTCATCCTTTGCTATCTTATTCACTATAAAAGTTTTCCAGATCTAGATGTTATATAGAGTTTTAACTCTTCAGAGAATTATTTATCTTTATCATTAAAATTTTAAATAAAGTTATTTTATTAGGATATTTAGATTTAGTTTAGTTTATTTTAAATTGTTTTAGAATTTAGAATTTATCTTTTATTTATTCATAGGATTTAATTTATCTTTTATTTAAAAAAAATTTTTAGATAATTCTTTTATCTTAGAACTCTAGTAGGACTAAAATTTGAGCTCTATAAATTAAAGTATCTCTGCTTAGTTGTATTCAAAACTTTGGTTATCGATTTTAAGATTTTTCTAATGATTTCCCTCTCTCCCTTATATTCTTCTACTATTTTCCCTAATATTTTCTTTATTTCCCTCCCTTGAGTTCTTCTTTTTCGTCTCCCTTTTTGTCTATTCTCTCACTCTACATTACCCCCTCCCCCTTGTTCACATCACCTATGAACTAAGGATAAATGACAAATTGTTAGAATTAGATAAAGCCTAAAAATAAGAGGTAAAAATTGTGGAAGAAAAGGTGATTTAATGCAAGAAACTATGGCTTGATTCAAGTTGGAAATTGGACAAGAAATGAATCACATGACAAAATGTGTTTTCTTCAAGAGAAATATGCAAATGCTAGTATGAAATGATGACAAGTTCAAACCCTTTTAGCTTCCCAAATCATGTATTTGAACATGTTCAAGTGATATTTCAATGCCACCCAAGTAATTGAACAAACACCTTAAAGGCATGTTATCAATTCAAACTAATTAAAGAACTTTCAATTGTTACTATTTTCCAGAGAAAATTAACAACAAAATCAGCCCAATAATATTTAAATTTTGATTCGAACTAGTCATCCAATATTTGAATTTAACATCTCAAACACATTTACAATGATATCTAAGAAACTAATTCATAAGGGAAGGCAAAATGAATGAAACCGAATCAAAACATAACATTACCATTAACTGATAGTTCAATTCAAAGTCATACAAATCACTCTCTCTTGAGAGGTTCAGCTATTATAATCAATATCCAACATAACTCTAGATCTAAAACTCTTCTTAATTAACCTAGTTTAAAGGTCTTACAAACCAATTAACTAAGTTAATCAAGTAGAGATCAAGAGAAAGTAGTAAAGAATAGTTTCCTTGAAGATCACTTCCATGTATCGCCATCATCTCCTTCCACTTCCTTCTTGAATCAACCATCAAGAGCTCACTCTTCCATGAGATTGGCCATGGTTTTAGCCAGAAAAATGAGCCAAAGAACAGCCACAAGCACAAGAAGAAGATAGGATAGAATTGATGCCTTGTAGATTGCTTCCAATGCTTGCTCTTCAACTCGGCCTTGATGAATTCAACTCCTCCTTCTTGATTCACCCATGGTCAACTTCTGGAATATCATGTTTAGGATGAATTCATATGTGAATGATGGAGAAAAGGTGAAGAAAAGATGGCGCAAGGTGAGAAAATGGAAATAAATGGAAGGAATTAGGTGGAAATTAAGGTAGAATAGCTAGGGTTCATGGAAGTTGATGGAAGCCATGAAGAGAAGACTTGGGAGTGGAGAGAGCACAAGAATGGAGGCTTTCATATTAGAATATGGATGAGAATGAGGGGTTTAGAGTTTAGAGAGAAAGAAGTAAAGGCAAAGGGTTTTGGAGCAATCTATTAATCTCAAGATAGGTAGCCTAGGATTCAAGATAAATGAAAAAAAGTGTGAAAATAATGAATTTAATTCCTCCAAATCTTCAATCCTTGCCCTTTTAAAATACCAACAAGGTGTTGTGTAACATCCTCAAGTTAATATATTTGAAATAAAATATTTAATTAAAAATAATTATGTGAATAAATTGTAAGCCACCAAAATATTATTTTTTATATACTTATCAAATTTTTGAGTTACTTAATATATTTCATAAATCTTCGGATTGATCTGACTATATTTTGTGCCTTGACATGCTTAATTTTAAGTAAGGATTAGTAATTATGATAAAATTAGAATTTATTAGGTATCACAAGGAGAAGCTCTCTATTATGAGTAAGCCACAATTTTATATTTGTGGCCAATAGGACTATTTCTTATGGAAAAAGCCAACTTTAATGCCCCATTAAGCCAAGCAAATTTGGCAATGATGGATTAAAAATAAGTAGTAGTAGTAGTAATAATAACAATGTATATGTAAATTAATAAATATAGACATAAATAAATCATTTATATGGAAATAGTGTTAAAATTATATTTTAATAAAATATTTTAATCAGAAAAAATATAGTTAACTTTAGGAAATAATAAAACAAAAAATATCATATAAATGTATGACTTCCTTATCAATTGAAATTAAATTAGTTGGTATATAGAAATAGGAACACGTACAATAGAGAAAAGCATGTCATTTGCCATACTTTGAATCCATTTCTTAATTCTTATCTTGAACATGGAAGCTTTTACAAGTAATTTAATATGTTTAGTGAGAAAGTCAACAAATCCTACCATTCCTTAGTTGCCTATGTGGTAAAAATCTAATTTCACAAGTTTACTTCACTTGTTGAAATTGTCTTCTTTAAATTAGTTTTCTTTGAGTGCAAGAAACCATCCTTCTCCATACTATAGATACCTCATTTTCTCCTTCTCATAAACACACCACAAGTTAGAATGAAGAGGAGTGAAATAGGAAGGAGTTGGAATGCGTAGAGAAATATTGAGAGTAAAAAGGAAGAAATATAAATAGAAGTACATGAACAAATGATAAGAATAGTTGGGAAAACACTACATAGATACCAAGAGAGAAAGAGAGAGATAATGAAAAAGAAGGAAAGGAAGAGACTAAGAAAGAGAGAAAAAGTAAGGGAGAAGGAAAATGAAGAATCAAAGAGAAAGAGAAGACAAACTTGAGAGAGAATTTCTAACCATTTAGTAAAACAGTAGAACACTCCAAGGGAGGTAAGACTCTTGTCTTATTGAGTTTTACAACTTTCTTAGTTGAAACTACTTTCTTCCATTTTTGTTCTAAATTTATTTTAAGGAATTAATATCTTAAAAGATTTTACTCTATTTCAACTCAATTTTCTTCTAGCACTCTCTATTTATGATTTTGAGTATGTTTTCTAAGAAAATTATTGTGTGAAATTGTATGATAATGTTTTATGTATTCATGTAATGCATGCATCAAGATATTTGTATTAAGAATATAGATTTTTATGATTCAGCAAGTTTCTTATAAAGATGTTCTATAAGAATATCCATATGAATCCGAAGTGGAATACCTTTATGGGAGAATATCCTAGGTAGAAAAGCTCCAAAAGGAATCCTATGGGAGAACATCCATAGGGGTTGTCAAGTTGTGGATCTACTCTAGGGGACACCCTAGATGCATGATTGGTTACAATTGATACAATGATATAAGGTTTGGATATCTCTGACAATTATTTTATAAAATCCATCTACTCTAACCATGAGATTGTTGCAAGAACTTAGACATGTGTCTGGTGGTATGGGACATTGTGCACTTTGTTTATTGAAAAATTTTGTTTTGAAAACCTTGATTAAAGGGATGGACTACTGGATTGTCCAAATCAAATTTTATTATTATTGTGCATGCTTATTATGAAAATATATGCATTTTGTGTAAAATTCAGTATAGATAAGAGTAAGAAAAAAATGTTTTCCGCACATGAGGTGGCTAGACCATTATTTGTTCAAAACTATATCTTACTAAGAATTTTGTAACTTTCACTTTTTATTTCTATTGTAATGTGTCCAAAGGTCTGACTACTCAATACATCATAAAAAATGTAGTTAGTAAGGGAAAGTGTTTAAGTCATAATTGGAGATAAATTCACATTGTCAAAAGGGATACCATGACAGTCACGTTGAAGATGTAACAATCATGAGAAATCATGATTAATGTGTGTAATATGTAACATCAATTTTTCTCTTAATTTTATGAGCACACACTAAAAAGTCTACGCTAACATAATAAATCAATAGCTAATTAAAATAAATAAAGGGTGTTACATCTTGCATGTTCTCCCATGGCATCTTAATTTACACATAAAAATGTGATACATTAAAGTACCTAGGTCATAAAAACATCATATGCATAAAATGCAACCAAAACCATAGTTTGTGAAAGTTAATTAATTAGATCAATGTTGTCAGAATTAAACCAAATATTGAACCAGATAAGATACTAATTCCATATTTAATGGTTCAACCATGACCTAACTGGGGTCAAAACGGTTGTGATTAAAATAATATATTTCAAATAAATAATACAAGGTTAAAAAAATTTTATGACCTAATTAAAACTTCAAATTAAACAATATTGAATTATCAAATCATTATTTACCACTAATAAATTATTAATAAGTTTCATAATTTAATATTTAAATCTAAATAAGTTCATATTCATTCACAATCACATTTTAAATTCAATATAATAGCTAATAATCCATTATTATATTATTTTTTGAATAAATATATAATTTTTAATAATTATATACCATAATAATGCTTAAATAATATTATAACATAAAATGAAAAAAAAATATTTTGTACTAAAAATGATGTTATTTTATCTTAAAAATAAAAAAAGCTGTAAATTTTTTTTAAATTTAAAAATGAAACCAGCTCAGTCAGTTCCCCCAGTTCATGATCGGTTCACACCAGTTCCTGGGCCAATCAGTTCTTTCCTATATCCAAACTGGATTTAGCACCAATTTCTGTTCGAATTAGCTAATTTGGTTCTTACAACACTAAATTAGACTATTATTGAAGACATGTTTAACACGAAATTCAAGAGGGTTTCAAGGAAAATGACCAAAATGCCCCTAGTTGACCAAAATTTGACTAGTTATAATTTAAAAACCCTAATGACTTTAGCTAACTTAATTACGTAGGTTAGGTTTACTTAAGTGTTTAAGACAATAATTAGGTGATTAAATCATATATCATTAAAGAAAACTAAAATTAAATTCAAGTGGGACTTGAATCCTAGGCTACGTATCATATAGGTTATATACATTTTTGGCTCCCCTAAATGTTTTCTTCCAAATATTTTTCTATGTTGCTGCTCTACGTTTATCCTGTGTGATTCCCACTTATTCTTTCTTTTGGTTTTTATTTCATTTTCAACATCATTCTCTTCTCCCACTTATTCATTTCCACGTTCTCTAGTCTCTTCCTCCTCCTTAGAATTCATATTCAACTAACTCAAATGTAGAAGAGCCTAGTAATACCTATGTTCAATATGTAAATTGTAAAATTGATGGTTGAACCCAAGATTGACCAATAGGAAGAGATAGAGGGATGAAATTTGCAGAACCCATCTTCAATTTGTAAATGGTGAAATCCATGGTTGAACCTATGATTGACAATGAAAGACAAGAGAAAAAGGAATAGAATATTTAGAACGCATCGATTTGGACATGGAAAAATAATATCTATAAGATTATTGCACAAAAGAGACAATGGAATTTGCAAAACCCATTGATTTTGAGAAAGCAGAAAGACCCTTTAGCTTTGATTCAATAGCCCAGTTCTTTGCAGTTGTCTCATTGTTGTCGCCATCGAGAGACCATTAAGAGTTCATAATTCTATCCTTTAGCAACCCAGTTTGTTGTCTTTCTCCTTGGCACTGGAATTCATGATCTAGAAGGATGACAACCTAGTTTTCCTTGGCAGTTAGTGACCCATTTCTGATGGCTTGAAATAAATTGTAAAATCTTTTTATTCTGAGTTGATTATGAACCAATCTTTTTCCCAACCACCCAATGTGTTAAAGTAAATGGAATGCCCAAGAGGAGGTGAAAGGGTGAATTGGGCTCTTGAAATTTTTTGCAAAAGCAAGAACAATAGAACAATACAAGGACACCAAAGAAAAGTAAGAACTTTAAAGTAAAGAGAGTAAGGAAGGAGAGGATCAAACTCTACCATTTATCCTGATTCAACCACACTACTTGGTGTAACATTCCTATTTTTTTGTATGTATTTAAGTGACTAAATGATGATATGAAAATGTTCCGAATTGATATGTGATGATTAAGGGCGTTTAGAAATTTAATTAAATAAGTTAAAGGTCTAAAATAGTATAAAAAGATCAAAAAAAGACTTAAAAGGACAAAATAGTTATTTTGTTAAAAGGCAAGGGTAAAATGGTCATTTTATAAAAGTAGAAAGAGAAAATAATATTATAATACTCTGATGTAGGGTAAAGGTACAAGTGAATTGGGTATATGAGCTTAGAGAATAAAAAGCACATGTACAGTAAAAAATGGGTCCCATGTGAATAGTAAATGTTGACTGAGTAAGATGAAGAGTAAAAAATAAGTAAGATAAGAGGACCTTACATGAAAAAGTAAAGAGAAAAATATACTGAGCCTCATAGATAAAGTACATAGAAAGAATACAAGAAATACTAGAAAACACAGATAAAAGTATACAACCTAGAGCCAATTGGATTTGTGAAATAGCAAGATAGTAATCTCTTTCTCCCCATATGATGTGACATAAATTATTGGACAAAAATGTCCTTCCACACTCTCTCACAAGGGCCAAAATATTTGAGGGAAAATAGATAAAAATATATATACAATTGGAGAATAATCTTGTGCCATTAGGTCAAGATTGAATCCAAAGGCCAAAATACACCCTTTTTCCTATAAATACCCATGCCCCCCCCCTAAACTCTCTTTTCTCATTTTGCAACACCAAGAGGGGTGTTTAGAGAGAGAGAGAGAGAGGGCATGTGGTAGAGAGAGAGAAGGAAGCCAAGAAGAAGAAAAGGAAGAAGGAGAGTACTTAGGTAAGGTTCTCCTTCATGCTAGCTTTAGTTTCCTCCAAGAGTTAGGGTTATAAAATGAGCATTCTTTCTCTAGCTTCGACCAAGTATGGTCTTGGTAACTAGAAAGAATGTTTCATAAAACTAAGCATGGAAATGGAACAAGGATGATGAATGAATGATAGAATGCATGTTAGAATGGTTAAAGAATTGGCATTTTTCATTTGGGTTTTTCAAGAGGAAAGTTTCAGCCCTAATGATTTATGTACCTAGGAGTTGTTTTTTCATGAAATGGATGGAAGAAATGTGTTATTAAGGTCCAAAATAGTAAGAAAAGACCAAAGGGTTAAAGGGTTAGACTAAAATAACAAATATGAAAATTCTAGTGTCACTTTTGTACCTAAAGTCTAAGTTATGAGTATGGATTTTTAGTAAGCCTTTATATGATGTGATTAGGCTTGTAAGGAAGCCAAGGTTGTGATTCAAGTTTGGAACCAATGGTAAGCAAGAAAGAAAAACTATCAAGGTAGTCTCTTGCCCTTGTCTTTATATTATTACTTAATGATGTTTTGTATGATAATATGCTATGAAATTATTGTCATGTTGTTGCCACGGCTGTTTTGTGATTGGGTGGCTATTTTTATGATGAGAGCTAAGCCTGTGATATCCTATTTTTAAATGTTATACTGTCGAAATTTCGTTAGATAAAATATATATTTAAAATTCTTCATGAAAGTATGCAATGTTTTTTATGTTTTCAAATGTACTGTGATGATATATTGACATGTGCAAGTTAACTACTGAGATTCCCTAATCTCACCCCATAGTTTCCCACATGTTAGGCCCAAGCAATGTCAAAGGAAAGCAGATTGGCCATGAAGAATGATGATGTTGGAACAATTATTACTGCTTATGTTCTATAATTGCTGTATATTTTAATCTATTGTATAAATTTGAATAGTGTGCTACTATATGTATGGATAGAGCCATGTCTTATGAACAATATGGTATTGGTTTGGATGTATTTCAAATTATACAATGGGAGTTATGCATAGTGAAAAATAATTCTAACCACTAAAGGTTTATGTTAGTACTCTAACTAGTAGGAGTATAGAAAATATACAAAATAAATATGGTTAGAAAGTAGATAAATGAGGATTTCTAATGATGCTAAGAATGCACAAATTGACTTTGTATTTTATGAGATATAAATTTTCAAATTTATGGCTTAGAATTTAGATAGAAACTGGAAGTAGAAAATAAATAGTAAAGTTTGATGAATAAATTGTATAAATATGAGTGTTAGCTTTCTAGTTTCACATTTTTCCCATGAAGTTTAAGATGTGGATGATTTTTAGAGACTTGAACTACTATGAAATAATTTTTTTATATTTAATTATACTTTCAAAAATTCGCTGCACAATTTGCTATGAAGTTTGCAAAAATAGTTTTTCACAATTTTAAGTTTTAATTAGTTCAAGTTCTAGAAAGACTTTCTAATGCTTCAAAACCAAGCAATTTACATGGGAAAAGTATTGATATTATACTTGACCTACATCTATTCCAGAACATTAATCCGAATTATTGTAAAACCTTAGTACAATACCAAGTTCTTTACTTAAGATGGAAATCTGTCTCTTACACCCTTACAAAGGATGTTTACAAGACTTCCCTCAGTGTATACCCACACTAAGATTTCTACCTAAATATATAAACAAAGATTACAATAATTAGTCTTGCTCAAAGAGTAGTTATAGAATAGTGAAGCTCACTTTCTCACTTTAAAAAGTGCTTGGTAAGGCTTTAACGAACTAGAGACAAGAATCTTAATGATTCAATAGAGTTTTGGTTCAATATCACTTAATGTTCTTACCGACCAACTTAAATTGGGTCATATATACAAATTTTAGCTTAATCTAGTTGTTAGATATGAGAATTAGCCATTACTAAGTGAGATATAATGTTCACCTATGGCATTAAATGTACTGTCAGAGTTTAGTTGATAAAGCAGAAAATTTAGTGCACTATCCCAACTAATTGTTAGACACATCTTATAATGTTGAACCACAATTGTTCACAAAGGTGTGCCATTTAGTTGACTATCAAGCTTCATATGTTATTTCTTATGGCTTAGCTTAGGCATGATTTCATGAAAACCTCATAAAATGGTAAATAAAGCTACTTAGACTAAGTTAACCCAGAAGCTTTTTTTTCAAGATAGACAACAAAGCTATCTATGATGTTAATTCTAAGTCCACAAAGCTTAGAGGCCACTATACTTGGTTTTTCAGAAAACATACTTAGTTTACTAAGTACTAGGGTTTAGTCGACAAAGCTATCCTTTCTAGAAAACAAGGTTTCCGATTTCACCACAACTGAAGATAATCCTTCTAAGATAATCAATTATCGTGCCTTGACAAAAAAGACACTCCTTTTCTGCATAGTTGCTTTTCCTTCTAAGATAGGTAGGATAGTCCATTAAGCTATTACATAGGGAGGAATATCCAAAACAAGATCCATGATAATCTTCTAACCTATCAATTTTAGCCCATAAAGCTCATTGCCAAAAACAAGAACTTCACTAAATAAGGAAATTAGTTGAAAATCCACCTTTGCTTAATCTACTAAGATAACTTTGACATAAAAATAACTTTGAAAATCGTTGAGCTAGCAACTGAAACTCATTCGAGAGCTCATCTAAGAGTTGTGATAAAATAAATTAAGTAATTTTAAAGCTCTACCTACCATTTAACCTAAGTGAAAGATGAAATTACAATGAAATCATATAATCTTCAATTTTAGTTCCATCCTTCACTTGGTCAAGTCTTCTCTTCAACTTGTATTCCCTTGATATGATTCTCATAGCTCTAGGTGTTTTATGATTCATCAAAATTTTCTTTATCTAACAGGATAAATTTGATGGTGGAGATTTATGTACTTGAGGCATTTGAGGGAAACACAAGTGATCCATAAAATTTAATAATCTATTCTAACTTTTTGTTTAAGTTGAACAAATTATCAATATATAATTACATATATGGATATATAACTTGACTTTGTTTTTCTTTTTTTTGGAAATTTTTTAATTTTTTAAAGTTTTTTCTTCATAAAGTATTTAAATATTTTCATTTTTTTGGGTAAACATTTAAAATTTTTCATTATTACACATATAGTTGCAATGTGTATTACTCTCTATAAAGGATCTGGCCCTACTATGATTTAATGTCTCGCTCTGTCCCTACAAATTATATAAAGATTAGTGATCCAATACAATTTATCCAATAGCATATATTTTATCCTTTTTATCACACGATATCTAAGTCAGGCATAAGATATGGAGTCATCACCTTTATATTGTTCAATCGTGAATTCATGATCATGAGTTTGACTAACTTACACAAATGGAAGAACTTCTATTTGAGTGCGACCACATATTTTTCAATCTCGCTCTATCGTGGAGCCTAGAGAAATCTCTTTTATATTAAGAGAGACAAATCCTATCTTGATTATTCAACATCCATTGCATGGCTTCCACTACATCCAAAGACTTCTTATTATACCATGACATAGTATTCCTCATGTAGAAATCTAAGTCAATTTTAGGTCCGAGAACTAAATGACATAATTATAAGTGAGATATACTTATGACCTTGTTCATATAACTACCTTACAATAGGCAGTCCAACACAAGTTCTTCAACCAGTGTCCAAGATTTTGATTCGTATCTCCATACATGATTATCAATAAAAACCATAGTAGTCTCAATTCATCATTATTCCCATAGTGATGATTAACAAAAGACATTTAGAATAATTCAATAATTTTTCATAAATCCAATTATAAAGAAAACACGCAAACAATATAATAGAAATAACACTTTCATTTATTAAATCAAAATGTCTACATCCAAACGAATAGCTAGGGCACAATCTCCAATAGAAAGAATGAGATACAACACTTGAACTAGAATAAAACTCAAACTTGAATAGAGGTTGAAGCTCAAACAATGAGTTAGATTTGAATAGAGGTAGTCGAGGCTAAAGCTTGATCTTCCAATGAATTAGTGAATAGAGGTTTCAGCAATAAACTTGCTAGTAAAATGTGTTTGATGGAGGAGCTTAGAGGCTGATGGAGGTTGCCAAGGCTGAAGCACGATCTTCCAACTTATGAACAGAGGTCGCTGAGGTTGAAGCATGGATCTATATGTTTGATGGAAGAGAAAATAGGTGATCACCAAGGTTAAAGCAATGGATTTATGCATTTGATGGAGGAGCAAATAGGTTGATAGGGAGGACTATATGCTTTTGATGGAGGAACTTAGAGGTTTGATGGAGAAAATTGGAGAATGGTAATGTTTTTAATTAATCACAATAAATGCATCTAATGGTTAAAAATCAATTTTAACCAACGGAGAAGCCGGGTTATGTCACTTACAGGTGGAAGTGATTTTAGCGGCTTAATTGCTTTGTGGGATGCGCGGAGTGGGAGAAGCGAAACATGATGGGAAAATTACATAATCACCTTTTTAAGCTCAAAACTAAGGTTTGGGCTTCCTCAACTAAGAGCCAAACATATTGAAATATGCAAGATGCAAATTTTCTTCTATACATGTCTTCTAAATATGTCAAGTAATTAATTTTAGTTAAATTCACTCTCAACATGTTTTATGCAATGTGAGGGGAATAGCCTTTGAAGCATTATATTTTAAAAAAGTAGATATACTTGTATCAAATACAAAATATAATATGATACATATTTCACTCATGTACATACACACATACTTGTACAACTCTACACTTACCATATCATTTGATATTTTGATAGTAAAATATGACTATTTTTTTGGTAATATAAAAAAAAGGGTCTCATGAATGTTTATAGAAATATGATATTTTTTGCATTGTTTTTGGTCAAATGATTTTGTGTGTTAAGAAGAAAGAGCAAATATTTAAATAAATGTAAGAAAAACAATAAATATAAGTAATTTTTATTTATAAAAATTAAAATATTTTCATACTTATAACATGTTTTATTATATATATTAATATATTCTTAAGTGAACATGCACATTAATATATTAATAAAAGATAGTGATATATTATAACATTAAAAAATATCAATTTGTAAAAAGAGTTAACATGTGAAAATAAAGCAACTTTCATGTGATGAGCTTCCCCCCCCCCCTCTCTCTCTATATATATATATATAATGTCGAGATAAGGTAGTATTGTATACAAATTATAAACCATCTAATTCATTTGTCAAATTTTATGTGATACATAAAAAAATTATTAAATTAGAAAAAAAAAGAGTAAACTTGTAATATATTGTTTGCATTTTTTTATAATGGGATCTATGAATAATTGGAACAAAGAATTCTATATGCCATTGATTGCCTGGACAAAGTAGTCAAGTGCCATATATTGATGATGCCTTTGAATCTCTCCATCGCTCTTGCTTACAACAATGCTTACATGTTAAGATAGAAGTTGTTGGACTTTTAAGGCTACTTGGTGTAGATAAAATTTCTTAGAAAATTTTTCATTGTTAAATCATGTATAACATATGCATTCTTATTCATCCAATGAGTATTAAGAGTGTTTCTTTCCCCACATCAACAAAATGATAAAAAAAAAATTTTGGACACACATATATTCTTTTCTTAATTTGTGTGCATTTGGTACTCTCTTTTAATTTGAGTGTAACAACCATTATCATTCAAGCAGAGAAGAGCAAGCAACTTGTGATGAGTAGTTCATTATAATTACTTCCTAAAATGTCTTCTTTAGCTCCCATTAAATCTATTACTGGCCCATTTTTCCTTACCCTTTTGCCTTCTCTCTTTCTCTCTCTTTGAATTTTCTCATTTCTTCATCCTTCTTTCCTTTTACAACACCTTAACTCTTATTTTGACAAATTATAGTGGGTTCAAACGTAATTGTTAGTGCCACCAACTTTTGCTTTTATAGAACTTTTTATACTAGTCTATATATATATATATTAGAACAGCTGTCAAAAGTAGCTATCACATAGCTTCTAAAAATCTATAAATCCACATCAACATCCAAATCCCATCAACATATATTTTTTTCGGTATATCACCCATCAATGATAATTTATAATTAACCCTGACCACATACTCCTACAATGAATCTTCTGTTTTTCCTTGGATTGGATGTGTTGAATCTAGCTTATCCTTCTATAACTATTAAAATCAAATCAAATATTTGTCCATGTCAAATATGAACACGTGTTGGAGCATAAATTAATAAAAAAATGATTTTTTTCAAACAATCAGATTGAGCTGGTAATATCCGTGATTCGTGTGATATAAGTTTGCATATAAAAAATTTATATTTGAACATCAATTAATACAACATAAATACTGAAACTATCTAAATTAAAAAATATATTATGAGATGATCACATATATAATTGAGAAGAAAAATTTAAATTGGAAAAAATTATATCCATAAGCTTCATGAATCTTTTAAATTAAAAAAATATATAATTGTTACTATTTGGCACTTGGTTATGAAGGCTAAAATCGGTAGAGGAAAACTTTTAGCCATAATCTTGGTATATTTGGCAAGTATGGAGAAAACCGATAATAGTAAAATGTAATTGTTGAAATATGTTACATGTAAAACAATGAAAAATAAATTCAAATCATTTTTAAAACTTGAATCAATATTGTTTTATTGGCAAAAAAAAATCAATTTTTTTAATTAATTAAATATAAAGATCCAATAACGATTTTTCAGTAGACAACTGTTATCTTTGTATATAGTTGATTTGCCAATACTATCAGCTCATAATCAATAATCATTGGTTATTAATAATAAATATTTCAATATTTTTTAATAATTAATTCTCCACTAACATCCGCTTGATATAAAAAATCATATAAAAAATATTGAAAATTTTTTGTTATGATATAAAATAGTTGTTATGATATAAAAAATCATATATAATATAATTTTTATTATGATATAAAATAGCTGTTCTTTTGTGGCTACTAAAAGTAATAATGCAGTCAAAAAAATTTTTAATATTTCATTTGCATAAATATATAACTAGTGTGATCAAACAACAATCTTTTTTAAATTAATATTGTTACTGTCAAAATTTTTTATTTCTTTCACTAAATTACTCTCAGCACTTGAAAATTTCTCAGATAAGATCATTTTCATATAAATATTTTATATAACAAATATTTTGGAAGTTGGAGCATCAATTACAAATTTTTTAATAAAGAATCATCATCAGATAATGATATTCTCCTTGATTATTTAGATATAGATTTTCATATAAGAAAATTATATTGTAACATCAATTAATAAAAATTAAATACTGAAACATTTTTAATTAAAAAAAATTGTGACATGATTATATAATGAACTTGATTTAAAACCAAATCTAAACACAATTAATCATAGTTAGATGCATGAGTAATAATCTCTCTCACCATTTTGATATGATATATTACTTGATGTTGTAACTGATAATGATGCAACATAAATCTAATCAATAGGTTTAAATATAAATATAATTTTAATTTCTTATTATTTAGATAAACAATATATTAAGATATTTGAAATTGATTCATTTTGACTCTTTTCACAATTCAATCTTTCATTTCAATGTTATTTACTTATATTCAAAAAGATTCATTGTTATTTATCAATATTCATCATGAAATTTAATAGTTTGCCTTTGGTGGACATCTGTAACATTTCGAATATGGTATCAACATTTAATATTTATAAAACTGCACACATAAAACCACTTTGCTTTTTTTTTTTAATATATGGGTCACGTATCTTAATATATGTTTTGTTGTGCATGTTGACTCTCAGTATCTCATGATAGTCCATTAATATCCGAATTTCAATGGTGGTTTAATTGGATATTATCATTTATACATGTATAATCTCTATCATTAATTATATTGTATTAATTACACCATTTCAAACTCCAAATTATTCAAAACTTCCAAGTCCCGCCAACCAACCCTGCATTACATATTTTTGTATGCTATAAATTAAGCTTAGTGTGAATGCCTTATCATTCATATATCACTAGACACTTTCATGACCCATACTTGCTATTTCTAATCAGGTATATCTTTCACCTTCTCCTAGATAGTATTTCTAATCAAGCATATCTTTCACCTCCTCCTAGACACATGGATTCTCACTTTGACTGAGTTAGGTCTATAAGTCAACTTCATGACAATTGGACCATAAGGGTTAGAGTTGTGCAAATATGGACAACTCTAGAATTTCATCTTATGACTGAGATTCATTCCATGGAATTGGTGCTATAGGATAAAACTATATGTTTGTACCCCAATATGCCTTGTAGAGTGTTTAATTTGTGCAAATATATTTTCTTCATATGCATGTTATAGTTATATGTTTTAATTAATTTTTGTATGTGAAATCCCTTGCAGAATAATCGCATAAGTGCTGTGGTTAATAAATCATTTATTCTAAAGTTTCGACCTTTGCTACGTGAGGGCAATGTTTATGTCATTTCCCAGTTCAATGTTAGGCAAAATGCTAGATCATATAGGTCCACAAACCATGAGTTCTAGATCAACTTTCAATATTTGACATTTGTGAAACAACAACATGATGATGGATCAATAGATCAATATGGATTTTTCTTCATACCATTCAATGATATATCATTCGGTGATGCAGATGACAACTACTTAGTTGGTAAAGTGCATTATTGGGCATTATTTATCATACTATTTCACTATTTATCATACCTTCATGCTAAAATTAGTCTATATTGATTCTTGTGTAGACATTATTAGGCACTTGTCAGAATTGGGAGTCTTAGAAAATATATACATATACATAGATCACTACCTTTAGGATTTTATATTTTATTCTCAATATTGACCATGTTCTTATACATAACACTTTCATTTTAAAATATTCATATTCCAGGTGTAATCGGATGAGCTGCACCTTATGGGGTTCGCTTGCAAGTGATATTAGTTCATTTATGAGGAGTGCGCATAATTATCCCATTGTGGTGATTATTCAATAGTGTAAGATTAAAGAATTTAAGAGTGAGTGCTCTTCCTTATTATGGACATAGCAGCCCAACTTAAATGTTTGTGTAGTTTTCATACCATATTTATTCCAATGATGATACATTTGTTTATATGCTTAGAGGTGTGCGGAAAATTTCATGCACAATGTATGTTTCAATGTTGTTTATTCATCCTTCCATAATTGAGGTCATGGTATTCTTATCATGGTAATTCTTATTATGTTATATAGTATTTTGGATCTCATTTTGCACCAAATTATAAAGGGTTAAAAATATTACCAGCTTAAGGATAGATGAAATAAAAGATCCTCAACCTACCACCATCAATGCACCATCGAGTTACTCAATCCAAGAAGATATTTTGCATGTTCAAGAATGAAAAAATCTTGATGACATCCGAGATTGTCCTGCAGTATGTACATTTTTTTGTTCAATTGTGATCTTACTAAATTATCTTCTTAAATCATTATTTATAAATCGCTGAAATTTTGTTATCATAGGACACACTATTACAAAAATGAGCTTTCTAGGTGGTTATCTTTAACTTTTCCTAGAGGTTATAAACCACCTACTATTGAAGCATCATAAAAAGGGGGTGACTTTTATTGGTGGTTATTAATCATCTACAAAAATCTCTTTTTATTAGTGGTTATCTATATGATCCCCTACAAAAAGGGCTTTTTATATGCAGTTATATGTATAACTGTCTATAAAAGTCTCCTTTTATAGGCAATTATCTATATAACCGCCTGCAAAAGGTATTTAATTTTTTAAACAAAAATAATTTGATACTAGAATCTAGTATCAAAATATTAATTTACTAAACCCATTGACCAAAAAAAATCATTATATTAAAAAATATCTACAAATCAATATCAACTTTATAAATAAATCAAAGAAAACACACACTAATCTACAAAAGTAATAAATAGAAAAAAAAATAAAGCCTAGGATAGAACTTAAACATATGATTGTCAAACAAACCTTCCCCTCTAATCCAAGCAGTAGTAACTACAACAATATTCCATAAAAGGCGCAGAACCAAACCTACAAATTCAAGGGAACATGTCAAACAACTCTAAAAAACAGATTCCAAAACATTTGCCAATTACCAATCACAAGTGACAAAATAAGATGAAGATCACAAAACAAAAGACTATCAACTATCTTATTCAATTATATATATATATATATATAGAGTTAAGAAAGAATAAGATGCTAAACCAAGATTTGTCAAATACCAATCACAAGTGAACCAATAGATACATAAATAAACTTTAAGTTTATTTATGACACATCGCTAATTAGGGCATTGACAGAGCAACTATCAACTAGCACCGACAAAAACATTTAACTACTTATATCCAACTAATTTAGCTCATATAAACATTTCTAATCTATCATAACCTTATATTCTTTCAAAAAGATGTGTTGTTTTTTAGATTTATGCACTAAACATTATTTGGTTAGTTGGTTTGATGAGAAATAAACTAAGAATGCTATAAAATAAAGTTCCCTCACTTCCCAGGTCTCTCTAATATTAGTACTAGAATCTTGAAACATGCCCCAAAAGGCCATGAGCCAAAAATGAAAGGGACGCCAAGTGCATAATTATGTTCCAATAGAAAGAGGCCTAAAATATGATGCTTAAAAATAAACTAATGTTCCTATCTTCAAGTGTCCAATGTTACTGACCTTTTGAGAATAAAGATTTCCCACATTTAACAACCAATTCAGCCCTATGTTCTATAGCCATCTTCAAAAGATTTTGATGGTTTTTCATTAAGATGTATTACATGATTGCTTTCATTTTCTTCCAAGACTACCATGAAAATTAATGAAAGAATAATAATGACCAGGACAGAATTGTTAATCAAAATAGCACTTTGGAAAGTACTAAAAATAGGAAATCGCCAATAAAGAACTTATATGTTAATTCATTTATCCAGCAATAAAGAGATTCAAAATCATGCATTGTTAAGCAACCTGATTTTGTCACAGAGGCCAAGTATATTCCCTAGAATACAATCCAAAAATAGTATGAATGAATTATTAAAGTATAAAAAAAGTTATTCACAATTAATGTAGGTTCTCCCTCTCTAACACTTCTCATTTTCATTTTCATTACTAGACATTCAAACTATGTTTCTTGGAAAGAAGTTTCAAAATACCAATGTCATCACCACCATCACCTCCCATAGTATGAAAGCAATACCAAGACAGCAAGTTTCCACCACTTGAAACTAGGATGATGCTTCCCCATTAGAGCTACAGTAAAAGAAGCTACAGATCTATCACATGAAAAGTTATGCTCTAGTTTTAATCAATCAATATACACATAAATATATGTCTATATAAGTTGTTTCTTTCAATGTAACTGAACATATGAGTCCATTATGGGGCCAATACCAGGCAAATGACAACTCAGAGGGATGCTAGAGTTCATGGTCACAATAAGAAAAAAAAAAGTTTGATTATAGCAATAGGTTTAGAAAACAAGAAATCTATACCTATTCTCCATAAGTTCCATGACCAGAATGCAACATAAGAAGTCAATCCTCAAAACTTAATTATAGAAGTAACTTTCTTGAGTGAAATGAAATTATGTCCACTTCAACAACTTATAATGAAACTTATAACTTGCATGTACTTTATGTTGTTACTCTGTACATGACTAGCAAGATAAAACACCATGACCTTTGTTTATTGAAAATTAACAAACTCTCCACATGATATTGACATCCGACAAAAGCATTCAAAACAGCATAAATTACTCCCAAACATTGAAGTAATGAATATTCATATGATTGTGGGTTAGATTAAAAGAGAAAACTATATATGAATGAGTCAGCTACAAACATGACCAAAAATTTGATATATACAACTCTAGATGCTTTTGATTAATGTATGTTAAGCATGTGCAAACTTGATTAAAATATTTCGAGTGTTACATCCAATGAATATAATATATGGAATCAAAAGCCCTAATATTTTTTCATAAAAAAAAAGTCCCAATATTTGTGCAAACTTTAATTTGATATATACTGCTATCAATTTGATATATACTAGATATCTTGTTAGCAAATTTTAAAAAAAAAAAGTTCCCTAAATGTAATAATAAAAAAGAACTTTGTTAGCAAATAAACAATAAGCATCCATGTGGACAATATATTACCTTTTTGTCAAAGTCCACTGTAAAGATGCATTGCCTGTTAGATTAAATTCTATAATTCATAAAGTTCCATTTTAAGTGTAGGTGAGACTAGTACACATTTTGCGACAATAAGATATCTATAACAATAAAAAAAAAAGGTCAACTACAAACTTAGATGATATTTTGTTTTGTTTGTTTGATAGATTGATTAATGATTATGGTTACTTCTCTGACTTATTTAGGATGTCGTTGAGAGTATAGTTAGTGATGCAAATAAGACCTAGGTTCTAAATATCTCCTAAGAGGACCAAAGAATTTTGGGTTAAGGGTAGAATTGCTCTTAACTTCAATTTCCCATTGCTGCACTCGACTTGTAATACAATAGACAAACTACAAAGTTCAAACATTATTTATAGGAAAAATAGTAAATGGTGGATGATATCCAGGGAATTGAACACATTTTAAGCTCAACAATAGGATAAGGGATCATCTTAAGCGCAAACAAACCAAGATAAAATCCAAAATAGATCCAACTAGGGGAAAAATTAACAATCAAACACAAAGCATTATGACCCATGAAAGCAATGTTTTAAGCATTACAATTGATGAATAGACCCAAATATATTTTTGATAGATGCAAATTGTAAAACTAGATTTAAAAAAAAAATGTAAGGGCATTGGCAGATCTATCCCAAAGTAGCAGCAAATGACCATCAAGAGTGTGATTCCAAAGTTCCAAACTCAATCCAAATTCCTTAAATCGATAAAGAAGAGAAGAGAGCAGACAAAAGATGAGAAGACAAATGAGCTGAGGAAAGATGAGCATACTCATAAGGGATGATGAAGAACAATGACGGCGATGACAGAGAACACAGTAGGGGCTGATGGTGTAGGACTCAAAGACTTGAGGCTTGATATTGAGCGAAGCCTAAGCTAAGATTTGATGAAAGGGAAGGAGGTTATAGGTCAAAGACAAGGAGGAAGGAGGAAGAGGCTATATAGATACCGATACAATGAGATAAATACAAGATAATGTACAGAGCTATGAGCTAGAGTTGGGAGCTATGAAGGGGTAAAGAGCTTACAGCAAAACACGGCGGGGGAGAAGAACACACCGATAATGAAAATGGTGGAAAGAGATTAGACAAGAGGGAAGGAGATTGAGAGTAGCTTGGAAAAATGGGGCTGAACACAATAAAGATGGAGAGAGCTTATATTCGAAAACCTGTGTATTCAAGCTTAAAAGGAACAGTATGTTATAAAAGAAGGAATACATTGGTAGGTGGTTTTTTTCTAGAACCGCCTACTAAAGTTTGTTATGTTGACTTTAGTAGGCGGTTTTAGCTTAAATCGCCTACTAAAGTCTCGTACAAATTAATTTAATTTTTTATTTTTAATTCACATAATATGTTTGTTGGCGGTTATTTTTAATAACCACCTACAAATCTTTCCTATCTTACTTTTGTAGGCATTTATTTAAATAACCACATACTTTTAGGTGAATGTAAAGCTCAAATTTGATGTAGTGACACTATCTTCAAAACTGTTGCAATTGTGAAGAGTATCAAGAACAAACATGGGTGGTTTTACATCTCATGCAAAAAATTCCTTAAGAGTGTTACACAAGATGGATCAGGATTTTTTTGTGACGAGTGTAAAAAAATTGTGAAGGCTACATTTTTTTCTTCCTAATCTCTTTGCTTGATGATGTGATCCTATTTTTATTGTTGATCCATTCCTAATTGATATTTCTTTGCCACTTCCAAGGTTCAATTCTGTGTAGTTGATGATACTGGATGTGCAAGCTTTCTTATTTTTGATCAAGAATTTTCCAAGCTTATGAATTGCACCACTCTCAAAATTAGAGAAATGGCTTATAAGGTAAGTCTACATAGTGACAACTTTAATGGATCAGGATATAAAAAATGATTACCAACCATTTTAGTTATTCATGTTCTTGGTTGTATTTTTGACAATTTTGCCAATCTATTAATCATATATAGGCAACTAGGGATGTTAACCAAACACCAAATTGCTTTGACATGATCCTAGGGGAGAAATATATTTTCAAGGTTAGGGTTTCTAGAAGCCATTTTGGAGGGATTTCATTAGGCTATATTTTTCTACGCATATTAGATGATGAAAATTTGATTAATTTTTGAATGGAAGATGTGCCGAGGTCAATTGATCAACCTTACTACCCACATGATTCATCAAGTGACCATGTATGCATTGCAATGCTGTGTGTTCATTCAAATATATATATATCCATGAATTTTATTACTATAATGCCTCATTTTTTCTAGGGTTTGGAATCATCATTGGTTGGTAATCCCAATCGTTTACTCTTGTTGAGAAAGCAAAGGTAAGTTATTGTAGCAGTTGAAGATGATGAGCTTGGTGAAGCACCCACCAACTTGAAGAAACGAATTAAAATTGAGAAGTGATTCGGTGGTTGAGCAATTATGTTTGGTTGTTTTTCTTTCTCTCTTTTTTAGATAATGTATTCTCTTGCGACTGTTGGTCTTTTTCTAATAGGAGTGCATGTGATTATCTTACTTTCAAGTTGGAATAAATCTGCATTTTATTCATTGAAGTGAGTTTTTTTTAATATATTACCACTATCATAATGCAAAAAGACTTGTAGCTTTTGCATGATGTTTTGTGTGTTATGTAACTTATTAGATATGTATCAGTTCGACTAATACAAAAAAAAATCTGGTATGGAAAATTGAACTTTATATAGAAGATTTGACTAAGGGTTTCATAAAAAAAATAAGGGTTGTGGGGTCATTTTAAATGGGAAATTGTGCCCACTCCTAAACTAATGTTGATGTCATGATGACTTTGTATATCCAATTTAATATTTATTAAGTTTTGGAGTTAGCTTGATATGTTTTATGAAAAAAAAATGGACTTTGTTGTCTAATTAAATATAGGTGTATTCAACTAACAAAGTTGATTGGGTTCCTTCAAATATGCTACCTTGGGTTCAATCCTAGGAATACTCTTAGTGTTAAAAAAAAAACTGTACTCAATATAAATTTAAATTATATACATTATATTAACTTATTAGTACTCTCTAGAACTATTTGTTTTACTATATTGACTATAAAATTAATATTTTGTATTAATATTGTTATTGTTGTGCTTTAATACTGTACATTTTGAAAATATTTATATGAATTGAAGTTATTTATACATATTAATTTCAATATTGAGATATTTAATTATAGTATATGTTTATAATAAATAATTAAAAATAATAATATTTTTATATAAATATATGAATTTTGAGTCTATATCTATCCATAACATGCAAGATATTAAATTAATATTATTTTAGATGAAACTGAATCAACAACAATATCCACAATTAATAACAAGTTTTATATTATATTTTATTTTATGACATTAAATTTTATGATAAATCTTAATAAATAATTTTGAATTTGTAATGTTATCAAAGTACATCCATTTCATATATTTTCCCATAAAAAGTTTTATACATAATCTAATTTTAAAATTTAACTATATTAAAATACAATAGTATTCTGGCAAAAAATATATATATAATAGCATTAATAACAGTAAGTCAATTATTTTGTTGTTGTTAAATCCATGATATGAGTTTTATAATATGCTAATGCATGGTCGATTATTATAATTTGTTCAAAAAAATAGTCCCTTATTATACGTGTCGACTCACAAAATTAATTTTATTATTATATATCCTTATATAAATACTGACAATTTTGCAAAAAAAAAAATTGATAATTTCAATCAACAGGATAACCATAATTTAGGAGATTATTGCCATGCACACGAGAGAGGATTGTATTTGCAGCAATTAACTTGGAGAGATTGCAAAATTTTGACTTTAACAAAGAACATGAGACTACTCGTACCAAATTCAGAAGTCATGAGTAGAGAGATACATGAGTTTTCAAAGTAGATAATTTCCATAGGTGATCCATAGGTGATGGTCTCATTGAGCCTAACAATGATGAATAATCAGAAATTGCTATTCCACCAAATCTCCTCTTAGATGCTCCAATTGATCCTATTAAATGTATAGTTGAGTCAACGTACCCTAATCTAATTCACTACAAGAAAACAGTCATTTTCTCATGAAAAATTCTCACAGTCAAAACATTAGTGAGAATTTCTCACAGAAATTTTCATGGAAAATTGTCTTAGAGATGTTGCTCACGGAAAATTCTCATGGAGAAGAAGTAGAAAGAAACTCTTGTGAGAAATATGTGAGAAAATTTGAGAGATTTTTTGGCGCCTCTTGGAGGGAAGTTGGCGCCAATTTTTCTCATGGAAAACACCCATGAGAACATCTAGTAGAAAGCATGAAAAATGAAAAAACGAAAGGTAAAATAATTTAAAAAGTCTTCTCATGGGCAGAAATCCATGAGAAATTCTCACGAATTTTGGATCCGTGAGAAACTTCACTATGTACAATTTCTTCATCCTGACTTGAGTATATTTCTCATGGAATTATATTCAATGAGAATTTCTCACGGTTTAGTTATCTGTGAGAAATTCTCACGAAACATTATGTCATGAGAATAAAAAGTACAGGAAAAAAATTCCTTTTATATTTGCATAAGTTTCTCACGGACCACAATTCTGTGAGAAATTCTCACAGAGTTTTTAGCCATGAGAAACTCATAAGTGTAACATGAATTTTTTCTTTTCGCTTCCTAGTATTTCTCACAGACATGTATTCCATGAGAAATTCTCATAGAATATTTGTCCATGAGAAAACATGTTGTCATAGAATTATATTTTAGCTAAAAAAAAGTAATAAAGTTATATTATTTAGTAACTTCTCACAGAGTTTGTTCCATGAGAAGTCACTTACTTTTTCTTAAAAAAAAAATTTGTGTAGAAGCTCTAAGCCCTCTTAATTCATTTGAAACTCACTCCACTGTCTATGCACATCAGAGCACCCACCAACTCTTCCTTGTTGTCAAACATTGAATCCTCCACTGTTTTTATCGAGCATATCTTCATTGGATCTACATATTATGATTTAGAGATAGTCACCCCTTAATTCTAGGAACCCCCTTATGAATTTTCATTAACCTTTAGTGAATCACAAATTCACTTTTCCACTACCTAATTTTGTAGTTTCAACCACTAGTTTAAGAGTTGAAATAAAAAAATAAAATTGAGAACTTTTCTTATTAAAATAATTATTTATTAATATTAGAAATTAAAATAATTGTACTATTACTCTTCCTAATTAAAAGATGGAAAATGAGGAGATCATGGAAATCCTAATACCTAGGAAATTTTAATCAAATGAAAAGAAAATATAAAATGGTTAGATAAATGGAATTGAATATATATATATATATATCAATAGATACTTATTTGTATAGATTAAATAAAATAAAAAATGAAAAAAATAATTTAGCATTGAATCAAATATATATGTATTAACATATATTATATCAATATATATTTATATTCGGCTCAATATACATTACTAGAAAAATTGATTTTAGCAAGAAAATTTAGCGAGAGATAACTCATCCTCGCTAAATGAGTAAATTAATGAGGGATTAGTAAAAAATAGAATAATTCATAGCTAATATTAATTTTAGCAATGAAATTATCAAGATCTATTTTATGTCTCGTTAAAATAGACATGATTAGCAAAAAAAATAGTGAGATATTTTTAATTCCTCAATAAATTAATGTAAGTTGTGAGAAAATAGTGAAATTTATTTTCCCACTAAATTAATATAAATAGTTTTGTATCCATCACTAATGCCTACTAAATACCTAACCCGCCTTCCGCGAAAGGCAAAAGTTTTTCATTCTTCGCGGTAGAAATTTTGAGCGACTCTCTCTCTCTCTTGCAAGCCCTAATTTCACTTGGCAGAGATCACATTACTCGCAATCCCTAATTTCATTCGCACGTTCATTGCTCCTTCACTCCTCCGCTCATTGCATGTTCTATTCTCCCGCTGTAGTTTTTGTTCTACTGTTCCGTTTGTGGCTTGCTCCTTCATTGAAGCTATTGAGCTTCCTCATCGTGCGTCTTATGCTTAACTTGTGGCTTGCTTCTTTCATTTGTGGGTGCTCCATTTTGTTTTCTCAACTCGCTTGAAGTCCTACAAGTAGGCATTTGTAGAGAGAGGAAGGCAAAACAGGAGGAAGGAGCGGGAGGAGGAGATTGAGCGATTTGAATAGGAAGAGAAATAGCAAGGAGACTTCGATCCGGTGAAACACCTTCTTGTCCGTTGAATTTGGTTATGGAATCATAGATTGTGTAACTGCTCTATGTTAAGGGATACTTATTTCTTTAGTTAGTTTTAGGGTAGTTTTAAATGATTCAGGAACTATGCCTTCTGTCTCCTATACAAAGAATATGGTGATTTCCAATGATGCAAATAGATCAGTTCTGAATTTGCAATGGTTATTCTCTTTCAATGAATAAGTTAGGATGGCATGTGTCGTGATTATTCTCTTTCGATGTTATTTGGACCTATTGTATGTTGACAACTTAATAATGTGAGATTTGTTGCAAGAGCTGCAGACTCTTTCGGTTAACTGACCTTGATGGAATGAGTATTCTAAAGGGTTGCCAAGAGAAGGGATTTCATCGACACCAAGAATCAGAAAATGGGACATATTTATTATAATGTTCAAGGTAGACATAATATTTTGTTGCAGATGATTGGGGCAAATTGAAAAATTGAAATCTAATATTCTTTCATCTGAAATCATTTAATACGTTAGGCCAAAATCTTTGAATACTATATACAAGCTATGTGGGATTAACTCTAATTCTTTTTTTTTTTTTTACATCTGCAGGAAAATAGTGAGTGGAATCAGTGGCAAACTACTGTTCTGTAGGAGCGTAACATTGTTGAAAATGTTCACTGTTGGGCTTGTGGGTAAGCTCTGATCTTAGTAATCTGTTTTCTAAAGGCTTTGCTAGTTGTTAGAGTGTCAAGAGTCTTTCTTTTCACATGTCTTTGCTGTTGTTTTTTTTTAATTGGGAGTTTGTTAGACCATGTCCCTAAACTTGCTGAAGGGATCACAAGGGTTACCTTGATTAATAAATGGTTGGTTGGGGTTGATTTTTCTTTGGGGCATTAAAATTGGGGAGTGGATGTAAAATTAAAGTCTGCAGTTTTAACTACTGCAAACTTTGTAGTATCAAGAGAAGGCATATTGTTACCATAAGTATATGTCATCTTTGTATCAACATATATTAGAACAAGGCTGTGATAATGTAGAACTTATTATTATTATTTTTAAAAAAATTTGGATGACTCTGTCGTTATGATCTCTTGTTGTGGTCTTTACTCCTTGTGTTTTATGTTCCCTTTATTATGTTGTAAATTTTTTTTCATATTGATATATCTTTATTTTTCCTTGTTATATGCAGTCGTCCTACTACATTACAAGATAGGATAAGGGATAGTGATGAAGATGATCTTCATGACAGAGACTATGATGTTGCAGCCTTGGCAAATAATTTGAGCCACCCTTTTAAATATAATATTTATGGAACCGAGGAAAATGAAGAGGTGTGTAGTTCTTGGCCTCCCGTCTCATTTTCTGGGGATGCATGTGCATACTTGTGTTTGTGTGCTCATGTCAATATGTGCTTGAATATTCCCAATTTTCTAGGTTCACCTTTTAGGTTGGGCACTTGTGTATTTAGGCCAAACTCAATTTTGGTCTAACTATCTGACTCTGTTACTTGTAGGACCATAGAGGTCTTGATCGTGATGCTGAGGTATTTGTTTTGATTTTTCTTGGTTACTGAAGTAGTTTTGTTGGACTAATGTTTGGGAAATTGTGATCTGATGTAATCTATTCATTGAAATGTCTTCTCACTTTACTGATGTGTGTGGCAACAATGCTTTAGTTGCTCTGCTTTTGAGTGCCAATTGCCAAGTTCGTTGAGGAGTCAGATTATAGACAAACCAAAATATTAGTCATCTTTCACTTGTTCTTATTGTTATTTAAAAGTAGCTTTCTTATGATGTTCAAGGTAGACATAATATTTTGGCACATATTTATTACACCAAAAACAATAAAAGGCTCACCTAATGCGTCAATCTTAATAAGCTTTTATTGACCCTTTGTATAGCCAAAAGGTACCAAGAGGTGTGAAAACAATTTTGTCATTTCAGTAATTGATAGTAACGTGGGTTTTGTACTTGCACTTATAGTCTTTGTCCATACATTGTTGTGACTTTGGTTAATGATTCTGAAGCTGATCGACAATTCCTAGGAATAAAGCAGTTGTTAATGGTATGTCATGTTGCTTATTTGTGACCATGTTTTCCTAATTTTGAATTTTTTAAAGCAGGCAATCATCAAGACATGAAACTCTGGTGGTTTCATTAAACTTGTGACTAATTGTTTCATTTGTGGAAGAATTAAGGAGAAGATGGATTTAAGAGGTAACTTATTCTTCTAGAGCATTTGCTACTTTGGTTCCTTAATTTTGTGGTGTTGTTGGCTGCTTAAAGTTGAAACTTTGTTCTAATATTAGGGGCAGAAATTTTGTTGTTTTTGGGTTGTTTTTCCATTGTATATAATTATCTTTTATCAAAAATAAGAGGTTTGTTTCAATGGAACTTAGTTTTTATTATGGACCTTATATTTCATAATATGCCTTAAAAATAATTTGAAGCTGTATAAGGTATATTTTTTATGCCAACTATATGATATTTTGCATGCCATTACTTTTGCTTCAGGATAGAATTAGTAGCAAAGGCTTGGTTCGGGTGGAAAGTTGCTGGTTAATCATAATATGCAGTCTTATGGGAGATGTGATTTGCTAACTATGATGCCATGTACTACTATGCCGTGGGTTATGATGCTGGAGTTCTCCTTCACGGTAGCTAGGGACATTGGATTAATATGATTGCGATAATTGTATCATAGGTATTAGTTTATATAAGAATATTTTTTGGAAATTAATTGTATCTTAGGTATTACTTTTTATTATAGCTTGTGTCCTAGAAAATAATTCTATCTTATTGTATATCAATGAGACTTTTTATATGAAATTATTATTTTGCATAGTTGATTTGCAGCATTCTCACATATAGTTTGTGAGATTTTTTTTTCTTTTTTTCCTCAAGTTTCTCATGGATTATTTCATGAGAAATTTCTCATAGATGAAAATCCGAGAGAAATTCTCACGGAAATATGTTTGTGAGAACTTTCTCATGGAACATGTTTTGTGAGAAATTTCTCATGGAAACATTTTCTGTGAGAAATTCTCATGAACGCACTCTGTGAAAAATGTGCATAAATTCTGTGAGAAATTTTCTCTCGGCTAAATTTTGTGAGAATTTTAATTTTCCCACGGCTGATTTTCTCACACCCAAGTTTCTGTGAGAAATTCTGTGAGAAAATGATTTCTCACGGATTTTTACCCCTTTTCTCATGGATTATGGCTGTGAGAAAATGATTGTTTTGGTGTAGTGTAATAAACTATCTCAACAACTCATCATACTTTAGAGACATAGCAATATTAACTCCTACTTTATCAATTGTTGATGATGTTAATCAGTATATGCTATCCATGCTTCCCGATGAGAAAGTACTATATTTGAGTTCTGATAGTATATCCAGGCAAGATGAGAATGTGGATTCTATTGATGATGTGTACTCTACTAAATTCTTGAATTCTATTTCTATGTATGGTCTTCGTGATTATGCAATACAACTTAAAGTTGGTGTGCCTATCATGTCAATGAGAACTATATAAATCATTAGATTTGTGTAATTGTACGAATCTTGTTGTAACTAGGACCAGTAAGCATGTTCTACAAGCAAGGATGATATCTGGGCCTAATGAAGGTATGAAAGTATGTATCCCAAGGATGACAATTACACCATCTGATTCTAGGCTCCCGTTTAATATTCGCAGGATGCAATTCCCTATTATGTTGTCATTTGCTATGATCATAAATAAAAGTTAGGGTCAAATTTTGTGTAATGTTGGTTTATATCTATCTAAGCTTATTTTCACTCATGGTTAACTATATATTACTATGTCATATGTTTGAAGTAGACAGGGTTTAAAAATCCTAATTTTGGATCAGGATGGTAAACTTACAAACACAACATCTAATGTAGTATATAGGGAAATTTGCAATAATTTATAGTGACAAATTTCAAATTCTTGCTAATGTGTTATTCTATTGTAGCATGATATATTAATTTGTAATAATTTTTTCATGGTTATCTAATATACATTATGAATTATATATTCAAATCTATAATTGAAATATAATCTTACTAAATTTGTATTGATTTAATAGTTTAATTTGTATATAAGAAAAAGAACATCACGTGCATCATACGGGTGCCATGCTAGTTTAACACAAAGAAATAGGTCAACTAACTCATCAAGATACATGTGAATCCCACTATAATCAATGCCGACTAAAATATTATACCACTCCATAATTAATTGAAAAACCACAATATAAATCACCTCCTAAAGTTTCTTATTTTGGTATTTTTGGTATGTCCTTTAGTGGATTAATCAACCCATTCAAAACAATGGATGATAACCTAAAGGTGCCAGTGTCTTCACCATAGCAAGCTGAGTTCTTTTCCATGGAACCAACTTCTCTATTTCTCTATGTACATGATATTAATACTCTTAGATCTACCTTTCAAAATATTTATTGTTTAGTATGTTGTATGGATGGCATTAATAGGTTACGTTTGGTCTACTCTTGTTTCTAATGTTTGAATTGTATTGATCCTTTACCCAAAAAAAAAAAACCTCCCATTGGTATGTTTTAGATAGTAACTTTCATATCTACCCAAACTCCTCCATCTGTCACACACAAGAACACTACTTTATCAATTGCAAAACCTCAATTTGTCACACACTAGCAAAGACATCTCCAAATTTGTACTATAACTCATTCTAAAGCTTGATGATGAAGGTGACTAGCAGATAACCTAGGTTTAGAAGCTTGTTTGGTGCTTCATCAAACACACTAATGAAAATAATTGGGTTTTCTTTTAGGAGCTTTAGGTCATACTTGTCGTACCCGGAAAAATGTGACACAAACAACACACGGAGAAAGAAAAAGAGATAAATCATGTTTCAAAACGAAAATCGACTTGTTAAGAGTAGCCACCAAAATTTTGAGAGAAAATCTTGAAAAACTGAATTAAGGAGGAAAAGGATGATCTAGGTAATTAGAGTTGGGTTCGGGAGTTGATTGTGCGTAGGGAAGGTGTTAGGTACCCCACGACATCCATTCCTAGGAACAATTACCTTACGTTGATTATGCAAATTAATATGACTCTAAAAATATTTTGATTTTCCTTTTATTATTCACATGCGAGAATAAGGGTAGAGGAAAAAAGAAATTAAGAAAATTTGAAAAACCAAATAAAGGAAAGAAATTAACTTGGAAAAATCAAGGAGATTTTAGAATAAAAATGAGGAAAAAGAATTATAAAGTAAAGTGAAAAATATTTATTTATTTATTTATAGGGGCAAACTTGACCCATGATCAGAGCTTGGGGCCTACGTACCCTGTGATAGAGGATCAAAGTCCACGTAGTTTGTGACTAAAATACGTGTTAGTTTGTTGATATTTTTTTAATTGTAATTTTTGTAATAAGAGAAAATTAATTGAGAATAATTTACCTTTTTACAAAAATAACAATTTTCTAAAATTGAGTTGGTGTGTTTTAATTTGCAAAAGATAATTTAACTCCGTTTACTTACTCTTATTTTATTTTGTTTGAAAATATTTTTTGTTTTTCTTTATTTTTTTGAAAATATTTTTATTAGATTTTTAACTTTTAAAAATCATCATATTTTTTATGCTTTTAAAAATTTTTATTATTTTTTTATATGAAAAGAAAATCGATCTACCTATTACAGACTCACACTTATACCCAATAGATCCATTCCTTAATTACCTATGAAAGTTCTAAACCTCGCGATATAAAAATTTTATTATACATTTAAAGCAAAATCTTAGAACATACTATTATTCTTCGATTTTCAAATGATGATTATACTATACCTTTTTAAATAAATTTGGGAAAAAACTTATCACATTATCAAAATTTATTTTTTTATGAAATATAATTGTTTTCTTAAAAGAAAGTTATTTAATTGATATATCTACATGAATTTACAATTTCACTCGACAACTCAGTAAACTTAGATACCTATGTGGGTTTCAAAAACTCACGTGCTGTAATTATTAAATCAATTATTTATTTATTTATTTTATTATTTTATTATTTTCTTTATTATTTTGATGGGAAAATAAAATTTTGGGTGGAAAGGTCATTGAAACCTATTATAAATATACATTCATAATACACTCGTGTAGCCCTGTAGGCTCACATGGTGTGATTGTTTTAAGGGTCTGGAAAAGTTCTAAAACCTTTGTTACCAATTTTAAAAGTAGACCAGAAGAATACATATTATGCCAAATATTTATAGACATGTAAGATTTTGTAATGGTGCGTATTGATGTGCAAGCTCATGTAACTTAAACACAATCCTAAGATGAAGAGATGCAAACTCTTATGTCTTCCTTTTGTCTTCCTTTGCTTCAAGGTTGATAGCTTCCATTTCTCATACTTGGCTTGATGATAATGGCTTGATTTCTCCCAAACTTGGTTCATGCTCCCATATTGCTCGAAAAAGATAAAAGAGGATTATTCATCTTAAAAGTTTGGGGCGAAAGAAAACAAGGTAATTCCTTTTAAAAGAACAAAGATCACATGCTAATAAGAAGCAATACCAGTATTCACATGCGGCTAAATAATATCAAAACATTTAACACATTCGACCAAGCATTTTCTGGCTAACCTTCACCCATGTAAGGCAAGCTTTTGAATTGGAATCAGGAACCCCTTTATTGACATACACCCAAAAAGGAAATTTAAGATTCTAAAATCCTTATATAAACATATGAACACATGAGATACTTTTAATCTCAAAATAGTGAGCAAGTCAAGCGTTATGTTAGATCAAGTTTTCAAGTGAGAAATCCTTAATATGCAAGCTTTTCTTAGAAACAAATAACCCCAAATCAAGTTTTGAAAATCATATTTGCCAAACCTAAACTCAATACAAAAAACAAAATCTTGTGACCATTGAGAAGTAAATGGGCTTAGAGAAAAGAAAGGCGCGAGCTATACTCCTAATTTTTACCAAGCATACCTTGACAATGCAAAGGTCCATTTTCAAAGGTTCAGAATTCGAAGCTATGGACTAAAATGTGCATTGGAGGACACTAGAGCAAGCTATACTCCCCACTACTTTATTTCATTCGAGACCCTTATATGACAAACGGAAATCTTTCTCTTAGACAAAGAACAATCAGATTGAACCAAAACATCCAATGACAATCATACGGGCAAATTGTGGCAGTCAGTAACAAAACCTTTCTAAACTTGAAGCTACCGTTGGATATATGTGAGCCATAAGACAAGCACGCCATATAATTCAAACTCCATTTTTATGACCAAAAGATTCTCAATAAACTCCTCTAATATACTTAGAGGTTGACATCATATGGAACTAAATAAGGAATGAAACTTGCAACCCTCAATGCATCAAGATGTGTAGATTGAATTAATTTAACCAATCAAGACAAAGGGGTGGGGGAACCACAACAAAGTGAAAAATGGAGGTTTAAGGAATTTCAAGCCCACTATAAAACCTAACTCAACTTTTCACTAATGCTAAACTAACGACAGAGTATTCATCATATGATTCAAACAAGACAAAGTTACTTAAGTATATATTCCAACACCAAATAAGTAACTATTGACACCCAAGCGTTTATATTACTATTTTACAGAACACCAAAGCCTTTTAAATAAATTAAATCCGTAACAAAATCATGGGCAGATTTTCCTCTTTCAAACTAGACCTTCAATGCAGGGATATAAATATCCTTAAACATTATTAACAACCTAAGCCAATGTCCAAAACACCATCCCTACCATACATAAAGCCTATGAACATGTTACCATGTTGAACTAGCAGAGAAATATAACAGGCCTGTTGAATAACTACGAGGCTATACCAACATGTTCAATCCATCTCAAGTGCTGCAATCAAAGACAAATCCCCAACAGCAATAGACCAGAAAAAGAAGATTTATGATTCAATAACCAAGGATGACCAATAGAGAAGCAGAATCAAACTCGTCTCAAATAGAAATAGAGGAGGTTAAGAGATACCTAGCCACACTGAGTAATCAAATTATTACTGATCCAAATGACACTGACACTTGATTTGTGCCTCGAATCCCTAGCCCCTCTTCTAATTCTCAAGCTCGTGTATCATCTCCCTCTTTGCGTCTTCTCCTCCGTTATCGGGCTTCACCAAAACATCTCCCTCCTCTGCTTTAGGCCCCCATATTCAGATCTCCTTTATTCATCCGAGATTTCACTCATCGTTCTCTATCTCTCGCTCGCATGGCCTCTCCCATCTCACTCATGCTTCCCTCCTTTTCTAAGGTTCCTTCCACCTTCCTTTTTAATTTCGGCACCTATAGGTTCTTTTCTTTGGCCTTCCTCTTACTCTGCTTTTCTTCACGCATGCTCCCTCTATTTTTTTTCTTTCGTGCACGTCTCCACCCTGTTCCTGTGGCTCCCTCCGTTTCCTTCTCTCTCTGGTGCCAGGCCTTCTCTGCCTTTTCCTTTCGGCCTCTCGTGCTTTCTCTGTGGTGCCAAGCTTTCTCTGCTCCTCGTGTAGCTCCCTCTGTCTTTTCTTTTCTTTCCTCCCAGGCCATCTCTGAGCCTCCTGTCCTCCCTCTATTTCTCGTGCCTGAGCCCTAAAATTAGGACTCAGCGTTTTAGCCCCTTTTTTTATTAATTAATAATAATTTTTTAATATTATTTTATAATTTTTTGTTTTTAAATCTTGAACGAGAAAGATTGGATAATTAAAGAACAAAGGGATGGGATTTTTTTTTAAGAATGTAAAGATAGGATTTCATTTTTGTTTTTCCTAAAGAAAATGATTTGATTATTGTTTTTATTATTATTATTATATGGTTTTTAAAATAAGAGAGAGATAGGATTTTTGAAACACCTTAAAGAAAAGAGATTGGATTTGCACAGTGATCTTTTAAAAATTTCTCCACGGATTTTTTATTAAAATTAAAGGAAAATTCTAAAGAGAAATTTTTTGTTTTTATATTTTCCTTTTGAAAATACTAAAAAAGGACTGGATTTGGAGAATATATTATTATTTTTTTATTTTTTTATTTTATAAAATTTACATTAAAAGGAAAATTTGCATCAATTTTTTATTACATTTTTTTTATGTATAAAGACCTGACAAAATAAGGTGTTCACAATACTCATTATCCAACTAGATCGTATGTGGATTATTAGGCTAATTAATGCTTTGTCATTTTCCATGTTATTTTCCTTTAGCCAACTTTGCAATAATTAATGTTGTTTAGGGATTGAATTTATGTTTCTAAAAATATAGGATTAACAAAGTAAATGTAATATCTCTACTTTTAAAGGATACCATAAAATGCAGGAAGAGATGGGAAAGGAAGTGAGATGAAGAAGTTACATGTTCATTTTCTAGATTGAATTAATTTCCCATTATTTTTAGAAGAAGCTATATTTGGTTCTTAATTAAAATTAATTTTTCATAAGATTCTGAGTAGAAATTAATTCCAGAACTTACTTTAGAAAGTATACTATATACCACTTGAATAAAAACTCGTCTTGAGCTGAGCGCAACTATATAAGTATTGTATTACTGGAATGTTTAAATTGAAAGATAGACCAATTTGAAAGTTAATGTGAATAATGAAAAAGAAATAATAAAAAATTGATCTTTGAGTGAAATTACAAGAAAGTGCTTGAAAGAATGGATAATTACATTTTGACCCAGCTCAGGGACAAAACGATCATTCCCCAGATTAAAAGTAAAATGTGAATATTGTATTTAAATGAAAAAAAATTGACATAATAAAATGTATAAGTAATTGAGAAAAATGGAGAGATGATGTTGGGCGTGAAAAGAAACAAAGAAGTTATTTTTCCAAGTTAAATGGAAAAATAAAAATATTATATTTTAATCTTAAAAATTAAGAATTCTTACATTTTAGTCCCATGAGTAGTTAAACGTGAAGGTTGAAAAGAGAAAATTTAGGAAAAATTATACTTAATGACCTGAAATTTTTAAAAATTATAAATTTATCTCGAGTCAAAGGTATTTTTAGAAATATGAAAAATTATAGTCGAAGCTCTCGAGGAGCTAAACCCAATGATATATAGTATGAAATTTAATAAGTTCAAAATAATATTTATTGGGTAATTATATTTTAATATTAATATTTTATCCGATAAAGGTTATTCTAAATTGCAAAAAAATGTAGTACCAATTCAAGAATAGTGATTGAATCTTACTAAAATATATTTTTGGCCAAGATAATGATTTTAGTCCAAAAGTTATTTTTGAATAATTTTGTGCCAATTTAATACTAATTTCGGTAAAAATATTTAACCGGTATAGGGTATTTTGACTCATAAAAATTATTAAAGCAATTTTTTAGCCAAAAATAAGAAAAAATGACATGCTGGACAGCAGAGAGGACACCAAAGGAAATATCATAAGAGCCTTTAAATAAAGTAACTTAACGTTAATATAATTAATCTTGATTTACCTTTTATTTGATATCTTTCATCTAAGCCTTGAGTTAAGCCTTCACCAACACTTCATCTACTCCATTTACATGATTGAAACAGAGGCAAGAGTGAGAGAGAGAGAGCATGAGAACCTTGGAGTAAAAAGGGAGAGCTTGAAGGCATAATAGGAGACTAGATGTTCAAGGTAACATTTTATTCTTCCTATCTGTGATTCCAAGCACTTACGATGCGTTTCATGTCAATTTTTTTTCTCCCCTCACCCTCTAAAATTTCTTGGCTATGAGAGAGAGTAGAGAGAGAAAGTGGTGTTATGAAAAAACCAATCCATAGAAAAGCTTAGAAATGGCTTAAAGAGTAAGGATGTACAAGTTATTTGATGTTTAGAGAAGTAAATAATTTTATACAATTTTATGGAATTTTCTGCCTATTTAGGGTTTGATTTAAGAAGGGAATTTCATAATTTTAACTTAAAAAATGGATTCCTTGGGTCCAAAATAAGTTAAGATAAGTATGTTGTACAATAAATTTCCAAAGAACAACTAAATGAAATTTTAAGATTCAAGATGTCACTTTGTGAATGAGGTCATGCAATCAATGGTTTGTGTCCTTGTTTTATAATGTTATAGGGTTTAAGGAAGTAATGAAAGGCTAATGGAAGTATCCACAAAGTTTGGAGATAATTGAAAAGTAAGAAGGTAGTTATTTTTCTATTTATGCTCATTGCTGTCAAACTTGATTTTTATAACTTTTTGTTGATGCCATGCATTTGTTTGAATGCTTTGTGATGTAAATGCATTATTGGCTGGTTATATGATGGGTTTTATAATCCTTGGATGTCCAATTTTTAAAGTGCTACCATGTCAATTTTTTATGAAATTGTATGGCACATTGTGAATGTATGATTTTCAATGATGATTTTATGAAATGATATGATAATATGTATGCATGAATGGATACAACTGCTGAGATTCTTTGAATCTCATTCCTTTTCAAATGACTAACATTGATAAGGCTAAAATGTGACAAAAGTCAAGGCAAAGCTAAGTGGATAAAGGAGGGGCATAATTATGGAATAAATGGAGCCAATTTGGATATATTATTTTGGTAAATGTTATAAAATCATGTATTATGTTATGAATATGTAACTTCGCATGATTTTGATTTTATGATCCTTAAGGTTAAGTATGGATTTGGAGCAATGCATGATGAAGCTTTTAAGTTTATGAAGTTTACTTTGATGAGTTATAATATTGTTCTAGAATTAGTTTATTTATTCTAGAATTATTTATTTTGTATATAATATTGTTTTATATAAAATTAAAAACATATGAACAATTCAACCACTTTAGAGGAAGGAAAAAAAAACCCATATAAACTTTATTTAAAATAATACTTCGACAAATAATTATAATACTTCGACCGGTTGAATGCACAATTGGGTTTTATATCATATGGAGCTCCTGGTGCACAAAAGAAAAACCCTGCCTGTCTCTTCCATTCCCTTCCATTTTAGTGCCTGTTTGGTTTGCCTTTTTATAAAAATATTTTTAAAATAATTACAGTTTATAAAAATAAAATTTAGATAAAAATATAGTAATTTACTAAAAAATTATTTAAATAAAAAATAATAATAATTAAAAAATACAGTTATGTTTCTGGGAAACCAAACAACCACTTACTCTACTCGTCTTTCTTTAACATCCTTCCCGTTCAAATTCAAATGCTATCAAAACCCTAAAACCCTGAAACCTTACACTTCTTAGAATCCTCCAAGTGAGAAGAAATGTTTTCTTCTGGAACGAAGAAGGCCAATGTGAGCTCTCGGAGACAGCAAGCACGTGGTACCACGGTGCTCGATTCTCCGATCACTCCGCTTGCTGAGGGACGAAGGTCATTCCTTGACAACACTATCCCAAATCGTCCAAGCACTGGCACCCCCGCTCCCTGGGCTCCTCACTTGTCGGTTCTTGCTAGGTATCTCAATCCTTCATGATTTGCATCTTGGAAAATTCATAGTAGTGGCATTGATTTGCAACTTAAGCATATGTTTTTTTTTTAATAATGAAAATTGGTGTTTAATAGTATTTTATATTTGGAATTTTTGGTAGAAATGGGTAAAACTGGAATAAGAAATGCTTTTTTGCGTGGTTGGCGTGGTATTCGAGTTTATTTGGTTAAGTCATTGACAAGAAATTATGTATTAGTCATCTTATGTATGCTAATTGTTTGGGCATAATTGGTAAAATAATTGCTTTGCTGTAGTAGCTCGAAAGGTGGAATTATACGATAAATTCTACCAATGGTGGATATAAATAAAACTAGTCAGTTGCGATGCACAGGACGTTGAACTCATACAACTAACGGAAATCATGTGTTTCCATCTATCTATTTTATTGTCATATCAGTTGTACCAGCTGAAAGGGGCATTTTTCATCTAAATCCTAGACACATTTTAAACTTTGAGGCAGTTGCAATTAGCCGCCATGAACTTTCAAGCACATCAATTAAACCCTTGAACTATGGGGTACCTTGTCACTGGTTATTCTATTCATCAACTGGTTAGTTTCTGTTAACCATGTGGTGATGACATGATCATTAAAACATGTATCTGTGTCTTATCTGATTATTGTACATATTTTAAGTATTCTTTAATTTTCAGCTTTTTTTGTCGAAATAAAATTTTAATTTCAAACTTGAGAAATATGGTTCAATAGATTTAATTTGTATTATTTTTCACAAGGCATAAATATTAAATTAAACTAAAAGTGAAATAGTTAAATAAGATGCTGATGATGTTTTAATAATCCTGTCACATGATTGTTACTTGACTAATACAGAGCTCACAGCACGGATGTGAGGACTTATTAGAGGTTTTCCTATAATTTAATGGTTTAAAATGACTGTGTAAGTTCATATTGCTTCAGGGCATCTGTATACATATTTTCCCTGATGAGTTCATTGCTCCATATTGATAATTGACTATTTTGAATGTGTCTGTGCAATGATCCAAACTGTTAATTTGTATGTGCTTTTTAAACTTTAACTTCTTGTTTCTTATCTACCATTATTAGTATGTTGTCCCAGGGCAACTAATTGTTGTCAAAGACAAGTATTCGTTTTGTTTTAACAAAAGGAATATCTAGATGGTTATATTTCTATAAATTTAGGCTATGAATGGAAGTACGGAGGAAATAGGGAAAGCATCATTCTGAGCTATTTTGCATTTAATAGTGGCTTGCTTATAATGGCCCTTGGATTTTTTTTTTTTTGGCCACTGGCCCATAGAATTGATCTAATATCTATATGTTTTATGAAGTAGTGGTTGTTAGTCTGTACTATTTATTGGCAGACATTGTTCTCTTATCTGTTATACAACTATACTATCATTGTGATATTGTGAGATCAATATTTAAGTTTTCTTTTTTCCTTCTTTTGTTTTTTTTTGGTCCTTCTTTTGAAAGTAGGCAATTGACCAGATTCGTTCTGTTTCCTCTTAAGAAGAAATAGAACTGAAGATTTTCAATTTTATGCACAGTTTAAGAAATAATGTATAGGAAATTTCCTTCTTGATCTACGGCTAATTGTAATATTTTTCTGTTGTATTTACATAGAATCCCTCAGGTTAATAGAGATGGAAAAGGGGATGAATTAGATTTTATTAAGCCTGTATATGTTGGAGAGTTTCCTCAAGTGGTCCGTGACCAGCAGGCCAGCTTGCTGCAGAAACGAGTTGCTGGTGAGCACAGTTGGTTTTATCAATTAATGGCATCCATAGTCTAGAATACCATCATTTTTGTTTAACCAGCAAGAGTGAGGTATAATGGAGTTCGTAGATAACATGTGTTGATTGTTCCTACAATTGAGCATTCCTTGAAATAAAGAGTTTAATGTTGACAATATTGTCATGCAGTTAAAGATTGCACATCTGGTGGCATTGAAAAAGAGACATCCCTTGCTTGGATTATTTGTGGAAACAGAGTCTTCATTTGGAGCCACTTGTCTCCTGCATCTTCAATGAAATGTGTTGTGCTTGAAATTCCTCTGAATATCTCTGACAATGGAGATGGTGGCCAAAATGATGCGAGTTATTGGTTTCTCTCTATTGTTAATTGGGCTAGCACATCTGTAAGAACAAATAAAGTTGCAAAACATTGCAACTCTGCTGGTGTTGTTCTGTGTAATCGAAAGACCCGGGCTGTTATTTACTGGCCTGACATCTATTCACAATCAGACAATGCTTCGGTCACTAGTCTTGCATCTTCAAATGAGCTGGAGGTTACTTTCATTCCCGATTGGAAAACAACCTCAAGTAGGCAATGGGGACAAAGCAGGGTGGCGAGTAGTTTAAATGGATTATACAGGTTTAACTCTTTGATTGTTTCCGCAGTTCCTGGTCATAAGTTTACATGTGTTGCCCTTGCATGTAGCTCAAATGGTGAGCTTTGGGGGTTTCAGTGTAGTCCTTATGGCATTCAGCGAAGAAAAGTATATGAAAATATTATGCCGTTTCCCATCCAAGGGAGTGATTCTGGTCAACTTATCAGCAACAAGGGATATCCAAGGTCATTGACGTGGTGTCTTCCTCATCATTCTGCAGGGGAATCAAGCCGGCAGTTTCTAGTATTGACAGATCATGAGATACAGTGTTTTAGGGTAGAACTTAGTTCTAATATATATGTTTCAAAGCTTTGGTCTCAGAAAATTGTGGGGACAGATGCTGATGTGGGCATTAAGAAGGATCTGGCTGGTCAGAAGGGAATATGGCCTCTTGATATGCAGGTAGATGATCATGGTAAAGTGGTCACCATTCTTGTTGCAACCTTTTGTAAGGATCGAGTAAGCAGTTCAAGCTACATGCAATATTCTCTTCTCAGTATGCAATATAAATCAGGCTTGGGTGCAGAGAAAATGAATGACAAGATTTTGGAAAAGAAAGCCCCAATAGAGGTGATAATTCCAAAAGCAAGAGTTGAAGATGAATCTTTCTTATTTTCCATGAGGCTTCTGGGAGGAGGCAGGCCTTCAGGATCAGTAGTCATATTATCTGGGGATGGAACGGCAACAGTCTCACATAACTATAGAAACTCTACTCGACTCTACCAATTTGATCTTCCCTATGATGCTGGAAAAGTGCTAGATGCTTCAATTCTTCCTTGTACAGATGATTATGAAGAAGGTGCATGGGTTGTTTTAACAGAAAAAGCTGGAATATGGGCAATACCTGAGAAAGCTGTTATACTTGGTGGAGTTGAACCACCTGAACGGAGTTTATCCCGCAAAGGAAGCTCAAATGAAAGATCTTCACAAGAAGAGATGAGAAATCTTACATTTGCAGGTAATGTTGCTCCCAGAAGGGCAAGTTCTGAAGCATGGGATAATGGAGACAGACAAAGGTCAGGTTTGAGTGGGATTGCACGTCGAACTGTGCTAGATGAGGAATCAGAAGCTCTTCTGAGTCATCTTTTCAATGAATTTTTATCATCTGGGGAAGTTGACCGATCTTTTGAAAAGTTAGAAAGTTCAGGTTCATTTCAAAGGGATGGAGAAACAAATGTTTTTGTGCGGATGAGCAAGTCAATCATTGACACCTTAGCTAAACACTGGACAACAACCAGAGGTGCTGAGATTTTGGCCATGGCTGTTGTTTCCACCCAACTTTTAGAAAAGCAGCAGAAGCATCAAAAGTTTCTCCAGTTTCTTGCCTTATCCAAATGCCATGAGGAGCTATGTTCTAGACAAAGTATGGAATTATTTGTCAGCTAGCAAAGAATTAATTTATTTTGACGTGCAAATCATTCCTTGTACAATGTTTTCATATCCAATTAACAGTTGAGTGGTTCCATTATGTGCATGGTTGATGTGAGAATATATATTTGATCCATCATGCTTATTGGATTATAAATGAGACAGCTATCTAGTAATAATATTTTTGGTTGATCACCACATATTAGTATTGGCATAATCAATTTATCATAGAATGTGAAAATGGTAAAGCAGTTGACTTGCTTAGTTTTGTCAATATAAATTTTATTTGTGCATATGGATTGCTAATTCTAAGTGATATAGAATTATGCCGCATAGAACTGCTTTCATTGAATGTGAGGGTTGTGATTGGTTCATGACTAAAAAGAATATATAGATTATTTGTTAGAGAACATAGAAGTGACAGTAGATGGACATACCATGCCTAAATTTTTTTATTGGCAGGACAAGCCTTGCAAACTGTCTTGGAGCATGGTGAAAAATTGGCTGCGATGATTCAGCTGAGAGAATTTCAAAATCTGATTAGTCAGAATCGATCAACTATTGTTGGCTCCTCAAATTCTAGTTTGGAAATTCGGGTGTCAGGTGCCCTTTGGGACGTGATACAAATAGTCGGTGAGAGAGCCCGCAGGAATACAGTCCTTTTGATGGATAGAGATAATGCTGAAGTGTTTTACAGTAAGGTTTCTGACCTTGAAGATTTCTTTCACTGCTTAGATGAAGAGGCAGAATGTGTTATAAGCCCAGAACAGCCTTTTGGGATCCAGATCCAGAGGGTATTTGAACTCTCAAATGCATGTGTTACTATAATTAAGTCGTGCTTTAACTATAAGAATGAGAATCGTTTATGGTATCCACCTCCTGAGGGTATAGCACCTTGGTATTGTCAACCTGTGGTACGTAAGGGGGTGTGGAGTGTTGCTTCTGTTCTGCTTCAGTTGTTAAATGAAATGTCTGGACTTGATATGCATGCAAAATTAGATTTGTATGATCATCTTCAACCACTCGCTGAAGTGCTACTTGAGGCATATGCTGGTGCTGTCACAGCTAAAATTGAACGTGGTGAAGAACACAAAGGTCTGCTTAATGAGTACTGGGAGAGGCGGGACGCACTTCTTGATTCTCTTTATCAACAAGTCAAAGAATTTGAAGCTAGCCATAAGGTCATTATTATATTTTGTGTGTTACACCCTTTCAATTCTGATGATGAATAATATTGTTCAATTGGTTGCTTGTCCAGGATTCAATTGAAGGAACTGAAAATCAGAGTGAAGAAGCTATTTTGAAGGTTACTTCACAATTGCTATCAATTGCTAAACGGCATGGATGCTACAAAATTATGTGGCAAATATGCTGTGACATCAATAATTCAGAATTACTGAGAAATATTATGGTATGAATGTATTTTCTTCCTTTCTTGTGCTAATTATGTTCTCCTCTATTTTGTTTTATTTTATTTACTTTTTCTTGATATGTGTAACTTGCGATGAATGTTTTCTTAGTAGCACAAACAAAAAATTTTGTTATCATTATGGATATGGATTGTAGATATTTTAATTCTGGTGGCCTTGTTTTGAGTTAAGATAATTGATTAATTGATGTCTGAGCTGAGGGTGCACAATGCACCAGGAGATAGTGCCTTATTTGGCTTTAGTACCTGCAATGAGTCACTGGTAATAAAATGAATGTATTTTTGGACAACAATAATTGATGGTGTTCTTTAATCTTACAGATCATCAATGAACTATGTTTTGCCTGCTTTTATGTGTCATTATTCTTGATAGCATTGATATAATATGCACTCTTGTGCTTGAACATTTTAAATGCCTTTTTCCCCTCAATAATGTTTAAGTGGTTTGTTTGCAGCAAGAGAGCTTAGGACCTAAAGGAGGATTTAGTTACTATGTCTTTAAACAACTTCATGAAAGCAGACAATTTTCTGAGCTTTTAAGACTAGGGGAAGAGTTTCCAGATGAGCTGTCTATTTTTCTGAGGGAGCATCCTGATCTTCTTTGGCTGCATGAGTTGTTTCTTCATCAATTTTCCTTGGCATCAGAAACTCTACATGAATTGGCTCTCACTCAAGGCAAGAAGTCTACCTCAGTTGCTGAAGAGGAAGAGCAGGAATATGTTGATTTGAAACTAAAACTAGCTGAGAGAAAGCGTCTTCTGTATCTTTCTAAGATAGCTGCCGTTGCAGGTATTGTCTCCCTATAGTTTTTCATGCCTCATGCAGATACTTGTTTTTCCCCTCATGTTATTTGATATTTATTTTCATTTCCTGCAAATTGAAGTTGACCTTCCTGTTGCTCTCCAAATAGATATTCAGTTATCACTTATCAGATAGCATGAAAATTGTATGGTCATCTAGGAACTGCCAAGTTGTCTTAATGGGTGCAACTTTTCTGTCTATGTGCCTGGCAATTGATGGATAACAATCTAGGCTCTTGTAATCGTCTATTTGCATTTACATGAATGTGTTTTTGTGCTGACATTCTTGTAATTCACAGTACATGCAAATTGCTTATTCTTTATTCATGACACATGACTTGGCCTTCTTTCTGGTTCACATTTGGACCTGGTTTGTAAAACTTATAAAATCATTGTTATTTATTTTCTAAACATTTTTTGGTATGTATTTTTATTTTCTACTGTGGTAGTTTAACCATTTGCTCATTCCTATTATGTTCATTTAGTATGTATAAATGCTGACAGAATTTTGCATTTGTGATATCTTCCCTTGTCCAACAGCTGGTAAGGATACTGATTCTCAGATGAAGGTGGACCGTATAGAGGCTGACTTGAAGATTCTGAAGTTACAGGTAGCTTTGTACTTTCTTATCAGTTCTCAATTAGATGATGAACTCGTTAATTTTTCAACTCAATTGAATATATTATTGATGGGCCTACCGAGCCCATTATGGTTTATAAGAAGTCCAGAAATAGGCAGCAACCTGTCTGGTATGAGGAAGACTGGGCAAATGGGCCTGTCTGAGGCCAAGAGGGTAGATGGTGATGGCCTTGTTATGTTTGACTGCTGCCATGTGTGTGGGCTGGGTCCTACTGCTACAGTGTTATTTCTTAGGGTTTCGTGCTTGTGAGTTCTGTTCATTGTCTTGTTTTGCCGACTTTGTGAGGAGTGATACCCTAACCACTTGAAAGTTAGGGAGTGTGTGACTTTTCTTTGTAATTTCTTCTACTGTTCATCAAGTTAATGAAATATTTCCAGCTATGATTACCGAGTCCCTATCAATTCTTCATAATGGTTATTATGTAGTGCTGAGGCATATTATCGTAACCCATAAAGCGTCAATGTTTCTGTTTTATTTTGGGTTCTGATTGTTGTCTGTCATAAAAAATTGGTGACTTGTAATTTATGCTAGCCAAGCTAAGATAAACTCTAGGGACGTCTGCCTCAGTTTACTTATTATCTTTTAAGCTTAAGCTTCGATAAGACTTAAATTTGTGCCTAAAACTAAGGCTTGAGACTCAGCCCTCAAGCATTTTAGCATGATGCCATAATGCTATGAATTTTTACTATTAATGAAAGTAACATTGGTAGATATGTTTACACACAAGCATAGGCCAAAGCAGAAATACGTGAAACAGATTTAATAAAAAAGTCTGCAAGATATTGTGAGCTTTGGTCTGTGATTTTAAATATAGTTCAATTGAATTTAGTTCAACAAGCTTTTATTTAATAGATCACGGGAGTTGCAGAGGAGCAACTGACTCAATTTACATAATTGGTTTGATTGATTTCTAAAAATGGAAGATGTCCTTTTTGAGCAAATCTTTTATTTCTTTTAAATCTTGAAATTAGGCTAGATTTCAGTGTGACTTTGATATTTTATTCTTTATCCAACTCATCCGTTATTAGTCGGATGGTATTCCATTTGACTTTTCCAAATAAATGAGCTTGTTATAAGAGAGAAATCTTATTGTATGTCATTTTAGTATTGAAGCCCATGCTGAAGTTTTCCTTTTTGAAGAAAAGTACCTTATTCGTTTCAAAACTGTGGGGTAAAATTTAATTTTGTCCTAAATTTTTATTTGGTGTCAATTTTGTCTGACATGTTAGTAAAAATTCTCAATGTCTTCCTAATTGCTAACAGTATCCAATTGCTTAATGAAATTAGTTGACCCTATCATACATCTGGACTGCCAACAATCATTAGGGAATGCAGACATGGATGTTATATTGGTAACATACTTATACACAATCACCTGAAACCCTAAATGTTGTCATTTCATTGTTTTTTCTTTTCCTAACCTATAGTCAAGACCTGCTTTCTACTTGTCAATTTTCTTTTTCTTAGCATTCCTTTAGAGGGTGCATCTGTAGGGCCACTTGTACTACATGTCAGTCAATTCAGATAAGCAGTGGGATGCTGTTAGCTTAAAGGAAAACATTGAAAATTCCTGCAAACAAGTAGGATAAAATTGACATAGTAAAAATTTGAGACAAATTTGAATTTGACCTCAAACTTTTGGCTCAAAAAAGATACCTTTGCCTATAATTAATTAATTAATGGTTTGATGTGATGTCTTTTACAGCATACAAGTTTTTCTCAAGGATTTTATCTTGCATTGATAAAATCTTGAATAAGACAAACATTTAGAAAAGTTGTGACAAAGTCTTGTGTTAACATTTATTTTTGTCCTGGCCGAAAAAAAATTGTATTTTTGTCCCTAAGAACTTGTAGAATGATGCACTGTTAGAAAAAGAGCCGTTTTGTTTTTACGAGTTTTTCATCCATTCCCTCTCGGACACTTGACCTGCAGGAGGAAATAGTGAAACTTCTTACTTCCATAGAAGAGAAGCAACTTGTTGAGCAACAGCTACTTCATCCAGAAGACTTAATTAAATTGTGCCTGGAAGGTGAAGGGCAAGAACTTTCGTTGTGGGCCTTCAATGTGTTTGCATGGACCAGTTCCTCCTTTCGTAAGAGCCATAGAAAACTTTTGGAGGAGTCCTGGAAGAAGGCTGCGAGTCAGGATGATTGGAGCAAGTTTTTTGAGTCATACATAGCTGAAGGATGGAGTGATGAGGAAACCCTGCAGAATTTGAGCAATACGGTGCTTTTCCAGGTTTCAAGACGGTGTTATGGACCCCAAGCAGAAACGTTTGAAGAAGGTTTTGACCAAGTATTGCCATTAAGAGAAGAAAGCTTGGAGAATTCGGCTCTGAGCGATATGACATCTTCTGTGGAAGCAATATTGATGCAGCACAAGGATTTTCCAGTTGCAGGCAAGCTTATGTTAATGGCAATCATGTTGGGTAGTGAGCAGGAAAATGCTAGACTTGAAGAGGGTCCTTCCCCAATGGAATAGCATGACAATGTAAAGCGCAGTTTGTGTTTCTTTTTATAGTCACATTTATACTAGCCTCGGAGGTACTGACAGGTACAAATACGCTGAATATTTTCATAATTGAAATATGTTAGCGTAGAAAGAGAGTAATATTGCTGTAGTTTTATATGATTTTGGTTTTTGCTTCGCAAATTCTGGATGAGTTTTAGAAAGGAGATATAAAGATGGATTTGGGTAGTCTACTGAGCAGCATATATATACATGTATGTATGTATATCCAGTCCTTAAGAGATTCAACCAATGGCTACCTGAGTGTTGATTAGACGGAACTCCAAGGAAACTGCGTTACGGGTTTCATGAAGCAATTGGGGAACATAAATGTTCTCAAGGCGGAACTATGGTTTATTTTTTAAGGTCTCAATTTATGTTGGCAAAGAAGCTTCAGAAATGGGTGGGAGCGGATCCGGTGCACTTCCTTGGCACCACATGCACATCTTATTTCAGAAATGGGTGGGAGCGGATCCGGTGCACTTCCTTGGCACCACATGCACATCTTATTTTAATAATATTTTCAGAAATAGTATGTGGTGCACTTCCTTAAGTGCACCAGATCCGCTCCCAGAAATGCGTTGCTTGCAATGGATTTTGAGAGAGCGATCAACTTTAGAGAATATGTTGCAGGACTTCCAATAGAGTACCTGACGGAAAACAACAGAGAAGCGATTGTCAATGATTGGAATATCACTACTAAAAAAATAGAAAACCACCGCTCCCAGAAATGCGTTGCTTGCAATGGATTTTGAGAGAGCGATCAACTTTAGAGAATATGTTGCAGGACTTCCAATAGAGTACCTGACGGAAAACAACAGAGAAGCGATTGTCAATGATTGGAATATCACTACTAAAAAAATAGAAAACCACCGCTCCCAGAAATGCGTTGCTTGCAATGGATTTTGAGAGAGCGATCAACTTTAGAGAATATGTTGCAGGACTTCCAATAGAGTACCTGACGGAAAACAACAGAGAAGCGATTGTCAATGATTGGAATGTCACTACTAAAAAAATAGAAAACCACACACAGGCGTCCTTCGTCACATGACCACACCATAAGGTTGCTAGAGTCTGGGTTCTCACCAATTGCAAACGTTTGTCGTTGCAGCTTGGTGTATTTTCAATAGCAAATGTTTGTTGTCGCTGGGTGTGCCGTTCGTCACCACTCACACCATCACGGCATCACCTTCCACTGCACCTCTCATTGTCCCTCTTGCCTTGGATGACGTCGTCGTAGAAGGTCCTTTCTCGGTTCCCTCTTTTGTCAATGGGGGACAAGAGTAGGAGTTAGGGGTCAAAAAGATGGAGGCAAAATGGTTAGAGATAATTTTAAATGTCCGAAAATTTTTGTTCCCCTAGAAATCCTCCGATTCCTAGGCTAAGCATAACCAAAAATATCCTTTACTTGTAATTTGTTATGGCTTTTATTTTATTTTATGTTTTTTGAAAGACACGGTACAAAAAAATGAAATCACAAGCCTCTCATCCTCGCGAGAAAAAATCCCCATAGCATATTCAAAGAGCATCTATCTACACTTACTAGGAGGATTAGTTAGAATGAGAGGATGATAGTAGCTGAAGGGTGCCTTTGCATAAAAGAAGTAAGGCTATCAACAACTCTAGTACCTTCTCTACAAATGAGTAATAGTATAAACTTAAAATTTGTTATGGCTTTTATTTTAATTTAATGTAATATAATTTGGGTTTTTGTGATTAATGAAGAAAATTAATAGTAAAAAACTTAAAATTTATAAAATTAATAATTAAAATATTATTATATTCACAATGTTAATAAATTAAATTACAATTTAAGAAAGTATAAATGATAAAAAAAATTTAGAATAGTTAAAAATTTAATAACCGAGTCAGAGGACCCGAGGCCCACCAAAATCAGAGCAAGCCAATTATAAAACTTACTCTTGGATGCCCACACCACACCTTTTACCTGTCTTAATGTCCAACACGCGGCATTTACCTATTCCACTCCAAAGTAGGTGGGTACCATCTCGTCTATTTCCGGATCCAATTTGGTGTTTGAGTCTGAAATCTGAATTGCCGTGCCTTTCTACAATTTTAAAAGGGATGGGTAATTGGACCGGTTAGGCATAGATTCAAGGTTTATTAATCTAGTAATGATCAAATTGTGGTTGAATAAGTAGAGTTTTAATTTTTCATGTCATATATTATATAGAAAATTAAAAAAGAAGTATCACTAATAAATTTTATAACTTAATAATGTCTAATAAGTTAATATTTGTTCATAATTATATTTTGAGTAAATAAAAAAAATCACATTAAGAGAAATACCCCATTTAAATTTGATAATACTTGAATATAATCCAATTAGATAATTATATCAATAAAATAAAAACATGATAAAAATAAACATTTATAAAGCAAAGATTGAGAGCATTGACATATCGCAATTTTAGATCTCCACATCATCATACTGATAATAAAATAATTTGGCTCACATATTCTAAACAATATTTATTTTCTTATATATATTTTTTATTTTTTTAAATATAATATGATGATAAATATGAAATGAAAATCAGATATATATTTGTGAAAAAATTACGATTTGGTTATTTAGGTCATATGAGTGATTATTCAGTGAGATCTATATAAATCTATATCATCATACTAGATATAAAAAAATTTGACACATATATTCTAAATAATATTTATTTCGTTATATATGTTTTCATTTTTTAAAATTTGATATGTCAATAAATATAGAAATGAAAATCATTTATATATTTGTAAAAAATCATAATTTAATTGTCTAGATCACATTAATCATTATTTGGTGAGATCTATATAAATTTCTATTATGTGAATCTTTTTGCATTGTTGTTAAATCTTTGTAATGCTAGAGGTAACTTCGAATGAAAAAGTTCATGGCATTATTATTTGCAATTTTCTTGTAACAATTTTTATATTTTTCTCATATATTTTATTTTTTCAGATAAATTGTATACAATTGTTGAAATGGTTCCTTCATAAGAAAAATTCAATAATGTTTTAAACATGGAGGTAACCACTTCTTTTCTTATTCTCTTGTCATCTTCTTCCTCCACTTCTTAGTACATTGTTTTAATTTTTTTATTATACTTAATTTTTGTTTTATATATTATGATTCTACGTATTTTTCCTATTTATGTTAACAGAAATGTAAATTTGGCATAATATTTCAAAACAATAAAAAACCTAATATTCATAAAGTTCTTTTATTTCTTGGCATATATAATACTGACAATAAGCATTTTGTGGATATAAAAAAAATTGTGAACTATATGTTAAAATCATATAAATATCTTGTAATTTGATGTTATTTTAGTTATTCTACCATGTTTAAATATGTGGTCATGATGTAAATATTTTTATACTATTATTTCAATCTCAATATATTTTCTTTTATATTTTTAAGGATATATATATTTTTAATTTTTCTTTTTTATTAGTATTACGATTATCCTCTTCTTTTGGATTTGAAGGTTCATGAGTTATTCTTAGTATAACTTATCCTTTATTTTCTAGTAATTTAGTAGTTTGAGAGAAAGAGCTTGATGTAGCAATTTGTTATAATAATGATGATGATATTTCCATTGTACATCATACACACACACATATATATTATACTTATTAGTATTTTGTTATTTTTTTATATTATATTGGGGAAATTAGCCTCAAAATGATAATAATTTTTTTTCCGTTAAGATATAATCATATAATTATTAGAATATAAAAAACATACCATATTTATACTCATTCTATTATATTTATTTATTTATAAAGTAGAAGTCGCAAGTATAACATGTTGTGATTTCAAGTTTCCATACCATCATACTAATTATGAAAAAATCTATTTATTTCCTTATATATGTTTTTATTTTTTTAAATTTTTTTATATGATCATAAATATGGATATGAAAAATAGATATATATATATATATATATTTGATAAAAAAATCATAATTTGATTATCTAAATCCATAGTAAGATCTATATAACATAAATATGGAAATGAAAATCAAATATATATTTATAAAAAATTCACAATTTGATTGTTTAGGTCAACAATAAAATCTATATAAATCCATATTACGTGAGTCTCTTCAAACCACTATAAGATTGTTTTAGTTTTGAAAGTACACTCCAAGGTAAGATTTCATCGCATTGTTGTTTGCAATTTCTTGGTGGCAATTTTCATATTTTTTTGATATGTTTTATCTTCCTCATATAATGTAATCGTTGAAATAATTCATTCTTAACAAATTTTTAATGATGATTTAAACATAGAGTTAGCCGTTTCATATCTCATTTTTCCTATCTTGAATGTGAATCTTTTAATCACTTTCTATTTTTTATCTTTATATCACTCTTTCTTCAAATTCTACACAAACTTTATAATTAAAAATTTTAAAAAATTCTTATACTTGTGTATGTGAGGATGTATTGTCATATAGGATGAAAGAATTTTATAAAGCTATTCAAGAATTCTGAAAAGTTTGACATATATAGTGTCATCAAGACTCAAGACTAGGTGATATTCATATTTGTTGTGTATTTTTACATTTATATACTTTGATTTCATAAGAATATCTAAAGTTTGTATATTTTTATATTTATACGCTTTGATTTCATAAAAATATCTAGAGTTTCTCATGTATGGTATGGGCGTGAATTCTATTTATATCAATAAAATAAAAAATAATGAAAAAATAAAAAAAATGAAATTAATGTGGGTTGTGTAAATCAAAACTTAAATAAAATTATGGTTAACTGGAAATTTAATGTTTCTATGAAAATCTACTAATTCCATGGTTAAATTTACGGAATAGAATTCTAGCCCTTTTATTCGAATGAGGATTTCCTGAAACTTTCATGATATCTTGTACGCAATGATAAGAATATTATTTCCAATTCTATTTCCTTGCTCTCCTTGTTCATGATTCATGTGTACCGTTGGCGAAAGGGGGGAAAAACAAAATCATGTGTACCAAATTATTTTTTCATTTGTGACAAAAAAGGAAAAAACAAACTAATCTTGTAGTCCCCATCATTTGCATCAATTTGTCATTAGGTCCCTATAATTTAAAATTTTTTTAAATCAATCCCTATATTTGACAACAATGAGCAGTTTAATCTCCAGAGTTTTAGCCGCCGGAATTCTACTCCCTAAAGTGGTGATGACATGGCTGGATGAGGATGAACGGAAGTGCTAACATGGCAAATGGTGGGTTTATATGGTGTAATCAAACGGTCCAAACTTACAAACAGGACGCCGCATTATGCTAGAGAGTCAATGTGTGAACCAGTAATATCCATCCCATGCTTCTTCCACGGTGACATCATTGTTGATGCAACAACATAGAGAAGGAAGGAAGAGAAGAAAATGCCAAAAACCAAAATAAAAAGGAGGAAGGAAGAAAAATGAAAGGCAATTTAGAATGAACTATCTGACTCTCGTGGGTGTTGTTGCTCATTTATCGATCATAACTCGGCCAGACTTGGATTCTACTTTAGCCATAAAATCTCGAATTTAAACAATATTTCACGTTAGTCGAATTGTATACAATTAGTTTAGCTTTTTTTTTAAATAAAAAAACCACCGTTAGAGATTATCCATAGAAAGAAAGCTATTTCTTGTATAAATTTAAAGGCTTATCAGAGATTATTTCAAAATGTAGATAAATAATTTTATTTTTGAAAATATATTTATATTAAAAATTAATATTTTGTGAAAAATAAAAAGGAGTGACTGAAATTTTAAGAAATATTGTATATAATTTAATAAAACTAACAAAAAGTATAATTTAAAAAATGAAATAAAATTATAAATAACTCACATATAAGACCAACCTTAGCGAAGAGAGCGTGTTTGAGAAGGTGCAATCTTGGGCAACAACACCTTGAAGTACAAAGACCACAGTTTACAATGTGCTCTGGAGAAAAACACAAAGTGAAGACCACTTTTGACAATGTGCTCATGGGAAAAACACAAGTGAAAACCTGAGAAAAAAATATTTTTAAATTAAAACTTCCACTTGAAAATTTAGTTTATCTTGTTTGAAAATTTAATTCATGATATTTGGAAATTTTTAAGTGGAGTTCTGTTTGGGAAATATTTTTTCTCTTAGGTCGTTACTTGTTTTTTTCCTGGTACTCTTTCTCTCTTCCTTCTTCCGGCTAGCAAAACATGTGTCACTCTGCATTAATGAAAGTGTCAATGAAGCATGCATTGGTCTACACATAAAGGTGTACAAAATTAAATCAAAACTAAATACTTAAATCAAATTAAATTTGGCCTAGTTGGTTTGGTTTATTTGGTTGTTTGATTCAGATAGGTTATTTTTTTTTAAAAAAATTCAGTTATATTTATTCAGTTCGGTCCTAACTTTGAAAAACCTAACTAGATTGAATCGAACCAGATTTTCTATTTTTTTATTTTTATTGAGTTTTCAGTTTATTATAATGTTATATATGCTTTTAAAGGTTTTGTTTATGCAAGATCAAAATATAATATTTTTAATTTTCTTTCTAATTTTCTTAGTTTTTTAATAATGGATTTGGATTTGAATTTTTTTTATGTGATTTTTTAATTCAAATTCATAAATATCATTATGAATGAGGTTGATATTGAGTTTAATATTATTTTGGATCTTGTGTATTTTTTATATAAGAATATTTTTCAATGTTATTTAGATGGAATATTTAAATATATAATTCTAATTTTTTTGAATTTTTCAGACATGTATTTTTCTAAATGTTTTGGAAGTTTTTTTATTTTTCTTCACAATTTTGTCCACTTTACTTTAACCAAAATTCCAAACCGAATTGCAAAAGTTAAACGTAATCGAAATACTTCGGTTTGGTTCCATTCTTCTAAACATTTGAGTTCAGCATTTTGAATTTTAGACCCAACCAAACCAAAAAATCAAATATTGACTCTCTAGTTAGACATGTCAATGTAAAGGTAAATTTAGTCCATTTAGGCCATATAGACCTACCGTTAGCCACACCAGCACTTCTATATACTCTATTTATCTATATCATCACTTTAAGAAGTAGAAATCAAAACAACTAAAGCTATGAGGATTAACTTGTCCTAAAATATAGGAATGGGTTTAATAACTTTAAAATTATAAAATCTTATTTACAAATAGATATAAATTATAGGACCAATAAATTAATTTTTCCAAAAATATAATAGTGCAACTTTATTCTTGGGGGAATTACGGATTGGGACCAAAATTAGCAATTAATTATAAAATGGGATTGATTGCATAATTAATTATGATATGAGACTATTGGCCCATAAGTTAAATCTCATATTTCAAATTACTCCCTCCATTCTTTAATGAACAAAGTACAAAATTATACAAACCAATAAAAGTAATTAGAATAATTAAATTTATCAAAAATAAAAAATAATTTAAAAAATAATTTGATTTAATATTAATAACTTTTAAATTATACCATTAATAAGAATGAATTATATTGATATTAATTAGGGGTATTTTTTTAAAAAATATTAAATGCACCAGATAACTCTCCTTTTATTTATTATGTTTCAAAATAAGAATTTTTTTTTAAATATTTCTTATATTAAGGAAGGAAGAGAGTTTTTAACTTAATAACCATTGATCTCATATCATAATTAATTGTATGGTCTATCTCATTTTATAATTAATTATTGATTTTGGTCTCAATTTGTCATGTCCCCTCTATTCTTTGTCTTATTTATGCCTCTAAGTTGACCATACAAATTGACCCAAATAATATGTTGCTAATTGTCATCTTATATTATTATTAATAAGAAAAATAATAGTTTAGAAATTTAAAATTTATAAAATTAATAATTAAACTTTTAAAAATTATTATTACTGATGAAGGAGTTTGAAGCTTAATAGTAGGGATCAATCCTAATATGCTATAACTTAAAAAATATTTTCTTATATACTATAATTTGAATGCGAGATATACTTTTTTAATTTTTTGTATTGAATGAGAAGGATCTTGATGTTTTTCCTCCTCAAACCAAGGGGTTACCCTACTCCCCCTCCCTCCACCCTTTTTCCCAACCCCTCCCCTCTCTATTTTTTTTTAAGGTATAACTATTTTTTATTTTAAATTTTTATTAATTTTTTTTTATTTTTCCAACCACGCCAAAATAAATAAAATATATAAATAATATATATTAAATTAAATAAAATAAGTATACTAATAAAATATATTATTTAATATTATTAAAATTATATAAATCTCCTTACATTTTAAAAACATATATTTTAGTTAAGCTTTTAATATTATTAAAAAAAATATCTTTTTTATTAATTAAAATTTGTATTAATATGCAAAATAATTAGGATATATTACTCTTCTTTCAATATTGTTAAAATTATATAAATCTCCTCATATTTTTAAAATATATATTTTAATTAAATTTTTAACTCAATTAATAATATAAATAGGAAGAATAAGGGAGGGATAAAAAAATGTGAGGAAAAAAATATGAGTTAAAAGGGAAGGCGTTGGGGAAAAGGGGAGGGAGGAAGGGGAGTAAGGGTCAAGCGTAGATTTAAGGAGGGAAAATTCTGAGATCCTTTTTATTTAATTAAAAATATTGAAATTATTCAAATCATAGTATATGAAAAAATATTTTTAAAGTTATAGTATATTGAAAATTTTATTTTTTTCTTATAGTATTGTGGTGAAAAGTAACTTTTTATCATGGCAATACTTGACTTTCCAATTTAGTTTTTATGGTTTAGAAGATCACTCATAGCCCTTCTAAAAAATTCTTTCAAGCAACAAAATAAGTTATTTGCAATAAAATCAGTTATTTAACCATCTTTGAATCTTTGTCCATCCCAATCTATTTGAGAGAAAAACAAACCAAACACTTCTGAAAGGAGACACGGTGAACGAAAGCTGAAGTGGAGAAATACGTTTATGAACGCGGATTTGTATTTGCCTTAATTGAACTATTGAAGGAACTATTTCCCACGCGTTTTTCCCCTTTCGATCACCAAACAGAACTCCATTTTTTCCGTCCAAGTGCCCGGTGCAGATTTTTCCCTCAAACTCTCGCAATCACAAACTATGTCGTCGCGGCCAAACGATTGTGACACAGGTAATGTCAACACTGCATTGGCTGCTTCCTTGCTCGTCACTGGCAAGTACCGCCGGCTATGGCGGCGAAGCTTATACATTCGAATCTTCATCTCTCGCACGAGAACAACAACTACTACTGTGACCCACGAATCTCAACAATCATCATCAATCTCTGAAGTACCATACACTCCCTTACCCCCCTCACCCTCATCTCCTCCTAGAACTTCCTCGGTTAAATCTTCTTGTGCGATTGACATTGCCTCTGATAACGAAGAGGAGAGTAGTGTGTGTTTAGAACAGCGCATTAAGAACGATATTCCTCGCATCGTGAAGGACAGGGACTTGGTATCGCTTCGTGAGCTCGGGGGAGTTGATCGCGTTCGCGCAGTTCTTAGTTGTCGTCAATCAGAGGTATGTATTTAATTTGAGCAACAAGGACATACATCACTACCTCTAAGTTAAGCTTTTCTGTTTGAGATTCTGACTTTAAACTTTTATGTAAATTAAATTGATCAAAGCTCGTCAAAAATAAAGCTCACTGTAGAATTACCCTGTATATTTTGTTTTAATTCAGATCCTTAGAATAAATGTATGAATGTCGACATACGGGTGTTTATAGCATTTTTACTGATGTTTCTCGTTTTGGTGTCACCGGGGCGTAAAGGTATTTGGAACTATCAAAATTATTGTAGTGCTTCATGAAACTGTTAGGAAGGAATCTACAGAGTTTTGGGGAATTTTTCATAGCCTACGCCCGATGTCGATCTATATTAGATCCATAAGTGGGCTCCCCATGTACAAATTCCGTTGATTGAACGTGCACAATCAAGAATTGCTTCAAAGTTTGGTACTTTGCTTTCTTGAGAAAGACGTAATTTTTTAATAAAATTCATTTTCTTGTTAACAGGAGGGAGATATTGATAATGGGAACCATCAAGTTTTGGAGACCACTGACCGAGTTCATGGAAGGAGCTTCTCATACTGTTTTTGGAATAGCTGCAAACGCAATAGTTTCACACCTTTATTCCTCACGATCTCAGCTTTGTTGTCCTTGGCCACAGAGATTAAGCAGGAAGGACCGAAATATGGTTGGCATGATAGTGCTGCCATACTTATTGCCATAATCATGCTTGTCTCTTTCCCTTCAGTGGCAACCTTTTGGCGTGAAAGAAAGATGCTAAAGTTATCAAACAAGAAGGGCGAATTGAAAGTTACTGTTGTTAGAGGTGAAAACCCTCAAGTGGTAGCCATATCTGATATTGTGGTCGGTGATACAGTGCTTCTTAAGACGGGTGACGACGTTCCAGCTGATGGTTTACTTCTAAATAATGGAAACTCTGTGCTGGATGAAGAACTGGACCCATTTCTCTTGTTTGGTTCAAAAGTATTGTTTGAGGGTGAAATTTCTATGCTTGTAACATCAGTTAGAGATAAAAAATCAGTTGAGATGCAGAATTCAGTGGCTAATAATCCTGAAAAGATTACGTTGTTGGAAAGTCAAATTGAGAAGCCGATTTCATACATTGACAAAGTTGCCCTTTTTATCTCTACATTGGTTGCTCTTGTGGTGCTCATTCGCTTGCTTGGCAAGAAAAATGGGGACAATAATGGCCTGCCAGAAATTAAGGGTAAGGTTTCAGTTGGCTTCCTGATGGAATTGATTAAGAGAATTTTCTTAAAACCGCAAGGAAAAGTTTCCATTTTAACAAGCCTTATAACTGTTGCAATATTAAGTATGCAACATGGGGTGCCACTTATGGTTACAATTTCTCTCAAATATAAAATTGATAAGGAGGTATCAAACCAAGCTGCAGATCTTCATGATTTATCGGCTTGTGCAACAATGGGATTGGTTACAGTCATCTGCATCGATGCTTCTCGTGGGCTAATGTCTAAACAGATGGAGGTTAGCAGAATATGGATGGGGGAGAGAGATATCAGCAATGATGTGATATCAGAAACTAATCCAGCTGTACTTGACGTTCTTCAGCAAGGAGTCAGTGTATCTGTTCTTGCTCCGGAGTTTATTCTTTCTCCAGTGTCGAATTCACTTATTTCTTGGGCAGAAACAACTTGGGGAGTGAGCAGGGAATCTTTTAGTCAAAACTTTACTATTCTTCAGCACACCAGACAGAATTCTCAGGAAGATGTTAGTGGAGTTTTAGTGAGAAAAGTTGGAGACAACGAACATGTTCTGCACTTGCACTGGAGTGGGGCAGCATCCACAATACTGGACATGTGTTCCCACTACTATGATAGCAATGGGGAATGTCGTAACATAAAAAATCAGAAAATCCAATTTGGACAGGTGATTAAAGAAATGAAGGATAGTGGCCTTGAGCCTATTGCGCTTGCTTATCAAAAGACAGAGGCTCAGGAACTTAAGCAAGATGGATTAATCTTGCTAGCACTGATAGGTCTCGAACACTTGTGCCTGGTAGAGACAAAATTAGCCTTGGAATACCTCAAAAATGATGGAATAAAGATCAAATTGGTGTCAGGGCATGGCATTGTGGCAGTGAGAGCCTTAGCATGTGAACTAGGAATAGAAGTTCCAGTCGAAGATGGTGTTACTGAAGGAAATGAAATTCAAGATTTGAATAGCACCAGGACTGCAATGTTAAAGAAGTTGGATAAAGCAGTGGTAATGGGAAGTTTCCTTCCTGATGACAAGGCTCTCATGACTCGGTGCTTGCAAGATGAAGGTCATGTGGTTGCATTCTTTGGAGGGTTGACAGTAAGTGATTCTGCAGTTCTAGAGGCAGCTGATATAGTGATAGTTGATAAGTCTCTGAGCCCAAAAACTGATTGGGAGTGTTCCAATATGTCTATCAAATGTTTCAATGACTACAATTGTAAGGGCCGGTAGACGTCAGTATCACAATATTCAAAAGTTCATTCAACTTCAGCTCACAGCTAGCTTATCTGGGTTATTGATAACCATGATTACAACTATGTGTACTGGACAGTCCCCCCTAACAGCCTTCCAATTGATTTGGGTGAACGTGATAATGTGCCTTTTGGGAGGCCTAATGATGTTAAGGGAGTTAGACATCAAGGAGGATCAGCGTGCCAACCAACCAAATGACCGGAAGCAGTCACTTATAACCATAGAAATCTGGAAAGACATAGCTATTCATGTTTTGTATCAGGCTTCTGTTTCCATGGTATTTCTTTTTGGAGGACAAGTCACAGACAGCAAAAGTCAAGTTAGGAAGACTATGATCTTTAACACATTCATGCTATGTCAGGTCTTCAATCTACTCAACACCTTGGGCTTACTGAAGAAGGGAGTTTTCAAGATGGTTCTTCACAGCTACTGTTTCTTGGTGACATTAGGGGTTTGTTTGATTATGCAGGTTCTGGTGATTCAATGTGCAAATAGCCTAGCAGATTGCATGAGGTTGAATGCAACTCAATGGGTTATCTGTATCTTGGTTAGTGCTCTTTCATGGGTATTTGAATGGTCATCGAAGATTCTGATTCAGTATGCAAATAGCCTAGCAGATTGCATGAGGCTGAATGCAACTCAATGGGCTATCTGTGTCTTGGTTAGTGTTCTTTTACGAGTATTTGGATGTTCCACGTAAAACAGTTTTTATTTTTTGCGTATTACCTTTGTAACATAGTTATCCGTCCACCATTGCTGCACTGCATGTGAAGCATGTATCAATGGACTAGTTAGATGGTGCTAATTTAGAAGTGGATAGAGTTATTTCTTTCACAATTAAAACCAATCAGGCACTTCAGATGAGAAACCTAGCCTTTTGGAAGTTTCTTTAATTATTGCATTATATAGAATTATAACATTATATAAACTGCTGTGCTCTCTGGTACTCAAAGTCCTGGTGACAACTTCAAACTTTAATTCACTACTGTTATCTAAAGCCTTTCTTGGATTTTTTTTTAATTAAAGTTATATAAATATTTTCTTTATTTTTATAATATATAATTTTTTTCGATAAATTTAGCCAAAGCAATTTTTTTATTTGTACATATTCAAAAATCAAAATATTATTTTCATTTTTATTTATATGTATTTAAAAAAAAAGAAAAGCTAAAGTCGTAAAATGTATATTTTTAAAATAGAAAATATGCGTAGCTCTAATGAAATTGAAAAATGTTTGCATAATTTATCAAACAAAAGAAGGATAAACTAGTCTCTTCAAACAGATACCTAAATTTATATTGTTGACACACGACATCTTTCTTTTATTTAAACATATGCACAATTTTTTTTTCTCAAACAAAAATATTATCAGTGTATCTCCAGGATAAATCATACATATTGTGTTAAAAACTATCAACTTAATTCAGTTTAGAATTTGATTAATACCATGAATATGTTAAATTTATTAAGATTAAAATACTTTGATGCTCCTTTAATTATATTCATTCATTCTTTTAAAACATTCTCCATATAAAATAATTTTTAAATGTTGGCCAAAAAAATAATTCTTAAATTTTGAAGCTGTCATATAAAAATCTTTCAAGTAAAATTTATTAAGATATAATTAACAATTTACATTTAATTTTGGTGAAAATTTTGATAAGAGCTAGAAACCTATTATTATGAGTACGACTGTGTCAAGTATCCATGAACACATAAGGAAGCTTGTGAATAAGCTGAAGTCCTACAATGGTGCTTTATGAGAAAGTTTAGGAGGAAGACTCAATGGAGAAGGGCAACTCTCACACACCATTTGTCAACTAAGTGTCTCATGCCTCAAGTAACAACGCAGGCGATGATGGGATTGAGAAGGGAAAGACCTAATTCAAATATCGAATGAGAATAAGAAATTGGGCCATAATAATTAATGCCACTACTTGATGAAGCATGCTCATAAAATAAAATATCAAAATACTTCAAGATTAAGACTAAGACAAAGGAAGAAAGGGCTTTAAAAACAGGCTATTAATTAAAATTAGACGGTTTATATTACTTACCACGTGTTTCTCTAGAAACCATTTGATTCACGGAGTGGCCAAAATCCCATCCATGGAGGGCCACCACGGATCCTCTTGCAGCCCATTGCCACCACGACTTTTTTTTGTTTTCATTTTAGTAGGCTTCATTTTTTTTTTGGTTTTGTTGAAATTAAACAAAAATATATCTCATTTTTATATAGAGAAAAATATATGTAATTTCAATAAAATAAAAAGTGTGTAATTTAAAAAAAAAATTTGTGTAATTTTCTTTTTCTTGTAATCTCTTTCAAACTTTGCATGGAGTAGGGGTGGGAATAGGCCGGGCCCCTATCAGGGGTCTACGGCCTGGCCTGACTTGACCTTTTTAAATAAATAGGCCAAGCTCAGGCTATTAGGTAGGCCTATTCAAATTAATAGGCCTGGCCTGTTTAAAACAAGCCTGGCCTGAAGCCTATCAGGCCAGGCCTGTTTATATTTTTTATAATTTTATATTTTATATTATAATATTTATAATATAAAATATAATATAATATTATATAATTTTATAATTATTCCCCCTTAACGTACCCCCCTCCGCTCCATCCTCCAGTGTTTTTTTTTCTTAATTAATCGTCTGCTAGACTGCTACTCCAGTACTCCACTCTTACTTTTCCTTTTCGGTTTTCGGCAAGGCTCTGCAATTTGCTAATCTAAAAGACTAAAACCCTAAGTCCCTAACTTGCCAGCTGCCGACGGCCCGACGCCCAGAACTTCGCCTCTGGAGTTCAAGCCTCTTTTCCGAGCCAACGTGAAGAGTGAAGACATCGCCGGATCACCCCAATCTGAAGGAGCTTCCATTGACGCCTCTGTTCCTTTCAAGTTTCCGAGCCTCTTTTCCATTGACGCCTCTGTTCCTTTCAAGTTTCCGAGCCTCTTTTCCACACGCTGCACACATCTTCAACGCCTCTGGAGTTCGGTCTCTCTCTCGTCTTTCTACTTTGGAAGCTCCATCGGCGGGCAGTGGTGACTGGTGAGTCTCGAGCCTTCTCCAAATCTCGACCTCTGGAGCTCGAGCTGGAGGTTCCGAATCTTCGCCTTTAGAGTTCAAGTGTGTGTGTCTCTCTCTCTCATCTTTGACTGTCAAATTTCAGTGGTGAGTCTTACTCTAGAGTTCGATCTTTGACTGTCAAATTTCTGTTCGAGCTTACTCTCTTGTCTCCCTGTTTTGGTTGTGGTTTTGGATTATGTTTCTTGGCACAATTTCTTTTGGATTGTCTATATCTCATTCTATTGAAGAAACTGAAGCATGTCCAAATTTCAGTGGAGGTAAAAAAGTCAAATTTAATCGGGATAATGATTCTAATGGTGTATAGGCTGAAGCTGGACACAGATTGATTAGGCAAAATAACAATGATCTGCATGAGGCCTATAATGGTGAAGTTGAGATAGGTTGTATGTCAATAGGGCAAGCTTTTGATAAAGATAGCAATGTCACTCTTAATATATATATATATCTAAGTCTGCATGTATATGTATGTATTTATGAATTTATTATGAAGTTATATATATGAGTTTGATGTGTGTTTATGGCATTTATAGTTTATATATAAGCCATATTTTTAAGTGCATAAATTGTCCCGAATTCCATTATCTTTCAGGTAACTATTAATGTCGTTAATTAATTAATTAATTAATTATACATGTTATATGTGTAGGCCAAGTCTATTTAATGGCAAGTACCAACAACACAATTGAATCCCCTACTCAAGAGCAAACCAATGACAATGAGCATGTTCCAACTGGTTCAAGTCAACATCAAGACACTAACACTCTTACAACCACTGAACATGAAGATACTAGAGGTGATGAAGATTCTGTTATCACAAAGAAGAGGCGAAAAACTTCAGAAGTATGGAAAGATTTTGAGGAAATTCAACTTCCTAATGGTCTCAAGAAAGCAATGTGTTTATATTGCAGAGAGAAACTAGCTACTGGAGGGAAAGGAGCTAGCACTAGCCATCTTAGGAGGCATTTACAAAGTTGCATACAAAGGAGACTACATGTATCTCAGGAAAAAAAGCAAGCCACTATCCCATTTCGTCCTTCTAGTGATTCAGTTAGTAATCCATTCATTATTCCTGGTTTGAAGTATTCGAATGAAAAGATGAGAGAAATCATTGCTACTGCCATCATGGTGCATGAACGTCCTTTTAGTATTGTAGAAGATCAAGTTTGGATGTGGGCCTTTGAGTATGCAAATCCTGATTTTAGAAAAGTCACCCGCAAAACTGCAAGAGGTGATTGTTTGGCATTATATGAGGCTGAGAAGAAAATCTTGAAAAATACATTGAAGATTGTGAGCAAGGTTAGCATTACAACAGATATGTGGAGGTCAAGTTACCAAGTAGCTGAATACATGGTTATCACTGGCCATTTTGTTGATCCAAATTGGAGTCTTCAAAAGAGAGTTCTCAATTTTGTCAAGGTGCCTGCACCAAGGAGAGGAGTGGATGTAGCTAATGCAATTTTCAAGTGTTTGAAAGGATGGGGCATTGAACACAAAGTATTCTCGGTTTCTGTGGACAATGCTTCTTATAATGATTCGTGCTTGAGGAATTTGAAGGAGAACTTGTCATTGAGCAATAAGTTGGTGCTTGGTGGACAACTATTTCATGTTAGATGCTGTGCACATATATTGAATTTGTTAGTGCAAGATGGCCTTAGCAAGATTAAGGATATTATTCACAATGTTCGAGAAAGTGTCAAGTATATAAATGCCTCTGATGCACGATTAAAATCTTTTTGTGAAGTTGTTGAGTTAAAGGGCTTGAAAGAAAGGAAACTTATTATTGATTGTCCCACAAGATAGAATTCCACATTCTTGATGTTGACCACTGCCATGAAATTCAAGCATGCCTTTGCAGATTATCATGAAAAGGAGCCGCATTATAGTTATGCACCATCATTTGAGGATTGGGAGAAAATTGAGAAGGTTTGTCAGCTTTTGGAAGTTTTCAATGATGCCACTCATGTCATATCAGGTAGTGACTATCCTACTTCTAACTTATATCTTGTTGAAGTTCATAGGGTGAAACAAGTGCTTGATGACGCAGCTCAGGATTGTGATTTGTTCATGAGGGAAATGGCAATGCCTATGAAAGAAAAATTTGACAAATATTGGGGGGAATGCAATTTGTTGATGGCTATTGCAAGTGTTTTAGATCCAAGGACCAAATTAGATGCTGTTGAGATAAGCTTCCCTTTGATATACAAACCAGAAAGTGAGGCTAAGCGAAATGTGGATAAGGTAAAATATGCATTGCAAGATTTATATCTTGAGTATATGGACTTGTCCAGAGATGACTCATCCTCTATTGTTGAAGTGAATGCTGAAGGCACTGTCTCTTCAGAAGTTCTAGCACAACAAAAAGATAATAAAGGAATGCAGAGAATGTTAACAATGGTGCGTCAAAGACATTCAGTTCCTCCTACCAAATCTGAGTTAGAAATTTATTTAAAAGAAGATCCTTATATCCCTTCTCTAGATTCTGCTTCATCTTTTTGTGCCTTAGAGTGGTGGAAGAACAATAGTACAAAATTTAAAGTTTTATCAAAGATGGCAGCTGATATACTAGCTGTTCCTATCTCAACTGTGGCATCAGAGTCTATATTTAGTGCTGGAGGTAGGGTGATTGATGAATATCGTGCTAAATTGAATGAGGAATCTATCAAAATTCTGATTTGTGGTGGGGATTGGCTTCGTAATAAATATAGTGTCAAGGAGAAACAAAAGGTACGAACCTTCAATGCAATATTTTTTTATAATTCTAGTTATATATATTTATTTGGCAAGTTATATTGTGTAACATGTCAATTTTTTTTTCCATTGTGTAGGAAACACCGGAACAAGAAGAGATCATATTGAAGACTTGATTATACCTGTGTGTTATTTGCATTATGATGAACTTGAAATTGTATTGTGGTGTTGTTTGTATTATTATGAACTAAAAATTGTATTGTGGAGTTGTTTGTATTTTTATAAACTTATATTTGTGTTATGGTCTAATTCGAGATGATAGTAATATTATGTTATTGTCATACCATTAGTTCTTCTTGGACTTACATACAACTTACTCAATTCTAATGTTTTTTCTTTGGTGCTGTTAGTGCATTTCTGTTAGAGTTCATGACAGCTGGTAATGAAGAAGATTGGTCATATACCTATAGTTGAGGGAAAAATAATAGTCCTTTGGAGTTCCTTTTGATGATGAAAGAGGTAAATATCCTTATTAATCTTTTAGCTGATTTGAAGACAAAGACTAATAATATTTTTTGCATTGATCATTGAGTCTAAAATGAGACATTTTCTGAGTTTTTCATAAATGTCTTGCTTGTTGTGGTTCAATGGGAATTATAGATAAACATGTTGTCATGTTGCACCATGATATTATTATAGCCGAGCATGCTCATTCAGTAATATATTCTATTCATGCATATTAAAGACTTTTGGAATTTATTTAGTAGAAACTGAAACATGTTGTATATATAAGATTTAGCTACAACTTGAATATGGATCATGTTGTTAGATTAATTTTTGTTATTATTATGTAAGATGATGTATAAGATAAAGCTTTTGTTGATTTTTTGCATTCAAATATATATATATATATATATATATTATTTTAGCTGATTTGATATTGTTAATTGTTAGGTAAGCTTCATATAGGCTAAAGGCTCATTTAAAGCCTTAACAGCCTAGGCCTTGAAGCCTATTTGAAGGCCTACTAAATTAGTAGGCCTTTTAAAAAGGCCTCAGGCCAGGCCAGGCTCATTACAGGCTCAGGCCTGAGCCTGAAGAAAAGCCTAATGTAGGCTGATAGGCCAGGCTCAGGCCTAAGGCCTACATTGCAGGCCTGGCCTATTTAGGCAAAGCCTGGCCTGGCCTGGCCTATTCCCACCCTTAACATGGAGTGTACCATATCCATAAGTGATAATTGCTTACTCAAGGTATTACTTATTTTGTTCATTTTTGTTGAAATTTTTGTTTTAGAGAAATTTTAAATAAGTTAATAAATTAAGTTGATCATTTTTTAAAAATAAGTTAATAATTGAACAATCTAAATAGGTGAAATAAAACTCAGCTCTATTTTTTTTTTAATAAAAAAGTTCACAAAACCTTGTAAAGAAAAACCTAAGAGGCCCCAAACTTTTCTCTATTGAACCCATCCTTCTCTACACAACTCTAATATATTTCTACTACAAATATTTGGAATCATTGTTTTCTTCTAAAAAATAATTTAATTACATGACTTTTCTTTCAAATTAAAAGAAATTTCACTCAATTCGATTCAATTTATCTTCAAAGATCTTACGTACTAAAAATAAATTTAAGCATATATATCTTTTGCCTCCATTGAAATCTGTGGAGTTTTGTAATAAAAGAGAATCATATGCATTTTTATAATAGAAGAGCACTATATAATTAGATTAAATTGTGCATAATCTCATAATTTTTGTATCATGTTTATAATAATTCTTATTTTTTTAAATTTGGAAAAAACTTTTAAATTTTTAAATTTGTGCAAATAGCTTTATTTCTATTAATTGGCCTATCATCAGATTACCAGAAAATGACATATCAAAAAATGTTTATTTGCACATAGTCAAGTTTAAGAAATTATTTGCACATGGCCTATAACCTTCTTTTTTTGATGTAGCCTATAACTTAATATTTAAGTGAATTGTCTGAGGCTACGCAAGAGGCCCAATGGCCCGAACACTTCGGGCTAGGCTAAGCTAAGCCATATACAGGTTAAGCACCGAATTAGGGTCGAATTCAGTCTGGGTCGTGGATAACTCTAATCTCTACTCAAAATATGAAATGTTTGTGATTATTAATATTATGCATTATATGGTTATAAAAAAATGTATTATATTATATTACATTGTTCTAGTTAAATATAACTTTCTCAAAATCATACTTCAGTGCAGTCCAATATCCGAGCCATTTTTCGTTTCTTTCAACCTTGTGTGGCTCACATCACATGGGCGCCGGAGGAAACAAGTGAGCAAGAAGATCTTGGTATCCACGTGGCAGAAGGAGAGCCACTTTCCCAAGACAAAAAATCAGGAAGGAAATCCCCATCCAACACAGCCACCAATGGGAAGCTGCTGAGTTGTAGTAATCCTCATCCACAATATCACGTGAAATCCACCTCCCTGCTATAAACTACACTTCCACGCTTCATACTTCTCATAACACAAGTGAAGTACCACCAGAGAGAGAGAGAGACAGAGAGAAGATCGCTCCATCGTCGCCATGGCCACCTCTGCTATCCAACAATCAGCATTCGTTGGCCAGACTGCATTGAAGCAGGCGAATGAGCTCGTCCGGAAGGCTGGTGGCTCCGGCAATGGTCGCTTCACCATGCGCCGCACCGTCAAGAGTGCTCCTCAGAGCATCTGGTAACCACCTCTTTCACTTCCAGTCATCAATACATCTCGCACTAGTTTACTCTGACATGAATTGTTGTCAATGGAAAAACAGGTATGGCCCTGACCGTCCCAAGTACTTGGGTCCCTTCTCCGACCAAATTCCATCATACCTGACCGGTGAATTTCCCGGCGACTACGGATGGGACACCGCTGGGTTATCCGCAGACCCGGAGACCTTCGCCAGAAACCGTGAACTTGAAGTAATTCACAGCAGGTGGGCCATGCTCGGTGCATTGGGATGTGTGTTCCCTGAAATCCTCGAGAGGAATGGTGTCAAGTTTGGTGAGGCAGTGTGGTTCAAGGCTGGTGCCCAGATCTTCTCTGAGGGTGGCCTTGACTATCTTGGCAACCCTAACCTCATCCACGCTCAGAGCATCCTTGCAATCTGGGCTTCCCAGGTACGTAAGATTGAGTTGAACAAACTAACTGCTCAAGTGTTGATGACACTTTCTATCAATTACTAGTTGTGGATATGGGTTTGGAAGTCGAAATTACAGACTCCAATCAGTAACAACCTGCAATTAAATCTAAATCTTTCAGGTTGTGCTCATGGGATTCGTTGAGGGCTACAGGGTTGGTGGAGGACCCCTTGGAGAAGGGCTTGACCCAATTTACCCAGGTGGAGCATTTGACCCACTTGGTCTGGCTGATGACCCTGATGCATTTGCAGAGCTGAAGGTGAAGGAAATCAAGAATGGGCGATTGGCAATGTTCTCCATGTTTGGATTCTTCGTTCAGGCCATTGTTACTGGCAAGGGTCCTATTCAGAACCTTTATGATCATGTTGCCGACCCGGTTACCAACAACGCTTGGGCTTATGCCACTAACTTCGTCCCCGGACAATGAAGATATATATATATATATATATATATAAAGACGTACGGATGCTTTCGAGTTGTAACAATGTTGGCTCATTCTTCTGCTACGTACTCCTACTGATGTAATTGGACCTATTGCTACTTATGTAATTACACCAGCAGAAGAATCTGTACCAGATCAGAATGAATGGTTTAATTTGCATTACAAGTATCACCATTCATGCATCATTGCATGTTATATTGATTAAATTATGCTTTGCACGTGGAATTTAAATGATCTAGACCATTCTTTCCATGTTAAGGAGTTAATACATTGCAATCAGATTGAGGCATTATCTTATGCTGGAAAAAAATAAAATAAAATATTTTCTGAAACTAGCTAGTAAAGGAATTGTTCAATGATGCTGAGCTCTCACCAAAAGCGCATGTTAATGGAAAAACTCTTACCAAAACTAGTAAGTCTCACTCTCACAGCAAGAAGAAGAACCTGATCCATTCTTATTATTGAAATGATGGAAGCGGTTACTATCTCTCACTATCATTTCTCGATTAATTGTAGATGTCACTAACTCATTACAGATGCAAAGGTTGTTTATCATGCGAATATTGGGGAGACCAAAAGAATTTAACTTGTGTCTGCAGCATCTCCCACCTTTTTCAGCTTCTTTATCATCTTAGCATCTACATTTATATATATATATATATATATATATATTTTCAGGCGCAATAAACCAGTGCGTGGTGTTTGTGCTCGACGAAACTACATCCAGCATCCTTTCTTACTCCTCTCTTCTTCATCATTTCCCCTGCATTGCATGTGAAACTTTATCCCACTTACTAGATGCACCATACACTTCAGAACATCCAGCAGCATTTGGATAACTAGTTAGGGAATCACTCTTAGAGCACTCAAGGATGTAATATATATTGGTGAGTCACAAAGTCCCACTCCTCTGCTAATGAATGCATATGGACATAGAATGAATTCACAGGGGATTCACTTACAAAAGGCAATAACTGTGGGATATTGGAGCGTTTTCTCTTACTCTCCTAGGAAAAGTAGGGATAGAACAGAGACTGATAATTAAAACTCACCGTTCTCTCTCTCTCTCTCTCTCTCTCTCTTTTCTCGCTTATGGTAAGACACAAACGATGGGTTCAACCAAAATCGCAGGGAAGAGTGAAGACTCCGAAAATGGAGATTTGCAGTGTGCGATCAAATTAAAAGGAAGAAAACAAGTATGACTCCAAGCCTTAGCTAGCCACCCCTTGCAATTGAAGCCTTATAATAGTTGAGCCATGGTATGGTTATAGCAGTGATTTTATTTATTGGATACAATCCTGGTTGAGATTTTTTAAGTGGAAATTTAAGCGCACAAATCATGCTGAATATATATATATATATATATTTTTAAATGAACTTTTATTAGCTATTTTAACAGCATTAATAAAATTCAGCAGAGAAAGATATTTGATAGAAACATTAGAAAGGCTGAAACGGAAAAATACAGGGAGGCGGATGAAGGGTAAATATGTAATTGAGTATCGCTCTCTAATTCTTTAATCAAGATCGGGAAAAATATCCATGTGTCATGCCTCTCAAGGGAGGTTATAAATATAATAATTTAATTGCAACTTTTTTTAGCAAAACTAGATTGGTAACCCATACGTTACACCGTACACAATAAAAATTTAGAAAATGCAACAAAATTTTACATATATCAGTTAGTAATGACAACTACATGAACATAACTGATAATAGAAAGTTAAAATGGAGAACGTAAGGAAAAATTAAAATTAAAAATAAATATTGGAGTCATGTGAGTCAGCACTGTTCACAATATATATAAATTAGTAAATACGGTTATAAAAAGATAATGATAATGGGAAGTTAAAATAGAGAATCGATGAAAAATTCAACTTCGAAATTAAAAATAAAAATAAATATTTGAGCTATGGTTTCCTATAAAAGTTCCCGTGCAACTTAAAAAAATCATTTATGTGAATTTATATCAAATAAATATAAAAGTTGGATTGAAGATTATAAAAGTTAGATGGCGGAAAAATTATTTATTCATCAATTAAATATTAAAATGGGTTACTTCTAATAAGTAATAACTAAATCAAATATTGAATTTTTAATAAATTGCTTACTTCTCATTCCGGGTGGTTTGTTTAGATAATGACCCGTGTTGGATTAACATTTTTTTAATTCGTTCAAATCATAATTGGGAGTGCATATTATTAGTGTGTGTTTGAATTGATTTATGTATAAGTGATTATGCAGATAAATATTTTTTCATAATAGATTATGAGAATAAGTGATTATATCAAAAGTGATTTATGTTTAAATATTTTTACTCTATAAGTAATTTTGAGAAAAGAAATGTGTTTGGATTTTAATTGCTTCAGTGATTATTAAATAGATAATAAGAAAAAAAATGAAATTAGTGATTATAGATGAATAAGTGATTATTATAAGTAGAAAAAATTAACTTCTTCCATAAGCACGTATTTAAGGTATAAGTGCTTATTGAAAAATAACTTACATTTGAAAACTCTATCACATAATCACTTACAGAATCTTATAATCACTTAATTTTTCTATCCAAACATGCACTTAATCTCAAGCTTTTAATGGTTAACAATGAAATAAAATCTTTAAATGTTCAATTTGGGAAAAAGAAAAAAAAGAGAGGATTGAATTAGAGATTGAGATTTGTTACAACAAAAATATCAAATCAACTAAAAGCATTGTCAAGGGATAGGGAAGGCAGATTTAATGAGAAACTAATATAAAATAGTAAAATGTTGAATCTAACTAACTGCACTTTCGGTGCCCAAAAAACTGTACTTCCAGTTTAATCTAGTTTCAGTCAAATAAAATCCTAGTGTGCAAACATTAAATAGAGCTATTCAAGCACCATTAAGCCTAAATGAGTAAATGGAAAAGGTGTATTTGTCAGGATAAATAGTAAAACTAAACTCCCCCACCCATCTCCCCCCCCCCCCCTCAAAAAAAACACAAAAAAAAAGACTAATGGTTACATCAACACAAATTGCATATAGTTGTCATAGTTGAATTTAGAAGCAACAGTTGAATCATTAATAGAACAGCTTCTTGCAGCATCAACTCCCTCTGAAATTAAAAAAAAAAAGTTATGACAAAAAAATGATTCAGTCTTATAAGTAAAGGATAGACATCTAATCAATTTAAAACATAGTAAACCGAAAATTTTCAAACTTCAATAGAAAGACATGTAAGATTAAATTATACAATAAGAAAATGACAAACTTCTAATCAATTTAAAACATAGCAAGTTTGAAATTGAAGTGCTGATAATCAAATAGTTAAGGTCTCTGAGAATATAAGTCACGTAATAATATATTTAGGAAGAGATACTTAAAACTTAGAAGTTAAAAGATCCTTACCTAAATATAAGCACATCCAAAATTATTGTATCAATCTCCTCAATTTTTTAAAAGAGATGGCTAAGACCGTTTGGAATTGCCTCAGCTTCCTTTAGAAGAAAAAGATTGCAATGCATACAAACAATTTAAAGTCACTTTCTACCCCTTTCCCCTGCCATCACAATTTATCGTGTATATATATATATATATATAGAGAGAGAGAGAGAGAGAGAGCCCAATAAGAAGAATCAAGAGAATGAAATCAATACGTGTACCACATAGATAAATAAAATGAGCAAAAACTTCTCAACAACAACAGCCTGTCTTACATGTACCACACTACTATAAGTATAACCCTTACTGAAATCAATAACCACCAAATGGATCCACTCACTCAGCTTCACACGTTATATATATTAAAATACTTCTTGCTCAAAAAAATAATTCCTACTTCATCACATTTGCTCAATGCTCGTATTGAATCTTCAAGTTTGAAGAGATCGAGCAAGATAGAAAAATTCAATCTATGATTCATTGTTGATGCAACGATGAAATCTGAAACAAAGGATAGAAAGATTAACAATGTACAAAAAGAAAAGCAAAGGAAACAATGAAGAAGAAGAAATAGATTAAAAAATCAGAAGGAAGAGAGAAAAGTATGAGAAATATCGAAGATAGATAATGCAGAATGCTCAAAGTAATTGGAGAAGCAAGAATAGAATAGGAAATCAAATGAAGGAAGATAGAAAAATAAAGATATATGCCACATAACACAGTACTTTACCGATTTGCACTCCCCAAAATTTGCACCATGGAATAGATCTGAAATGAGAATTTTAGATGTGGAAAAAAGCACAGAAAAAGAAAGGAGGAAGAGAGATGAAGAGAGAAAAAGGAGATGACAAAAATGACAAAAGAATAGAGATGAAGAAAGAAGAGGGGCAGCTACCATAATAGAGGGGAAGGAGTGGGATCGAGTGAGGAAGTGGGAAGATATCTGCCGGAATTATGGATATAGATTTAGATAATGGTTATTTTGTTGTGTCATTTAATAGTGAAGAAGACTTGAATTATGTCTATCTTGAAGTTCCATGGATGATCAGAGATAGGTATTTGCTTGTTCAACTATGGGTTCCCAACTTTGATCCTTGGAATTCGGAGACGCAGAGGAAGATAGTAGCTTGGGTTTGAATATCCCTTCTTCCCCTAGAATTTTTTAATCCCTTCAGCCTTAGAGCTCGTTTGGTTCGTAGAATTATTGGGAATGGATTGGAATGGAATGGTTGGGAATGGAATGAAATGGAATCTTATAAGACAAAATTTGTTTGGTTGGACATAAGAAAATGATAGAATGAGATGTAAATAATGTGCAAAACGTCAGAATTGCACCTAAGTAAAAATTTAGCCCAACATCAATTGCTCCAATATTGTGTTCGTAACGTAACTTTTTTTATATATATTTTTTAGTTACAAACGGGTGACATCTTTTTTTTTTTAGACAATAACCTCATATTTTAAGCTTTTACATATTTTTATTTTTATTAAATAAAAAATATCTAAGTATAAATTGCAATATAAAAAATAAAAGGGAAACTTACGTATATTCCAATTCTTATTATTTTTATTTTAAATTTTTTAAATTAAATATTTTTAGAGAAAAAAATCATATAGAAAAATTATACTAAATAACTTATATGAATTAATGAAAAATTTTCAAGAGAAAATGGGGTACATAATCTGTGAAGGGTATTTTAAGAATAATATTTCATAATTAAGGTCATTTCTGTCATTTGGTCTTTATTCCTAGTGGTAGGAATAAACAAAGTCAAGGTCCAAGGTAGGAAAGTTAACTCTCAAATTTTTGGTAATCTTTATTCCCATGGGAGTCCAGATTCCTATTCCCATGTCCAACCAAACAGTCCAAGTATGCGAATAAAATCTGGATTCTCATTCCATGAGCACCGAGGAAATGAACCAAACGGGCCCTTAGGAAGATTGGTGCTTTAATTGGCAAGACGTTGAAGATTGACTCAGTGACTTATTTGAGTGAGAGGGGATGTTATGCTCGAATCTATGTTGAACTTAATCTTCAAAAAAGACTATAACCAATTTGAATATTTTGGGAAAAGGAGCGTGATCGAATACGAAGGGCTCTACTTGATTTGTTTCCATTGTAGAAAATATGGACACCATAGGGAGGTATGTTTGGAACGGTTGGTTGAGGTCAGTTTACAAGCTAATAACTTTGGTAAAGATAAGAATTCACCATGAATGGAAAAGGGATAGGTGACGAAATAGACAACTTTGGATAAATGTAGCAAGGAGGAGGTTGCAATGATGATGACGGAGGGATAGAAAGAGGAGTCACAAAAAAGAGGTCGTGATTCAAGAAAGACCGGCGATAGCTTTGGCATGATGGCTCTGATAATGGAGGAGAGAATGGGATTGAAAATTTTGGTGAAGAGGATGACGTGGCGAAGAGCAAACAATCCTGAAAAACTAACCAGACTCATGGGTTGGTGGTTATGGGAGGAATGATTCTCAGGATTCGAAGATTATTGCTGGTGTTGGAGGGGAGAAATCTAAGCGATTAGTTTTTAAAAGCAAAGGCATCAGAATGAATGTTTGGGAAGAAAGTCAGCAATAATCAGAAGCGGGTCTCAGTTGGTGGAAAGTGTAAGCCACGCAAGGTAGTCCAGGTGCAAGGGAAAGAGAATAAGGCTATTTTGGGTGAGGTCAAACCTAATGCTAGGCCTAATAGCAAGAGTCTAGGAACAATGAATGTGGACCTTGCTAATTCTTTTAGGGCCCTTAACTACGTTATTGGGGAGCAGGCCGAAGGGAAGGATCTAGAAAGAGAAGAGGTTGGATTATCTGTGTGTATATCCTCATTAGGCTTGGCTCGATCTGGGGAAATAGGTGGGCTGCAAAATAATCATGAGGACTTAATGATTGAGGATTCAAGTGTGGAGGTAGGTGAGCCGAATTCTATCAATGATATGGTATTGGCAGAGGCTTTGAATGAAATAGATGAGGGCTTCAAGCCCAGGTCCCTATAAATGTGTCCTAATGAATTGTTTATTTTGGAATGTAAGAGGTGCTGGATCCAAGGCTCTACCTGGTTTAGTTCGTGAGTTGAAGAATAAATATCATATGGATTTCTTATGCCTCGTTGAAACTCGTTCTAGTGGACCACGAGCAAGGCATATTACTAATAAGATGGGGTTTCGTAACTTTGAAATTGTAGAGGCAGTTGGTTTTAGTGGTGGCATCTTTCATGGAAAATTAAATTGCGTGCTCACTCTAAGCAATTTATGCACTTTGAAGTTGATGATGGGACTTCAAAAAAATACATTACTTGTATCTATGCTAGTCCCAACCTGAGTAGACATAGAAACCTCTGGGTTGACCTGGCTGACATTGGTATGGGCATGGGAGATTCTTGGTGTTTGAGGGGGTGATGTTAATGGAATTCTTTTTAGCCATGAAAGATGGTCTTCGGCTAGGGAGGTTTCTCCTATCACAAGGGACTTTGCAGACTGGTTTTTTGAATTTGGGCTTATGGATCTTGGTTGCTCTGGGCCTTTCTTTACTCGAAGTAAGGAGGGACACAAGAGGAGATTGGATCGGGTAATGGCTAGTTCTAGATTTGTTGAGGAATTTCCAGATGTAGAAGCACTTTCTCTTTTCCAATTTAATGCTAATGACCAGCCTATTCTGCTAAGAATGAAGAAGTTTGTCCCAAGTTTGGGTTATGACAAGCCTTTTTGAATTTTTGCTCCTTGGGTATTGCATGAAGATTTTGGTAGACTTGTACAAGAGACATCGTATACTAGCAGCCCTTAGGCTTTGGCTCATGAAGCATTCACACAGGAGGTTGGAAGCTACAGTAAGGATGTATATGGGCTCATTAATAAAAGGAAAAGGAGGCTTATGACAAGGCTAGAGGGCTTAAATAAGAACGTCAGGGAAGAGGGCTCTATTAGATTTAATATAATATAAGTTTTGATGATGAAAAATATAGAGAAATAAGGAACAAAAGTATCATATGTGTCTAACATATATAATGTTCCTTATAAAAGTAAAACATACATTAACATATGTTTAATTGAGTTTATAATGCATATATCATACTGTGTGTAAGTATATCCACTGTGCTTTATGTTTTACAATACAAGTTGGATATATAAATTGGATTAACTACTTAATTTGTAAATGTAATATATTAAATGCAGGATGGTCCAAGTAGAAAAAGTAAACATTGAAATAAAAAAAGGGAAATCAATGTGTCTCACTTAAGAAAGAAGAAGAGAAATGATACTCCAAAAATGAAATATCAAAAGGGAGCATACCAAAAAGGAAATGACTAAGTGAAAGTAGAGCTCAAACATTGAAGACCTAGTCACTTAGGTCTTGAAGTGGTTATAATCCTTGAAATTTACTTAATCTTGTTACATATATTTTAAACGTATTAGATTAAGTAAATATGATGTTAGCATATATTAGAATTCAGAAATAATGGCTAACAAAATGAATTTTGTGTCTGGCTTATAATTTCAAAATGGTTTTCATGAAAAATTTTATCTTATGCGCATAATTCCTAGAAGTTATGGGGATAAAATCTCAATCTCAATGTTATTTCTAAGTGTTCTCTCTTCGTTTTCATGAAAATGTTTGAGATTATCCGCATAACTAAGGCCTGCACCATTTCCTTGCTTTTGTCTAACTCGATTTCCTGATAAGGTGCTTACCTTATTCGCATAAGGGGCTTAACAGTAAAGGTCACTTGTTCTGTACTGCCCGTTATTCGTATAACCTAGGGAGTTTATCCGCATAACGTATGTTACAGAACTCTTGGATTTCTTTCTATTAAATTTGTTATCAACATAACCTTAGGAGGTTATCCTAATAACCTATGTTCTTCAGAAGCTTAGTTTGTGCTAATTTAATGTTATCTAAACAAGGAATAACATCCTAAGAGGTTATTCTAATAATTCTCAAAAACATTCAAGTTTGTGAGACGTTATTTAAACAACTAAATAGGTTTTCATGAAAATGTTTCTGAGCTGAAAATTAGTCCTTCTGGAATAATCGTTATCCGCATAACCTAGTTAGGTTATCCGTGTAACAAAAGTCTAACGTTGAAACTAAAAATCAATGGTCACCCATTATGCGTATAACCTGAGGAGGTTATCCACATAATCTCTGTCAGATGTATTTAATGCGGTAGTTTAACGTCTAGTTACACAACAAATTTATAAATAGAACATCATTTGAACTTATAGGAAAACAATCTTAAGAAAGTTTATATAAAAATATTGTCCATATACATAAAATCTTTCTGTGTCAGCATTTTTTGATAAACTCACCTTAATAATGTATTATCTACTCTAAAAGAGAGTTTTAATTCTGTAATCATTCTTCTCTACTTTTTTCTGGGTAGATTCTTAGTGTGGGGTATGACTAAGAGAGATTATACATCTTGTAAGGGTGTGGGGAGAGTGGTTTCACAAGTGCCTACTGAAACTTGTGGGATGTACTGAGACTTCACAGATGCTCGGATCAAACCTGTGGGATATAATGGAAAATCCCAAGTAGTGGCTTGGAGACTGGACGTAGGCCAAGTGATTGGGCTGAACCAGGATAAATACTTGTGCCTTACTCTTCATCTTCTTTATTCAATTACTGCATTTTATTCTCTTTGTTCATCCCTGTTTTGCTGCACATCTGGTGAATTTGGATTGTGATCCAAAAAGAATAAAAATCTTACATCACCCAATTCATCCGCCCTCTTGGGGGACTAACCAACCTAACAGGCTCTTCGTCTTCCCTTTTACAACAACAAAGTTCTCTTTGGGTCGAGCTTGAGGAGTTCATAATTCAAGAAGATGTCATGTAGGCTCAAAAAGCCAATTGTGATCGTTGGGCCTTGGGAGATAAAAATACTAGATATTGTCATATAAGAGCCAACAACAGATGAAAGCATAATAAAATTTAGGCACTTAAAGGTGATGATGGTGAATGGGTTTATGACAATTAGGAGATTAAGAGTCTTGCCACTTTTTTTGTGTATCTTTTCACGGAAGAGGAGAGGAATGAAGATTTGATAGATTGCATAGTCTCTTATATTATCATAGGAGAGGATCTGGTAAAGGTCTTGGTGTTAGGGTGACAGATGAGGAAATTTATATAGCTGTTCATAGAATAGGTGTACTTAAATCCCCCAGGCTGGATGGATTAAATGCTTTATTTTTTTAGACCTAATGGGAGCATGTTGGCCCTTCTATAACAGAGTTTGTGAAACAAGTCTTCCATTCTCCAGAAAGCATTCAGGAAGTGAACCGTACTTTTATTGTGCTAATTCCTAAAAGGGATCATCTAGAGACAATAAAAGATTTTCACCCTATCAGCTTATGTAATGTGATATATAAAATTATCACGAAGGTGATTGCAAACTGCATCAAAGGCATCCTGTCTTTGACCATTGCCCCCAACTAGTGTGGCTTTGTGCCTGGACGTCTAAGCTCTGACAACATTATTGTGGCTGAAGAAGTGATTCATTCTATGTGGAATATGAATAGGAAAAAAGGATTTATGGTGATCAAAATTGATCTTGAAAATGCTTATAATTGGGTTAGATGGGACTTTGTTACTAGTTGTCTAAGAGAGCTGAAGCTTCCTGATCATCTCTTGAAGGTGATTGAGGTTTGTATCTCTTCTCCTTCTATGTAGATTCTTTGGAATGGTAGTCGTGCGGAAGAGTTTTACCCTACTAGGGGTGTCAGGCAAGGTGACCCCATGTCCCCCTATCTTTTTGTGATTTGTATTGAAAAACTTGCTCATTTGATTCAAGAGGACATTGGTAAAGGTACTTGGAGGCCGATTCGTTTAAATAAGGATGACCCTCTAGTCTCACTTATTTTTTGCTAATGACCTCATTATTTTCGTGGAGGCTAACCTTGATTAGGTGGAAGCTATTAATAGGTGCCTTGAGAAATTTTGCTTGGTTTCTAGTCAAGAGGTGAGCCAAACTAAAAAGAAAGTCTTCTTCTCCCGAAATGTTAGCCACAATGTGTGAAGCCAGCTTAGTCTTTAGGGTTTAGCAGAACTGAGGATCTTGGTAAATATCTGAGTGTACCCTTACATCATCAAAGGGTGACCACATATACATACCAATTTGTTGTTGATAAAATTTGATCGAGACTCAGCAGTTAGAAGATGAGGTTCCTCTCCTTTGCAGACCAGAACACTCTTGTGAAATCCATCATTTCTACTATGTCTAATTATGTTATGCAAACAATGACTGTGCTGGTGAAGTGTTATGAGGAAATTGATAAAAGTGCACACGGGTTTCTTTGGGGGTCCACTAATGAGCACAGATGTGTCCCCCTAGTGTCATGGGATAAATGTTGTAGGGAGAAGAAAGCAGGAGGCCTGGGGTTGAGACACTCACAGCAAAATCAGGCTTTACTTATGAAGTTAGGATGGGGGCTTGTTCAGAATAGAGAAGCTCTGTGGGCCCGGGTGATTAAGGGTAAGTATGACTGTGGTGATGACCTTTTACCTCGTATTAATATGCAGAAGAATGGCTACAGGGTGTGGTGTGGGATTAAGTCCACTTGGGACAAGGTATACAGTGGTATGGAAGTGGTGAATCGTAATGGGGAGACGATAGCACGGTGGAAACATGAAAAACAGGGGCTTTTTTCTGTGTCATCTGTGCACAAGGTCCTTGAGAATGGGAATGGAACCACTGATCCGCTTTGGAGTAAATTGTGGAAGCTTAATGTTCCATAGAGATTAAGACCCACTTATGGATGTCTATCCAAAACAGACTTCTTACTGACGAAGACAAGCACAGGAGAGGTCTACATCACACTGGGTTGTGTGGGGTTTGTGGTTCTGGTTGCGAGGACTCTCCGCATGTTCTGAGGGACTGTAGAGAAGCTCGAGAGGTATGGTGGAAGATTGTTCGGCCCAGTGATTTACAGGGTTTCTTTGCAAGAAATTTGGTGGATTGGATTTCATCCAATATACGAAAAGTAGTGTACAAAGGGGAAGGAAAATAGAGGGAGCTCTTTTGCATTATGTGTTGGATTTTGTGGAAAAGGAGGAATGAGAGAGTGCATGCCAACATACAGCAGAGTGATGAGTCTAGTATAGCTGAAGCCAGAGCTATTTTAATGGGCATGGAGCAGGCTCACTACAAATCTCATATGAAAGGGTGTAATGTCAGTACAGATCCTTGCAATGCTACGTTTGTCTCACTTAAGGAAGGCTGGCATGCGGTTTATATTGATGGAGCTCACTCTCTACTCACAGGTGCTGTGGGATGTGGAGGTATATTGGAGAATCATGAGAGGAGGTTGGAGGAAGCTTTTACTCTCAAGGATACAGGGGATGCTCTTACTGCAGAATTGTGGGGTTGTTGTATGGGGTTGAAGAGAGCTTGGGACAAGGGGTGGAGGAAAGTGCGAGTGCACTGTGATGCTTCTGAGGCTGTCCATGGCATCCAGGCTGAGGACATTGATCGACATGAAGACTGAGATCTGATACTAGACATTAAACGTATGCTCCTGCGGGATTGGCAAGTACACGTTGTGCTTATTGGATGTGATCAAAACACTGCGGCAAATTTTTTTGCAAAGAAGTCCCTCTCTTCGTGTATGGGGTTCTACTTTTTCTCCCCTGATGTCGCTATCTCGATGCTTCACGAAGCTGGCGTCTCGTGGTCTTAGTTCTTTTTGCTTTTCTGTTTTGCTTTGTTTTCCCTTCCGTAAAAAAAAAAAAAAAAGGATTTTAAGCAGGACCAGTTGTAATAAAATTTAAAAGGGGCATGTGAAGAGTGAGAGAAGCCATAATTAAGATTCGACTTAAAAAATGGGTTTCCTCACATTTTACAAGAGAAGTCATGGCTAATAGCGAACTAATTCAGCTGGGCTTCTTACAGTTTTTAAAATATAATAATTAAAAAATGGCTTTTCACACATTTTACAAGAGAAGCCGTGGCTAATAGCTAACTAATTCAGCTGGGCTTTCTAGAGTTTTTAAAGTATAATAGATTTGCTTGCGCCAACATACATTATCTTCAAGCACATCAAAATATTATTCAGCCTTTAAAAAATAAATAAAATAATTTTCCTCATTTTTCTTTCATTAATTACCTACAAATTAAAAATCATAATGGCCTAATTAAGCTGGGTTGTGTCCTTAAACAAATTAATAATATAAACCTAAGACTTTGTATGGTTGTGTTTGGCGAATTGGATGTTTCATGAGCTCTTAATTAAGCAAAGCACGGCTAGTCTCTATTCTCTGTCTATGACTATGTCGTCTCTTGCTTGTTGAAGGAAGAGGGTCCTAATCATTGATGGCAATCTCCAAAACAAAATATTCCTTCCCAAACTAGTTTGTCTTTTCTTCACAACACAACCTCTAAAACAACAACAGCACATTAATCGACACTTGAAATTACCCATACAAAGCAGAGTAACATGATTATATAAACGTACCGTCATTACCCAAGCAAACAGTGTCTCAAACATGTTTTTTAGTAATGAGTTTAATTGATTGCTTTCTAAAATGAAGTAATTAACTGAGTTGAAAATCAATAAAAGATTGATAAAATAAATAAAATAATCTGCTTTTATATATAAATAGTTTTATGTAGAGAACATGGACTTAATCTTAACCGTATAAGCTAGTTTGATTTTCTTGGCAAACATTGTGAGATTAAAATCTTGGATATATATGAATTATGAGCCGTGTGTTAAAATTGTCCCGGGAGAAATTTTGTAAATATATAAAATCGGAAGATAATAATAATAATAATAATAAAAGAATTTGATAAAGTCCCAAGATAAGAATACCTAACCATTTATTCCTTCCCTACAAAGCTGTCTTCCAAATGCTACTCTGCATCATCAATTTGGAGGGACTCTGTTGAAGCTTAGCTCCTTGAAAAAGTGCTTTTGGCCACACACCTACCGACCCAGCCTTCCCCTAGACTTGCTTTTTCACACTCAAGTGTTTGGCATTTTGTGAAGCGGCAGCTGATTCTAATTCCATCCGGAATCATATACAAGCCACCATTTGCTAAAAATCAACCCTCAACAGCTAAACTTTGATCTCCTGTACCAACACGCCCTTGTAATTATATACCACTTCCAAACGACTACGTGCCAAATCCACCAAAATATAGCCTCCTCTTCCCATCTCCATTAACCCAAGCGGAGCGCCTCTCCCAGAAATTAATTATGGGTAGGCATGATCATCATGATCCCACCATGATATCAAATTCCTCTATCGCTCTCCTGCAAGAGAGGTTCAGACAGTTGGAGAAGGTGAAGGAAAGGAGAGAGGGGAAAGAGCTCCTTAAGCTCTTCTCTTCAGATACACAGACCACTTTTTCTTCCTCTTCTTCCGCTATGCACTTTCAGACATCAGAATATTCCTCTTCTCTGCAACTGCAACCACCAAGGTTGGAGGTTCCTCATAATCATAAATCAAGTACTATTCATGCTCCTCTCTCTCTTGGGCTCAGTGTCACCAACAAGCAAGGCCATCACAAGACTCCATCACCCTCAAACTCATGGTCACAAGGGGCTTCCGCATCAAATTTTGAGCACTCCGATGTTGATACTTCTCTCCATCTGTAAATACTAATTATAATTACTTCTTTTCTTTCTTTTTTTCTTTTTCCCATCTGCTTCTATATATGAATCATACCTCCATGTTTTTTATATATTATTATGAAAAACGTGGATGAAATGCTTCAATCTGTATGTACAATATTTAAATCCTCTCTAGTTTTTATTATGGAAACTAGGATGAAGAGATAGTAGATTGTATTCATCGAAGAATGCTTTTTCCCAATTTTATGTATATTGATACCTACAGGACCTGACTGGGCTTGTTTTGGAATTCCATCTTTCTAGGTTATATGAGAATTTTCTCTGACCAAGATCTTTTTCACTGTGAACAAGATAGTGGATTAGCTTGTTATTAAGTTTTCCCACAGAGGGATGTGTTTCTCCATTCTCTGATTGGGTTCTCCACCCTCCATCCTTCTTAGTTTCTATTATCTGTTTTGATGTACCTTGAACTCTATAATGTTTATTTTCCTGCAATAGCAAGGCTTTCCTGAACAGAGATGGAAATGACGTCCAATAATGCAGTCAGCATTACAATAAATTCATAGTCAAATTCGGTATATTGTGAAAAAGCACGGACACTACGATAAAAGATTTATTTTCATGTCGTCTGACACATACTGGGAACATGCATATATCAGGCATTATATCAGTCCTAAATATTAATTCTTGTCTATCGTTTTTGGAAGGGTTTTAGTTTTTAAGCATTGGACATGTACCTGCAGTAACAGAGCAGGAAGGAAGTGAAGGAGACAACCATATTGATGAAGCCTATTGCCATCATCTCCTTATTTCCATCCACCATGTAGTTCTTGAGAGCTGCGAAAGTCCTTCCAACTGCAATGTCTTTGTGTTCAAGAAAATCCCATAATATTCATTGACGATAAATCCTTAAGAGCATATTTTGAAGCAAGATCCCCCCGCTCCCTCCTTCAAATTGTTCCATCCAACTTACGGTAAACCAAAAGAACTATGACTTTTTCAAAGTTTTTAAATCTTTAAGCATTAAAAAAATGCCTAGTATAATTCAAAAAATTTAATAAAATTAATATTGGATAAAATAATTTTAAATTTAAATTAAAATTAAAATTATATTTGAATTTTATTTATTAATATGATATGAAAATTATGTAAATAATATTGTAGAATAATAAATTTTATTATATGTAAATTATTCCTAAAAATAATAAGAGTATTATTGTTATGTAAAATTAGTTATTTTTCTTTTCTCCCTATTTTCTTTTGTTCAGCCAAGCATATGGAGAGAAAATCACTCCCCCTCACTTTTCTCATTTCTCCATTTTCTCTCTCCTCATTTTCTCTCCTCTATGTTTTCTCTCCTTATCCAAGCGAAAAGTAAGCATGTTAGCTTAAGCTAGACTTTTTTTTTCTCAACAAAATAAAATTAATTCACATATAAGATAAAATATTGATGTAGATATAATAACAGAACTAAATTATGTATAAGCTATAAAAAGTTAAAAACCTAATTATAAATTTTTAACCAATAAATGAAGATCAAATAAAATTAATCTAATATCTTTTCATCGAATTTAACGCCAATGCTGTTGGAAATTTAAAATTGATGACATGGCGATGCTAACCAATAATGCTAACCTCTGGGGAAAAAAAAGATCTTGCTCTTTTATTTTTTGTTGTTGCTTAAGTTGTTCTTTTTTTCAGTTTTTTTTTTCTTGCTAGAGGCTTTTTTCGGCAAAACAGATTTTTGGCCAACAAAACCATTTAGCACGTATGTTTGGCTTCTTGTATAGGTCTTTCACTTGGTTATTTTTGCTTATGTCAATGTTTATCTCTTTAGGGAAAATTTCATTTAATTGTCAAGAAAAGAAGATATTTCTAAAAAAGTACCTCAATTTATGTAATTTTAAAAAAAAAAAATTTTACAAGTTCTGCAAATTATTTGCAAATGAACTAATTTTACTTACAAATATATTATTTTCACTTGTAAATGAGATCTTTTTTTGGAATTACATGAATTGGATACTTTTTTTGAAATATTTTCTTTTCTTAGTATTTAAGTGGAATTTTCTCATTTCTTTAATATTAATGAAGTGATTATTTCTCGGCAAAAAATATAAATCACATGCAAAATATAAAAACTATACGCATATTATTTCCTTTTCATGTCAAAACTAATATTATTTTTGTGATATTATTATTTATTTTTAATGACTTGGTTATTTTTAAGTAAAAGTATTTGAGTCTTTAGTCGGAAAAAAATGAAAAAGTATAAATTTGTGGAAGTTTTCAATGCTGGGATGTAAGAGATATTTTCTTTATCATATTGATATTAATATTATAAAAAACAGCATTTCAATATATATGAGCTGATCGATCTTTGCTTTCCAAGAAGCGAATTTTTTAAAATTTAAGCCCTTAAATAAAATTTTAATTAAAATAACTTTTTTTTCTTCCAGGATAATTGAAATTGAAATTGAAATGCGTTAGGAAATAGGGGTACTGATATGAATCCCATGAGAAACCTGTTTCAAGAACCCAAAAAATATAAAAGATAGCAACACAGAAATTTGACTTAAACAGATTGATTGAACTAAAATTCAATGAGAATCTTTCTAAAAAAACTCTAACTATAAGAAACATTACAAGAGTAGATCGAGCTCTTGATAAGTCCAGTGTAATCTTAAAAAGAACACGTAGAACCATTAATATCTCACTAAATAGGAAAATTAATTTCATTGATTTGTCTAAATTGTGTGTACAAAAGTGGCATGTAAATAGGTAAATAAATATCTTAAGGTAACTAGGAATATTTAGGGCTTACATAATCCTAATAAATCTAGTTAATCCTAAAAAGATAATTAATTATCTAAAGGCCTAAAAATAAAAATGAAAATATTAAAAAAATAAAAATAATATCATAATTTTAATGCTACTAGATATTCCTTAAAGATAAGGTTTATCTAATAGAATTTAAATTAAACTAATTTAAATCTAAGATTTTTCTCCATCGAATACAAGTTGGAAACCATAAAATATCCTAATTTAATTTAAATCAAATCAAATCAAATTGAAACAAAAAGGATAATCCTAAATTAATCTAAATGGGACTTGGGACTTGAGCTTCTTTCTCTATTTAAGCTTCAAAAACATTACTTTCTTCATTAGACTCTTTGAGGGCATCACTTTAATTGCATGGCCCAGTTTAGCATACATTTGGACCTGAACATACATGATTAAGGTCTTATTGGACTCCTCCAAATACATATTAGCACTTTGAGTCTTTAATATGATGAAATATGCTCTAAAAATAAATTCTAATATCTTGAATGGATGGTCCTCTTAATGAGCTTCCCAATGTTAAATTTATCAATTAAGTTGGATCATCTAATGTGTTGAAAGAGCACATTCAATTTACATCATTCTCTGCCTCTTAAAAAAAAGTCGTCCTCACTTTTCAAGGTCTTGGAAGTATAGCTTGTATAGTAGAGAAAAATCTTCTGGGTCAAAGATTGTTTTCTTCTTGCATTGATTGGCATATCTTGCATGTTTCTCTTTCTTTCTCAACAATTGATAGCCTTTTGGAACTTTGCCAAATCCCTTGAATAATTTTGGTTTGATATACCCATCAATGATAACATCTTGCTCAAATCTCCATGGATTTCTAATTATCATATCAATGAGCATAGGCATAGTAGCATGAAGAACTTCATCATGGTATCTCCAAATAGAGAAAGAAAATAGTTGTTGTCTACTTATCAAAACATTCCCAAATTCATGCAACCGTTGAAGCTTACAATGATCGGAACGTTTAACCATACACAAGTTCAATTCTTCCACAATCATGGAGCTAGCAATTTCAATGCGACTATTGCTATCTTTTACCTCTTCACACACTTCATCATTGAATTGATAGCAAATATGATAATTACTTTCTAATGAAGCCTCATTATTGTCTTTTACTTGCAAGCTATTACAACAGCAAGAAATAATTCCTTCACTTTCGGCATGATCATTTTCATCCTCTAATGATTGTATGCTAATATAATCAAATTCACATTCAAATTTGATGTTTTCATTAGCACCCACATCATTATTACTATTAATACATTCAAGAGGATCCAAACTTTCTTAATTAGATTCTTCAGCTTTGAGACTTTCAAAAGCAACATGTCCCATATGAATTGATTCATCACAAAAGGCAATATCACAAGAGTTTTAAGTAATAAAAATACCTTTTGGCTTAGTTGAAGATAATAACTTTTTGGCTTGGGATTCTTTCTTTCTATCTCTTGCTTTCTTCAGCAAGATGAGTTGATCTTCATAAACTTCTTATAGTGTTAATGGACTTTTACTATTCATTACAAAATAGTACCTATTTTTACTTTTATCATGAATAATTTTCCTTTTATGCTGCCAAAACTTTCCCAATTACAAGTGGTCAGTCATAGGCATCACATCACACAATGCTTTATTAGAGTGTCTTCCAATAGTGAATGATACTAAAGTCTACTTATCTACCGTGACCTCTCGAGCTTCATCAAACAATGACATCTTGTAGGGTCTAGGATGTTTAATGCAAAGCAAACCTAATTTTTCTACTAGTATAACACTAATAAAGTTTTTGTAAACACGTGGGTCAATGATCATAGTACAAATCTTCCTATTAGATCCTTCGACAAGACAACGGGTATGAAATTGATGTTTATATATGCTCAAAAGAAAATCCTTCATGGATGAATTGATGCTAAGGTCTTCTCCCTAGACATCTTTTAGGAAACCTAAAATGTTAGTAAACAAGAGAAAACATATAGGACCCTGTGCACTCTACTAACGTGTTTAATTCAAGTAGATGTTTATTCACTTGTGTTTACACTATTTTCTTGGCTTTTTTAATAATGAATTCACATTCTCTTTTACCTTTTATCACTCACACTAGTTTCTTATAGTGTTCTTAATAGAATAAAAAAGACCTAATCAAGAGAATATTGTGTAATATGGCAATATATATTTAAAGAAACAAAGATAATACTAGGAATCAAGTTAAAGCAAATCCTTAACTTGATGACCAAAAGTACAAAAGATAGTAAAATTAGAGAAAATTGTTACACTAAGGAAACAAATATCAAGCCTTTCTCTTCTCTCTTTTTTTTGGCCCTTTCCTTTCTTTTTTTCTTTAATCAACCAAGTACCTACAGTATTTCCTGCAATTTAAAATTTCCAGAAAAATTTTCTGAAAAATAAATTTTCAAGCAATTATTTTCAGCCAGCTATAGTTTTCAGCAAAGAGAATATTTAGTAATTAATGGTTTACCAATAATTTCTCCAATAAAAAGAATTCCGGCAAACAAGAAAAATATTTTCAGCAAGGAATTCCTAATAACATTCAGTAAAAGTTTTCTAGCACTAACTGGTTTCAGCAATAACCAATTCTATCAAAGATAATATAATATTAGGTGAGAATGACGTGATTATGATGACTAATATATGGTGAGATTAATAGAATGAGAATGATGCAAGGGAGACACAAATTGAAGGAGGAGAATCTAGACAAAGGACTTTGACTTCTATGAACAAGGAAGAGAGGAAAAGAAATGATATTACTAGATGGTGGGGGGGGGGAAGATTCGAATATGAATTTGCAGAAAAGATTCCATGTTGGTTTGAGATTGATGACTGAAATTGATGATTGGGGATGAGATAAAATGATGGCTTGAGGGAGGATGGAGGCCGAAATCTAGACCAAGGAGGAGGGATGAATTGTTCTAAGTAACAATTTGACAATGACCTAACTGAATTGAAGAAAATAAGATGAGACCAAAGCTGGATTTGGAGGAAAGAAGAACATGTTGTTGTATGAAGGCCGAGAATGTACTTGTTGCAGAGAGAAGGTAGACTGTGTTTTGTTGACCAAATGGAGGGAAGGGCACGTTTGGAGACTGACATTAAATGGAGGACATGTTTGATGATGACCAAATGGAGGGAAAGGCACGTTTGGAGACTAATGTTAAATGGAGGATGTGTTTGATGACTACAATGGTACGACAAGTGTAATAACCTTTGAACTTTACTTAAATTCTTATACCAATTAATATGGACCCTATGAGGAACCTATCTTGGGAAATAGAAAATACAAAGGACTATAACACGGAAACTTGATTCAAACGAGTTGATCGCACTAGAACCCAATGAGAACATGTCTCAAAGAACTCTAGCTATAGGAAATGCTATAAGAGTAGATCAAGCTCTTAGTAAGTCGGGTGTGCTTTTAAAAAGAACATGAAGAACTAGTGATACCTCACTAATTAGGAAAATTAATTTCATTTATCTGTTTAAATTGTGTGTATAAAAAAGCTTATAAATAAGCAAATAGATATCCTAAGATAACTAAGAATATTTAGGGCTCACATAATAAATCTAGTAAATTTTAAAAGGATAACTAATTATCTAAAGGCCTAAAAATAGAAATAAAAATACTAAAAATAATAACAAAAATTATATCATAATCCTTGTCCCACCCGAATTTTCATTTTTCAAAACAAAAAACCTAAAACAAAGTAGAGTCGCTACCAAAATTTTTAAAAGAAGAATTTTGGAAAACCTTTAGAAAAAAAACATGATCTAATAAATAAAAAAAGAAGGTTTGGGAGTCAATTGTATTATGGGAAAGGTGTTAGATACTCCATAACACTTGTTCATAAAAATAGTTACTTTAAATTGATTATACAAAATTAACTTAACCTTAAATTTATTTTAATTATCTTTATCAGATACATAAAAATAATAATAAATAATTAAATAAAAAATATTTTTATTTACAAAGTTGGATTTGACCTAAAATGAAACTCTAGAGCTTACATACCATATAAGGAATTAAAGTCAATATAATTCGGGTGTAAAAATTTATGTCAATGAGTTTATGTTTTTTAAGAAATAAAATTATATATATTTTAATAAAATAATTTTGTATTTTTTTTATTTTCAAAAATAAAATTATACATAATATATATAAACAATTTAGCTATTTATTTATTACTTGTTGATCAATTCATGGAGATTCTCAAAGTTCCACGTGTTCAGTTTATATACCTATGGAAACTCTAAAAATCTCACATAAAATAACTTGAAAATATATTAAAAATATATACAAAAATTTATCAAATTTTTATGAAATCTTTATTATTCTGATTTCAAAAATATTTTCTAAAAAGAAAACGTATAATTTGATTAATATACCAGCAGAAGCACATCACAATACACAGTAAATCTATTAATATAAATACTCATAGAGGTTTCAAAAACCCACTGAGCAAAAATAAAAAATATATATGTATTTAATGCGAAAATATCACATAATCACATGATTGAATAAAAATAATGTAATTAATAACCTAACTATTATCATTATAAAGAACATAAAAGTTAACTTCTTTAAAACTTATATGTCTTCCACCACAACTTTGAAGGATAGATATTTCAACCAAATTCAATAATTTTGAAAGAGATGTAATGATATAATATTATAATCGTCATAATTCTCATAATATACTAAGCTTAGTGGAGAGAAGCAAGTTGTTATTTTTATACCAAAATTAAATAAATCCAAAAAAAATAATAATAATTGAAAAAAATGAAAAGTTTCATAGATGAAACAAAGAGTATTGCAATGTATTCATGATAAGCTATCCTTAGTCAAAGTAATCTTGAAGTATGAAATCAGTTAGGGGGGGGTGAGTAACTCATGGAGGGCTTTTGGAATGATATATTTTTTAAAATAATAATAATAATAAGTTAAACAACTATACCTTCTGACACTTCATTATATGAAAATAATTTTATTGATAATGTTATAGTTTGCAAAACCAACGTAATAAAAGAAAAACCTTATCAAGAAATAAAATCACATAGAAATGAGTTCAATTACCACAAATAAGGATATGCCTCAATCTCTCATAAAGATATTCAAAAGCACTGGCAATTTTGTTTTTAGGACTTCACCAAAATATTATGTTTTGGGATCCATGGAAACCTAGATAAGAAGAGAAGAAAACAAAACAAAATATACATGTCATAAGCACATCTCCACCTATTGTGAAATGTTCATTGGTGTGAATAATTTATCTCGTAAACCTTTCAAAACATCAAGTTTGGGATTCATGGAAACAAAAGTAATGAGAGAAAAAAATAAAATAAAACAAATATGTTACAAGCATGGCTCCACTTATTGTAAGGTGTTCATTTGTGTGAATAATTTATCCCATGAACCTTTCAAAACATCAAGTTTGGAATCCATGGAAACAAAGGTAAAGAAAGAAGAAGATGATGGATTACATTCTAAAAAGGTTCTACCCATTAGGAAATCCCAACTATGCAATGAGATAGAATTCAAACAAAAAAAAAATTCCTACCTTACTTTAGCCTTCTCACAAATACCAACACCTACTTTCAATTTTTTCCTTCACTCTCAAACCACCATCATGTACTCTCTTTCTTTCTCTCAATCTCTTCTTTTCGTTTATTCTTGATGATCCCTCTCTTCTCATCTTGCCTCTATTTATAGTGTCAAAAAGAAATCATTCAATTAATACTCCAAAATCACAAATATACCTTTTTATTATTTTTTCTTGATATTCACATTAAGATTGATTGATTTACTTTTTTTTTTCTCATTATTACTTCGGTATCAAATCTCAATCTTAAATTTTTATTTTTTTAGTATTATTTTTTTATTTTTATGAAAATCTCAAAAAGAAGAAAATTATAACTCCTTAAGATATGATAATTTTTTGGAGATATTATTATTTTTTATTATTTTATCTTATGAAAACTCGTTTTTTCTTTTTATATAAAAATTATTATTTATTATTTTTTTAAGGGACCTAGACAAAATATAGTATTCACAATCCTAATATTACTAGATATTCCTTAAAGATAAAGTTTATCTAATAAAATTTAATTTAAACTAATTTAAATATAAGATTTGGTTTGATGGAATGCAAGTTGGAAGCCACAAAATATCCTAATCTAATTTAAATCAAATCAAATCAAATTGAAACAAAAAAGATGATCCTAAATTAATCTAAGTGAGATTTGGAACTTTGACTTCTTTCTCCATTTGGACTTCAGAAACATTATTTTCTTCTTTGAACTCTTTGAGGGCGTCACTTTATTTGCATGATTCAATTTAGCATGCATTTAGACTTGAACATGTATAATTAAGGTTTTATTGGGCTCCTCCATATATATATATTATCACTTTGGGTCTTCAATATGATGAAATATGCTCCAAAATCACTTCTAATCTCTTGAATGGTCCTTTTAACACTAGGCTTCCCAATGTTAAATTTATCAGTTAAATTAGATAATGTAATGTGTTGAAAGAACTCATTCGGTTCACATCAGATATGGTAGCCTCAAGGGTTTTTTAAGTGGGATATTATATAAAAAAAATTTACTAATATATAACATGCTAGATAATGTTAATAAATATATAATGTTTAAAATAATCAAATTAAAGACATTCGGTTGGAAACGACAAAAGTCCATTTCTACTAAGTCAGCTTCGAGAAAATTTTCTAATTATTTTAAAACATTTTTTTAAGGATCACCAAAATTTTATTAGGGGTAGATGTTGTATGCCTCTTGTTACGAAATTGAATCATCTCCATACTTTCTCTCTATATCTCTCTTCATACACAATCACCCCCATTAATTGTGATTGAATGGTTGAAAAAATAATCTATGTATAGACAATATATTTGATTTAATAGTTTATATTTATTATTATGAGTAGAATTTTCTTAAAAACAATCTATAGTGCTTATTTATGATTATTATTAAAATAAATAATATATTTTCTTTAAAGTAATCTTTACCATTTAAATCAAAATCAACGAATAAAATTGTGTATGGAGAGGGGTATGAAAATAAAGTATCGAGAGATCTAAATCCCCTGATCACCCCCTCCCCCATTTGTTGAATTACCCTCCCCCTAAATAACACATGCACATTTACTAGGGGAGGGGAGAAAAAACCCGAACCTGTCTGACCTAAAGAAGCCCAAACCAAAAATAACCCAGTCTAAATAACCTAGGACCAAAGCTCGAGTTTTGGACCAGCCTAGTCAGTAAGGTGAGACCGGGCTGCAAGCTACCTTGTTAGACCAATTGGTCTAGCCCGACTCAAGGTTTTTTTTTTTAAAAAAATTATATATTATACATGTGTGTAAAACAACGTAGTTTTGTTTTAGGTTTATATACTATCAAAGCAAACCCTAACCCTTAAACATCCCCCATCCCATTTTCAAACATTGAAGACTGTTCTCCCAATCTCCTTAGCCACATAGTTGCTACATCCAAATCCACCTCTTACTACCATTTTTCTCATCCTCCCCCATCTCGCTTTCTCCCTCATCCTCCTTCCAGCCCCACATTGTGCTTCCTCTACTTTGCGGCTTCCTCTGTGGGTTCCGATTTGGAGGATGCATTTGCTCTTCACTGATTAGCTCTGTACATATCCTTTGCCCCAATCTAATGATTAGGGAATGAATCTTCCAACTAGGTTGTGGTGCCGCACAGGGTATGGTCTTTGATTGGAGGGAGGTAGCTCTGACAATCCCTCTGGCTTCCCTTCTTCAAACTGATCGAAATCGAGCTTTGGTTTTCAAGCTTCACCACCTACTTTGCGACTTCCTTTGCAATTTTGTCAGAGCTTATTTTCTTTCCACCTGGTTCTTTAGGCATTCAAAATCCACCTGGTTCATTAAGTTGATTTTTAAAGCTCGATAGGTGCATCTCATTGCATAAGAGGTTCAATCTAGGAGCTTTGTGTTTTCCCTTTAAATTTTATTTTATTGCTCTAAAAGTAAAAGATGAATTATAGCTTTTGTTTATTTATTATTTTACCTTAGCTAATTTAGCAATTGTTGATAAGAAAGAAAACTCTATAATTGTTGATTTCAAAATGATTTGATCAAGACGTCAGTGACTATTCCGTTTTATGTTGCTTCAGTTTGAAAGATGAAAAGAACAAGAACCATTTAATGTGATAGAGAAATTTTTTATAGCAGCTTAATGTAACAGAAAGTTGTAGATGTGTTTTTTTTTCTCTTTTTTTAAGTATATTTTCTGTGGTGCTTTTAGTCAATTGGGATTGAGTTTGAAAACTACGGCCATAAAATGAAAGCTTCCACTTCCAAAATAATAATTTAAAGCTATCCATTGAACTAAAATTAATTTGTAATTCATTTTGAAGGATAAAGAGAGGAAATTATTAGTTTTCTTGCTCTTAGAGTTTTCTACTTCGTTATCTCATATATTTTCTTTTATTGTACATTGTTCTTAGAGTCTATAGGTTGCACCTTATACTTTCATGCTTGAAATTTATGTTCATTATTTCTTTGACTATCTTTATTCACTTGTCCTATTCTTGTTCTCTATGATTTGGCTATCTTAAATTCTTCATTTTGGCAGTATAAACCTGAAGAACATTCAAGCTAAGTATAAATAATTTATGTTTGTGTGTTTGAAATGTTTAGGTTAAGTTAAGAAAATCTAGTTTTTCTCCTTTATATGTAGTTCTATCCTCTTGCATTTCTATTATTTGATAGTAATAAATATGATATACTAGTTGTGAATGGCAATAAATGTGATGTTTTAGTTGAGTATTTATTATTTAACATATTATCACTCATTGAGCTACTCTTTGTTTTTTTATTCTTTTATTATACATTCATATATTCTCTCTTTATAAAAATATATCTTGTTCTTAGTTTTCTTCATATTTCAACTATCATCTATTTACTATTTAGTTAACTAATATTTTATTGGTATGTAAATTAGTCAACTTGAAATTTCCATGTGTATTTTAACATGTTATCATTACTAAATTCAGTTTATGCACTCTCATTATTTGCTTTAATTTGATTATTAGTTGTATGCTTCAAATGGCGGATCAATCATCTATCAAGAAAGTGAATCAATCTATAAATCAACCTAATACTGGTGAGAATGCAAACCCAGCCCTAACTACGAGCCCAATCCCGATTACACCATCTACTTTTGCTCCTCCTCAAAGTAAAAGAGGAAAGGGGAGTAAAGCAAAAAGAAATGAGTGAGAAGCCACCAAAACAATCAAAGGTCTGGGACCATTTTGACAAATTAGACCTCAAACAAACAAATTGTGAACATCTTACTGCTTGCAGATATTGTAAGACAACTTATGCATGTGATCCGATTAAGCATGGAACAACATCCCTTAAGAGGCACATGGAAAAGTGCAAAAGGAACCCTCATAGGGCCATAATGGACAAAAAGCAACCTATGTTGAATTATGTGGCATCTACTAACTTGGTTTCTTATGTCTATAGTCCATAGTGATATAGAAGAGTACTTGCTGAGTTCATCATTTGTGATAAGCTTCCCTTTAGTATTATGGAGAAGAAAGACTTCCAAAAGTTTGTTCATGAGTTGGAGCCAAGGTTTTCTATACCTTCAAGGAGAACTGTTATTAATGATTGCTGGAAATTGTATTTGGGGGAAGTTAAAATATTGAAGAAGCTATTAAAGAAATCTGCTAATCATGTTTGCTTAACAACTGGCTGCTGGACTTCTAATTAGAATTATTACTACTTGTGCTTGACTGCTCACTTCATTAATCCTAAGTGGCATTTGCATAAGAGGATTTTTAATTTTGTACCAGTTGAAAATCATAAGGGTGAGACCTTAGGGAAGACAATTGAGAAATGCTTGTTAAATTGGGATATAGACAAGGTTTTTACAATAACTGTTGATAATGTCATAGCTAATGATTCAATACTATCATATCTAAAGAAAAGGCTAAGGAGTTAGAAGGGATTAATATGTGGTGGCAATTATTTGCATATGAGGTGTTGTGCGCATATTTTAAACTTGCTGGTCAAGAAGGGTTGACAGACTTGAAAGACAGCTTTCAAGCTATTTGCAATACCATTATATATGTGCGTTTTTCTCCTTATCAGTTCCAAGAATTTAAAGCTCTTGCTGCAGCTGAAAAGTTGGAATCAAATGGTTTTTATGTGCTTAGATGTTATGACATGATGGAATTCAACATACTTGATGTTAGAGTCTGCCTTAAAGTTTCAGAAGGTGTTTAAAGGATTACAAGAAGAACATGAGGATTGTCGTGCATACTTTGGGGGAGAGGAGGGACGTGAGGGCCCTCTTGGTGTATATGATTGAACTAATATCAACATATTTGTAAGGTTCTTGAAAGTCTTTTATAAAGCAACCTTGAAGTTCTCTAGCTCTCTGGAGGTGACATCTAATGAATGCTTTAATCAAATTGTTAAAATTCAGGGATTGTTGTGTAAGAGTGTTGACAAATTTGATTCTCTTCTTATAGATATTTCAGCAAATATGCAAAGGAAATATGATAAATATTGGGAGTCCACTAAAAATATGAATCCTTTGCTAATAGTAGCTGTGATCTTAGACCCATGTTATAAGCTTAAATATGTCAAACGTGCTTATATCAACCTCTTTCCTAATGATAGAGTATCCAGGGAAATGATGAGAATGAGAGCTAAAGATGTCATCTACTGGTTGTTTGATGAATACTCCATGGGGATTTCTAGTTCCTCAAGCACTACCTCTACATGTGCCCCATGCATCTACTATGGGGCTATCACGGGTTGAATTTTTTGATGATGATACTGATCTGGCCAAGGAATTATTGGCATCCATGAAATAGAAGGTCATGACAAATCGACAATCTAAATTAGATAAGTACTTGGCTGCTGATTTATTAGATGACATCCTTAGTGATTTTGATCATGGTGGAAACAATGCTGCGAAGTATAAAGTGCTCTCTCTTATTGCACGTGATGTGTTCGCTACACTAGTGTCAACAATTACATCTGAGTTAGCATTCACCACAGGGGCGTGCAGTTGATTCCTACAGGTGTTCACTCAAGTCTAAGATGATTCAAGCTCTAATTTGTGCCCAAAATTGGCTTCTTCCTGGGCAATCACTATTAGAGTTCATCTTTGGATTCATTGAGTATGATAACTTTGAATAGAGTGAAAAAGTAGTTCAATCTGGTAAAGTTTTTAATAACTTATCATGTTTGTAATTGTAAGATGTTTATTATATATATATGATGATATAATTAATTGTTGAACTTTACATATTTTTCATATGTTTTGGTTGTGATTAAGATTGGAGGGGATGATTATATGCCCATTGATTGACTTTCAATGGTGTCACTTCCATTTATGATTTTATAGAAATTTAGACTTTTTGATGTTTTTGAATGGCTTCTTTTAGTTGAAAGTTCTTTATGTGTGATGGAATGAAAAGTCTCCTTTTGACACAAAGTTTTTGGTTTCAAGTAATCCATCTTTTATGTGTGATGGATTATGAAACTTTAGGTTCAAAGTTTCAGGTTGATAACTTTAATTTTCTTATTTTTTTTAATTTTTAATTCATTATACTTGATTGGTTTTCATCTTTGTTTATTCATTATGGTAATTTTATTTTTCTTCTTTTTCAGGTTGAATGGTTGGTTTCTAAAGTGGTTTTGATCATTGGGTTACTTGTGTTTTGTAAATGGTCATCTTCAATATTACTTAAACATTCGTTAATTGTTAATATGAAGTTGTAATTGTTGACTTATATTGATGATATAGATCTACTAACAGATTTATAATTACTAGTTTGATGATTTAAATTTACTAGTTGATTTATTATATATGCTAGAACAAATCTGGAGCTATAAATCTCTAATATTGATTAGTATAATAGTTGCCTTACATGAAGTTAGTGACTTGTTGGAAATGAAATAGAATGAGCACTTCGAAGTTGGAATTATATGAATTTAGTGACTTGTTGGCTGGTTAGCTGTAATGTCATTCTTGTTTTGTTATCTCTTTGCTATAACTGAAATTGAATGAGCAAGCACTTGATGAAATTGATTTAGTTGCACTTGAAGTGCTTGTATCATATTAGTGTTTCCTTCTTTAATGATCATAAGTGCTTTTACTAGATAAGTACTTTTTGGGCTAGTGGTTAACGTAGGTACCTGGTAGTTGTAGACTTGATTGTTGATAAATTCTTTTGGCTTGTAGATTGAGTTCAGATATATAGGATATTTATTTCTTGTTGTCATTGTTGCTGTCAAATGCTAGCAATGTTTGTCCTTTGGTTTCATTTTTTCTTTTCTTGAGTTTGTTAATTTTAGTTTATGGCTTTTTCAGTCTTTAATTTTTTAGGAATTTGTATTGGATTTTTATCCATTTATGAGACTCTATTGTGATTCACAGATCCTTCAAAGAGCTTCTACTTTATCTAACTATTAGTTGCATAAGGGGAATTGGTTGATGCTTCATGTCCTTAGTTTAAGTTTTTGTTGCTATAATGTTTGTTGTTTATGCCTTTGGTTTTTTCAATTTCTATGGGGATCCATTTGGCTAGTTGGTTTTTTTTGGTTTTTTCGCTTTCTTATTGGTTCTGTTCTATAGTTCGTGACTTTATGTCTGCTTTTTCTATATGTCTTTTTTACTATAAATGAATCTCTAAATGATAAAAAAAAAGTTGCTTGCTTGACTATTTTGGATTGGACTAGATTGAAGTATTTGGGTCACAATTTTATTTGGTAGAAAAAGAAATGAAATAAATCATATTGAAATTGGACCATAATAAGCACAAGAAACAAAAGTTCAGTTATTTGATTTTTTCTTAAAAAAAATAGCACAAAATCTGGTCCAGTCTGAGTTGGATCAGTCTAACCCAATCTAGTCCTGACCAGACTAGACCAAACCACATGCACCTAGACCGGATTTGACCCCAACAGACTAGACCATTGGCTGATATAAAACCTAGTCTAACTCGTTCTTCCCCACCTCCCCACCCTACCCCTAACACTAGACCATTGACACTGCTTCTCCTTTTCCAATCCCCTTTAATTAATTAAATATTTATTTATTAATAATTATGTATAATATTTCAATAAATAATAAAATTACATATTTTATAATTTTAAAATTATAATATTTATTCCTAAAATATATAATAACAAATAAATATACATACAATATATATGTAATGAAAAAATTTAGCTATTTAAATTATATAATTAACATATTTTTTTAAATAAAAATTAGAACTTATGCATTTTTAATACATTTAACTTCGTTGTTAATAATTTTTTCAAATTTTTAATTAGTAAAAATTTGTTTGGATTTTGATTTTGAAAATAAAAGATGGATGCATCCATTTAAGTAAAAATTCGATTTAATTTGATTGGATTTCGATTTTGGTCTAGAAGCTTCCCTGCCCTTCACTCCAGCTCGCACAAACCCCTCTAAAACCCTTCTGGTGCGCTTAAACCCTTGATCCTGAGTCCCGCAGGTAAACACTATCTTCGTCTATCTCCACCTTTGCATCCAAAATGCACAGGCTCGCTAGGCGCTGCTCCGTTTCAACCATTTTGCGCTACGGTGGCGCTCGTCATCGTAACATAGCTGCTCCACTTTCTTGCTCTTCATCCATCACCTTGGTACGATTCTCAGATATTTTGCCTTCAACAAATATATTATCGGCTTTCCTCCTATAATTCGATAGTCTAATAGTTTGATGTGATTTTGAGAAACTTAGTTGAAGCTTGATTTTGCGTTTCCTTTTTTCCTTTCAGCTTTTCTGCATTCTGCTGTTGACTATGATTTTTCTTCTCTTTTGAAGTTATTTTGTATAACTTGAATTTGACCGAAGCATCGTTAATATTATTTTTTTTTAGAAAAGAGTGATGACTGACACATCACATCAGTTCCATGTTGTTGCTATTGTTGGTTTTATTTATTTATTTTTTAATTTTTAGTGGTTATGGCATGTGTTCCCATCTCAATGTTCATCTATGATTTTCTTTAAGCTTATAGCATTGGTAAATGATACAATACTTTTCATTTTGAGCAGGTGGGTGAGAATGATACCAAAGCTAGATTATATTATGTCTTAAGTTCAGAGAATTCTAGTACTATTAAATCCATGAATCTACCAAACGTGGAAAAAGATTTGTTTTTGGGCAAACGATATGAAACAACTGCTGCAGCACCTGATGCATCCAGTTCACCCCCAGCTGAAAAATTTGAATACCAAGCAGAGGTATTGTCAATTCTAATATACTTTGGTACGTTTCCTAATAGTATTGTGCACAATATATGATTATTTTGGGTCAAATTTATTTATACTGTATGTACAGGTCAGTCGACTCATGGACCTCATTGTTAATAGCTTATACAGTAATAAGGAAGTGTTTCTTAGGGAGCTTATCAGGTTTGTGTTACTGCTAGTATTGATGTTTGACTGATATTTGCTTCCTTCTTGTGTGAAAAACCTTTTTCCCATCTGAACATTGCTTCCTGATTGTTTTAAAACCTCCTAAATAAGTCTCTACTTTTGTTCAATGTGGACTAGATGATATGAATTTCTGCATTGTCCAATATACTCATTTATGAATTTTTCCCACAGCAATGCAAGTGATGCCTTGGATAAGCTGCGGTTTCTAAGTGTTACTGAGCCTGAACTTTTGAAGGATGCTGTTGAATTTGATATTCGAATTCAAGCTGATAAAGATAATGGGATTATCACTATTACGTAAGATAATTAGCTATGGTTACTGTTTGATGAATCAGTGGTTTCTTCACTTTGAGCTGATTCTTTTGTTTTATGCAGTGATACAGGTATAGGTATGACCAGGCAAGAACTTGTTGATTGTCTTGGAACTATTGCGCAAAGTGGGACAGCGAAGTTTTTGAAGGCTCTGAAGGTATTATATTATATGCAGGAGGTCGCTAATGTTTTATCAGTGTATTGAGTCATTATTCCTTTTATAGTTGTCTTATGTACTAACAAATCTGTATTTTTAAAGGATAGCAAGGATTCTGGCAGTGACAACAATTTAATCGGTCAATTTGGTGTGGGATTTTATTCAGCTTTTCTAGTTTCTGATCGGGTATACATTTGCATAAAATAACAACATCCAGCTACTTTTTAAGGTCTTGTATCTTGTAGTTATACGTTTCTTGTTATGGAAGGTGGTTGTCTCAACTAAGAGTCCAAAATCTGATAAACAATATGTTTGGGAAGGAGAGGCAAATGCGAGCTCATATACTATACGTGAGGAGACTGATCCTGTGAAGCTGATTCCAAGAGGAACTTGCCTCACATTGTATCTCAAGGTATTTTAGACTTAAATTGTTAGGTAATTTTCTATAGCATATGTTGATCCCTGTGCTTTAAGTGTATTACATTTTATTGTTTGCTATTTTTCAGCGAGATGACAAAGGTTTTGCAAATCCTGAGAGAATTCAGAAACTTGTAAAAAATTATTCACAATTTGTCTCATTCCCAATATACACCTGGCAGGAGAAGGGGTACACCAAAGAGGTATGGCTTTGTGGGCCATAATCTTTTTCTATTCATTTTGGCTATTTTTAATTATATATTTAGTTACATGTTGTTCCCCTCCTATAAAAATGATTAGTATAATTGAAATATTTTGGACATTAATTAATATGATCCAAGTCCAGGTTGAGGTTGATGAGGATCCAGCTGAAACTAAAACGGAAGGGCAAGATGAGAAGGCTGAGGTACTGCTTCAATTGTTTTTGTATCTTCGTGTATCAAGCATGTATAGTTTGAGGAATAAAGTGTATTTTTTAGTTGCTGCATATTCAATCTCTAATCTTGATTACTCTTCTATGACAGAAGAAGAAGAAAACTAAGACTGTTGTTGAGCGATATTGGGATTGGGAGCTCACCAATGATACTCAACCTATTTGGGTGAGTTTTATGATGTTTAACTCCGTATGTTTTGTACTTTTGTTTGACACTCATTTCTTGGAGTAAGATACATACATCACTTTGTCTGTGCAGCTTCGGAGCCCTAAAGACGTCAAAAAGGAGGAGTATAATGAATTCTATAAGAACACCTTTAATGAATATCTGGACCCATTAGCATCCTCACATTTTACTACAGAGGTAAGAGTGTAACTTGTTGTATTTTGTACTACTTATTTTGTTTGGTCATTGTGGAAATTATGTATTCATCAAGGAATCTATAGCTTTAGGCCCTGCAGTTATGTAATTTGGAATCATAATTTTGCAGCTATTGCGCTGCTGTATGTTAATGTTAATTTTTGTGCTGATGATTATTTTTGCAGGGTGAGGTAGAATTTAGGTCCATACTTTATGTTCCTGCCAATGCTCCTTCTGGGAAGGATGACATAATTAACCCCAAGACCAAAAATATAAGACTTTATGTGAAGAGAGTGTTCATTTCAGATGACTTTGATGGTGAATTGGTATAGAAATTTTTTCATTATCCTACCTAGAAGAGATTCATCATGTTGCCATAACTTCAGCCTGGAGTAATTTTTTTCATTATTTCAAACAGTTTCCTCGATACTTAAGCTTTGTCAAAGGTGTTGTTGACTCAAATGACCTTCCCCTTAATGTCTCACGTGAGATTCTTCAAGAGAGCCGCATAGTAAGTGGATAGAGTTCGTGCATTTATTTACAACTGTATTTGAAAATATGTGCAAGAGGTTTTTTTTTTGTTTAATTTTGTTTTCACATTGTTCTTGAAGGTTCGGATTATGAGGAAGCGGCTGGTACGCAAAGCTTTTGACATGATTCTTGGGATATCTTTAAGTGAGAATAGAGAGGTATGCTTTAATTATTCAGATTTCTCCTTCCTTGATAATGTTTTGTATTTGTTTATTAAATTATATTGAATCCTAGATGGAATTTTTAAGATTAATGCAAAATCTATTATGGCAAATGCAAATCAAAGAAGATTTTCATTACGTATTTGTGCATAGTTATGACAGTTTTGTATTAATCTTGACCATCAATTTGTGATCTAACATTAATTATTCTTCTCATGCCCCACCTCCTGCCTAAAGTCACTCCTTTCATTTGGTCCATCGCTAGAATCAGGAATGCTCTCTAATATGTTTTGATAATTTATTCCTCTTTTCACAGGTCTTTCTTTGTAGAAATGATATTATGATTCCTATTTGTATTTTACTAGTTCCTTTTTACTGCAGGACTATGAAAAGTTCTGGGAGAACTTCGGGAAATATTTGAAAATGGGATGTATTGAAGATCGTGAGAACCACAAACGTATTGCTCCATTGCTTCGGTTTTTCTCATCCCAGAGTGAAGATGAGATGATCAGCTTGGATGAATATGTTGAGAACATGAAACCTGATCAAAAGGATATTTATTTCATTGCTGCTGACAGTGTGGCCAGTGCGAAGAATACTCCTTTCTTGGAGAGACTTCTTGAGAAAGATCTTGAAGTATGTTCCTATCTTTGATGATGAGTCTTACTATATTTTAAATCAATATCTTATGATATCGTTTTGAGCAGGTTCTGTTTTTGGTGGATCCAATTGATGAGGTTGCCATCCAAAACCTGAAGTCATACAAGGAGAAGAATTTCATTGACATTAGCAAGGAAGACTTGGATATAGGTCTGTAACTTAGAACCTTTATTGTCGTGACAGCTTTTTTCATAAGGGGAGTGTTTATATGAAATTCTGCAAGTTTTTTTCATCCCTATGCGGGATTAATTTTATATCCATGTTTCACTTGGAAAATGCTCTCTTCAGTCACATGTAGTAAAATTGTCAGTCACATGTAGTAAAATTGTTATCAAGAGTATTCACTAATTCTTATTTAGTGAAAATCATGTATTGATCTTAGTGTGAATCAGTGGTTTAATTCATTTTGGTTCATCCACTTTGCTATGAGGTTGATACACATTCTTCCGTAGGTGATAAAAACGAGGAAAAAGAAAAGGAGGTGAAGCAAGAATTTGGCCCAACTTGTGATTGGATTAAGAAACAGTTGGGAGATAAAGTTGCAAACGTACAAATCTCTAATCGACTGAGCTCTTCCCCCTGCGTCCTGGTGTCAGGGAAATTTGGTTGGTCTGCAAATATGGAAAGGTGAGTCCTTTCTTCTTTTAGCTGTGAAATGACATGTTTTGAACAAACAAATGACAATGCATGTGATGCAGGAGGGATAATTAGATTATCATAAACTAATTAGAATTTTAAATAATTATTAGGTTATTTAAATTTAATTTATTTTTAATTTATTTTATTTTTTAGGATTCGGTTATTTTATTTAAATTTATTTTTATCTTATATTTTAGAATATAGTTTAGTTTAATATTTATTTTTTAAATTTAAACTATTTTAGGATCCTAGTTAGATTAGGATTTAGACTTCTATAAATAAGCCCTATAATCGTTATTCATCATGATATCTCTTTTCGTATTGATTGAATAATAATTTGAAGTCTTTTTTAAGTGATTTACTTCTCTTAATTTTCTACTCTTCTCATATAAATTCTTCCCAACCCACACCTTGTCCTACATCAGTACCATATATGATAAAATTTACTGCAGGCTAATGAAGGCACAAACTATGGGCGATACTGCTAGCTTGGAGTTCATGAGAAGCAGAAGAGTGTTTGAGATCAACCCTAATCACCCTATTATCAGGACTTTAAATGTATGATGGATTTAGATCTCTTACAATTGTCCTGTCCTCTCTTGTGTTGATGGATTTAATATTTTTTTGGGCCACTTTTTAATGGATTTAATTTAATTGGTTGAAAATTATAATTATTGATTGACTGTTACTGGTTTTCAGGTTGCATTCAAATCAAACCCTGATGACCAAGATGCCCTTAGAGCTATTGACCTTCTTTATGATGCAGCTTTGGTTTCCAGTGGTTTTCAGGTGAGTTACAAGGCTTGATATATTTACTCAAATGATGTTGCATTGTAAATTCTTGATGATACACGTTTTAAAATTGGAGCATGTTGAACTCTTTTGAGTCAATGTCTTCTTGGTGTGTAGCCTGAGAATCCAGCTCAACTAGGAGGAAAGATATATGAGATGATGGGTATGGCTCTCACTGGCAAATGGGCAGAACCTGGTCAGGTTCAGTACACTGGATCGCAGTCCCATGCTCCTGAAACTGTAGAAGCTGAGGTTGTTGAACCTGCTGAGGCTGGCAGTCAGAAGTGAGAAGTGACAACTTACATAAAGATTCTGTTTTCCCATCAACATACTCTCTCAGCACAGTATTTTTCAAGAACCTTCGGATTGTAGTTTTATAGATATCTTGAGGATTTGTCAATTTAATACATTTTCCAAGAGCATATTTCGTTTCCAGTCTTTACTCCAATATCTTATGGTTCTCACGTGGTAAATTTTTGTAAGAAATTTTACAGGGATTATGCTTTCTAAATTTACTAGTCTTTTATTTTTTTGGCCAGTAATAGTTTCATATCATTCATAATAAGAAACAATTCACCAGCACTTAATCAACCTACACCTTGGCTGCCGGTAGAAGCATCTATGTAGAGATAATAGAAGAAAAAAGTGGATTGTGGTTTTAAAACTAAGGGGAGGCTCAACCACATGCTCAATGACTCAAGAAGTTTTGTTCATAGACTTTTGGGAGAAAAATTATGGGTGTTAAATGGTGTTTGGTTCAATTTTGCATAAAATAAATTAAATCAAATTAAGTGAGTTTTTAGTAATCTAGGATTTATTTTTATTGAGAGATTGGTTTGGTTCAATTTCTAGTTAGGTTGGACTAATTTAGATTTAAGTTTGAATGAATTTTTTTTTACATTATTAATAATTTTTTTCTTTTTATTGTTTTATGATCTTTTAATATTTAATAATTTGTTTGAAAAGTTAATGTTTTTAAATTCTAATTTCATGTTTAAAATGACATTATCTTATTTTTGCAAATATTCTTAAATTTATAATTTTTATTATACTTTTTTCTTCACCTTGTATGGAAATTATAGTTTATGCTTATATTTTATTTAATTTTTTTATATTTGTAAAAATAAATTTATTCAAATTAAGGATAAATTGTTAAAATAATATGTTTAGTATATTTTAAAAATAACATTTTTATATCTGAAATAAAAGTTTCATATCTCATGGAAAAATAATTAATAATATATATATATATATTAAGTTTGGTTCAGTTTGAATTAGGTTTTAAAGATATAAACCCAAATTGAATTAAACTGCTTGGTTTTTGCTATTTTAAAATCAAATCATAACTTAATCGACTTTGATTAGTTCATGCTAGATGGGTTTGATTTTGTTAAAGCAAGTGGCATATCTACATCTGTTTTGAAAAGTCAAGACTCTCTCAAAAATAATTTATAGTCTTTTTGTATTTCTTTCAAAAGTTTTGTCTTTTCTTAGATCATTCTAGAATACATAATTGTTGCTCTGTGTGTTGCCACGTTTGCCCTATTTTGTTCTGCAATCTCTATATAATTGTATCACTATTCATTCTTAAATATAGAATACAGAACATGCCTTTAGTACTTCCATTATTTTATCTTTATTTTATTATAATATCAGAGCTTCATTGATATTGGTGCCCTAGAATGACTTCTACGCCGCCTCCAAATTCATCCACTAGTTCTAATCAAACTACTAGCTCATCTTCTTCATCCATTTCTACTCTTGTTCAATCTCCCTTCTCTTTTGTCACCTCCTTACCTCATTTTGTCACGATCAAGCTTAATCAAGAGAATTATTTGACTTGGAAAGCCCAAATCACTCCTTATTTATATGGGCAACATCCTTTCGGTTTCATTAATATCTCTATTCCTCAACCCTCCAAGTTGCTTCCAGATAATGCTCCTAATCCTGATTATAAGCATTGGTTCCATCAAGATCAACTCATCCTCTCTCTTATTATTGCTTCATTGCCTGAGAAATTGATTGCCCAAGTCTCAAAGCACAGAACATCAAGGGATGTTTGGGAAGCCATTGAAACTTTTTTTGCTAACAAGACCCAAGCTAAATATGTCTAGATTCATAGTGATCTTGTAACACTCAAGAAAGGAGGTGACCCTGTTGCCGATTATTTCAACAAAATTACTGTACTAGCTGACTCTTTAGCTGTTATTGGTGAACCTCTTCCAGATGCACAGTTCGTCACACGTGTTAGCTGGTTTGGGCTCAGAGTTTGATCCTATCATAGCCTCTCTTACTATTAGAACTATTCCACCCTGTCCAGATGAACTTTTGAGCCATCTCTTGATCTTTGAGGCAAGATTGAACCATAATACTTCCTCTTAGAAATTGGTCAAATAACCGCTAACACTGTTGTCAAAGGTGTTGCTCAATCATACTTTAATACAACTCGTGGTGGAAGAACCTCTAATTTTAAAGGAGGCAGAGGAGGATGAAACTTTTTTAGAGGTGGATTCTCTCGAGGTGGTGGATGCCCTGTTCATGGAGGATGCAGTTTTAGCTTCAGTCCTACTTCACGTGTTATTTGCCAAGTGTGTACAAAGCTTGGTCATACTGCCCTTACTTGCTACCATAGATTTGATCAAGCTTATTAGGCTCCCTCTCCTCCATTGTTATCAGCTAATTATTCAGCAGTGAATGCCTTAGATAACTCTATGTGGTATCCTGACTCATGTGCTACACATCACATGACTTCAAATCTTTCAAATCTTAACATATCTTCTGAGCCTTATACTGGTCCTGACCATGTTTATATTGGTGATGGCTCCCCTCTACCAATCACTCATGAAGGCACCGAAATACTTCCTCCTCCTCATGGCAATTTCCTCTTAACTAAACTCCTTTGTGTTACTTATATTGACAAAAATCTTTTTTCTGTTCCTCAATTTTGTAGAGATAATAATGTTTTTTGTGAGTTTCATGATTCTTTTTTCTGTGTGAAGGACAAACGAACAAGAGTCACTATGCTTCACGCACCAAACAGACATAATCTCTACCCTGTGTCTTCATCTTCATGTCCCAGTGCTCACTCTTATCAACAAGCTTCTCTTGTTAGATGGCATCAAAGGCTTGGTCATCCTGCCTTTTGTATAGTTCACTTTCTCTTCCAGTCTCATCATCATCAAACTTCATATGTCCTGATTGTTGCATAGCTAAGAGCCATTTTCAACATCATCCTTCAATTGTGAAGAAATCAGCAGCTCCTTTAGAACTTATTTTCAGTGATGTATGGGGACCTTCCCCAATTGTCTCCAAAACTGGTTATAAATACTATGTTTCTTTTGTTGATGACTTCTCTCGATTTACTTGGTTATTTCTGATTAAAAACAAGTCAGATGTCCTATTTGTTTTTCTCTCCTTTCAATCTCATGTTGAACGATTTTTCAATCAAAAAATTAAACAAGTACAAACTGACTAGGGAGGAGAGTATCATTCTCTCAACACCAAACTACATCAACTTGGAATTATTCACAGGATTAGTTGTCCTCATGCACACTATCAAAATGGGACTATAGAACAAAAGCATAGGCATATCATTAAAGGTGGTCTAGCTCTAATGAATCATCCTTCTATGCCACAGAGCTACTAGGATTACCCATTCTCCACAGCAATCTTTTTGATAAACAGAATGCCCAGTCCTTTATTAGCACACAAATCTCCATATGAAACCCTCTTCCATCAAACTCCAGACTATAGCAGACTAAAAGTCTTTGGTTGTGGGTGTTGGCCTCATTTACAGCCTTATTCTACTCATAAACTCCAACCAAGGTCTCGTCTATGTATTTTTATGGGCTATAGTGTTGATCATTTGGGTTATCTTTGCTTGGATCAGACCACAGGGAAAATCTTTATCTCAAATGATGTTTGTTTTGATGAAAATTTGTTTCCTTTCAGAGACTCTAAGACCAATACGCAGCCCACAAGTGAAAATAATAATTTTGTCTTTCCTTCCTTTCTTAATATTTCACCAAACTCTTTACCAACAAATAAGCCCAACTTTAAGCAAACTAGCCCAACTGCTTAACCTAGCCCAACTATCTCACCAAATTTTAACCCTAACCATTCTGCCTCTCTTTTACCTCGATTTGACTCAGTCATGCCACTTAACTCTGCCTCTCCTTTGCCTTGCTCTGTGTCACCTTCACTCTCTGCTTTACCGACTGAACCTCAGCCATCACAATCATTTGTGCCTTCTCCACGCCATCCCATGATCACCCGTGCCAGAGATAATATTTATTGCCCTAAGATTCCCTTAAATGGTACAATTAGGTGGCCTACGATGTATTCTATCACTGCAAACTCAATTCCTGATACACCTCATTCTATCTCTAAAGCTCTGAAATTTCAAGAATGGAGAGAAGCCATGAATACCGAGCTTGATGCACTGCAAGGAACTCGAACCTGGACATTGATTCCACCTCCTCCAAACTCTAATATCATCGGATCTAAATGGATCTTTCGGGTCAAACAAAAATCTGATGGATCCATTGACCGATACAAGGCACGCTGGGTTTCCAAGGGTTTTAATCAACAGCCTGGTCTTGATTATCATGAGACATTCTCTCCAGTAGTCAAACCAACCACCATTTGACTTGTGCTTGCTATTGCTGTGTACAAGAATTGGCCCATACACCAAATTGATGTGCAAAAAGCATTTTTGCATGGACCTGTTGAAGAAGACATCTATATGACTCAACCTCCAGGCTTCGTTGATCCTGTGCATCCTAACCACGTCTGCCATCTTCAGAAAGCTATTTATGGGTTAAAGCAAGCTCCTCGTGCGTGGTTCTCATGCCTTAGCTCAAGGTTGGTAGAATTGGGTTTTACTCCTTCTTTATCTAATGCTTCTTTGTTTATTCTAAAGCTTGGCGCTGCGACAATGTATGTGCTGGTATGTGTAGATGACATTATTGCAACTGGATCCTCACTTCAAGTTGTTTCTGAACTGATCTCTACTCTATCTTCATCCTTCCCTATCAAAGACTTGGTTCCCATTACTTACTTTTTGGGAATAGAGGTTCGTTGAACTGCCGCTGGCTTAATTCTCTCTCAAAGAAAATATATTATTGATTTGTTGCATAAAACAAACATGTTATATGCTAAACCAATTCATTCACCTATGAATGCTTCAACTAAACTAAGTGTTACTGATGGTGTAACATTTGAGGATCCAACCCTTTATCGTAGCATTATGGGAAGCTTGTAATATTTGTCTTTTACTAGACCTGATATTTCTTATGCTATAAATAAAGTATGCCAGTTTATGCATTGCCCAAGAGATGTTCATTGGCAAGCTGTTAAGCTAATTCTGCGTTATTTGAAGCATACTATAAATTTTGGTCTTCCTATTAAATCATCATCTTCTTCTATCACTACATTCTCTGATGCTGATTGGGGCGGATGTCCTGATGATAGTCGCTCAACTGGTGGTCATGCTATTTTTTATGGTTCTAATCTTATCTCTTGGAGCTCAAAAAAGCAAGCATCAGTTGCTCATTCAAGTACAGAAGCTGAATACAAGTTAGTAGCTTTCACAACCTGTGAAATCATTTGGATTCAATCTCTTCTCAAAGAACTTGGAGTTTATTTAGCTGCCTCTCCTATTGTTTATTGTGATAATGTTGGTGCTTCTTATCTGGCTGCAAATCCTGTTATGCATTCAAGATCCAAACACATAAAATTGGATTTTCACTTCATTTGTGAAAGATTGGCTTCAAAATTGCTTCACATCTCTGTTCTATCCAGTAAAGATCAAATTGCTGATGTTCTTACCAAACCTCTGTCAACTCCTCGCTTCATTACTCTTCACGTCACTCTTGTTCCTCTCTCGTTTGGCTCGTGGGGGGATGTTAAAGCAAGTGACACATCAGCATCTGTTTTGAAAAGTCAAGACTCTCTCAAAAATAATTTATAGCCTTTTTGTATTTCTTTCAGAAGTTTTGTCTTTTCTTGGATCATTCTAGAATACATAATTGTTGCTCTGTGTGTTACCACATTTGCCCTATTTTGTTCTGCAATATCTATATAATTGTATCACTGTTCATTCTTAAATATAGAATACAGAACATGCCTTCAGTACTTTCATTGTTTTATCTTTATTTTATTAGGTTTGGTGTGATCGGTTTAATTTGGTTTTAAACACTATCATTAATCACATCCTTCTTTTCATTCTTTTTTTGGATCAAGGATAGATGCAATATAAATCATAGATCCTTCCTCTTCAAGCTTAGTGATCAGCAATTCAATCCCAAGCTCATAATAGTTAATGGGGAAAATGACAATTGAGGAATTGGAAGAGAGAAATCGATAGTTGAGGACCATAAGTCTTCGAAATGGGTCAAAAGATCCAAGTTCCTTAGATGGAATTTTTTTGGCCGAATGAAAATGTCCATCCCTATGTTCTTCACACTCATTCCCATTGTTGTTATTGGAGCTATTGCTGTTGGAGTCACCACTAGAGCCGTTATTGGACTCAATTGATGTGATCTAATTTCATGTCTACCAAAAACTAAATTATTATGTTAAAAATATTTTGCAACTCAGAAATAACATGTAAGATGTAATAAGCTAATTTCAAGTGGATTGCAAAATATTTCCAACATAGTAATTCAATTTAATTAAGAATATCGAACCATACTTTCCTTTACTACCTTTCATATCTAACTTCATCTTAGCCACAAAACTCATTCTAATCATCCATACAACCCATTTTAGGCTAATGTCTAAAGTTTCATGACATTTTCTTTACTTAACTATTTTAGGTCAAAATTTAATATTTTCAAAATCACTTGGATTTTTATGCATTTCAAACATTCTAAATCCTCCATATTATTCAAGACTAACACTTTAAATCATAATTTGGTTAACTCAAGCATTAAAATTCATTTTTATAAATAACATATTCAAAGAAAATTCCTATAAAATATTGAAAATTCAACCATGGCTTGCATTCCTCAATCAAACTCATTCTCATCATTAAATCACCTCGTAGGCCTCTAATTATCCAATTTAGCTTGAGAACCATCCATTCATGGGCAAATCATAAATCTCAAAAATTCACATAAAACTCCAGAAATTTAAAAGCTTGCAAAACTAGCTCAAAAAAATTTATTATTGTTGTCATTGTCTATTTTTCAATAAAGAGAAATATCATATCTAAACAACATCACCAATGGAGAATTTTGAAAATCTCATCAAATATTCAAAAATTCATAACCGTCCAGATACTCACACAAAACATTTTACATAGAAATGATTGGGAGACTTTCCCCTACCTTACATTTATAGCATAGGTTCAAGTGAACAAAATGAATAAGAAACCTCAAAACTCAAGATCATTGAAAAGTAGCAAAACTTTGAATCAAATTTAAAATCAAGATTCACAATTATAAATCTTTCTGAACTCTTTGAACTTCCAAAAACATTAGCAAGGCCCAAAACTTTAACATGATGCAACAACACATATCTAAAAATGCATTAACCCAAGTCCAAGACTTAATAGATCCAGAAAAGTGTCATCTAGGTTTCATAATTACCAAAATAAAACCTTAGTAAAAATCAATCCAATTCACATTTTATTACTGAATCAAAGCTTGCTATAAGTTTCAAATCATCATCTTAACATTCTCAAAGGACCAACAAGATTATAACATCATTCCACAACCTGATATCACAGCCATTCTCAATAGTCTACAATATGTCAACACCACATAACAACCGTAAAGGGGACTTAATCATAGGCATCTGTTGATTTGGCCGGTAACCCAAGAAGTGGTGAATTAGGTTTCTCAACATTTTTTTTAGAAATGAAAAGAAATTGATGCAATAGTACAATGCAAACTAGAAGCAATATGGTGAAATGAAATAGTGAAAAGGAGTGGAGAGGATGACACCAATGATTTGTCTTGGTTCAATCAAATCACTTAACTTATGTCAAGTCCTCAAGTTAACACTTGAAATTTGCACACTATCATTACAAGATTCGATTGGATTCTTGCAAGAACTCAGTACATAACCTAGCTCTTCACTTGAGCTAGCAACTCTCTCCACACACATTTTACAAGATGTGATTTACAATTCCCTATACTATCTACTTAAAGTATAGAGAAAATAATACAACAATTACTTTCTCACAAAAGAGTTTATAGATATAATGAAGCTCACAACTCTTGCTAAGCATGGCAGGTAATGCTTTGAATGATCAAGATTGATGATAAATCAATGTAACTATAATTTGACAATTAATACACTTACATTTCTTACCTACCAACTTTAAATGAGGTTTTGTTTATATATTTGAAACAAATCTATTTGTTAGAGATGGAATAAAGTCATTACTTTGCTCAACTAGCCATCCACCTATTGCATTAAATGTGTTTATCACAGGTAGCCATTAGACAATATCTCAAGCGTTAAACATCGTTAGTTGTTTCAGAGTAATCTTTGGAAAAAATATCGTTCATACTTCATGATTCCAATGGCTAGTTCTTGCACGAAGAACGATTAAGGCAAATCAATTAAATGTCTAATTGTTCATCCTTGGAAACCTAGATTGAAAATATAAATATTCTCAATGGGATGTTACTCCTTGGACATACAATGAAACCCATAGTGTTTAAATTGAGTTTTTGAAAAGTAGGTTTAAATGTCTAAAACCAAAAGGTTAAATGAATAATATCTTAACCCAGAATGAAACAAAGTAGTTCAGGATACTCAATAGATATTTAAGAGCTATAGGATGAACATCTAATAGTGATTCTAGAAATGAGGTCATTTTATTAAAGATGTTAGACGTTTTACTAGTGTACAATGAATGACTAAGATAGCACAAGCACAAAAAAACCACATTGTGCATCCAGGCCGTATACGAATAAGTTTTTATCTTTGAACGAATTAGAAAGATTCAACAAAAAAGAACAAGTAGGCTAAGTATCTTAAATGTGTTACACATAAGCCTTAAACATATAAGACTAGGTTTGACAAAAAAATACTTTGAAAAATTAAGGACTAGCAACTAAAACCTATGAGATGTGCAAGATTAAGGTTGATGGTAATAAGATTAACAGCTCATTTGGTTCGCTTACAGGGGGTCAGGTGAAAGTAATCTTGATTACATTATCTAAGTTGGAGTGTTTGGTTGTGCGTCATTAAGTGGATGCACATTACATTATGTTCCAAAATGCCAAGTGAAACCCCTCACGATATGGTGATGGAAAGGTAAATGACTTATATACCCTTCACAATTGAAAAAAAAGGACATTGAACCTAGATCCATGTGTCCTTCATCCTTTATCCTTCTTCCTTTACATCTTCCTCATCGTCGACATCTCCACCGTCTTCCGTTTAGCATCATCTTCCATCATCGCCATTGTCTGTCCTTGTACTTTGTCAGTCGTTGTCCATCATTGTTTGAGTTTGTATTCATCTCTGAATTTGCAATCTTCAAAGTTCATGTTCGTTCATCCTCATCTGAGTTCAAGTTTGTTGTCTATCCTCACCTAAGTTCATGTTTGTTTGAGTTCAAGTTAATGTTGGTATTTAATTCTACAGATCTTGTCACCGATTTGGAACCTTCTTCAGATCTCGCTGTTCACCTTCTCTAGATCTAAACCTTTGTTTTTTTTTCTCTTTTACTAATATTTTGATTTGAGTACTGAGGAGCAAGATGGAGGAAGGAGAATGGTGGTATGATGATGTTGTCGGTGTGGGTGAGTGGTGGCGGTGGTGATGCCATTGGGAAGGAGAATGATAGGGGAGGGAGGGGACTTTTTTTACTAAGGGCAAAATGGTACTTTTGCATTTATTAGTATTTTTTATTAATAAAAAATAAACATGATTTCCTCATATCTAAATGTCATACCAAACAAACTCTCATATAATCATCATTTCATTATATCATCTCACATTTTTCACATTACATCACCTAACCCCCTAATAATTGAACCAAATGATCTATAAGCATATTCAAAGCCCTTATCGCCACATATACTAGGTGAAAGAAGAACTTCATCTCTTGAGCTCTTTCTTTCACTTGGATTCTTTAATCATGTGCCCCATTTGATATTTTCATCCAAGCTCTGTGAGTTTTATGATAATCAACATATAGTTGTTCCAACAACATCATCAAACATCAATATTATTTCATCATGAACATCTCAAATCAAGTATAAAATCATGAGAAAATGTTATAATTTTATTTCATTCAAAATTTTAGATATCATATACTATAAGTACACTATAGATAAAAAACAAAAGGAATCCACACTATTCTTCTATACAACCATATCCAATCATTACAATAAGACACTTAAACTATATTTGGCAATTCCATAAATATAATCATTTGCAAGTAGATTTGGAATGCATCTTTTGTGATCATTTGGTTGAATTAAAAAAATCATCATTTTCTTTGGAGTGTCCTTTTGCAAAAACACCATTATTTGGTGTTTTTTTAAGGACATAATCATTATCACGTTTGGGATTTTGATACATGGTTGTCATGGTTTGAGTGAGTATTGTGCTATATGTCCTTTTAGAAATGATAAAATTTTAAGAGGAAGAGAAGGTAATACAAAGAATTCATTGGATGTGATTAGATGACTACATTCTTAGGCTTAGGAAAATCAAAATTGATAATCAAATAGGTGTAATATGCAATACGGTAAAATGAGATTAAACAAGAGTGGGCATAAGAAAAGCAAAATTGATAATCAGACAATAAGGTGTAATATGCAATCTCAACTTCTTCATTTAAATGGATGGCACCTATAGATCAAAAGTAGGACAAGAAAGCAAATAGAAATGATACAAGAATAGCGTGCATCATAGTGGCTTTTGAAGGAGAGATCATTAGAGAATGGTTTTGGAAGGAGAAGGTATTTGAGGAGACACTAAAATTATGCAGTGGTATAAGAAATCAACATGAAATATGTGATCCATTAATAGTGTCTTTGCAAAAGTATAGTTACACAAGATCATAAAAAGAGCGCATTACAAGGAAGATTGTCAATCTCAATCCATGTTTAAGTGATATTATATAATGTAATGTAGACTAAGTTTTTTTCTTGGCAAGGCAACCAAGAAAGTACTCCTTCCATTTCAGTTTATAAGATATTTTTTATTACTACATACACATCAAGGGTGATAATTAATAATTGAAAATTTTTTCATTCTTTCTTAAATTACCCTTATTTAATATAATTGACCTATAAATTAAACTCCCCAGCATTAATTAAATTCCATCCATTTTTAAGGGATATTTTGGGTAAAAGGAAATTAAATAGGTACACAATCCGTAAAATCTCTTTATTATAAAATATTATCCCCTCCGTTCCTATTTATAAGGGAAAAAATTTTCCTTTTGATGGTCCTACTTATAAAAAAAAAGAGTTAATATTGCATTAATTTCTTTTTACCAAAATTACCCTAATTCATTAACACTATTAAGAGTCACGAGGTGCATCAATAAAAGGAATTAAGAGAGAGATTAATTAAGTAGGAGTAATTTTGGAAGAAATTGAAAATGTGAAATAAATTAATTATCTTAACTAACTTCATCTCCCTTCCTTAATACTTATAGAGTATTTTTTTCCTTTATAAATAGGATTGGAGGGAGTAATTGTAATACTCCCTCCGATCCTATATATAGGACATTTTGCCCTGATCCTAAATATAAGATCCTTTACAATATGCGAGGTAGTATTTATTATACATTTTCAAAAAAATGACTTTATTTAATGTATCCAAAAAGAAAGAGAGAGAGATTAAATAATGGTAGTTTTGGAAAAATGTTGAGATTTTCGGAGAAATCGAGATAGTTAATTAGTTTTAATTCCAATTTTTAATCCACGTGATTCGATTAAAAGGGTCTTATATTAAAGACCAGAGGAAGTATAAATAAGAAAATTAATTTGTTTGTTGGTTGTTCTACATGGAATTTTAGGGCTTGTTTGATTCATATTTTTAGAACAGTTTTTTTTTTGTTTTTGAAAACCAAAAAATATAAAAACCTGTTTGATAAGCCTGTTTTTTGTAAAATGTTCTGGAAAATAGAAAAATAAAAGAATAAAAAATTTAGAACATTTTTAAGGTGTTTTACATTTTTTGTTGTAGAAAATACAAAAAATATAGAAAATACCTACCTCATTAATGACAAAATTATAAATTTTGAATAATTCATTTAACAATTGCTAGTTATGATTTTGGTAACAATTATTCCAATGAATTTTTTTATTTTCTTGTTCCTAAAACTTGTTCTAAAAAATAATTTTATAAAATTGTTTTGAGAACATTAATATATAGAATGCAATAAAATAAGCCTTAGGTTTTTAGAAAATGAGGCATAGAGGAATAGGATCGCTAATATTGGAATATTTAGAGCCGACAAAACGGGCTTAACTCGATGGGCTAGCTCAAAAAGCCTAATGAAATCACTAGGTTGAGCTGCAATTTTCATGGCTTGTATCAATTTTGGGCGTTTTGGCTCAGGCTTGTTAGGCGGAACCAAAAACGGGCCAATCCGTTTAAGCCTCGAGCTAGCCCAATAAGCCCATATTTAAAAAACAAAAAAAAATTGAAAACTGACCATGATTATCACACTCCACTTAGCCCCTCTCTAGTCTCTGAATCTCCACTTCTATAGCATTAGCCTAATCAGGTCATTCTCCAATTGGTCAATCCCTCCCCCTTACCTCAGTCCTTATCCCTCCTCATGCAGTTGTGCTTGTGTCGTTCGATCATACTGCCATCGTGGGTTGGTGTATGAGCATGACTATGCTTCTCTAATCTGCTTCTCATTTTACCAACTCATTTGACCAATGTTGTGCCTCTACTGCTTTGCTTGACCGCTTCTCAGCTTGCTTCGGCATGACGTGGTGACTGTGACAGCATTTGAATTCGTGACTGTGAGACATGAGTCCCTTCGAGAGTTTGAGAGTTCGAGTTTGATTCGATCTTCCTCTTCTTCTCTTCGGACTAAACTAAATCTGTCGTGAGTCCCTTCCCTGCTTCTCTACTTCTTTGCTTACCACTTTCCATAATCTAAGTTACTTTGTTATTTTACCTCTTGGTTATTTTGGATGTTTTGTTATTGGAAAAATTTAGGAAAGATTGCTAATTTCCTTTGCATAATGTGTTAGTCATGATGAACTTAGGAGCACTATGAAGTAATTTAGCAATAGTTTATATCTTGATTTGCTTGACTTCTGTTAGGTAAATCTCATCTCCCTATATTACTATATACATCTCATGTTCTTAAAATTTTTCTTTTCTACATATTTGGTTTTGTCTTTCTTAGATCTCTGCCACTTTGGTATTATTTGTGTATGCATGACATGCAATTGTGATTGTTGGCTATGAAGAATGCAATATTGGTGAATTCCCCTTAGCCATTTATTTAGATTTTTGTGTGTGGGTAGATTAAACATGTTACATGGGGACTTTTGTAGGTTATAATGATTGCATCTACTTGATGGTGCTGAATTGCAACTTGAAACACTAGAATAATGTTGTCAATGGCAAGGTGACCAATTTGCTTAATAATGAATATGTAAAATGTAGTGAAGTACACATGTATTATTTACTTAAATGCATGATTACAGGATGATAGAATCATAGTACTTTCTTAAATGTATTATTTACTTAAATGACTAGATAAATGTATTATTTACTTAAATGGTTAGATATGTGAAAGCATTTAAATTTTTTATTACTTGCTTGCGGTATGATATGTCTTCTGTACATAAAAACAATATTGATAGTAATGCTAAAGTGAATGAGGAGGTCCATGAGAACATACTGTTGGGTTACACCCTTGATGGGTATAGAGCCCAAACAAAAGGGCACAAGCCCAAAATAAAATAAATAGTTATATTTTATTTAGAGAGCGATAGAACGGTTAATGAGAACCGCTCCCTCACACAACACACACTCAGAGAATATTCAGTGAACGTGTGTGCGTACGTGAAGGAGTGGAAGTTTTTTTTCACTTGGCAGACTCTCTGATCCCGCTGAGAAACCTTCGGTAAATTCTCTTTAAAAACTCTCTTTCTCTTCCTCTTTGAATAAAAAGGCTCTCACTCTCTTCCTCTTTAATTTTTCCTTCCCGAGTGTATTTACGGTAAAGCAGTAAATAAAGTCCGAGTAATTTTATTTCTACCGCCTGGAACTCTTCATCCTCTCTGTGTGGAAGAATACTTTCTCAATTGGTATGTATGTCGTCCCTACTTTTTTTTATTCTTTCATTGGTATCAGAGCATGAGTTTAGATTCAGGAAAAATCTATTTCCGCTGCAAAATTTTCTCTGAGTTCCATAATTTGCATACCGTATATATTTTTCTTATAAGTTTTTTTGTATAATTTGTATACAGTTTATACTTATAAGATAAGCAAATAGAATTCAATATAGGGAATCTCAAAATTTTAAAAAAAATTTATACACGGTACAGTTTTTGAGAACTGTCAAATAATCCCTTCCTAGAAAATAAATACACCATTGTATAGAGAATAAAGAGATAAGAATAAGGCTACTAAAACCGCGTTAAAATGTACACTAGTCGAGAGAAATTGCCAAAAAAAGTCACCGTCTGTGAAGGAGATTCAAAAAATTGGGTTTATTGAAATCACAATTTTTTGGACAAAAGGAAGCCACAATCATGTAGAGGACGTTGAGACGAGAAAAACGACACCAAGAACGCCTCAAACGAACGCCGAACGAAGGAGAAAATGGTGAAAAACGGTGGCGGGTTCGCGGGTCTGTACCGGATCGGGTTGACCCGGCGGGAGGTCAGAAATGACCTCAGCGACTTAAAAAAATAAAACAGATAATGGGCTGCGGTTTAAAAAAAAAAAATTTTTGGGCCACAGCAACTCAGCTCAACAAAAAAAAAATTTTTTTGGGTCGGCATCATTCGATCCTACAAAAAAAAAAGGTTAAAAAAAACTTTTTTTTGGGCCGAGACATTGGGCCCTTAAAAAAAAAAGGTGGAGATTGCTGACATGGCGCGTGGGGCCCATCAGCACTTGATTGGGCCACATGGAGGACACTGTCAGAACGCCCGCGACGCGTGGAAGATGTCTAGCCGGCGCGTGTCACCTAAACAGCCGTGTACGGCAGCGCGTGGAGTCCACACGCCTCCCTCGCGTGTGGGATAACTTTTTTTTCAATTTTTTTTGTACTCTGAACTTCTCTAGGCGCAAGGGGGAGCGTGCAAGGGTATTTTTGGCCACGGTTTGCTTCTAAAAATTGCTAAATTCGATATCTTCAATTTGATATACTATTTGACTAGTTTTGAGATAAGTTTGGATATGTCTAGAGCTATTCAGTACATTTTTTTTAATAAATTTTTTTTTTAATCCTACTATTATATTGAAGGTAAAAAATAATGAAACAAGAGAATTCTGAAAGCACTGAAATAGTTGGATATGGTTCTCCAAGTTATGAGTATTTGGAGGAACTTATTCCAGATGGTGAATTTTTGGATGAAGATCCTAATGAGGAGTTTCTAGAAGGAGAAGAAAATGCCGAGGAACTTCAAGATGTGTATACAGATCCAAATGGGCCAAAAGAAGATGAAATCTTTTTTGAAGAGCCTAAAATTGAAGATCAATAAGTAGATCAACCCCTTACCCACTCTGTAGCACAAGACATAGCAAATAGGGATGCAACAAAAATAAAACATTTAAAAGACTTGTATCCAATTCTTGCAAAGTATTCACACTTTGTGATGAATATGGAAGATACTGAGTTCTTCGCGAACGTCATTATTAAGTTAAGAGAAAATCTGAATATACAAAATAAGAAATATTCAGATTATACTTGGATCGATGTGATTAATAGGGCGATGAAAATATCGAATTGCATTCTTAAGAGAAGAATTATTAATTTCTGTTTTCCTATTTGATTTATGTATATTTTTTTTCATTTATTTTTTTTGTTTGTACAATGACTATGTTCTTGCATGGATTTAATATTTTTTAATATATGTTTTATTTGAGTGGGAGCTCTTAAAATAAGTTTTTTTTTGAGTTAATTATTCTAGTACTTGTATTAAAATCTTAATAGAAAATAATAGTAACATTAGCATCCGTGTGATGGGAGATACATTTGTGGTCTCCTGATCATGGAACTAATGAAATTATTATTATTCTACTAAGAAATAATACAAGTATATGACATTGTATATTGTACTGTGCTATATGTATATTTTATTAATACATTCTTTAGTTCAGCTCAATAATAGAAATCCTTTATGTGGGATAGTTTCGTAACTGATTTGAGGATGACAACCAAGAGTATAATGGCTGAGCTAAACAAGGAAGATTAACTAAATGGGGATAATTGGGACATCTGGCACCGAAAGGTATCATATATATTGGAAGAACAAGATGCTGTAGAGCCACTGACTATAGTCATGGCACAACCAGAAGCCCGCAATACAGCCCAACATAGGAGAGACCAAGAGGTCTACATGGCTTGGAAAAGGAAGAACAGCATAGCACGTATAACTATGCTGGGTACTATGGCCAATGACCTAATGTGTGAGTATGAAAAATATTCAACTGTACAAGCCATGTGGACGGCATTAAAGGATAAGTTTGGAGGTACCTCTACCACCAAACTTAGAAGGTTGACAATTAAGTTTGATACTTATAAGTTAAGGCCTAATACTCTTATGAAACAGCATCTACGAGAAATGGCCAGCATGATTAGAGAACTGAAGGAAGCTGGGCATGAATTGTCTGATTAACAGCAGATCCAGGCTGTTATAAGATCACTCCCTTCAAGTTGGGAACACATGAAAGTCAACTTAACCCATAATGAGAATATAAACACTTAGTGATGTGGTGAACACCTGGAGCTTGAAGATGAACATCTAGAGGCCTACAGAGCATCTGGACAAGCCTATTTGACTGAAGAAGCAGGAACTTCTAACCCTAAGCCTAATTTCAAAAAGGGCAAGAAATATCAAAGAAAGGGTAAGAAGAATGGCCCGAAATTTAAAAAGGAAAATAAACCTTTCAAGAAAAGAAGGAAGAAAGGCGGAAAGAAGAAGAAGACTGACCTGAGTAAGGTTAAGTGCTATTCCTGCCTGAAAATGGGTCATTTTACAAGGGATTGCCCTGAGCAAAATGAATGTGAAAAGGTACTAGTAAATTATGTTAATTCACATATGTCTTATGTTTCAAGTACTATTTTTTTAACAGAAACTATTTATTCTTTTTGGATAATTGACTCAGGCTCCACAGACCACATGAGCAAGGATCGAGGATCCTTTACAGAGTACCGTCGGTTGCAGAATCAAAGCAAGTGGCTTTATGTTGGTAACAACGCGAGAATTGAGGTGAAAGGCATAGGAACTTACAAATTAACTTTGCGAGGTGGAAAAACCTTAATCCTCTATGATGTACTTCATGCACCTGACATCCGACAAAACTTAATTTCTATTTCCTGCTTATTAATTTATGGGTTTAATGTAAATTTTCATGATAAAGTAGTAGACATTTCATTAAGAACAACCTTTTATGGTTCAGCTTTTCTTTCAAAGAAGTTCTTTGTTATGGACATTGTTGATGTATTTTATATGCATGATTGCTTTGCAACTTCTTCCAATTCAAATGTTGATATGAATGCTTGGCATGCTAGACTAGGACATATTAATCAAAATATAATGATTAAACTAGCTAAAGAAGGACTGCTAGGTGAAATTGATAAAATGGAAATGTCCTTGTGTGAGCATTGCCTGGCTGGTCAAGCAACTAGAAAACCATTTGGAACTGGAACTAGGGTAGAAACTCCATTGCAATTAATTCATTCAGATGTTTGTGGTCCTATGAGTGTGAGGGAAAAACATGGAGCTGTTTATTTCATCACTTTCATTAATGATTACTCACGATTTGGTTATGTCTATTTGATGTCACATAAATCTGAAGCACTAGAATGTTTTAGACGATACATGAATTTAGCTGAAAATCAAATGGACAAGAAAATCAAAGCATTAAGAACCGATCGCAGACGTGAATATTTATCAAAACAATTCAAAAAGCTCTGTGAAGAAAAGGGAATAGTAAGGCAACTTACAATCCCTGGCACCCCACAACAAAATGGTGTAGCCGAAAGAAGAAATAGAACATTACTAGACATGGTTAGGTCCATGATGGCACAAGCCAATCTACCCATTTCGTATTGGGGAGATGCAATTTTAACAGTAGCCTTCATACTTAATTGTGTGCCTTCAAAATCGGTCACATCAACACCCTATGAGCTATGGACAAATCGCAAGTCAAATTTAAATATTTTAAAACCCTGGGAGTCGGCAGCTTATGTCCATGATACTTCCCACAAATATGGAAAAATAGGTCCAAGAGGGAAGAAATGTATTTTTATTGGATACTCTGAACAATCTAAGGGTTGTGTTTTCATTGGAGAAAACCAGGATGGGAGTGTCACTGAAATAGAATCTAGAGATGCCACATTTCTAAAAAATGAATTTCCTAGCAGGGGTGAGGTTGATCGTACTGTATTTCTTTATGAGATACATGAAAAAACTGAGGAACAAATTTATATACCTCAACCTCTTAATTCGAGTGGGAGCTCACAAGGACAAGTACAAGATTCTGTTCAAGAACAGAATAACTTACAAGAGATCCCACTGCGGAGAAGTAACAGAAAAAGTATACCAAAGAGACGTTTCCCAATAGAAGGGACTGCACTTATAGTTACCCCACAAGATTATGATAAGCCTAATTCAATACATGAGGCTTTATCATGCCCTGCTAGTAATGAATGGAAGAAAGCAATGGAAGAGGAAATGAATTCAATGAGGATAAACCAAGTCTGAGATTTGGTCAATCTTCCATCTGTACGTAAGGCAATTGGGAATAAATGGATTCTCAAAATTAAGAGAAATGCAGATGGATCGATTGAACGATACAAGGCTCGATTAGTGGCAAAAGGGTATACTCAACAGGAAGGTATAGATTATGAAGATACTTTTTCACCTGTTGTGCGTTTTAACTCCATAAGACTAATTCTGGCAATAGTAGCAAGTTTAAATCTAGAATTACATCAGATAGATATAAAAATCGCATTTTTAAATGGTGAACTGGATGAAGAAATCTATATGCAACAGCCATTAGGTTTCATTGAGAAAGGGAAAGAGAATAAAGTTTGTAAGTTAAGAAGGTCCATTTACGAACTTAAACAATCATCTAGACAGTGGTATTTGAAGTTTCACCAAGCTATAACCTCGTACGATTTCTAGATGATCGACGAGGACCACTGTGTATATATCAAGAATTTTGAAAAGAATCTTGTGATATTATTCCTTTATGTGGATGATATACTATTAGCCAGAAATAGTCTAAAATCAATTATAGCTATCAAAGAATGACTATCTTCGAATTTTGAAATGAAAGATATGGGTGAAGCTAATTATATACTAGGAGTTAAGATCCATAGGGATCGCCCAAGAAAATTAATATCCCTTTCTCAGAAAAATTACATTGAGAAAATTCTTGAGCGATTCAACATGAAAAACTGTAAACCTATAGATACCCCTATTTCAAGAGGAGAAAATCTGAGCCGAGATATGTGTCCTCAGACTGAGTCTGATAAGAAGATGATGGAAAGAGTCCCTTATTCCTGTGCAATTGGTAGTTTAATGTATGCCATGATGTGTACGAGACCAAACATATGTTATGCAGTTGGTTTGGTCAGTAGGTACCAGTCAAACTCTGGACTGAAACATTTGAAAGCTTTGTAGAGAATCCTGAGATATTTGCAAGGCACAGCAGATTATGCCCTATGTTATCAAGGAAGTGATTTACGCTTGGTAAGATACTCCGATACTGATTGGGGAGGAGATCTAGATGAGCGCAAATCGACTTCTGGATATGTTTTTCTGCTAAACAATGGAGCTATATCTTGGTGTAGCAAGAAACAGACTTGTATTACTTTGTCTACCATGGAAGCAGAGTTCGTTGCGTGTTCTACAGCAATACAAGAAGCAGTGTGGTTGAAAAGATTCATAAAACACTTATGGATCATTGATGATAAATTGGATCCAATTTTGATAAACTGTGATAGCGAGGCTGCCATTGCCTACACTAAAGATCCCAAGTATCATAGTATGACAAAGCACATAGACACCAAGTATAATTTTGTAAGAGATGCCATAGCACAGAAAAGTGTTACAATTCGCCATATTCCTACACGTCAAATGATTGCTGATCCCTTTACTAAGCCAATACCGAGAGATATATACGTTGATAATGTAAAATCACTTGATATTCGTAGGATATGATGTAACACAAATCCCTGTAATGATCAATTATATGAATAAAATTAAGTACTTTTTTCTATAATTGAGTCATTCGAGTACATATACTTATGAAAAAATATACAATATTTAGTATGTCGTACATGTTGATAAGGTTAGCTTTCTCACACGAGCAACTGCCTTTGACACTTATGGAGAGTGGGCAAAGATGAGACATCTTTTGTATTTACTAGCAAATCTGTAAGAGGGCAGATATGACAGCTAAACAATACAGAATAAGTCGCCTCGACAAAAGAAGAGAATAGGTTGGGATGAGATCAAATAAATATAAATTTTGGATTGAATTATGGATACCCACAATCCATAATACATGTAACTAGATGAGAATTCTCCAATAAAGACATTATGATAAGTGGAAGGATTGGTAGATTTCGGGTTAGACACTGTGTGTGTCTGAACTTAAATCTGTACGGTGTTAACAATAAAAACAAAATCGATATACGCTCTTATGTGATAAGAGTAACATCGTAGCATGCAATTCATACTGCATGTGTTTTTTTTAAACCACAATTGGGAAGTAAGTGAATAGATCCCTGCTTCATTACTGTGTGAGTCCGAGAGAGAAATAAATCCTCTTATTAATATCCTTATGACTTTGACATTTTTCATGGAAAATGATTCAATGTTAGCTACTTTAGCATATATCCAATGGTCATGATAAATTCGATCAAAAGGTCTTATGCTAGGAAAGCAATTGTTTCATATTAAAATGAAATATGGGTGAAAGGAAGATTATCCAAATATATACACACTTATACTGGTGTCTAAGACATGTCCGTTAAGAAGTTATGATATTAACATCTTAAGCGTAGACACTAAGTATACAAGAGTTAGGCAATCTAAGTTTATATAAAAACTTATGAGAGATTAGATTACCGCATGGACATGGGTAAATCTAGGACATTCAAGGTATGATACATGAATAAAATAAATGCGAAATACATAAGGTAATTCTATACTGGTCCTTGAAAAGGATTTCTAGTATAAGAATGTCTAATTGCAGATGTCATGTCCATGCGGTCATAGTAGAACACTTAGTACGAAATGGAAAGGAAGAATTGTAAGAGGTTAACCAATCAAGTGTGAGTGGGAGATGTTGGGTTACACCCTTGATGGGTATAGAGTCCAAAGAAAAGGGCACAGGCCCAAAATAAAATAAATAGTTATAATTTATTTAGAGAGGGATGGAACGGTTAATGAGAATCGCTCCCTCACACAACACACACTCAGAGAATATTCAGTGAACGTGTGTGCGTACGTGAAGGAGTGGAAGTTTTTTTTCACTTGGCAGACTCTCTGATCCCGCTGAGAAACCTTCGGTAAATTCTCTTTAAAAACTCTCTTTCTCTTCCTCTTTGAATAAAAAGGCTCTTACTCTCTTCCTCTTTAATTTTTCCTTCCCGAGTGTATTTACGGTAAAGCAGTAAATAAAGTCCGAGTGATTTTGTTTCTACCGCCTGGAACTCTTCATCCTCTCTGTGTGGAAGAATACTTTCTCAATTGGTATGTATGTCGTCCCTACTTTTTTTTATTCTTTCACATACAAATTGTGAATAGAGAATCAGTTCCTTCCTCTTCTATTTCTAATATTGCTAATCAACAACAAGGTCTTGTGGAAGAGGATCAACAAAATAAATCAGCTAAAATTCAAACATCTGACATGTAAAAGGCCTTTATTAAAATTGAGGTTGATGGAAAAGAAAAGGTATAATGTAAAAATTGTGAAAAATTGTTTACGGGTAGTTCTACACATGGCACATCACATCTACGTCCTCCTGAAATTTCATGATGTTGGGTCAATGATATTAGATCATCAAACCAATCTTAGATTTAGACAAATTGATAACAAGCGTATACAAGATCTTTTGGCTATATGCATTATTGAATATGATCTACCATGTTCATTTATTGAGTATAAATGGGTTAGGGAATTACTCAAGACATGCAATCCTGATGTTTAACTCATAACTAGAAATACAGTTAAGACAAATGTTTTGAAATTCTATGTAAACTAAGAACAAAAGTTGAAAGAAATTTTGCAAAAGAGTAGTAGTAGGATTTGTTTGACATCTGATTATTGGATTGCTATAACTTCTGAAAATTATATTTACTTGACAACACATTTTGTAGATAAAAATTGAAAATTGAATAGTAAAATATTTTCATTTTGTAAGATAGAGCCTCCATATTCTAGGTATGAGTTTGTTTGAAAAGTTTATAATTGTTTAGTTGAATGAGGGATTGATAAGAAAACTATTTTTTATCACTTTAAACAATGCTTTTGCAAATGATAATATGCAAGATATATTGAAAGAGTGATTATCAAATTAAAATAACCTGGTTTGTAATGGAGAGTTTTTTCATGTGAGGTGTTGTGCGCATATTTTCAATCTAAGAGTTTAGAAGGGTTTAAAAGTAACAAGTGCTGATTTGCACAAATTTAGGGAGGGCATTAAATATGTGAAAGTATAAAAGGCAAGAATGATATATTTTAGGTAAAGTGTTGAGGAGGTTGGTGGCATTGACACTATAGTGGGCTTGTGGTTAAATGTGCTCACTAGATGGAATTCTACATATACTGTGCTTGATAGTGCGATTAAATATCACCGTGCTTTTTTTACCTTTGCTATACATGATAGAAACTACAAGGTTTGCCCATCGAATGATGAGTAGGTGAAAGCAAAGAAAATGTGCATATTCATTGCGGCCATTTGAAGTAATTACAAGGATGATTTCTGGGGCTTCTTATCTGACTTCAAACATGTATTTTATGTATATCGCAAGAATTGAGTATTTGCTGAAAGAATGTACAACTAATGAGAATGAGGCAATTAGAGGCATGGCTTATAGCATGAAACAAAAGTTTGAAAAGTATTGGAGAGATTATAGTATTATTCTTGCTCTTGGGACATTTTTTGATCCTAGAACGAAGCTTGAAGGGATGCAATATTCTCACTCATTAGTTGATCGCACAACTGTCCAAGCCAAGGTTGAAAATATCAAGAGGAAGTTATATTTTATTTGTGATCAGTACAAAAATATAAATCTATCATCGAATAATGTTATTGTTGGAGGTGCATCAAATTCAAGTTTTACAATAGCATCAAAACATCTTGAAATCACCTTCTCCCTTGGTTCAATGAGTACCATGGATTTTCTTGTTATGGTAAGTTTGAAACTTTTTGACAATTAAATTTGATTTGTGTCTTATATTAATTTTATTTTAATGGCTACTTTAATAAAGCTTTATATTATATGTATGATGTAGGATTATGTTAATTTCATGTGCATGGATACTACTTCTTGAGACAAGTCTGAATTAGATTATTATTTGGAAGAGGCAATACTTACTCCTCACAAATTACGACAGTTTGATGTATTGAGTTATTGGAAGAGTAATCAAAATCAATTTTTTACACTTGCAAGGATGGCATCTGATATCCTAAGCATCCTGATTACTATAGTAGTTAGTGAATCATCTTTCAGCATTGGCTCATGTGTTCTTACAAAGTATCGGAGTTGCCTAATTTTAGATAATGTTCAAACTTTAATTTGTACCCGTAACTGGTTGCATAGTTTTCAATTCATTCTTGATGGTAATATAATAATATTTTGTCTTTTATTTTAACTATTGATTTTTTTATTATAAGCAAACCTAATAATAATAATAATAATTTGTCTATTGTTTAATTAGTTTTTTTATTTGTTGCAGGTGATAGAGATAATGAATGAGGAAGAAATAACAGTAATTGATTTGATGTCACATCATGCTTCAAATACTGTTATTGATGATATTGATTGATGTCCAATGATGAATGATGATCATTGACTTAGTCGGTGATGTTGTTTACTTGTTTTGGAACTTTTACCTTATGTGGTTTTGTAATTCTTGCCTTTTGGTAGTGATTAGTGAATCTAGTGATAATTATTAGTGATGAAGAGATGATTGAATCTGACAAATATTGATAGTAATTTAATATTTTATTGTTTTAGACTTATTACTTATGGTTTTAGTTGTATTAATTTAGAGAATTATATATGAAAGAAAAAGTTTATTATATTTACATTAAAAATTTAAATTTTGGGATTTTGAATATAAAAAACATAAAACAAGATTAAAAGTGCTGCAAATCTATGTGTCATTTCTATATGGACCGGGCTTCTTAAACAAAGTCCATTTTTTTACGGGTTTTTTGGCCAGACCCTTTTTGGGCTTACCATTGTGGCCTCTACGAGTATTATAGTTTCCACTTTTTTTTAAATCTAATTTACCTAAATAAAAATAAATAATAAATAATTAGAGAAACGAAAAATGAAAAATTGAAGATGAAATTAACAGGGGCAAAGGCAGCAGCGTAGGCGACAGAAGAATCAAGCGGCGTAGGCAACGGCGAGGCGAGGGCAAGAAGAGGTTTGCGCGCACAGAGGGAGCCAAGCAGCTTTTCAGATTTGAAGGACGATTTGTTCGATGGCATGCTGATCTGCAGGTATAACAGGAGAAGAGATTGAGGGATACAGGAGGCGGTGAGAGTTTGAGTTTTGGGGCGGAGAGAAAGAAGAAGAAACAGAGGCGAGTGATTGAGAGTGAGAGAGTGTCGGTGAGAAAGAAAAGAGTAGAGAGAAAGGTAATAACAGAGATGATTAGAGAGAGAGAGGCCGAGAGAAAAAAGAGAGAGATGAATAGCGATTGGGAGGAGGAGTGAGATTGAGAGGCTGAGAGTAACGACAGAGGTAAGGGATGCAAGCATCCGGTAATACAATGACAACGCTGAAAGGGTATCAACTTTTACCTGCTAATTTGGGTGTTCTGTTCACCAGTTTAATTTTCTTCCGAGGGATATACTGCTGATGGGATTTTGATCCTGTACCTTTTGGTCATATTTTTTTGGTATTCGATTAAAATTTAAATCAAATCCATTGATCAATGCTCAATACAAGTTGATTAGGTTCTGCATTTATTGGTCATAAATTTATTCATTTATTTAATATTAAATTAAACTTGCTCTATCCTTGCTTTTTTTTTTTTGCCTTTTCTGAATTATTGAGACCTTTCTTTATGCTAAACCATGCTTAGGTTGTGAATGTATATACAGCTTTGTAAAATTGCATTTGCGTCCTTGAGGACCTTGTTTTGTGATTTTGATGACTAATAGGACTTACTTGGGTACATGAAGATGGCTGATGGAACTCTTTTTATCTTGTATATCTCAATGGTATTCTGATTCTGTTTGGCTTCTCAAGCTATGGTGATTGGTATTTCTGGTTGGATAAGTTGAGTGTGGAATGTTGTATGATCCCAAAAGATACATGATTAGAACATGAGCTTTAAAATTGGCGTGCTCACTCAATTGAGCTATTTGATGTGGGTTGTTGTCCTAATTTCGTCATAGTCTCATGCTGTACAATGTTGGATTTCTAGTTAAGTTTTGATCTCAATATGGGCACACTCACCGACTTGAAGGATTCATCCGAGGTTCTGGCGTTTTTGCCAAAATTATTCCCAATTAGGATGTTGCACTTGTAGGAACCACTTGTAGTTTTTCTTTTCTCTTTTCATAAAGGCTCAAAATGGGATGTGTCTTGAGTCATGAGTGTTTAAGTTGTTACGAATCAGTAGACTCATTCTTTATCACCTGAATTCTAGATTGGCTTAGTGTGTTGTCATGATTAAAAAAAATCTGATATTAGAAGTCCAAGAAATGATGGTAATTTTCAGGAGTTGTTTTTTAGTGGTTCACCTCTTTTTTTAAGTTTACTTTAGAAATTCTAAAATTAAAAATTTCTTGAGTTTTTTTTTTCTCAATAAATTTTACTTTCAAAGAAAATAAAAAATAAAAAGGAGAAATGATAGGAGTAAGGAAGTAAAATTATTGCAAATTACGACACACCAATCAACTTCAAAAATCATTTTGTTTGCTAAAAGATGAATTATTTTCTACTTTCTCTCTCTTTCAAAAATTTCCATTGAAAAAACCACTTACCTAATGACAAGCATGACGGCATGAACTCTATGGATTTCGACCTCTATCACTAGATTCATAAGCCTTAGAATTTAATTCCAGTTCAAGTCTGTCATTGTAAATAAACAATTTGTTTCCCCTTTCATTGCTTGCCATCTTTTGAATGTAATAGATGAGGGCAATTAAGTTACATATTAGGCTTTATCAATCTTGCGCAATCAACTTAGAGTAAGTGTTTATGCGAATGGGTGTTGTGGTGTTAACATCTTCTCCATGTCACAATCTACTCATCTTTTCCTATTTTAAAATGGTCTTCCAAGGTTTTTCCTCCAAATATGTTGGTGTGACTCCATTAAAATTAGTTTGTTTCAAAAATCAATTTTCACTTGTTCATTCTATCTCTGCACCATTTGCATAGCAATTCAGGTGTGACAATGGGTCTCTTTGGTTATTGAGTTGCTTATCTCATTCATGATCATTCAAGTTTTCTACTTCATCTTCTAGAAATTGTGTGACATGCATTTTACTGTGAGCTTAGTTATTTGTAACTATAGATATAGGGAGGAATCTTTTGAGTTTTCTAGAATATGTCTGTCTTTTGGTGCTTATAGGCTTTAATGTTAAAATATTTGACCAGCTACAGCTAGAATAGTCTAATGTTGTTAATCTAATTGTGGAATGAGTTTCTTGAAAAGGTTCCAAGGTACCTATTGATAATTTCATGAACAGATAGAATGTAGACCCATAAGAGGGAAGTGAGGAAATTGCCAAGTGTAATAAACTCATATCGAATCCTAGTGTTTCATCTACATTAACTTGGATCTGCTTCTTTTTTGTGTCATTTGACAATCTTGAAGTGCTCATCATGAAAAAAAAAGAAAAGGCTAATTTCACTTTTCCTGCTAGAGGAATGTAAAGATGTAATATGCTCAGTCACTTCACTTTGAGCTCAAAAAATATTAGAAGTTTTAGTTCCTCTCCATGGAGTTATTTTAATTTTGTTTCAGTTGAGTGGTTATGTGTTGTGTGCACGTGCATTAATAAGGGCAATTCCAGATCTTCTATTTAGTTTCTCGTTTTCTTTTCCTGCTCATAGTGAATGCATTGTCTTGCAGATGTCCAATTATTGTACTGAGAACCCATGTATTGGGTCTTAATGATATGGGGATTCTGACTATGAATCAGTAGTTTTTTCTTTCTTTACCCACTGTCTATTTGGTAACTAAGAAAATTCTGGGATGAACACTATGAAATTTTGGATCTTGAATAAGTTTATGTGATAGTAACATGATGGATACTAAAAGTGAACCTGGTTATATCATTTGAGGAAGTATGAATTTTGGAAGTTGATATATTTTCCTCTATATCTTTTGGGTTTCAGCTGATTACCAAAGTACACTTGATATTGTTCTTTTTCCCTAAAAATATCATCTTACTGCAAACTAATATATTTTGTTTTGGGGTTTCCCTTTTAGGCTTTGAGCTTTTGGTTCGGTAAAGACAGTCAAGAGAACTTGAAAGTGTGAAATTTTCATTAAACTTCTTGTCCAAAATGAAGATTCTGCTGGTTTTCTAGCAAGAAATGGCTGTCAGAAATGAATCAGAGGACCTTTTGACTTACAAAAGCTCATATTAGTGTTTTGGAAACATGAGTCAGTCTATGGCTTTTTCTGTTAAAACAGATGTGAATCCAAGAATTGACCCAGAGTCTTTACAGCAATGGATTGTTGCCCTTTGTGCTATAAGGTTCGATCTTGAACAAGGTCAGCTGGTTGAAGAGTGTTATCCAACTGGTTGTCTTACACATGATGAGGAGCTTGAAATTGCTTATAGTTCATTTCCAGACTCTGTGTCCCAGCACCAAAACCGCTCAAGCATTCATGACTGTATTTTCTTTTTCCGAATTTGTAGGTGCCTAAAATCTCACACAAGCAGTGATACTCATTCTGAGATTACTGAAGTTGACATGGGGTTTCCTTCAAATTCCATGCACAAAAACAATCTCAGCAGAAGATCCTCAGTTAGCAATAATGTCACTGCTTCTAGATACATTTATGGTTATGTCTTTAATAGACAGAGACATGATGAGAGGCTAAAACGAGGAGGGGAGCAGAAGTCTGTGGTCATATTGTCTCACAGCCCATATTCTAGTTTGTTCAAACCTTTGTTACAAATTATAGGTCCCTTGTATTTTGATATTGGCAAGAAAGCTCTTGAGCATATAGCTACATATGTCTCCACTTGGCCAGCTCCTATTCCTGGTAAGCTAATGGATCTCCCAATTGGGAATGCATCTCTTAAAGTGTACTTGCCGCCTGCTCATAGCTTGCCTATTGAAAGCAGCGAATCTTTTGAAGAGTCTGCTTCTTCTGTGGCACCTTTTCTACCTAATAACCAGTATATCCCACAAGGTCTTTTTCATGATTCAGATATTTTTGGTGCATTCCGAGGCCTTTTGTTGCAGCTTTGGTTGTTATGGGAATTGTTACTGGTTGGCGAACCTATTCTTATCATTGCCCCCACACCTCCCCAGTGTTGTGAAGCTGTGGCCAGTCTTGTGAGTTTGGTTGCGCCTTTACTTTGCAGTGTTGATTTCCGGCCTTATTTTACCATCCATGACCCTCAATTTGCACACTTAAACTCCCTAAAAGAAGGTGAAACTTTCCCACCAATGGTTTTGGGGGTGACTAACCTATTTTTCCTTAAAGCTCTCCGTAACGTCCCCCACATTGTCTCAGTTGGAAGCCCTCCTCCTAATTCAAACAGGCTTACCCTTTCAAGTAGGTCTTCCACTGGCAGAAATGGTCTTGGGATTCAGCAACTTTCTTTGAAGAAGTTTTCTCCTTCGAGTCTATTAAGTGCTGTTAAGATGCGGAGAGATGGTCCTCTTTGTCTCATGACAGAACATAAGGAAGCGATCTGGAGTAATTATTCTGCCACAACCAAGCCAGACACATCTATCTTAAATAGGCTAATTGATGCTGGAATGCTGCCAAGGGTTGAGGAGTCAATGTCAGTTGTTAATAATGAGATATTACGGAGGCATTTCTTGGAGCTCACTACAAATTTTTTGGCCCCTTTTGGTCCATATTTTAGGACCACCATGCCATCAGAAGGATCTTCTCCGTATGCAGATCCTCCCTCTCTACCTCCATTCAATGCTGAAGAATTCCTTGCAAATTTATCTGCAAGAGGTCCAGGGAAGTTCTTGTTAAAGCGAATGAGATCTAACTGGCTTGATTTATACAGGTAGTGGATTTTGTTTGTCATATTTGTCATGTAATGCTATTTGCCACTCATCTCTATACAACTGTATTTTACAATATAACCTTACTTTTTAAGAGTTTAGTCCTTCAACATTTTTGTTGAAGGAGTTGATTCCGTTTATGATAGAGCATAATGGCATCGTATGATCCATATTCCATATATCTGACTTCAATGGGATAAGGCTACTTTTCTTCTTGTTGTTGTAGTCCTTCAACCTGTTTTTGTCTATATTTCATTTGCATGATTTAACAACTTTGAAATGAATATGTTTGATTCCTATCAGGCGATTTTTGAAGGGACCCAACTTTATGCCATGGTTTCAGCGGAGGCAAGCTGTTGCAGATCAAGAGCAAGAAAGATTATGGAAGCACTCAAGAATGAGAACTGACATACTACAGCTTTTATCTAAAATGACTGAGTTGGAAATTGTGGATTCCTTAAATGCTATAGAGAGGCATCTTGTTAAAGAACTGCAGGTAACATGCTCTTCAGGGGTCCTCCATTTATGATATGCAATTGATTTTACACTTCTCTTTGTCAAACGTGAATGGAATATGCTCTATCTATATATTTAGGTAGTTATTGTTTTTGATTGTCGAAGCATTTGAACTTTATTTTTCTATTTTACTATTTATTCTTTGAACATCCTTTCAAGTAATATAGCCCATCTGACTCCTTAGCATTGCCAATCCTCTTCCACAAGGCCAAGTCCTGAAAGTCACAGCTAATATCATAAAAAATCACAAAACAACTCAATTGCCTTACTATTCTTCTTACAGATAATGTACTGCATCCAATCTTTGGAACATACAAAAATCCTTCAAAATTGTTCAATATTTTGATGGAACCTAGAACAAAACTAATGAAAAACAGTTAAAATTCGTATTTTTGTAGAAAGATCCTACTAAAGTGTAGGTCTCATAGGATTAGCTACAAGTTTAGCAAATGAAAATACAAAAATGAAAGCTAAGCAAAGGTTCCTATGCATTCGAGAGACATGGGCTCTCCACAACATTTCACTCAGAATCTGCCTACCTCCTCCTCACACATTGCCCCATATATAACCCTTCTACTAGCCTATGCCCTCTCTCTCACACACCTCTCTCACGTGACTCACCCTTCCCATTAGATGGAGGCCCATCGTAGTTCCTAAAATAATGACTGTGCCTGTACTACACACCTTTGCATAGGTCCCATTTCCCACATTAACAGTGGTATTTTCAGAATAAGCAAGAAATTCATGGCATAATTCTTTAAACCTAGTTATATGATCTGTGGCTCTAGAATCAACTACCTACAGGTTTTTGGTTTTGACAATGCTACTAAGAGCTGCAGTAAGAGTTGTACCTACTTGGGCAAGAGTGACGGAGGAAGTAGATTTCTCACATTTTTCAGCAGAAGTACCTTGTTGGACATGTTTATCTAGGATCTTCCTTAGCACCGAGAGTTCCTCCATGCTAAGAATGCTACCATTAGCTTCAGTTCCAGCCACCATTAGTCCCTTACTCTTGCCTTTTGTCTTCTGCTTATTATCTGGAGGTTTACTGTGCAACTTCCAGCATGTATCTCTTGTGTGACTGTTCTTATTACAATGATCACACCACTTGGCCGATTTCTTTCCCTTCTGATCTCCACCTTGGCCCATGAACAACTAATGCTGAAGCTTCAGCTGAGGGACTAACACGGGCAATGGATAAATTCTGAGTCATCTCTTTTCTGCTTTCCTCACATTTGACGATTTTAAATGATTCCTCCAAAGAAGGAAGAGACTTCATTCCCATGATTCTTCCATGAAGTTCTTCAAATCTGTCATTTAGTCCCAACAAAAACTCATAGCATGTTTCTTAGTCCACCACTTGCTTGTAGTAGATCTCATCTGTTTGACATGACCATTGGTGAATTTCGTAGAGATCAATCTGCTGATACAGATGCATCATGGAGTTATAAAATTGAGCCACGGTCTTCTCCTCGTGGGTGAGATGTTTTAGCATTCTCTTGACTTGGTATATGGCAGCGGTGTTCTCCTTTATAGAGTATGCCCTTCTAGCTGATTCCCATATTTCCCGTGCGGCAGAAGCCAATAGATAATTTTCGCTGATATCAACAATCATCAAGTGCACCAACCATGTCATCACTTGATTGTTCGTTGCAATCCGTGCTTCATACTGAGGATCTCTAGGTTTTGGCAGCCTGGCTTCACTAGTAAGGTACCGCTTCTTGCCTCGCAAACAGATGTCAACACATGGTGAGATCATTGCCAGTAATTGTTTCCATTCAAGCGGTGCTTGATCATGACTTGTGACTGGGATTCTGGTGTACTCCCCACAACCAAAGGTGTCGTAGGGTGTGCACCACTCCCATGTTGCTGTTGGTCGGCCGGCTTTTGTGGGTTCTATCATAGCGGCAGTGAAGTATTGTTTCTGTCTTTGCTGGCAGTGAAAGCCCTCACTTGGCCGTGAAGAACAGCTTGTTTGAATGGCATGAGTCTCAAGGCTTTGATACCATATAAGTTTGTGTATGAAACAGCCATACTTTATTCTTCAAAATATGTGAACACGTATAGGGAGCCTGGGAGGGTTCTAGAGAATACAATCAAATCTTATAAATCCTATATATGCCTCCTAAGACTCAGGAAATAATAAGACAGAATAAATTAAAATGATATGCAGTAAATATAACGTAACAGTAAACGAAAGGCCCACTTCCAACAATTCCAAAACTACAAACCTGAAATCCAAAACTCGAAGCCTAAAACTTGAAACCCGAAACTTGTAGCACAAAACTCAACCTTGAATCTTAAGCCCAAAACCTGGAACCCCAAGGCTTGAATGCGAAACCCAAAACCTGAAACTGAAAACTCATAATCCTAAACCCAAACTTGAAACTTGAAACACAACCCTAAACCTAAAACTCGAAACATGAAACCCAAAATTTAAAACATGAAACATGAAACCTGTAACCCCAGACATAAAACACAAAAACTGAAACCCAAAACTTGATACTCTAAACTCAACCCTAAATCCCAAATCTGAATAAATGGAACTTGAAACCTGAAATGTGTAACTCGGAACTCAAAACATGAAACCCCAAACACCAATAGGCTTTACATATCTTAATTGGTTTTCCTTGGTTTAAGAGATAATACGGGTTAAAAGGATGGAGACATTCTTGAAAGTAGAAGATTCATGGTTTTGCTTGGAGATCAATAGTTTTTTTTTGTTTTTTGTTTTTTTGTCTTTCTTTTTTAATGTGATGAAGAATTGTTTATTTCTCTATCCAGTAGTTGAGCCTGAGATCGTATTGTCCTCGGGAATATTACACTGTATAATTTTACATTTTCATTCTTCCTTGTTTGTTTGTTGAGTCACAAGTTGTTGTCTTAGTGTGTGGGTATATGTTCATGTAGATGGGTAACATATTTGGATAAAGATTTTAATGAATGAAAATTACAAAGGAATTTATTCCTATTGGAATGGGCCTATTTACCCTAAGCCCATTATTTTTATATAATCCTTCTTTTACTATTTTTTTAATTGTTTTTTATGTTGTTAGGATCACATCTATATCTTTTACTGATTTAGCACCCAGGATAAGAGATTTGATTAGATTTGGTTAGATTTGATGTAACTCTTATCCCTATATGTAGCTCATTGATGTAACGCTCTTATCCCTATCAGTTTCTGCCTCAATTCAAGATCGGTGTCTATACTGTTGATGGTGGGGGGCAGAGATCCAACGTTAGACAGTGGGGCACCACAACAAACCTCCAGTTCACACCAAACTGAACAAACTTCACGTTCTACTCCTCTTTCCTCCATCCGTGGTGGTTTCGGTAGCAACATGAACACACTGAGTGTAGTACAATCAACTACACTTAGTGTGCCTGAAAATTCGACACCGGTGATGGTAGTTCATCGGGTGAATGGCAATAAGTATCTCCAATGGTCCAGGAACATTCTAATGTTCATTAGAGGCAAGGGTAAAGAGAAGTACATCTCTGGTGAAACTGGTAAATGCTCAAAACTAATCAAGATAAAGATGGAGAATAAATCTATTAAGAAAAGATAGAGTAAGAATCTCACTCTAAATGCTCTTAATAGCCAAAAGCTTAGGAGAATCTCCAAAGGAAATAAAATGGAGTTCTTATTTCTGAATGACTAGACTAGCTTCTGAGGTTGCTAGCCAATTTATAGAGCTAGGAATACATTCAAATAATTAAATAAAGTCTAAAAGATCCCTAAAATATCTGAAACAGATTGCAATTGCTAGGAATTAACTAATATGAACGTTGGGAACCACCTAACAGATAATATGGTTCCTTATTCTGCTAAACTAACTCCTAAAATCATTCAAAAATAATTATTCAGCAGAATAGTTAACAAAATATGCAGAAAAATAAAAAAAATAATTAATTCAATTTTTGACGCTTTCTTCTTCTAAAATAAGTCTGCACTGGTCTCTTATCATTACCCCCCCTTGGAAACTCAACTTGTCCTCAAGTTGAAAAAAGGGAAAGTGAGCTTGCAAAAGGTCATAATCTTCCCAGCTTGCATCCTCAAGAGGTTGGTCTTGCCCCTGAATTAGCAATTCAAGTGTATTATGATTAGTCCACTGGTGAGCCAACACTTGTGCAGGTTGCAAGTGTAACTCAGTCTGCAGAAAGTGGTAAAGCAGCTAGAGGAAAAGTAGGTTGCCACCCATATGCAGGGCGGAGTAGTGACACATAGAAGATGTGGTGTATTTTGGCATCTGGTGGCAATTCCAATTCATAAGCAACTTGCCCAATCTTCCTAAGAATTTTGTAAGGGCCAAAGAATCTTGGGGACAGCTTCTCAAACTTTCGTTTAGAGAGTATTTTTGGCGAAAAGGTTGCACACAGAGGCAAACAACATCACTCTCTTTGAATTTTACTTCCCTTCAATGTTGATACGCATAAATCTTCATTCGGTCTTGAGCTTTGTGCAAATTATCCGAGTAGCTTAAGCATGGCATCTCTAGCCTCCAATTGGTCTTCTAAATCAGCAATGACTGTTTCACCCTTGACATATGGGGACAAGGGTGGTGGGTCTCGCCCATACACAATCTTGAAAGGAGAAGAGTTTGCAGAGGTATGATGATTGGTGTTGTAGGAATACTCAGCGTAGCAAAGAAATTTGTGCCATAAACTCGGTTGCTCATGTGCAAAACACTGCAAGTAAGCTTCAAGATACCGATTTACCACCTCCGTTTGTCCATCCATTTGGGGATGGTAAGTGGTACTCATGTGCAATTGGGTCTGGCTTACTTTGAATAAATCTTGCCAAAAAGCACTCATAAACAAAGAATCCCTATCAGATACAATGGAGCGGGGTACCCCATAGAGATGCACAATTTCCTCACAAAAAACAGCAGCAACTTTTTTCGCAGTGAAAGGATGAGCGAGGGCAATGAAGTGAGCATATTTACTTAATCGATCCACCACTACTAAAATGACATTAAATCCACCAGATTTTGGAAGACGAGTGATGAAGTCAAGGGAAATATCTTCCCAAATCTGAGATGGAATAGGCAAAGGCTGAAGAAGACCTGCTGGGCCAGAGGTTGATACTTATTTTGCTAGCAAGTTGCACAATTCTGTACATAGGCTTTCACATCAGCCTTCATAGAGGGCCAATAAAAATTTTCTGCAAGCCTTTTCAAGGTTTTAAGATATCCACCATGCCCACTAGTAGGAGAGGAATGCGCTTCCGCTAATAATTTAAACCGGAGTTGGAAACTCTGAGGAATAACCAAGCGATTGTTATAAAACAGCTGGTTGTCCACCAATTGGAACTTTGGCCGAGAGGAAGGGTCTTTTTGCAAATCCAGCACAATACTATGAGTGAAAGTCTTGTGCTAAATCTGTTGAAAGGTCTTGCAACTCAGTAGAAAATGGTTCAGCCAGCTAGAACAAATCAGTGTATTGGGGCCTTCTAGATAGTGCATCAGCTCCTTTGTTGTCACTTCCAGCCTTATAAGTAATGGTAAAATTGAATGGTAAGAGTTTCATGATCAACCTTTGCTGGGTATTAGTAGTAATACGCTATTGTAATAAATGCTTGAGACTTGCACGATCAATTTTTACAAAAAAATGTCTCCCAAGAAGATAGTGGCGCCACTTTTGTGAGGCTAGTACTAAAGCAAGGAGTTCTCTATCATAAGCAGATTTAAAACGATTACAATAAGAGAATCCCTTACTATAGTAGGCAATTGGATGAGTGTTCTGCATAAGGATGGCTCCAATTCCGTCCATGGAAGCATCACATTCTACAGTAAAGTCAGCATCAAAATTGGGAAGTTGTAGTATAGGAGCAATGATCAAACCAAGCTTGAGGCGATCGAAGGCTTTTTGTGCTTGTTCAAACCACAAAAAGGCATCCTTCTTGGTTAATTCAGTGGGGGGCCTGGCAATGATGCCAAAATTTTTGACAAAGCGTCTATAGTAACTTGAAAGCCCAAGGAAACCTTGTAATTCCTTCACGTTTTAGGAGTGGGCCACTCCCGTATAGCTTCAATTTTTTCAGCTTCAACTTCAACTCCCTGTGTCGAAATCCTATGGCCTAAGAATGGAACTCTAGGCCGCTCGAGAAAGCATTTTTTAAGCTTAACATAGAAAGAGTTCTCTTGTAAAACCCCCAAAATAGTACGCAAATGTTCTTGATGGAGTTGATAAGAGAGGCTGTAAATTAATATATCATCAAAGAACACGAGGACAAATTTTCTTAAATATGGCCGAAATAAATCATTTATGGCTGCTTGAAAAGTGGCCGAAGCGTTAGTTAAGGAAAAAGGCATAACAACAAATTCATGATGGCCTGAATGGGTTTGAAAAGCAGTTTTATGAATGTCAGAAGGCAAAACACGAATTTGATGATAACCCGAGCGAAGATCAAGTTTAGAGAAATAGACAGCCCCATAAAGTTCATCTATTAACTCATCCATATTGGGAATGGGATACTTATCTGGAATGGTGATGCTGTTGAGTTCTCTATAGTCCACACACAAGCGCCACGAGTCATCCTTCTGAGGTTGCTAGCCAATTTATAGAGCTGGGAATACATTCAAATAATTAAATAAAGTCTAAAAGTTCCCTAAAATATCTGGAATAGATTGCGACGACTAGGAATTAACTAATATGAACGTTGGGAACCACCTAACAGATAATATGGTTCCTTATTTTGCTAAACTAACTCCTAAAATCACAAAAAAATAATTATTCCGCAGAATAGTTAACAAAATATGCAGAAAAATAAAAAAAATAATTAATTCAATTTTTGACGCTTTCTTCTTCTAAAATAAGTCTGCACTAGTCTTTTATCAGAAATACAAGTTCTAGAGCTTGGAGATCCTAGATATGAGTTATGGTTCAGTGAAAACAATATGGTGATGATGTGGCTAATACATTCCATGGTTCCTGAAATTGGTGAGAACTATTTGGTGGCTGCAACAGCACGACAAATATGGGAGTCAGTAAGGAGAACTTATTCAGTTCGGGAGAATTATGCACCTCTTATACAAGTTGAACAAGTTTTGGAAGATATGAAACAAGGAGAGAGGTCTGTCACTATAAACTGTAATTCTCTAATAAAGCTATGGTAGCAAGTGGATCTCTATGAGATCATTGAATGGAAGTGTCATGAGGATGAACTTATTTACAAAAAGGTTGTGGATAGACAACGAGCCTTCAAGTTTATGATTGGTCTAAACAATACTTTTGAAGAAATCCAAGGGAGAATCATGGGTATGCGTCCGATTCCTACACTTGAAGATACTGTTAATATGGTGAAATGTGAGGAAAGCAGAAAAGAGTTGCTGCAAATGGCTCCAATAACACCGCATGCTGAAATTTCAGCCATGGCTCTAAGGGAAAATTTTCCAGCAGAGCATAGGGGCAAGAAGCAGAATAAATGGTGTGACCATTGTAGTAGAAGTGGCCATACTAGAGAGACATGTTGGAAGCTACATGGAAAACCTCCTAATGTCAAACATCATGCTAAAGGCATGTTAGTAAATTCAGAAACTGATTTGGGAATCTTGAGTAGAGAAGATATTGTGGCGCTGAAAAAGCTTATTGTTAAGCCAGAAAGCTAGGTTGCACATGTTACCCTGGGTGAGAAATCTATTCCATCTGTAACCTTAGCACAAGCAGGTATGTCATTGACTGCAACACTCAAAACTACTATGAAATCTACAAATATATGGATTGTAGATTCGGGAGCCACTGATCATATTTCTGGTTTACAGGAATCATTCATTGAATTTCATACTTTTTGTGAATATTCTAGTGTGAAGGTTGCAAATGGTACATATGCAAGGGTATATGGGGTTGGTACCATAAGAATTACAGCTGAAATTCCGGCTGAAATTGTTCTTACTAATGTGCTCTATGTTCCTGAAATTAAGTGCAATCTTTTGCTATCTATTGTCTTTTCCAGGATTTGATTTTGGGGAGGAGGATTGGAATTGCTAAAGAATGGGAGAGTCTTTACTACTACCTTGGAGGATTACAAGACAATAAAGAAGATGCTTCCGTGCTTTTTGCAAATTCAAATAAAGACTTATTGTTGTGGCACAATAAGTTAGGCCACCCTAGCTTTAGTTACATGAAGTACTTATTTCCTAAACTCTTGAATAAAGTTAATGAGTTTCAATGTGATATTTCCAAATCTACTTGCACCACTTTCTTTCCTTCTCCTTATAAGCCTACCCATCCCTTTGCACTTATTCATAGTGATTTTTGGGGTCCTTCCAAAGTGGATTGTTTATCCACGGCTAGGTGGTTTGTCACATTCATTGATGATCATACCCGCATCACTTGGGTATTTTTGATGAAACAAAAATCTGATGTGTTTTAGATTTTCCAAAAGTTTCATGCTTTTATACAAAACCAATTTTAGACATCTATAAAAATTTTTCGAAGTGATAATGGGAGAGAGTACCTAAGTGACAGCTTTCAAAACTATCTTGAAACTCATGGGATACACCGCCAAACTTCATGTTCCCACACTCCTCAACAAAATGGGATTGCTGAACGTAAAAATAGACATTTATTAGAAGTTGCACGATCCCTAATGTTCACACATAATGTTCCAAGTTTCTACTGGGGGGATGCAGTTCTCACGGCCTCATACCTTATTAATTGTCTCCTATCAAAAGTTTTGAATTTTCAAACCCCTGTTCAGAAATTTTGAGTATTATCCTAACAATCACTTGTTTTCCTCCTTGCCACAATGAGTTTTTGGGTGTGTTGTCTTCGTGTATGACAAATCTGGAAAATTGGAGCCTAGAGCCAAAAAATGCATCTTTCTGGGTTACTCTTCCACTCAAAAGGGCTATAGGTGCTACTCTCCTATTCATTGCAAATTATATGTTTCTATGGATGTCAAATTTTTGGAAAGTGAGGCTTATTACCCCAAATTATCCTTTCAAGGGGAGAAATACAGCACTGAATGGCTAATTTGTGATCCTACACCTATGTCATCTAATTCTGGACACCTTGGACCTCAAATCTCACAAGATAACCTTGAAGCTGAATAAGATAATCCTGTCACAACTAGACTTGATTCCCATACACCAGAAAATGGTCCTACTATACCACTTGACAGTCATTTTTTTGAATCTGAACTTGCCCTTACTGCACCTACTACCAGTGAAAATCCTAATGTAATTGATGCTAGGGTGGAAGCTCCTAACATACAGGAAACACAGCCGGAGATACATACATATTCGAGGCGTGACAAAATCTAGCAAGAAGAAGACAATCCCATTCTGCAGCAAGACCATGAATCTGTATGTGAGACAAATTCTGATGATTTACACTGGCCTATTGCTCTAAGAAAAGGGAAGAGAACTTGTACCCAACACCCCGTAAGTAAGTATGTTTTTTACAGCAATTTATCTCCAAGTTTAAGGGCCTTTGTTACTAGTATATCTGAAGAAAAAACTCCTTCAACCTTCCAAGAAGCTATTTCTGCTCCTAAATGGAAAGAGGCTATAGTTGAAGAGTTAAATGCCTTGCTAAAAAATGAAACTTGGGAATAACTGATCTTCCTAAGGGAAAAACTACAGTGGGGTGTAAATGGGTGTTTACCATTAAATATAATGCTGATGGTAGTATTAGTAGATACAAGGTGGGGTTGGTTGTCAAAGGATTTACTCAAACTTATGGCATTGATTATGAGGAAATGTTTGTATCGGTAGCCAAGTTTAATACTATTAAGTTGCTTCTGTCACTTGCAGCTAATTTAGAATGGCCACTACACCATTTAGATGTCAAGAATGTATTCCTAAATGGGGACTTGGAAGAAGAAGTATATATGGAGATTCCACAGGGCTTGAGGAACTCATCTAATAGCACAAAGGTATGCAAACTTCAAAAATCATTATATGGACTTAACCAGTCACCATGAGTATGGCTTGAGAGGTTTACTTGTGCTATTAAGAAACTGGGTTATGTATAGAGTCAGGTTGACCATACTCTATTCTATTTATCCGGTGCTCTAATAGAAAAAAGACTATACTTATCATTTATGTTGATGATATAGTTATCACGGGTAGTGATATTGCTGAAGTAGAATGATTAAAACATAACTTGGCTGCAGAAGTTGAAGTTAAAGATCTGGGTAAGTTAAGATACTTCTTAGGAATGGAAGTGGCAAGGTCCCATAAAGGGATTAGTGTGTCACAAAGAAAGTATACACTTGATCTTTTGAAAGAAATAGGGATGCTTGGCTCAAGACCAATTGATATGCCAATGGAATTTGACTTTAAGAATGGGTTGAAACAAGAGGGAGCTCCGGTGGACAAGGGAAGATGCCAGAAACTGGTTGGCAAACTGATATATCTGTCACACACGGCCAGATATCAGTTTTCTAGTCAGTAGTGTTAGTCAATTTATGCATAATCCTTGAGAGGAACACATGGGGGCTGTTTACAGGATTCTAAAGTATTTGAAAATGACACCAAGCAAGGGGTTGCTATTCTTTAAAGGGAAGCAACGAGGTGTTGAAGTTTACACTGATGTTGACTGCGCAGGATCAGTTACTGATAGAAGGTCAACTACTGGGTATTGCACCTTTGTTTGGGGCAACCTAGTAATTTGGCGTACTAAGAAACCACACATTGTTGCTAGAAGCTCGGCTGAGGCAAAATATAGAGCCCTTGCTCTTGGAATTTGTGAGGGAATTTGGATTACACGAATATTAAGAGAGCTAGAAATTGATACATCAAGCCCCATTAAGGTATGGTGTGATAGTATGGCAGCCATAGGAATTGCTAAGAATCCTATTCAGCACGATCACACAAAACATGTTGAAATGGATAGCCATTTCATCAAAGAGATGATCGGGAAAAATATTATTGATCTGTCTTGTGTCTTCAAGTCTTCAAGTAGCAGACATTATGACTAAGGCGCTCACAAGAGTTAAGTTTGAAGAATTAAGAGGCACGTTGGGAATGATAAATATCTATTCTTCAGATTGAGGGGGAGTATTGGAATGGGCCTATTTTCCCGAAGTCCATTATTTTTATGTAATCCTTCTTTTACTGTTTTTTTAATTGTTTTTTATGTTGTTAGGATCACATCTATATCTTTTACTGATTTAGCGCCTAGGATAAGAGATCTGATTAGATTTGGTTAGATTTGATGTAACTCTCTTATCCCTAGATGTAGCCCTCCGTTTTCAGTAAAATAATTATCGGTTTCTGCCCCAATTCTCCACAATTCCCAAGGGTTGTGGACATCTTGATGTTGTTTGAGTGAATATTTAGGGTTTATGGATTAGCCTTCTGCTTTATTTATGAACAATAGTAGCTGCTATGCTTTTGCCATATATTTTAGTTCGTAAGCTATGACTAGCACTCATTTTCTGTTGAACCTCTAATTATGGTTAGTCATATGTTTTAGTTTGTAACTTTCACTAGCAATCATTTTGTGTTGATCCTCTAATTTTGGTTAGTTAGAAATAACCCACAGTAAAACCCTTCTTCTTTTTCAGTAGATTTTATCCAATGAGAAAGAAAATATCTTTTATTTATGCTGAATTATTTTACTGGTACTCTAGTTCTCAAACAATGCGCATAAATTTTGTAAAGACTAATAACACAATATGGTTTGTATTAGCACTAATGCAGGACACAAGATGAAAGGGGGAGGAGGAAGAAATGGAGATAGACAGAGAATGTGTGAGTACGTGGGGGAGAAGAGGACGGAGGGTGAAATGTAGAGAGATTGTGAAGCGGTTAGAGAGGGGTGGAGAGTTTAGAAAGAAGATACAATTGATCAACTTTCGACTTTCTTCAAGTTCGTCTAAAATGCAGTATTACAGGACTAGGATCTCTCAATATTAGAATAGGTAGAAAACACAAATAAAAGAAAATATTATTTCCTATATCTATAATTCTAATGGCACTCAAATTAGGTGGGGAGTCCTCCCAAAAAGCTAGTTATTGAGATAGAAGAAGCAACACATTTAAGTACCTCTATAGAGCATCCCATATTACTCAATTTGGGATTTGTGCATCTTGAAGAGAGTGAAGAAATATTCTGTTAGAGTGAATAAGAGTATGAAGAAATATTCTATTAGAATGAATAAGAGTATGAAGAAATATCCTCTAATTCCTCGAGTTACTTGTGAGTGAAAGTACAAGTATATCAGAGGAGGAAGAATAACCTATCAACTACTAGTGTAAATGCTAATAGAGTAAATGTATGCACCTACCATCTAACACTATTTCCAATAAATACACCAGCAGTTAACTAATATTTTAACAATAATCAATAGTCCCCCTTAAGCTGTGCTTATAGGTCATATATGCCAAGCATGTTGCGAATGTAGGAAATACAAGGTCTTCTTGGTGCTTTTGTGACAACATCATTGTTGGAAATCATGGTGCTAACTGCCTGATATCTTATTTTTATTTTATTTAACTTTATCTATTTGTTATTTTATTAGTTTGGATTTATATTTCTGTTTTAATAATCCTAGCTAGATAAGGCAATATTCTATCTGTTTGGATTCCCCTAGTATCTCAGGCTATATAATGTTTCATGCTTGATGAATAAAGTGCAGGCAAATTACCGAAACTTTATAATTTTTTGGTTTCCTTCAATAAGCTAGTTGATCACTTATGCTTAAAACCTATTAGACTATGTGAGGATAACCGCTATATATTTATCCAAGTTAATAAATTGCTTTCATTTCATGCAATCTCATACTACTAGTTGTATGGTCTATTCTAGGTTACTTATTTCTGAGTACCTTAAGAAAAAGAGCTTAAGCAATTTCATACAATATACTGTGAATCAATATTTGAGGTTTTTCCAGAAGAATGGTTTTCTCTATATATTCCTTAACAGAGCAACACATACAATAATATTGAGGGCATAGATAAGGGCATTATCCCAATAATATAGGAGAAAATAAAGGAATTTAAATTTGAAATATGATCTGAACAGATAAGGGCATTATCCCGATTAATATGAAGATAATAAGGAAAGTAGATTATAAACTAGATGGACCACTATGATGGGTAATCTTCTAAAGGATATTATGTGCCTTACAATAGGACTGATTTAAATGTAAATGAAACATTTTTGGTGTTTTTATACCTCTATTAATTTCAATTTCCAGCTGCAACAATCTGGAAGGGCTAGTGTCGAATCCTCAGCAAGCTGTCAAAAACTAAGGGCAGACCTTCAGGCTGTTTTCAATATGCTTTCAAACGACATGCAACAACTGATGCTTTCAAATCCACAAAGGGCATCCCTTCTACAAGGAAGTCATGAATTGGCAAAACTTCCTGGCCGCCCGTTAATACAAGATGGGGCTTTATCTTCTACTTCACCCAGGTAAAAAGCATGAGACACGTTGTCTTGGGTATATAAAAGCATTCTTTGCTTGGACGAAACACGTTGTCTTGGGTATATAGAAGCGTTCTTTGCTCGGACGAAACACGAAAGCGTTCTTTGCTCGGAAACATGAACTTCTGGTTAATTCTGTGGCCTCCATCCATCTGCTTGAGACGTTGACTTCTGACAAGTCATGTGGGGTAAGTGGTTCTCAGAGTCTTATTTTCTTTTGTTAGTCGTGCAACACAATGGAACACATTTGCTGATTTTTATCTTTTTCTTCAAATAAACAGTTGTGCGATAACCACAATTTTTATTAATTAATCCTCTCCAGAAGCAGACGTGGGATACCTTCTTCCTTGGTAAACATGCGCTTGAGTTGTATTTTATGTTAAATTGCCTTTATTGGCAGAAGTTGAAGTTGCATACTGTTTCTATTTTGAAGGATCAAACTGTAAATTAACAAGTTTGTGTGATAGCTTGTGATGGTGGTTTTTCTTCCAGATTCTCTTCTACCTTAAAATTCGCAATTTATGCGATGGAGTGTATCTCGTGAGTCTATTCATTAGTTTCAAGTTTGTCCAGATTCCCTTATTAATTTTGTAGAGAAAAGGGGTAAAAAAACTTTCTTCTTGAACATCTTGCAGCTAGAATGTTTAGAGCACTAAAAGTTGTTAAATACACATTGCAAAAACTTGACTCAATAGCATACATCAATTACCCTACGATTAGAGCGGATTGGACAATTGTTCACATAAGTCTTCTATATTTGGTTATTATTCTTCTATGGTTTTCGTTTATGACATGATCTGTGTCTGCTATACTTCTATTTTTGGTTTCAGGGTGGTGTTTTCTTGTCTTTGGCTTATTGCACCATCCGTGTCTTTCTAACAATTCTAATAGCTTATAATTAGCTGCAAGTTGATCATTCATATTATGAAGTTGCAACTGTGGAAAAATTGTTTTTATCCATGCTTGATCCAGACTTGGGATGGACATGTATTTGACAATTGCATGTATGTACATTTAGTGGACATGAGTTTGGAGCAATTCTATATGCTGGACATGTATTTGACAATTCCATACACCATCGCATGAGCAACTTACCCATAAGTGAGGGTGAGAGAAAGAGAGGAGGGGGCGGGGTGGTTGGCGGGTGTTGGGGTGTTGAAGAAAGTGGGCAATCAAATTAGCCTTCATTCTTTACAATACCCTTCATACAATTTAGTTTATTTTTCAAATTGTGCTATATATTTTCGTTTGTTCTTACTATTTTTCGTACATTCGTCGTAGCAAATTGGTTGTTGAATTTCCTAGCTCCAATATTCAAATACTCAATCCACACATCTTAGCGGACACTTGTAAGATCAAGAAAGATGATGGTTATTTTTTTGTATTTTAGGCTATGGTTATGTCGTATTTGTCACATATGAAAATGCTATGTGGTCGGCGCGTGGAAAAAGGAAAAAGACATTGGATTTATGAATGAAAATCGATTTGTGGGGGTTATTACCAAAATTTTGGGAGAAATTTTGGAAAATCAATTTAAGAAGGAAAGGGTGGTATGTGGAAATAGAGGTGAGTTCGGGAGTCAATATGAGGTGTTAGGCATTTTATGCTATTCATTCTTAGGAATGATTATCTTAAGTTGATTGTGTAAATTATTATTATTCTAAAAGTATTTTGATTTTTTTTATCATTCACATGCTAAAAAGAGTAGAAAGGAAAGAATTTAAGAAAATTAAGGAAATTTGAAAAAAAAATTAATAAAATAAATTGAAAAATATTTATTTATTTACAAGGGTAGATTTGATCTAAAATCAAAGTTTGGGGTTTATGTATTTTGCAATAAGAATTAAAATTCACATATTTCAGGATAGAAATGTGTGTCAATGAGTTGATGTTTTTTTATTATAATTTTGTGATAAAAGAAAGCTAATTGAAAATAATTTATCCTTTTGTAAATAAAATAATTTCTTGAAATTTGGATTGATGTGTTTTAATTTGCAAAGAGACAATTTAATTTTGTTTATTTACTCTTATTTATTTAATTTTAAAAATATTTTAACTTTTGTATTCGTTTCTTGAAATATGCTTCTTTTTTGTATTTTTGGAGAATTTTTATTTATTTTATAAAAATTAAATGGATTTACCTACTATAGACTTACTATCATACTCGATAGATCAATTCTTTAAGTACTTATGAAAACTTTAAAATCCCTTACGGTATAAAGGCTTTATTATGTATTTTAAGACAATAATTTAAAAAATATTATTATATTATATTATTACAATGAAACAATCTGACAATTAATTATTATATATTTTAATAAATCGTACGTAATTTGATTGATACATTTATGTGGGCTCACCATCTCATGTGATAACACGGTTAATTAGGATACTTGGGGAAATTTCAGAGCCCTTAGGGTGTGATTATTTAACCAATTATTGCATGATATAATGTTTTATTATTTAATATTATTATTTATTTTTTTAAATAAAGAATCAGAAAATATTATTATTACTTTTTTTGAAATATGCATTTTTTCAAAGAGAAAAGAAGAAATTATAAATAATTGTTATTTATTTTGAATCATGCGGCCTGACTAGTACGCTTATATAGACTCGTCATCTCACATGTCAATATGGTTGACTCAAATACCTGCATAGGTTTGAAAATCTCATGTGGCATGATTATATACTAATTGGTTTAAACTCTTATTTTTATTTTATTATTTTTTAATAAAATAATTTTACATGGATAGACCATTGGGGCCTGTTGAGGACGCAAATTGATCATTACATTTGTGGTCCCATAAACTCACAAAGTATGAGATCACCTTTGGTATCTATGAAAGATCAAAAAACCTCCGCAATAACTCTAAAAGAAATATATGCATATATAATTAAGAAGTATTTACAACCATGTAGAATTTTGCAATGATGTGTGTTGATATGCAAACTCAAGTAATTTAAACACAATCACAAATTACATAAGATGAGAAGATGCAAACTCGTGTCTTCCTCTTCTTACTTTGCTTCAAAGATGATAGCCTTGCTTTCCTCATATTCGGATCATGCTCCCATGGTGCTCACAGAGAATAAAAATAAGAATGGATTATATTCACCTTAAAATTGAGCTAAAACATCAAGAATGATATTCTTTTATAGAAGGCCAAAACCATTATCGCTTAAGAAGTCCAAATCATTATTCCACCATAAAGATATTGCCACAACTTATACTTTTAAGCCAAAGATAGATTCAGCAAGCTTACAACAACAAAAATGGAAGGGATTTGAGCAAAAATGTGGATGAATACACTCCTTTCACATGAGAGCATATGGGGCAACAAAATGCATAATTTGTGTACAAACATGGCCCAAAAGGAAACACTCTTCAAACTCAAACAAGAATTATACATATAACTAGATGACTAGTAGCCTTTTTCATGGAAAACGTAGTCAAATGGACATTTTAGAGGCTCAAAACTATACTACACCCATGCAGTAAGAAATCCAAGGTTTATGACATAGAAAATCATGATATATGACCATTTCTCATCGTCAATAAAAGTGTCCAAACATGTAGCGGCCAAATTAGAACCCTCTTGATGAGAAAAACATAGCCGCATGGTCATTTTCCAACCTCATAAGATCTATAAACATAAAGCAACCAAATTACAGTTTAGGTACAGAAAATTATGATAAAAAAATCACTATAAAAGCCTAAGTCTACAACTGAATGGAGATGTACAGCAATAAAGTCAACATTTCTCTAAAGAAACTTGGTCACACGACCACTTTAGATGTTTAAAACCAAATGGATGTTTGCAGCAACCAATTACATCATATGCATTTAGATCAAATCTCACCCATGGCCCAAAAATCACATAGGAAACGAATAACAGGAACACCGATACTGAGTAAGCTTAAGACACTACTTTGGGCTAAATTTTTTAGACAAAAAAAGGATTTATTTCCAACCAAATCAAATCTAAATTGAAGCATATTATTGGCATTAGACGATAAATTGCAAAGACACCCAACTGTGATTCCATTTTTGAAACTGAAAGAAACCCAGGAATTATACTAAGTGCATATAAAGTAAAAACAAGCAATTATTCACCTTTGCCTACTTCCAATGTCAACAAAAAAAAAGGAAGATAGCACTGACTTCAAAAGAAATTATACTCAAACAAAGAAGAACAAAATGGACCGAAAAGGAATTTTACATTCATCCAAAGCACACATAACGAGTTATTGATGTAAGCCTTGTCAACATAACACAGCCTATTAATGATTTCAGCTAACCAACTGTAAAACAAAGCATCTAATTAAGCCCTTATGACAACTAACTTTCTTTCCTAGATTCGGTCTAGTATCAACTTAGAGCTTGAAAACTTAGAACAAAAATTAGTGGTTGGAATCACTTGATAGCATACACAGGCTACTCCTTTTTTCAAATTTTTGCATTCTCCTTTCTTTCTCCTTAGCTTTGTTTTCTCATTTAGCTTTGACTCCAGTCTTCTTCCCCCTTTTTTTGGCTCAATTCCCTTGTAAATCTTGTTAGCGGCAAAGCAATATGAGAAAAGTCTTGTAAAAGCTTTATGCAATAGCCTACTAAACCCAGAAAGCTTCTTATCTTTGTAATGGTTTTAGGCCTCTCCCACTTTAGGATTACATCTATCTTATTAAGATCTACTGCGATCTTGTCCTCAGAGATAACATGTCCAAAAATTGTACTTTAGTGAGCCAAAACTCACACTTGTTGAGTTTAGCATACAAGCTCTTTTTTTTTTTAAAAAAAAACTATTAGGACAATTCTCAAATGCTTTTCATGCTCCTCTAAGGACTTGGGGTGATTTCATTAGTAATGAAGACCACAACAATTTGATCTTAATATGGTTGGAGGAACCTATTTATGTAGTCCACGAAGATAGCCGGTGTATTTGTAAGCTAGGTGGCATTGCTAGTAATTTATCATGCCCATTTCTAATTCTAAAGGCAGTCCTTGGAACATCTTCTACCTTTACTCGTAACTGATAATACCCAGATTTTCAATTAATCTTGAAGAAACTACTGGCTTTAACCAATTGATTTAATTGATTATCTATTTTGGGTAACAGGTTCATGTTTTTAATTATGACCTTATTTAATTCTCTGTCATCAACGCAGAGTTTAAGAATCCCATCTTTCTTTTAATAAACATTATAGGAGCACTTCAAGAAGATATATTTGGTCTGATAAATCCTTTCCTTATCTATTGCTTTATCATTCTATTCAGGGTCATGCCATAAGGAGTTGTAATTATTAATCTCACTCCAGGCATAACATTAATAATATTTTCTACATCTCTTTTGGGTAATAACCCCTTAATTTCCTTGAGAAAAGTTTTCTAGTAATTCTTTATTTTATAGGAATTTTTACTATTTCCTCACTTATTCTTTTTCTTGAATTGTGGAGGAAATTGAATATTTCTGACTTCCTTGATCTTTGATATCTTAATCTGTCCGGTGCTTAGTGTAACATCCTAAAAAAGCTAAAATATCTAGAAATATATAGGGATTTTGCAAAAACGAGTAGACACCATTTTGAGTGAAAAAGGGTAAAGAAGTCATTTTTCCTGATTGGACAGAAAAATGAGAAATTATATTTTTGCCCCCCAAGAATTATGAAAAGCACATCCATGTCCCTAAAGTAGTAAAAATCATGGGAATATCTTGGGGAAAATTACATCTAATGACCTGAAAGTTTCAAAAATTATAATAACCCAGGTCAGGGGTAATTTTGTAAATATAAAAAATTATTGTCAAAATGAAGCCATCGATGAGAGAAGTCCAATGGTATATGGCATTGATGGTTAATGTTTAATAATGAAGAAATAATCAATGCCGAGTGTCCAAAAGTTACAGTAAACCGATAAAGTAAACTGTGGGCCCTACCGATGGTTAAATGGTAACCGGGACAGGATATGAGCCATACAAAGATATCATTTGGCACAGAATAATTATGAAAATATAAAAATAAAATTAGAATAGTCTTGTAGCCCAAAAATGCTAAATTACCATAAAAAATAGTTTTATCGGTACGATTAAAAATTACCTGGTTCAAGATATATGTGGACTAGGAAAAATTGAGCAATATTGGACACTTAAAGTACTCACTCTCTACGTGAAAATGGGGCAGCATGGCCAGCAAATTTTTTTGGGAAACTTCCTCAAGAAGTAGTTGATTTTTGGTCAAAAAGGTAACTTTAGTTGGTTAAGCTAATTAACCATGATTAGCCACATCATTAACCACCTAATTAAGTCATCTAATTACCCTCTTTCCTCTGCATTTTCACGAGCAAGTAGCAGCCAAAAACAAAGGAAAAAACGCAAAGAAAGGAAGAGAGAAAGAGAGGAAGGAGAAGAGGAAGTTCAAGGCAAAATTCAAAAGCTCAAGTTGGTAAGTTAACTTCTACCACTTCAAGCTTGTAGTATATGGTCTTTAAAGCATGATCCATGGAATATATTTCCTTCCTCCTTATCTTAGGGTTCTGTCCATGGAATGATTTAGCAAGAAATGGAGTTTTCCAACCATAAATCATAGGGGAAATGATAGAATGTTCGTTTAAAGCTTGAATATGCAAGTAGTTTATTATATAACAAAGTGTAGCAATTTTTCTTAAATTCCCCTGATTTTGGATGAGTTACTGTTCACATTTAGAGTTGGAATTTCATATTTTTTATGCCAAAAATGAGTTCCTCATGGTGGAAAACCTTAGGAACAAGTGATGGTTTCATGAAAAAGCTTAAGATTAAGAAAGTGAAATTTTTAGGTTTTCGAAGTTTAATTCGAAATGAACAGTAACAAAGTTAGAAATGGAATTTGGTAATTCTGAGGCCATATTTGGATTCCTCATGAAAAATTACATGGAATAGAGGTATAATTCATCATTTTTGAGTTAGGAATGAATTTTTGGTGAATTTTTGAAGAATTAGGGTTTCATGAATACTTTTTGAAGAAAGTCATGGAACCATTAGCTTGAGTAGTTGTTTGATGATGCATTAGGACTTGAAGAAGCCCAAGGAAGCTAGTGGGAGCATTGGTATCAAGTGGAGGAGTAAGAGAAAGCATGAAGGTAGCAATTTACCTATTCTTGCCTTATATTGTCATATGATTTTCAATGAGTTTGATGACTTGCCTATTGTTTGATATGATCAATTGTGATGCTTTGAGAATGTTGGCTGAGTTAATTGAGGGGTTTTCATACCTCGGGATGTCCAAAATACAAAATAAAACTCTGCCAAAATTTTTGTAAAATATTATAGCATAAATGTTTAAAAGTATTCACTTGATGTTTTATGATGATTATATGCTTAATGTGATAATATGATTGCATGAATTGTGATTGCTTTTGAGATTCTTTGAATCTTACCCCCCCTTTAATGACTAACCATGCTAGGGAGAACCAATGCAAAAGAGCTAAGGAAGGAGTAAAAGGCATGAAGAAGAAAATGATGAGTTGTTGATGTGCAATTTATCATGTTATAATATGAATTATTATTTGTGTCTTGTTTTATATGAAGTTGTAAAATAGTGAATATGATGTTAATGTTGTACAAAATGTATGAAAATTTCCAGTTCTGGATGTTGGAATATGAAATTATATTCTACCAAGTTTTATGCCAAAATGAGTTCCTTTGCATGGGTAAGCAAATTGCAATATAGATTGAAACAGGGCATTTCTAGATGTATCTGTTTAGTTCTCCCTCTTTCTGTACTTAATGTGAGGTGAGGTTTATGGGATTTTTATACCAGATAGAGGGCATATCAAGCTTTAATATGACACCTAATTCACCCCATTTGGAGTTGTGTACAATAAATGGTGAATTTTCAAAGTTAGGGTTCAGAAGAGGACAATATTGGGAAAACTGGAAACTGAAATTTAAGTACTGGAAATTTCAAAGGATAATATAAAATTGAATAGAACTCTAAAAATTCAGTGGTTTATATGTATAAACTCAATATGTCACTGATTTGGAAGTGATTGGAGTTATAGAACAAGAGATATGTAAGTTTTCCCAAAACTGTCCCAGTAATAGTAGAGTTCTGACCCTTCACACTTTAAGTTAATGATATGCCCTATGTAAGTGAAATAAATGTATAATAAAAACATTTATATAAGTAGACATGTAGAGCTTTCTAATGACATAGAGTATGCATAATTTGGAACAAAATAGAATGAAATATGATTTTTCAAAGTTGAGATCAGAAAACTGAAAGATAGAAAAATGACCAAATGAATAGTAAATATCCATGAAATTACAGTACAAATTGGCCCACTGAAGTTACTGTTTTATATTTTCCCCATGTAGATCTGAATTTAAGAAAATTTTATAGACTTGAATCACCTCAAGATGAATTTTTTAGATTTAGTTATGAATTTTCAAATTTCATAGGGTAAAATGGAAATTGCCAAATGAATAGTACCCCAAATTTTGAAAAATTCTATTTTTATTATATTATGATGTTAGTCTCTAAACCATGATGAAAGATATATAATATGATCTAATACATGGGAAATGGGTCCTAATTTAAGGTGTTACACTTAGACTATTCAGTCTTAATGTATGGGATGTTCCATAGGTAGGTATGATTATGGTCTTGTTCTCACATTCAAAAGGAATAACCAATTCATACCACTATCATCATCAATGTCTTATAGAGGCATATTGAGTAAGACATCCTTCTGCATACTTGTTTTGCCTTGTTTCCCTGGTCTCTTAAATGTCTTACTGTTTCCTAGGTCTCTTTCTTTTCTTCTTGCTTACAATCTTTCTTTTACTCTCTCTTGATATTAAAGAATGCTTTTTAACTATTGACTTTGTCATTTTGTTGCTTACTTTCTTTGGTTTTTGACAAACTGGACTTCCTAGTAGGTCATCTATCATAAAGTATCTCCTACTCAAGCACACTTAATTGAAAAATATTGAGAGGTTGCAGTGTACTAATGCCTGGTATTGGACTTGGAAATGTTGGCATTGGACTTCTTTTTTAAGTCCTAACTCATTATTGTGATCTCTAGATAACTTTCTTCTTTTAATTCTAGGGCATTAAATCCCTATTTTCATCTTACTTCTAATCTTTGGGCACAATAACCCAAAATGGTATTTCCCATTACTGTTCTTACTCTTATGAGATTCTTATCATTCTATAAACTTAGTTTCATTTCATGAAACATACTCTTTACTCTTTATGTTTGAATTTCAACTTAGACTTTCTCTTATACTTCATTCATACTTCGTCTATATAATTATACTTCATTAGAGATTTATATCTTTGACGTTTGATAAATCATATTTTTATATATTTTTATTCTCATTATTAGTCTTTTTATTAATGAATTTTGATTAATTAAGAGTATTTGGTCTGCATTTTATTTTATTAGCCAATTTTGAATTGATGAGATTTATTTAATTAATTCTTTGATTTTATATTTAAAATTCTCATTTAATCTTTTTGCACATTGTGGATATTGACTATTATTTTATTTTGTGCAAATTATTTGAGTTTAATTGAATATAATTTATATTATTTTTCATTAAATTGGGATTAGTTATATTTATTTGATTTATTAATTTAATCTTGAATTTAAATTCTTATTCTATATTTTTGCACAATATGTCTATTGAATTTTATTTTATTTTATGCATATTATATGGAGATTCTTTCTAGAGATAATTACAATTAGAGCTGGATAATTTTGGACATAAATGGAGATATTTTTTTTATGTTTATTTATTTTAGATTTTATTTTTATTTTTATGAATAAATTTGGAAATATTTTATTTTGTGTCTTTATAGGTAGTTTTAATCAAGGGTATTTAAGTGTAGTTTTATCCTATAAATAAAAGGAGGAAGGAAGGGTTCAGGGTGGTCAGCACGCCGCAGAACGAAAGCTGTAAAGAAAACAAAAAGGAAAAGAAAAGCAAAGCCGAGAGAGAAAAAAAGAAAAGAAGGCGCCGCAGGAGGATTGGATCTTGCAGCTTTTCTCTTCGACATTTTCTCACTAATGATCGATCTTGCTTTTCCTATTTTGGTTCTTTATCTTACGATTCACTAATTTTCTTGTAATTAGTCACGAATTATAAATATGATGTTTTAATTAGAGCTTGAGTTTAATATATTTTTTTGATTTAATTTATTTTAGTTCATCCATATTTTTTTTCTCTATTTTCATGTTAATTTGTTTGCTACTTATTAGAGTTAATTAAATTATATAAATTTAGATTTAAGGTTTAATATGAGGAGTTTGATTATTGTAATTGATCGATTCAGTGATAATGAGATGTTCTAACTTTACTTAGATAATTATTTAAGTTTTATTCTTCGTATACTTTACATTTGAGTTACTGCTATGATATATATTAATTGAGATTTTAGTTAATTATAATATTAGTAGTGGCTTAATCTCTAAATGATTATTTAGAGAAATTTTTATTAGAATGCCAAAATATTAAATTGAACCAGGTTAATAAACTATAAGTGATAGTGAGGAAGATTTTACATCAGGGAATTAATTTATAACTGGTTATACTCATTTAGTCTTATCATTACTTCATTAATTAATTTTATTTTAGTTAATTAATTAAGTTCAGTTTCTAAACCCTCCAATTTTTAATTACTTGTGTTAGTTAATTTTATTTTGATTTATTCTTGATTTAATCAAGTAATTCAATTGGTTCCTTGAGAGACGACCTGGTTCGCGTTATATTGCAAATTAGTTTTAAATTTAATTTTGGACGGTTTGACAGCCGTGTCAACGTTCTATTAACTTTTGTCTTTCTCTTTTCTTCATTCAACTAGCCATTTCTAGGGTGTACTTTGTGATTTTCTATAACTTGTAGGATTTAAACCATCACATCTCCTTTGATAGTTGTGGTCATTATCATTTCCTTACATCTTCTCTACTTGTACTGCTATTTTTTTCAGAGATCTTCACTACTGTTTATTGGTCCAAAGGGAGAACCATTTTTTTTTCTAATCCTCCGCTATTTTAGAGGTGTAGATTATCACCACGCCTTTGTGCATAGGCACATAGCCTAACCCTGTACTTTTAGTTTCATCATAGACCTTGAAAACCTTTACCTTCTGTGGGTTAGGAGTTTAACTGTTTTTAAGGCAATGATTACTAATTCTATAACCATTTCAACTACCTCTGTCTCCCACATACTTCCTTAGCTGCTTTACTAAGGTCACTTAGTGGTTTGATAATGTAAGAGAACTTCTTCAACCCTTCTATAGTCTTTACTAGCTTGGTTAGAATCCAAACTTTGTACTGATTTTGGCCTCTCACTATCATCTATTCTTTCCTAATTGGATTTCATGACCTAAGAGCCACCTCCCTTTTGCCTTGCCTTGGTTACTTTTATCTTTTGGAGGATATCTTTTATATTTTCTCGTGAGATCTTGTGGCCAAGAACTTTTCTTCTATAACTGGGTTTTATATTGAGCCTAGCAGTAAACTATTTTAAAGTTTCATAGTTCCTTAACTGCCTACCATAGCACTCGAATTCCTCATGCTTGTAATTCATCCCTTGAGTGCCCATTAACATATGTTGAATCCTTAACCTAAATTGATTACATTCAAGGGCTATTCTCCTTCTAACTTTATGTATTATCTTGTCACTACTATCATGAGATGTGATAATACTCTTCTTTTATAAGAAGTTACTTCCTTAAGACATTAAGTCTTTGTCTGACTTTATTTTCTTTATTCCATGTATGGGTTTCCTCTTTATCCTTCTTATATTTACTTCTTTCTTTCTAATTACCTCTTCTCTTTATTGGCCACTGCATCCATCATTAAGAGAATTCTACCACTAATCTAGCTTTTCCTCATATGTGAGATACTTGACTTCCATAGTCATTATTACTTCACATATAGATTTCTCTTATCTTCTAACATACATTTACTCTTGATCATTTATGTAATTACACCTCTAAAGTGTATATCTATATTCCTTTCTTGCTTCGTTTTTCTTAATCTGGTTTATCTATTTCCAAATAATGACATCTAATTTCTACCTTTAACATTGTCCTCATGTTCCTTTTATCCCACAATAAAGCTCCTTAACTACTAATCTAGTCAGTGGCTTGACATATGAGAAAAACCTTTAGGTAAACTTTCATACTAGCTGCCGAATTAATGAGGATCTAACATTTTAAAAATTATTTTAAATTTATCTTAGACTATCATCTCTCAGAGTACCATCGTAATTCTAGGGCTCAGTGACATTTCCTCTATCATCTCATTCTTTCTGGAGGTCTACTACAGCCTCACACTTAGTCTACTACGACCATGAGATCTACTGCGATCTCTGAGCCTTAATAGGATCTTCTATGATCCTTAGAATTTACTGTAATCCTACTTTACTATTAGAATGTACTTCAATCCAATTCTAAAAGATTTCATGACCTAAGGGAAAATAAATTGTAAAATGACCTCTTATTTAATCCAACAATTATCTCAAGTTATTTTCGAAACTAATCTCTTATTTCACTAGAACAATCTCAGGCCATACTCCTATAATGAATAGTATAGGTCTCTTAGCATGCTTCATATCCAAAAAGGAAACCATTACTTAAAGAGTAAGTGTATCTTTCCAATTGCAAAGATTTGCCTGAATCTCTACTCTGATACCAAAAAATGTTACGTCTTATAATTTAATGTCTTTCTCATGAAAATTGCTTACTTTTAAAGTATAAAAAGAGTCTTTGAAAACTAGAACCAATTAAAATCTTAAAACTACTTGAAATTGTTTTTCACATCATGTAAACATATAGAACATCATTAAGCAATAACATCAAGCGAAAGCAAGAGATTATCTTGAAGCTTTAATCTTTCGATCTAGCTTTCCTCTTGGTTTGAGTTAGTTCCTTAACCTGTTTAAAGCCTAGGAGCATAATTAAACCTTACTTAACAACTTGATAACATTATATAAACTACGCATGCGTAAGTTACCCTAAACTTTGACATTATAGAAACCTTTCTCTATAATGATTCTTTTAACTTTTCTTGGCTATTTGGTATGCTAGAAACACATTGGGATCATTGTTTCCATGCAAAACTCACTCCTTCCATTATTTCTCTTCTTGGTTGAGACATGGTCTCATAGAGACCCAAATGAAAAACTCAAACTTTAGCCCTTTAATCATGCAATTATGCTTTATACAACATCACAAATTCATCCTACACATTAGCTTAATGAAACACAAACCCTAACCCTTTCTTTCTTGCTTAGCCGTGGGCTTAAGGACCATGGAAGGAGAAAAAATTGCTTCAAACCCTAACTTAATCTTGAGCTAAATAGGTAAGGAAAGAAACTAGAAGAGATTGAGAGGAGGGACTTAACTCTGAGAGGCCTTGAACTTGCCTTCTTCCTCTCTTCTTTTTCTTCTTCCTTCTCCTTTCCTTACTCTCAAGTTTGCTTCCCTCTCTTCTCCCTCTCTCGCTAACCTTCTCAAGTCTTCACAAATGAGCAAGGAAGAAGGGTGAAGGAGCCCTCTATTTATAGAGGTTTTGGGTAAGTGTGAGCCTTTAGTTCCAATCTCAATCTAATGGCTCAAAATTATTCTTGCATAGTTTATGCTACTTTACCATTTTGCCCTAAGATATTTTGGCCTTGTGAGAGGGGTAGGGAAGGGCATTTTTGTCCACTTTTTCTGTCCATTTTCGGTTCCCAAGAGAAAAAGTGGGAAATTATACTTTTAACTTTTATAAATAAATTTGGCTTTGGTTTGAGTACTTTTTTACCTGAGTTTTCTATTATACTCTGTATCTTTTCTTTTTTACTTTATCTGTAGGACTCACAACCTTTTTTTCTTTTACTTTTCCATGTGGTATTCACTTGTCTTGCTTACATTTTACTATTCATCTCTAATGATATTTACTATTTATGTAGGACCCGCCTTTTACCAGACTTATACTTTTTCATCTCCGAGTCCATATAACTAGTATCATTTGTACTTTTGGCCTACACCGACATATTATAATATTATTTTCTCTCTCTTCTTTTGTAAAATGATAATTTTGCCCTTATGTTTTGATAAAATGACCATTTTGCCCTTTTAAGCCCTTTTTGGCATTTTTATGATATTTTAAACCTTAAACCTATTTAATTAAATTTCTAGGCTTCCCCAAACATCATAAATTGATCTAGAACAATTCTATATCATTTCGTATTATTATCTAGTCATGAAATACATACAAAAAAAGGGGATGTTACACAACTGAGTTACAACATATATACATATATTGTCATTGTGGCTGAAGAATCTTTGCAGTAAGTGGAAGGGGATAGCTATCAACTCGGTATGACTTTGGAATAAGATGGTTCTCTGTTTACAGCCACTTATTGCTTATTGAGTTGTGCTTTGAACTATTATGAAAAAGCAGTAGATATATTTCTTGTCCATAGAAAGAAGGCTTCCTCTAGAAAAAATTAAGAAAGCAAAGTAGCAGAGGAATCATTCTATGGTGGTGAATAAGGAAATAGATGTTTCTTTACTCATGATTACACAGATAGTTACAAAAAATGAAACCATGCCAACCTAGAACTAAGGCCCTAAACATTGTGGGATATGTTTCACTTGTCAAATATCAAATAGTCTTCATAATGAAATAATTTGTCCTTTACTTAATAACTTCAACTTCTAAGATTAACTAATCCTTAACAATAACAAACTCACTTGGAAATTAGTCAAAAGGATAAAACTCAACTACAAATTAAATCAGAAATAGACAAATAAAGCTTCTCTCAAAAGAATTCCAAAAAACAATACATGCATTCAACATCTTCAAACAAGAGATACAATAATGTGAATGTTGTTTCTTACAAGCAACTCGACATGATTTGAAATTGCTATATGTTGATACACTCTGCATAAACATTTCAAAATTTAAAAAGACTTGAATTTTGGAACAAAGGACAAGAACTATTAAATAAACCAATGGCAGTGCAAGATATTTTTTGATGGAAGCTAACAGCAATGAAGATAAATTACAAACCTTTTCTATAATAGACCAAAAGATGCCCATTCTGAAATAAAACCTACTTTTGCCATCAATGTAGTCAAAGAATTGAGGACTCAAAAAAAGAATTGAAGAAACTCAAAATTAGGATTCATCACTCTAATTAATCACTTGGATTCAATAGTTATTTGCACATCATTAGTTAGATAACTACCTCGATCAAGTGATCTTGTCATAGCACCCAAACTAGAGCCTATATCCCAAAAATAGTTAACCAAAGAAGTAAGCATAACAATAAAAAAACTACCATATAATAACTTGTGTTCCATCTTAGCAAAAATGGTGAAGGGTTATAATATAAGTCAGCATACATTTAAATAACAATAAAGGAGGTCAATTGATACCAGGCACAAAAAGGGATATATTTATGTGACTCCATGGCAAGAAAGAAACACACCTATACATTGCTTTGTTTTCTTAGCAGCTGAATGCACTCATAAGTGGTTTCCATCTTTTGAGTCACAACTTCCAGTTCATCCTGTAAAGACTTTATATCCTTTTCTATTGCTTTTATGAAATTAACATGTAATCCAAATAGTTCCAATAATAGATTATCAAATACTACATAAACAAAATTTCCTTCAAAAAGACAAAAGTATGCAAGAAAAGTGTGAAAGCAAACAAGCATTTTTCAAGTCCTCCATTGATATGCATTTTATTTCTTATAAGGGTATTATTGTCTTTCGTTATTGTTTAGTAGGGACTCTTTCGATATTTCATACTTAACCCGTTTAGTTGGCCATTGAGCATAGGTGTGGATGTGAGCTCATGGAGATAGTATCCTAAGCTAATCGATTGGATATAAGCATTGTTGTCATTATGTAGTACAATCAATTCATGGTAAATTTCTATTTCTTGTATCAAAAGTGGGAACTAATTGAGGAGATATGAATACCATGTGATACATTGGTAGAAGTAGTTATTGATAGTGCATTGAGCACATGTTATGATGAGACCCTTACTAACATACAATAGATACGGGACTAGGAGGAAGCTGAAGAAGGGGTCCATGATATGAGTGGTGGATTGGAAGACATGGGGAATTGTGAGCTAGGTCAATTGGCATGTGACATTTCTGTTAGGTTTAGTATAATATAAGTTTTGATGATGACAAATGTAGAGTAATAGGAACAAATGCATTTAACATATATAATGTTCCTTAAAGAAGAAAAATATGCATTAGCATGTATTTAATTGAGTTTATAATGTATACATTGTTAGAGATTGTGCCCTAGGCCAATCATTGTGTTATGAACATTGTACTTCATTATGAAAAAAGGAGTTTTTCTTTTATTACATTATTATATTGTTTGCATGTCTTTCTTTATAATAATATCCTTGGATAAATCTTGTTCTAAACATCCATAGTCAATCATCTCTGTGGAAACAATGATGAACTAAGTATGATTTTGATTAATAATTATGTATGAAGATATGAAACAAAATCATAAGCACCTGTTTGGGAATATGCACTGAATCGACCCGTTATGAGATAGCTGCATGGATCAAGTTATAAGCATATCTCATATAGATAACCGTGTCACTAAACTCTCAGACCTGAGATCACCATGGCTTTCTACATGGGGAATACTGTACTTTGGTATAGTTAAAAGTCACATTTAATTGGGAGATTATAAATGCTATGATCGGGCATAGTGGAATTCATGTGGATGAAGATGAATGGTCAAGATGGAATTTGTCCCCCTATTTATTAGAGAGATATATCTAGGCCCCTCAATGAGTGAGACTGAGAAATACATGACTGTGCTCGAATGAAAGAGTTTCCATTTGTTTTGTCAGTTTTCTTGGAGATTGAGAAAGTGATGGTCGAGTAAGATGAGGAAGACGTTTCCATGCCTCATACTTGACCTATATATCGTGAGACAAAAGGGATATGATAAGGTTATATAATAAGTTGCATTGGATCACCGATCTCATATGATTTGGGTAGTTACAATATCTTGCTAGAGGTCACTTGTGACTTATAGATCCAATAGTGTCATTGGGCCACTGCCAACATCATATGGGCCTGCAGGGTTGCACATAAGAATGGACCAACTTGAGCTAGAATGTCCACATTTATTGAATCTAATATTGTCTAGATTCAATGAATTTAACGTTCAGTTTAGGGTGTATGAATTTTATAAATAAATGTATATATATATATATTTTATAAAAATTTGAAATATATATATCTTTGATAAATTATATATTTTGAAATATATATATATATAACATTTAAATCAATTTAAATGAGTTAGTTTTAAATTTAATTCTACGTGATAGATCTAAATTTAAATTAATAATTTGAATTTAATTTAGATTTGATTCTAGATTTAAATTAAATAGTTAGTTTAGATTTAATCTATTAGATAAATTTAAATTTAAACTAATTTATCTAATTAACATTTGATTTAATCTAAATATTTGATTTGAATTAATCAAATAATAAAATCTATCTATATATTGATATAGATTAGGATTATTAGATACAGAATCAAGAGAGAGTTTCCACTCACCCTAGAGATAGAGCGACCGCACACTTACACAAAAAAGTGTACAGATAAATAAAGAGAACATACGGACATTTGCAAATAGATGTGCTAATAAGCTGTTCGAGTTGGACTCACCATTCGTGTGGATACCGGTAGAGGAAGCTTATCATATGTGTCAACTCCTAGGATCCAAAATGAAAAAGAACCTAAAAGTCACGCACGGAAGGTAAATTTCTCTTCTACATCTCGATTTAAGCAACGTTGACGGAACCATGGTAGGAATCTCGGTGTTGTTATCCACTACGCGTGTACTGAGTTTTCCAACATACATCATGCTATGTACTAATATATCCACTATTCTTTTACAATGTATAATACAAGTTGGATATATAAATTGGACTAACTACTTGGTTTGTAAGTGAAATATATTAGATGTAGGATTGTCCAAGTAGGAAGAGTGAGTAATGAAATACAGAAATGGAAATCAACATCATGTCTCACTTAAGAAAGGAGAAGAGAAAGGATGCTCCAAGAATAGAAAATAAGAAGGGAGCATGCCAAGAAGAAAATGACCAAGTGAAAGTGGAACTCAAGCATTGAAAACCTAGTTACTAGATATATTTTGTTTTCACTTAGGTCTTAAGGTGGTTTTAATCTTTAAAAATTACTTAATCTTGTTACCATATGTTTTAAACGAATTAGATTAAGTAAATCCTATATTTGCATATATTAGATTTGGAAAACACTGATTAACAGGCGAATTTTGCTATTAATCTTTATATATTTTGTACAAAATTCAAACTTTGCTTATTGAAATTCAAAGTTCCAGAGTTATCATCTCTGACAGATGAATTTCAAGTTCTGAAATTCAAATTTTAGGTTAAGCATAGTTAACAAAAAGTGCAAAATTTGCTGAGATCTTGTCAAAATTCGAATGATATTAAAGTGCATAAATAGTTCAAATTCAGTCTCTCTAACAGGCAAATTTTGGATTTCAGAATTCGAATTTTGAAATGAGAGCTTATGAATCTTATTAGAGCATGTCTTTGATAGATGAATTTTGAAATACAAAATTTGAATTTCACAGAGGAGAACTTTTGTACCATGTTGAGCTAGCCCCCGATAGACAAATTTTGACTTCCAAAGTTCAAATTTCGAGGACATTACAAAAACATGAAACAACTGTTCATACTCAACAGATGCACTTGTAATATGAAAATTCGTATGTTTCAACATAGGATGTATTAGACAAATTCAAAATTCAAATTTTACTATTGAACAGACGAATTTTGAAAGTTCAACATTGAAGTCTTTACTTTATGGTCTCTGTGAAATTCATCTGTTGATACCCAAAATTTGAATTTTAGTGTGTCAAATGCATTATATGCGGTTGGTGAATGGCTAGTTTTGTAGAGTAACCATTGGTTAACATCTCTCACTAATAGCTCTTATGTCTAACGTTTAGTTAAACCACAAGTCTATAAATAGAACCTCATTTGAACTTATAGGTAATAATCTTAAGTGAGTTTGTGTCAAAATGCTGTTCCAGTACATAAAATCTTTCCGTATCAACATTATTAGTTAAACCACCTCAATGGAGTGAGCTTTCAATGTATTATCTACTCTTCAAGAGAGTTTTTATTTTGTAAACATTTCTTTTACAAATTCTAGGTAGAATCTTAATGTTGGGAAACACTAAGGGAATTACATATCATTGTAAGGGTGAGGGGAGAGTGGCTTCACAAGTACCTACTAAAACTTGTGGGATGTACTGAGGCTTCACAGGTGCCCAGATCAAACCTGTGGAATATAGTGGAAAATCCCAAATGGTGACTTGGGGATTAGACATAGGCCAAGTGGCCTGGGCCGAACCAGTATAAATTCTTATGTTTTGCTTTGTATTTTCTCTCCATAATTGCTGTACTTAACTCTTTTTGTTTAACCCTGTTTTACTGCACACTTGGTGAAATTGGGCTGTACTTCAAAAGGGAGAAAATGTTGTATCACCCAATTCACCCCCTTCTTAGATGACCAGCAAACCTAATAATTGGTATCAAAATGTGGACTCCCAACAAAGGATCTAATCATCTGGGAGTAAGATGGCTAGTTTTGGAGAGAATATACTGCCATAGGAGAATAACATCAACAGACTGCCAGGCTTCAATGGTGAACACTATGGATACTGGAAGATGAGAATGCAGATATATGGTCTATCATAAAGAAAGGGGATTTTGTGCCAAAGAAGATACAGAATGACGACACATACAGAGAGAAGCCATAAGCAGAGTGGAATGATAAAGATAAGCAAAACGTTATGCTAAACTTCAAGATAAAACACTCCTTGGTCAATGTTCTTTCACAAGACAAATTCTTCAGAGTGTTAGATTGCAAGACAGTAAAGGAAATGTAGGATGCTCTGGAGATTGCTCATGAAGGAACCAAGAGAATGAAGGAAAATAGGCTTAGCTCTCTCACACCTGAATATGAAGCCTTCAAGATGAACAATGATGAGCCCATTAAAGAAATGAAAATTCATTTTACTCACATTGTTAATCATCTGGTAGCTTTGGGAAAGAGCTACACAGAAAGAGAGCTAGTATACAAAATACTCAAAGCTCTACGCAAAGAATGACAACCAAAAGTGACAGTTATTGAAGAAACAAGAGGAGAATTATATCAATCTGTCATTGCACTATTTGGAGGCCTTACTGAATATGAAGGAAAACTAGACCTTCTGTGGGAGCAGTAAAAAAAGAAAAAATGCTGATGTTCAGAGCTACTACATCACAGAGCTCAGAAAATAAAGATACGGATAATGAAAATGATGATAGCAATAGTGATGATGAGGAGGATGACCTTAAACAGTTGACCATCAAATTTGGCAGATTCCTCAACATAAAAAAGAAGGAGCTTTAGAAACAAAAGTACTCCTACCATGCAAATAAGCTAAAGTACCATTCATAGAGGTAAAGAGGAAGATATGCAGAGAAGAAGAATAAGAAAGCTAAAGTGGCAAACACCTATGTAATGTGGGGTAACTGTTCAGATGAAGATGATGAAGATACCTATCCATGCTTAATAGCTAAGACCAATGATGAGGTATTAAATTCTGACTTTGAATCTAATTTTGAATTTTCAGTTGATGAGTTGCAAGATACTTATAATGAAATGCATGATGAATTGATTAGATTAACCACACTTACATAAAGTAAAAAGAAAGTGATTTCCTTAGAAAATGAACTGTAATTTTAAAAGACTGAAAAGGAAACACTCAAAAAGAAAATAGATGAGCTAGAAAATAGTTGTAAAACTCATTCACACACTTCCTCTTGTGATTCATGTGAAAAATTAAATAAAGAAAAATAGGAGTTAACTAGAGTCATAGCCAATCTCACCCATCAAAAGGATAAGTTGAATATTTCACTTGGCAAACATAATTGTGTGTTTGACAAGTTGGGTGCTAGCTATATAAGTGAATCTAAGTAGAAAAATGAATGTTATTTGAAATTCTCTGTGTCTACTATAATACTTAGCTCACCATCATGCACATATTATGGTAAAAATGGTCATATAGCTCATCTGTGATGTATAAGGAAATATGGCTTGAGCAAAAGCATGAAATAGGTTTTAAAGAATACTACTAACCCTCCTAGTCCTAAAAACAAATGGGCACCAAAATGCTCTTCTAGTATTTCATACGTGTAGAACAAATCCAAGAAGGAAGAACATATTGGTGCAAGAAAGAGGATATTGAAAAGGAAAGCTTCTCGAAACTGTAAAACTACAATTGAAAATAGTAATCCTCTCACTCATCTCAAGGAAGGAGCTCAAATGGAAATTAAATCACTCACCCTGAGAAGAGAAAAAGAAAAAATGTAAGAAGCAATGGTTTGTATGTGAAAGGGAGACATGAACAATACTATAGTGCATACAAGCCAAAAATAACAAGGAAATGATCTTTCGTAACCTCTGACTCTTACCCTATTCGATTATTGCATTATATATATATTTGGGTAAGATTGAACTCTATTCCCATATATACTTTAAAATGATCAAACTAACCATTAGTGGACCCTAGTTAGAAAGGGTACCAAAGAAAGAAAAAGATATTCCCTTTGCTTTTGTAGGTACTCCTTGAGCTAAATGGTGAAAGCCTCACAAACATGGAGTGTCTGATGTGCTCAATTGGAATCATACTGAGGGAAGAAATTAGCTATTAACCAAGCCAATTTGTAAGTGTTTAACTTGTTTTTAGATATGCTTGGTTGATGCTGTTATCTGAGGTTATTAAAATAAAGTATGGTCTTTGTTCAAATAATGAACTATCTAAATCTGTTGATGCTTACTAGGAAGTTTAATGTTTGCACAAGTCCATTTCTTTATTTGTATAACCAAACTTGTGTGCATTTCAAAATTTTTCTTACATACTAAATGAAAAGCATGTATGTTTGAATGAATGTTCATACTTAGGGGGAGCTTATAACTGTGCATGTAAAGATTTTATAAAAGCTCCTTTTGATTTAAAAGAAAAATCTCAATCATTGGCTCTTGTATGAACATTCTCATTTGTTGCATTGTGCTTTCTTAGTTATATCATATGAAATGCATAGGTTAAGGGGGATCATGTTCTGATATCAAATTATTTATACTTTAACTCATCCAATCTTATTGTGAAGAGTTTTGGTTGCCTAATCTCTCATTGAACCTAAAGGAAGAAGGAAACAACTCTTCAAATCTAAAAATACCTCTTGTGATGCATGCATATCATAATCATCCTAACAAGAACCATCATAACAATTGGTATCATAATAGTTTTCAAGCAACAACTGATATTAGTTTGAATATCACTAACAATTGGTATCAATTTTGAAGATGATTGGTAACAATTGGTATCAATTTTGATATCAGTAAAAATTAGCACAATCTAAACATGCAGTGCATAATAAGTTTTGATAATGATTTGTATTTTAGTCTGTGCATTTATGTTTGCTTGAAATAACCCTAGACATATGTGCTTACTAGTATAACCTTACAAACAGGGGGAGAAGAAATACTTGTTTTTCTTCAAACCTTTTTGTTGATGTCAAATAGGGGGATAAGTTGTGTGAAAAATATGCATGTGCTTAATCTGGAATCATGCTAGGAATTGAATTGCATTATATGTTAATCATTTATTAAGTATATTTTTCACTAGTGATTTATTATCATTAAAAAGGGGGAGACTGTTAGGTTTAGTATAATATAAGTTTTGATGATGACAAATATAGGGTGATAAGGAACAAATGTATCTAACATATATAATGTTCCTCAAAAAAGCAAAATGTGTATTAGCATGTATTTCATTGAGTTTATAATGTATACATCATGCTATGTACTAATATATCCACTGTTCTTTTACAATGTATAATATAAGTTGGATATATAAATTAGACTAACTACTTGATTTGTAAGTGAAATATATTAAATACAGGATTGTCTAAGTAGGAAGAGTGAGCTTTAAAATATAGAAATGGAAATCAACATCATGTCTCATTCAAGAAAGGAGAAGAGAAAAGATGCTCCAAGAATGGAAAATAAGAAGGAAGCATGCTAAGAAGGAAATGACCAAGTAAAAGTGGAACTCAATCATTGAAGACCAAGCTACTAGGTATATTTTGTTTTCACTTAGGTCTTGAGGTGGTTTTAATCTTTGAAAATTACTTAATCTTGTTACCATATATTTTAAACGAGTTAGATTAAGTAAATCCTATGTTAGCATATGTTGGATTTGGAAAACACTGACTAACATGTTAGCAAGGCTGACTTCCCAAGAGGGGGGGTGAATTGGGAAGATTGAAATTTTTCTGCACAAAGTAAAGCAAGTGAAAATATCACAGTATAATGAAAGCAACGTGTAAAATAGAGCAAGCTGAAAAGTAGAGATAAGGAGAAGAGAACTCAGTGATTTATCCTGGTTCGGTCTATCCACTTGACCTACATCCAGTCCCCAAGACATCTCTTGAGATTTATCCACTTTCCAGCAAGAATTTCAACGGGCTTCTTGCTAAAGCCACAGTACACGAGTATGCTCTGTTCTGAGCTCTCTCAAACTCTCTAAGCACTTTCTCTATGTGCTTCCCAATCCCCTTGTGAATACCCCTCACAAGTAAATCTATCTTTCAGATGAAGAGTAGATTATTTACAAATGAATAACTCTCTTGAATAGAGTAGATATGAAAGTTTAAGTACAAATAATGAAGTTGGAAGGGTAAAAGCTTTTGAGATGAAGATTCAGCAGAAATTCAATATATACAAGTTTGATTCGTTACCCACAACTTCAAATAATGTTATATTTATAGATTTAGATCTCAAATATCCGTTAGAGACTAAATCTATCCGTTAGGGAAGTTATCCAACGGTTACTCTGAAAAACTATCCGTTCACCAACCGCATTTAATGTTTCTGACATACTGAAATTCGAATTTCGGTTGGCCAACAGACGAATTTCGAGGGAACCGAAGGTTAAAGCTTCCAACGTAAAAATGCGAAGTTCGTCTGTTCATAGAGTGAAATTCGAATTTCGAAACTCATAAAATATTTTCACAATGTGACATACGAATTTTTAAGAAGTAAGATTTTCTGTTAAGTGTGAACAGTATTTTCAATTTGTTACAGTGCCCTCGAAATTCGAATTTTGGATGCCCAAAATTCGTCTGTCCATTGAACATCCAAATAGACACAGTAGTTCACTTTCTTTGAAATTCAAATTTTGACAGAGTGAAATTCGTCTGTCAGAGACCAGTTTTGAGACTTAAATCATTCTTGATCTCAGATGAACTTTATCAAACATTCAGACAAATTTCCTCTATTTTCTCAAGTTTTGTTTTGTCTGAAATTCGAATTTTGAAAGAGTGAAATTCGAATGTCACAAAGTAGCTTTTTTTGACTCAGATGAAAATTCAAATTTTGCTAAGTAAAAGTTCGTCTGTCAGAGAGCATATTTCAAACTTAGTTTCTTCTTAATTTCAGATGAACTTTAGCAAAGCTTCAGACGAATTTCTTTGGTTTTTATAAATTGCATTTTGTCTGAAATTCGAATTTTGAAACTGTGAAGTTCGTCTGTCACAAAAAGGCTTCTTTCAGTCTTGATTGAAATTCGAATTTTGAAAGACCAAAATTCGTCTGACAGAGGGACACCTCTCCAGACTTATTCAGTTTTAGCTCGAAATTCGAATTTCCAAAAGCAAAGTTCGAATTTCCAACTTGACAGTTCAGTTATACTTTCAGACTTCGTCTGTTTGTGAGTATTTTCCAAATAAGTAAAGATTTAACTTCAAATCAAGGTTTGAAAACGTCTTTTTCTCAAATCAAAATCTTTTACCCAATCTAAACAAAAACTAAAGATCCTACAAAAGATCTAATAGCCAATTCACAGAAGACCTTCACTTGAAACAGCTTTAATCTCCTTTGATATCTTCAATCCAAGCTCTTGAGTGTTGGTTTGGAATCATCAAAACTTTTGATCCAACATTCTCCCCCTTTTTGATGATGACAAAACAACTCACAAACTGGATTAGTACTTGGGTTTGCTTACACAAGCTCCCCCTCAACATATGCATTACAGTTCATAAGATATCATTTTCAACAGATTAAGTGAAGAGATTCAAAGCCTAAATCATTGCAATCAAGAACATAATTTACTTGAACAAATTGTTGCAATACATATTTCAATCAGTTCTCAAAACATCAAACAAACAATAAAACAATTTAAAACTAGATACAACAAGAAGATTCAGCCTAAGATCTAAAAACATCACTTCTTCTTTGGCTTAGACTTCTTGCTGTAAGTCTTTCCTTTTCCAGATGACTCAGTAGATCTTCCAGTGTGCTTAGTCCCAGTTTGCTTTATCTTCTCCCCCTTTTTGGCATCATCAGAAAGCCCAGCAAAGTCCATTGGAGGAGGTATCTGAGTGAGAGGAACAGCACGAAGAGGGACAGGAGTAAAAGGAATTTCTGGCTGAGCTGGTGCAGTTGAAGGCTCTTCATCAGAATCATCAGAGACCTCAAGCAGCTCTTGCATTTCCTGCCTGGAAAGAGCTAGCCGAGCTCTCTGTTCCTCTGACAGCCCATAATCAGCATGAGAAGGAGAGACTGGTGCAGGAGGAGGAAACATTTCTTCAAGCCTTCTCCTTTGAGCTAGTAGAAGGGCATTGTGAGCAATGGCAAAATAATCAATAACAGGAACAATGCTTCTTTCGTCATTGCTCATGGCTGCAACCAGTCTTTCAACTTGCTCAGATTCTTGTATAGACAGAATTGAACCCTGAGCATCCTCTTGCATAGGCTCAGGAGGGCTGTTTTCTTCCAATCCATAGTCCAAGGGTAGACCAGGACTAGGTGATTTCATGGCATCAGGACTATCATTATCATGGTCAGTGGAAGCAATCTCGAAGGGACTTGGAGGCACAGGGGATGGAGACAGAGAAGGCTCAGGGATACCAGGCTGAGGTGGAGCTGAAGTGGTAGGAATTGCATTTCTAATCTCTTCATAGGCATTAGCCACCACCTTCATATTCACTGCCAACTGATGTATCTGATCTTGCAGGTGAGCAAATTTGGCATTTTGCTCATCCTTAATGCTGAGAATGAGTGTTGACAGATTGTCAAACATCTCAGTGATCTTAGTTGGCTTGGTTCGAGAGGAGGGAGTGGAAGGAGGGTGAGTGGGCCTGGATGGAGATGGAATAGGCTGAGAAGGCTGAGGTACAGATCTGCCAGGAGCCTCAGAGGTACCTTCTTGTTGGAGGGATGCATCAGCAATAAAGAACAAATCTTCAGATTTTCCTGTTCCCTTTCCAACCCAATGTCCTTCATCTCTTTCAATGCCCATCCTTTGCAATTCCTCTTCTTTGAAGGCCTCAGTGAGCTTCCCTTTCCCCTTTTCAATGTGCTGAATCCTAGCATGCTGCAGGATTCTTGAGATAATTGCTGCATAGGGAAGTGTGGAATCTTTCCTCTGATCCCTTGCCTTTATCATACGCTGGAGAATGATATGCCCCATATTGATCAGCTTCCCACGTATGATGGCAGTCATCACATGAGCCTCTGCCCTTGTTATCAAATTGAAGCTGCCACCCTTGTTGAATATGATCCTGGACACTATGTAGTGCAAGATCCTTACTTGTACACTGAGGTCTGTGGGCTTCAACAGATTTATTGTGGGCCTATTCTCCCTTCTTCTGAACAAGGTGTCCAAGATAGTGCTTTCCTTGTAATATAGGAAGGGCTCACCTTCTTCATCAGCTGTGCTAGCCTCATCCATATACCCAGAGGATGTAATGTCAACTTTTAGCCCATCTTGTCCTGGGATTTCCAACACCTCATTGAAGGTTTCATCATCAAGCCAAATGGTCCTTGATCTCAAGGTGACCTCCCATTTCCTTTTCTTGCTGTTATACTTAAGAGAGGCATACCAAGTCTTTACTACCTCATCATCATATTTTTCAGCAATTTCCAACAGATTTTTATACTTTATCAACCATATTGCAGCATCAAAGTTGTTGGATATCAGAAATTGTTCCATATTTACACAGTGAGGCTTGATTACCTTTTTGTTGGAAAACTTGGTAGTGTACTCTTCTTGAATCTCAGGAGTGCTCCACAGTGGCAGTGTAGTCAATTCAAACTCTCCAGATTCAGTAGAAGAAGAGGAAGCTACAGCAGCAGTACCAGCCGAAGGAACTGCAGATTTTGAAGAAGAGGGCCCAGCTTTCTGAGATTCTGACTTGGAGGAGGATTTTTGACGTTTGGAAGGAGTAGCTTTACCGGGTTCGGCCTTTCTCTTGGATTTCTCTCCTTCCTTTGTAGCATATTGAGATTTGACCGTCCTCTTAGGCCGAGTTCCAGCTTGTCCTGTTCCAGGAATCTTCACTCTCGCCATTTCTTGGTTGAATGATGCAGAATGTGGCTTAGAATAGATTTAAGGGAAGCGAAAGGAAGTTTAATCGGTGAGAAAAGACGATTTTTGGACAGAAGTTAAGAGGATTGAAGAGAGAATCAGAACAGACTTGAAGGAGTTACAAATAGGGTTGCGTCTGTTCTATGGGAAACCGTCGGTTTTAACGTATGTAACCGTCTGTCAGATGAATTTTGAGGGGTCAAAATTTGAACTTCTGGCAGTTACAAGTTAAACCGTTCAGCACATCTTACTGACAGACGAATTTTCATCTTGAAAGTTCGTCTGACAGAGGCTTGAACCAATCAAAGCATACACAACAGACGAATTTTGCTCTGACAAAATTTGAATGTTGAAAAGAAAAACAGCTTCAACAAACAAAACTTCAACCAATAGACGAATTAAGCATACAGAGCATCATCTTTCAATCATTCAATCATCAAGGGCATAAGTCAACAGACGAATTTTGAACTGAAACTTCGAATTTTTCAACTTTTATAAATATTGTCCAACATTAGTATGTTAAGAAGTAATAATTCGTATAACAGTGATGGACAATCATAACTTTGAAATTTCTGTTTTTGAAAATTTGAACTTTCAAGCTTCAACAGACGAATTTCGAGGTATTACCGAGAACTGTTCAAGGCATAACAGGCCAACGTTCGTCTGTTGATTAACCAAAATTCGAATGTTGAAAATGTTGACCAGTTCGAAAACACAGATTATCAACGAAACTCATCTAGCAATCAAACATCATACAAATTTCAGCTTTAAAAACTTACAGAATGGATCCAGACCTTAGAATAATTATCATTCACTTTACTTTCTGGTTGTTCCAATCTGGAGTGCTCCAATCTTTCAAACTTTTAGCCATTGATTTTCACAAGGAGCACCTGCAACTATATTGAAACATACTCCGATGCTCAAGTTAGAATAAATTCTAATATTAAAAATTCTGAAGACATAATTGCACAGAAATGACTTACAATTCATTGGGATTTACCATTCCCAACTCTTTCCTTATTTTGCAATGCCTGTCTTCTGGTAGAGGTTTGGTCAGTATGTCAGCTAGTTGATCCTCTGTTGGGATGTATTCCAGCTTAACTTCTTCTTTCAGAACATGATCCCTTATGAAGTGGTGTCTAACCTCAATATGTTTCGTCCTTGAATGCATGACAGGATTCTTAGTGATGTTTATGGCACTTTGATTATCACACATGATGGGTATCTCTTTCATTTTAACCTCAAGATCTTCAAGCTGCTGCTTCATCCAGATGACTTGGGCACAACAGCTTCCAGCTGCAACATACTCAGCTTCTGCAGTGGATAGACCCACACTGTTTTGCTTTTTGCTGAACCATGAAACCAGGGATCCTCCAAGAAACTGACAAGTTCCACTTGTGCTTTTTCTGTCAGTTTTGGATCCTGTAAAGTCAGCATCAGTGTATCCTTTGAGATCTTCTCCATTGTCTTTTGGATACCAAAGACCCATCTGTGATGTTCCAATTAGATATCTGAAAATTCTTTTCACAGCTGTTGCATGGGTTTCTTTGGGGCATGATTGGAACCTTGCACACATACAGACACTGAACATAATGTCAGGTCTGCTGGCAGTTAGGTACAGCAGGGATCCAATCATTCTTCTGTATTGAGTAATGTCAAACATTTTCCCATTTTCATCCATGTCCAGTTTGGTTCCAGTGGCCATAGGTGTTCCCATTGGCTTGGCATTCTCCATTCCAAACTTCTTTAACAGCTCCTTTAGATACTTGGATTGACTGAGAAAGATACCATCATTAAGCTGTCTGATTTGTAATCCAAGGAAGAAATTGAGTTCACCCATCATAGACATCTCGAATTCTCCCTGCATTAACTTAGAAAATTCCTTGCGAAGAGTTTCATTAGTAGCACCGAAAATAATATCATCAACATAAATTTGGACAATTAGTAAATCTTTATTCTCTTTCTTAGTGAATAAAGTTGTGTCAACTTTGCCTCTGTTAAACCCTTTTTCAGTCAGAAAGTTGCTCAATCTTTCATACCATGCTCTAGGGGCTTGTTTTAATCCATAAAGAGCTTTCTTCAGTTTATAGACATGGTTTAGTTTTGTAGAATCCTCAAAGCCTGGAGGTTGATCTACATAAACCTCTTCCATGATATATCCATTCAGAAAGGCACTTTTTACATCCATTTGATATAGCAAAATATTTTTCATGCATGCATAAGCTAGTAGAATCCTTATAGCTTCTAATCTGGCTACTGGTGCAAAGGTTTCTTCAAAATCAATACCTTCTTCTTGATTATACCCTTTAGCAACTAATCTAGCTTTATTTCTGATTATAGTTCCAGATTCATCAAGTTTGTTTCTGAAAACCCATTTGGTACCAATAACAGGATGATTTTTGGGTCTTGGAACTAAATCCCAAACTTGATTTCTTTCAAACTGATTTAGTTCATCTTGCATTGCCAAAATCCAGTAATCATCAGTTAAGGCTTCTTCAGCACATTTGGGTTCAATTTGAGAAATGAAAGCACAATTTAGCATTTGATCCCTTAACTGTTTTCTGGTTTTGACTCTCTCTTGAACATCTCCTATCACTTGATCAACAGGATGATTCCTTTGATATCTCCAAGCTCTAGGGAGTTCTTGAGATGTTTCTTCATTATTTTCTTCATCAAACTCTTGCTCCTGGATATCTTCCTCTATGTTAACAGATTCAGATATCTTTGAAGGTTCAGTTCTACTTTTATCAGATATGCCCAGTTTTTCAAAATTGAAAGCAAGATCATCCTCATTGGTAACATGTTTTGAAATAGTTTCATTTTCAATGAAAACCACATGCACAGATTCCTCTACCATATTTGATCTTTTATTATAAACTCTATATGCCTTACTCCTACTAGAGTAGCCAAGAAATATACCTTCATCTGATTTGGCATCAAATTTACCTAGGTTTTCTTTGCCATTGTTGTGAATGAAGCATTTGCATCCGAACACATGGAGATGGGACAGATTTGGCTTTCTCCCCTTGTACAAATCGTATGGAGTCTTTCCTAGGATGGGTCTGATGTATGCTCTGTTGATGATGTAACTAGCTGTGTTCACTGCATCAGCCCAGAATACTTGAGAAAGTTCCTTCTCATTCAGCATAGCTCTGGCCATCTCCTCAATAGTTCTGTTCTTTCTTTCTACTACTCCATTTTGTTGAGGAGTCCTAGGAGCAGAGAAGTTGTGGTCAATTCCATGCTCACTGCAGTACTCCAGGAAGTATGTATTTTCAAATTCTCCTCAATGATCTGATCTGATGGACATAATAGAAATACCTTTCTCATTTTGCACTTTCTTGGCTAAGGTTACAAATGCATCAAAGGTATCACTTTTAGAAGAAAGAAATAATGTCCAAGTAAATCTAGAATAATCATCAACAATTACAAGCACATACAGATTGCCACCTAGACTCTTTACCCTTGAAGGTCCAATTAAGTCCATATGCAACAATTCAAGTGGTCTTGTTGTGGTAACTGTGTTTTTGGATTTGAAGGATGATTTAGTTTGTTTTCCTTTTAAGCATGCATCACATTCTTTATCCTTTTCAAAAGATATTTTTGGCAAACCAGTAACTAGCTCATTTTTAACCAGTTTAGACAATTGATTCATATTGACATGAGCTAATCTCCTATGCCATAGCCAACTATCATTATTCTTACTGATTAAGCATACAGAATCTAAAGGAGGAAGTTCATCAAGGTCAATAGTGTAGCAGTTACCATCCCTTTTAGCTTTGAGGATTACTCTGTGATCACTTTTTCTGATGACCAGGCAAAACTTTGAGTCAAACAGCACCCAGTTTCCTTTGTCACAAGTCTGACTCACGCTTAGCAGGTTGTGGTTGAGGCCAATCACAAACAGCACCTCTTCAATGGATGTTTCAGGATTTTTGCCCACAATGCCAATGCCAACAATTTTACCATATTGATCACCTCCAAAGGTCACCTTTCCTCCTTTCTTGTCTCTAAGGGTGATGAACTTCTCCTTGTTACCAGTCATGTGACTTGAGCAGGCACTGTCCATATACCATTTGTTGCTTTTCTTAGCTTTGAGACAGACCTGCAAAACAATGTTTATGATTTCCTTTTAGGTACCCAAATTTGCTTGGGTCCTTTTTGGTCAGTATATTTTTCCCTAGATGCAGATGCAACTTTGGGAACCCATCCAACTTTCCTGCCAAGTCCATTTTTTCTCAAATCACAAGAACTGGAAATATGTCCCTTTTTGTTACAGAAATGACATGTAGTGAAAGGACTGCTAGATTGAGATGCAGGAAGAAAACAGTGCAGGTAATACTTTTGTCTAGCATGCCTTGGTTGATCATACGTTTCAATGTGAGGTGATGCATTAACTTTCTTTTTATTATTCTTAGCATGCACAAAATGTCTCATATATGCATTTTGATTTTTCTTCCTAATCTTTTCCTTGACAGCACATGGGTCATAGCCAAGACCAGCTTTTCCTTGTGATATTCTTTGGCTCCCCATCAAGGCAAATAGCATATCTTTACCTCTAGTGAGCCTAGACATGCTTTTAACTAGATAATCATTTGTTTGTTTAAGTTCAGTGCATGAAGTGCAGCAAACAGATTCAGAAGTAGATAAAGAAGAAGTTTCAGAAACTGTGTTTTGAGACTCCAGCTTGCTTATCTTTTTCTTTGCCAATTTCAGTTCTTTGGCAACTTTAATAAATTCATCATGAAGCTCATGAAATGCATCCAGTAATTCAGAATAGGAAGGTTCAGATTCATATACCTCTTCATCCTGATCACTGCTGTATGAGGGTGTAGCTTCTTCAGAAGCAAGTGCCATTAGACAAATGTTGGCAATCTCATCTTCATCTTCTTCTTCCTCATTTGAGCTGTTGCCCCATATGGATGAGATGTACGCCTTCTTCTTTTTCCCTTTGTCAGCACCTTTCTTTTCTTTTTCTTGCTTCTTGAGGAATTGGGGGCAGTCCCATTTTATGTGTCCCTGCTTCTTGCACTCATAGCAAGTCACAGATTCTTTTGCCTCTTTCTTGCTTTCCCCAGCAGCTACTTTCTTGAAGAATCTCTTGTTCTTCTTCTTGCTATAGAATCTTCCGAATTTTCTAACCATCATAGCCAAGGTTTCCTCATCAAGTTCATCCTCTTCGTTAGATTCTTCTTCCTTTTCATCAGCAGCATTGAGAGCAAGGCCTTTCTTCTTTCTGTCCAGCCCGGCTTCCTTGAGAGCTTTGATTTTTCCTTCATACTCCTCAAGGCTCCCGAAGAGAGCTGTGACAGAGGCCATTGATTCTCCTCTGGCTTCTTCTATTGCTGTCACCTTGGGCTGCCATTCCAGAGGGAGAGCTCTGAGAATTTTTCTCACTTTCTCTGATTGAGTGTATTCCTTTCCTAGGCTCTTTAGTTGATTCACAATGAGAGTGAACCTTTTTTGGAGCTCCTTTACAGTTTCTCCTTCAGACATCCTGAAGCTCTCATACTCTCCAATGCACGTATTGAGTCTGTTCTCCCTGACCCCAGATGTCCCTTCATGTGCAATCTGCAGAGTGTCCCACATCCCTTTTGCAGTGGTGCATTGTGAGACCCTGTAGAATTCGTCCTGGTTCAGGGCACTGACTAAACAATGCTTTGCTTTAAAATTCAGTAGGACTCTCCTTCTGTCTTCATCATTCCACTCTGCTTCCAGCTTCTCTTTGTATCTTCCATCTTCAGTTAGAGCCATTGGGACGAAATCTCCTTTATCAATGACTGACCAGATGTCAAGATCAATTGATTGGAGGTAGATCTGCATCCTCATCTTCCAGTACCCATAATGCTCTCCACTGAAGCCTGGTGGTCTGTTAGTGTTGTTCCCTTCAGGAAGTATATTCTCTCCAAAGCCAGCCATCTTTGTTCCCGGACTGTGAAATCCTTTGAATGGGAATCCGGGCTCTGATACCACTTGTTAGCAAGGCTGACTTCCCAAGAGGGGGGGGTGAATTGGGAAGATTGAAATTTTTCTGCACAAAGTAAAGCAAGTAAAAATATCACAGTATAATGAAAGCAACGTGTAAAACAGGGCAAGCTGAAAAGTAGAGATAAGGAGAAGAGAACTCAGTGATTTATCCTGGTTCGGTCTATCCACTTGACCTACATCCAGTCCCCAAGACATCTCTTGAGATTTATCCACTTTCCAGCAAGAATTTCAACGGGCTTCTTGCTAAAGCCACAGTACACGAGTATGCTCTGTTCTGAGCTCTCTCAAACTCTCTAAGCACTTTCTCTATGTGCTTCCCAATCCCCTTGTGAATACCCCTCACAAGTAAATCTATCTTTCAGATGAAGAGTAGATTGTTTACAAATGAATAACTCTCTTGAATAGAGTAGATATGAAAGTTTAAGTACAAATAATGAAGTTGGAAGGGTAAAAGCTTTTGAGATGAAGATTCAGCAGAAATTCAGTATATACAAGTTTGATTCGTTACCCACAACTTCAAATAATGTTATATTTATAGATTTAGATCTCAAATATCCGTTAGAGACTAAATCTATCCGTTGGGGAAGTTATCCAACGGTTACTCTGAAAAACTATCCGTTCACCAACCGCATTTAATGTTTCTGACATACTGAAATTCGAATTTCGGTTGGCCAACAGACGAATTTCGAGGGAACCGAAGGTTAAAGCTTCCAACGTAAAAATGCGAAGTTCGTCTGTTCATAGAGTGAAATTCGAATTTCGAAACTCATAAAATATTTTCACAATGTGACATACGAATTTTTAAGAAGTAAGATTTTCTGTTAAGTGTGAACAGTATTTTCAATTTGCTACAGTGCCCTCGAAATTCGAATTTTGGATGCCCAAAATTCGTCTGTCCATTGAACGTCCAAATAGACACAGTAGTTCACTTTCTTTGAAATTCAAATTTTGACAGAGTGAAATTCGTCTGTCAGAGACTAGTTTTGAGACTTAAATCATTCTTGATCTCAGATGAACTTTATCAAACATTCAGACGAATTTCCTCTATTTTCTCAAGTTTTGTTTTGTCTGAAATTCGAATTTTGAAAGAGTGAAATTCGAATGTCACAAAGTAGCTTTTTTTGACTCAGATGAAAATTCAAATTTTGCTAAGTAAAAGTTCGTCTGTCAGAGAGCATATTTCAAACTTAGTTTCTTCTTAATTTCAGATGAACTTTAGCAAAGCTTCAGACGAATTTCTTTGGTTTTTATAAATTGCATTTTGTCTGAAATTCGAATTTTGAAACTGTGAAGTTCGTCTGTCACAAAAAGGCTTCTTTCAGTCTTAATTGAAATTCGAATTTTGAAAGACCAAAATTCGTCTGACAGAGGGACACCTCTCCAGACTTATTCAGTTTTAGCTCGAAATTCGAATTTCCAAAAGCAAAGTTCGAATTTCCAACTTGACAGTTCAGTTATACTTTCAGACTTCGTCTGTTTGTGAGTATTTTCCAAATAAGTAAAGATTTAACTTCAAATCAAGGTTTGAAAACGTCTTTTTCTCAAATCAAAATCTTTTACCCAATCTAAACAAAAACTAAAGATCCTACAAAAGATCTAATAGCCAATTCACAGAAGACCTTCACTTGAAACAGCTTTAATCTCCTTTGATATCTTCAATCCAAGCTCTTGAGTGTTGGTTTGGAATCATCAAAACTCTTGATCCAACATAACAGACAAATTTTACTGTTATTCCTTATATATTTTGTCCAAAATTTGAATTTTACTTATTGAAATTCGAAGTTCCAGAGTTATCATCTCTGACAGATGAATTTCAAGTTCTGAAATTTGAATTTTGGGTTAAGCAAAGTTAACAAAAAGTGCAAAATTTGTCTGAGGTCTTTTCAAAATTCGAATGATATTAAAGTGCATAAAGAATTCAAAGTTAGTTCCTCTGATAGATGAATTTTGGATTTCAAAATTTGAATTTTGAAATGAGAGCTTATGAGTTTTGTTAGAGCATGTCTCTGACAGATAAGTTTTAAAATACAAAATTTGTATTTCACAGGGGAGAACTTTTATGCCATGTTGAGCTCTAATAGACGAATTTTGACTTCTAAAATTCAAACTTCGAGGGAATTGCAAAAACATGAGATAACTGTTCATACTTAACATATGTTTCAACAGAGAATATATTAGACAAATTCAAAATTCAAATTTTACTTTTGAATAGACGAATTTTGAAAGTTCATTGTTGAAGTCTTTAGCTTATGGTCTCTGTGAAATTTGTCTGTTGACACCAAAAATTCAAATTTTAGTGTGTCAGATGCATTAAATGCTATTGGTGAATGGCTAGTTTTGCAGAATAACCATTAGTTAACATCTTTAACTGATAGATCTTGTGTCTAATGTTTAGTTAAGCCAAAATTCTATAAATAGAACCTCTTTTGAACTTATAGGTAATAATCTTAAGTGAGTTTTGTTAATTTAGATGTTTTGATGATTCTAAAACAAATGAGCTTGGAAGATCCAATATCAAATGAACACAAGTGAAATGAAGAACAAAGTTGGAGTTTTCGATTGATTGAAGAACCGTTTCACAAACTTAAGGAAATTACCTGTAAAAGAAGGTAGTTGAGCTTTGAATTTCAATTAACCCAATATTAAATGAGATGACTAATTGAATGATTAATTATTAGCTCATGATTTCAAAATGGTTTTCAAGAAAAGAGCTATCTAATGAGGATAAAACTTCAATTTCAAATTGGTTCTAAGTGTTTAATTGGTTTTCATGAAAATGTTTTAACTTATGGGGATAAGATCTCAACTTCAAAGATGTTTCTAAGTATTTACCTTGTTTTCAAGACAATATCTTACCTTATACGCATAACCATTTAAGGTTATGGGGATAAAGACTCAATCTCCAAGTTTTTCCAAAGTCCATTCTTTAATTTCATGAAAAGAGATTGAGGTTATCCGCATAACACATTTTAGGGATCAAGTTCTCAAGTCTGTCCAGGAGGTTATCCTGATAAGGTAGGCATCTTATTCGTATAATATAGTGAACAGTGAAGAAAAGTGGTACTGTGTAGCCTGTTATTTGCATAACCTAGGGACGTTATCTGTATAACGTGTGTCACAGAGCACCTGGACTCCTCGGGTAAATAGGTTATTCGCATAACCAAGGGAGGTTATCCGCATAACCTATATTTCAAAATACTTGAACTATCCTCGGGTAAACAGGTTATCCGCATAACCAAGGAAGGTTATCCGCATAACTTATATTTCAGAATACTTGAACTTTTCTAGTGTAAGTAGGTTGTCCGCATAACCTTGTGAGGTTATCCTGATAACCTAAGCTTCACGAAGATTCAGTTTGAGAAAAACTTAATGTTATCCTAATAACATAGTAGGTTTTCAGGAAAATGGTTATGAGCTAAAACTTAGTCATTTTGGGTAGTAAGTTATCTGTATAACCTAGTTAGAATATTCGCATAACAAAAGCTCCATGTTGAAAACAAAAGCAAACAGTTACCTGTTATTCGCATAACCTGAGGAGATTATCTGCATTACCTCTGTCAGATGCATTTAATGTAGTAGGTGAATGGCTATTTTATTGAGAGTTGTAACACCTTATTTTTAGACTCATTTTTCATGAATTAGAATCCTTTTAAGTCTGATTATACTTGATCTTAAGCTTGAATCACATAAGAATGAAAATCAGAATTTCCAAAATTTTCAGTTACTGTTCATATGGTAGTTTTCACTTTACTGACTGAATTTTAAAAATTGATAACTAATTATAGAAAAATTATTTCATAGTGATTCAAGTCTCTAAAAATAGATAAAAACATTATATAGATGGAAAAAATATGAAAAATGGAATTATCTTGACCAATTTATACAGTTTATTTCTCAAATATTTACTATATATTTGGTCATTTTCTCTTTCTCAGGATTTTGTCCTTATCTTTAAAAATTCATATCTCACTCTAACCTAAGTCAATTTGTGTAATCCTTCTGTAATTGGAAAGCCCTATGAGTCTAATTTCTAGAAATATATTTTTGTACATTTATTCAACTTGTACAGGACATGAAATTAACTTAACTATTATGGGTCAAAACACTACCTCTACTGGAACAGTTTTAGGAGAAATTACATAACTTCTTCTTTATAGCTCCAAATGGTTTCAAACCAGTGGAATTTGTTTCCTAAGACTTGAAGATTTCCATAAATACAAATCACTGAATTTTTGGAGCTATAAAATATTTTATAGTGATTTTTGAAAAATCCAGTGTTCACAGTGTAAGTTCCAGTTTTTCCAATACTGTCCAGTTCTGAAGCCTAACTTCAAAATTTCATTATAAATCATACACTTGTCTAATTTAGGTGTTCTTTAGCTCTATGAAAAGCTTTTTCTGTCTAATTTAATAGAATATATAACACTTATATAGGATGCTCTGTTTCTAATAGAGTTCCCTTGCTCAAATCAATACTGGTCATCTTGTTCATAATTATGCCATAACCCATATAATAAACTTCATAAACCTCATGCATCAACATTTATTATTCCAAATCCACACATAACATCATAAGAGGACTTTAAGAAACATAATCATGTATAATTATAGAATTTCATCTCATACATACATGATACATATTTTCTCAACTTAACATTATTGCTTGCAAAATCAAGTAATTCTCCATCATTTTCTTCATTTCCCTTGCATTTGTTTGAATACTTCCATGTCCTTGCCCTAGCATAGTTAATATTTAGGAAGGAATGAGATTAAAAAAATATCAGTAGTTACACCCAATTATGCAAGTATATTATCATAACATCTCATAAAATCATCAATGGTAATCATAAGATCATAAATTCATATTATGCCATACAATTTCATAAAAATTTTGGCATGGTAACACCTTAGAAAATGGACATCCTAAGGTCATAAAACCCTTCAGAAAACCAGCCAACAATACAAATTCATCACAAAATATCCAAACAAATATATGGCATAGTTATAGAATCATGAAAATCAAGCATGATATCATTAGGCATAAATGGGAAAATAACTACCTTCTTACTTTCCAATGATCTCCAAACTCTGTGGACACTTCCATTGATCTTAGAACACTTCTTGAAACCTTATAGCATCATGAAATAATACCATGAGCCACTAATTCATTAAGCTCATTCACAAAGTGGCATGCTTGAACTAAAAATTCCATTTTGTTTTCCCTTAAGCTTTTCTTGTACAACATACTTGTATCTACATAATTTGGACCCAAGGAATCCATTTTTGGGTTCAAAAACTTGAAATTCCTTTCCTATATTAAACCCTAAATAGGCATAAAATTCACAAAAATGTAGAAAAATATCTACTCGATTAATTTGCAATCCAATGATATATCCTTAATCCTTGAAGCTTATACATCACTTTTCATGGATCAATTTCTTCATGGCTTCATTTTCTCTCTCTACTCTCTCTCTAAGTAGAAAATTACAGAGGTGAAAGAGGAGAAAATACTCCATAAAACACCACAATACTCAAGTATGTACAAGGTAGTGACCATAGCGATTTACCTTAGAAGTTTGAGGACCAAACTTTTCTTATTGATCTTGCTTCTTGGCTCCAATTTTTTTCATGCTTCTCTCCTCTTCTTGCCACAGTTTCAGACGTGAATGGAGGTGGAAATGAAGGCTAATCACTTAACTCAAGGCTTTTGGAAAAGATATCTAATGGCAAGTTTAATCATGATTAATCTTTTTAACTTTGATTACTTTATAACATAAAAGCTTTTCACATAATTCCATTTGTATCCCATCTGCTCATTCAGACGTGTCTCACCCCATTTTTTTTCCAAAAAATTGCTTTATGAAGTGTAATGGACCAAAATACTCTTTACCAATTAAATTTACCCGTACCGATTAAGTATTTTTGTCAAAATTGTCATTAAATTGGTACAGGATTATCCAACAATTACTTTTGGTCCAAAATCATTCTTTTGACCCAAAATATATTTTAGCAAGGCCCACAAATTTTTCTTGAATTACTACTGCCTCTTTTTGTAGTCCAAACTGACTTTTATCGGGCAAAATATTAATATTAAACCCTAATTAATGAATAAATATTATTTTGATCTTAATAAATTTTATACTATATTCCATTGGGCTTATCTCATTGAGAGATTCATTTTGACTATAATTTTTCATATTTACAAAAATGCCTTTGATCCGGGGCTAATTTATAATTTTTAGAACTTTCGGGTCATTAATTGTAATTTTTCCCAAACTTATTTTCTCTTTTTCCCTTTCACGTTGAGTCATTCCTACGGGACCAACTTGCAAATATTCTTAATTCTTGGAGCTAAAATACAATTTTTTCATTTTTTCATTTAATCTGAAAAAATGACCTCTCTGCTTCTTATGACGCTTAACAGTGTCTCTCCATTTTTTCCAATTCTTTTTGCATTTTGTGATGTTAAATTTTTCATTTTTGGGCCTTCAATTCATTATTCACATTTTACTTCTAATTTGGGAAATGACTGTATAATTATCCATTCTTTCAAGCACTTTCTTGTAATTTTACCTAAAGACCAATTTTTTTAATTCCTTTTTCACTATTCACACTAACTTCAAATTGTTCTATCTCTTAACCTGGGCCTCTCGAGTACGAAAAGTGGTATATTACATATTTTCTGGGATAAGTTCTGGAATTAATTTCTGCTTAGGACCTTATGGAAAATTAATTCCAACTAAGGACTGCACATAACTTCTTCAGAAAATTAGATGAGAAATTAATTCCTTCTAAAACCCGATTATATATAACCTTTTCGTCTCGCTTCGTTTCTCATCTTTTATTCATTTTATAACATCTCATAAAAATAGGGATATTATAAGAGTAACGGCTAATATTTGTTTCCAACGGATAGTTTTGCCCCAAGACTATAAATATGACCTCATTTAAGTTATTAATAGAAGAGAAAAACTATATTCACGCCAAAACTCTATTTATTCATTTATTAATTCATTCAAAGCTCAACTACCCTCTAGTTTACTCATTCATTATATCTCAACTTTCATATCTACTCTTTTGAGAGAGTTTACATTCTGTGAAACATCTAAATACTTGTAGAGAGTACTTAGTGTGAGATTACACTAAGGAAGATAGTCTTACTCTTGAGTGAGAAGAGTGAGAAAACTTGTTTTAGTCCGAAGTTCAGGCTGGTGTTGTACTGGGGTCATTGCAAGAACCCATTCAAATCTTGCAAAAGATAGTGAAAAAATCCCAAGTGGTGGCTTGGGGACTGGACGTAGGTCAAGTGGAATTGACCAAACTAGGATAAACTACTGAGTTCTCTTCCCTTTGCTCTTTATCTTTTATACTATGTTTTTAGTTACCTTTTTAGTATCACTATTGTGTTTCGTCTTTGCAGAGAAATTTCAATCTTCCCAATTCACCCCCCCTCTTGGGAAACCAACTAAACTAACAGTTTATGCCAAAGTGATGTTCCAATGAATAAAATCTTTCTGTATCAGCATTATTAGTTAAACCACCTCAATAGAGTGAGCTTTCAATGTATTATCTACTCTTCAAGAGAGTTTTTATTCTGTAAACATTCCTTCTACAAATTCTGGGTATAATTTTAGTGTGAGGAAATACTAAGGGTATTACACATCAGTGTAAGGGTGTGGAGAGAGTGGCTTCACAAGTAACTACTGAAATTTCTAGGATGTACTGAGATTTCATAGGTGCCCAGATCAAACCTGTGAAATATAGTGAAAAATCCTAAGTGGTGGCTTGGGGAATAGACATAGGCCAAGTGGCTTGGACTGAACTAGTATATATTCTTGTGTTTTGCTTTTCATCTTCTTCCTGCAATTGCTACACTTAATTCTCTTTGTTCATCTTTATTTTGCTGCACTCTTAGTGAAATTGGGCTGTACTTCAAAATGGTCAAAATCTTGCATCACCCAATTCACCCTCCTCTTGGGTGACCATCCAACGTAGCAATTTCATGGGAATGCACTAACAGCCACTAACTCTCATGTTTCCTACTTCCCTTTTTTTGTGCATTTTTATTTAATATTTAATAATTATTATTTAATTCTTATCATTATAAATCAGTTTAAGCATCATGAAAACCAAACTAAACCTCAATTAGAATTGATTTTGTTTGGTTTAGTTTGGATTGATTGATTTTGTTATGTTTTGAATGCCCTTGATGAACCTACTTCTTTGTTGCTGTTTTGTTATCATTAGCACATAATTCCTTTATTTACTATGGTTCAGACTATAACACCTTGCTCTCATATATAATTTCCCATGTATCATGGCATTTCTAATGTCCAATTAAGCTATTTTAGAAGCTTGAATCATCATTGTTAGATGTGTTGGCTTCCCAAGGGGGGTGAATTGGGAAGATTAAAATTTTTTGCAAAACTTTAAGAAAGTGAGAAAAGCGAAGGTGACAGTAAAACAGAGTATAAACGAAAAATCAGTAAAGGCAGTAATAGAGAAGGGAAGACACGGATGTTTATCATGGTTCAGTCTCTCAATCTTGACCTACATCCAGTCCCCAAGCCATCACTTGAGATTTTCCACTATCTTGCAAGAATTCAGTAGGCTTCTTGCAAATGCCATAGTACAGCGTTGATGCTCTGTTTTAGAGCTCACACTTTCTCTCTTTGCACTCTAGCTAAGTGCTTCCCCAATCCCTTGTAATATCTCCTCACAAGAAAATCTTTCTTCCAGATGAAGATAAGGTTGTTTACAATGAATAAACTCTCTTAATCAGAGTGTATATGAAAGTTGGAGTACAAATATTGAAGTATGTGAGAGTAAGAAACTTTGAGTAGATGATTTGGCAGAGTTTTAGTATTTACAAAGTTAAAATCGCTATCCACAACTTCAAATGATGTTATATTTATAGATTTAGGTCTCAACTATACGTTAGAGACAAAATCTATCCGTTGGAGAAGTTACCAAACGGTTACTCTGAAAAACTATCCGTTCACTAACCGCATTTAATGCTTCTGACACTAAAAGTTCAAATTTCGGTTGGCCAACAGACAAATTTCGCAGAGACCGAAAGCTAAAGACTTCAATGTTGAATATTCGAAGTTCGTCTGTCATGAAGCAAAGTTCGAATTTTGGTCTTTGGAAAATATTTCTATGTTGGAACATACGAATTTTCAAGTAAAAAGTTCTTCTTAAATGTGTGAACAGTAGTTTCATTTTGCTATAGTGCCTTCGAAATTCAAATTTTGATACTCAAAATTCGTCTGTCAGAGGGTAGTTCACTAAGGCATAATAGTTCATCTATTCAAAATTTGAATTTTCAAACTGCAAAGTTCGTCCGTCAGAGAGGCCTCTTTTCATACTAAATACAAAGTTCGAATTTCTGAATACTATAATTCGTATGTCAACATATCATTATGACAGACTCAAAAGCTTTATTTCTGAAATTCGAATTTTCATGTTCAAAGTGTAACACCCTACTTTTATTTATATTTTCTCATATATTATAGTGTGGACAACATTCAATTAGCTCATATTAAGAGCTTGAACCATTAATAGAACCAAAATATTTAAATAAAGAAAAACGTGGTACTATTCATTTGGTTCTCAAGTTTTCTGGACGAACTTTGAAAAATCATAACTTAATTCAGAAAAAGTCGTATCAATGTGGTTCAAGTCTCTAAATGAAGCTAGAAACATGATATACAAGATAAAAATACGAAAATTTCCTTTAACCTAACCAATTAGTACAATTTATTACTCAAACTTACATTGTACAAATGGTCATTTCTCTCTTTTCTAGGATTTTGGCTGCAACTTTAAAAATTCATATCTAACTCTATACTGAGCCAAATCATGTACTCTATATGTCATTGGAAAGATATATATTTCTACTTACCTTCATATGTTTCTTATACATTTATTTAGTCTAGACAGGGCATAACATCAATTTGAATCACTAGGGATCAAAATATCACCTTTACTGGAACAGTATTGGGAAAACTTGTATATCTCTCATTGTACAGCTCCAATTGAATTCAAACCAGTGGCATATTGAACTAAAAACACATATCGTTTTAAAAATGTAAATAACTGAATTTTTGGAACTCTGTACAATTTTATATTTCCTTTCAAAGTAAGTGATACTTACAGTGAAATTCGCAGTTTTTACTTTACTGTCCAGTTTTGACCCTTAACTTCAAAAATATACTATAAATTGTACATATATCCAAATTGGGTGTTCTTTAGCTCATTGGAAAGATTTTTCTCTCTAGGTTCAGATAATATATAACACTTGACTTACTTTCCCTGTCTCGGTCAAACAATATTAACTTTACTTTCATTACTACCAAATGAACTTCTAGCAATATAACATGGCAAAGTAGACTTCATAACAAGCTCACATGATCATTCCATGTTTCAAATCCATGCCAAACATTTCATAATGCTCATAAGGATATAATAGCACAATGTCACAGATCTAAAAGCATATACATGATTTTATACATAATTTCAAAATATACACTTATAGCTTGAAAACATCATCAAGCATCATTCTCTTCTTCATTCTCCTTGCCTTTTCTTTGGACTCCTTTGCCATAGCTTGGGCCTATCATTGGGATACTTGAGGGGATGAGATTGGGGGCAATCTCAGTAGAAAGTTACATTCCATGCAATTATGTCAATCATGTCAAATAAACTCACATTTGATCACATATAATCACACAATCACCTTTAAACAATAAATTGACATATTAGTCATAAAAAATTCGGTAGCATAACGGCTTAGAAAATGGACATCTCGGGGAATAAAACCCCTTATTTAACAGCCAAAACCAATCAATAAAATCACAATTGCAATATGGCAACACAATTTAATCATAGAAAGACAATGAAAGAACATAAAGTAAGAATATGAAACTTAGCAACCTTGAAGCATTCCTTTGGCTCTTCCTCTTGAATCTAATGCTTCCACTAGCCTCCTTAGGCTTCCTCAAGTCCCTTAACATCATTATACACTTGCTCAATCAACTAGAACAAGTAGTTACTTCATAAAGTCTCATTTAAAACCCTAAAAACTCAATTTCTTTATCTAAAGCTTAATCTTTGAGCCAATGCTTGTCTTTAAGGTTTTTCATCATGGGGAACTAATTTTTTCCATCAAATACATGAAAATCCAGCTCCTCCCCACCTTATTAGTCTGACCAAAATCTGCTCTTAAGGGGAAGAAATTGGTTTTTCACAAAAACTTACTTTAAAACACACCTAGTTTACTTTTCTTGAAAAATCTCATGTTTTCTTGTAAATTTATGGCTTAAAAACTCCTTCCCTCTTCTTATCATGCTTAGGCCAATATTAGAACAGCAAAGGGAGAAGGAGAAAATCCAAGAAAACCTTTTTCTCCTCTTTTTTTTTCCTTCATCACATGGCTTCCTTTCTTCATCACTTTGCTGCAGCTTCTCCCCTTCTTTTCTTGCCCAAATATGTCGCACACATGAGCCAAGGAGGGAGTATTTATAAACTTTGTCAACCAATCAATTTATGCCACCTAAGCTTCTTGATTTTTCTTGAAAATGACATAATTAATTGAATAATATAATTCTATCATGTGCAACTTGGTCAGCACGAAATTGAGGGTATTTTGGTTCAAAAATTTTAAATATTTACTTATCCAGATATATCCTGGACCGGTCTGGACAATTAAAGCTACTTTAGCAGTATATTTTATTATTATTGGGATACTAATTATAATCATAAAATTACCATAATATAATTATCCCAATTGGTCCAAATATAAGACCTACACATTTTTCTTGAATGAATACTGCTTCTTCCTGCAGTCCAGATTGACATTTATCGGGTAAGACATTAATATTAAATCATAATTACCCAATAAATATTATTTTGATCTTAATAAATTTCATACTATATTCCAATGGTCTTACCTCATTGAGAGCTTCATTTTGACTATAATTTTTTATATTTATAAAAATACCCTTAACCCGGAATAAATTTATAATTTTTAAAACTTTCGGGTCATTAGGTGTAATTTTTTCCAAAATTCATAAAATTTACACGCGTACGAGTCCACCGCCTTTTCGGTCTTCTCATCCTCTTTTCCTTTTTTTTCCAATCTTCTTCTTTTCTCTTTTTTTTTCTTTTTAGGGATAAAATTGACCTCTTTGCCTTATATTATACAAAACGGTGTCTGCCTGTTTTTGTAAATTTCTTATAGATTTTGAAATATTAAGCTTTAAACATTTAAGAAAATTTTCAGGATATTACACAAAGTTCGTCTGTCAGTGAGCCATCTTGATGTTCTTTCCAAACTTAGTTTTCAGATGAATTTTGACATATCCTCAGACAAATTTTTCATTTTTCATAAGTTGTATTTTCTTCTGATATTCAAATTTTCAAAGGCCAAAGTTCGTCTGTCAGAGAAAGCTCTTTTCAAACAAGTATCAAAATTCGAATTTCTCAAGTCAAAATTCATCTGTTAGAGAAGCTTCTTTTCAGACTAGTTCATTTTCAATACGAAATTCGAATTTCCAAAGTCAAAGTTTGAATTTTCAAAATAGCATATCAGTATAAGTGTTTCAAACTTCATCTGTTAGTGGGTGTTTTTCAAATATTCTATAGAATCATAGTTTTAAAACATCTTTTTGCCAAATCAAAGTCTTTTACTCAATTTAAACACGGCTGTAGATTCTACATCTATTCTTGTGCTGGTTTTTCTTGAATTTCTCCACTTGAGATCATTTGTGCACCTTTGACATCTTCTCTCCAAGCTCTAGAAAGTTGGTTTGGAATCATCAAAACACTTGATTCAATAATCATAGGGTCCAAAATAGAGAAAATAAAAAAATGTTGATACTATTCATTTGGTATCCAATTTTTTCTGGCTGAACTTTAAAAAAATCATAACTAATTCCAAAAAATCGTATCAATGTGATCCAAGTCTATTAAAATAGATAAAACATTCTCTACATAGAAAAAAATAAGAAACTTGAATTTTATTGGGACAATTTGTACAGTTTATTGCTCAAACTTTCACTGTACAAATGGTCAAAAATAATGTTTAAGGTTTTCTAGCCTATACTAAAAAATTCATTTCTCATTCTAATTTCAGCCAATTCATGCGTTCTTTACATCATTGGAAAGCTCTACATATAAACTTTACAACCATATTTATCTTATACTTTCAAATAAAATAGAGCATGACATCATTTTAAACTACTAAGATTCAGCATATAACTTCTACTAGAATAGTTTTGAAAAAACATGCATAACTCTCATTGTATAGCTCCAATTGTTCTCAAAATAGTGGCATATTAAACTTAAGATGTTGAGCTTTTCATGCATACAAATCACTAAATTTTGGAGATACGTACGATTTTATACTATCTTTTAAAATGAGTGATATTTTTAGTAAAATTCACAATTTCACCTTACAGTTCAGTTTTGACCCTCAACTTCAAAATTTCACTATAAATCATACACTTATCTAATTTAAGTATTCTTTGTCTCTTTGGAAATCTTATCTTGTATACTTTCAAAGCAAATATAAAACTTATACTAACTACTCTGTTTCAAATAGAGTACCCATATTTCTTTCATAACTGGTTATTTTTGACAACTTTGCTTTTGAAGCTTCAAAACCATTACTTTACACTATATACATGCTTTATATTTGTCCAAATCACATTCATAATATTATAAGAAACACATAAGAACATGATTACATGGATACAAAGCGTCATAAAATCTCATACAATATTACATAAAATTCTTCAAAATACACATTTATAGCTTGAACTATTGATTCAAGCATTATTGTTCTTTCCTTCATTCTCTTTGGCCACTTGATCTTTATTGTTGTCACTTATTCCTAGTAATTTGGGATACTTGAGGAGATGAGATTGGGACAATCTCAATAGAAAGTTACATTTCATGCAATTATGTTAAATAAACTCACATTTGACCATATTTAATCACACCAATCACATTTAAACAATAAATTGCCACATTGGTCATAAAAATTTTGGTAGCATAACGACCTAGAAAATGGATATCTTAGGGAATAAAACCCCCCAATTTATAGCTAAAATCAGTCAAGGAAAACATAATCACAATATGGAAACATAATTTCATTATATAAACACAGTGATAGAACATAAAGCATAAAAATGAAACTTAGCTACCTTGAAACATTTCTTTAGTTCTTTCTCTTGGATCCAATGCTTCCCTTAGCTTAATTAGGTTTCTTCAAGTCCCTAGGCATCAATAAACAATGACTCAAGCCACTAATTTCATCGCATGAGACATAGAGTTCATATAAAGCCCTACAAACGCTTGAAAATCCATTTTGGCTACCTTAGCTTATATTATGAAGCAGATACTTGTTCTTAAGGCTTTTTGCCATGGGGAATCCATTTTTGGCATCAAATTAATGAAATTAATACTTTAATACATTCATTTGGATTGGCCAAAAACCTGACCCTAGGTGGAAAAATGGATGTTTCACAAACTTGCTTTAAATCATGCCTAGTTTGCTTCCTCTTGCTAAATCTCATGCTTAACCACAATTTTATGGTTTAAAAACATCATCCCACCTCAAGCCAAGCCTTAAAAAAAACTGAAGAGAGAGTGGGGAAGAAGAAATCTCAAGAAAACCAACCCATATAGCCAAGAAACTAAGCTAGACTTTCATAAGGGTTGCAAGTTGGCTACTTACCATTTTTCTTGGATTTTCTTCTTATCTTCTTCCTCCTTCACATTGCTTTCTATCTTGCTCTCCATGTGCTACAACTTCTCTCTCTCTTCCTTTGTGAATGTCTCGTGTAAATGGTGTGGAGGGAGTATACATAATGGTCACTAATCAAGCACTAATCAAGCTTACTTTTGCTAATCATTTTGACTAACTCTATTCATTCAAACATGGCCACCAAGTTTTCATATTCAGCACATGGCAGCTGATGTGGCATGATTTAAGAGGGTCTCATCTCCAAAATATTGTATATTTTTCCCAGTCCAGTAATACCATGTATTGGTTACTTTATACTTGGATTGGTAAAATTACTTTTTGCTGTATAAATTCACTTTAAGAGTACAAGATTAAAGTGAACTTATATTTGAGATTACTTTATTATCATATCTTCTAAAAGCTCTTTTTTTGTTGCCCAACTACTTCACTATTTTCCTTTTTACCTTTTGCAGATCTAAAAGTAACTTTTTCCGTGTAAAGTTACTTTTTAAACTTTAGTACTAATTATATCTTTATACACAATTAGTTAACCTCAATGTCATATACAATGCATTAGACTCGTCTCATCGAGAGCTTCATTTTGACAGTAATTTTTCATATTTACAAAATTACCCTTAACTTAGGGTAAAATTATAATTTCTGATTTTTTTAGATCATTAGCTATAATTTCTCCCAAGACTATTTTAGCTTTCTTCTCCCGTGATTTTATTACTTAGAGACTAAAATATAATTATCATAATTTTCAGGGATAAAAACATAATTTTCCATTTTTTATCCGATCAGGAAAAAATGACCTCTTTGTTCTATTTCATGCAAAACGGTATCTGTCGATTTTCGTGAATTTCTTACATTTTTAGTTATTTAGCCTTTTAGGAATATTACACAAATTTCCCAATATACATCCATATCATTATTCTCATTAGAAAAAAATGAGATTAAATCCCATGTTGTTGAGCTACAGCAAAAAAAAAAAATTTATGCAACCAAGTTCAAGCCTTTTTTCTAGCCTGGTTTTGCTAGTGAAAAAGAAAGATGAAGCAGCTTTTTGTGGACTATAAAGGCCTCAAATTACAGTGCCTAACAAGTATCCAATCCCCAATATCAATGAAGTCTTGGATGAACTACATGGTGCGGCATGTTTTTCCTTTATTTATTGAATTTAATAAAAGGAGTTTTATTATATTTATTATATTGTTTGCATGTTTACTTTATAATAAGATCCATGAATAATTATAATATTATTCTAAATGTCCCTAGTCAATCATTATTCTAGAAACAATAATGAATTAAGACTAGTATGATCTTAATTGATGATTATAAGGTGATCAAGTATAGAGATACAAATCAATATTGTAGGCATTTGTTAGATACCAAAGGGTTGGGCTGACTCGACATAAGATTAATACATGGATGAAGCCATATGTATATCTCATTCTAGTTATGTCATTGAGCCCTTAGATCTAATTAGGGTCATCATAGATTTCTAAATAAGGAACGTATTTCTTGTGATCAGTGGTTGTAGCCTTTTCGATGTCACTTGCTCTTCTTAGTATCAGAAGTCTTGGGAAGAACGTTACTTCATTTTTGAGGATTTGCTCTATCAAAATCCCATTAGCCATTAGTAAAAGTCTGTTTTTGACCTTCTAAAATAATGTGAGCAAGAAAAAGTTAAAATATATAAACAAAGGATATAACATCAACATTAGTTATCACTCTAAGTGAAATTGGCCACATGGATCACATGATGTTATTGGACTCTATAAAAAACTATCTCTTCAAATATATAATTTATCAAGAGCTTCCACCTTATAATTTCTCTAGATGTCAGTTTTGGTCTCCCTTTATGCCTTTTTACAAAGCTAAAGACCATTTAATAAGATGTTCCCACTGGCACCTCTAGTGATTTTCTTTGTACATATTCAAACCATCTTAATCAATTTGCCATTCAATGTATTTTCTAGAAGTTAGAGAGGCCTATGTTTTAGCTAAGATTAGCCAATGATTCACAAAGAGTTGATATCGTGAACCCTTTAGAGTTTAAAATACTGCATTTCTTATTTTCTTTATTGTTACTGTTATATCACCCCCTAAATATTTAATTGTTCATTAAGCGTTTGATTCGGTTTTTTAAGGGTTAATTATGGAGTTTTTTAAAACTCAAATATGTTAATATAGATGGAATGCCCAAGAAGGGGTGAATTAGGCTTTTAAAATTTTCTGCAAAAATAAAATGCAATGTAACAATATGTGTTCTAAAAGTAGATTAAGAACTTGAAAGTAAGATGAGTAGGAATAGAGAGAATTGAATACAATGATTTATCCTAGTTCAGTCGCTCTACTTGGCCTACATCCAGTTATCAAATCATTACTTGAGATTTCTCCACTAATCTTAGCAAGATTCAATCGAGCTCTTGTTTTACCTTAGTACAAACTCCTAGCTCTTCACTTGAGCTGGAAACTCTTGTTCCACATCCTTACAATGATATGTACAAGAACTTACTTAGTATATACCCACACTAAGACTTCTACGCAAAAGTAGAAATAGTGTTTACAAGTGTTAGCTCTCTCAAAGAGTAGACAAAAATTAATAAAGCTCACTTTCTCACAGTTAAGAGAGGTAGGTAGAGCTTGAATGTGCACAAGAACAAAGCACTTAATGATTCAACAGTATTTTGGCATTTTCTCACTTAATGTTTTTACCTACTTTCTCAAATAAGGTTCTATATATAGATTTGAGCTAAATCTAATCAATGAGAATTAGTTGTTACTCAGCTGGATATAACATTTACCTACTTTGTTTAGTGCGTGTTAGAGTTTAGTTAACTAAGCATGGTGGGTTAGTTCAATATCCCAACTAGACATTAGTCACTTCTTATAATGTTGAGTTAAGTTAGTCTACTTAAGTGTAATATCCCAAAATTTCACTGATACTAAGTAATGAAAAAGGACATAATTAATGATAATGCAAAATATACAAGGAATTTAAGAAAACAGACATACACCGTTTTACGTGAAATAGGGCAAAAAGATTATTTTTCCCGGTTGGATGGAAAAATGAGAAAATTATATTTTTACCCCTAAAGAAATATAAAAATGATATCCACATTCCAAAAGTTTTTTTGTGGGGTGCCCCCGGGGGGGGGGAGCCTTGGGGAAAATTACACCTAATGACTCAAAAGTTTTAGAAATTATAATTTAACCCCGAGTCAAGGGCAATTTTGTAAATATGTAAAATTACTATCAAAATGAAGCCCTTGATGAGACAAGTCCAATGGTATATGGTACTGAGGGTTAATGTTCAAGAATAAAGAAATAATCAGTGCCGAGTGTCTAAAAGTAATAGTAAATCGATAAAGTAAATCGTGGGTCCTACCGATAGTTAAAAAGAAATCGGGACAGGATATGGGCCATACACAGATACCATTTGGGATAGGATAATTATGAAAATATAAAAATAAAATTAGAATAATCCTGTATCCCAAAAATGCTAAATTAGTATAAAGATGGTTTTATCAATACAGTTAAAAAGTACCCAGATTGAGATTTGTCTGAATCAGGAAAATTGGGCAATTTTTGGACACCTCAAGCTCTCCCATGCGTGACTTTTCTGCAACCATGTGACACAAAGTAATATTATATTATTTTGGAATACTTCTTGAAGAAGTATGTAAAAAAAAGTAATTAAGGGTTAGCAAAAGTAACCATGATTAGCTACATCATTAACCACTTAATTAACCACTTAAACCCTTCTCTTTCCTCACCATTTCATGCGTGACCAGGAGCCCAAAATAGGCCAGAAAAGGGAGGAAGAAGGAAGAGAAAAATGAAGAGGAATCAAAGGAAAAGTAAAGCACAAATTGGTAAGCTTGCATACTACCAGCTTAAGCTTACTATCTATGGTTTTCAAAGCATGTTCTATGGTTTAGTTTGCTTCCTTTCCATCTTAGGGTTTTAGCCAAATTGGGATTTTAGCATAGAAATGAGTTTTGGACCATTAAACTTAGGGAAAAGTATAGACTAGACACTAGAAGCATGAATCCATGGATGGTTTGAAGTGATTTTAAGGAAAATTTTTTTAATCATTTTGAGACAATTTCGGTCAGAACAGGGGGAGTATTTAGAGTTGGAATTTCATGATTTTAACCTCAAAAATGGATTCCCCATGGTCCAAAACCTTAAGAACAAGTGTGTTGTACAAAGAAAGATCAAAGAAAAGCTAAGTGAAAAATTTGATTTTTAGTGTTATGGTATTGTATAATTCCAAAAAACCAATGGCTAAATTGGTTCAATGATGATATAATTAGGTTCAAGGAAGTGTTAAGAGGCTCAAGAAGTGGCATACCAAGTTTGGAGAGCAAGGGAGCATCATAAGGTAGTTAATTTCCCATACTTGCATTATGTTATCATAGTTGTTGTCAATGTGCTTTATACCTTGTCATATGATTGCAATGATATTTTAAGATGATTTATGTGCATTGGCTGAGTTGATTGAGGGGAATTGAGACCCTAGGATATCCATTTTTCAAAATGAAACTCTGCCAAAAATTTTATGAATTCATATGACGCAAATGTGTTAATGTATTCAAAATGTATTATCTTGATGTTTTCATACTTAATGTGATGATGTGATGGAATGTTGGGTGTTAACTACTGAGATTCTTTGAATCTCACCCTCCCAAATATTAACCATGAATAGGTAGTAACAATGGCAAGACCACCAAGGAAGAGAAAGGAAAGGAGAAAGAATTTGGCCATTAACTTGATAATGCTAGCAATGGCCATGAGTTTTGACCTTTCGTGTAATTTTGTAAATGTGATGTTAAGTATATTTCTTCAAGTTTTTATGATGTCTTAGGTCTTAGCTAAATCATGGTATGATATGAAAATGATATATGGCCATGTCAATATTTTATGGCTTTTGTTTGATAGAGTAGTAAGAGGTAAAATGTCATCTTGATCTATGTAGAGTAAACATGCCACTATTTGGACTTTTGATGTATAAAGTATGAATGATATATATGGTTTAAAAGTAGACATGAAGAGCTCTCCAATGGTCCAAAGATCACTCACATTGGGTGTGTGTGCAATATTTGGCATATTTTTATATTTAATTCCAATTAAAAGGATTATTTTGCAGTTTTCATATAAATTGTGAAATTTCAGAGTTTGCTATACAGATCAGTACTATCATTTCTCTAACTTATATTTTTTCCATGTAGACAAAGTTATAAGCTATCCTTAGAGACTTGAATCACATGCATACGATTTTTATTAATTTAGTTATGAGTTTCCAAAATTTAATTTGAATAAATAAATTCGATTAAATAAATAGTGACCAAAGTTGGAAAAATTTTACCATGACTTTTATTGTGATTCAAGATCCTACTATGATATAGATGGATTTTACAATGATTAAATACATGGGAAATGGACCCATAAGAGAGGTGTTACATTAGGTGGGCACCTTAGTCGACTATAGAGCAGTGACTTCAGTTCCAAAGGCTTAGCTTAAGTAGGATGTCATGAAAAGCTATATTGGACAGTAGACTAAGCTGTTGATCCATGGGAACCTAGAAGCTTAAGTTCAAGGATAAAAGAATAAGCTATCTATGATGTTACTCCTTAGTGCAACAAGCTTAAAGTCACCTAAACTGGGTTTTTGAAAAAGCACCTTTAATCCACTAAGTATCAGGGCCTAGTTTACTAAGCATACTGTTTCAATCATGAGGAATACTCTAAGATACTATGATAGTGGAATATCCTTCATAGGATGTTAGACTATTGAAGCATCAAAGAGAACTTCCTTTTCCTATTTCTGCAGCTTATAATACCGAGGTGGGTAGGATGTTCTACTAAGTATCACCTTAGAGAAGAACATCAAAGTGCAACCAACGATAGTCTACTAACCTCTTAGCCTTAGTCCATTAAGCTTAATGCTAGAAGCAAGAGTAAGAACAAGACTAGTCCATTAGTGGACTATCCACCATAACTTAGTCAAATAACGTAGTTTTGGTATGAAAGCAAGGCTAGTCCATTAGTGGACTATCCACCCTAAAGACATTGAGCTAGCCACCAAAACTTAATCATCATGCTTATCTAAGACTAGTGGTAAGAAAATTAAGTTTAAAGCTTTAACTGCAACTTATCCTAAGTTACATAAATAATAAAGGTTCTTCAAGCTAAGCTCCATCCTTCACTTGGTCAGTCTCTTTTCTTCAATTGTGTACTCCCTTAATATGATCTTTATAGCTCTAGGTTTTTTAGAACTCATCAAAATCTTCATTTATCTAACATTCACCCCTTTTTTGATGATGATCTTTATAGTCCCATTTATTAGTTTCATTTAGTTTTGCATTTAGTGGTAGTTTATTTTAGTCTAGGTTAGTGTTCGTACATCTGGTCATTCACTTGCATCTAACTTCATACAATAATTTCATAAATCATTTTAACTTTTTATTAGTTGGAGTTTAGGCCTATCATACTAGTTGTCTAAGTTTAGTATATAGTTTTCTTTTCACTTTCCCATTTGCATAATTTTGAGTACTCTTACTTTTGCATTTTTGAATTTGCGTAATAGGTTGCATTTAGTGTTAGAATTGCAGACTTCCTAAGAGGGGGGTGAATTGGGAAGTTTAAAATTTTTTTGCGAAATGTAATATTACTGTGATAGTAGAAGTTTGCATAAAAATAGAGTACAAAGAGAATGTTAGTAAATGCAAGGCAATGGAAGAAAGGACATAGAAATTTATCTTGGTTCGGTCTGATCCACTTGATCTATGTCCAGTCCTCAAGCCACCACTTAAAATTTTCCACTATCTGTAAGAATTCAATAGGCTCCTTGCAATGCCACAGTACAAGTTTGTGCTATGTTCTAAGAGCTCTCAAATTTTACACTTTACACTGTTACATGTTGAATCAAGTGTTTTGATGATTCCAAACAATCGAAGCTTGGAAGGAAGATATCAAAGGAGTATAAGAGATGTCAAGTGAAGAAATCCTAGAAGAAATGAGTACAAGATTAATTTTTAGGATTTCTCACTGTATTCACAGAGTAAAAGGCTTTGATCTTGCACCCACTAGTTTTAACTAAGTGTTTTTTAGCAATCCTGTGTGAACTTATGATAAATTTGAAAAATACTCATTAACAGACGAATTTTAAACTATTAAACTTCATATGTTTCTGTGAAAATTTAAACTTTGATAACTGAAATTCGAAGTTATAGAGATGTTGCCTCTGACAGACAAATTTCAGCCTATTGAAATTTGAATTTCAGGTCAAGCATAATTTGAAAAAATGAAAAATTCGTTTGAAGCTATGTCAAAGTTCATCGAAAATTAAAGTGCAAAAAGGGTTCAAAGTCAGTCTCTCTAACAGACGAACTTTGGTTTTGAAAATTCAAACTTTGGAATGAAAATGTATAAGTATGATTAGATGTCCCTCTAACAGACAAACTTTGGTTTTGAAAATTCGAACTTTGGAATGAAAATGTATAAGTCTGATTAGAGGTCTCTCTGATAGATGAACTTTGAATACTCAAAATTCAAATTTCGTAAAGAAGAACTTTTGTACTATATTAAGTTGCTCACTGACAAACAAATTTTGGACCCGTAAAATTTAAATTTTGAGTGCACTATAGCAATATGGAACAATTGTTCATACTTATCATAAGCACTTTAAACATAAAAATTCATATGTTCTAACTTTGAAAATATTTGTCAATATCAAATTTCTAATTTTACTTTTGAATAGATGAACTTTGAAGTTCAATGTCAAAGTTTTTAACTTATGGTCTATGCGAAATTCGTCTATTGACATCCCAAAATTCAAACTTTGGATGTCAGACGCATTAAATGTGGTTGGTGAACAACTAGTTTTGCAAAGTAACCATTGGGTATCATCTCTAACGACTAGGTCTTGTCTGTAACATATAGTTAAGATATAAATCTATAAATAGAACTTTATTTGAAGTTGTGAGTAACAAAATTACATTGTATATACTGAAACTCTGTCAAAATCATTAGACAAAGCCTTCTACTCTTTTACACTTCATTTATTGCACTTCAACTGTCAAACATACTCTATCTTAGAGAGTTTTTCTTATTGTAAACAATCTTATCTTCATCTGGAAGAAAGATTTTCTTGTGAGGGGATTTCACAAAGGATTTGGGAAGCACTTAGCAAGAGTGTAGAGTGAGAATCTGTAAGCTCTTAGAACAGAGCACAAGGTTGTACTGTGGCATTACAAGAAACCTACTAAATTCTTGCAAGATAGTAAAAAATCTCAAGTGGTAATTTGAGGACAGGATGTAGGTCAAGAGGAAGAGACTGAACTAGGATAAATCTTTGTGTCTTTCTTTCCTTTACCTTACTTACTGCTTTATTACATTCTGTACTCTGCTTTTTGCAACTTTTGCTTTCACTGCTCTTTTATAATTTTGCAGAAAATTTTCAAACTTCTCAATTCACCCCCCTCTTGATAAACGAATTTTCTTCTGAAAGCTCGTTTGACAGTGGCTTGGATCAAGCAATACAAGCACAACAGACGAATTTTGTTCAAACAAAGTTTGAATGTTGAAGAGAAAACAGCAGGCAACAACCAAAACAACAACCTTTAGACGAATTAAGCATGCAGAACTTCATCTTTCAAGCATTCAACATGAAGAACATGATTCAACAGACGAATTTTGAACTGAAAATTCGAATTCTTCAACTTTTGTAAAGGTTGTCCAATATTAGTATGTTAAGAAGTGATAATTCGTATTACAGTGATGGACAAACATAACTTTGAAATTTTTGTTTTTGAAAATTCGAACTTCCAAGATTCAACAGACGAATTTTGAGGCATCACCAAGAACTGTTCCAAAGCATAACAGGTCGAAGTTCGTCTGTTGGTCAACTAAAATTTGAATGTTGACCACGTTGACCAGTTCAAAAACACAGTTTATGAAGCAAAATACGTCTAACACACATTTAAAATATGAATATCATCTTTAAAAACTTACAGAATGGATCTAGAACTTAGGATTTTCGTCATTTACTTCACTTTCTGGTTGTTCCATTCTGGTGTGCTCCAATCTTCAAGTTTATTGCCATTGAATCTTGTGAGGAGCACCTGCAACTTAAATTAAACATACTCCGATGCTAAAGTTAGAATTAACCTTTGAAAACAAGATTGCACGAGAATAACTTACAGTTCATTGGGATTTACCATACACAATTCTCTCCTGATTTTGTAATGCCTGTCTTCTGATAGAGGCTTTGTGAGTATATCAGCTACTTGATCCTCTATTGGGATGTACTCCAGCTTAACTTCTCCTTTCAGAACATGATCTCTTATGAAGTAGTGCCTAACTTCAATATGTTTCGTCCTTGAATGCATGACATGATTCTTGGTGATATTTATGGCACTTTGGTTGTCACACATGATTGGTATCTCTTTCATTTTAACCTCAAGATCTTCAAGCTGCTGCTTCATCCAGATGACTTGGGCACAACAGCTTCCAGCTGCAACATACTCAGCTTCTGCAGTGGATAGGGCCACACTGTTTTGCTTTTTGCTGAACCATGAAACCAGGGATCCTCCAAGAAACTGACAAGTTCCACTTGTACTTTTTCTGTCAGTTTTGGATCCTGCAAAATCAGCATCAGTGTATCCTTTGAGATCTTCTCCATTTCCTTTTGGATACCAAAGACCCATCTGTGATGTTCCAATAAGATATCTGAAAATTCTTTTCATAGCTGTTGCATGGGTTTCTTTGGGGCATGATTGGAACCTTGCACACATACAGACACTGAACATAATGTCAGGTCTGCTGGCAGTTAAGTACAGCAGGGATCTAATCATTCTTCTGTACTGAGTAATGTCAAACATCTTCCCATTCTCATCCATGTCCAGTTTTGTTGTTGTAGCCATAGGTGTTCCCATTGGCTTGGCATTCTCCATTCCAAACTTCTTTAGCAGCTCATTTAGATACTTGGATTGACTGAGAAAGATACCATCATCAAGCTGTCTGATTTGCAGTCCAAGGAAGAAGTTGAGTTCACCCATCATGGACATCTCGAGTTCTCCCTGCATTAACTCAGAGAATTTCTTACAAAGAGCTTCATTAGTAGCACCAAAAATAATATCATCAACATAGATTTGAACAATTAGTAAATCCTTATTTTCTTTCTTAGTGAATAAAGTTGTGTCAACTTTGCCTCTATTGAACCCCTTTTCAGTTAGAAAATTACTCAGTCTCTCATACCATGCTCTAGGGGCTTGTTTTAAACCATAAAGAGCTTTCTTCAGTTTATAAACATGGTTTGGTTTTATAGAATCCTCAAAACCTGGAGGTTGATCTACATAAACTTCTTCCATGATATATCCATTTAGAAAGGCACTCTTTACATCTATTTGATACAGTAAAATATTTTTCATGCATGCATATGTTAGCAGTATTCTTATACCTTCTAATCTAGCTACTGATGCAAAGGTTTCTTCAAAATCAATACCTTCGTCCTGATTATACCCTTTAACAACCAATCTAACTTTATTTCTGATTATTGTTTCAGATTCATCAAGTTTATTTCTGAAAACCCATTTGGTACCAATGACAGGATGATTTTTGGGCCTAGGCACTAAATCCCAAACTTGATTTCTTTCAAACTGATTTAGTTCATCTTGCATAGCTAAAATCCAGTAATCATCAGTTAAGGCTTCTTCAGCACATTTGGGGTCCATTTGTGAAATGAAAGCACAGTTTAGCATTTTGTCCCTTAACTGTTTTCTGGTTTTGACTTTCTCTTGAACATCCCCAATTACTTGATCAATAGGATGATTCCTTTGATATCTCCAAGCTCTAGGGAGTTCTTGAGATGTTTCTTCATAATTTTCTTCATCGAACTCTTTCTCCTGGATATCTTCCTCTATGTTAACAGATTCAGATATCTTTGGAGGTTCAGTTTTACTTTTATCAGAAATGCCCAGTTTTTCAAAATTGAAAGCAAGATCATCCTCATTGGTAACATGTTTTGAAATAGTTTCATTTTCAATGAAAACCACATGCACAGATTCTTCTACCACATTTGATCTTTTATTATAAACTCTATATACCTTACTCCTACTAGAATAGCCCAGAAATATACCTTCATCGGATTTGGCATCAAACTTACCCAGATTTTCTTTCCCATTGTTGTGAATGAAGCATTTGCATCCGAACACATGGAGATGGGACATATTTGGCTTTCTTCCCTTGTACAGCTCGTATGGAGTCTTCCCAAGGATTGGTTTGATGTAGGCTCTGTTTATGATGTAGCTTGCTGTATTCACTGCATCAGCCCAAAACACTTGAGAGAGTTCCTTCTCATTCAGCATAGCTCTGGCCATCTCTCCAATAGTTCTGTTCTTCCTTTCTACTACCCCATTCTGTTGAGGGGTCCTTGGAGTTGAGAAGTTGTGGTCAATCCCATGCTCATTGCAGTACTCCAGGAAGTATGCATTTTCAAACTCTCCTCCATGGTCTGACCTAATAGACACAATAGAAATACCTTTCTCATTTTGCACTTTCTTAGCTAAGGTTACAAATGCATCAAAGGTATCACTTTTAGAGGAAAGAAATAATGTCCAAGTGAATCTAGAATAATCATCTACAATTACAAGCACATACAGATTACCACCAAGACTTTTCACCCTAGATGGTCCAATTAAGTCCATATGCAGCAATTCAAGTGGTCTAGTTGTGGTAATTACATTTTTAGATTTAAAAGATGATTTAGTTTGTTTTCCTCTTATGCATGCATCACATTCTTTGTCCTTTTCAAAAGATATTTTTGGCAGGCCAGTTACTAGCTCATTTTTAACCAGTTTAGACAATTGATTCATGTTAACATGAGCTAATCTCCTATGCCATAACCAACTGTCATTATCCTGACTAATTAAACATACAGAATCCAAGGGAGGAAGTTCATCAAGATCAATAGTATAACAGTTACCATCCCTTTGAGCTTTGAGGATTACTTTGTGATCACTTTTTCTGATGACCAGGCAAAACTTTGAGTCAAACAGCACCCAATTTCCTTTATCACAGGTTTGACTCACACTCAGCAAATTGTGGTTGAGGCCAATCACAAACAGCACCTCTTCAATGGATGTTTCCGGATTTTTGCCCACAATGCCAATACCAACAACTTTGCCATATTGATCACCTCCAAAGGTCACCTTTCCTCCTTTCTTGTCTCTAAGGGTGATGAACTTCTCCTTATCACTAGTCATGTGACTTGAACAGGCACTGTCCATATACCATTTGTTGCTCTTCTTAGCTTTGAGACAGACCTACAAAACAATGTTTATGTTTCCCTTTTAGGTACCCAAATTTGCTTGGGTCCTTTTTGGTCAGTAGATTTTTCCCTAGATGCAGATGCAACTTTGGGAACCCATTCAACTTTCCTGCCAAGTCCATTTTTCTTCAAGGCACAAGAACTGGAAATATGTCCCTTTTTGTTACAGAAATGACAGGTAGTGAAGGGACTGCTAGATTGAGAAGCAGGAAGAAAACAGTGCAGATAATACCTTTGTCTTGCATGCTTTGGTTGATTATATGTTTCAATGCGAGATGACATGTGATCTTTCATTCTATTGTTCTCAGCATGCACAAAATGTCTCATGTATGCATTCTGATTTTTCTTCCTAAGTTTTTCTTTTACAGCACATGGATCATAGCCAAGACTAGCTTTTCCTTGAGATATTCTTTGGCTCCCCATTAAAGCAAACAACATATCTTTTCCTTTAGTGAGCTTAGACATGCTTTTCACTAAATATTCATTAGTTTGCTTCAGTTCAATACAGGATTTGCAGCAAACAAATTCAGCAGCAGGTAGAGATATGGTTTCAGAAAAGTTGCTCTGAGATTCTAGTTTACTAATCTTTTTCTTTGCTAGTTTTAGTTCTTTAGCAACTTTAATGAACTCATCATGAAGCTCATGAAATGCATGCAGTAACTCAGAATAGGAAGGTTCAGATTCATATACCTCTTCTTCCTGATCACTGCTGCATGAGGGTTCGACTTCTTCAGAAGCAAGTGCCATTAGACAAATGTTGGCAATCTCATCTTCATCTTCTTCTTCCTCATCTGAGCTATTGCCCCATATCGATGAGATGTAGGCTTTCTTCATCTTCCCTTTGTCAGCAACTTTCTTTTCTCTTTCTTGCTTTTTGAGGAATTGAGGACAATCCCATTTGATGTGTCCCTGCTTCTTGCATTCATAGTAAGTCACAAGCTCTTTTGCCTCTTTCTTGCTTTCACCAGCTGCTCCTTTCTTGAAGAATCTCTTATTCTTCTTCTTGTTGTAGAATCTTCTGAATTTTTTGACCATCATAGCCAGAGTTTCCTCATCCAGCTCATCTCCTTCATCAGATTCTTCTTCCTTTTCATCAGCAGCTTTGAGGGCAAGGCCTTTCTTCTTTCTGTTCAGCCCAGCTTCCTTGAGAGCTTTGATTTTTCCTTAATACTCCTCAAGGCTGCCGAAGAGAGCTGTGACAGAGGCCATTGATTCTCCTCTGGCTTCCTCTATTGCTGTCACCTTAGGCTGCCATTCCAGAGGAAGAGCTCTGAGTATCTTTCTTACTTTTTTAGATTGAGTGTACTCCTTTCCCAGGCTCTTCAATTGATTCACAATGAGAGTGAATCTCTTTTGCAGCTCGTTTACAGTTTCTCCTTCAGTCATTCTGAAGCTTTCATACTCTCCAATGCATGTGTTTAATCTGTTCTCCCTGGCCCCAGTTGTTCCTTCATGTGCAATTTGCAGAGTGTCCCACATCCCTTTTGCAGTGAAGCATTGTGAGACTCTGTAGAATTCATCCTGGTTCAGAGCATTGACTAAACAATGCTTTGCTTTGAAATTTAGCAGGACTCTCCTTCTGTCTTCCTCATTCCACTCTGCTTCTAGCTTCTCTTTGTGTCTTCCATCTTCAGTTAGAGTCATTGGGACGAAATCTCCTTTCTCAATGACAGACCAGATATCAAGATCAATTGATTGGAGGTAAATCTGCATCCTTATCTTCAAGTATCCATAATGTTCTCCACTGAAGCCTGGTGGTCTATTAGTGTTGTTCCCTTCAGGAAGTATGCTTTCTCCAAAGCCAGCCATCTTAATTCCCGGACTGTGAGATGCTTTGAATGGGAATCCGGGCTCTGATACCACTTGTTAGCAAGGCTAACTTCCCAAGAGGGGGGTGAATTGGGAAGATTGAAATTTTTCTGCACAAAGTGAAATGGGTGAAGATAGCACAGTGTAATGGAAGCAACGTATAAAACAGAGCAAGTTGAAAAGTAAAGATAAGGAGAAGAAGACTCAGTAATTTATCCTGGTTCGGTCTATCCACTTGACCTACGTCCAGTCCCCAAGACAACTCTTAAGATTTTTCACTATACAGCAAGAATTCAACGGGCTTCTTGCTAATGCCACAGTACAATGAGTATGCTCTGTTTCTGGAGCTTTCTCAATCTCTCTAAGCACTCTCACAATGTGCTTTCCAATCCCCTTGTGATTTCCCCTCACAAGTAAATCTATCTTCTAGATGAAGAGTAGATTATTTACAAAGATATAACTCTCTTGTATAGAGTAGATATGAAGGTTAAAGTACAGATATTGAAGTTGTGAGGGTAAAAGCTTTTGAGAAGAAGATTTCACAGAAATTCGGTATATACAAGTTTGATTCATTACCCATAACTTCAAATGATGTTATATTTATAGATTTCGGTCTTAACTATCCGTTAGAGACTAAATCTATCCGTTGGGGAAGTTATCCAATGGTTACTCTGAAAAACTATCCGTTTACCAACCGCATTTAATGTTTCTGACATACTGAAATTCGAATTTTGGTTGGTCAACAGACGAATTTCGAAGGAACCGAAGGTTAAAGCTTCCAACGTTACAGCACGAAGTTCGTCTGTTCATGAAGTGAAATTCGAATTTTGAAACTTGTAAAATGTTTTCACGTTGTGACATACGAATTTTTAAGAAGAAAGTTTTTCTGATAAGTATGAACAGTGTTTTCAATTTTCTACAGTGCCCTCGAAATTCGAATTTTGGAAGCCCAAAATTCGTCTGTTCCTAGTACGTTCAAAAGGCACAGTGTTTCACTTTCTTTGAAATTTGAATGTTGAAAGAGTGAAGTTCGTCTGTCAGAGAGACCTCTCTTCAGACTTACTTCAACATTCGAAGTTGAAAACTCTGTTATTCGTATGTCATCATTTCATTTCAACAGACTTGTAATCTTAGCTTCTGAAAGTCGAATTTCAATGTTCAAAGTTCGTATGTCAGAGAGCAATTTTGAAACTCAAGAAAATCTTGATTTCAGATGAACTTTATCATTGTTTCAGATGAATTTCTTTGGTTTTCACAAATTGCATTCTGTTTGAAATTCGAATTTTGAAGACTTGAAGTTTGTCTGTCACAAAAGGCTTCTTTCAGACTCATATGAAAATTCAAATTTTCAGAAATCAAAATTTGTCTGACAGAGGAGCATCTCTTCAGACTTATTCATTTTTAGCCTGAAATTCGAATTTCCAAAGGCAAAGTTTGAATTTCTCATATGACAGTTTAGTTTAAACTTCTTAAACTTCGTCTGTTTGTGGGTGTTTTTCAAATAAGTCAAGATTTAACATAAAATCAAGGTTTAAAAACATCTTTTCCTCAAATCAAAATCTTTTACCCATTCATAATTAAAGCTAAAGATCCTACAGTAGATCTAGCAGCAATTACTTAGAAATTCTTCACTTGAAACACTTTGAACTCCTTTGATATCTTCAATCCAAGCTCTTGAGAGTTGATTTGGAATCATCAAAACTTCTTGATTCAACACCAACAATTTTGATGCTGGCTGTGGATGATAAGATATAAGAACTTGTTGGAAATTAAGGAAAGATATGATGATGAGGTTGTCAAAACATGGTATGCTTCTCTAATTTACAACAACAAAAAGTAGAAATGGGAGGTTAATATGAGGTCCAGAACTATCTGACTGTTTGATGAAAATTTCAATGAAGTACTGGAAATCCTTGGGCAAGATGGCCTAAAAATTGACATCACCACCTCAAGGTACATGGACGAGGATGAAACTGCAAATGAGGAAGGTGGTCCTTTCTTGAATTACAAAGAAAGTACAGTACTGAATACCTTGTTTAGAAGGCGTGAGAATAGGCCTCCTCTGAGTTTACTAAAGCCCTCTGATCTTAGTGCTCAAGTCAGGATCCTGCACTACATTGTGTTTAGGATCATATTCAACAAAGGAGGAAGTTTTAATTTGATCACAAAGGCTGAAGCATATGTGATGACTGCACTCATGCGTGGCAAGCTGATTAATATTGGCCATATCATAATGCATGATCAAAGCAAGAGATCATAGGAGAGATTCCACTTTGCCTTTTGTCTCCATCATCTCCAAAATACTTTAGTATGCCAGAATTCAACACCTGGAGAAAGGGAAAGGCAAGCCCATTGAAGTCTTCAGAGACTAAGGATTGCAAAGGATGGGAATTGAGAGAAAAGATGGCAGGTAGATTGGAAAATGAGCTGGGAAGTCAGAAGACATGTTCTTTGAGGAAGGTGGTTCACAACAGCAAGCAAGAATATTTGAGGTTGCTCCACCCTTATAGCCCTCACTATAGCCTTCTCAACCTGTTTCTCCTTCACCTCAGCCCACTCAGACACCTCTGCCATCTACTCCCTCCACCTGGGCAAAGCCAACCAAGATCACCGAGTTGTATGATAGCCTGTTTATACACATGCTAAGTATCAGAGATGAGCAAAATGCCAAGTTTGCTCACCTCCAAGATCAGATATTTCAGTTGGCCAAAAACATGAAAGTAATGGCTGATGCGTACAAGGACATCAGAAGTGCTATCTCCTCTACATTAGCTTTACCTCAGCCAGGATCCTCTAAGCTTACCAAGTCTCCTACTCCTAGCCTCTCCTAAGCCTAGTCCTGCTGAACACATTGCTACTGAGGCTGCTGGAACTTTGGCCACTCCATAGGCCTCCAATAATGAGAAAAGCCCAGGTCCCCCCTTGGACTATGGCATGGATGAAGAGACTCCTGAAGAAGCAAGTTCCCGTGAGCCTATTTTAGAAAATGCTCAGGAGTCAATTTAGTCACTCTAAGAATCTGAGCAAATGTAGAAGCTTATTGTAGCTATCATTTCTGCTCCTATTATTCGAGCTACTCTAAATGAGGAAAGAAGCCTCGCACCTTACATGGATACTGCAGCCATTGCACATAATTCCATTGTGCAAGCTCAAAAACAAAGGCTTGATGAGATGTTTCCCCCTCCTGCTCCTTAACCTTCGTTTCCTTACTTTGGCATGACCATAACATAAAGGGTATGATTTGCCAACCTTCAGAAGAAAATTTAGGAAATAATCAAAGATGCTGACGATGAGCAACCTGAGGATGACCTGCCTGACACACCACCATCTGTACCTCTTCCTCAGCTTAATCCTAATTTGCCTTTTGTCCCTATTCCTCTTCATGCTATTCTAGTGTCCCAGATACCTCTCCCTCCTATACATGTTCAAGTCTCTCATGATGCCAAAAAGGGGGAGAAGAAATTTGAGCAAACTAGGAAGATTGGAGCAAAACATTTTGGGAAGACCTACAGTAAGAAATCCAAGCCCAAAAAGAAATGATTAGATCTTAGGGTTACTTGGATTTACTTGTACTACTTGTTTATGTTTGATGCGTCTCTTGTAATGTAATAATTATCTTGCTTTGACATTCTGTGTTTGCAATGTCACATATTTATATTGAACCTTTAATGAATTAATACAATGAGATTCTCTATCTTCCTCCTGATCTGCTGTATATACTGCATTTATCTTCGAACTTTAATGCATATGTTGAGGGGGAGCTCCTAGAAGCAAACCCAGTACTAATCTAGTTTGCAAGTTGTTTTGCCATCATCAAAAAGGGGGAGAATGTTGAATCAAGTTTTTTGATGATTCCAAACAACCAGAGCTTGGAAGGAAGATATCAATGGAGTACAAGAGATCTCAAGTGAAGAAATCCAGGAAGAAATGAGTACAAGATTAATTTGTAGGAATTTCCACAGTATTCACAGAGTAAAAGGCTTTGATCTTACACCTATTAGTTTTAAATAAGTGTTTTTCAAAGATCCTATGTGAACTTATGATAAATTTGAAAAATACTCACTAACAGACGAATTTTGAACTGTTAAACTTCATATGTTTCTCTGAAAATTTGAACTTTGATAACTGAAATTTGAAGTTACAGAGATATTACCTCTGACAGACGAATTTCAGCCTATTGAAATTCAAATTTCGAGTAAAGCATAATTTGTGAAAAATGAAAAATTTGTCTGAAGCTATGTCAAAGTTCATCTGAAATTAATATGGAACAACTGTTTACACTTATCAGAAGCACTTTAAACATGAAAATTCGTGTGTTCTAACTTGGGAAATATTTGTTAATTTCAAAATTCAAATTTCACCTTTAAACAGATGAACTTTGAAGTTCAACGTTAAAGTCTTTAACTTATGATCTCTGCAAAATTTGTCTGTTGACACCCCAAAATTCAAACTTTGGATGTTAAACGCATTAAATGCTATTGGTGAATGACTAGTTTTGCAAAGTAACCGTCGGGTAATGTCTCTAATGGCTAGATCTTGTCTCTAACATATAATTAAGATATAAATCTGTAAATAGAACTTCATTTGAAGTTGTGGGTAACAAAATTACGTTGTATATACTAAAATTGCCAAAATCATTAGACAAAGCCTTCTACTCTTTCACACTTCATTTATTGCACTTCAACTATCAAACATACTCTATATTAGAGAGTTTATCTTGTTGTAAACAATCTTATCTTCATCTAAAAGAAATATTTTCTTGTGAGGGGATTTCACAAGGGATTTGGGAAGCACTTAGCTAGAGTGAATAGTGAGAATCTGTAAGCTCTTAGAACAGAGCACAAGGTTGTACTGTGGCATTGCAAGGAGCTCACTGAATTCTTGCAAGATAGTGGAAAATCTCAAGTGGTAGCTTGAGGACTAGATGTAGATCAAGAGAAAGAGACCGAACTAGGATAAATCTTTGTGTCTTTCTTTCCTTTACCTTACTTACTGCTTTATTACATTCTGCACTCTGTTTTTCTACAACTTTTGCTTTCACTGCTCTTTTATAATTTTGCAGAAAATTTTCAAACTTCCCAATTCACCCCCCTCTTGGGAAGCTAGTAGACCTAACATTACAAAGTATTTCCCACTTCCCTTTGTGACTCCCCTCACAGAGAATCTCTCTTTCAGATGAAGAAAAGGTTTCTATATAAAATATGAACTCTCTAGATAAGAGTAAATATAAATGTTGAGGTACAATAAATGAAGTGTGGGAGTAAAAAGGCTTTGACTAATGAATTCACCAGAGTTTCAGTGTATTCAACATTAAAATTCTTCCATATAACTTCAAATGAAGTTTTATTTATAGATTTGTGACTTAACTAGTCGTTAGACATAAGATCTAGCTGTTAGAGATGTTAACCAATGGTTACTCTGCAAAACTAGCCATTCACTAACGCGTTTAATGCGTCTGACACACCAAAATTCGAATTTTGGGTGTCAAAAGATGAATTTTGCTAAGACCATAAGCAGAGGACTTTAACGTTAAACTTCCAAAATTCATCTGTTCAAGAGTGAAATTCAAATTTTGAATTTGTCAAATATATCCCATGTTAGAACATGCAAATTTCCATAATAAAAGAGCATCTATTAAGTTTGAAAAGTTGTTTCATGTTTTCATGATGCACTCGAAATTCGAATTTCATAATATGAAATTCTTCTATTTGAGGCTTCCACAACATGGTACAAAAGTTCTCCTATGTGAAATTCAAATTTTGCACTTCAAAGTTCTCCTATGTCAGAGACATGCTCTAACACTCACAGGTTCTCATTTCAAAATTCAAATTTTGAAATCCAAAATTTGTCTATCAAAGGGAGTGACTCTGAACTCTTTATGCACTTTAGTAACATTCAAATTTTGATCAGACCACCGAAGAATTTTACACATTTTACTAACTATGCTTAACTCAAAATTTGAAATTTTAGAACTTGAAATTCATCTATCAGATATGATAACTTTGGAACTTCAAATTTCAAGAAGTAAAATTCAAATTTTACACAAGATACATAAGAATCAACACCGAAATTCATCTATTAGTTAGTGTTTTCCAAATTTAACATATGCTAACATAGGATAACTGTGAAAATACATGTTTGAATATGTGGTGACATGAATAACTAAGAATCAAAACCTTTTGCTCAGTGTACATTATGAGAAATGTTAACAACTAAATCTTCACATATTTTTCATTGGATTTCTTCACTTTTATGCTTTTATACTTCTTTGATATTCTCTTTCCGAGCTTTAGTTGTTTGGAATTATCAAAACATTTGATTCAATATTCTCCCCCTTTTTGATGATGACAAAACAACTTGCAAACTGGATTAGTACTTAGGTTTACTTCTAAATACTCTGCCTCAACATATGTATCATAATTTGAATATAAATATGGTCCATGCATTAGAGTTGAGAATGCAGGAGAATACAGGAGGAAACATATTGCATTCATTTATAATTTTAACATGAGTACACACACAAAGTTCAACAGAGATGAAATTCAAATACATAATAACCAGATCAAGTGTAAAATAACCATAGGCAAGATGTAATAGATTCAAAGTCACATAATTCGGATATAAGCCCTAACATTCTCTATCTTGTTACTTCTTCCTGGCCTTAAGCTTGATCTTCTTCTTGCCATATGTCTTTCCTGATTGCCTAGCCTCAGATTGTCCAGCTGCAGTAGCTTCTCTAGTTTGCCCATCCTTCTTATCTTTCTTCTCCCCCTTTTTTGCATAATCAGATAGAAGGGCTTGTACAGAGGGAAGAGGTATCTGAGACATGGGAATGGCTTGAAGGGAAACTGGAATAAATGGCACATAGAGAGGTATCTTAGGAAGATCCTCTTTAGTATTTGAGATTATTTCTTGAACTTCCCTTTGAAGGTTGGCTAGTCTAGCCTTTTGTTCCATTGACAGCCCATACTCAGAAGCTGGAGGTTGAGGAGGTGGAGAGAACAGTTTATCCAGTCTCTTTATTTGTGCTTGCACCATTGCATTATATGCAATAACAACAATATCCATATAGGGCATGATCCCTTTTTCCTCATTGAGGCCTGCTTGAATGATTGGTGCAGTAGCTAGACTAGCAATCAGCTTCTCTATTTACTTAGATTCTTGTGAAGATAGAACCAAGTCATGAGGTTCCTCTACTATTGGCTCGTGAGTGCCTTCTTCCTGAATAGCTTCTTCTTAAATAGCTTCTTCCTCCATGTCATAGTCCAAAGGTAGACCATGACTGGTTTTATTGCTCAAAGCCTATGGAGTAGCTGTAGTGCCAATAATAGCAGTGGCAGCATTAGTAGCAGTAGTCTGAGGAGAATTTATCTCAAAAGGACTAGGAGCTTTAGGAGGGACAGATTTGGTAGGATCAGAGGGTCTAGGTTGAGGTAGTACTGATGTGCTAGGGATAGAGTTTCTGATGCCTTCATAGGCATCAACAATCAATTTAAGGTTCTTGGCCAAGTGAGAGGTTTGATCTTGCAAGTATGCAAACTTGGCATTGTGTTCCTCTTTGATGCTCAACATCACTAAGGATAGGCTATCATATAGTTTGGTGATAGTATTGGGTTTGGCCTAAGTGGATGGAGTGGATGGTTGAGGTAGTTGGGTAGGTTGTGGATGAGGAGACTCTGGTTGGGTTGGTTATAGTGTAGGCTCAATGTTTGGAATGGCCTCAGATGTACCCTCTTGCTTTTGTGATTCTCCTCCTTCATAGAGTAGATCTTCTGATTTTCCTGCTCCTTTCCCAATCCACCTTCCTTCTTTCCTTTCTAGTCTCATCCTCATAAACTCTTCCTCTTTAAATACTTCAGTTGGCGTCTCTTTGCCTTTCTCCAGGTGTTGAATCTTGGCATATCTGAGAAGTTTGGTGATGATAGAGGCATAAGGCAAAGTTGAGTCTTTTCTTTGATCCCTTGTCTTGATCATTCTGAGGAAGATAATGTGACCCAGATTCAGTTGTTTTCCTCATATCAAGGTAATCATCACGTGAGCCTCATCCCTGGTGATCAGGTTGAAGCTTACTCTCTTATTAAAGATGATCCTTGATACTATGTAGTACAGGACTTTGGCTTGTACACTTAGATCATAGGGCTTTACAAGCTTTAGAGGAGGCCTATTCTCACGCCTTCTAAAGAGAGTATTCAAGATTGTGCTTTTCTTATAGTTTAGAAACTCTCCACTTTCCTCATCTGCATTATCATCCTCATCCATGTATTTAGAAGTGGAGATATCAATCTTGAATCCCTCTTGCCTAGGGATCTCTAAAACTTCATTAATGTTCTCATCAGATAACCATAAAGTTTTAGATGTAAGTGTCACTCAGTACTTCATCTTTTTGTTATTGTATTTCAAAGTAGCATACCAAGTCTTAATCGCCTCATCATCATATTTTTCCTTAATTTCCAACAATTTCCTATACTTGCTCATCCAAAACCCAGCATCAAAGTTGTTGGAAACTAAAAAATCTTCCAAATTAGTGCAGTGAGGAGTTATTACCTTCTTAGCTACAAACTTCGTATTGTACTCTTCCAAGGTTTGATTAGAACTGCAAAGAGGCTTTGTAGTTAACTGCACTTTCTCTGACTTGGTGCTGGATGCAAGGATAGCAAGCGATGGTTTCTTTGATTCAGTCTTAGGTGTTGTTTTCTATTTCTTAGATGGAGTTCCCTTGCTAGATTCAATTTTTCTTTTCTGGGTTTGTCCCTTCTTTGAAGCATATTGAGATTTGGTTGCACATTTGGGTTTGGACTCTCCTTTTCCTATGTTGATGTTCTTAACTCTCACTATTTTCTTTTGAAATGTGTTTCAAGATATCTTCCTGAGGTGTTTCAGAGGTTCAATTTGAGGTTTAATCAATGAGAAAGGAGGTTTGGCTGAAGGAATTTAAGAATGGTTAAAGGGGAGAGGAATGGCTTCAGTCAAGAGATGTATAAGGTTGTGTTTGTTCAAAGTGAGACTCTTTGGATTTCATTTTGTAACCGTTCAACAGACAAATTTTGATGGCCAAAATTTGAATGTTGGTTAGTTACGTTGTTTACTCAACATGGAGAAACTATCTGATAGATGAATTTTCATCCATGAAGTTTGTCCGTCAGAGACTTGGTATTGACAAACGCTTCAACAGATGAACTTTGAGCCATCTAAGTTCAAGTTTTGAGGTTTCATCATAAGAGAAACAAGTAAATGATGTTCAACAGACAAATTTTGGGATTCAAAATTTGAATTTTGATCCCTTGTGAAGAAATTTCTAAACTACGAATTTTGAATTGTTAACACTCGAATGTTGAACACATGGACACAGTTAACACTTATACCAATATTCAAAATTCGAATTTCAACTAAGCAACAGATGAATTTTGAGTGAACTAAAATTACTAGAACAACATGTGAAGCATTGAAATACATCTGTTTGAGAACTTAAGTTCAAATTTTAAGCATGCCAACTCATTTAAAAACATAATAGAGCATGGAAATTCATCTAACATCATCCAAAATGTGAATTTTACGAGATTGAACTTATAGATAGACGTTGCAAGTTTGAATTTCCATCTTCCTGTAGTAGATGTTGACTAAGTAAGAGTGAGATACTCCATTATATTGATTTCTCTTTCATTCTAGCTCATAAGGAGTACCTGCAAAATGCTTTAAACATACTCCGGAGCTTAAGTCAATATAAATCTTAATAACTTAACTTCAGAAAGTGAATAGATTCAGTTAGAAGCTCGCTTACAGTTCATTAGGATTTACCATTCCCAATTCTCTTCTGTTCTATTTCTTGCTGAACCACAAGACTAGAGATACTCCAAGAAATTGGTATGTGCCACTTGTGTTTTTTCTGTCAGCTTTGGATCCAGCAAAGTTAGCATCAATATATCCAACAAGCTCTTCTCCATTGTCCTTTGGATACCAAAGTTCTATCTGTGATGTTCCAATTAAATATCTGAATATTCTCTTCATAGTTGTTGCATGGGACTCTTTGGGACATGATTGGAATGTTGTGCACATACAGATACTGAATATGATGTTAGGTCACTAGCTGTTAGGTACAGCAAGAAGCCAATCATTCTTCTGTATCAAATGGTTTTTCTCCTTCATCCATGTCAAGCGTTGTAACAGTAGCCATTGGAGTTCCCATTGATTTAACATTTTCCATTCCAAATTTCCTCAACATCTCTTTTAAGTACTTTGATTGATTAAGAAAGATGTCATCATCACATTGTTTAATTTGCAATCCAAGAAAAAAGTTAAGCTCTCCCATCATTGACATCTCAAATTCGCTCTGCATTAACTTAGAAAAATTCTTGCATAAAGATTCATTTGTAGTAACAAATATAATATCATCAACATAGATTTGAATAATAAGTAAATCTTTGCTTTCCTTTTTAGTGAATAGAGTTGTATCAACTTTGTCACTATTAAATCATTTTTCAATTAGAAAATTACTTAGTCTTTCGTACCATGCTCTAGGTGTCTATTTTAAACCATAAAGAGCTTTCTTTAGTTTATATACATGATTTGATTTAGTTGAATTCTCAAAGCCAGGAGGTTGATCAACATAAATTTCTTTTATGATGTAACCATTCAAAAAAGCACTTTTTACATTAATTTGATACAACATTATATCTTTTATATACGCATAGGCTAAGAGAATTCTTATTGTTTCCAATCTTACAATTGGAGTAAAAGTTTCCTTATAATCTATACCTTCTTCCTGATTGTATCCTTTAGCTACCAACTTAGCTTTGTTTCTAATTATCATTCTAGATTCATCAAGTTTGTTTCTAAACATCCATTTGGTTCCAATAATCAGGTGATCATTAGGCCTAGGCACTAAGTCCCAAACTTGATTTCTTTCAAAATGATTCAGTTCTTCTTGCATAGCTAATGTCTAGTATTCATTTGTTAAAGCTTCTTCAATACATTTACGTTTAATCTGAGAAATAAATGAAAAATTATTTATTTGATCTCTAAGTTGTCCTCTAGTTTTAACATTCTCTTGAACATTCTCAATCACTTGATCAACAGGATGACTCTTTTGATATCTCCAAACTCTAGGGAGTTCTTAAGAAATTTCTGTTGGGAATTTCACTATAAATGTAGCGGAAAAACTATAAGAAATTCTCTCCTATAGATCCGTCAAAGTTGTTTAGATTGAGATGTAGAAAAAGAATTTACCTCTTGTGCATCCCTTGATGTTCTATTTCGTTTCGTTGGACCTCAGGAACTAACGCGATTGGTCAACTCCCTCTACCGGTATCCACATGAATGGTGATTTCAACTCGAATGGCGTGCTAGTACCTCTGGTTATGATGTTCATACAAGTCTGTACAAGTCCGTACGCCTTCGATGTTCATCGTTCATCCGTACATTTTTTCTTTCTGAGTGTACAACCGCTCTCTCTTTAGGGTAATTCAAATTCTGTTGATTCTGTATCTTAGTCTATATTAATATATCGATAGGATTTGGTAATTGTTTAATTTAAATCAATAATTCAAACTAAATCAAATATTAATTAAATAGATTAGTTTGAATTTAAATCTATCTAATAGATTAAATTTAAACTAACTATCTAATATATATTCAGAATCAAATCTAGATTTAATTTATCATATAAATCAAATTTAGATTATGAAATTAGTTTAAATTTAAATCTATCATATAGAATTAAATTTAAAACCAATTAATTTGAACAATATATATATTTCAAAATATATATCAAATATATAACATATCAAACATATATATATTTCAAATTTTAATATATATATTAAATATATATATAATTCTATCACCCTAAATTGAACTTTAAATTCATTGAATCTAGACACATTTTATATTCAATGAATCTGGACATTTTAGCTCGAGTTGGCTCGTTCTTGTGTGTGACCCTGTAGGCCCATATGATGTTGGCAATGGGCTAATAATACTATCAGACCCACAAGTCACAAGTGGCATCTAGCAAGACATTGTGACTATCCAAATCATATGAGATCAGTGATCCTATACAACCTATCATATAACTCAATCACATCCCTTTTGTCTCATGATATATAGGTCAAGTATGAGGCATGGAAACGTCATCCTCATTTTACTCGACTATCACTTTCTCGATCTCCGAGCAGACTAACAGAACAAATGGAAACTCTTCCATTTGAGCATGACCATGCATTTTCTCAGTCTCACTCATCGAGGGGCCCAGATATATCTCTCCGTTAGTTAGAGGGACAAATTTCATCTTGACCATTCATCTTCCTCCACACGAGTTCCATTATGCCAGATCATAGCCTTTATGATCTCCCGATTAAAGGTGACTTTTAACTATACTAAAGTATAGTATTCCTCATGTAGGAAGCCATGGTGACCTCAGGTCTGAAGGCTTAGTGACATCGTTATATATGAGATATGCTTATGACTTGATCCATGCAGCTACTCATGATGGGTCAATCTAGTGCCTATTCTCTAACAGGAGCTTATGATTTTGATTTGTATCTTTATACATAATTATCAATCAAAATCATACTAGCCTTAATTCATCATTGTTCCCACAAAGATGATTGACTAGGGATATTTAGGATAAAATAATTTATCTAAGGATATTATTATAAAGAAAAATATACAAATAATATAATAATATAAGAAAAAATATCTTTTTTTTCAATAATAAAATACAATGTTCATAATACAATAATTGGCCTAGGGCACATTCTCCAACAACTCCCACTTGCACTAGGCCCAATCGTTGATGTATCTAATACCCATTGACCTAACATGATGCCCATGCTTTATCTATGCAAGCGGTTTAGTAAGAGGATCAGCAACATTATCATCAGTTGGTATTTTGCATATCTTTATATCACCCTTATCAATAATTTCTCTCATGAGATGATATCGCCTGAGTATGTGTTTGGTTCTTTGATGTGACCTAGGCTCTTTAGCCTGTGCTATTGTGCCATTGTTGTCACAAAATATATCTATCGGATTTGAGATAGTAGGTGTTAGCAAGGATGACTTCCCAAGAGGGGGGGTGAATTGGGAAGATTGAAATTTTTCTGCACAAAGTAAAGCAAGTGAAAATATCACAGTATAATGAAAGCAACGTGTAAAACAGAGCAAGCTGAAAAAGTAGAGATAAGGAGAAGAGAACTCAGTGATTTATCCTGGTTCGGTCTATCCACTTGACCTACATCCAGTCCCCAAGACACCTCTTGAGATTTATCCACTTTCCAGCAAGAATTTCAACGGGCTTCTTGCTAAAGCCACAGTACACGAGTATGCTCTGTTCTGAGCTCTCTCAAACTCTCTAAGCACTTTCTCTATGTGCTTCCCAATCCCCTTGTGAATACCCCTCACAAGTAAATCTATCTTTCAGATGAAGAGTAGATTGTTTACAAATGAATAACTCTCTTGAATATAGTAGATATGAAAGTTTAAGTACAAATAATGAAGTTGGAAGGGTAAAAGCTTTTGAGATGAAGATTCAGCAGAAATTCGGTATATACAAGTTTGATTCGTTACCCACAACTTCAAATAATGTTATATTTATAGATTTAGATCTCAAATATCCGTTAGAGACTAAATCTATCCGTTGGGGAAGTTATCCAACGGTTACTCTGAAAAACTATCCGTTCACCAACCGCATTTAATGTTTCTGACATACTGAAATTCGAATTTCGGTTGGCCAACAGACGAATTTCGAGGGAACCGAAGGTTAAAGCTTCCAACGTAAAAATGCGAAGTTCGTCTGTTCATAGAGTGAAATTTGAATTTCGAAACTCATAAAATATTTTCACAATGTGACATACGAATTTTTAAGAAGTAAGATTTTCTGTTAAGTGTGAACAGTGTTTTCAATTTGCTACAGTGCCCTCGAAATTCGAATTTTGGATGCCCAAAATTCGTCTGTCCATTGAACGTCCAAATAGACACAGTAGTTCACTTTCTTTGAAATTCGAATTTTGACAGAGTGAAATTCGTCTGTCAGAGACCAGTTTTGAGACTTAAATCATTCTTGATCTCAGATGAACTTTATCAAACATTCAGACGAATTTCCTCTATTTTCTCAAGTTTTGTTTTGTCTGAAATTCGAATTTTGAAAGAGTGAAATTCGAATGTCACAAAGTAGCTTTTTTTGACTCAGATGAAAATTCGAATTTTGCTAAGTAAAAGTTCGTCTGTCAGAGAGCATTTTTCAAACTTAGTTTCTTCTTAATTTCAGATGAACTTTAGCAAAGCTTTAGACGAATTTCTTTGGTTTTCATAAATTGCATTTTGTCTGAAATTCGAATTTTGAAACTGTGAAGTTCGTCTGTCACAAAAAGGCTTCTTTCAGTCTTGATTGAAATTCGAATTTTGAAAGACCAAAATTCGTCTGACAGAGGGACACCTCTCCAGACTTATTCAGTTTTAGCTCGAAATTCGAATTTCCAAAAGCAAAGTTCGAATTTCCAACTTGACAGTTCAGTTATACTTTCAGACTTCGTCTGTTTGTGAGTATTTTCCAAATAAGTAAAGATTTAACTTCAAATCAAGGTTTGAAAACGTCTTTTTCTCAAATCAAAATCTTTTACCCAATCTAAACAAAAACTAAAGATCCTACAAAAGATCTAATACCCAATTCACAGAAGACCTTCACTTGAAACAGCTTTAATCTCCTTTGATATCTTCAATCCAAGCTCTTGAGTGTTGGTTTGGAATCATCAAAACTCTTGATCCAACATTCTCCCCCTTTTTGATGATGACAAAATAACTCACAAACTGGATTAGTACTTGGGTTTGCTTACACAAGCTCCCCCTTAATATATGCATTATAGTTCATAAGATATCATTTTCAGCAAATTAAGTGAAGAGATTCAAAGCCCAAATCATTGCAACCAAAAATATAATTTACGTAAACAAATTGTTGCAATACATATTTCAATCAGTTCAGTTATACTTTCAAACAAACAATAAAACAATTTAAAACTAGATACAACAAGAAGATTCAGCCTAAGATCTAAAAACATCACTTCTTCTTTGGCTTAGACTTCTTGCTGTAAGTCTTTCCTTTTCCAGATGACTCAGTAGATCTTCCAGTGTGCTTAGTCCCAGTTTGCTTTATCTTCTCCCCCTTTTTGGCATCATCAGAAAGCCCAGCAAAGTCCATTGGAGGAGGTATCTGAGTGAGAGGAACAGCACGAAGAGGGACAGGAGCAAAAGGAATTTCTGGCTGAGCTGGTGCAGTTGAAGGCTCTTCATCAGAATCATCAGAGACCTCAAGAAGTTCTTGCATTTCCTGCCTGGAAAGAGCTAGCCGAGCTCTCTGTTCCTCTGACAGTCCATAATCAGCAAGAGAAGGAGAGACTGGTGCAGGAGGAGGAAACATTTCTTCAAGCCTTCTCCTTTGAGCTAGTAGAAGGGCATTGTGAGCAATGGCAAAATAATCAATAACAGGAACAATGCTTATTTCCTCATTGCTCATGGCTGCAACCAGTCTTTCAACTTGCTCAGATTCTTGTATAGACAGAATTGAACCCTGAGTATCCTCTTGCATAGGCTCAGGAGGGCTGTTTTCTTCCAATCCATAGTCCAAGGGTGGACCAGGACTAGGTGATTTCATGGCATCAGGACTATCATTATCATGGTCAGTGGAAGCAATCTCGAAGGGACTTGGAGGCACAGGGGATGGAGACAGAGAAGGCTCAGGGATACCAAGCTGAGGTGGAACTGAAGTGGTAGGAATTGCATTTCTAATCTCTTCATAGGCATCAGCCACCACCTTCATATTCACTGCCAACTGATGTATCTGATCTTGCAGGTGAGCAAATTTGGCATTTTGCTCATCCTTAATGCTGAGAATGGGTGTTGACAGATTGTCAAACATCTCAGTGATCTTAGTTGGCTTGGTTCGAGAGGAGGGAGTGGAAGGAGGGTGAGTGGGCCTGGATGGAGATGGAATAGGCTGAGAAGGCTGAGGTACAGATCTGCCAGGAGCCTCAGAGGTGCCTTCTTGTTGGAGGGATGCATCAGCAATAAAGAACAAATCTTCAGATTTTCCTATTCCCTTTCCAACCCAATGTCCTTCATCTCTTTCAATGCCCATCCTTTGCAATTCCTCTTCTTTGAAGGCCTCAGTGAGCTTCCCTTTCCCCTTTTCAATGTGCTGAATCCTAGCATGCTGCAGGATTCTTGAGATAATTGCTGCATAGGGAAGTGTGGAATCTTTCCTCTGATCCCTTGCCTTTATCATACGCTGAAGAATGATATGCCCCATATTGATCAGCTTCCCACGTATGATGGCAGTCATCACATGAGCCTCTGCCCTTGTTATCAAATTGAAGCTGCCACCCTTGTTGAATATGATCCTGGACACTATGTAGTGCAAGATCCTTACTTGTACACTGAGGTCTGTGGGCTTCAACAGATTTATTGTGGGCCTATTCTCCCTTCTTCTGAACAAGGTGTCCAAGATAGTGCTTTCCTTGTAATATAGGAAGGGCTCACCTTCTTCATCAGCTGTGCTAGCCTCATCCATATACCCAGAGGATGTAATGTCAACTTTTAGCCCATCTTGTCCTGGGATTTCCAACACCTCATTGAAGGTTTCATCATCAAGCCAAATGGTCCTTGATCTCAAGGTGACCTCCCATTTCCTTTTCTTGCTGTTATACTTAAGAGAGGTATACCAAGTCTTTACTACCTCATCATCATATTTTTCAGCAATTTCCAACAGATTTTTATACTTTATCAACCATATTGCAGCATCAAAGTTGTTGGATATCAGAAATTGTTCCATATTTACACAGTGAGGCTTGATTACCTTTTTGTTGGAAAACTTGGTAGTGTACTCTTCTTGAATCTCAGGAGTGCTCCACAGTGGCAGTGTAGTCAATTCAAACTCTCCAGATTCAGTAGAAGAAGAGGAAGCTACAGCAGCAGTACCAGCCGAAGGAACTGCAGATTTTGAAGAAGAGGGCCCAGCTTTCTGAGATTCTGACTTGGAGGAGGATTTTTGACATTTGGAAGGAGTAGCTTTACCGGGTTCGGCCTTTCTCTTGGATTTCTTTCCTTCCTTTGTAGCATATTGAGATTTGACCATCCTCTTAGGCCGAGTTCCAGCTTGTCCTGTTCCAGGAATCTTCACTCTCGCCATTTCTTGGTTGAATGATGCAGAATGTGGCTTAGAATAGATTTAAGGGAAGCGAAAGGAAGTTTAATCGGTGAGAAAAGATGGTTTTTGGACAGAAGTTAAGAGGATTGAAGAGAGAATCAGAACAGACTTGGAGGAGTTACAAATAGGGTTGCGTCTGTTCTGTGGGAAACCGTCGGTTTTAACGTATGTAACCGTCTGACAGATGAATTTTGAGGGGTCAAAATTCGAACTTCGGGCAGTTACAAGTTAAACCGTTCAACTTGTCTTACTGACAGACGAATTTTCGTCTGAAAGTTCGTCTGACAGTGACTTGAAATAATCAATACATACAAAATCAGACGAATTTTGCTCCGACAAAATTCGAATGTTGAAAAGAAAAACAGCTTCAACAGACAAAACTTCAACCAATAGACGAATTAAGCATACAGAGCATCATCTTTCAAGCATTCAATCATCAAGAGCATAAGTCAACAGACGAATTTTGAACTGAGACTTCGAATTTTCAACTTTTATAAATATTGTCCAACATTCGTATGTTTAAGAAGTAACAATTCGCATAACAGTGATGGACAATTATACTCTTGAAATTTCTGTTTTTGAAAATTCGAACTTTTAAGCTTCAACAGATGAATTTCGAGGTATTACCAAGAACTGTTCAAGGCATAACAGGCCAAAGTTCGTCTGTTGATCAACCAAAATTCGAATGTTGACCATGTTGACTAGTTCAAAAACACAGATTATCAACGAAACTCATCTATCAATCAAACATCATACAAATTTCAGCTTTAAAAACTTACAGAATGGATCCAGACCTTAGAATAATTATCATTCACTTTACTTTCTGGTTGTTCCAATCTGGAGTGCTCCAATCTTTCAAACTTTTAGCCATTGATTTTCACAAGGAGCACCTGCAACTATATTAAAACATACTCCGATGCTCAAGTTAGAATAAATTCTAGTATTAAAAATTCTGAAGACAGAATTTCACAGAAATGACTTACAATTCATTGGGATTTACCATTCCCAATTCTCTCCTTATTTTGCAATGCCTGTCTTCTGGTAGAGGTTTGGTCAGTATGTCAGCTAGTTGATCCTCTGTTGGGATGTATTCCAGCTTAACTTCTTCTTTCAGAACATGATCCCTTATGAAGTGGTGTCTAACCTCAATATGTTTCGTCCTTGAGTGCATAACAGGATTCTTAGTGATGTTTATGGCACTTTGATTATCACACATGATGGGTATCTCTTTCATTTTAACCTCAAGATCTTCAAGCTGCTGCTTCATCCAGATGACTTGGGCACAACAGCTTCCAGCTGCAACATACTCAGCTTCTGCAGTGGATAGACCCACACTGTTTTGCTTTTTGCTGAACCATGAAACCAGGGATCCTCCACGAAACTGACAAGTTCCACTTGTGCTTTTTCTGTCAGTTTTGGATCCTGCAAAGTCAGCATCAGTGTATCCTTTGAGATCTTCTCCATTGTCTTTTGGATACCAAAGACCCATCTGTGATGTTCCAATTAGATATCTGAAAATTCTTTTCACAGCTGTTGCATGGGTTTCTTTGGGGCATGATTGGAACCTTGCACACATGCAGACACTGAACATAATGTCAGGTCTGCTGGCAGTTAGATACAGCAAGGATCCAATCATTCTTCTGTATTGAGTAATGTCAAACATTTTCCCATTTTCATCCATGTCCAGTTTGGTTGCGGTGGCCATAGGTGTTCCCATTGGCTTGGCATTCTTCATTCCAAACTTCTTTAACAGCTCCTTTAGATACTTGGATTGACTGAGAAAGATACCATCATTAAGCTGTCTGATTTGCAATCCAAGGAAGAAATTGAGTTCACCCATCATAGACATCTCGAATTCTCCCTGCATTAACTTAGAAAATTCCTTGCAAAGAGTTTCATTAGTAGCACCGAAAATAATATCATCAACATAGATTTGGACAATTAGTAAATCTTTATTCTCTTTCTTAGTAAATAGAGTTGTGTCAACTTTGCCTCTGTTAAACCCTTTTTTAGTCAGAAAGTTGCTCAATCTTTCATACCATGCTCTAGGGGCTTGTTTTAATCCATAGAGAGCTTTCTTCAGTTTATAGACATGGTTTGGTTTTGTAGAATCCTCAAAGCCTAGAGGTTGATCTACATAAACCTCTTCCATGATATATCCATTCAGAAAGGCACTTTTTACATCCATTTGATATAGCAAAATATTTTTCATGCATGAATAAGCTAGTAGAATCCTTATAGCTTCTAATCTGGCTACTGGTGCAAAGGTTTCTTCAAAATCAATACCTTCTTCTTGATTATACCCTTTAGCAACTAATCTAGCTTTATTTCTGATTATAGTTCCAGATTCATCAAGTTTGTTTCTGAAAACCCATTTGGTACCAATAACAGGATGATTTTTGGGTCTTGGAACTAAATCCCAAACTTGATTTCTTTCAAACTGATTTAGTTCATCTTGCATTGCCAAAATCCAGTAATCATCAGTTAAGGCTTCTTCAGCACATTTGGGTTCAATTTGAGAAATGAAAGCACAATTTAGCATTTGATCCCTTAACTGTTTTCTGGTTTTGACTCTCTCTTGAACATCTCCTATCACTTGATCAACAGGATGATTTCTTTGATATCTCCAAGCTCTAGGGAGTTCTTGAGATGTTTTTTCATTATTTTCTTCATCAAACTCTTGCTCCTGGATATCTTCCTCTATGTTAACAGATTCAGATATCTTTGAAGGTTCAGTTTTACTTTTATCAGAAATGCCCAGTTTTTCAAAATTGAAAGCAAGATCATCCTCATTGGTAACATGTTTTGAAATAGTTTCATTTTCAATGAAAACCACATGCACAGATTCCTCTACCACATTTGATCTTTTATTATAAACTCTATATGCCTTACTCCTACTAGAGTAGCCAAGAAATATACCTTCATCTGATTCGGCATCAAATTTACCTAGGTTTTCTTTGCCATTGTTGTGAATGAAGCATTTGCATCCGAATACATGGAGATGGGACAGATTTGGCTTTCTCCCCTTGTACAGCTCGTATGGAGTCTTTCCTAGGATGGGTCTGATGTATGCTCTGTTGATGATGTAACTAGCTGTGTTCACTGCATCAGCCCAGAATACTTGAGAAAGTTCCTTCTCATTCAGCATAGCTCTGGCCATCTCCCCAATAGTTCTGTTCTTCCTTTCTACTACTCCATTTTGTTGAGGAGTCCTAGGAGCAGAGAAGTTGTGGTCAATTCCATGCTCACTGCAGTACTCCAGGAAGTATGCATTTTCGAATTCTCCTCCATGATCTGATCTGATGGACACAATAGAAATACCTTTCTCATTTTGCACTTTCTTGGCTAAGGTTACAAATGCATCAAAGGTATCACTTTTAGAAGAAAGAAATAATGTCCAAGTAAATCTAGAATAATCATCAACAATAACAAGCACATACAGATTGCCACCTAGACTCTTTACCCTTGAAGGTCCAATTAAGTCCATATGCAACAATTCAAGTGGTCTTGTTGTGGTAACTGTGTTTTTGGATTTGAAGGATGATTTAGTTTGTTTTCCTTTTAAGCATGCATCACATTCTTTATCCTTTTCAAAAGATATTTTTGGCAAACCAGTAACTAGCTCATTTTTAACCAGTTTAGACAATTGATTCATATTGACATGAGCTAATCTCCTATGCCATAGCCAACTATCATTATTCTTACTGATTAAGCATACAGAATCTAAAGGAGGAAGTTCATCAAGGTCAATAGTGTAGCAGTTACCATCCCTTTGAGCTTTGAGGATTACTCTGTGATCACTTTTTCTGATGACCAGGCAAAACTTTGAGTCAAACAGCACCCAGTTTCCTTTGTCACAAGTCTGACTCACGCTTAGCAGGTTGTGGTTGAGGCCAATCACAAACAGCACCTCTTCAATGGATGTTTCAGGATTTTTGCCCACAATGCCAATGCCAACAATTTTACCATATTGATCACCTCCAAAGGTCACCTTACCTCCTTTCTTGTCTCTAAGGGTGATGAACTTCTCCTTGTCACCAGTCATGTGACTTGAGCAGGCACTGTCCATATACCATTTGTTGCTTTTCTTAGCTTTGAGACAGACCTGCAAAACAATGTTTATGATTTCCTTTTAGGTACCCAAATTTGCTTGGGTCCTTTTTGGTCAGTATATTTTTCCCTAGATGCAGATGCAACTTTGGGAACCCATCCAACTTTCCTGCCAAGTCCATTTTTCCTCAAATCACAAGAACTAGAAATATGTCCCTTTTTGTTACAGAAATGACATGTAGTGAAAGGACTGCTAGATTGAGATGCAGGAAGAAAACAGTGCAGGTAATACTTTTGTCTAGCATGCCTTGGTTGATCATACGTTTCAATGTGAGGTGATGCATTAACTTTCTTTTTATTGTTCTTAGCATGCACAAAATGTCTCATATATGCATTTTGATTTTTCTTCCTAATCTTTTCCTTGACAGCACATGGGTCATAGCCAAGACCAGCTTTTCCTTGTGATATTCTTTGGCTCCCCATCAAGGCAAACAGCATATCTTTACCTCTAGTGAGCCTAGACAGGCTTTTAACTAGATAATCATTCGTTTGTTTAAGTTCAGTGCATGAAGTGCAGCAAACAGATTCAGAAGTAGATAAAGAAGAAGTTTCAGAAACTGTGCTTTGAGACTCCAGCTTGCTTATCTTTTTCTTTGCCAATTTCAGTTCTTTGGCAACTTTAATAAATTCATCATGAAGCTCATGAAATGCATCCAGTAATTCAGAATAGGAAGGTTCAGATTCATATACCTCTTCATCCTGATCACTGCTGTATGAGGGTGTAGCTTCTTCAGAAGCAAGTGCCATTAGACAAATGTTGGCAATATCATCTTCATCTTCTTCTTCCTCATCTGAGCTGTTGCCCCATATGGATGAGATGTACGCCTTCTTCTTTTTCCCTTTGTCAGCACCTTTCTTTTCTTTTTCTTGCTTCCTGAGGAATTGGGGGCAGTCCCATTTTATGTGTCCCTGCTTCTTGCACTCATAACAAGTCACAGATTCTTTTGCCTCTTGCTTGCTTTCCCCAGCAGCTACTTTCTTGAAGAATCTCTTGTTCTTCCTCTTGCTATAGAATCTTCCGAATTTTCTGACCATCATAGCCAAGGTTTCCTCATCAAGTTCATCCTCTTCGTTAGATTCTTCTTCCTTTTCATCAGCAGCTTTGAGAGCAAGGCCTTTCTTCTTTCTGTCCAGCCCGGCTTCCTTGAGAGCTTTGATTTTTCCTTCATACTCCTCAAGGCTCCCGAAGAGAGCTGTGACAAAGGCCATTGATTCTCCTCTGGCTTCTTCTATTGCTGTCACCTTGGGCTGCCATTCCAGAGGGAGAGCTCTGAGAATTTTTCTCACTTTCTCTGATTGAGTGTATTCCTTTCCTAGGCTCTTTAGTTGATTCACAATGAGAGTGAATCTCTTTTGGAGCTCCTTTACAGTTTCTCCTTCAGACATCCTGAAGCTCTCATACTCTCCAATGCACGTATTGAGTCTGTTCTCCCTGATCCCAGATGTCCCTTCATGTGCAATCTGCAGAGTGTCCCACATCCCTTTTGCAGTAGTGCATTGTGAGACCCTGTAGAATTCATCCTGGTTCAGGGCACTGACTAAACAATGCTTTGCTTTAAAATTCAGTAGGACTCTCCTTCTGTCTTCATCATTCCACTCTGCTTCCAGCTTCTCTTTGTATCTTCCATCTTCAGTTAGAGCCATTGGGACGAAATCTCCTTTATCAATGACTGACCAGATGTCAAGATCAATTGATTGGAGGTAGATCTGCATCCTCATCTTCCAGTACCCATAATGCTCTCCACTGAAGCCTGGTGGTCTATTAGTGTTGTTCCCTTCAGGAAGTATACTCTCTCCAAAGCCAGCCATCTTTGTTCCCGGACTGTGAAATCCTTTGAATGGGAATCCGGGCTCTGATACCACTTGTTAGCAAGGCTGACTTCCCAAGAGGGGGGGTGAATTGGGAAGATTGAAATTTTTCTGCACAAAGTAAAGCAAGTGAAAATATCACAGTATAATGAAAGCAACGTGTAAAACAGAGCAAGCTGAAAAAGTAGAGATAAGGAGAAGAGAACTCAGTGATTTATCCTGGTTCGGTCTATCCACTTGACCTACATCCAGTCCCCAAGACACCTCTTGAGATTTATCCACTTTCCAGCAAGAATTTCAACGGGCTTCTTGCTAAAGCCACAGTACACGAGTATGCTCTGTTCTGAGCTCTCTCAAACTCTCTAAGCACTTTCTCTATGTGCTTCCCAATCCCCTTGTGAATACCCCTCACAAGTAAATCTATCTTTCAGATGAAGAGTAGATTGTTTACAAATGAATAACTCTCTTGAATATAGTAGATATGAAAGTTTAAGTACAAATAATGAAGTTGGAAGGGTAAAAGCTTTTGAGATGAAGATTCAGCAGAAATTCGGTATATACAAGTTTGATTCGTTACCCACAACTTCAAATAATGTTATATTTATAGATTTAGATCTCAAATATCCGTTAGAGACTAAATCTATCCGTTGGGGAAGTTATCCAACGGTTACTCTGAAAAACTATCCGTTCACCAACCGCATTTAATGTTTCTGACATACTGAAATTCGAATTTCGGTTGGCCAACAGACGAATTTCGAGGGAACCGAAGGTTAAAGCTTCCAACGTAAAAATGCGAAGTTCGTCTGTTCATAGAGTGAAATTTGAATTTCGAAACTCATAAAATATTTTCACAATGTGACATACGAATTTTTAAGAAGTAAGATTTTCTGTTAAGTGTGAACAGTGTTTTCAATTTGCTACAGTGCCCTCGAAATTCGAATTTTGGATGCCCAAAATTCGTCTGTCCATTGAACGTCCAAATAGACACAGTAGTTCACTTTCTTTGAAATTCGAATTTTGACAGAGTGAAATTCGTCTGTCAGAGACCAGTTTTGAGACTTAAATCATTCTTGATCTCAGATGAACTTTATCAAACATTCAGACGAATTTCCTCTATTTTCTCAAGTTTTGTTTTGTCTGAAATTCGAATTTTGAAAGAGTGAAATTCGAATGTCACAAAGTAGCTTTTTTTGACTCAGATGAAAATTCAAATTTTGCTAAGTAAAAGTTCGTCTGTCAGAGAGCATTTTTCAAACTTAGTTTCTTCTTAATTTCAGATGAACTTTAGCAAAGCTTCAGACGAATTTCTTTGGTTTTCATAAATTGCATTTTGTCTGAAATTCGAATTTTGAAACTGTGAAGTTCGTCTGTCACAAAAAGGCTTCTTTCAGTCTTGATTGAAATTCGAATTTTGAAAGACCAAAATTCGTCTGACAGAGGGACACCTCTCCAGACTTATTCAGTTTTAGCTCGAAATTCGAATTTCCAAAAGCAAAGTTCGAATTTCCAACTTGACAGTTCAGTTATACTTTCAGACTTCGTCTGTTTGTGAGTATTTTCCAAATAAGTAAAGATTTAACTTCAAATCAAGGTTTGAAAACGTCTTTTTCTCAAATCAAAATCTTTTACCCAATCTAAACAAAAACTAAAGATCCTACAAAAGATCTAATACCCAATTCACAGAAGACCTTCACTTGAAACAGCTTTAATCTCCTTTGATATCTTCAATCCAAGCTCTTGAGTGTTGGTTTGGAATCATCAAAACTCTTGATCCAACAGTAGGCACCACCCCAAGCTTAGTGATAAACTTCTTAATCCAAATAGCTTCCTTAGCTGCATCTGATGCTGCTAGGTGCTCAGTTTCTGTTGTAGAATCAACTACAGTGCTTTGCTTGGAACTCTTCTAATAAACTGCTCCACCATTCAAATAGAATAGGAATCCTGATTGTGATCTAGAATCATCTTTGTTAGATTGGAAACTTGTATCTGTGTAACCATCTACAGCTAGCTTTTCTTCCAATCCTCCATACACCAAGAATATATCTCTAGTCCTTCTTAAGTACTTTAGAATATTCTTGACAGTAGTCCAGTGATTCTCACCTAGATCCGACTGATATCTACTAGTCATGCTCAAGGCATATGATACATCCGGTCGAGTGCACAACATGGCATACATTATAGATCCAATTGCCAAAGCATATGGAATCTTGTTCATGCGTTCTCGCTCATCTTGTGAACAAGGACACTGAGCTCTTTGAATCTTGCATACTGAACCTGTGCTCCCACTAACCTTCTTGTAAACACAAGGTTCATCAACATTTTGGATAAATCCAAACTCTTTTACTACTTTGTCAAAATGTTGATTCCAACTACGAGATACTTGCTTCAATCCATAAATGGAACTCTGAAGCTTGCAAACCTTCGCAGAATCTTGTGGATGCACAAAACTCTCAGGTTGTGTCATGAACACATCCTTAAGCAGTTTTCCATTAAAGAATGCTGTTTTGACGTCTATCTGCCAAATCTCGTAATCATAGTACGCTACAATGGCAAGAAGGGTCCTGACGGACTTAATCATGGCAACTGGCAAAAAAGGTTTCATCATAGTCTATACCATGAGTTTGCTTGAATCTTTTTGCAACCAATCATGCTTTGAAGGTATGCACTTGGCCATCCATGTCGGTTTTCTTCATAAAAACCCATTTGCACCCAATGGCTTTTACACCTTCAGGTGGGTCAATCAAGGTCCATACCTGATTGTCATACATGGATTGCATCTCAGACTTCATGGCATGTAGCCATTTTTTAGAGTCAAATCCCATTATGGCCTCTTGATAGGTGGTTGGCTCTTCTTGATCCAAGAGCAACACATACAACTATCAGTTAAAAGAAATCCATATCTTTGAGGTTGATGTTGTGTCCTATTAAACCTTCTTGGGCCTTGTGTTACTTAAGTAGGGTCATTAACTTGTTGTGAGTCTTCTCGTTCTTCCATCTCTGGCTCAATGTGATTTTGTGGGTCTCAAACTTCTTCGAGATTTATCTTACTCCTACCAGTTCTTTTAGAAACAAACTCTTTTTCTAGAAAGATACCATTCCGAGCAATAAACATTTTATTCTCAGTGGGATTGTAGAAGTGGTATCCCTTAGTTTACTTGGGATACCCCACAAAAAGGCATTTTATAGATTTAGGTGCTAACTTATCTGAGGCTTGTTGCTTAACATATGCTTCGCATCCTTAAATCTTGAGAAAAGACAAACTAGGCTTCTTTCTAGTCCATATCTCATATGGGGTCTTTTTAACTGCCTTAGATGGAACACAGTTTAGTGTGAATGTAACTGTTTCTAATGCATAGCCCCAAAAGAATGGTGGAAAATTTGTTTGACTCATCATAGATCGAACCATATCTAATAGGGTTCAATTCCTCCGTTCAGAAACACCATTCCACTGTGGTGTTCCTAGTGGAGTTAATTGTGAAACAATTACACAATTTCTAAGATGGTCAATAAATTCTTGGCTCAAATATTCACCACCTTGATCAGATCGAAGTGCTTTAATAGATTTGCCAAGTTGATTCTGTATCTCATTTTAGAAAATTTTGAACATTTCAAAAGATTTAGATTTATGTCTTATTAGATAGATATATCCATATCTACGAAAGTCATCTATAAAAGTAATGAAGTATAGGTGACCACTTCTGGCAATTGTACTTAACGGACCACATACATCTGTATGTATTAGGCCCAATAAGTTAGTGGCCCTTTCACTATGCCCAGTAAAATGTGCCTTTGTCATCTTTTCCAATAAACAAGATTCATAAGTGTCAAATGATTCAAAACCAAATAAATTGAGAAGTCCATCTTGATGGAGCTTTGAAATATGTTTCTTATTTATGTGGCCTAAACGACAGTGCCATAGGTAGGTTGGATTCAAATCATTTGACTTGATCCTCTTGGTAGATACGTTATAGATACGTTCCTTATTAGGAGCTTCAAGGTTCAAATAGTAATAACCACCATGCGAATCTCCATCCGCATAAAAGATGTCATTAAAATAAATAGAACATTTCTTATTCCCCATAATTGAAGTAAATCCTTCCTCATCTAAATAAGAGAGTGAAACAATGTTCTGACTCAAAGCTGGAACATAATAGCAATTGTTCAAAATTAACAAAAGCCCACTAGGCAAAATTAATTCATAAGTGCCTACGGCTAAAGTAGCAACCCTGGCTCTATTTCTAACTCGTAGGTCTATTTCGCCCTTTTTCAAGTTCCTACTCCTTTTGAGACCCTACACATTTGTACAAATGTGAGTTCCACATGCAGTATCTAATACCCATGTTGGAGAAGTAGACAGATTAATTTCTATAACATAAATACCTGAAGTAATAGCCCCGCTATTCTTCTTTTATTTTAGATCTTCCTTGTAGAGCTCACAGTTCCTCTTCCAATGATCGGGTTCATTGCAAAAGAAACAGAGTCCTTCCTTAGGAGGCTTTGCCTTCTTGACATTGGGCTTGGGCTTGGGCTTGGGCTAGGGCTGGTCTTGCTCCTTGGACTTGGTGTCTGGGCCTTTTCCCTTTCCCTTACCCTTACCTTTCTTTTTCATTCCTTTTCCTTTCTAAACCATTAAAACGCTGCTTGGCTTTTTCTTGATGTTTTGCTTAACAGTCTTAAGCATCGCATGCAGTTCAGAAATTGATTTCTCCATGTTGTTCATATTGTAGTTCATGACAAACTAGTCATAACTCTCTAGGAGTGAGTTTAAGATCAAATCTGTAGCTAACTTAGGGGTTATGGGAAATCCAAGCCTTTCAAGGTGATCAATGTAACCTTTTATCTTCAAAACATGAGAGCTAACTGATGCACCCTCAGTCATTTTGCAGGAATGTAAGGCTTTCATGGTTTCAAACCTTTCTTGCATTGCCTGTTGTTGGACAATCATCTCATAAGCCTCCATATGTTCCAGATCTCTTTGAACTTCTGGGATCATGGTGGCTAACATTAGGCATCCGATATCCACAGAGTCATTAAGATGCTTATTATAGGTATCATTTTGGGCTCTTGGAGCATTGGTTGCAAGCTCCTCAGGAATGAGTTCATCTAGGACATATAACTTTCTTTTCTGCTTGAGAACAATTCTCAAGTTCCTAAACCAGTCAAGAAAGTTGGTCCCATTGAGTTTGTGCTTCTCAAGGATAGATCGCAATGATAGTGTAGCAGAATTACTCGTCGACATTTTCTACAACAAAATATGCAAAATTAAATTAATAATTTCCTACTAAAAATTAACCCTCAATTTAGTTTAGCAGGCTAAGACCTATATTTCACCTAATTGTAAGTTTGCTTTGGCAAGACGCTTAAAATTAAGTTATTTAGGTAGGTAACTTATTTACCAATTACATCACATGTAACTCTTAGATCTTTATGCGATCCTGTCATCATATGACCCCGCATGTTTAATCTCATCTAATGCCTTGAGACCCAAAACCATTTTGATAGTCTCAATTAAGTCATACCATCATGAACCTTTATGAGTATCACCATTACCCAAACTGCCTCACTAAGATAACCTAAGTGTATCCTACTTTGGCGGATCCTACACTTAGGCGATCAAAGCCTTGATAGGTGTTCATTAATAGGTGGCATTTAAACTTAAAATTTAATTCGAGGGATTTTATTATATTGTTGTTATTCATACATGTAGTCATCACATGAACATATATAAAAGTGTCATCCCATACATGCATATGATCTCATCATAAAGCATAAAATAAATGTGTCATAATATGGCCCATCTAACCTATATTCTCCCAAGCCAATGAAAGGATTCTTCTAATATAACACTTATATATAAAGGAAACCTTGATTGAACATTTAAGGGGAGTGAGGTGAGAAGAGAATGTACATTCAGAATATAGAGAGAGGCATAACACGCAAACCGTATTTAAAACCATAAATTCATCCTAGGGCCATATCATGCACCATACCCATCCAATTCAGACAAACAAATCACAGCATGTAACAAATATCTCATCTAATGAAAAGCTGTAAACTTTGCAATTTTAACATTAAATCAAATTATGTTACGCTACAACTAGATAACCACGGTGGTCCCACTAACAAGTTAGCGGGCAAGGTCAAGGGGCAGTGCCCCTTGCAGGATGGGGGGGCGTAACCCCACGAAATTTTTTAAATTTCCACTGTTTTGAATGAGTGGCTGCCTTAAAAAAAACCCCAAGGATTCATCAATCTCATTGAAAATCCATCCACCAAAATTGTTTCGCATATGCTGTTTTTCATCATGTCATGCACGAAAACATATATTTCACAAATATATGAACGCGTCACATACAAAGACAGATTCACTTATGAAAATCAAATCGGTCATATGAAAAACATAAATGAATCCAGACTAATACTTTCAAACCTGAATTACATAGGATTATCTAATCGCGTCATACAAAACAGAAATTGAATACATGCGTATACGAAACTGATTCCTAAACCGATTGAGTACCCTCTATTTGGAACAACAAATTCTCATATACATATGCAGAAACATATTCGCATCACATATAAAAATCACATGAATCTCATCACGTCATATATCAATAGAAAATGAAATCGTTTAAACAGATTCACAATTGTTTCAAAAACCATATTTCGCATAGATATATAACGTTAGATTAGAAACCGATTTGAGGAATAGAATTTTCAAATACATATATCACATAGATGAATGGCAGATTTACATACAAAAATTAAAAATTGATTTGAAAAACCAAATTGGACAAATTGAGTTCGCACATATCACATATATGCAATCATACACTCAAGAACTCAATTTCAACAATCATTAACATGGCTCTGGTACCACTGTTGGAAATTTCACTACACACGCAACGGAAAAACTATAAGAAATTCCCTCCCATGGATCCATCAATGTTGTTTAGATTGAGATGTAGAAAAAGAATTTACCTATGGTGTGTCCCTTGGTGTTCTTTTTCATTTCGTCGGACCCCAGGAACTAACGTGATTGGTCAGCTCCCTCTACCGGTATCCACACGAATGGTGAGTCCAACTCGAACAATGTGCTAGTACCTCTGGTTATGATGTCCGTACAAGTCCGTATGCCTTTGATGTTAATCGTTCGTCCGTACAGTTTTTCTTTTTGAGTGTACAACCACTCTCTCTTTAGGGTAATTCAAATTCTGTTGATTTTGTATCCTAGTCTATATCAATATATAGATAGGATTCGGTATTTGTTTAATTTAAATCAATAATTTAAAATAAATTAAATATTAATTAAATAGATTAGTTTGAATTTAAATCTATCTAATAGATTAAATTTAAACTAACTTTCTAAGATATATACAGAATCAAATCTAGATTTAATTTATCATATAAATCAAATTTAGATTATTAGTTTAAATTCAAATTTAGAATCCAATCTAAATCAAATTTCGATTAAGACATTAGTTTAAATTTAAATCTATCATATAGAATTAAATTTAAAACTAATTAATTTGAATTAATTTGAACAATATATATATTTCAAAATATATATCAAATATATACTATATCAAACATATATATATTTCAAATTTTAATATATATATTAAATATATATAATTCTATCACCCTAAATTAAACTTTAAATTCATTGAATCTAGACACATTTTATATTCAATGAATCTGGATATTTTAATTCGAGTTTGCTCGTACTTGTGTGTGACCTTGTAGGCCCATATGATGTTGGCAATGGGCTAATAATACTATCAGACCCACAAGTCACAAGTGGCATCTAGCAAGACATTGTGACTATCCAAATCATATGAGATCAGTGATCATATACAACCTATCATATAACTCAATCACATCCCTTTTGTCTCATGATATATAGGTCAAGTATGAGGCATGGAAACGTCATCCTCATTTTACTCGACTATCACTTTCTCGATCTCCGAGCAGACTAACAGAACAAATGGAAACTCTTCCATTTGAGCATGACCATGCATTTTCTCAGTCTCACTCATCGAGGGGCCCAGATATATCTCTCCATTAGTTAGAGGGACAAATTTCATCTTGACCATTCATCTTCCTCCACACGAGTTCCATTATGCCAGATCATAGCCTTTATGATCTCCCGATTAAAGGTGACTTTTGACTATGCCAAAGTATAGTATTCCCCATGTAGGAAGCTATGGTGATCTCAAGTCTGAGGGTTTAGTGACATGGTTATATATGATATATGCTTATGACTTGATCCATACAGCTATCTCATGACGGGTCAATCTAGTGCCTATTCTCTAACAGGAGCTTATGATTTTGATTTGTATCTTCATATATAATTATCACATAATTATCAATCAAAATCATACTAGCCTTAATTCATCATTGTTCCCACAAAGATGATTAACTAGGGATATTTAGGATAAAATAATTTATCCAAGGATATTATTATAAAGAAAAATATGCAAATAATATAATAATGTAAGAAAAAACACATTCTTTTTCATAATGAAATACAATGTTCATAATACAATGATTGGCCTAGGGCACAATCTCCAACAATTTCTTCATTATTTCAATTTCCTTATCTTTCTCCTGAATATCAGTAGATTCTGATATTTTTGGAGGTTCAGTTTTATATCCCTTAGAAAAGTTCATGTTTTTGAAACTATAAATCAGTTCATCCTCATCTATGGTAGGTTTAGAAACAGTTTCATTTTCAATGAAAATTACATGAACAAATTCTTTTATGGTCCTAGACTTTTTGTTAAATACTCTATATGCTATCCTTCTACTGGAATAGCTAAGGAATATACCTTAATCAAATTTAGCATCAAATGTACCCATGTTCTCTTTTCCATTGTTGTGGGCGATGCATTTGCATCCAAACATCTGCAAATGTAAGAGATTTGTTTTTTTTTCCTTTGTAGAGCTCATAAGGTGTCTTCCCCAAGATTGGTCTGATGTAAGCTCTATTGATGATGCAACTTGTTGTGTTTACTGCATCAGCCCAAAAGTATTAAGGAATTTCTCATTTAGCATTGTTCTTGCCCTTTCTCCTAAAGTCTTATTCTTTCTTTGCACCACTCCATTTTTCTGAGGTGTTTTTGGAGCTGAGAAATTGTGATCAATTCCATGTTTTTCATAGTACTCCAAGAAGCTTGAATTTTTGAATTCTTCTCCATGATCAGACTTGATAGGCACAATAGAAATACCTTTCTCATTTTTCACTTTCTTGGCCAAGGTTACAAATACATCAAATGTCTCATTTTTGGAGGAAAGAAACAAATTCCAAGTGAATCTAGAATAGTTATCTACAATTACTAGTGCATACAGATTTCCACCAATACTTTTTACTCTAAATGGCCCTGTCAAATCTATATGCAGCAGCTGTATTGGTTTAGATGTAGATATGACATTTTTAGATTTGAAAGAGGATTTTGTTTGTTTCCCTTTAAGATAAGCATCACATTTTGTCTTTTTCAAAAGAAATTTTTGACAAAACAGTAACTAACTCATTTTTTATTAGCTTATTTAGTTGGTTCATGTTAACATGTGCTAGCCTGCTATTCCATAACCAACTTTCATTGTCTTTACTAATTAATCATATTGAATCTAAAGTAGGAAGTTCATCTAGATCAATGGTATAACAGTTACTATCCCTTTGAACTCTAAGGATAACTTTGAGATCACTTTTTCGAATGATCAAGCAGAATTTTGAGTCAAACAGTACCTAATTTCCTTTGTTGCAGGTTTGACTCACACTCAGCAAGTTGTGGTTGAGCACAACAACAAATAGCACCTCTTCTATGGATGTTTCTGGATTATTGCCTATGATGCCAATTCTAACCACCTGACCATATTGGTCATCTCCAAAGGTCAATTTTCCTCCTTTTTCCTCTCTAAGGGTGATAAACTTTTCCTTATCATCGGTCATATGTCTTGAGCATGCACTATCCATGTACCATTTGTTGCTCTTGCTAGCTTTAAGACATACCTGCAAAATAAAGTTCAGTCTTTCTTCTTAGGTAACCAAATATGTTTGAGTCCTTTTTGTTAGTAGCATTCTTCCTGGGTATAGATGTGCTTTTTGGGAACCTATCTTACAGTCCTTCCAAGTCTACTTTTCCTTAAGGAGCATGAACTGAAAATGTGTCCCTTCTTGTTACACAAGTGGTAGATGATAAAGGAACTGTTGGATTATGATACAGGAAGAAAGCAATACAGATAATACTTTTGTTTTACATATCTAGATTGAGTATAAATTTCAATAGTTTTTGAAGAATGATATTTCTTGTGACATCCGGGCGCTGACGAGGGCGGGGAGCGATCGCCGGTGCAAGAAAGGTTGGGGGCTTCAGATAAAGTTACGAGGATAAAGTAATGAGGCACTGGCAAGGAGCGGCTCCTGGCAGGCTTCTAAGCGGGAGGGGCATATGAATGAATCGAATACATACCAGAACGAGAGGGATCCAGAGACTGTATAGGTATGGGACTATATGGTTAAGGATAGCTTAAAGGAATTGATAAGTACTACCTATACCAACAAGGTGCACCTATCTTTTCGGTAGCCTATCCCTTAAGAACTCCTCAGTTAAGCGTGCTTGACCTGGAGTAATTATGGGATGGGTGACCTCTTGGGAAGGAGGTGTGTGAGTGAGGACAAAGCACACCGAAAGGGCTTGTGTTGGTCTGTGGGGACAGTCGTCAATCCCGAATAGCGGCCGGACGTTACAGGTGGTATCAGAGCCTAGCCTCTCTCAGTACGGTATGGTTCGGGGACAAACCAAGCGGAAGCTGGTGGGCATGTGACATTCGGGCGCTGACGAGGGCGGGGAGCGATCGCCGGTGTAAGAAAGGTTGGGGGTTTCAGATAAAGTTATGAGGATAAAGTAATGAGGCATTGGCAAGGAGCGGCTCCTGGCAGGCTTCTAAGCGGGAGGGGCATATGAATGAATCGAATACATACCAGAACGAGAGGGATCCAGAGACTGTATAGGTATGGGACTATATGGTTAAGGATAGCTTAAAGGAATTGATAAGTACTACCTATACCAACAAGGTGCACCTATCTTTTCGGTAGCCTATCCCTTAAGAACTCCTCAGTTAAGCGTGCTTGACCTGGAGTAATTATGGGATTGGTGACCTCCTGGGAAGGAGGTGTGTGAGTGAGGACAAAGCACACCGAAAGGGCTTGTGTTGGTCTGTGGGGACAGTCGTCAATCTCGAATAGCGGCCGGACGTTACATTTCTTCTTATATCCATCTGCATGAACAAAATGCCTCAAGTATAAATTTTGATTTTTCTTTTTATTCTTTTCCTTGGCTGCACAAGGGTCATAGCCAAGACCAGCTGTACCTTGTGCAATTCTCTAACTAACTAGCAATGCATAAAACATGTCTTTACCTTTAGTAAGATTAGCTAGACTTTTACGAAGATATTTATTGTTTTTCTTAAGTTCAATACATGATGCACAACAAGTAGATTCAATTTTGTACTGAGATGTAATGTCAGGTATTTTGCATGCTGATTCTAGCTTGTAACCTTTTTCTTAGCTAGTTTTAGTTCTTTATCAGTTTTGATGAATTCATCATGCAAATCATGAAATGCATCAAGTAGTTCAGAGTAAGAAGGGTTAAAATCATTTACCTCATCTTCATGCTCACTATTAGATGGATTCTGAGCTTCTTCTGCAATACATGCCATTAGGCATATGTTAGCAATCTCTTCCTCATCTTTATCTTCTTCATCTGAGCTGTTACCCCAAATTGAGGAGATGTATGCCTTCTTCTTTTGTTTTTCTCAGTAGCTTTCTTTTCTTTTTCTTGCTTTTTCAAGAATTGTGGGCATTCCCATTTGATATGCCCTTACTTCTTGCACTCATAGCAAATTATGAGCTCTTTGTTTTCTCTTTTATTGCTTGTTCCTACTCCTTTCTTGAAGAGCTTCTTACTACGCTTCTTACTATAGAATCTTCCAAATTTTCTGACCAGCATAGCAAGAGTTTCTTCATCTAGTTCTTCATCATCATCAGAATCCTCTTCTTCTCCTTCTCCAATTTTTAGAGCTAGACTTTTCTTCTTCTTTTCTTGGCCCACATCTTTAAGTGCCTTCATCTTACCTTCATATTCTTCAAGGCTGCCGAATAAGGAGGTAATAGAGGACATAGATTCTCCTCTTACTTCTTCTATTGCCGTAACCTTGGGCTGCCATTTGAGGGGAAGGGATCTCAGTATTTTTTTTATTTTTTTTGTCTAGCTGTAGTCTTTGCCCAGAACTTTGAGTTGATTCACAATGAGGGTGAATCTCATTTCCATTTCTTTAACAGTTTCTCCCTCTTTCATTCTAAATCTTTCATATTCTCTAATGAGGGTATTGATTCTGTTATCCCTCACTCCACTAGTTCCCTCATGAGCTACCTCAAAAGTGTCCCACATTTCTTTGGAGTTATGCATTAGGACACTCTGAAGTACTCATCCTGGGACAAAGCACTCATTATAGCAAATTGAGCTTTGGTATTGAGTAGAACTCTTCTTTTATCATTATCATCCTATTTTGCTTGTGGCTTTTCTACCAACTGCTCTTGCTCATTTCTCTTTATAAGGACAAAATCTCCCTTTCCCACTATGGACCACATGTCAAGGTCGAAAGCCTTTAAAAACAACTTCATCTTCATCTTTTAGTATGTATAATTTTGACCAGCAAAACCTAAAGGTTTGTTCATATTAGCGCCCTTTGGAAGTAGATTCTCCCCTAAGCTAGCTATAGCTTCTCCTAGAGTATTAATTCCTTTTGTTGGGAGTCCAAGCTCTGATTTCACTTATTAGAATTGCTGGCTTCCTAAGAGGGGGTAAATTGGAAAGTTTAAAAGGTAAAGGGAGAAAGGACACAAATTTATCCTCGTTCAGTTTGATCCACTTGACTTACGTCCAGTCCTTAAGCCACTACTTAAGATTTTTCACTATCTGTAAGAATTCAATGGACTCCTTGCAATGCCACAGTACAAATTTATGCTATATTCTAAGAGCTCTCAAATTCTACACTTTGCACTCTTACAAAGTATTTCCACTTCCCATTGTGACTCCCTTCATAGAGAATTTCTCTTCCATATGAAGAAAAGGTTTCTATATAGAATATGAACTCTCTAGATAAGAGTAGATATCAAAGTTGAGGTACAATAAATGAAGTGTGAGAGTAAAAAGGATTTGACTAATGAATTCACCAGAGTTTCAGTGTATTCAGCATTAAAATTCTTTCCCATAAAGTTTTATTTATAGATTTGTGGCTTAACTAACTGTTAGAGTCGTTAACCAATGGTTTACTCTGCAAAACTAGCTATTCACCAACCACATTTAATGCATCTAACATAGCAAAAATTTGAATTTTGGGTGTCAACAGACGGATTTCATAGAGACCATAAGCAAAGGACTTCAACGTTGAACTTTGAATTTTGAATTTGTCAAATATATCCCATGTTAGAACATACAAATTTCCATATTAAAAGTGCATCTGCTGAGTTTGAACAGTTGTCTCATGTTTTCATGATGCACTCGAAATTTGAATTTTGAAATATGAAATTCTTCTATCAAAGGCTTCCACAAGATAGTACAAAAGTTCTTCTCTGTGAAATTTGAATTTTACACTTCAAAGATTGTTTGTCAAAAATAAGCTTTAACGAGACTCACAAGTTCTCATTTCAAAATTCAAAATTTGAAATCCAAAATTCGTCTGTCAGAGGGAGTGATTCTGAACTCTTTATGCACTTTAGTAATATTCAAATTTTGACCAGACCACAGACGAATTTTACACATTTTACTAACTATGCTTAACTTGAAATTTGATTTCAAAACTTGAAATTTGTGTATCAGAGATGATAACTCTAGAACTTCAAATTTCAAAAAGTAAAGTTTGACTTTTGTACAAAATACATAAGAATTAACACTGAAATTCATCTGTTAGTTAATGTTTTCCAAATCTAACATATGCTAATATATGATAACTATGAAAATATATGTTTGAATCCTGTGGTGACATGAATAACTAAGAATCAAAACCTTTTGCCCAGTGTACATTGTGAGAAATCTTAACAACTAAATCTTCACACATTTTTCATTGGATTTCTTCACTTTTATGCTTTTACACTCCTTTGGTATTCTCCTTCCAAGCTCTAGTTGTTTGGAATCATCAAAACTTTTGATTCAACATTTAGTTAATTGCATATTAGCCAATTTTGGTTTATACTAGTACATATCTTTTTCCATCCTCGTACACTCACAGTCATACTCTCAGACACATACATACATGCACCTACACCTAATCCACAATAGTTTGTCTTTTAGTTAGTATAGCTTTTATAGGTTAAATTTGCATTTAGTTGTATTAGCTCCTATTTTTAGTCTAGCTTTTGCGTGAATATACATACATAAAAGAAAAAAACATTTACATGCCTAATCCATATATCCTCCCACACATACACTTTATCATATTTTCCACACATTTGCATGCATACTTGTATACTTTTATTTCATTTTAGTTTTAACTTAGGTTGTACCTTGCTTTCTTAATTACTCAAATTGCTCACCCAAGTAAGTTTAATCTAGTTGCTCTAGTGTGAAATGACTCAAGTTTGTGCTTTATACTACATTATTTCTTAAACTTGGTTCTTAATTGAAATTCCCTATGACAAAGTCTTTCACTCTTCAAACAGCTTGCCATAGTATCTTGTTCTTTTGGACAGTTTGAGATGATTGGGGACTAACTTTAAATTTTAATATGCTTGCAAACCTTTCATAAAATGTTATATTTTCTGATCATAGCTAATAAGCATTCTTTTACTTAGAAATTGATGGATTTGGTTTTTTTAGAATGATTTAATGGTTTAATTATGATAATTATGTATAGTGATCATACCATGTAATCATTGTGCATCCCCACTCATATATTACCATTAGTAATGGAAATGTTACATACAACAAACAAATATGTTAGCCATGGCACTGTAGCATTGTCACTTGCCACAATGATATTGATGAGCATATTGTATTGGGGTGACAATGTCATTGAATACCACATGACATGTCATACCATTAAATTGCACATGGGGCTTGACGCGCAGATGGTGATGCTTATTGTAATCCTTGTCTCCATATAGTCGTCTTTTGGTTGGGAAACTTAGGTGGTTATGGATTTAGGAATACATCTCTCATAAATTGTAACCAATTTAGGTTGCACAAGAGGAGGAGAATTATGGTTCGACCATTAGTGCAATGGCCTTTTGCCCGGTCATGGTTAGTGGGATGAGAGCTTAGTGATTTTGTTGGAATATGGCTTTCATTGGTTGTTGGAAGGAGGTCACTTATTGAATCATCCTTCTAGAAGGCTAGCTTGTGATTCTAGCTATGATATAGGACTTGACTCCACATGCATATCTCATAACTTCACGTATTGTATTATCATAAATATATCTTGACATATGTAATGATGTAGTAATTTCTCCTTTTGGTTACTGAGATTCAATATCTCATACCCCTTGCAATTAATATTTTCATATGGGGGTTCTAGTGCAAACAAGGAGAAGGTTAAGGAGAATTAGCTCCTTCTTAGCCTGTCGAAAATATCAAAACTCTTTCATGTTTTGGTACTTGATTTAGTCTTATAGACATATGTATTAGTAGGATGCCAAGTATGTTGTTGTAACACCTTTCTTTCAATACATATTTTTCCAAGTAGTATAGCATATTTATTGTCCAATTGGATCATATTAGAGGCTTAAATCATCAAAGGATCCAAAATAATTAAAATAAAACAAATATGGTACTATTCATTTGGTACCCAAGTTTTCTGGATGAAATTTAAAAAATCATAACTATATCTAGAAAAATCATATTAGTGTGGTTCAAATCTCTAAATGAAGATAGAAACATGCTCTATGAGGAAAAAATATGAAAATTGAATTTAACTACACCAATTCATACAATTTATTGGTTAAATATTCATTATTCAAATGGTCAATAATTTTGTTCCAGGTTTTCTAGCCTACCTTCAAAAATTTATGTCACATTCTACCCTAAGGAAATTTATGATTTCTTTACATCATTAGAAATATCTACATGTATATTTTACATCATTTTTTTTTGTACATTTATTCAGCCTAAACAGAGCACATCATTAATTTGAATCGCTAAGGGTCAGAACATCACTTTTATTGGAATAGGCTTGGGAAAACTTGCATATCTCTCATTGTATAGCTCCAATTGAACTCAAACTAATGGCATATTAAACTTAAACATAGTTATTTTCATAAATATAAATGACTAAATTTTTGGAATTATGTACGATTTTATATCACTTTTAAAATAAAGTAATACTTACAGCAAAAATCACAGTTTTTACAACATTGTCCAATTTTGACTCTTAACTTCAAAAATACACTATAAATCATATACATGCCCAATTTAAATGCTCTTTGACTTGTTGAAAATTTTATTCTGTGTACTCTTAGAGAATATTTAAAACTTATACTAGATGCTTTGTTTAGAATAGAATACCCCTATTTCTTTCATAACTAGTCATTTTGGACAACTTTGCCTTTGAAGCTTCAAAACCAGCACTTTACACTGTATACATGCTTCATATCTATCCAAATCACATTCATAACATTATAAGAAGCATATAAGAGCATGATTATAGGGATATAAAACATCAAAAACCTCATACAATATTACATAAAATTCTTCAAAATGCACATTCATAGCTTGAACTATTGATTCAAGCATTATTCTCTTCTTCATTCTTTTTGGCTCCTTGATCTTCATTGCTGTCGCTTATGCCTAGTCATTTGGCATACTTGAGGGGATGAGATTAGGATAATCTCCATAGCAAGTTACATTTCATACAATCATGTCAATCATGTCAAATAAACTCACATTTGATCACATTTAATCACATCAACCACATTTAAATAATAAATTGCCACATTGATCATAAAAATTTCGACAGCATAACAACTTAGAAAATGGATATCCCAGGGATTAAAACCCCTCATTTTACAGCCAAAACTAATCAAAGAAAACATAATCACAATATGGCAACATAATTTCATCATAAAACACAATTATAGAACATAAAGCATAAAAATGTAACTTAGCTACCTTGAAGCATTTCTTTGGCTCTTCCTCTTAGATCCAATACTTCTATTGACTTCCTTAGGCTTCTTCAAGTACCTAGGCATCAATAAGCAATGGTTCAAGCCACTAATTTCATATCATGAGACATAGACTTCATATAAAACCCTACAAACCCTTGAAAATTCACTTTGGCTACCTTAGTTTATATCATGAAGCATATAGTTGTTTCTAAGGTTTTTTGGCCATGGGGAATCCATTTTTGGAATCAAAACAATAAAATTCTCACTCCAAGAACCACTTTTGATTTGGCCAAAATCTGAACCCTAGGTGGAAGAGTAGGTTTTTCACAAACTTGCTCTAAAACACACCTAGTTTGCTTCCTCTTGCAAAAACCCATACTTAATATTACCATTTTATGGTTCAAAAACAACTTCCCTCCCTTAAATCATGCTTAGGCCAAAATTAGGTAGTGAGAAGAGAAGAGAAAATTGCAAGGAAACCAACCCAACCACTAAGAAAATAAGCTAGAACTCATTAAGATCATAGGTTAGGTGGCTTACCAATTTTCCTTGATTTTCTTCATATTTTCTTCTATTTTTTCTTCCTCCTTCACGTTACCTTCCTTCCTTTTGCCCTTGGCTGCAGCTTCTCTCTCCTTTCTCTTGCCAAAGTGTTGACCAAATGGGCTAGGAAGGGCATTTATAATGGCCATTAATCATACTCATTTTTTACTAATCAAGGTTGCTTTTAATTCTAATCAAAACTTAGCCACCAAGTTTTTATTTTCAGCACATGGCAACTGATGTGACGTGATTTAAGAGGGTCTCATCCCCAAAATACTGCATATTTTTCTCAATCTAGTAATAGCCTGTGTCAGTTACTTTATACCTAGACCAGTAAAGTTACCTTTTACAATATAAAATCAATTTATGAGTACAGAATTAATATAAACTTGTATCTAGAATTACTTTATGATACTGTCTCTAAAAAGCTCCTTTTGCAGTGTCCAATGGCTTTTCTTTTTAGCTTTTTAGCTTTTGCAGATCAAAAAGTAATTTTATCAGTAAAAAGTTACTTTTTTAATTTTCGGTACTAATTATTTCTTTATCCTTAAATATTAATTCTTAGTGCCATATACCATTGGACTCATTTTATTGAGAGCTTTGTTTTAACTATAATTTTACAAATTTATAAAATTACCCATGACCTAGAGTAAAATTATAATTTTTAAAACTTTCGAGTCATTAGGTGTAATTTTTCCTAAAATATTATAACTCTTGCCCTTTTCCACGTGCTACTGCTGCTTCTTATTTTCACTTTTCCGGGGGTAAAATAATCATTTTCTCATTTTTCTTTTTAATCAGATCAATGTCCTCTTCCCAGTTTCACGCAAAATAGTTTCTATCCATTTTCGCAAATTTCTTATGCATTTTTAGTTATTTAGCTTTTAGGAATATTATAGCTATTGTAAAATTATAAACATTATTATTACTCTTGCTCTTGTTGGGATAAATCTGCCCCCTTCCCCTATTTCTGCCTACATATGTGGGATATTTTAAGAAGGGAACCTAGCTCATGAATTGATGTGACAATCTAATTGTAGTAGTTCTATATCTATATTAATTTTAAGAATCGTTAAACTTATGGACATGATAATTTTGTGACTATATGCATTTTTCTTGACTTTCGGACGAGGATGTGTTAGTATGTGGATGTACTATGTTGAATGTAAGAAAACTTATGTATTAACCCTTTTTGTAGAGGGAAATTTAAATTGGAGCATCCTTTATTGGATATGGAAGCATGATTATATCCCTTGGTATGTCATCTTGTTTCATATATCTTACATTAAATGATTACGAGTTAGAATACTATTCTCGTTTCTGAATGGTGTATGGTTGTAGGATGTGAAGTGTATTTGGGGACCTATATGTTGTGAGTTATTGTTATTGAGGTATGGAAAATTTTTTAGAATATATGTTCTTGATGCTTGTGTCTTAGGGTATATTGGTGAGATCCTTGAAACTTTGATGTAGAGTATTTTTGCATGGTAGGAATCCTCTAACACGTGTTATGTCTTATATGAGTTGTTGAGTTGGTTACTACAAGTCTTGGCCTTATAGGTGGAAATTTGAGTGTATGTCTTGCGAGAGAGAATTGAGGTCTTAGGGGCTCAAGTTTTGATACAAAGGGTAATTTGTAGTTTTTCAACTATTTCTAGCACCTTTTTGGCATTGGAAATCTGTTTGGGGTGGTTTGGTAGTAGAGGGTTTGGTGTAGGAAGAATTCGGGAAGTAAAGTTGGTATTAGAGGTTAAAAAGTGACCATTTTGATTTTGAATGTCCAAAACTCTCATATGGTAAAGTTTTGAGGTAAGGTTGGTTTTCTTAGTTAGAGGAATTTTATAGTGACTTATAAGCTATGAAATCATGTGAATGGCAAGTTCGTGGCAAAAGCTGTGTACATTAGAATTTTGGTTAAAAATTGGAAAATATTTCATGTTTGTTGCTAACTAATAGCATTGCGGTGCAAAATCCAAGTTACAACGCAAAACTTGAGCCACGACACAACTTGAGCCATAATGCCACCCTATTTCTTGATATTTTCCCAAGAATTATGAATAGTTATGGAAATTAGTAGCTGACATAAGAATAGTGTTTAAAGCCATACATTCACTTTGAAATTGTGTGGTCATTAGATGATACTTTGTGCCATTTTCATTCTTTTTTCAAGTTGTCCATGAATCTTATTCATAAATTTCAATGTTAAGATAGATAAAAATATTAGGATGTTACAATTGTGTTACCGGGGAGCTGAGGTTAGAAAATTTTAGTTCTTAACAGATTTCAAGGCTCCAACAGAATGATTCTATCATAAATTAATCAATATTTTATTTCTGATTTCTTTGATTGTTTAACAGGAGGTCGGACCTCTTATGGCTGACTTTTAGATCTCTTTTGCTCATTCTTTTCACTCTAAATAACCTGAGTGCTACAAATTTTAGTCTAGAGCTTTTTACCCAACACATAGAAAGTCTTAATACACTAATTATAGTGCAATGTCTTTTGCACTTCCAACATTGTCTACAATTTATCTAAGCCTTCCATGAATAACAATCAAATTATTCAACATTCATAAGCAAAAAACCTGGCAATGTGTCTAATATTGGAATATAAATAATTTTTCGAAACATAATAAAATAATAAATACGAAATCTTCATGTAGGAAAACTAAACAAGGAAAGTGTGAACATCATATTTTATCCAAGTATTTTAATAAAAATTAACAAATATTAAAATATAAAAAAAAGAAGAAGATAATAATGACATCATAATACTTTCCTTCTATTTTTAATTTAGTAATTGACATGCAAATTTTCTAAAGTTGAAAAATGAAAAAGATGATCATCCAAATCCAATCCCTTTCTTTCAAAATTTCCAAATTATATAAAAAAATCTTTTTTTTTAAGAAATCCTCTATTATGAGCAAATTAGTTAAATAAAAAAGATTTCTGAACTAAAAAAATCTTGTGTGAACAAAACAAAAACTATCTCTTTTGATGGTTCAATTGATTAAATCTCCTTTTTAAATTGCTTTAGTGAAAAAAAAGGAAAAACAAAAATATTTTCAAATGCTTCAACATTAAAATAAAGAAATGTATATCTCTTTAGATTTTTCAATTTAGCGGTCTCCTTTTCAATTTGGAAAAAAAAATGTCTCTTTTGATATCTCATTTGATTAAATCTCTCTCTTCTTTTTCATCCTCTCAAATTATGTCAAAAATCTCTTCAGATTTAGGTGTTGAAAATCTGATGATTTTAGTTAATCCCTTTTAAAATAAAAAAGGAAAAGGCAAAAAGTAATAATATTAATAATAATTGATAAAATAAAAAAGGGGTCAAACGTTTAAGGGATTAGCATATGACCTTGGCTATCCTTAGGTCTAAACCTTTCCTTTCCTCTTTCACAATAAGTTGCAGAGAGATAAGGAGGAAAAGGGTTCAGCCACAATGCCAATACAGAGCAAATTGGATGCAACTAACAAGTGACCACCTCTCCAAGCCTCTCTCCCATCGTTGTCTAGTGAATTAGAGCGAGGAAGGCATCTATCTCAATGGGCAGCACATCTCTCTAATCATTTTCTTTGCATCGGTAACAGAAGACGCGTTGTGGTGGGAGAAAGGAACAGTGTCATAGGAAGTTAGATACATGAAAATGGAGAAATGGTTAAGGGATTCACAAGCCAAGGTTACAATTTGTAACACGAAAATGGAAGATGCATTTTGACTCACCAACGGGCTAATCAACTCAAGGTATGCGATTCTAATCTATAAATAGGAGTCTTTGAAGAAGGGAAAGGGGGCATTGAAAGAAAATCAAGAAGCAAGAGAGAAAAAAAGAAGAGAGGGGCAATTAGAGAGAATGGCTTAAGAGAGACAAAGAGGGAGTGGAGAAAAACGAAGGACAAAGAGGTAGGAGTGATCTTGGCTTGGGGGTCATACTGGAAGAAGGGGCCTTCGAAAATGAAGCTAGCAAAACAAGAAAACTTGATGGACATCTTATCTTCATCCTCCTTTGTTGAAAGTCGTCCTCTTCTATAGGTTTGAAATCATTCTACTAAGTTGTTTCTGATTTTGGTGTTTTAGATTTTTAAAGATGATTTAATGCTTGGTAGATTCTGAAAGACTTTTTAATACTTTGTATCCCAAAAATATGGTTTGTTTAGCCACACACGCTTCAGCCTGAAACCTTGTTTTGACTCCAAAATAAAGCTATAAAGCTCTTTAATGTTTACTTTGTTCATGGACATGATATATTCTAGCAATGGTTTGGGTTATTACTGTGTGTTGTTTGGGCGTGATAGGACAATTAATCTCTACTTGCTTTACCTATGCTTGGTACTCCATAAGGTCTTCCAAGTGTTTGTTCCATAGTTTATATCATTTTATTGATTAAAAACTTTCTGTTGATGATTTTGTTTTGAGTGATATTTTAGATCTTGAATCTTTGAGGTCATTGTGCATAGTCTTGCTATATGATGTCTTTACATTTGGTTAATGGTGGCTGGTGGTTATAGTAGATGAGCATTAAGTCGTTTGGCACCATTTAAGTTAGGGAACATTTAGGCATCTTTTGTGTGCATTGATTAATTATTCGAATCTAAAGAAAAAAGGGGTTACTTAAATGAGATAAAGGTGTTGTTATATATATATATACATATATATAATGGTGTATAGCATTGAGTTTGTGCAAAAAGAAGGCATATTGGGATGTTGACATTTTTCTTTTCTTGAAGACTTTGGGTGAGAGTCGAACATGTGTATTATTCTTGTCTTCATCTAGCTAGTCACTCATAAGATATTATGACCCCACGTTAGTATGTGTTCTTCCTTATATATGCCATGTTCCATGCATGTACGCTTTTGCACATGCATGTATAATACCCCAGCTCATGCACAACCATCTACAACCTCGTATGTATGTGTGTGTATATGTATATATTCAGAGTTTGTCGTGAAGGTTTTTTAACTTTTATAGGTGCCTCGGGTAATTGCATACCGTGCGAGTCTACGGGGTTCCACAAGTTTGTTAATTAATCCACGCTTATAATGGTGGACTCTAACTGCCCATCTAAAATCTCATTTAGTTTTTTTTAAAAAAATGTTTAAGGCATACCTTGAAGGTTCTTGAACTTTCACAAATAATTTGATTAACCACACTGTCGCATGGGATGGCAGGTACACATAAACATATCGGTCAAGCTTAATGATTTAAGTTCATAACAATCATTTATAAAGTGGTTTTAAAAATAAAAATAATAATATTTCAAAATGTTTTAAAAAAATATAATAATATTTTCTAATTCTTTGCTTTAAAAAAAATAATAATAAAATAAAACAATTATACTGTGAAAAATAATTGGCTAAATAAACACATCCCAAAGGTTCTTGAACTTTTCCAGGTATTTTGGTTAATTGCTTTGTCACATGAGATGGCAAGTCCACGTAGGTGTATCAGTTAGATCGAGAGACTTAAGTTTATTAATATAAATAACAATATTTATGAAAAAAATTTTTAAACAAAAAAAGTATTTTAAATAAATATAATAATATTTTATAAATCAATTTTTTAAATATATATATATATATTAAAACCTTTACACTGTGATTGGCTACTACCATATTGTACATTTGGGTGATCACGTCATTCAAGATTGTATGTGTTCGAGTATGGATCATATTTTTGGCCAAGTTGATTCATTGGCTTAGGAGGATAAATGGCATTGCAAGGCTCAACTATGTCATTCATGAATGGGCATGCATCAGTAGTGTGAGTGCTAGTGAACAAATAGAGCAAAGAGGGCCAATCATAGCTAAAGAAGTAGGCTATGGCGTAAAAGAGCTAGAAGACTCCATAGAATTGGCCACATTAGCTAAAGTCTGAAGTTGAAGCATAGTCATCTTCACCATATAGGATTGCAACCTATCAATCTTGCTCTCAAGTTGAAAATCAGAAACTAAAGAACTTAACCCAACTTCATTCACTCGGGCTTGCTGTCTTGAACCAAATTGCTAGGCATTTTGTTCTTTCTTCTCAACCAAATTCCAAGCATCATCAACTGACAACTCAACCAGACTACCTCTAGTAGCTGAGTCAAGTAAATCTCTCTCGAAAGGCAGAAGACCATCATAGAAGTACTGGACCAAAAGAGTATCCTAGATTTGATGGTGGGAGTAGCTAGATTGCAAATCTTTGTAGCGTTCATAATATTCATACAACGATTCTCCAGAAATCCTCCGAATGCCATAAATGTATTTTCTGATGGATAAGGCATGAGCTACAGGAAAGTACTTTTGTAGAAAAATCTTTTTAATCTGATCCCGTGAAGTGATGAATCCAGGAGGTAGGCGAAGTAGCCATTTCTTAGCAGATCCCTCTGGAGAGAATGGGAATGCAATCATCTTAATCTGCTCCTCAGAAATATTTTGGGACCTCATAGCAGTACAAATCATGTGGAAATTCTTCAAATGAGTATATGGATCTTCACCTGCCAAACCATTAAATTTAGGAAGTAAGTGTATAAACTCAAGCTTCAACTTAAGACCAGCATTTATGTCAGGATAATTAATGTACCAATTTAGAAAATGCAATTTATGTGACAATAACTCCTTAATGGTCTTAGTACGAAGATCATCATTATTTTGATGATTTTCCATTTTAGTACCAAAATTAGAACAATCAGTAGATGAATCAACAAAACAAGAAGTAGGAGAAAAAGTAGAACTAAGAGCTAAAAGATTACTAACCCTAATTCTTAGTCGCTTATGAAATGTCCTCTCAATTTCAAGATCAACCTTAAATAATTTTTCAAAAGAGGATTAGGTCATGCAACATTAGAATTAGAGTAGAGAATATGCAGAAAACAACTAAATCTAAAATATAGAAAAATGGAAAAGTCAACAGTCAAAGTCAATGAAGTGGAAAAACTATAAAGATTAAATTAAATAAATTAAAATCAATTATTTAAAGCTCTATTCACAAAACAAAAATTCTCACCACTAATTCTAACACTAATAAGCATAATCAAACAAAGAAAACACAAAAAAGATGCATGAATAAGTGGGAAAAAAATAAAAACATAAAACCTGGAAAAAAAATAGAAAAATGCTTGAAAAAATTCACAAAAATACTAGAAAAAGTAGCTAAAATGGTAGAATTTTGCCAAAATAGCTTAAATTTCAAATCCCAAATAATATTAACAATGATTAAGGAAGCTAAAAACTAAGAAATTAACAACGTAAGAGCAAGTTAAAGCAACCAATCCAAAATTCCAGCTACTATGCCAAGTAAAAAAAATGTAATATCCGAAAATTTTACTGGATATCAAGTAATGAAAGAGTAAAAAATAAACGATAACATGAAATGTACAAGGAATTCACAAAAATGAACAAACACCGTTTTACGTGAAATCGGGTAAATATGACATTTTTCTCGGTTGGATGAAAAAATGAGAAAATTATATTTTCCTCCCAAAGAATTATAAAAATGACATCCACGTCCCAAAATATATAAAAATCCCCTAGAAATGTCTTTGGGAAAAATTACACCTAATGACTAGAAAGTTTCAAAAATTATAATTTAATCCCAATTCAAGGGTAATTTTGTAAATATGTAAAATTATTGTCAGAATGAAGCCCTCAACTAGAGAAGTCTAATGGTATATGACACTAAGAGTTAATGATTAAGGATAAGGAGATAAGCAATACTGAGTGTCTAAAAGTAACTTTAAATCGATAAAGTAGATTGTGGGCCCCACAGACAGTTAAAAGGTAATCGAGACAGGATATGGGCCTCACATAGATACCATTTGGGATAGAATAATTAAGGAAATATAAAAATAAATTTTGAATAATCATGTAGCCTAAAAATGCTAAATTACTGTAAAAAGTAATTTTATCGGTACAGTTAAAATTTACCCAGTTCAGGATATATCTGGACCAGGAAAAATTGAGCACTTTTAGGACACTCGGACCTCTTATTGGTGTCTAAAGTTGGGCAGCTTGGGCAGCCAATTTTTGTCCCAAAACTTCCCCAAGAAGTTGTTGGTTTTTGGCACTAAAAAGTAATTATAGTTAGGTTAAGTGTTTAACTATGATTAACTACATCATTAAGCCACTTAATCACTCATTTCCTCACCAAGCTGCACAAGCATTTCCAGCAGCAAAATAGGGGGGAAAACACAAGAAAGAAAGAGAGAAAGAGAGAAAGAAGAAGAGGAAATTCAAGGAGAAATCAAAGGCTCACGTTGGTAAGTTGCTATCTACCATCCTAAGCTTGTAGTTTATGGTATTTGAAGCATGGTTCATGGAGTAGATTTTCTTCTTCACTCTCTTAGGGTTTAAGCCGAACTAACATTTAGCAAGAAAATGAGTTTTTCAACCAAAAAACATAAGGGAAAAGCTAGAATGTTCACTTAAAGCATGATTATGTAGGTAGTTTGAAGTATTAAGAAGCATAACAATTTTTCTTAAATTCCTCTGATTTTCAGCCAGTTACTATTTATATTTAGAGTTGGAATTTCATGTTTTTCACCCCAAAAATTGATTCCTTGGGTCCAAATTAGTCAAGTACAAGTGATTGTTTCAAGAAAAACTCAAAGGAAAGCTAAGTGAGAATTTTAGGTTTAATGTACAATGTATAATATTCCTCTTGAAACCAGTGGCTAAAGTGCTTGAATGATAATATGGCTAGGTTCAAGGAAGTGTCAGTAGGCCCAAGAAGTGGTCTACCAAGTGTGGGAACCTTTGGAACACTCAAAGGTAGTTAATTTTCCTTACTTGCAATGTATTGTCATACTTACTATCAATATGATTGATTCTTTGTCATATGAGTATAATGTTGTTTTGTGATGGTTTAATGTTATTATTTGAGTTAATTGAGGGGTATTGAGACTCTGAGACATCTATTTTTCTAAACAAAACTCTGTCAAAAATTTTGTGAAATTGTATGACTTCAATATGCTAATGTGATGAAATATGTTTTTCTTGATGTCTTCATGCTCAATGTGATAATATAATGGCATGTTTGGATATTAGCTACTGAGATTCAAAGAATCTCACTTCCCACATATTAACCATGATTAGGGAGCAATTATGGCAAGACCAGCAAGGAAGAGAAAGTAAAGGAGAAAGACTTGGCGTTTGAGTTGATATGGCTTGCAATGGCCATGAACTTTGATCTTTTATGTAAATTTGTAAATATGATGTTAAATCTATTTCTCCAAGCTTTTAAGTTCATTTAAGTCTTAATGAATGTATGGAATGATATGAGGATAAATTATGGCCATGTAAATATTTTACAACTTTTGTTTGGTAAAGTATTAGGATGTAAAAGTTTATTCTGACCACTACAGAGTTAACCCACCACTGTTTAGACTTTTTGTAAGATAAAGTATGAATGTTATATATGGTTGAAAAGTAAACAAAAAGAGCTTTTAAATGGTCTAAATAACACTCAAATTAGATATGTTTATGAATTATAATGATTTTTCAAATTTAGCCTAAAAAACTGGATTTTCTGAAATTGACAATATGAACAGTGAAATTTCATGAAATTTATTGTACTAATTGGCCAAGTAATTTCTCTGCTTTATATTTTTTCTATGTAGAAAATATTCTAAGATATCTATAGAGACTTGAATCATTTGCATAAGATATTTATTAAATTAGTTATAATTTTCTAAAGTTTGATCAGTAAAAGGGTTTTGGTTAAAATGAATAGTATCCAAAATTTGGAAAATTTTATTATAACATTTTATGTGATTCAAATTTCTAATTAAGTATAATTGGACTCTAATAAAGTCTAATAAATGGGAAAATGGTCTTAAATCAAGGTGTTATTGAAAATCCAACCAATCAACCAAATTTTCCAATAAAATGAAATGCAAAACTACAAAACTACTCTTAACTATTTAATTTCCAAGCCAAGACAAGATAAAACTAGTTGCTCCCTGATAACCGCGCCAAAAATTGAAAGATCTTGTCTTAAGGAATTCCAATTTAAAACTAAGTTTAAAGAAATAATGTAATATACAAATCTAGGTCATTTCACACCGGAGTAACTAGATCAGATTCTACTTAGGAAAGAAATTTAAGCAATTAAAAAATGCAAATATGCAAACTAACTAAAAACTAAACTAACTAAGAGATCAAAACTAGTATGTAAAGAGGTGTGGGTGTATGTATGGAAGTGTATAAGAGTGTGAGTGTATGGATGGTATGATATGTACTAGTCTAATCCCAAAATTACCTAAATATATACTAAATTAAATGCAACCTATAATGCAAATGTAAAAATGCAAAAATTATGGATATTCACAATTATGCAATTGGATAAGCTATGGAAACTATATACCAAGTACAAACTAAATGCAATGCAAATACTTCTATCATAAATGCAAACTAACTAATTACAAGTTTTTTTGGGGGGGGGGGGGGGAGGGGGGTTTATGGCTTGAAAATATAAATAAAAAGTATAATAAACTTAACTAATAACTAAACTAATAAAATGCTAACACTTAAAGAAAAAAATGATTATGCAAAAGTGAGATAAAAGGATATGAAAAATTAGGAGAGGGCTTAATTTGGGCTCAATTAATGTATTTAGCTTGGACAATTACCATGATTAATTTGTCACAACCATTTAAGACCATTACTTTTCCAAGGGTTTGATGCTTAACAAAGTTCCTAAAATGACAACTCATTTAGACAATTTATCAAGCACCTAACATGCAAGAATATTGTGACAATTTATCAAGTATATATGGCTTGCACAATGAGATCCATAATGAAGCTTAAACTTTCAAGCCCATAAACCAAAATTAACATTCTCAATGCATCAATCAAGAATTAAATTATCTAATTAACACCTACAATGTTTAATTAAGCAACCAAATTCAAAATTAAAGCAAAAGGAGACAATGTATAGGTTTGGCCATAAATAATATAGTCTCACATTAACAAGATAAGCAATCATACAAGCTTCCCATCCGCAATTCCAATTGGTCACAATACAATCCATCAATTTCCATCAATAATCAACCAATTAAATATCAATTTCAAGTCAAAATATTCAAGAACCATATCCTAATTTAACTTAAAAATTGAAACAGAAAAGTTAAAAAGAAAGGAATAATTAGCCCAAGCTCAAATTAAAGTCCATTGCCCATTGTAACTCCTCTAAGTTACTCTAAGTCACCACTAAGCTCTACTCCTCCTTAGTCACAGTCACAAGCTCACCCAAATGCTTCAAAATAAGCCATGGCCTTGAGATAAAATGGGGTAGGAATGGATGTTGTAGACCAAAATTGATCGAGAGAAGTGAGTAGAAAGAAGATCCAAAAAAAAAATGAAGTGGTTGTGGAGGTGTGCCAGAAAAAATGGAGGATGGTGGCGAGAGAGTAAAGGGATGAGGGAGAATAGACGGTGACTGCTATAGGAGGGAGTTCAGAATTGGTGTGGGAAGGGAAGGGAGTAGCCAAAAACAAGTGGAAGGTTGGAAGAGAAATGGAGGAAGACCAAGGAGAATGAAAAAAAAAATTGAGAGGAAAGATGAAAGCAAGAGATGGAGGTGGCGTCTCTTCGTCCTAGAAAGAAAGGTTAGAAGGTAAGGGGCGTGTTTGGTAAATGAAAAATGGAGCAAAAAATGTGAGGTTAACCAATTAAAAATAAAGCCAAATACAAATGAGCAACTAAAAATGAGGAGAAATAAGAAAGTTGAGAAAATAAATTTTCCATAAAATCCCCCTATTAGATGACTAAAATGTTCCTTCAAAATTTTAATCTCCATGAACCATGACCTGCAAAAAAAATGTTACATCAGATGGATTATTTGCTCAATTAAATAAATGCAAATTAAATTTTACTTCAAGAAAATTAAATTAATTATGGGATAAAGTTTAAAGTCAGTTGGAGGAAAATTATGTGTCAAAATAATAAAAATAAAAAAAATTAAATACTAAAAAAAATTTTCTAAAAACTCTTTGACAATTTTGTCTCTGCATGGATTAATTTTCAATAATTTCTTTAATTATAATTTGACCCATAATCACCTTGAGAATTATTAAATAGTATAAAATAGAAAGAATAAATTCGTTGGAATAATTTGAGAGATAAAAAAAATTAAATTAAAGCTTAATTTCCAAAAATGATCCCAAAATTCACATAAATCCAAAAGTTGGCAAAAATTACAAATATCATCTAAAAATCTAAAATTAGCTAAAATTAATTAACAAAACCACTAAGTATGGGGGATAAAAATAGTAAAAATTTAGGAGTTATCAAATGATTAAAGGATAATCAAAATAATTTTAAAGTCATATTAATGGCACAATCAACTTAAGGTAATCACTTTTAGAAACAAATATTATGGGTATCTAACAACTTCACCATGTACAATTAACTCCCAAACCCATTTTTGTTTTTGTAGGCCATCCTTTTTCATTTAAAATTGGTTTTCCAAGATTTTCCTTAAAATTTTGGTGGGGACTCCTGATAATTCGGTTTTCATTATGAAATATGATTTTCCTTTTTCCTTTTCATGTGTTGTTTGCTTCACATTTTCGGGTGCGACAAAAAGCATGGATTTTTATTCTTTGGTGATAAAAAAGACTAAATGTTTGAGCTAACAATATGATAGAATATTATTTTGCCAATAGGCGGTTGCCAGAAATACAATTGAGTGTAGTGCCTAATTGTTTGAATAACTCCTTCCAAAACAAGCTGATAATGATTCAAATCAAGATGATTGCCCATTAGTCTAAAATCTCAATTTTGGTGGTTTGGATGAATAAACCTCAGATACAACAAAAATAAAAGGGATCTGTAATCAATTTTGATAATAAAAGAGTGCCCTATCAAATAGTTGTTCCATTTATTTTGATTGCAAAAACAATAGCCATAGGTTGAACTTCATACACAAAACAAAGTTGGGACTAGAGAAATAACATTTGACTGTGGTATGGAATAGAGCACCCTTGCTATATTAATACAATCCCCATCCCAAAACCTGATGCACTAGCTCTATTATGAATGATTGAGAGGCCTCTCCTGAAATGATATGCCTAAATACTCCAATTTCTACTGATCCATTTTGCAACAACACTTGTAAAACTATATGATAGTGCTACAAATGGGAATGAAAGCCACACAATAAATCAAGATATCATGAAAAGAAAACAAAATGGATTTCCTAAGGTGCTCCTTAAATATATTATTCATTAGGAATAGGAAGGATATGGAAGCATCGATGACCAAAAGGGCATTGCCTTGAATTCAGAATACCACTTGTACATTTTAAAAGCCGTTTTATGTTCATCTCTAGGTTGGATTCTGATTTGATTGTTACATTACTCTAAGCCCAATTTGGAGAACATGAGTAACTCTAGGTTCATCTTACAACTAGACAATAGTTGGAATAGGTAATTTGTCAAGTACCTAGATCTTGTTGAGGACTTTGTAGTACACACAAATATACCTGTAAAACTCTTACACTCAAACCTACTAACAATCATATAGAGGTATTTTTACGAACAAAAGGGGATGAAAACAATATGAAATTAAAATTGGGTTTTTAAACTTTCTAAAACATTTTTGTATTAGAAAAGTGATTCTCGTAATTCAATAATACTATATCACTCACTGACAGCCCAATGTAGGACCAACGCATGCAAACTACAAGAATAATTTAATGTCATTATAAGTATAATGCATGACCATTATAAGTACATCACAGACCAATGTAAGTACATTGCAGGCTAATGTAAGCACATCGTAAGGCAATATAAGTATAAACTACATCGTAAGGCAATATAAGTATAAAGTACATCGTAAGGCAGTATAAGTATATGCAACGTGATATAAGTATAAGGCAAATTTACAGCACAATGAACTCCAAGCATACACAACTCAAAAGATGACTAAGTGATAAGTCTTTTTTTTTCATTGTTTTTGTCTTCTATAGTTAGAGTTTTTGCATTTCAATTTTGGTTAATTTCGAGCATTTAGGTGTAATTTTCATCTTTTAGCGGGATCCGAAATTTAATGGAATTTACAGCTAAAGTCATGGGGTTAGGTTCATTTTGTGTTGATAATTTGTATTTCATAATTTTGGGGCTTAATTCTTTCTATTAGAGTCGTTTCTACTTAATTAGGTTGATTAAGTGCTTAATTAAGCCTGAACAGGTGATAGATCAGGAAATTTTAGGGTTAATTCTTGTAAACTTTTCTTGGGGAGTTACCATTTTATTATCCATGTAATGTGATCCATCATCCCATCCCATTAGTTTTTTATTCATGTTGAACCTATTTTAGATCATTATTTCTACCATTTTTCACTTGACCATACTACTAATTAAAGGCCCACTTGAATTTAATTTGAATTTTTCTCAATGATTTATGATTTAATTACCTAATCATTGTCTTAAGCACTTAATTAAACATAATCTTGGCTAATTAGGTTGGCCAAAGTCATTTGGGGTTGATAAGTAGAGTCAGTTAAAGTTTGGTCAACTAAGGGCATTTTGTAACACCTTATATTTAAATTCATTTTTAATATATTAGACTCCAATTATATCCATTATTGCATGATTATAGACTTGATTGCATTAAAATATTAAAATAGATTTTTCTTTATTTCGGGTACTGTTCATTATACATTTTCCATTTTACCCGATAAACTTTAAAAATTCATAACTAAATCTAGAAAAATTATCTCATAGTAATTCAAGTCTCTAAAAATATTTTAAATGATTCTCTTCATGGAAAAAAATATGAAAAAGAGCATTCTCTAGACCAATTAGTACAATTTTTTTCTCAAACTTGTACTATACATTTTGTCATTTTCTCTTTCATAGGATTTTAGCCTTATATTTAAAAATTCATTTCTCACACTACCCTAAGCACATTCATACATTCCTTATATCATTGGAAAGCCTTGTGAGTCTACTTTCTAAAAGTATTTTTGTTGTACATTTATTCAACTTGTACAAGGCATGACATTAACTTAAACTAGTAGAGGCCAGAGCTCAACTTTAACTAGAACAGTCTTAGGGAAATATGTATAACTCTTGTTATATAGCTCCAATGGCACTCAAACCAATGGCATATTAAGGCTAAGACATAGACCTTTTCACACATACAAATAAATGAATTTTTGGAGTTATGTATGATTTTATAATACCTTTTGAAATTTCTAGTATCTAGGTTCAAGATTCCAGTTTTCCAATCTTGCCCTGTTTTTGAATCCTAACTTTGAAAATTCACCATGAATTGTTCACTTATCCAATTTAGGTGTTATTTGACTCTATGGAAAGCTTATTCCATATACTTTTAGAGTATATATAACACTTATGTATCATACCTTGTTCATATGAACAATACATTTGAATTTCTCAGAGTATTCTAATTGAACATTTCCAATCATAACTCAACAAAGTAAACTTCACAGACATAATACATCATCGTTCACTGCAGTAAATTCATACATAACACCAAAACATATCTCAAGGAACATGCTTGCATCAGTATATATATAGATGTGATTTATTCTTTGCATACAAATTTATACATATTATCAAAATTAACATCAATACTTGCAAGAACATAATTTTCACAATTTCTTCCTTATCTCTTTAAGCTCCTCTTGAACTCCTTGCATTGCCTTGGCCTAAACATAGTTAGCATTTGGAAGGGATGAGATTCATGGAATCTCAGTAGTTACCACCACTCAAGCAAACATATCATCACATATTGGAAACACATATCATCAAGTCATCGTTCAAACATTTAAAATTATTCATGCTCAAACAGTTTATAGAAAATTGGACAGAGTTTCCTCTTGGGTTTTGGACATTCCAAGGTCTCAAAACCCCTTAACAACTTAGCTAATAACATCAAATCATCACAAATCAACATTGCAAATAATAGGTAACTCACCAAAATCATTGCAAACTATATAACAATACAATGCAAGATTAGGTTGGTGAACTACCTTGTAGCTTTCCAATGCTTTCCAAACTTTGTAAACTCTTCCTTTGGCCTTCCAACACTTCTTAGAATCCTATAGCATCACAAAATGAGGCCATTAGCTACTGATTACATAACTCCCTTCACAAAGTCTCACATTGAAACCTTAAATTTCCAACTTGATTACTACTTGACTTTTCTTGTACAACAAACTTGTTCTTATATAAGTTGGATCCAAGGAATCCATTTTTGAGGTCAAAATCATGAGATTCCCTTTCCTTTTCAAACCCTAAATAGGCAGAAAATTCCCAAAAATGTAGAAAAATAACTACCCGATTAATTTGCAATTCAATGGTATATCATTAATCCTTGAAGCATATACATCACTTTTCATGGATTAATTTCTTCATGGCTTCATTTTCTCTCTCTACTCCCTCTCTAGGTAGAAAAGCACAGAGTTGAAAGAGGAGAAAATACTCCATAAAATACCACAATACTCAAATATGTATAAGGTAGTGACCATAGAAATTTACCTTAGAAGTTTGAGGACCAAACTTTTCTTATTGCTCATGCTTCTTGGCTTCAATTTTTTTTCGTGCTTCTCTCCTCTTCTTGCTGCAGTTTCAGACGTGAATGGAGGTGGAAATGAAGGCTAATCACTTAACTCAAGGCTTTTAGGAAAGATATCTAATGGCAAGTTTAATCATAATTAATCTTTTTAACTTTGGTTACTTTATAACATAAAAGCTTTTCACATAATTCCATTTGTATCCCATCTACTCATTCAGAAGTGTCTCACCCTATTTTTTTGCCAAAAATTTCTTTAATAATTTTTATGAAACAAAATACTCTTTACCGATTAAATTTATCCATACCGATTAAGTATTTTTGCCAAAAATGTCACTAAATTGGTATAGGATTATCCAAAAATTACTTTTGGTCCAAAATCACTATCTTGGTCCTAAATATATTTTATCAAAGTCCATTCAGTGTCCCTGAATTGGTACTACCTTTATCTGCAGTCTAAACAAACTTTTATCAGGTAAAATATTAATATTAAATCCTAATTACCCAATAAATATTATTTTGATCTTAATAAATTTCATATTATATTTTATTGGGCTTAAATTATTAAGAGATTTATTTTGACTATAATTTTTTATATTTACAAAAATACCCTTGATCCGAGATAAATTTATAATTTTTTAAATTTTCGAGTCATTAGCTGTAATTTTCTTCAAACTTCTGTTCATTTCCTCCCCCACATGAATTTCCTCATTAAGGGGACTAAATTGCAAAGATTCTTATTTTTTAGGACAAAATATAATTTCTTATTTTTCCATTTAATAAGAAAAAATGACTTTTTTACCCTTCTTCATACTTAACGGTATCTTTCCATTTTTCTAGTTCCTTGTGCATTTTACGATGTCAAACTTTTTCATTTTTGGACCTTAAATGTATTATTCACATTTTACTTTTAATTTAGGAAATGATCATTTTGCCCTTAAGCTGAGTAAAAATATAATTATCCATTCATTTGGGCACTTTCTTGTAATTTTACCTAAAGATCAATTTTTTATTATTTCTTTTTTACTATTCACATTAACTTTTAAATTAGTCTATCTCTAAATCTAGACCACCCGGGTACGCAATACTTATACCATTGCGCTCAGCTCAATGTGGGCTTTCATTCAAGTGGTATATTGTATATTTTCTGTGATAAGTTTTGAAATTAATTTCTGCTAATAACCTTATGGAAAGTTAATTCCAATTAAGGACCAAATATAACTTTTTCTGAAAATTAGGTGAGAAATTAATTACATCTAAAGCCTAATTATATACATTCTTTTCATCTCATTTCTTTTCTCACTTTTATTCATTTTATAACATCCCATAAGAATAGGAATATTGCACATTTTACCCCTTTTTCCTCATAATCGTATTTTCTCCCTATTTTCTTAAGATTTTTCATTGCTTTCTTTTTCAACATTTTCGTCATATTTTCCCTTGATTTTTTATGATTAATTTCATCCAATTCAATCATTGAATTGTGGTTAATTTTGATTATATCATTTTCCTAATGTTTTATTCACTAATGTTACATGGTTTTATATTGTCACATCTTTATTATTTCTTGTAACATTTTTCAATAGGTCATGTGACATGTTTCAAAGGGTTTAATGAAAGGTAAATTGGTCTTTGAATGGAAGGAAATTATGTGGCATTTTTTATTTTCCACATCATTTTTTATCTCATTTCCCATTGGCCACCTAGTGTCAACTCATTTCCACATCATCTTTTCTTTTCCATTGAGTTTGGATTTATTTTCCCTCATTTTCTATTGATTAATTCCATGCCATATTTGCTTGATTAGGGTTTTATTTAATTAATTTACATAGACTATGGCTTTGGTTGCATTTTATGCACATATTATTTTATATGACCTAAAGTGTAACATTTTTATATGTAGGTCAAGATGACATAGGAGGACATGTAAAACCTTGTTTGGTATTTTAAGAGGGTAAGGATGGAAGATTGAGAGTAATTAAATTCTTTATTTTCACATTTTTTTTCATTTATCTTAAATCCTAGGCTAACTATCTTAAGATCAAGAGCTAGGATTGCACCAAAACACTTTACCTTTGCTTCCTTCTCTCTCCTAGCACCCCAAACCCTAGGAAAACACTTCATTTTCATGTTGTATCCCTCTCATACAGATCTGAAATGTTCCCTCCTCTCCTCTCCTCTCATCTCATCTTCATTGTTTTCTCTCATTCTCTCAATTCCTCCATGGATTTCACTTAATTTCCACCACCATTTTCTTTCACCTTTCCACCTTTCCTTCACTTCCCCTCCACTTAGTTCATCATTTTCTCCAATCTTCTCATCATCCCAAGTCACAACCATGGCCATACAAGTAAACAAGTGAAGAATTTTCATCAATGAGGAGCAAGAACAAATTGCAACATCTAGGCATCATCAACTCGTGTTCTTCTTCCTTGTGTATGGTTGATGTGTTGCCTTCTTCTTCTTGCTATTTGGACATGTTTTTCATGGCTTGGAAGTGATCCATGGTGGCAGCCTAGTATGAGATGGAAGGAAGCTTGAGGATTTAATGCATTCTACGCCATAGATTTTTATTATTTTTACTTTCCAAATTATCTCAAAAATTTAATTCTTCCATTTTATTTTATTTAATAATTCTCAATGTGATTATAGGTCATGTTTGTTTTAATTGTGGTTAAGAAAATGATTCAGAATTGACTCTTTTAAAGGCAAAATTGTTAAAGAGCTTTGGAAATTTCTTTTTAGTATTTTATTTCCGTTATTTTGATCATTTTGACTCATAATTTTCCTCCAAATTATGCTTAAACTTTATTCCATGATCAATTTAATTTCCTTAAACTAAAATTTAATCTGTATTAATTTATTAGGTTTAATATAATATAAGTTCGAATGATAACAAATGTAAAATAATAAGTAACAAATGCATCATATGCATCTAACATATATAATATTCCTTAAAGAAATAAAATATGCATTAGTATGTATTTAATTGAGTTTATAATATATATATCATAATGTGTACCAATATATCCATTATGCTCTTATACAGTATAATATAAGTTGGATATATAAATTGAACTAACTACTTAGTTTGTAAGTGTAATATATTAAATGTAGGATTGTCTAAATAGGAGGAGTAAACATTGGAATAAAGAAATGACAATCAATATCATGTCTCACTCAAGAAAGAAGAAGAGATAGGATGCTCCAAAATCTAAAAATCAGAAGGGAGCATGCCAAGAAGGAAATGACCAAGTGAAAGTAGAGCTCAAGCATTGGAAACCTAGTTGCAAAGTATATTTTGTTTTCACTTAAATCTTGAGGTGGTTTTAATATTTGAAAATTACTTAATCTCATTACCATATGTTTTAAACGAGTTAGATTAAGTAAATCCTATGTTAGCATATATTAGATTTGGAAAACATTGACTGACTGACAAATTTTTCTGTTAATTCTTACATTTTTTGTGCAAACTTAGAACTTTGCTTACTGAAATTTGAAGTTCTGGAGTTATTATCTCTGATAGACGAATTTCAAGTTCTAAAATTCAAATTTGGAGTTAAGCATAGTTAACAAAATGTGAAAAATTCATTTAAGGTCTTGTCAAAATTTGAATGATATTAAAGTGCATAAATAGTTCAAAGTCAGTCCATCTGACAGACAAATTTTGGATTTCAAAATTTGAATTTTGAAATGAGAACTTGTGAGTCTTGTTAGAGCATGTCTCTGACAGATGAATTTTGAAATGCAAAATTTGAATTTCAAAGAGTAGAACTTTTGTGCCATGTTAAGCTAGCCACTGACAGATGAATTTTAGCTTCTAAAATTTGAATTTCGAGTGTACTACAAAAGCATGAGACAACTGTTCATACTCAACAGATACACTTTTGATATAAAAATCTGTGTATTCTAACATGGAATATATTTGACAAATTTAAAATTCGAATTTTACTCTTGAACAGATGAATTTTGGAAATTTAATGTTAAAGTCCTTAGCTTATGGTCTCTACGAAATTTGTTTGTTGACACCTAAAATTCGAATTTCAGTATGTTAGACGCAATAAATGTGGTTGGTGAATGACTAGTTTTATAGAATAACCATTGGTTAACATCTCTAACAGATAGATCTCATTCTTAATCTCTAGTTAAGCCACAAATCTATAAATAGAATCTCATTTGAACTTATGGGTAACAATTTTAAGAGAGTTTATACCAAAATACTGTTCCAATACATAAAATCTTTCTGTGTCAGCAGTCTTTGAAAAACCCACTTTAATAGAGTGAGCTTTCAATATATTATCTACTCTTAAAGAGAGTCTCATTTCTGTAATCATTCTTTTCTACTATTTTCTAAATAGAATCTTAGTGTGGAGAAACACTAAGGGAAATTACACATCTTGTAAGGGTATGGGGAAAGTGACTTCACAAGTGCCTACTGAAACTTGTGGAATGTACTGAAACTTCACAGGTGCCCAGATCAAACTTGTGAAATACAATGAAAAATCTCAAGTGGTGGTTTGGGAACTGGACGCAAGCCAAGTGGTTTGGGCCGAACCAGTATAAATTCTTGTGCTTTGCTCTTTATCTTCTTTTCTCAATTGTTGTACTTAACTCTCTCTGTTCATCCCTGTTTTACTGTAACACTTGGTGAAATTAGGTTATACTTCAAAATGGCAAAAATCTTGCATCACCCAATTCACCCCCATCTTGCATGACCAGCCAACTTAACATTATTTAATTAGTAACATAATCTATCTAATGTAATATTTTCTTCCAGGTCATGGTTTATGGAGATTAAAATTTTGAAGGGTATTTTGTGTTAGATTAGCTGGCTTCCCCAGAGAGGGGGTGAATTGGCAAGATTAAAAATTTTTTGCAAAATATCAAGAAGGTGAAGAAAGCAATATATGATGGTAAAACAGAGTATAAACAAATAACTGTAAAGGTGGTAGTAAAGAGAAGAAGACTCAGTAATTTATCCTGGTTCGGTCTCTCCACTTGACCTACGTCCAGTCCCCAAGTCACCACTTGAGATTTTTCACTATTCTGCAAGAATTCCGTGAGCTTCTTGTAAATGCCACAGTACAAGGTTTGTGCTCTGTTTTCTAGAGCTCACTCATTCACTCTCTGCACTTTCACAAACTGTTTCCCAATCCCTTGTGATATCCCCTCACAAGAAAATCTATCTTCCAGATGAAGATTAGATTGTTTGCAAAGATTAAACTCTCTTAATCAGAGTGAATATGAAAGTTTAAAGTACAAATATTGAAGTGTGAGAGTATGAAGCTTTTAGTAAATGATTTGACAGAGTTTCAATATATATTATGTTAAAATCGTTACCCACAAATTTAAATGATGTTATATTTATAGATTTAGGTCTCAAATATCCGTTAGAGATAAAATCTATCCATTGGAGAAGTTATCCAATAGTTACTCTGAAAAACTATCCGTTAACCAACCGCATTTAATGCTTCTGACATACTGAAATTCGAATTTCGGTTGGTCAACAGACGAATTTCGCAGAAACCAAAGGTTAACAGCTTCAATGTTGAAAGCTCGAAGTTCGTCTGTCATGAAGTGAAATTCAAATTTTGATATTTTGAAAATGTTTCTATGTTGTGACATACGAATTTTCAAGTGGAAAGTTTTTCTGTTAAGTCTGAACAGTATTTTCAATTTGCTACAATGCCTTCGAAATTCAAATTTTTGAACCCCAAAATTCGTCTGTCCATAGCTGGTTTACAAGGCTCAGTAGTTCATGTAGTTCAACATTCGAATGTTCAAAGGGCAAAGTTCGTCTGTCAGAGAGACCTCTTTTCAGACTAACTTCAAAATTTGAATTTATAAATACTGTCATTCATATGTCAACATGTCATTCTAACAGGCTCACAAGCTTAGTTTCTGAAATTCGAATTTTCATGTTCAAAGTTCGTCTGTTAGTGAGCAATATTAAATCCAATCTAAACTTGGTTTCAGATGAACTTTGACATAATTTCAGACGAATTTCTTTAGTTTTCATAAGTTTAATTTTGTCTAAAATACGAATGTTCAAAACACAAAGTTCGTCTGTTGCTTAAAGCTCCTTTCAGACACTTATCAAAATTCGAATTTCATCAAGTCAAAATTCATCTGTCAGAGAGACATCTCTTCAGACTTGATCAGTTTCAGTACGAAATTCAAATTTCCAAAGGCCAAAGTTTGAACTTTCACTATGACAGATTGGTATTAACCTCTTAAATTTCGTCTGTTGGTGGGTGTGTTTCAAATATTCTATGATTTAACACAGAATCAAGGTTTTAAAACTTCTTTTCACCAAATCAAAGTCTTTTATTCTAATTAAAACATAACTAAACATCCTACAACTGTTCTTGCACAGATTTCTCTAGGATTTCTTCACTTGAACCCTTTATGCACCTTTGATATCTTTATTCCAAGCTCTTGAAGGTTGGTTTGGAATCATCAAAACTTCTTGATTCAACATTCTCCCCCTTTTTGATGATGACAAAACAACTTACAAACTGGATTAGTACTTGAGTTTGCTTCAACAAGCTCCCCCTCAACATATGCATTAAATTTCAAAAGATATCATATATAGTAAATAATGTGAAGAGATTTAAAGAACAAATCATTGCAACCAAGAAATTCTTTCATTTAATCAACGGTTGCTTTATAGAGAGAAATTTAAGCAAGGTCCTTTGAAATACATAGATTAAATACAGAACACAAACAACACATCAAACATCTGAAACTCAAAATAGTACTATATGAAACTCAAAACAACACTACAAGAGGACTCAAGCCTAAATTCTAATCACTTCTTCTTTGGCTCACTTCTTTTTTGGCTTGATCTTCTTGCTGTAAGTCTTTCCAGATGGCTCAGCAGCAGACTTGCCAGTTTGCTTACTCTTCTCCCCCTTTTGGCATCATCAGGAAGGTGAACAAAATCAACCGGAGGAGGGATCTGAGAAACTAGAATAGCTTGGAGGGGCACAGGATTAAAAGGCAGATGAGGCTCAGAAGGCTCAGAATCCTCATCATCAAAGACCTCAAGCAGCTCTTGCATCTCTTGTCTGGAAAGAGCCAATTGAGCTCTTTGTTCTTCTGATAGACCATATGCAGAGAGAGATGAAGGAGCAGGGTCATCAAAATGAAACATTTCCTTAGGCCTTCTTCTCTGAGCTTGCAAGAGACCATTGCGAGCAATAGCTTCAAAATCAACAACAGGCACAATGCTTCTCTCTTCATTGCTGGCAACCTCCAACATTGATGAAGTGGAAATGGCTGCCACTAGTCTTTCAACTTGCTCAGATTCTTGGGTGGAAAGAATTGAATCCTAAGCATCTTCTGGTATGGGCTCATGAGGGCCTGTTTCCTGAGGTTCTTCTTCTTCCAAACCATAGTCCAAGGGTGGACCAGGACTTGGTGTCCTCATTGTACCAGCAGGCTTAGCACCATCTACATCATTATGCTCAGAAGAGGCTAGCTCGAAGGGGCTTGGAGGCTCAGGAGTTGGAGATTGAGCAGGCACAAAGAACCCTGGCTGAGGTGGAGCTGATATGGTAGGAATTGCACTCCAAATTCTTCATAGGCATCAGCAACCACTTTCATGTCCTTTGTCAACTGATGAATCTGATCTTGCAGATGAGCAAATTTGGCATTTTGCTCATCCCTAATGCTAAGTATGAGTGTAGACAGGCTGTCATACAACTCAGTGATCTTGGTTGGCTTGGCACAAGAGGAGGGAGTGGATGGAATGTGAGTAGGCTTGGATGGAGATGGGATAGGCAGAGAAGGCTGTGGTGTAGGTTTAGCAGGAGCCTTAAAGGTACCTTCTTGCTGTTGGGAGGCACCTTCAACAAAGAAAAGATCTTCAGATTTTCCTGCTCCCTTCCCAATTCATCTTCCTTCACTTCTTTCAATTCCCATTCTTTGAAGTTCTTCCTCCTTGAAGATCTCAGTGGGTTTCCCTTTCCCTTTCTCAAGATGCTGAATTCTAGCATATTGCAAAATTCTGGAAATGATAGCTGCATAGGGGAGTGTGGAGTCCTTCCTCTGATCTCTTGCTTTGATCATATGTTGAAGTATGATATGTCCCATATTGATCAGCTTTCCATGCATGATTGCTGCCATGACATGTGCCTTTACCCTTGTGATCAGATTGAAGCTGCCTCCTTTATTGAATATGATCCTAGACACTATGTAGTGTAGGATCCTCACTTGGGCACTGAGGTCTGTGGGCTTCAGCAGGTTTATGGTTGGCCAGTTTTCCTTTCTTCTGAACAATGTGCTCAGAATTGTGCTCTCCTTGTAGTTCAGAAAGGGGCCACCTTCTTCATCAGCAGTCTCTGCCTCATCCATATATCCAGAGGCAGTGATGTCAATCTTGAGGCTATCCTGCCCTGGGATTTCCAGCACTTCATTGAAGGTCTCATCTGTGAGCCAGATGGTCCTTGATCTCAGATTGACCTCCCACTTCTTCTTCTTGCTGTTATACTTCAAGGAGGCATACCATGTCTTTACTACTTCATCATCATATCTCTCCAATATCTCTAACAGATTCTTATATCTTAGCATCCATATTCCGGCATAAAAAACTGTTAGAGACCAAGAAATCTTCCAAGTTTACACAATAAGGCTTGATTACCTTTTTATTGGCAAACTTGGTAGAGAATTCCTCTTGAATCTGTGGAGTGCTCCATAATGGTAGTGTAGTGAGTTGGTATTCTCCAGATTCAATAGTGGAGGAGGAAGTGGAAGCAACAGTCTCAGCAGCAGCAGGAATAGGGATCGAAGGTTCTGCTATCTTTGAGGAAGAGGGTCCAGCTTTCTTTGTTTTACCCTTTGGTGTAGTTTTTTGACATTTGGAAGGAGTTCTCTTGCTTGATTCGGCCTTTCTTTTCAGTTTTCACCCTCCTTTGAGGCATATTGGGACTTGACCGATCTCTTTGGACAAGCCTCTCCTTTTCCAGCTTCAGGATTCTTTACTCTTGCCATTTTCGTGGATGAATGATTCAGAATAAAGCCGAGATTGGGTTTATAGGGTGTGAAAATCAGTTTAAATGGTTGGAGATGAAGATTTTTGGTCAGAATTTAAGAGCATTGATGAGAAGATTTGAACAGACCCAGAGAGGAAGAGAGTAGGGTTGCGTCTGTTCAGTTGAAAACTGTCGGTTTTAACGTGAGTAACCGCCTGACAGACGAATTTTGAAAAATTTGAACTTTGAGCCGTTAAAAGTTAAACCGTTCAGCAAAGCTTACTGACAGATGAATTTTCTTCTGAAAGTTCGTCTGACAGAGGCTTGGTTCAAGCAACACAAGATGAACAAACGAACTTTGTTCCAACAAAGTTGCGAATTTTGAAGTGTAAACATCAAACAACAATCAAATCACCAAACAATAGACGAATTATGCATATAAAACTTCATTTTTCAAAGATTTAACATTGAGGAGCATGTTTCAACAGACGAATTTTAAGTTAGAAATTTGAATTTCTCTACTTTGTGAAAGTTTTCCAACATTCGTATGTTAAGAGATAAATATTAGTATAATCATCATGTTGGACAAACATAACTTTGAAATTTTTGTTCTTGAAAATTCGAACTTTGAAGGTCCAACAGACGAATTTTGAGGCATCACCGAGAACTGTTCCAACTTATAAGAGGCTGAAATTCGTCTGTTGGGCATCCAAATTCGAATGTTGACCATGTTGACTTCCTCAGAAACTTAGTTTTTCACGGATATTCATCTAATACACAATTAATATACGAATTTCAACTCTAAAAACTTATAGAATGGATCCAGAAACTCAGAATTTCTGTCATTTTCTTCCCTTTTTGATTGTTTCATTCTCATGTGCTCCATTTTTCAGATTTATTTCCATTTAATCTCATGAGAAACTCCTGCAACTTAAATTAAATATACTCCGATGCTAAAGTTAGAATTAATTTAATGTTGGAAAATCTAAAAACAGAATTGCACACGGATTTACTTACAGTTCATTGGGATTTACCATGCCCAATTCTCTTCTAATTTTGCAATGTCTATCTTCTGATAGAGGCTTTGTCAAGATATCTGCAACTTGATCCTCAGTTGGGATGTACTCTAGTCTGATCTCTCCTTTCAAAACATGATCGCTTATGAAGTGGTGCCTAACTTCAATATGTTTTGTCCTTGAATGCATGACAGGATTCTTTGTGATATTAATGGCACTTTGGTTGTCACACATGATTGGTATTTCCTTCATTTCAACCTCTAGATCTTCAAGCTGCTGTTTCATCCAGATGATTTGGGCACAACAGCTTCCAGCTGCAACATACTCAGCCTCTGCTGTGGATAATGCCACACTTTTTTGCTTCTTGCTAAACCATGAAACCAAGGATCCTCCAAGAAACTAACATGTTCCACTTGTGCTTTTTTTGTCAGTTTTGGATCCTGCAAAGTCAGTATCAGTGTATCCTTTGAGATCTTCTCCATTGCCCTTTGGATACCAAAGTTCCATCTGTGAAGTTCCAATAAGATATTTGAAGATACGTTTCACAGCAGTTGCATGGGTTTCCTTGGGACATGACTGGAATCTTGTACCCATACAGACACTAAACATGATATCAGGTCTGCTGGCAGTTAAGTACAGTAAGGATCCAATCATTCTTCTGTACTGAGTTATGTCAAACATTTTCCCTTTTTCATCCAAATCCAGCTTGGTTGTAGTAGCCATAGGTGTTCCCATTGGCTTGGCATTTTCCATTTCAAACTTCTTTAGCAGTTCTTTCAGATACTTGGATTGATTTAGAAAAATACCATCATCGCACTGCCTGATTTGCAATCCAAGGAAGAAGTTGAGTTCACCCATCATGGACATTTCAAACTCCCCCTGCATTAACTTAGAAAAATTCTTGCAAAGAGATTCATTAGTAGCATCAAATATAATATCATCAACATAGATTTGAACAATAAGTAAATCTTTATTTTCTTTCTTAGTAAATAAAGTTGTATCTACTTTTCCTCTGTTGAACCCTTTTTCAGTTAGAAAATTACTCAATCTTTCATACCATGCTCTAGGGGCTTGTTTTAGACCGTAAAGAGCTTTCTTCAGTTTATAAACATGGTTTGGTTTTGTAGAGTCCTCAAAACCTGGAGGTTGGTCTACATAAACCTCTTTCATGTATATCCATTTAGAAACGCACTCTTTACATCCATTTGATACAACAAAATATTTTTCATGCATGCATATGCTAATAGAATTCTAATTGCTTCTAATCTAGCTACTGGAGTAAAGATTTCCTCAAAATCAATGCATTCTTCTTGATTATATCCTTTAGCAACCAGTCTAGCTTTATTTCTGATGATTGATCTTGATTCATCAAGTTTATTTCTAAAAACCCATTTGGTACCAATGACAGGATGATTTTTGGGTCTAAGTACTAAATCCCAGACTTGATTTCTTTCAAACTGATTTAATTCATCCTGCATAGCTAAAATCTAGTACTCATCAGTTAAGGCTTCCTCAGTACATTTAGGTTTAATTTGTGAGATGAAAGCACAATTAATCATTTGATACCTTAACTGTTTTCTGGTTCTAACTCTCTCTTGAACATTCCCTATCACTTGATCAACAGGATGATTCCTTTGATATCTCTAAGCTCTAGGGAGTTCTTGAGACATTTCTTCATTATTTTCTTCTTCAAAATATCTCTCCTGAATATCTTCCTCTATATTAATAGATTCAGATATTTTTGGAGGTTTAATTTTACCTTCATCACAGATATCTAACCTTTTAAAGTTTGAAACAAGATCATCCTCATCAGTAACATGTTTAGAAGCAGTTTCATTTTCGATAAATACTACATGCACAGATTCTTCTACCAATTTAGACTATTTATTGAAAACTCTATATGCCTTACTTCTACTAGAATAGCCCAGAAATATACCTTCATCAGTTTTGGCATCAAACTTACCTAGATTCTCCTTTCCATTGTTGTGAATGAAGCATTTGCAGCCGAACACATGGAGATATGACAGATTTGGCTTTCTTCCCTTGTACAGCTCATAAGGAGTCTTCCCAAGGATTGGTCTGATGTAGGCTCTATTTATGATTTAACTTGCTGTATTCACTATATCAGCCCAAAATACTTGAGAAAGTTCATTTTCATTCAGCATAGCTCTAGTCATCTCTCCAATTGTTCTGTTCTTCCTTTCTACTACTCCATTCTGTTGTGGAGTTCTTAGGGTTGGGAAGTTGTCGCCAATTCCATGCTCATTGCAATACTCCAGAAAGTATGAGTTCCCAAATTCTCCTCCATGATTTGACCTGATAGACACAATAGAAATACCTTTCTCATTTTGCACTTTCCTGGCTAAGGTTACAAATGCATCAAAGGTATCACTTTTAGAGGAAAGAAACAATGTCAATGTAAATCTAGAGTAATCATCCACAATTATAAGCACATACAGATTTCCACCAATGCTTTTTACCCTAGATAGACCAATTAAATCCATATGCAGTAGTTCTAGTGGTCTAGTTGTGGTGACTACCTTTTTGGGTTTAAAAGAAGATTTAGTTTGTTTTCCTCTTAGGCATGCATCACATTCTTTGTCTTTTCCAAAAGTAATTTTTGGCAGGCTAGTGGCTACCACATTTTTAACCAGTTTTGAAAGCTGATTCATGTTAACATGAGCTAATCTTCTCTGCCATAGCCAACTATCATTATCCTGACTAATCAAGCAAACAGAATCTAGGGGAGGAAGTTCATCGAGATCAATAGTATAGCAGTTACCATCCCTTTGAGCTTTGAGGATTACTTTGTGATCACTTTTTCTGATGACTAGGCAGAATTTTGAGTCAAACAGTACCCAGTTTCCTTTGTCACATGTTTGGCTCACACTCAGCAGATTGTGGTTGAGGCCAATCACAAATAGCACCTCTTCAATGAATGTTTTAGGATTCTTGCCCACAATGTCAATGCCAACTATTCTGCCATATTGATCACCTCCAAATGTCACCTTTCCTCCTTTCTTGTCTCTAAGGGTGATGAACTTGTCCTTATCACCGATCATATGGCTTGAGCAGGCACTGTCCATATACCATTTATTATTCTTTCTAGCTTTGAGACAGACCTGCAAAACAAAGTTCAAGTTTTCTTCTTAGGTACCCAAATCTGCTTGGGTCCTTTTCTGTCAGTAGTCTTTTCCCTAGATACAGATGTACCTTTAGGAACCCATTTAGCCTTCCTATCAAATCCATTTTTCTTTAAGGCACATGAACTGGAAATATGCCCCTTTTTGTTACAGAAGTGACAGGTGGTAAAGGGACTGCTAGATTGAGAGGCAGGAAGAAAACAATGCAGATAATATTTTTGTTTTGCATGCCTTGGTTGATTATATGATTCAATGTGATGTAACATATGATCTTTCTTTCTATTTCCATCAGCATGCACAAAATATCTCATGTATACATTCTGATTTTTCTTCCTAATCTTTTCTTTTACAGCACAAGGATCATAGCCAAGTCCAGCTTTTCCCTGTGATATTTTTTGGCTCCCCATTAAAGAAAACAACATATCTTTACCTCTAGTAAGCCTAGACATGCTTTTCACTAGATATTCATTGGTTTGTTTTAGTTCAATGCATGATTTACAGCAAACAGATTTAGTAACAGGTAGAGAAATAGTTTTAGAAATGTTGTGTTGAGATTCCAGTTTGTTAATCTTTTTCTTAGCTTGCTTCAATTCTTTAGCAACTTTAACAAACTCATCATGCAGCTCATGAAATGCATCCAGTAATTCGGAATAGGAAGGTTCAGATTCATATACCTCATCTTCTTGGTCACTGCTGCATGGGATTTCAGCTTCTTCATAGGCAAGTGCCATGAGACAGATATTGGCAATTTCATCTTCATCATCTGAGCTGTTGCCCCATATTGATGAGATGTAAGCCTTTTTCTTCTTGCCTTTATCTGCAGCTTTCTTTTCTTTTTCTTGCTTCTTGAGAAATTGAGGACAATCCCATTTGATATGTCCTCTTTTTACACTCATAGCAAGTGATAGGCTCTTTTGCTTCCCTCTTGCTATCTCCAGCTGCTCATTTCTTGAAGATTTTCTTGTTTCTCTTTTTGCTGTAGAATCTTCCAAATTTTCTGACCATCATAGCCAGAGTTTCTTCATCAAGTTCCTCTCCATCGTCAGATTCGTCTTCCTTTTCTTCAACAACTTTGAGAGCAAGGCTTTTCTTCTTTCTGTCTTGTCCAGCTTCCTTAAGAGCTTTCAGTTTTCCTTCATACTCCTCGAGGCTGCCAAAGAGAGTTATGACAGAGGCCATTGATTCTCCTCTGACTTCCTCTATTGCTGTTACTTTAGGTTGCCATTCTAGAGGGAGAGCTCTTAGAATCTTTCTTACTTTTTCAGTTTGAGTGTACTCCTTTCCCAGGCTCTTTAGTTGATTCACACTGAGGGTGAATCTCTTCTGTAGATCTTTTACATTCTCTCCTTCAGCCATTCTGAAGCTTTCATATTCACCTATGCATGTATTCAGTTTATTTTCCCTGACTCCAGTTGTTCCTTCATGAGCAATTTGCAGGGTGACCCATATTTCCTTGGCAGTAGAGCATTGTGAGACCCTGTAGAATTCGTCTTGATTTAAAGCACTGACCAAATAGTGTTTTGCCTTCAAGTTCAGCAAGACTCTTCTTCTATCTTCCTCATTCCATTCAGCTTCTGGCTTCTCTCTGTACTTCCCATCATCTTCAAAAGCCATTGGGACAAAATCTCCCTTATGAATGACTGACCAGATGTCCAGATCAATTGACTGGAGATAGATTTGCATCCTCATCTTCCAGTACCTGTAGTGTTCTCTACTGAAGCCAGGTGGTCTATTTTTGTTGTTGCCTTCTGGCAATACACTTTCTCCAAAGCCAGCCATTTTAATTCCCGGACTGTGAGATCCTTTGATTGGGAAACCGGGCTCTGATACCACTTGTTAGATTAGCTGGCTTCTCAAAAGGGGGAGTGAATTGGGAAGATTAAAAATTTTCTACAAAATATCAAGAAGGTGAAGAAAGCAATATATGATGGTAAAATAGAGTATAAACAAATAACTGTAAAGGTGGCAGTAAAGAGAAGAAGACTCAGTAATTTATCCTGGTTCGGTCTCTCCACTTGACCTACGTCCAGTCCCCAAGTCACCACTTGAGATTTTCCACAATTCTGCAAGAATTCCGTGAGCTTCTTGTAAATGCCACAGTACAAGGTTTGTGCTCTATTTTCTAGAGCTCACTCATTCACTCTCTACACTTTCACAAACTGCTTCCCAATCCCTTGTGATATCCCCTCACAAGAAAATATATCTTCCAGATGAAGATTAGATTGTTTGCAAAGATTAAACTCTCTTAATCAGAGTGAATATGAAAGTTTAAAGTACAAATATTGAAGTGTGAGAGTATGAAGCTTTTAGTAAATGATTTGACAGAGTTTCAGTATATACTATGTTAAAATCGTTACCTACAACTTTAAATGATGTTATATTTATAGATTTAGGTCTCAAATATCCATTAGAGACAAAATCTATCCATTGGAGAAGTTATCCAACGGTTATTCTGAAAAACTATCTGTTAACCAACTGCATTTAATGCTTCTGACATACTGAAATTCAAATTTTGGTTGGTCAACAGATGAATTTTGCAGAAACCGAAGGTTAACAGCTTCAACGTTGAAAGCCCGAAGTTCATCTGTCATGAAGTGAAATTCGAATTTTGATATTTTGAAAATATTTCTATGTTGTGACATATAAATTTTCAAGTGGAAAGTTTTTCTGTTAAGTCTGAACAGTATTTTCAATTTGCTACAGTGCCTTCGAAATTCGAATTTTGAAACCCCAAAATTTTTCTGTCTGTAGCTGGTTTACAAGGCTCAGTAGTTCATGTGGTTCAAAATTCGAATGTTCAAAGGGCAAAGTTCGTCTGTCAGAGAAACCTCTTTTCAGACTAACTTCAAAATTCGAATTTATAAATACTGTTATTCGTATGTTAACATGTCATTCCAACAGACTCACAAGCTTAGTTTCTGAAATTCAAATTTTCATGTTCAAAGTTCGTCTGTCAGTGAGCAATATTGAAATCCAATCTAAACTTGGTTTCAGATGAACTTTGACATAATTTCAAATGAATTTCTTTAGCTTTCATAAGTTTAATTTTGTCTGAAATTCGAATGTTCAAAACCCAAAGTTCGTCTGTTGCTTAAAGCTCCTTTCAGACACTTATCGAAATTCAAATTTCATCAAGTCAAAATTCGTCTGTCAGAGAGGCATCTCTTCAGACTTGTTCAGTTTCAGTACAAAATTCGAATTTCCAAAGGTCAAAGTTCAAACTTTCACTATGACAGATTGGTATTAACCTCTTAAACTTCGTCTGTTGGTGGATGTTTTTCAAATATTTTATGATTTAACAAAGAATCAAGGTTTTAAAACTTCTTTTCACCAAATCAAAGTCTTTTATTCTAATTAAAACATTACTAAACATCCTACAACTATTCTTGCACATATTTCTCCAGGATTTCTTCACTTGAACCCTTTATGCACCTTTGATATCTTTATTCTAAGCTCTTGAAGGTTGGTTTGGAATCATCAAAACTTCTTGATTCAACATTTTGATCACTAGAATGAAGAAATTTTATGAAAAATTTATTTTCCTAGCTTATTCATTTTTTCTTATCTTTAATTATCCATTTATATCTATCTTTATTTGAACTGGTTTTCATAGCATTTTCTTGCTCCATTTCTAAGAACCAAACACACCCCTTACCTTTCTTTCTTTCTTTCTTTCTTATGCATTGAAGCCCTTCGTTCAAAGAGATAGAAGATGCACTTACTTCCCTTCTTCCTTTTCTCTTTCATTCTCTTTGAGTTTCCTCCATTTTCATCCTTCATGCTCTTGCCCTCCTTCATTCTAGCTCATTTTCTTCCATTCCCATGCCATTTTCTACTAACCCATCACCATTATTCCACATTCCTACCTCCCATTTCACCAACCACTCATCTCTTTCCTAATTTCTTGTTATGGCTGAAGATAACTTCAAGGGTGTCATTGTGGCTTAGCCATGGGTCATACTTCCATCCATCTATAGTCATCATTAGGTGAAGTAGTCACCATCTTGTCATCCTAATTTGTATGGCTGAAGCTTGTATGGACTCTCTTGGGTTGGTCGTTCAAGACATGGAAGCTTAGGGTGTCTATGGATCTTTCATGGAGCACGGCAAGAAATTTAGGACTTGATCTTGGCTATAGCATAAATGGAGGAATAGGAAGTTTTCTTTAATCATCTTCATTTTTCTGAATTTTATTTGATTTTATTTTAGATTTTCTAAATTAAGATTAATGAAAATTTATAAATAGCTTGATGATTGGAGACTAGATTTGAGTTTGAAATGTATTGTATACATTATTATAATTGTTTAATATCTGGAATTTTGTGTATTTTGCCCCAATTTGGTGTTATCTTGATTAATTCATTGGTTTATAATGCAATCTAGATAATGTTATGTTTAATGCTGCATAATTAGGAAGTTAATTGTCTAATTTGATTTAATTAGATAATTTTATCCAATTTTCTAGATTTAATATAAACTCAATTAACATTGGGATTAAGCTTAATTAATTAGATTAGACTAATTCTGGATAATTAATTAAAAACTAGAGGTATCTATAATTAATTAATTATTTAGATTATACTTAAGGTAATTAAGTGTTTAATATAATTAGTTTGCTTAATCAAAAACTTACCCATTCCTATTTTAATTGGACTCAAGCTAAAATAGGTCAAAATTACTTGCTATGTCCATGAATGATCCACATTTTCCATAAGTGAAATTTTCTTTTAATCCTTGTTTAGTGTTTAGTTTGTTTTCACTAATTGTTTATTTTAATTTGGTTTACTTTTGAATTTAAAAACAAATCCCCCCAAATCTTAAGTGTAGTTGGCATTTACATATTAAATAATTTATATTGCATATCATAAAAGAAAAATATATATATATATATAGTTGCAGTAGCATTTTATTTATTAATAGTTAGTTTGCATTTTTAGTTACATTTGATTAGTAGTTATAAGTTATTTGTAATTAGTTAGTTTAGTTTAGTTTAGTTTGCACTTCATTTCTTTTAAGACTAGTTTAGATTTGCATTTTAATTGCATTATAAATTAATTAATTGCATTAATTTAGTTAATTTTATCTATTATTAATTATAATTATTTTTTTAGTCATTTAGATGCATTTTTTTTATTTTAACTCAGGAATTGAAACTCTTGCTCTCATATTGAATGTTGCCTCCCTTATAACATGACCTAAGTTGCCCCTACACTACAAATCATTTGCACCTAGTATTAAATTGTACAACCCTTAACATTACTTGTCGATTTTTGATGCCATTACAGAGAAGGTAACGTGTGTGCTTGATTGTTTGAGTTGTGTTTTTCTAAGTTTTGCATTGTATTTCTGCATGTTTCTTTTTCTTATTTTCTTGTTTCTTTACTTATTTTTGTTGTTTTCTAGTTTTTATTTCTCTTTGTTGATGACGTATAACATGATCATCTTTTGATATGCTACTTGATTTGGATCCTAAGATTGAGCATACATTTCATCGACAAAGAAGAATTAGGGCTAGTACTCTTTTAGCTAGTAGTAGTAGTGTAAATCCTGTGTTAGTTTCTTCTTCTTCTAATTCTATTGAGATTATTGAGTTTGTTGATTTCCCTACATCTGTTAGTCATCTTGTTGATTCTGCTGCTTGTTTAAATGTGGAACAAAATAGAAATAACAATAATGAGCAAGCTAATTAGGATAATAGGACTATTAGACAACTTTCTCTGTTGAATCAAGAAGTTTTGATGATTCCAAATCAACTGTTAAGAGCTTGGATTGAAGATATCAAAGGAGCTCAAAGTGTTTCAAGTGAAGAAGATCTGAGTAATCATTGCTAGGATTGTTGTAGGATCTTTTGTTATGGGTAAAAGACTTTGATTTGATGAAAAGATGTTTTAAAAGCTTGATTTTAAGTTAAATCATGAAATCTTTGAAAAATTCCCATCAACAGACGAAGTTTGAAAAGCTTACATTGAACTCTCATGTTGGAAATTCGAACTTTGGCTTTGGAAATTCAAATTTCGAGCTTAAACTGAATAAGTCTGAAGAGATGCCTCTCTGACTGACGAATTTTGATTTTCCAAAATTCAAATTTTCATAAGTGTCTGAAAGAAGCTTTTGAGCAACAGACGAACTTTGGGTTTTGAACATTCGAATTTCAGACAAAATAGAATTTATGAAAATTGAGAAAATTCGTCTGAAACAATGTTAAAGTTCATCTGAAATCAAGATCATATTGAGTTTCAAAACTGTTCACTGACAGATGAACTTTGAACATGGAAATTCAAATTTCAGAAGCTAAAATTGTGAGTCTGTTGAGATGACATGATGAAATACGAAAGACAGTGTTTACAAATTTGAATGTTGAAGTAAGTCTGAAAAGAGGTCTCTCTAACAGACGAACTTCACTCTTTGAAAGTTCAAATTTCAAAGTAAATGAACTACTGTGCCTTTTAAGCCTACTGCGGATAGACGAATTTTAAGGTTCCAAAATTTGAATTTCGAGGGCACTGTAGCAAATTGAAAACACTGTTCACACATAACAGAAAAACTTTCTTCTTGAAAATTCGTATGTCACAACATGGAAACATTTTCTAAGTTTCAAAATTCGAATTTAACTACATGAACAGACGAACTTCGGTATTTCAATGTTGGAAGCTTTAACCTTCGGTTCCTTGGAAATTCATCTGTTGACCAACCAAAATTCGAATTTCAGTATGTCAGAAGCATTAAATGCGGTTGGTTAACGGATAGTTTTTCATAATAACCATTGGATAACTTCCCTAACGGATAGATTTCGTCTCTAATGAATAGTTGGGACCTAAATCTATAAATACAACATCATTTGAAGTTGTGGGTAACAAATCAAACTTTGTATATACTGAAATTCTACCAAATTTTCTACTCAAAGGCTTTTACCCTCTTACTTCAATACTTGTACATCAACTTTCATATTCACTCTATTCAAGAGAGTTTCATCTTTGTAAACAATCTAATCTTCAACTGGAAGATAGATTTACTTGTGAGGAGATATCACAAGGGAGTGTAAAGCACTTAGTGAAAGTGCAGAAAGAGATTGAGTGAGCTCTAGAAAAAAGAGCACTGGAGTTGTACAGTGGCATTAGCAAGAAGCCCGTTGAATTCTTGCTGTATAGTGGAAAATCTCAAGTGGTGACTTGGGGACTGGACGTAGGTCAAAAGGAGAGACCGAACCAGGATAAATATTTGAGTTTTTCTTCTCCCTATCTCTTCTCTTTTAGCTCATTGCTTTATACTCTGTTTTTAATTATACCTTGCTTTCTTCATCATTTTCACTTTGTGCAGAAAATTTTTAATCTTCCCAATTCACCCCCCTCTTGGGAAGTCAGCCTAACTAACACTTTCATCACCTGATACACATTTTCAGCAATGGTGCCTTACTTATATTGCTTTAGATGTCGAATTTGAGCTTAAAACTAGGCTTATTCATTTATTGCCTAAATTCTATGGTTTTGAATGTAAGCATTCATACAAGCACTTGAAGTTGTTTCATATGGCATGTTCAACAATGCGACCCTAGGGTGTGTCAAAGGATCAAATTAAGATAAGGGCATTCCCTTTTTCTCTTGAAGGAGTAGCGAAAGATTGGCTCATGTACCTTCCACCCGGTTTTGTCACTAATTGGGATCAGTTGAAGCGTCAATTTTTAGAAAAGTTTTTCTGAGAGATCCGTACTTCTTCAATTAGAAAAGATATTAGTGGTATTTGTTAGCTCAATGGGAAGACATTGTATGAGTATTGGGAGCATTTCAACCATTTGCTCTAATCTTGCCCTCGTCATAATATTTTAATGAATCTCTTGATATAGTATTTTCATGAGGGTCTACTTTCACTTGAGAAAAATTTCGTTGATTTAGCTACTTAAGGAGCTTTGACAGATTGGGTTCCTCAAACTGCTTAGGATTTATTAGAAAAGATGGCAAAAAATGCATAGCAATTTGGGGTTAAACAATCATTCAGCATGAATGAAGTGGGTATTTCTTCGATGGAATCTAAGTTGGATGCCAAGTTGGATAGGATGAATTCTATACTTGAGAAGATAGTGATGTTGCAACTTCAGAATTCCTGAATTTTATCATTTTCTATGTCTCCTCAGTCCACTTCTATGGCTTTAGTTGGCTTATGCTGCTCTATCTACTCTTTGGCCACCCATTCAACTGATAATTGTCTATTTATAAATGATCAGGCAAAAGTTCATGTTGTATATCCAATGAAGCCTATAAATCAGGGAGGACCAAAGTATGATCCCTACTCTCCTACCTACAATCTTGGATGGAAGGATCATCCAAATCTTAGATATGGTAGTGGTAATCAGTTGCATCATCAAAGGTTTACTCCGGGTTCATCTTCTTCTTATATGCCTTAGGCACTAATTAAGCAATGAATTCCAATTCATGATGAGTCAAAGAAGGATGATGAGATGAAAACAATGATGAAACAATTGATGGAGTGTAACATGCTTATTCAAAAGCAACTTCAAGAACAAGAATCGAAGTTATAGCAGAAGAATCTCCAACACGGACAAGAGATGCAAACTCTTCAAAATCAAGTGGTTCAGTTAGTTACTCCTTTGAATAATATTCAAAGTCAGGGTTCAGGGAAGCTTCCATCGCAGACAGTGCCTAATCCTAATGCAAGAACTGCCTCTAATCCTAATTATGGTGTTAATGCAATAACTTTGAGGAGTGGAAAGAAAGTTACTTTTGCTAAACCCTTTGATATTTGAGAGCCCAATTTCTAAGGGTAAAGAGGTGCAAGTTAAGAGTTCAACACCTACTCAGTAGATACCAATCTCTATTCCCTCAACTTCTATTGAGTCTCAACCTTTCTCTTCTTTTACATCATCAAGGGATAAGTTGGTTTTAGAAAAAACACAAGCTATACCTAATGAGCTTAAAGGAAAAGAGAAAGTAGAAGAGCGAAGTATTTTGCCCTATCCTAATTGGGCAACTCTTAGAAAGAAGCAGAAGGAGATAAGTGTCCAGCAAGAGATCTTAGAAATGTTCAAGAAGGTTGCAGTCAATGCGCCACTGCTAGATTTGATCAAGCATTTTCCAAAGCATGCTAAATTCTTGAAGGAGCTTTACACAAACAAGGGAAAGACAAGGAATAGTGAAAAGGTTGATCTTGGTATGAGTGTCTCCGTGCTTTATCAGCTTCATATGCTAGAGAAATATAAAGACCTAGGGAGTTTCACTATTCCCTGCACGATTGGCAATTTGGACTTCACTTATACCTTATGTGACCTAGGAGCCGCCATAAATGTCAAGTATGCTCGCTTGCAAGGAGCAGAATTGAAGCCTAATGGTTTTGGTTACTTTTCTAGCGGATCATAAATGTGCATATTGTTAGCTCAGCTAGCTTCCCAAGATGGGGGTGAATTGGGAAGATTGAAATTTTTCTGCAAATTAGAAAAACAATAGTGATACTAAAAAGATAACTAAAAACAGAGTATAAAAAGAAAGAGCAGAGGGAAAAGAACTCAGTAGTTTATCCTGGTTCGGTCTACTCCACTTGACCTACGTCCAGTCCCCAGGCCACCGCTTGGGATTTTTCACTATCTCTTGCAAGATTTGAATAGGTTCTTGCAATGACCGCAATACAGCATCACCAGCCCAAACTTCGGACTTAAACAAGTTTTCTCACTCTTCTCACTCAAGAGTAAAACTATCTCCCTTAGTGCAATCTCACACTAAGTACACTTTACAAGTGTTTAGATGTATTACAAAATGAAAACTCTCTCAAAAGAGTATATATGAAAGTTGAGATACAATGAATGAGTATAACAAAGGGTAGTTGAGCTTTGAAAGAATTAATAAATGAATCAGCAGAGTTTTGGCATATAAATTGTTTTTCTCATTACCCACTAACTTAAATGAGGTCCTATTTATAGTCTTGGGGCAGAACTATCCATTGGAAACAAAGATTAGCCGTTACTCTTAAGAAAGTAGCAGTTCACCTACCGCATTAAATGCAACTGACAGAGGTTATGCAGATAACCTCCTCAGGTTATGCGAATAACGGGTAACTGTTTGCTTTTGTTTTCAACGTGAAACTTTTCGTTATGCAGATAACCTAGCTACGTTATGTGGATAACGTACTTCCCATAATGACTAGTTTTTAGCTCAGAATCATTTTTTTGAAAACCCACTTAGTTATTAGGATAACGTTAAGTTTTTCTCAAACTGGATTTTTGTTAAACTTAGGTTATCAGGACAACCTCCCATAGTTATTCGAATAACATGTCTTACCCAAGAAAAGTTCAAGTATTCTGAAATATAGGTTATGTGGATAACCTTCCTTAGTTATGCGGATAACCTGTTTTACCCGAGAAAAGTTCAAGTACTCTGAAATATAGGTTATGCGAATAACCTTCCTTGGTTATGCAGATAACCTGTTTTACCCGGTAAGTGCTCAATGACACACGTTATGCGGATAACATACTTAGGTTATGCTAATAACGGGCTACACAGTACCACTTTTCTTTACTGTTCATGTTATGTGAATAAGGTACCTACCTTATCAGGATAACCTCCTAGATAGACTCGAGAACTTGATCTCTAAGTTGTGTAATGCGGGTAACCTCAATCTCTTTTCATGAAATTGAGGTATGGACTTTGGAAAAACTTTGAGATTGAGTCTTTATCCCTATAACCTTAAATGGTTATACGTATAAGGTAAGATACACTTAGAAGCATCTTTGAAATTGGGAACTTATTCCCATAAACTAAAGCATTTTAATTGAAAACTAGTTGAACACTTAGAATCACTTTGAGATTGAACCTTTATCCTCATTAGATAGCTCTTATCTTGAAAATTATCTTGAAATCATGAGTTAAGAACTAATCACTCAATTAGTCATCTCATTTAATCTTGGGTTAATTGAAATTCAAAGCTCAACTACCTTCTTTTACAGAAAAGTTCCTTAAGTATGAGTGAAACAGTTCTTTAATCAACAGGAAGCTCCAACTTTGTTCTTCATTTCACTTGTGTTCCTTTGATATTGAATCTCCCAAGCTTATTTGTTTTAGAATCATCAAAACATCTGAATTAACATTCTCCCTCTTTTTGATGATGACAAAACAACTTAAACTTATTGTTAGTACTTAGGTTTGCATGAAGCTCCCCCTCAATATTAGTGTAATTTAAATAAGATCAGATAATGTAAAGAACATATCTCTGAACAAAAAACACAGAAAATGAACACGTTTACAGAAGGAAATTTATTGTATTTTAAATATCCATTACAAGTATAGAGAAAGAGAAAATAAATACAGAAACATAACTCTTGAAAAGTAGCAGAACAGTCAAGCATGAATTCAATTAAGTTTCTTTCTTTTTCTTAGATTTCTTCTTCTTTTTCTTTTCTTCTTTTTCTTCCTTCTCTTCTTTTTCTTTATTCTTTTCTGTCTTTGTCTCTTCTTTCTCCCCCTTTTTGTTATCAGCAACAGAGGGGATCTGAGCAACACCAGCATCCATCTTAGTAATGTCCTGATCAAGCTTAGCCTTCCATTCCCTAATTCTTTGAAGTCTTTCATCTAAAGAGAGAGGAAGGATGGAGGGTTGGGCTGGAACAATGGATACTGGTTCAAGCCGAAATGGCTCACTTGAAGTGGCAGGAGGAACAGAAGGAAACACAGGAATATACTAAAGGTTAGGAATCACAGGTGGAGGTGAGACAGTAGGAAGGGTTACTAGAGAGGGATTAGAATTAGAGGCAATGGTGACGATTTCCTGCACAGCAGTCTCAACAAGATAACTGATGCCTTCAAAGGAGATAGGATCAGGGAGAGGAGGAAAGAGAGCATTAATTTCTTGTCTTCGGTGGTGAAGATAAATTTGGTGAATGAAATCACCTTCAGGCAAGAGAACTAAGGCTTTGCTTGAATCATGAATAGCTTCATCCTCAAAACCATAGTCTAGGTTAAGACCTAAGTCCTTTGATGGAGCAGGTGATTGAGCAAAAGTAGTTGGTTCAAAGAAAGTGGGAGGTGGTGGTTTGATTGGGGTAGAGGAAGGCTGAGGAATACTAGAAGCAAGTTGTTCACGCAGGAGTTTCACTTTTTGGGTGAGACTTTCTAATTTAGTCTCAAATTTTTCTTGCATCTCAGTAATGAGATACCCAAGATTAATCATGTCTTGTCTGTGCTCTTTCCTGGTGGCCATGGCTATCTGGAACAGATTTTGGTATAGTGAAGGAATGTCTGTAGGTGTAGGCAGGTCAGTGGCTGGGATTTCATCTGGTTTGCTAGGAGTAAGAGTAGGTGTATGAGGTTTAGGTTGCATGATTTGAGGTGGTTATGAGGGTGTGGATGGAGAGAAGCTGGAATCACCATCTGAAGAACCTTTTATGGCAAAAGTTGGCTCAGAACCTTCTCCTGTGTCCCTTTTCTTGTCAGCCCATCTCCCATTCTCTAGGCTTATTCCCATCTTCTGCAGGACTTTCTTACTTAACTCTTCTGGAAGAAGTGCAGGCCCTCTTTTAATGTGCAATATGTTATGAAACTTCAAAATCTTGGTGATAATATGCCCAAATGGCAACTGTGAATCCTGTCTGTAGGTTCTTGCCTTCCACATCCTCTGTAGAATGATATCCACCACATTCACTGGTTTACCCTTTATCAATAGCAACATGACTTGGAATTCTTCTCTAGATAGATAGTTGAAGCCTCCACTTTTGTCGAAAAACATGCGTGATGCAATATAGTGAAGGATCCTGTTATCAACAGTCAGAAAAGTTGCAGCAATCTTCCCTTTAGAAGGCACATTTTGTCTTTGCCTAAGCAGCCTTAAGACAATTGTGCTCCATTTATAATTGGCTTCATCCCCATTGTCTTCATTTATAGCTTCATTTTCAGGGGGATACTTTGAATTCTCAATGTTCACCCTTATTCCTCCAATAGGCAAATTTAGAATTTCACAAAGCAAGTCAGGGTGCAGGGCAATCCATCTCTTTCTCAATCTTACTTCCAGCACCTTTGTGTCATGGTTAATTCTCAGAGAATTATACCAAGCACGTACCACCTCTTCATCATAGTCTTCCTTTAACTCTATCAGACCCCTATAGTTTTCTACCAGCCTAACAAAATCAAACTTATTTCTTATAAAAAAGTCTTCTATTTTTGTAATACCTTACTTTTTAGACTCATTTCCCATAAATAAGACTCCTTTTAAGTCTGTTTATACTGGATCCTAAGCTTGAATCACATAAGAATGAAAATTAGAATTTCCAAAATTTTTGGTTACTGTTCATATAGTAGTTTCCACTTTACCGACTGAACTTTGAAAATTCATAAATAATTATATAAAAATCATTTCATAGTGATTTAAGTCTCTAAAAATAGATAAAAGTCTTCTATACAAGGAAAAAATATGAAATAGAGCATTCTATTGACCAATTTATACAGTTTATTCCTCAAATATTTGCTATACATTTGGTCATTTTCTCTTCCCCAGGATTTTGGCCTTATATTGAAAAATTCATATCTCATTATATCCTGAGCCAAATCACACATTCTTTATGTAAATAGAAATCCCTGTAAGTCTACTTTCTAGAAATATTTTTATTGTACATTTATTCAATTTTTATAGGGCATAACATTAATTTAACTATTATGGGACAGAACACTACCTCTACTGGAATAGTTTTAGGAGAAATTACATAACTCTTACTTTATAGCTCCAAATACTATCAAATAAGTGGAATTCATTTCCTAAGACTTGGAGGTTTCCATAAATTCAAACCACTAAATTTTTGGAGCTTTGTACAATTTTATCTTATGTTTTAAATTTTCCAGTATTCATAATAAAGGATCCAGTTTTCCTTACTCTAACCAGTTTTGACCCTTAACTTCTAAAATTGACCATAAATTGTACACTTATCCAATTTAGGTGTTCTTTAGCTTTATAAAAAGCTCATTCTATCTACTTTTTGGGAATATATAACACTCATACATTATACCTTGTTTCATATGAATAGTACCTTTGTTATTCTCAGAGTGTTTCTAATTGAGCATTTCCATTCTTATCTTGGCAAAATGAGCTTCATAACATGATTACATCATCCTTCCTTATACCAAATCCATTCATATCACTCAATAATGCTCAAATGGATATAGTTACAGAAATACAAGCCTCATGAATTGTCATGCAATTTTAAACATGATACCATAACAATACATTAAAATACCCACAATTCACATAATTATCATGCTCCTTCATTCTTCTTGCCTTCTTCCTTGGTTACTTCCATGTCCTTTCCCTAGCATGGTTAGTGTTTGGAATGGTGAAATTATGGAATCTCAGTAGCAAGTCATATGTCATGCAATTACATTATCATATATGCAAAAAAACTTAAATCATAACCATTCACCCATTCAAGCATATAATAAGTCATAATGGTTCATAAAAATTTTGGCATGGTTTCTCTTTATAAAATGGACATCCAAGGGTTAGGACCCTTTCATAAAAATAGCCAAACCAATCTCACAATATCATAACAACAATATGGCAATGGGATTATAACATAGAACAAATATTATTTTGACCTTAATAAATTTTATACTATATTTAATTGGGTCTAACTCATTGAGAGCTTCATTTTGACTATAGGTTTTCATATTTACAAAAATACCCTAGACCTGGGCTAATTTATAATTCTTGAAACTTTCGGGTCCTTTTTTGTAATTTTCCCCAAGGACCAATTTGCAATAAAATTCCTTCCTTTGGGGAATAAATTGCAACATATTTTCATTTCTATGGGTAAAATTATGATTTTCTCATTTTCTTGTATAACTTGGAAAAATAATCAGTTTGCCCCTTATGACGCTTAACAGTGTCCCTCCATTTTTCCCAATTTCTTTTGCATTTTACGATGTTTACTTTTTTCATTTTTGGGCCTTCAATTCATTATTCACATTTTATTTCTAATTTGAGAAATAACTGTTTTGCCCTTAAGTTGAGTCAAAAATATAATTATTCCTTCTTTTGAGCACTTTCTTGTAATTTTACCCAAAGACCAATTTTTTTATTATTATTTCTTTTTCACTATTCACATTAACTTCAAATTGGTCTTTCTCTTAACTTGGACTTCCCGGGTGCGCAATACTTATACCATTGCGCTCAGCTTGGAGCGGGCTTTCATTCAAGTGGTATATGGCATATTTTCCGGGATAAGTTTTGGAATTAATTTCTGCTAAGGACCTTATGGAAAATTAATTCCAATTATGGACCAATATAACTTCTTCAGAATTAGATGAGAAATTAATTCCTTCTAAAGCCCAATTCTATATAGTCTTTTCGTCTCACTTCGTTTCTCATCTTTTATTCATTTTATAACATCCCATAAAAATAGGGATATTACAATTTTCACAAAATGAGGCTTGACTACCTTACGTTTCTTAAAATTAGCCTCATATGACTCCTTTAAGATCCTTATGCTAATAAGTTCTTTAGTAATTAAAGCTTCCTCAGACTCAGTAGCAGAAGTACTTACGTGAGTGTCACCTTGAGATTCAGATTCTGGAACACCCTTTGGTTTTGGTGTTTTAGGCTTCTTTGTTGGTTTACTTGGTTCAGATTCAACTTTTCTCTCCCTTGACTTGGTGATTTTGAAGCATACTTGGACTTCACATTGTGCTGTGGTCTTTCGCTTTGATTGCCACCCATAGTTTTTGCCATAGTAGTGATTCTAGATGGTTTGGGAAGATAAAAGTTGTTTATAATTGCTCGAAAAGGGTTTTGAGAGCAGGAAAATGAATGGGATTTTGGAGATTTTTCAAAGCTTGAGGAGTATGATTGGAGATTTTCATGATAGGGTTAGGTTTTCCGCATAAGGTTCTGTTGAAAAACAGAGAATCCTATATATAGTCTCGAGGTTATACGCATAACCTCTAGAGGTTATGCGGATAACGATCTTTAGGAAATGAAAGAAAAGCCACGGGTTGCTTGGTTATGTAGATAAGGTTCTTAGGTTGTCCGCATAACCAACTTGAGACAAAGGAGATAAAGAGAGAAGTTATCCGTATAAGCATACCACATTATCATGAAAAGAGGTTTCACAAAAGACACACAAAAAGTTTTCCACAGAGCATGTTATTCGGATAACCTTGCTATCTTATGCGGATAACATTTTCACTTTGGGAACTTCTTCTCTGGAAGTAACGTTATGCGGATAAGTTAGGCAAGTTATACTGAAATTGAAGCACACAGAACATATACAAAGGAGGGAACAAAGCAACTTATACGTATAAGATAGGGACCTTATCAAAATAACGAGTTCCTTATAAGCCAAAAGTTAACACAAGGTCTTATTTTCATGAAAATCTTCATACCTTATGCGAATAACCTCAAATATAGATACTATGCAAAACAGAAAATCATCTCATTTTCAACATAAGATTATGAGATTATGCAGATAACCAGATTTAAGAGGTCATAAACACTTACTGATAGCCTTGTTATCCCCATAACCTTCTTCTTTTCACCATAATTCATTCTAATTGTGCAGGATACTTCATTTCATCAGATTTTGAATATTTCAAATCAAGGAGTACCTGCAAAACAAACTTCTAGATACTCCGATGCTTAAGTTAGTATTATAATTAATTGAATCATACTCTAAAGAAGGATTTCAGAAAATACATACAATTTATTGGGATTTACCATTCATAATTCTCTTCTGATTTTTCCATGTCTATTTCTGCAAGTGGCTTTGTTAGGATGTCAGCAAGCTGATGTTCAGTAGGAACAAATTCCAGCTTGACACCACCTCTCAAAACATGATCTCTTATGAAGTGATATCTTACTTCAATGTGTTTTGTCCTTGAATGCATAACAGGGTTCTTTGAGATGTTGATGAAACTTTGATTATCACACCTTATTGGAATTTCCTTCATCTCAATCTCAAGGTCTTCATGTTGTTGCTTTATCCAAAGGACTTGTACACAACAGCTTCTTGCTGCTACATACTCAGCTTCAGCTGTGGAGAGTACTACATTATTTTGCTTTTTACTGAACCATGACACTAAAGAACCTCCCAGAAATTGGCATGTTCCACTTGTGCTTTTTCTATCGGTCTTGGATCTAGCAAAATATGCATCTGTATAACTTATGAGCTCTTCCCCAATCCCTTTTGGATACCAGAGTCCCATTTGAGATATACCCAGCAAATATCTGAATATCCTTTTTACAGCTGTTGCATGGGACTCTTTGGGACATGATTGGAATCTAGCACACATACAGACACTAAACATGATGTTAGGCCTACTAGCAGTTAGATACAGTAGGGATCCAATCATCCTCCTATATTGAGTTATATCAAAGAATTTTCATTCTTCATCCATGTCTAGCTCAGTTGCAGAGGCCATAGGAGTTCCCATAGGTTTAGCATGTTCCATTCCAAACTTCTTTAGCAATTCCTTGAGGTATTTTGATTGGTTGAGGAAGATCTCATCATTACATTGTTTAATTTATAATCCAAGAAAAAAGTTCAGCTCACCCATCATTGACATTTCAAACTCACTCTGCATTAACTCAGAAAAGTTCTTACACAAAGATTCATTAGTAGCATCAAATATTATATCATCAACATAAATTTACACAATGAGTAAATCTTTATTTTTTTTTAGTAAATAGAGTTGTATTAACTTTTCCTCTTTTAAAACCTTTTTCTATCAGAAAATTACTCAGTCTCTCATACCATGCTCTAGGAGCCTGTTTTAACCCATATAGAGCTTTCTTTAGTTTATATACATGATTTGGTTTAGTTGAATCCTCAAAACCTGGAGGTTGATCAACAAAAACCTCTTCCATGATATACCCATTCAGAAAAGTACTTTTTACATCCATTTGATACAACACAATATCTTTTATGCAAGCATAGGCTAAGAGAATCCTTATTGCTTCCAATCTTGCAACTGAAGCAAAAGTTTCCTCATAATCAATACCTTCTTCCTGATTATATCCTTTAGCTACTAATCTAGCTTTATTCCTTATTATTGTTCTTGATTCATCAAGTTTGTTCTTAAACACCCATTTGGTTCCAATAATAGGGTGATTTTGGGGCTTAGGAACTAGATCCCAGACTTGACTTCTTTCAAATTGATTAAGTTCTTCTTCCATAGTTAAAATCCAGTATTCATCAGTTAAAGCTTCTTCAGTATACTTAGGTTCAATTTGAGAGACAAATGCACAATTGTTAACATGATCCCTAAGTTGTCTTCTGGTTTTAACTTTCTCTTGAACATCCTCAATAACTTGATCAACTGGATTATTTCTTTGATATCTCTAAGCTTTCGGGAGTTCTTGAGATACTTCCTTATTTATTTCACATTCATTATCTTCCTCCTGGATATCTTTCTCTACATCACTAGATTCAGATATTTTAAGAGGTTTAGTTTTATTTTCTTTAGACAGATTCAAATTCTTGAGACTGGAAATTAAATCATCCTCATCTTTAGCATGCTTAGACAGAGTTTCATTTTAAAGAAAGACTACATGCACAGATTCTTCAATAGTTCCAGACTTCTTGTTGAATACCCTATATGCTTTACTTCTATTTGAGTAGCCAAGAAATATACCTTCATCTGATTTGGCATCAAACTTACCCAGATTGTCTTTGTTGTTGTTGTGGACATAGCAAGTGCTTCCAAAGATATGAAGATAAGAGAGGTTGGGCTTCCTTCCTTTGCACAAGTCATAAGGAGTCTTTCCTAACATGAGTCTCATGTATGCTTTATTTATCAAATAGCATGTTGTGCTTACAGCATCAGCCTAGAATTGTTTAGGCAATCTTTTTTCATTCAGCATTGCACGAGCCATCTCCTCCAACACTCTATTCTTTCTTTCCACAACTACATTCTGTTGAGGAGTTCTTGGGGCTGAGAAGTTGTGCTCCACTCCATTTTCATCACAGTAGTAAGCAAATTTGGCATTCTCAAATTCTCCACCATGATCTGTTCTAATACATATAATAGAGCAACCTTTCTCATTTTGGATTTTCTTGGCTAAAATCATAAAAGCATCATATGTTTCATCTTTAGAGGGAAGAAATAAAGTCCAAGTGAATCTAAAATAATCATCTACCACAATAAGTACATATAAGTTTCCACTAGTACTTTTAGTACGATTAGGACCTATCAAATCCATGTGAAGTAATTATAGCAGTCTTGTTGTAGAAACAATGTTTTTTAGTTTTGAATAAGGACTTTGTTTGTTTTCCTTTAGGGAAAGCATCACATTCTCTATCCTTTTCAAACTTAATGTTAGGTAGACCAAGCACAAGTTCATTTTTAATGAGTTTATTCAATTGATGCATGCTAACATGTGCTAATCTCCTATGCCATAGCCAACTACCATCATTTTCACTTATTAAGCATATAGAGTCTAAAGAAGGTAATTCATCTAAATCAATAGTATAATCGTTACCATCTTTTACTACCTTGAGAATCACTTTACGATTACTTTTTCTGATGACTAGGTAGTAGTTGGAATCAAACAGAACCCAGTTGCCTCTATCACAGGTTTGTCTTACACTTAACAAGTTGTGATTGAGTCCTATTACGAACAGGACTTCCTCAATCGATGTTTCTGGGTTTCTTCCAACAATTCAAATCCAACTATCTTCCCGGATTGGTCACCACCGAAAGTAACCTTTCCTCCTTTCTTATCTCTCAGCACAATGAATTTTTCTTTGTCTCTAGTCATGTGTCTTGAGCAAGCACTATCCATGTACCATTTGTTGCTCTTCTTGGCCTTGAGACATGCTTACAAAACAAGTTTCAGTTCTTTCTTTTAGGTACACATATCTGCTTGGGTCCTTTCTTGTTAGTGCAGGTATCCTTGGGGACCCATTTCATTCCACTGCCATTTTCTTCCTTCCTGAACATACAGTTGGAGGACATATGACCCTTCTTTTGGCAGAAGTGGTGTAACACCTCATACTTAGACTCATTTCCCATGTATTAAACTATATTTAAGTCCATTAATACTTGATTAGAGACTTGATTATATAAAACAAACTTAAACCAATTTATTTCATTTCGGGTAACATGCCCTTGGTTAACATCCTTTTACCCAGTGAACTTTGAAAATTCATAACTAAATCAAGAAAAATCATATTGACATGGTTCAAGTCTCTAAATATATCTTAAAAGATTCTATACATTGGAAAAATGTTGAACAGGGAAGTTACTTGGCCAACTTATACAGTAAGTTCGTATTATATGTACTGTAGCAATGGTCATTTTTGAAAATTTCTGATTCTGACCATAACTTTGAAAAATCACCATAAATTATACACAACTCCAAATTGAGTGATCTTTGTGTCTATGAAAAGATACACATGTCTAGTTTTCATACATATGAAACACTAATACATTGAACATATCAGTATAAGTACAGTACTTCGAATTATCAACCATGTTCAGAAAGGTCTCTTGCATTCCCCCAACATTCCAAAATACACACTCATATATACATAAATAGTCATGACTTGCCTTTATCTTACATGATACTCCATAAGAACTTAGAGGAAAATATTAACATTGAAGCATAGCATGATCATATCCCATAAGGTTTTACATAACCTCTCATATAATAGTATCAACCTAAGTGTCATTAGCTTGAATATTACTTTGCTTCTCCTTGCCTTTCCTTTCTTGGGTAATCTTGCCATAACTTGAACCTAAAATTGGTTAGACATTTGGAGAGGGGTGAGATTCAAAGAATCTCAGTAGTAACTACCATCATACACACATATCATCATATATATTGCAAGTATTCATCTCAAAACACATTAAGCATGCAATCAAATCATTTTGGCATAACCATTTTATAAAAATTTGGGCAGCACTTTCCCTTGTATTTAGACATATCCAGGGTCACATTACCCTTCAAACAATCCAACCAACAATGCCAAATCATCACAAGACAACATTCCAAACATTAAACACATCATTCAAACCAAGCAACATCAATGATAATACATAAGCATAGATAGGTAAGTTAACTACCTTTGGGCTTTCCACTAATCTCCAAACTTGCAAACCTTTTCCTTGATCTTCTAACACTCCTTTGGATCCTATAGCATAATCAAATAATGCCATTAACCACTAGTTATCCAATTTCATTCACAAAGTGCTCACTTGAACTAAAATTTGCACTTTGTCATCCATCATGCATTCCTTGTACAACATACTTGTTCTAACCTATTTTGGACCCAAGAAATCCATTTTTGAGGTCAAAAACTTGAAATTCCCTTCCTATAATGAACCCTAATTGGGCAGAAAATTATCATAAATTATAGAAAAATAACTAACCGATTAATTTGTGATCCAATGATATATTCTTGCACCTTATGGCCTATATAACCCTTTTCATGGCTTAGTTTTTCCATACTTTCATTTTCTCTCTCTACTCTCTCTCTAGGTAGCAACTTTCAGCAAGAAAATAGAGGGAAAATAACCATTAAAATCCCTCAAAATTGCTAGGAGACACAAGAAAAGGGTTGTAAGATAATACCTTGAAGTTTTGGGACAAATCTTGTAATATTCTCTTTTCCCCTTTGCTCTCTCTCTCTCTCACGCGTTCCTGGCTTCTTCTCCACTGAACCAGCGTCCTTTTCTCGTGGGGGAAGATGAAATGATGGTTTAAGATGATAATTATATAATATAATAACTTAATTTACTTTTATTTCTATTTTCATTTACTTTTCTTTTAAAAAACTTTTCCAACCATTACTTTTGGTCCAAAACCATTATCTAGACCCAAAATATATTTTAACAAAGTCCAATCATTGTCCTTGGATCAATACTGCCTTTTCCTGCAGTCTAAACTGACTTTTATCGGGTAAAATATTAATATTAAATCCTAATCACCCAATAAGTATGATTTTGACCTTAATAAATTTCATACTATATTTCATTGGGTCTAACTCATTGAGAGCTTCATTTTGACTATAATTTTTCATATTTACAAAAATGTCCTTGACCCGGGACTAATTTATCATTTTTAAAACTTTCGGGTCATTAGGTGTAATTTACCCTAAAATTCATAAATTCTCCTTCAACATCCTTCTGCGTCCACCGACTTGAAATTTTTTTTTTTATATATTTTTTTTTCTTTTCCTTTTTCCTTTTCTCTTTTCTTTTTCTTTTCTTTTTTTTTTTTTCCTTTCAGGGGTAAAATCATCATTTTTTTCTTTTTCCTTTTAACTGAGATAATTGACCTCTTTATCCTATTTCATGCCAAATGATGTACATCCATTTTTACAAATTCTTTATAGATTTCAAAATATTGAGCCTCGATTATCCATAAAAATTTCAGGATGTTACATTTCTATCCCCCTTAAAATAAATTTCGTCCTCGAAATTTAAAACATACCTTAAGTAAATATTTCTGGATACTTCTGTCTCATGTCTGACTCCATCTCCCAGGTTGCTTCTTCTGGGGTTAAGCCCTTCCAAATCACCTTCACTAGAGGAATGTCTTTATTTCTCAGCTGCTTGACTCGATAATCTATAATCTTTTCAGGTATAACATTAAAGCAAAGATTATCTTGTAAGTCAATGCATTCATATTCTATAATGTGTGAAGGATCGGGCTGATACTTCTTTAGCTGGGAGACATGGAAAACATCATGTATTTGGCTCAAATTTGGTGGTAAGGCTAATTTATAAGCTACAAGTCCAGCTTTTGAGAGAATTTCGAAAGGTCCTATATACTTAGGACTAAGCTTTTTGGTCTTAAGCGACCGACCAACTCCAGTCGTGGGAGATACTTTGAGAAAAACATGATCTCCTATTTCAAATTCTAACGGCTTCCTCCTTTTATCTGCATAACTCTTTTGCCTACTTTGAGCCGTTAGTAATTTCTTTCTTATCATTTCAATTTGTTTGGAGGTTTGGTCAACAATTTCTAGACCAATCACTTGTCTCTCACCTAACTCCGTCCAACACAATGGTGACCTGCACTTTCTGCCATACAACGCTTCATATGGAGCCATCTGAATACTGGAATGATAACTGTTATTATATGCGAATTCTGCTAGTGGTAAGTATACATCCCAGTTTCCCTTCATTTCAAGCACACAAGCCCTTAGCATATCTTCTAATGTTTGAATTGTCCTCTCAGTTTGTCCATCAGTTTGTGGATGATATGCTGTACTGAATCTCAATTGAGTACCTAGGGCCTGTTGCAATGACTTCCAAAAATTCGATGTAAACCTTGGGTCGCGATCTGAAATAATACTATTGGGTACTCCATGAAGTCTCACTACTTCTTTAACATATAACTGTGCTAATTTATCCAATGTATATGTTGATTTCATGGCTAGGAAATGGGCTGACTTTGTGAGCCTATCTACTATAACCCATATAGCATTATATCCTGATGATGTTCTAGGTAATCCCATAATGAAGTCCATTGATATACTATCCCACTTCCATTTAGGGATATCTAAAGGTTGTAACATTCCTGCAGGCTTCTGATGTTCTATTTTAACTCTTTGGCATACTAAGCACTTAGACACATACTGGGTAATATCACTTTTCATCCCAGGCCACCAAAATAATTTTCTTAAATCATGATACATTTTTGTAATACCTGGGTGAATAGTGTATTTACTTTGATGTGCCTCTGCTAGTATCTTTTCCTTTAACTCTGCTACTGGAGGAACATATACTCTCTTCTGAAACTTGATCAGACCATCATTTGTCTCATTGAATTCCTGCATTTCTTCTTGACTCATCTTTTCTTTAACTACTTGTACAAACTCATCATTCTGCTGGGCTTTCATTAAATCTTGTAAAAATTCATTACCAATCTTGGTCTCATGTAATTGCAGAAACAAGGACATATCCCTAAAATCTTCCAGCATTTTCATTTCATGGATCATCATATAGGCTACGTGAACAATTTTTCTACTAAGTGCATCAGCCACTACATTAGCTTTCCCTGGATGGTATTTTATAGAATGATCATAATCTTTTAGCAATTCCATCCAGCGCCTCTGCCTTGCATTCAATTCTTTTTGATCTTCTAAATATTTGAGGCTTTTGTGGTCACAGAACACTTCTACAGTTCCACCATAGAGAAAATGCCTCCATATCTTTAGAGCATGAACAATAGCCGCAAGTTCTAAATCATGTGTAGGATAGTTTTCTTCGTGCGGTTTTAACTGTCGAGAAGCATATGCTACTACTCTATCATTCTGCATTAAGACACAACCCAATCCGTGCTTACTTGCATCTGTGTAAAGCACAAAAGGTTCCTTAGGATTAGGTATAGTTAATACAGGTGGGGTAGTTAACTTGTGCTTCAGTTCATTAAAACTATTTTCGCAATTCATATCCCACACAAAAGGTGTATTCTTTCTAGTAAGTTTTGTAAGCAGCAATGCAATTCGAGAAAAATCCTGTATAAATCGTCTGCAATAACCTGCTAAACCAAGGAAACTTCTTATCTCAGTGACGGTCTTGGGTTGCTCCCACTTTAGGACTACATCAACTTTACTTTGGTCTACTGCGACCCCGTCCTTGGAAACAACATGCCCTAAGAACCGCACTTCTGTGAGCCAAAACTCACACTTGCTCAGTTTAGCATACAATTTCTTTTCTTTTAAAACAGACAAGACTATTCTCAAATGCATCTCGTGATCCTCTAAAGATTTGGAGTACACTAAGATATCATCAATAAAAACTACCACAAATTGATCTAAGTAGGGCCGGAATATCCTGTTCATGTAGTCCATGAATATTGCTGGGGCATTTGTTAGACCAAATGGCATCACTAAAAATTCATAATGCCCATAACGAGTTCGAAAAGCAGTTTTGGGAACATCATCTGCCTTAACCCGTAATTGATGATATCCAGATCTTAAATCGATTTTTGAAAACACAGTGGCTCCCGCCAACTGATCTAGCAAATCATCAATTCTAGGTAAAGGATATTTGTTTTTAATAGTAACTTTGTTTAGTTCCCTATAGTCAATACATAATCGGAGGCTCCCATCTTTCTTTTTTACAAATAACACTGGAGCACCCCAAGGAGAAACACTTGGTCTGATGAAACCTTTTTCCAATAGCTCTTCTATCTGTTTCTTTAATTCTGCTAATTCAGGTGGTGCCATTCTGTATGGTGCCTTTGATATTGGACTTATTCCTGGCACAAGGTCTATAGAAAACTCTACCTCTCTTTCAGGTGGTAAGTCTTTAAAATCCTTAGGAAACACTTCGGAAAAATCTCTTACTACTGGTATTTCTTCAATCCCCTCATCAACCTCAACATTTACTGAAAAGAAAACCAAATAGGCTTGACATCCTTTCCCCAAACATCTCTCAGCTTGAGCGGTCGATATGAAATTTAGCTTAACCTCAGTATTTAGAACACTTTCTGGAGTAGGTAAGATCAAGGCTTTGTTTTTACAATCAAGGAGAATGTTATTTGTGGAAAGCCAGTTCATGCCTATTATAACATCGATATCTGGGAATGGCATGCATATGAGATCTAGTGTGGTACAACAATGTTCATATTGGACAATGCAATTCAGGCAGACATGGGATGTAATAGCATGGTTACCCGTGGGTGTGGACACATGAAGATCATAAGGTAGCTCAGTAACATGCAGACCCAATCCTTTGACACACTTATAAGAAATGAATGAATGACTAGCACCTGAATCAAACAAGGCATATACAAGATACTCATTAACTTTAATCATACCTTCTATAAGATCAGGTGACTGTCGAGCCTCATGCTGCGTAAGAGCAAAGACCCTTCCTTGTGCCTGGGGTCTGGTACGAGCCAAATCTACTCTGCAATCTCTAGCATAGTGTCCAGCCTTGCCACATCAATAACATACATTCTGTCCGGCTAGGCATGGTCTACCGCCATGAGCTTTACCACACTGATCACAAACTGGAGCTTCCCTAGCTTCTTTTTGTATATCTCTTTGCATTATTCATCCTCCTTGTCTGCCACCTCTCTTGGGCTTCCTGTTATTACTATTCCAGGGTTTCCTTCTTTTCTGACTGGGTCCTCCTAAATTGGTAACCTCTACAGCCTTCTTAGCATCGGCTGATGGAGCAGATGTCAAAAACTTATGATTCAAACTATTCTCCGTGATTCTACTTACCTCAACTAATGCATTAAAAGTTCTGAGCTGCATTGGAGCTACTCGTTCTCTAATAGCAGGTCTAAGTCCTCTCTCCAACTTTTCAGTTTTCCATCTTTCATCATCATGTTGTTGGAGATAAGTAGAGTACCTAGCCAACTGGATGAACATCGCCACATACTCATCTACGGACTGATCTTTCGCTTGTATTAATGTAATAAACTCGGCTTCTTTCTCATCCCTCACTGATCGCGGGAAATATTTATCATAGAACTGTTCCAAGAAGTTCTCCCATGTTAGAGGAACATTTCTAGCCTGCATGATCAATTCCGTATTACGCCACCATCTATCAGCTTCTTTTTCGAGCATGTATGTGGCTAATAATGCTTTCATTTCTGAACTGCATCTCATCAATCTAAAAATTTTCTCCAGGCTAAGAACCCAATCTTCTGCAGCCTGCACATCAAACCTACCATCAAATCAAGGAGGCTGATATTTCCTGAAATTTACGATAATATTTTGCTCATCAATTACTGCTCCAGCTGCTTGCTCTACTTGTACAACTTGTGGCACGGGCGGCTGATTAGCTTTTGCTTGTTGTTCTTGTCTTTGTGCTTCTATACTCTGTTGCAATTGCTCAATGGTTCGTTGTTGTTGATCCAATCTTTGCATTATAACTTGTAGAGGATCAACTTGAGGCTCTTCCCTAGATTGTTGCTCAGAGACTACTGTTTGAGTTTGTTGTCTTGTTCGAACCATCTTTAACTATATAAACAATTCAATTCATAAATATAAAGCAATTGCACTAAGAGTATACAAAACAAAACATTTCATTTATATATAGCAACTTTGTACATGCAAGTTCTCATATCTCAAATATATTAGCATAGCTCTAAACTTTTAACATTCAACTGCTTATATACATCAAAATTTGCAGTTCTACCATTCACATTTTTACATATGCACATAAACATCTTTATAACTAGTCATCAAGGCCTTTCCGAGCTTGATTCGGCATCATCAGGCGGTGGTCTAGGCTTCTTACACCTCAGCTTCTTAGCTCGTGTCTTGCCTTCTTCAGTACAAACCTCTACACAATGCTCAAGACAAGAGAATTCTTGATCCATCAACTTATTGCGAATGGTTGTCCAAAATAAGTCTCTAGGGATTTGTCTCACCATAATATCGATCCACAGTTTTTCTGAGTAATGCAACCCTTTTTCGGCGAAAAACTGCTTTACTTGTACTACCTTGCTAATAAATGTAGGAATCTGCTTAGGACCTGGACGATACTTAGCACTTTCCTTGAAACATCTCCTTACTATCCTATATATCAAGTACTCCTCATCACAAGGCCCATCAGTACTGTTTTCAGGATCCAAAAGAAACCCTGCCTCATAATCAACATCTTCTTCTTCTATTTTTCCTTCATAATCAGGAGGCATAGCTATTATTGGTTCTTGCTTTAATTTTGAAGTACCTTCTCCAGAATTCACTTCCCTTTCCTCCTTCATAGTACTATTGGAGCCTACACTCTCACCCCAATCTAGATCCATCCTATCATAAGGTTCAATGATCTTGCTTTGACTAGGTGATGGCATCTTTACCTTCATCAAAGCACAAAAGCATATATAATTAGTTTCTACATATTCAAACTTTCCTTTTGCCTGAATCTCTGCTCTGATACCAAAAATGTAACACCTCATACTTAGACTCATTTTCCATGTATTAAACTATATTTAAGTCCATTAATACTTGATTAGATACTTGATTATATAAAACAAACTTAAACCAATTTATTTCATTTCGGGTAACATGCCCTTGGTTAACATCCTTTTACCCAGTGAACTTTGAAAATTCATAACTAAATCAAGAAAAATCATATTGACATTGTTCAAGTCTCTAAATATAGCATAAAAGATTCTATACATGGGAAAAATGTTGAACAGGGAAGTTACTTGGCCAACTTATACAGTAAGTTCGTATTATATGTACTGTAGCAATGGTCATTTTTGAAAATTTCTGATTCTGACCATAACTTTGAAAAATCACCATAAATTATACACAACTCCAAATTGAGTGATCTTTGTGTCTATGAAAAGCTACACATGTCTAGTTTTCATACATATGAAACACTAATACATTGAACATATCGGTATAAGTACAGTACTTCGAATTATCAACCATGTTCAGAAAGGTCTCTTGCATTCCCCCAACATTCCAAAATACACACTCATATATACATAAATAGTCATGACTTGCCTTTATCTTACATGATACTCCATAAGAACTTAGAGGAAAATATTAACATTGAAGCATAGCATGATCATATCCCATAAGGTTTTACATAACCTCTCATATAATAGTATCAACCTAAGTGTCATTAGCTTGAATATTACTTTGCTTCTCCTTGCCTTTCCTTTCTTGGGTAATCTTGCCATAACTTGAACCTAAAATTGGTTAGACATTTGGAGAGGGGTGAGATTCAAAGAATCTCAGTAGTAACTACCATCATACACACATATCATCATATATATTGCAAGTATTCATCTCAAAACACATTAAGCATGCAATCAAATCATTTTGGCATAACCATTTTATAAAAATTTGGGCAGCACTTTCCCTTGTATTTAGACATATCCAGGGTCACATTACCCTTCAAACAATCCAACCAACAATGCCAAATCATCACAAGACAACATTCCAAACATTAAACACATCATTCAAACCAAGCAACATCAATGATAATACATAAGCATAGATAGGTAAGTTAACTACCTTTGGGCTTTCCACTAATCTCCAAACTTGCAAACCTTTTCCTTGATCTTCTAACACTCCTTTGGATCCTATAGCATAATCAAATAATGCCATTAACCACTAGTTATCCAATTTCATTCACAAAGTGCTCACTTGAACTAAAATTTGCACTTTGTCATCCATCATGCATTCCTTGTACAACATACTTGTTCTAACCTATTTTGGACCCAAGAAATCCATTTTTGAGGTCAAAAACTTGAAATTCCCTTCCTATAATGAACCCTAATTGGGCAGAAAATTATCATAAATTATAGAAAAATAACTAACCGATTAATTTGTGATCCAATGATATATTCTTGCACCTTATGGCCTATATAACCCTTTTCATGGCTTAGTTTTTCCATACTTTCATTTTCTCTCTCTACTCTCTCTCTAGGTAGCAACTTTCAGCAAGAAAATAGAGGGAAAATAACCATTAAAATCCCTCAAAATTGCTAGGAGACACAAGAAAAGGGTTGTAAGATAATACCTTGAAGTTTTGGGACAAATCTTGTAATATTCTCTTTTCCCCTTTGCTCTCTCTCTCTCTCACGCGTTCCTGGCTTCTTCTCCACTGAACCAGCGTCCTTTTCTCGTGGGGGAAGATGAAATGATGGTTTAAGATGATAATTATATAATATAATAACTTAATTTACTTTTATTTCTATTTTCATTTACTTTTCTTTTAAAAAACTTTTCCAACCATTACTTTTGGTCCAAAACCATTATCTAGACCCAAAATATATTTTAACAAAGTCCAATCATTGTCCTTGGATCAATACTGCCTTTTCCTGCAGTCTAAACTGACTTTTATCGGGTAAAATATTAATATTAAATCCTAATCACCCAATAAGTATGATTTTGACCTTAATAAATTTCATACTATATTTCATTGGGTCTAACTCATTGATAGCTTCATTTTGACTATAATTTTTCATATTTACAAAAATGTCCTTGACCCGGGACTAATTTATCATTTTTAAAACTTTCGGGTCATTAGGTGTAATTTACCCTAAAATTCATAAATTCTCCTTCAACATCCTCCTGCGTCCACCGACTTGAAATTTTTTTTTTTATATATTTTTTTTTCTTTTCCTTTTTCCTTTTCTCTTTTCTTTTTCTTTTCTTTTTTTTTTCCTTTCAGGGGTAAAATCATCATTTTTTTTCTTTTTCCTTTTAACTGAGATAATTGACCTCTTTATCCTATTTCATGCCAAATGATGTACATCCATTTTTACAAATTCTTTATAGATTTCAAAATATTGAGCCTCGATTATCCATAAAAATTTCAGGATGTTACAAGTGGCATGTGGAGAAAGGGCTAGAAGAAAGAGATGCATGTCTGAAATAATGAATATAATATTTGTTCTTTTGATTTCTAGGAGCTAGGAATGACTCTATGTTCTGAGTTGTTTTATGGTCGTTAGCATGCACAAAGTTTCTCAGGTAAAGGTTCTGCTTCTTAACTTTTAATTTTTTTTTACTGCACATGGGTCATATCCTAGACCAGTTTTGTTCTGACTCACAATTTGATTTCCCAGTAATACTCTCAGCATGTTCTCACCTTTAGTGAGTTTGGACAAAGTCTTGTGGAGATAATTGTTCTTATCTCTCAACTCAATGCATAAAACACAAACAGAGGTGGATGAAGAAGAAAACTGTAAAGCAGTGCAAGATGAATGAGACTCATTCTCAAGCTTGAGTATTTTCTTTTTGGCTTGACTCAGTTGTTTAGACATTTTGAGAAATTCAGCCATCAGTTCATTAAAAGCATCATGCAATTCATTGTAAGAAGGTTTAGAGTCACTTACCTCAGAATCATTGTCACTGTCTTGATTGCAACTCTTCTTCTTCTCAGCAATCTCTTGAGCCATCAGACATAGGTTAGCAATCTCATCATTTCCTGCTGCTTCCTCTTCATCTAAACTATCTCCCTAGATGGAAGATACAAAAGCTTTCTTCTTCTCCACTTTGTCAACCTTTTTGTCTTTCCCTTGTTTCTTGCTCAACAGAGGACATTCCCATTTGATATGTCTAGGTTTCTTGCACTCGTAACATATGATCAGGTCTTTGTTTTCTTTTTTGCTGCTAGTGGCTCCATCTTTCTTTGTAAACTTTCTGAATTCTTATTTCCATACATTTTACCAAACTTTCTCACCAGCATAGCCATCGTCTCTTCATCTAGCTCAGCATCCTCCTCTAAATCATCATCATCATTTGATTCTACTTTGAGAGCCAAACTCTTCTTCTTCTTGTCAAATGAAGTAGATTCCTTGAGAGCCTTCAGCTTCCCTTTATATTCTTCAAGACTCCCAAAGAGGGCTATCACAGATGTTATAGATTCACCCCTAACTTCCTCTATTGCAGTCACCTTCAGTTGTTACTCAATGGGTAAAGCTCTGAGAATCTTTCTGACTTTCTCAAACTGGGTGTATTCCTTTCCAAGGGTCTTCAGCTAATTCACAATGAGGGTAAATCTCTTCTGCAGATCCTTGATATTCTCACCTTCTTTCATCTTGAAGCTTTTGTATTCTCCAATACAAGTATTCAGCTTATTTTCTCTTACGCTGGTAGTTCTTTCATAAGCGATCTCCAGAGTATCCCACATGCATTTGGCTATTGTACTTTGAGACATTCTGTAGAACTTATCTTGATTGAGAGTACTGACCAGACAGTGCTTAGCTTTAAAGTTAAGAAGGACCCTTCTCCTATCTTCCTCATTCCATTCCTCTTCAAGTTTCTCTTTATATTTCCCATCGTCTTGTAGTTTCATCAGAACAAAGTCCCCAAGAAGGGGTCTGTTGGTGTTGTTTCCTTCCGGAAGGATGCCTTCACCAAAGCCAGCCATGTCTTCTCCTAGATTGTTAGATCCTTAAACTAGGAGTTCGGGCTCTGATACACTTGTTAGCTCATCTGTCTTCCCAAGAGGGGGGTGAATTGGGAAGATTAAAATTTTTCTGCAAATTAGAAAAACAATAGTGATACTAAAAAGATAACTAAAAATAGAGTATAAAAATAAAGAGCAGAGGGAAGAAAACTCAGTAGTTTATCCTGGTTCGGTCTACTCCACTTGACCTACGTCCAGTCCCCATGCCATTGCTTGGGATTTTTCACTATCTCTTGCCAGATTTGAATGGGTTCTGGCAATGACAACAGTACAACGTCACCAACCCAAACTTCAGACTTAAACAAGTTTTCTCACTCTTCTCACTCAAGAGTAAAACTATCTCCCTTAGTGCAATCTCACACTAAGTACACTCTATAAGTGTTTAGATCTATTACAAAATGAAAACTCTCTCAAAAGAGTAGATATGAAAGTTGAGATACAATGAATGAGTATAACAGAGGGTAGTTAAGCTTTGAAAGAATTATTAAATGAATCAGTAGAGTTTTAACGTATAAATTGTTTTTCTCATTACCCAATGACTTAAATGAGGTCCTATTTATAGTCTTGGGGCAGAACTATTCGTTGGAAACAAAGATTAGATATTACTCTTAAGAAAGTAGCCATTCACCTACTGCATTAAATGCATCTGATAGAGGTTATACAGATAACCTCCTCAGGTTATGCGAATAACGGGTAACTGTTTGCTTTTATTTTCAATGTGAAACTTTTCGTTATGCTGATAACCTAGCTAGTTATGTGGATAACGTACTTCCCAGAATGACTAGTTTTTAGCTCAAAATCATTTTGTTGAAAACCCACTTAGTTATTAGGATAACGTTAAGTTTTTCTCAAACTGAGTTTTCGTGAAATTTAGGTTATCAGGACAACCTCCCATAGTTATGAGGATAACTTGTTTTACCTAAGAAAAGTTTAAGTATTCTGAAATATAGGTTATGCGGATAACCTCCCTTAGTTATGTGGATAACCTGTTTTACCTGAGAAAAGTTCAAGTATTCTGAAATATAGGTTATGCGGATAGCCTCCCTTGGTTATGCGGATAACCTATTTTACCCGAGAAAAGTTTAAGTATTCTGAAATATAGGTTATGCTGATAACCTCCCTTGGTTATGTGGATAACCTGTTTTACCCGAGGGGTGCAAGTGCTCCATGACACATGTTATGCGGATAACCTACCTAGATTATGCGAATAACGGGTTACACAGTACCACTTTTCTTTACTGTTCACCATGTTATGCAAATAAGGTGCCTACCTTATCAGGATAACCTCCTAGACAGATTCGAGAACTTGATCCCCAAGCTGTGTTATGCGAATAACATCAATCCATTTTCATGAAATTGAGGTATGGACTTTGGAAAAGCTTTGAGATTGAGTCTTTATCCCCATAACCTCAAATGGTTATACGTATAAGGTAAGATATTATTTTGAAAACAAGGTAAACACTTAGAAACATCTTTGAAATTGAGAACTTATTCCCATAAACTAAAACATTTTAATTGAAAACCAGTTGAACACTTAGAATCACTTTGAGATTGAACCTTTATCCTCATTAGATAGCTCTTATCTTGAAAATTATCTTGAAATCATGAGTTGAGAACTAATCACTCAATTAGTCATCTCATTTAATCTTGGGTTAATTGAAATTCAAAGCTTAACTACCTTCTTTTACAGAAAAGTTCCTTAAGTGTGAGTGAAACAGTTCTTCAATCAACAGGAAGCTCCAACTTTGTTCTTCATTTCACTTGTGTTCCTTTGATATTGAATCTCCCAAGCTTATTTGTTTTAGAATCATCAAAACATTTGAATTAACACATATCTAATTGGAGTCCTAGAAGATGTGCTTGTCAAGGTAAAGGACCTAATCTTTCCAGCTGATTTCTATGTTTTAATTATAGAGGATGATAGGTTCCAATATAGTAGTAATGCTCATTTGATCTTAGGTAGATCATTTTTTAAAACGACTAGGGCAATTATTGATGTTTATTTCGGTGTGTTTTCCATGGAGTTTGCTGGTAATGTCATTAAGGTTGATTTGTTTGTGGCTACGAAGCATCCATCTGATGATTTTGGTGTTGTGGATGTTAATATGCTTGATATGCTAGTTGACATTGCTTCCTTAGATTTTATGAGTAGCATGATCAGTGCCCCTTGTGATGTAGCTAAACTTGATGATTATGTTTCTTGTGATTACATTGAGACTAGTACTTGTGACATATATACTGATGTTGATAGATCTAAGCTAGATATATTTAATGAATTCGCTAGTAATGCATTTTCATGATCATATTGATGATGATGTTTTGAGTACTACTATTGACACTAGTGATGTAGCATCTATGAAATCTTCTGAGTCTAGTTCATTTTCCAAGTTGCTTGATGTGGTAGATGCTATGGAAAAGGTTTATTTGACATCCTTACCTAATTCTGATTTGATGATGAGTCTAGAGCATATTACTAGTGCTAGTGGTATAGGATGTTCTTAGGTGATTGATGATGTTGATGCTGATATGCATGTTAGTTCTGTTGATAGTCCTAGGGTTACTGATGTAGTTCATGCTGATATTTCTAATAGGATTGGTATCCATGATGATATTATGCATGCAATTAGTGATGACATTAATGTTAATCATATTTCTTTGTCTGCATGTGATAGTGTTCAATCTAGTGATTCTACTATTGTATCTGGATGTTCAAGTGATGGTACTACTTCTGGATTGATTGACTCTATTGTTACTGGATGAGATACTACTGTTGGTAATTTCCTTGTACAGGTACATGGTTTGGAAGACATTATTCTCCAACCACTTGGTCCCTCAGTTGAGCTACCCCCTACACTTGAGCTTAAACTGCTTCTAGAGGACCTCAAGTATGTGTACTTAGAGAAAGGGAACAAGCTACCAGTGATAGTTGCAAGTGATATTGCTCTAGATCAAGAAAGTCGATTAGTGGGTGTTCTTAAGAAGAGAAAGAAAGCAATTGGCTGGACATTGGCTGACATTCCTAGCATTAGCCCAGACGTATTTATGGATAGAATTCTACTTGAGGATGGAGCCAACCCACTTAGATAGCCTCAGAGACGGCTTAATCCATTGATTTTGGATGTTGTTAAGAAAGAAGTGACAAAGCTACTATCAGCAGGTATAATCTATCCCATATCTTATAGTTATTGGGTGAGTCCTATGCAAATAGTACCTAAGAAAACTAGATTAACTATGATTAGGAATGAGGATGGTGAGTTAGTATTGACTAGGGTGCAAGACTATTGGAGAGTTTGTATAGATTATAGGCAGCTTAACTCAATTACTAAGAAAGATCATTTTCCTCTTCCTTTCATAGATCAGATGCTTGAAAGATTGGCGGGTAGGTCTCATTAATATTTCTTATATGGGTTTTTAGGTTATTTTCATATTTCTATAGCCCCAGAGGATCAACATAAGACTACTTTTGCCTACCCATTTGGTACTTTTGCTTATAGACGCATGTCTTTTGGGTAATTTAATGCTCCAAGTACTTTTCAATGTTACATGGTGTATATATTTGATGATTTTATTGAAAAATGCATGGAATTTTTTATGGATAACTTTACTATTTATGGTGATTGTTTTGATGACTGCTTGTCTTTACTTGATAAAGTTTTGGAAAGATGCATTGATTGTAACCTAGTTTTGAACTTTGAAAAGTGTCATTTGATGGTTAAAAATGGAATTGTACTTGTTAGATTTGCTAGCTTCCCAAGAGGGGGTGTGAATTGGGAAGTTTAAAATTTTCTGCAAAATTGTACAAGAGCAGTGAAAGTAAAAGTTGCAGAAAACATAGTGCAGAGTATAAAAAGATAGTTTGCAAAGTAGAGGAAGGGAAGACACAAAGATTTATCCTAGTTTGGTCTACTCCTCTTGACCTATGTCCAGTCCTCAAGCCACCACTTGAGATTTTTCACTATCTTGCAAGATTTCAGTGGGCTCTTTGCAATGCCACAATATAGCCTTGTGCTTTATTTTAAGAGCTTACAAATTTTCACTCTGCACTCTAATAAAGTGTTTCTCAAATCCCTTGCGAAAACCCGTCACAAGAAAATCTTTCTTCCAGATCAAAAAAAGATTTGCTATAGAAAGAAAAACTCTCTAATACAGAGTAAATATGACAGTTGAAGTGCAATAAATGAAGTGTGAGTAAGTAGAAGGTTTTTTCTAATGATTTCAACAGAATTTCAGTATATACAGCATAAAATCGTTACCCATAACTTCAAATGAAGTTCTATTTATAGATTTGTGTCTTAAATATAAGTTAGACACAAGATCTAGCCGTTAGAGACATTACCCAAAGGTTACTCTACAAAACTAGCCATTCACCAACCGCATTTAATGCATTTGACTCTCTGAAATTTGATTTTTGGGGTGTCAATAGACAAATTTCGTAGAAACCATAACCTAAAGACTTTAACGTTGAACTTCCAAAATTTGTCTGTTTAAAAGTGAAATTCAAATTTTGGTTTTGACAAATATTTCCCATGTTAAAACATATGAATTTTCAAGTTTAAAGTGCATTTGTTTAGTGTGAACAGTTGTCTCATATTGCTACAGTGCACTCGAAGTTTGAATTTTGGGGATCCAAAATTCATCTGTTAGTGAGAAACTCAATATGGCACAAGTGTTCTACTTTTCAAAATTTGAATTTTGAACTTTCAAAATTCTTCTAACAGAGAGATCTCTAATCAGACTTACACACTTTCAATTTAAAGTTTGAATTTTGAAATTCAAAGTTCGTCTATCAGAGGGACTAACTTTGAACTCTTTTTGCACTTTAATATCAAACAAACTTTGACATAACTTCAGATGAATTTTCCATTTTTCACAAATTATACTTGACTCAAAATTTGAATTTCAATCAACTGAAATTTGTCTGACAGAGGTATCATCTTTGTAACTTTGAATTTCAGTTACCAAAGTTCGAATTTTCAACTATATATATGGAGTTTAACAACTCAAAATTTGTTTGATAGTCAGTGTTTTTCATGTTTAGCATGAGTTAACATAGGATAATTGAAAAACAAATTAAGAACTAGTGGGAGTAAAATCAAAGCCTTTTACTCTGTATTCACTGTGAAAAATCCTACAAACTAATTTTTTACTTATTTCTTCTCGGATTTTTTCACTTGAATGCTTTAGTTGTTTGGAATCATCAAAACACTTGATTCAACAGTACTAGGTCATGTTGTGTCCAAATATGCATTGAGGTCAATGAAGCCAAGATAGACATCATTACATCTTTGCCATACCTACAATTTGTTAGAGAGGTTTGCTCATTTTTAGGGCATACTGGATCCTATCACTATTTCATTAAGGATTTTAGAAAGATAGCATTGCCTTTGTCCCTTCTTTTGCAAAAGGATACTATGTTTCCTTTTGATGCATCTTGCAAGACAGCTTGGGATGAGCTAAAGAGGAGATTGACCATGCCCCCGATCATCTAGGCACCTATTTGTGACCTTCCATTTGTGCTTGCATGTGATGCCTCGGATTATGCGCTTGGTGTTGTGTTAGCTCAAAGAGTTGACTGAAAGCATCATGTGATTGCCATGCTTCTAAGACCCTAGATTTGACTCAGGCCAATTACACAACAATAGAAAAAGAGCTTTATGCGATTGTTTTTGGCTTAGAAAAGTTTAGGTCTTATATTTTGCATGCTAAGGTGATTATTTTACTGACCATGCTACTATCAAGTATCTTTTTAGGAAGCCTGATTCAAAGCCACGCTTGATTCGTTGGGTGGTTCTAATCCAAGAATTTGATGTTGAAATCAAGGATATGAGTGGAGCTGAGAATGTTGTAGTAGATCACTTAAGCCGAATTAAGGTTTCGATGGTAAACTCTTACCTTTGTGATGATTCTTTTCCTAATTATCAGTTACACATTTTGTTTGTGTCTGAACCATGGTTTGCTAACACAGTTAATTACTTAGCTGCTTCTGCATTACCTGCGAATCTTAGTAAGCATCAATTATCTAAGTTTAAGAGTGAGTCTAAGCATGACATCAAGGATGATCCTTACTTGTAGTGGTTATGTTCTGATCAAATTATTAGGCAGTGTGTTTCCGATTATGAGTTTGAGTCCGTTTTACACTTTTGTCATACACTTGCATGTAGGGGACATTTTAGGCCACAAAGAATGGCTAGGAAAGTCTTAGATGCTGGTTTTCATTGGACATCTCTGTTTAGGGATGTATTTTAGCATTGTAGGAACTACATTAGATGTTAGCATATAAGTGGGATCACTACAAGGCATAAGATGCCTCAGCGGCCTATTTTATTCTATGAGATTTTTTATGTATGGGGGATAGATTTCATGGGTCCTTTTCCAATTTCTTTTGGATTCCATTACATATTGCTTGCTGTTGATTATGTGTCAAAGTGGGTTAAGGCAATCCCTACTAGCACTGATGACTCTACTGTAATGGTTTCTTTTGTTAAGTCTAATATTTTTAGCAAGTTTGGCATACGTCGGACTATCATTAGTGACTAGGGCACACATTTTTGCAATCACAGCATGCAGAGTCTCCTTAGCAAGTATGGAGTCCTTCACAAGGTGCCTGCCCCATATTACCCCAAAAAAAAAAAACAGGCTGAAGTTTCCAACTATGAAGTGAAGTTGATCTTGGAGAAGACTGTGCAACCCAATAAGAAAGATTTGAGCAAGCAATTAGACGATGCTCTATGGCCCTATAGGACATTATACAAGACATCCATCAGTATGAACCTATACTGTCTAGTTTTTGGCAAGGTGTGCCACTTTCCAGTTGAAGTAGAGCATCGGGCTTACGAGGCAATCAAGCAGTGTTCCTTGGACCTAAAGGTGGCTAGTTTAGAAAGAAAATATCAGTTGCAAGAGCTTAAGGAGCAGAGATTGGAGGCCTATGAGAATGCAAGGATTTATAAAGAGCGTGTGAAGGCCTACCATGATCGGACCATTTCTTGGAAGACATTCAAAGTTGGTGATCGTGTCTTGCTCTTCAAGTCCCACCTTAAATTGATGCATGGAAAGTTGAGATCACACTGGGAGGGTCCCTACACAATATTACATGTATTCCTATTTGGAGTAGTTGAGTTAATGGATGAAGCAAGCAAGTCAAGGTTCAAAGTTAATGGTCACCGCTTGAAGCTATTCCATGAGAGCATTCGTCAAAGCACTCAGGAGGTTACTTCTCTCCATGACCCACTATGAGTCAGGTCGTATTCCTTCCTTTACTCTCTTTATTGTATTTGTCCTCTATGTTACTGGATTGACAGGACTAGTATTGGCTGGATATATGATGATTGATTGATTGATTGTTTATATGTTTGTTGGATTCTGGGTTTGTCTCTGGTTTGTTTTGATAGACTTTTGCATTAAGGACAATGCAATGTTTAAGTGTAGGGGAGGGATATATAGTAGTTGAAAGTAGGTTTGTTTTATTTCAAGAAAATCCAAAAAATTGAAAAAATTTTAGGTTTTTGGTATAAATTAATCAAGTTAAAGATGATCTTTGTCTTGAAATAATTAGTCTTGATGGATAATTTAATATGAATGAAGTTGTTTGAACTAAATGGCAAATTGTCTAATTTAGGATTTGACAAGTGAATGGCCTATGAACCTAGTGAGAATTTAAGCCTTAAATGAAGTTCTCTTTCATATGTGTACCTCTATCTATTCTTTAATGTAGAACTTGGCTTACATCTTGTTTGAGACTACATATATATTCATTTTCATGATAGTGAGATGATTAAGGCATTTATTTTCAATTACCATTTCCATTTAGCCATTTCTTTCTTAACTTGTGCCATTGCTTTTCTATTCCTTTCTTGAGCCTTTTGTTCTTTAATGCTTAACCTTTTATAATCAAGGCCAAGACCAATGAAAATCACTTTTAATTGCAACTTAGGAAGTAGAGAGGATCTTACTTGCATTATATTTGTGTGTTGGATTACTTTGGGACAGGGAAAAAGTTGAGAAAATAAAAAAAAAGAAAAGAAGAAAATATTTGAAAAAAATATAGTGAATAAAAAGGGATTGAGATGAAGCGTAAAACACACTCAATCTCAAGAAAAGTGCAAAAAAAAAAGCAAAAAGAAAGAAAGAAAGATGAAAAAAAATTGGAAGAAAAAATCTCAAGGTTTGCATTATTTGTATTGTCATTCATATATGCTAGTTTGGTGTTTCTTGAATTCATAAGGTGTCCCATTTCATCCTTTCTTAAGTTATTCCATTTTTACCCTCCATTCCTTTGTCTTTTCATTTATCTTTGAGCCTGATGAAAGTCCTTTTGATTATTATTATGTATTTGATTTGTGAGTAATGGAGAGCTAATATTTTTGCCAAGCCTATGGGAAAAAAGTTTAGATAGGGATGTTATAAGTGTAAACACAAACCTAGACACCGAGTGAAGAGAGCTATACACTATTGAGAGGTCATTTGCTTTAGAAAATGCCTAGATTAACAATTTTACCATGAGGTTTGGAAACTTGATTTGTATAGGACTACTTTGATGGATTAAACATGGATAGACCTAGGTTGTTTCTTGCTTGTGAAATCTTATGTCCTTAGTAAAAATCTTCTTTGTTTTTCTTTTGTTTTCATTGGTTCTTTGATTTTCTTTGCCCAGAAGTGCAAAAGCTTGAGTGTGGGGGAAATTGATAATCATGAATTTTTATTATTTTTATTCCCCTAATTTAAACATTTTTACTATTGAACTTTGGCTAATTTTGTGTGATTTAGATAATATTTATGTAACTTGCCTTAATTTGAAATAAATGAGAATTTTGGGATAATTTTTAGAAATTAAACTTAAATTTTTATTTCTAAATTATTTTAAGAATTTAATTCTTCCATTTTATTTTATTTAATAATTCTTAATATGATTATGGGTTATTTTTGTTTTAATTGTGATTAAGAAAATGATTTAGAATTGACTCATTTAAGGGCAAAATTGTTAAAGAGCTTTGGAAATTTCTTTTTAGTATTTTATTTCCATTATTTCATCATTTTGACTCATAATTTTTCTCCAAATTAAGTTTAAACTTTATCTCATAATTAATTTAATTTTCTTAAACTAAAATTTAATCTATATTTATTTAATTGAAAACATAATCTGTCTGATATAATTTTTTTTACTTGTTATGGTTCATGAAGATTAAAATTTTGAAGGGACATTTTGGTCATTAGAATGAAGGAATTTTATGAAAAATTTATTTTCCCAACTTTTCATTTTTCCTTATCTTTAATTATCCATTTATATCCATCTTTATTTTAATTGGTTTTTATAGCATTTTCTTACTAACCAAACACGTTCCTTACCTTTCTTTCTTTCTTATGTGTTGAAACCCTTCGTTGAGAGAGATGGAAGCTGCACTCACTTCCCTTCTTCCTTTTCTCTTTCATTCTCTCTGACTTTCCTCCATTTTCATCCTTCAAGCTCTTACCTTCCTTCATTCTAGCTCATTTTCTTCCATTCCCATGCCATTTTCTACCAACCCACCACCATTATTCCACATTCCTACCTCCCATTTAACCAACCACTAATCTTTTTCCTAATTTCTTGTTTTGACCGAAGATAGCTTCAGTTTCAATGTGTCTTAGACATGGGTCATACTTCCATCCATCTATCATCATCATCAGGTGAAGTAGTCACCATCTTCTCATCCTAATTTGTATGGCCGAAGCTTGTATGGACTCTCTTGGGTTGGTCGTTCAAGACATGGAAGCTTAGGATGCCTGTGGATCTTTCATGGAGCAAGGCAAGAAATTTAGGACTTGATCTTGGCTAGAGCATAAATAGAGGAATAGGAAGTTTTCTTTAATCATCTTGATTTTTCTGAATTTTATTTGATTTTATCTTAGGTTTTCTAAGTTAAGATTAATGAAAATTTATAAATAGCTTGATGATTAGAGACTGGATTTGAGTTTAGAATGTATTGTATACATTATTATAATTATTTTATGTTGATTTGAGTTGCATTTATGCTTGTTTAATATCTAGAATTTTGTGTATTTTGCCCCAATTTAGTGTTATATTGATTAATTCATTGGTTTATAATGCAATCTAGATAATGTTATGTTTAGTGCTACAAATATTCTAATTTGGTTTAATTAGATAATTTTATCTAATTTTCCAGATTTAATATAAACTCAATTAACATTGGGATTAAGCTTAATTAATTAGATTAGACTAATTCTGGATAATTAATTAAAAACTATAGGTATCAATGATTAATTAATTATTTAGATTATACTTAAGGTAATTAACTGTTTAATCTAATTAGTTACTTAATCAAGAACTTACCCATTCCTGTTTTAATTAGACTCAAGCTAGTATAGGCCCGAATTACTTGTCATGTCCATGAATGATCCACATTTTCCATAAGTGAACATTTATTTTCTTTTAATCCTTGTTTAGTGTTTAGTTTGTTTTCACTAATTGTTTATTTTAATTTGGTTTGATTTTGAATTCAAAAACAAATCCCCCTAAATCTTTGGTGTAGTTGGCATTTGCATATCAAATAGTTTATATTGCATATCATAAAAGAAAATAGTTGCATTAATATTTTATTTACTAATAGTTAGTTTGCATTTTTAGTTACATTTGATTTGGAGTTACAGGCCATTTGCATTTAGTTAGTTTAATTTAGTTTGCACTTAATTTCTTTTAGGACTAGTTTAGATTTGCATTTTAGTTGTATTATAATTTAATTAATTACAATAGTTTATTACATTTTAATTTAGTTAATTTAATCTATTTTTAATTATAATTATTATTTTTTTAGTCATTTAGGTGCATTATTTTATTTTAACTTAGGAATTCAAACTCTTGCTTGCATATTGAGTGTTGCCTCCCGTAAAACACAATCAAGGTTTCCCCTATGCTACAAATCCTTTGTACTTAGTATTATTGTATAACCCTCGACATAGCTCGTCAAAGTGCTTGGACTTATCAATTGTGCATGCTAGTTGCATTACATTGCTTTCTAGGTATCATTTTAAATCTAAGGATTGCATACTTCCATGATCATGCTAGGTAGCAACATCCATCCCATACATTTCATTTGTCTCATCTTCTTAGTCTTCTCATTCATTTTCCCTAGGCAAAGTGTGTTCATTACTAGATTAGGTCTTAGTTCTTAGTTGCCTAAGTTGATTTCTTGTTTAGTGTATTAGTTTTTATTGCATTTTCATACATCAAAATCCCCCTCTCTCTTAGCTATAGGATTCATGCATTTGCATCCAATATTATGACACTGCATTCATTTCTCTAGTCTCTAGTTCATACATAAACTCATTTTCATACATTTTTAATCATGCATTTATTCATTAGTTTGCATTAGTTTAGTGTTAATTTTAGATTTCATTATTAGTTTTAGTCCTGCAATTGCACTCTCATACAATTCATCCATATCATTTTCATACATTTTTCATACAACCATACATACACATAACCTCTCATCTATTCATATACACACACTTCCATTCACTTGCTTCCACTTAGTTTCATTTCGTTCTTTTAGTTTTCAATTGTATTGTAATCATTTAGGTGCCTAATTTTTAGTTTGAGATTACTCACTCATACATCATTCCATTTACTTGTTCCTTCTCAAGAGACACGACCTAGGTAGCATTTATCACTGTACACTTACCTTTTGCACCTATTTATTTATAAATTGTATGACCGAAATGACATGGCTCGTCACTAAGGCATGCATGAAACATGATACACATTTAGACCCAAAACTACATAATATTTTATGATTACCATCCATTTAACATCCAATCTCCAATGAAATCTGGACTCATTCATGAAAAACTGTTAGATGGGCTAGCTTCCCAAGAGGAGGGGTGAATTGGGAAGCTTGAAAATTTTGTCCAGTCCTCAAGTCACCACTTGAGATTTTTCACTATTCTGCAAGAATTCAGTGGGCTTCTTGCAAATGCCTCAGTACAAAGATGATGCTTTGTTTCTAGAGCTCACTCATTCACTCTATGCACTCTTACAAAGTGCTTCACAATCCCTTGTGATATCCCCTCACAAGAAAATCTATCTTCCAGATGAAGATAAGATTGTTTACAAAGACTAAACTCTCTTAAATAGAGTGAATATGAAAGTTTGAGTACAAATATTGAAGTGAGAGAGTAAGAAACTTTGAGTAGATGATTTGGCAGAGTTTCAGTATATACAATGTTAAAATCGTTACCCATAACTTAAAATGATGTTATATTTATAGATTTAGGTCTCAACTATCCGTTAGAGACAAAATCTATCCGTTAGAGAAGTTATCCAACAGTTACTCGGAAAAACTATCCGTTAACTAACCGCATTTAATACTTCTAACACTCTGAAATTCAAATTTCAGCTGGTCAACAGATGAATTTCACAGAAATCGAAGGTTAACAGCTTCAACATTGAATGCTCGAAGTTCGTCTGTCATGAAGTGAAGTTTGAATTTTGATGTTTGAAAAATGTTTCTATGTTGTGACATACAAATTTTCAGGTAGAAAGTTTTTCTGTTAAGTGTAAACAGTATTTTCAATTTGCTACAATGCCTTCGAAATTCAAATTTTGGAACCTCAAAATTCATCTGTCCGTAGCTGGTTTTATAAGGCATAGTAGTTCATATGATTCAAAATTTAAATTTTCAAAGGGCAAAATTCTTCTGTCAGAGAGACCTCTTTTCAGACTTACTTCAAAATCTGAATTTATAAATACTGTCATTCGTATGTCAACATATCTTTCCAACAAACTCACAAGCTTAGTTTCTGAAATTCAAATTTTCATGTTCAAAGTTCGTCTGTCAGTGACCAATTTTGAAATCCAATCTGAGCTTGGTTTCAGATAAACTTTGACATAATTTCAAACGAATTTCTTTAGTTTTCATAAGTTACATTTTGTCTGAAATTCGAATTTTCAAAACTTAAAATTCGTCTGTTACTGAAAGCTCCTTTCAGATACTTATCAAAATTTGAATTTTCTCTAGTCAAAATTCGTTTGTCAGAGAGGCTTCTCTTCGAACTTGTTCTGTTTCAGTACAAAATTCAAATTTTCAAAGCCAAAGTTCGAATTCCCAAGATGACATATCAGTATTAACCTTTCAAACTTCGTCTGTTGGTGGGTTTTTTTCAAATATTCCATGATCTAACATAGAATCAAGGTTTTAAAACATCTTTTCACCAAATCAAAGTCTTTTACTCAAATAGAACACTACTAAACATCCTACATCTGTCTTTGCACAGATTTATCCACAATTTCTTCACTTGAAACCTTTTGGGCACCTTTGATATCTTTATTCCAAGCTCTTGAAGGTTGGTTTTGAATCATCAAAACTATTGATTCAACATTCTCCCCCTTTTTGATGATGACAAAACAACTTACAAACTGGATTAGTACTTGGGTTTGCTTTAACAAGCTCCCCCTCAACATATGCATTATATTTCAAAAGATATCATATATAGTAGATCATGTGAAGAGATTCAAAGAATAATAAGAACAGATCATTGCAACCAAGGAATTCTTTCATTTTATCAAATGTTGCTTTACAGGAACCAATTTATGCAAAGTACTTTGAAATACACAAATCAAACACAAAACACAAACAACACAACAAACATCTGAAACTCAATACAGCACTACAAGATGACTCAAGCCTAAGTTCTAATCACTTCTTCTTTGGCTTGGTCTTCTTGCTGTAAGTCTTTCCAGATGGCTCAGCAGCAGACTTGCCAGTTTGCTTACTCCTCTCCCCCTTTTTGGCATCATCAGGAAGGTGAACATAATCAGCCGGAGGAGGGATTTGAGAAACTAGAATAGCTTTGAGGGGCATAGGAGCAAAAGGCAGATGAGGCTCAGAAGGCTCAGGGCTTGGATCCTCATCATCAAAGACTTCAAGCAGCTCTTGCACCTTTTGTCTGGAAAGAGCCAATTGAGCCCTTTGTTCTTCTGAAAGACCATGTGCAGTGAGAGATAAAGGACTAGGGTCATCAGAACGAAACATTTCTTCAAGCCTCCTTCTCTGAGCTTGCAAGAGAGCATTGCGAGCAATAGCTTCCAAATCAACAAAAGCCACCATGCTTCTTTCTTCACTTTTGGCAACCTCCATGATTGATGAAGTAGAAATGGCTGCCACTAATCTTTCTACTTGCTCAGATTCTTGCTGTGACAGGACTGACTCTTGAGCATCTGTAGTAATAGGATCATGAAAGCTTGAATCCTGAGGTCCTTCTTCTTCCAAACCATAGTCCAAGGGAGGACTAGGACTTGGTGTGCTTAGTGTACCAGCAGGCTCAGTACCATCTACAGCATCATCATGCTCAGAAGAGGCTAGCTCAAAGGGGCTTGGAGACTCAGGAGTTGGAGACTGAGCAGGCTCAGGGAATCCTAGCTGAGGTGGAGCTGATGTGGCAAGAATTGCACTCCGAATGTCTTCATAGGCATCAGCAACCACTTTCATGTTCTTGGCCAACTGGTGAATTTGATCTTGCAAATGAGCAAATTTGGCATTTTGCTCATCCCTGATGCTAAATATGAGTGTAGACAAGCTGTCATACAACTCAGTGATCTTGGTTGGCTTGGCACGAGAGGAGGGAGTAGATGGAATGTGAGTAGGCTTGGATAGAGATGGGACAGGCAGAAAAGGCTGAGGTGTAGGTCTTGCAGGAGCCTCAGAGGTGCCTTCTTGTTGTTGGGAGGCACCTTCAACAAAGAAGAGATCTTCAGATTTTCCTGCTCCCTTCCCAATCCATCTTCCTTCATTTCTTTCAATCCCCATTCTTTGAAGTTCCTCTTCCTTGAAAATCTCAGTAGGTTTCCCTTTCCCCTTCTTAAGGTGTTGAATTCTAGCATATTGTAGAATTCTGGAAATGATTGTTGCATAGGGGAGTATGGAATCTTTCCTCTGATCCCTTGCCTTGATCATGCATTGGAGTATTATATGTCCCATGTTGATGAGCTTTCCACGCATGATTGCTGCCATCACATGTGCCTCTACCCTTGTGATCAGATTGAAGCTGCCTCCTTTGTTGAATATGATCCTAGACACTATGTAGTATAGGATCCTTACTTGAGCACTAAGGTCTGTGGGTTTTAGCAGGTTTATGGTTGGCCTATTCTCCTTTCTTCTGAACAATGTGTTCAGAATTGTGCTCTTCTTGTAGTTCAGAAAGGGGCCACCTTCTCTATCAGCAGTATCTGCCTCATCCATGTATCCAGAGGCAATGATGTCAATCTTGAGGCCATCTTGCCCTGGTATTTCCAACACTTCATTAAAAGTCTCATCTGTGAGCCAGATGGTCCTTGATCTCAGATCGACCTCCTACTTCTTCTTCTTGCTGTTGCCCTGGTATTTCCAATATTTCTAACAGATTCTTATATCTCAACATCCATATTCCAGCATCAAAATTGTTTGAGACTAAGAAATCTTCCAAGTTCACACAATGAGGCTTGATTACCTTTTTATTTGTAAACTTGGTTGAGTATTCCTCCTGAATCTGAGGAGTGCTCTATAATGGCAGTGTAGTGAGTTGGTATTCTCCAGATTCAGTACTGGAGGAGGAAGTAGAAGCAACAGTATCAGCAGCAGCAGGAACAGGGACCAAAGGCTCTGCTTTCCCCAAAGAAGAGGGTCCAGTTTTCTTTGATTCTGCCTTTGGGTTTGTCTTTTGTCGTTCGGAGGGAGTTGCCTTGCTTGATTCGGCTTTTCTCTTTAGCTTTTCACCCTCCTTTGAGGCATATTGTGATTTGATCGTCCTCTTTGGTCGTGCCTCTCCTTTTTCAGCTTCAGGATTCTTTACTCTTGCCATTTTCGTGGATGAATGTTTCAGAATAAAGCTGAGATTAGGTTTATAGGGTGCAAAAATCAGTTTAAATGGTGGGAAATGAAGATTTACAGTCATAATTGAAGAGCATTGAAGAGAGAATTTGAACAGACTCAGAGAGGAAAAGAGTAGGGTTGCGTCTGTTCAATGGAAAATGTCAGTTTTAACGTAAGTAACTGCCTGACAGACGAATTTTGAGGGGTCAAAATTTGAACTTCGGGCAGTCAAAAGTTAAATTGTTCAGCAAAGCTCACTGATAGACTAATTTTTTTTCTGAAAGTTCATCTGACAGAGGCTTGGTTTAATTAGCACAAGATGGATAGACGAACTTTGTTCTAACAAAGTTCAAATTTTAAAGAGTAAACACCAAGCAGCAATCAAATCAGCAAACAACAGACGAATTATGCATATGAAACTTCATCTTTCAAAGATTCAACATGAAGAGCATGCTTCAACAAATGAATTTTAAATCAGAAATTCAAATTTCTTTACTTTGTAAAGGTTTTCCAACATTCGTATGTTAAGAAATAATCATTTGTATAATCATCATGTTGGACAAACATAACTTTGAAACTTTTGCTCTTGAAAATTCAAACTTTCAAGGTCTAACAGACGAATTTTGAGGCATCACCGAGAACTGTTCCAATGTATAACAAGCTGAAGTTCATCTGTTGGGCATTCAAGTTCGAATGTTGACCATGCTGACTTGTTTAGAAACACAATTTATCAAGGAAATTTGTCTAACATACAACTAAGATACGAATTTCAACTTTAAAAACTTACAAAATGGATCTAGAAACTCAGAATTTTTGCTATTTTCTTCACTTTTTGATTGTTCCATTCTGGTGTGCTCCATTTTTCAGATTTATTGCCATTGAATCTCATGAGGAGCACCTGCAACTTAAATTAAATTCACTCTGATGCTAAAGTTAGAATTAATTTAATGTTGGAAAATCTAAAAACAGAATTGTACACGGATTTACTTACAATTCATTAGGATTTACCATACCCAATTCTCTCCTGATTTTGCAATGTCTATCTTCTGATAGAGGATTTTTCAAGATATCAGTAACTTGATCCTCAGTTGGGATGTATTCTAGTCTCATTTCTCCTTTCAAAACATGATCCCTTATGAAGTGGTGCCTAACTTCAATATGTTATGTCCTTGAATGCATGATAGGATTCTTTGTGATATTAATGGCACTTTGGTTGTCACACATGATTGGTATTTCCTTCATCTCAACCTTAAGATCTTCAAGCTGCTATTTCATCCAGATGATTTAGGCACAACATCTTCCAACTGCAACATATTCAGCTTCTGCTGTGGATAAGGCCACACTGTTTTGCTTCTTGCTAAACCATGAAACCAAGGATCCTCCAAGAAACTGACATGTTCCACTTGTGCTTTTTCTGTCAGTTTTGGATCCTGCAAAGCCAGCATCAGTGTATCCTTTGAGATCTTCTCCATTGCCCTTTGGATACCAAAGACCTATCTGTGAAGTTCCAATGAGATATCTGAAGATACGTTTCACAGCAGTTGCATGGGTTTCCTTGGGACATGACTGGAACCTTGCACACATACAGACACTAAACATGATGTCAAGTCTACTAGTAATTAGGTACAGTAGGGATCCAATCATTCTTCTGTACTGGGTTATGTCAAACATTTTCCCTTTTTCATCCATATCCAGTTTGGTTGTAGTAGCCATAGGCGTTCCCATTGGCTTGGCATTTTCCATTCCAAACTTCTTTAACAGTTCTTTCAGATACTTGGACTGATTGAGAAAAATACCATCATCGCACTGCTTGATTTGCAATCCAAGGAAGAAGTTGAGTTCACCCATCATGGACATTTCGAATTCTCCCTGCATTAACTTAGAATCTTGCAAAGAGATTCATTAGTAGCACCAAATATAATATCATCAACATAGATTTGAACAATAAGTAAGTCTTTATTTTCTTTCTTAGTGAATAAAGTTGTATATACTTTTTCCTCTGTTGAATCCCTTTTCAGTTAGAAAATTACTTAATCTTTCATACCATGCTCTAGGGGCTTATTTTAAACCGTAAAGAGCTTTCTTCAGTTTATAAACATGGTTTGGTTTTGCAGAGTCCTCAAAACCTGGAGATTGGTCTACATAAACCTCTTCCATGATATATCCATTTAGAAAAGCACTCTTCACATTCATTTGATACAACAAAATATTTTTCATGCATGCATATGCTAACAGAATTTTGATTGCTTCTAATCTAGCCACTGCAGCAAAGGTTTCTTCAAAATCAATACCTTCTTCTTGATTATATCCTTTAGCAACCAGTCTAGCTTTATTTCTGATTATTGATCCTGATTCATCAAGTTTATTTCTAAAAACCCATTTGGTACCAATGACAGGATGATTTTTGGGTCTAGGCACTAAATCCCAGACTTGATTTCTTTCAAATTGATTTAATTCATCTTGCATAGCCAAAATCCAGTATTCATCAGTTAAGGCTTCCTCAGTGCATTTAGGTTCAATTTGTGAGATGAAAGAACAATTAATCATTTGATCCCTTAACTATTTTCTGGTTTTAACTCTCTCTTGAACATTCCCTATCACCTGATCAACAGGATGATTCCTTTGATATCTCCAAGCTCTAGGGAGTTCTTGAGACATTTCTTCATTATTTTCTTCTTCAAAATCTTTCTCCTGAATATCTTCCTCTATATTAATAGATTCAGATATCTTTGGAGGTTCAATTTTGTTAGGAAGGCTGACTTCCCAAGAGGGGGGTGAATTGGGAAGATTGAAATTTTTCTGCACAAAGTCAAATGGGTGAAGAAAGTAAAGTGTAATAAAGTAATGTATAAACAGAGTAAACTAAAAAGTAATAATAGAGAGAAGAACACTCAGTAATTTATCCTGGTTCGGTCTATCCACTTGACCTACGTCCAGTCCCCAAGACACCTCTTGAGATTTTTCCACTATACAGCAAGAATTCAACGGGCTTCTTACTAATGCCTCAGTACAACGAGTATGATCTATTTTCTGGAGTTTTCTCAATCTCTCTAAGTACTTCTACAATGTGCTTCCCAATCCCCTTGTGATTTCCCCTCACAAGTAAATCTATCTTCCAGATGAAGAGTAGATTGTTTACAAAGATATAACTCTCTTGAATAGAGTAGATTTGAAGGTTAAAGTGCAGATATTGAAGTTGGAGGGTAAAAGCTCTTGAGAAGAAGATTTGGCAGAAATTCAATATATACAAGTTTGATTCGTTACCCACAACTTCAAATGTTATTGTATTTATAGATTTAGGTCCCAACTATTCGTTAGAGACAAAATCTATCCGTTGGGGAAGTTATCCAATGGTTACTCTGAGAAACTATCCGTTAACCAACCGCATTTAATGCTTCTAACATACTGAAATTCAAATTTTGGTTGGTCAATAGACAAATTTCGAAGGAACCGAAGGTTAAAGCTTCCAACATTACAGCACGAAGTTCATCTGTTCATGAAGTGAAATTCAAATTTTGAAACTTGTAAAATGTTTTCACATTGTGACATACGAATTTTCAAGAAGAAAGTTTTTCTGTTAAGTATGAACAGTATTTTCAATTTTCTACAGTGCCCTCGAAATTTGAATTTTGGAAGCCCAAAATTCATCTGTTCCCAGTACGTTCAAGGAGGCACAGTAGTTCACTTTCTTCGAAATTCAACTGTTGAAAGAGTGAAGTTCGTCTGTCAGAGAGATTCTTTTCAGACTAACTTCAACATTCGAAGTTACAAAACTCAGTCATGCATATGTTAACATTTCATTCCAACAGACTCACGCCCTTGACTTCTAAAATTCGAATTTTAATGTTCAAAGTTTGTCTGACAGAAAGCAGTTTTGAAACTTAAATTATTATTGATCTCAGATGAATTTTAACATTGTTTCAGACGAATTTCTTCCATTTTCATAAGTTGTGTTTTGTCTGAAATTCGAATTTTGAAGACTCAAAGTTCGTCTGTTTCAAAGAAACTTCTTTCAGGCTTACATGAAAATTCGAATGTTGGAAAGCCAAAGTTTGTCTGTCAAATAGTATTTTTGAAACTCAATTTCATCTTGATTTCAGATGAACTTTAACATTATTTCAGACAAATTTCTTTGGTTTTCTCAAACTGCATTTTATCTGAAATTCGAATTTTGAAAACTTGAAGTTCGTCTGACACAAAAGGCTTCTTTCAGACTTATATGAAAATTCGAATTTTGGGGAACCAAAATTCATCTGTTAGAGAGACATCTCTTCAGACTTGTTCAGTTTTAGCTCGAAATTCGAATTTCCAAGGGCAAAGTTCGAATTTCCCATCTGACAGTTCAGTTTAAACTTCTCAAACTTCGTCTATTTGTGGGTGTTTTTCAAATGAGTCATAAAATCAAGGTTTAAAATGTCTTTTCTTCAAATTAAAAGCTTTTACCCATTCATAACTAAAGTTAAAAGATCCTGCAGTAGATCTAGCAACAATTACTTAGAAATTCTTCACTTGAAACACTTTAAGCTCCTTTGATATCTTCAATCCAAGCTCTTGATTGTTGGTTTGGAATCATCAAAACTCTTAATTCAACAAATTTTACCTTCATCAGAAATATCTAACTTTTTAAAGTTTAAAACAAGATCATCCTCATCAGTGACAAGTTTGGAAACTGTTTCATTTTCAATAAATACTACATGAACTGATTCTTCAACTAATTTAGACCTTTTATTAAAAACTCTATATGCCTTACTTCTACTAAAATAGCCCAGAAATATACCTTCATCAGATTTGGCATCAAACTTACCCAGATTTTCCTTCCCATTGTTGTGAATGAAGCACTTGCAGCCAAACACATGGAGATGTGATAGATTTGGCTTTCTTCCTTTGTACAGCTCATAAGGAGTCTTCCCAAGGATTGGTCTGATGTAGGCTCTATTTATGATGTAGCTTACTGTATTCACTGCATCAGCCTAAAATACTTGAGAGAGTTCATTTTCATTCAGCATAGCTCTAGCCATCTCTCCAATTGTTCTGTTCTTCCTTTCTACTACTCCATTCTGTTGAGGAGTTCTTGGAGCTGAGAAGTTGTGATCAATTCCATGCTCATTACAATACTCCAGAAAGTATGAGTTCTCAAACTATACTCCATGATCTGACCTAATAGACACAATAAAAATACCCTTCTCATTTTGCACTTTCTTGGTTAAGGTTATAAATGCATCAAAGGTATCACTTTTATAGGAAAGAAATAATGTCCATGTAAATCTAGAGTAATCATCCTCAATTACAAGCACATACAGATTTCCACCAATACTTTTTACCCTAAACGGACTAATTAAATCCATATGCAGTAGTTCTAGTGGTCTAGTTGTGGTGACTATGTTTTTGGGTTTAAAAGAAGATTTAGTTTGTTTTCCTCTTAGGCATGCATCACATTCTTTGTCCTTTTCGAAAGTGATTTTTGGTAGGCCAGTGACTAACTCATTGTTAACCAGTTTTGAAAGCTGATTCATGTTAACATGAGCTAATCTTCTATGCCACAACCAACTATCATTATCCTGACTAATCAAGCAAACAGAATCTAAGGGAGGAAGTTCATCAAGATCAATAGTATAGCAGTTACCATCCCTTTGAGCTTTGAGGATTACTTTGTGATCACTTTTTTTGATGACCAGGCAGAATTTTGAGTCAAACAGTATCCAGTTTCCTTTGTCACATGTCTGGCTTACACTCAGCAGATTGTGGTTGAGGCCAATCACAAACAGCACCTCTTTAATGGATGTTTCCAGATTCTTGCCCACAATGTCAATGCCAACTATTCTGCCATATTGATCACCTCCAAAGGTCACATTTCCCCCTTTCTTGTCTCTAAGGGTGATGAACTTCTCCTTGTCACCAGTCATGTGACTTGAGCAGGCACTGTCCATATACCATTTATTACTCTTTTTAGATTTGAGACATATCTGCAAAACAAAGTTCATATTGTCTTTTTAGGTACCCAAATTTGCTTGGGTCCTTTTCTGTCAGTAGTCTTTTCCCTAGATACATACGAACTTTTGGGAATCCATTTAACCTTCCTGTCAAGTCCATTTTTCTTTAAAGCACATGAACTGGAAATATGTCCCTTCTTGTTACAGAAGTGACAGGTGGTAAAGGGACTGCTGGATTGAGAAGCTAGAAGAAAACAATGTAGATAATATTTTTGTTTTGCATGCCCTGGTTGATTATATGATTCAATGTGATGTGACATATGATCTTTCTTTCTATTACTATTAGCATGCATAAAATGTCTCATGTACGTATTCTAATTTTTCTTCCTAATCTTTTCTTTTACAACACAAGGATCATAGCCAAGTCCAGCCTTTCCTTGTGATATTCTTTGGCTTCCCATTAAAGCAAACAACATATCTTTACCTCTAGTAAGCCTAGACATGCTTTTCACTAGATATTCATTGGTTTGCTTTAGTTCAATGCATAATTTACAGCAAGCAGATTTAGCAATAGGCAGAGAAGCAATTTCAGAGATGTTGCATTAAGATTCTAGTTTGTTAATCTTTTTCTTAGCTTGCTTCAATTCTTTAGCAACCTTAACAAACTCATCATGCAGCTCATGAAATGCATCCAGTAATTCAGAATAGGAAGGTTCAGATTCATATACCTCATCTTCTTAATCACTGCTGCATGAGATTTTAGCTTCTTCAGAGGCAAGAGCCATGAGACAAATATTGGCAATTTCATCTTCATCATCTTCTTCTTCATCTGAGCTGTTGCCTCATATTGATGAGATGTAAGCTCTTTTCTTCTTGCCCTTTTCTGCAGCTTTCTTTTCTTTTTCTTGCTTCTTGAGGAATTGTGGACAATCCCATTTGATATGTCCCTACTTTTTGCACTCATAGCAAGTGATAGGCTCTTTTGTTTTCCTTTTGCTATCTCCAGCTGCTCCTTTCTTGAAGATTTTCTTGTTTCTCTTTTTGCTGTAGAATCTTCCAAATTTTCTAACCATCATAGCTAGAGTTTCTTCATCTAGCTCATCTCCATCGTCAGATTCTTCTTCTTTTTCCTCAACAGCTTTAAGAGCAAGACCTTTCTTCTTTTTGTCTTATCCAGCCTCCTTGAGAGCTTTCATTTTTCCTTCATACTCCTTGAGGCTGCCAAAAAGAGCTGTGACAGAGGCCATTGATTCTCCTTTAGCTTCCTCTATTGCTGTTACTTTGGGTTGCCATTCCAGAGGGAGAGCTCTGAGGATCTTTCTTACTTTTTCTGTTTGAGTGTACTCCTTTCCCAGGCTCTTTAGTTGATTCACAATGAGGGTGAATCTCTTCTGTAACTCTTTTACATTCTCTCCTTCAACCATTCTGAAACTTTCATATTCTCCTATACATGTATTTAGTTTATTTTCCCTGACTCCAGTTGTTCCTTCATGAGCAATTTGCAGGGTGTCCCACATTTTCTTGGCAGTGGAGCATTGTGAGATCCTGTAGAATTCGTCTTGATTTAAAGCACTGACCAAATAGTGTTTTGCCTTCAAGTTCAGCAAGACTCTTCTTCTATCTTCCTCATTCCATTCAGCTTCTGGCTTCTCTCTGTACTTCCCATCATCTTCAAAAGCCATTGGGACAAAATCTCCCTTATGAATGACTGACCAGATGTCCAGATTAATTGATTGGAGATAAATTTGTATCCTCACCTTCCAGTAACCATAGTATTCTCCACTGAAGCCAGGTGGTCTATTTGCGTTGTTTCCTTCTGGTAATATGCTTTCTCCAAAGCCAGCCATTTTAATTCCCGGACTGTGAAATCCTTTGATTAGGAATCTGGCCTCTGATACCACTTGTTAGATGGGCTAGCTTCCCAATAAGGGGGTGAATTGGGAAGCTTGAAAATTTTGTCCAGTCCTCAAGTCACCACTTGAGATTTTCCACTATTCTGCAAGAATTTAGTGGGCTTCTTGCAAATGCCTCAGTACAAAGATGATGCTCTATTTCTAGAGCTCACTCATTCACTCTATGCACTCTTACAAAGTGCTTCCCAATCCCTTGTGATATCCCCTCATAAGAAAATCTATCTTCCAGATGAAGATAAGATTGTTTACAAAGACTAAACTCTCTTAAACAGAGTGAATATGAAAGTTTGAGTACAAATATTGAAGTGAGAGAGTAAGAAACTTTGAGTAGATGATTTGGCAGAGTTTCAGTATATACAATATTAAAATCGTTACCTATAACTTCAAATGATGTTATATTTATAGATTTAGGTCTCAACTATCCGTTAGAGACAAAATCTATCCGTTAGAGAAGTTATCCAACGGTTATTCTGAAAAACTATCCATTAACCAACCACATTTAATGCTTCTAACACTCTGAAATTTGAATTTTAGCTGGTCAACAGACAAATTTCGCAGAAACCAAAGGTTAACAGCTTCAACGTTGAATGCCCGAAGTTCGTCTGTCATGAAGTGAAGTTCAAATTTTGATGTTTGAAAAATGTTTCTATGTTGTGACATACAAATTTTCACGTAGAAAGTTTTTCTGTTAAGTGTGAACAGTATTTTCAATTTGTACAGTGCCTTCAAAATTCAAATTTTGGAACCTCAAAATTCGTCTGTTCGTAGCTGGTTTTATAAGGCACAGTAGTTCATATGATTCAAAATTCAAATTTTCAAAAGGAAAAGTTCGTCTGTCAGAGAAACCTCTTTTCAGACTTACTTCAAAATCTGAATTTATAAATACTGTCATTCATATGTCAACATATCTTTCCAACAAACTCAGAACTTAGTTTCTGAAATTCGAATTTTCATGTTCAAAGTTCGTCTGTCAGTGACCAATTTTGAAATCCAATCTAAGCTTGGTTTCAAATGAACTTTGACATAATTTGTGACGAATTTCTTTAGTTTTCATAAGTTACATTTTGTCTGAAATTCGAATTTTCAAAACTCAAAGTTTGTCTGTTACTGAAAGCTCCTTTTAGATACTTATCAAAATTCAAATTTTCCCAAGTCAAAATTCGTCTGTCAGAGAGGCTTCTCTTCAGACTTGTTCTGTTTCAGTACGAAATTCGAATTTCCAAAGCCAAAGTTCAAATTCCCAAGATGACATATCAGTATTAACCTTTCAAACTTCGTCTGTTGGTGGGTTTTTTTCAAATATTCCATGATCTAACATAGAATCAAGGTTTTAAAACATCTTTTCACCAAATCAAAGTCTTTTACTCAAATAGAACACTACTAAACATCCTACATCTATCTTTGCACAGATTTATCCATAATTTCTTCACTTGAAACCTTTTGGGCACCTTTGATATCTTTATTCCAAACTCTTGAAGGTTGGTTTGGAATCATCAAAACTCTTGATTCAACAATAACCACGCATAAGAGTATATAAATATGTAAGTTAAATATCAACATTCCCTACCACAAGTAGTACTTGGCATCTAGTCTTATACATGGCATACATAATCCCAAAATATTACACTAAAGCTAGGCTCAATACACAATGTGAGCCCAATAGAAAAGAAGCTACTTATCCAATTCTTTACCCTTATTTATCCTGAAATTCTCACTTGAAATGTTTAAAACATAGGGGTAAGATAAACATCCCAACAACTAGGTAACTTCTAGTCATGCATTGCTCATGCTATGAACTATAATGAGCAGGATATTACACAACAACATAATAAAGAGATAGCATGTTCCATGATCAAACAGGATAAACATGATGAAAGTCACACTAAGACCCTCATCTATGGATTAGGTCTACCCTTCTATAACTTATTAGATAAAAGAAGCTTTTGATGAATTCCAAAATACCTAGAGAAATAAAGATCATATCGAGGGAAGTACAAGTTGAAGAAAAGAGTTGACCGAGTGAAGAATGAAGCTAAGCTTAAAGTTTATTTGATTCAATTGTAGTTTTGTTCTTCTCTTACGTTAAAGTGGTAGTTAGTACTTTAAAATTACTTAATTTAAATGGCTACTATTCTTAGATGGGCTATCAAGTTAGTTCTAGTGACTTGTTCAAGGTTTTCCAAAATGGTTTTTATGTTATAGTTAGCGTCGAAGACTAAGTACAAGTGGTTTGTTGACTAACCTCCTTATTCATTGAAGTTCTTATTTGTGGCAATGAGCTTTGTGGACAAAAGGTGATATGTTAGAAGGAAAAAATATTGCACAGAAAAGGAGTATCTCTTTGTCGAGGCATGATAGTCAACTATCATGGGAGGATTGTCTTCTATCGTGGTGAACCCAAGAGCTTCTATTTTCTAGAGAAGTTAGCTTTGTTTACTAAGCTTGTTACTTTTTTTACTAAGTATGTTTTCCAGAAAATCAAGTAGGATAACTTAGAGCTTTGTGGACAAGAGAGTAACATCCTAGATAGCTTTGTTTTCTACCTTGAAACATAAGCTTCTAGTTTTCCTCGGTCTAGGTAGCTTTGTCAACTATTCTTGGAAGTTTTCATGAAATCGTGCTCGAACAAAAGTCACTATGACCATACATGAAGCTCGATTGTCGACAATCTTTCTTGGTTTGTCAATAATCCTGGTCTAACACTATGAGATGTGTCTAACGGCTAGCTAGAATAATGGACTAACCTACATGTTTTGTGAACTGAGCTTTGATAACACATTTATTGTAGCAGGTAAACCTTATATCTCACTTATTAACGGTTAGTTCTCATCTCTAATATCTAGATTGAGTTAAAATCTATATACAAGATCATATTGAAGATGGTTGGTAAGAACATTAAGTGATATTGAGCTAAAACTCTACTGAATTATTATAGATTGATCCGCTTGTTCAATAAAGGCATACCAACTTTCATAGTGAGAAAGTAAGCTTCATAGTTTAATATATACTCTTAGAGAGAAAATTTGATGTAAACTCTTTTTCTACATCTGGGTAGAAAACTTAGTGTGCATAAACACTAAGAGAGTGATTATATTCACACATTACAATGATGTAAAAGAGTTTTCTCCAACTCAAGAGAAAGATCTCAATGTTGTACTAAGGTTTAGCAAGAATCCGGTTCAATCTTGCTGAGGTAGTGAAAAAATCTCAAGTAGTAGCTTGAGGGCTAGACATAAGCCAAGTGAAAAGGCTAAACCAGGATAAATCATTATGTTTAATCCTCTCTATCTTTCATCTATTTATTTTTCAATTGGTACTCTATTTTTGTAATTCTTGTATTGTTCTATTGATTTTGTTTTTTATAGAAATTTTAAAGAGCCCAATTCACCCTGCTTTTGGGCATTCCCGCTACACTAACACAACATTCAAGGTATAGTTTAGATAGACTATTCCCTTTCTATCACCATTCCACCTTCTTTTAGCCCTACAAGGCCTTAATTTTGGTAAAATGAACTATGTTTGGCATCTACCTTCCATTCCATGGTGGAAATGGATCAACTGAAGTGTAACGTCCCTAACGTTTCCCAAAGTGCATTACTTTTGGCTGTTGATCTAATTGATGCACCAAATTATGACATGTGGACTAGCTGCTTGAAATGTATCTTTCTAACACGCCGTGTAAGATTCCCATTTTTCATATATATTATGATTAGATAATATTATGAATAATATTAAATTATTTTGGAATAATTAATAATAATTGGGAAAATTTGGATATTTAATTAAATAAGTTTAAGGTTCGAAATATTATAAAAATATAAAAAAAGGACTTAAAAGGGTAAAACAATCATTTTACTAAAAGGTAAGGGCAAAATATTTATTTAACAATAGAAGAGAAATAAAATAATATTGTAATACTCCGGTGCATGTTAAAAGTACAAGTGATACTGGATATGTGGACCTGGAGAGGAAAAGTACAAGTTCGTTAAAATTAGGTCCCATGTGAATAGTAAATGCTAGGAGAGATGAATAGTAAATGCCAGAAGAGATAAATAGAAAAAAGTAAGTAAGACTAGTGGACCCCACATGAAAAAATAAGAGAAAAATTATTGGGCCACAAGGATAAAGTAAATAGATAAAGATACATGATATAAAGAAAAACTCAGAGAAAAGTATACAAACTGAATCCAAATGGATCTGATAAAGTAATGAGAGTACATGTGCACTTTTTTACTTTCTTAGCAACAAAAAATCATTGGACAAAAATACCTCTCACTTCTCTCTCACATGGGATAAAATATCTTGGGGTAAAATGGTAAAGTGTAATTAACAAAGCAAGAATAATTCATGGCCCTTGGATTAAAATGAAATCTAATGGCCAAGGTTACTCCACCTTATAAATACCCCCTCAAGCCCCCTCCCTCATTGCTCATTTGTGAAACACCAAGAGGGTGTTAGTGTCATACCTTACTTTCTTACATTATTTTCCATGTATGATGGCATATATGATGCTAAATGAGCTAATTTAGAAGCTTAATCATAAGATTGAATGAGAAAAATTCAAATTTTCAAAATACTATTCATTTGGTACTTTGATTTTATTGGCTAAACTTTGAAAAATCATAACTAAATGTAGGAAAATTGTATGAGGATGATTCAAGTTTCTAAAAATAGATAAAATATTTCCTACATGGGAAAAATATATAACTAGAATTTAATTGAGCTAATTCATTCATAAAATTCGTTGAATTATACTATTTATTTGGTCAAAACTACTTTTCTAGGTTTTCTAAGCCATCTTCAAAAATTCATAACAATTTGTATACTTATCCAAATCAAGTGATCTTTGGCTCTTTGGAAATATCTCTATGTCTACTTTCCAAGAATATAAAACAATCATATAGGAAACTGAATTTCAAATGAACAGTAACTGTATAGCTGATCAGTGTGCATAATGGACAGATTTACATACCAACTTCCAAAAACTAAATACATAACCTACTTACATGATTCAAACTCTTCCAAAATATATTCTTAACATCACAATAACTCTAAAGGAACATTATAGCAGCAAAACACAGCTTTATGAAAATACATATGATTTCATATATAATTACAAGAAAACAAGCAATCAAGGTGGTTATAAATCTAATCATCATTAATCTTCTCCTTGCCTCTTATCTTTTTGGAGGTCTTGTCATCACTTGAACCTATCATGTTAGTGCTTGGGGGTGAGATTTGGGAAAATCTCAGTAGCTAGTTTATTTCTTGCAAATATATCATTCAAGTTTCACAAATATTTCACATATAAACACATAAATCATTAAAATACCATATTGTCAAGTAAAAATTTTGGCAGAGTTTCCCCTTAGAAAATGGACATCTCAAGGAATAAAACGCCTCATTTTACAGCCAAAACCAATTACAAAACAACACAAATACAATATGGCAACAAGTTATAATCATGGAAACAACAAAGAATAACATATTGCAATAAAATAAACCTAGCTACCTTTTATGTTTTCTTTTGCTTTTGCACTTGGAACCAAAACTTCCACTAGCTTTCTTGAACTCCCACAAGTCCTAAAACATCATTCAATATCAACTTAATCAACTCAAAACAAAGGTTGCTTTACAAAGTCTCACTAAAACCCTAAAAATCTAAATTCTTTATCTCTTGGTTTTCCTTGAATCCAATACTTGTTTTTAGCTAATTTAGACCCAAGAAATCCATTTTTAACATCAAAAAAATGAAAATCCAACTCTTTCCCATCATACTAAGCTCACCAAAATCTGACTTATAGGAAGAGAAATTGGTTTTTCTCAAAACTTGCTTAAATCATACTATACTTGATTTCTCTTGCAAAATCTCATACCAAATCATGATTTTATGACTTTAAAACAACTCCCCATACTGAAACAAGCTTAGACCGAAATTGTATAGAGATGGAAAGAAAATATTTCATGGAAACTTAAGCCAAACAACCAAGAAAAAATACTAGAACACTTGTAAGTCATAAGAAAAACACTTACAAATTTTCTTGGATTTTCCTCCAATTTTTTTCCTATTTTTTCTTCCTCCCTCACGTGGCTGCCCTTCCTTTCTTCAATTGCAGACTTCTCTTCCTCTTTTCCTTGCTAAATGGTCGGCCAAAACATGGGAAAGGAGGGAGTATGTATAAATTTCTCCAACTAATGAAAATTTACCACTTAATGTTCTTGATTTTTCTTGCTTTTTCATGAAAATAATAAACTAAGGCTATTTTGTCATGTGCAGCTTGTGGATCACAAAATAGGGAGTATTTTGGTCCAAAATTTTCAGATATTTACTTATCCAGATATATCATGACCCGGTCTGGACAAATAAAGTTACTTTAGCAGTATATTTTACTATTATTAGAATACTAATTATAATTATATTGGCATATAAAATTATCATAATATACTTATCCCAATTGGTCCAAATATAAAATCCACACCTTTTTCTTGAATGAATACTGCCTCTTTCTGCAGTCCAGATTGACCTTTATCGAGTAAGACATTAATATTAAATCCTAATTACCCAATAAATATTATTTTGATCTTAATAAATTTCATACTATATTCCATTGGTCTTATCTCAATGAGAGCTTCATTTTGATTATAATTTTTTATATTTACAAAAATGCCCTTAACTTGGGATATATTTATAATTTTTAAAACTTACGGGTCATTAGGTGTAATTTTTCCTAAAATTCATAATATTTGCTTCAATGTGCGCGTACTTCCACCGTCTTTCTTCTCATTCCCCTTTTTTTTGGCTTTTTATCTTCTTCATTTTCTCATCTTTTTTTCTGACCCAGATAATTAACCTCTTTACCTTATATCATGCAAAATGGTGTATATTCATTTTTGTAAATTTTTTATAGATTTTAAAATATTGAGCCTTAAACATTTAAGAGAAATTTCAGGATATTACAGTTAGAGAGAGAGGGAGTGGCACTAATTAGAGAGAGAAAGAGAGGGGTGAAGAGAGGAAGAAGAAAGGAGAAGGAAGCAAGCAAGCAAGGTATTCAAGAGGTAAGGTTCCCTTCCTTATCTTTTCTAGTGTCCTTTATCATTAATTTAGCTCAAGTTAAGTTAGGGTTTAAAGCATTATTCTCCTCCCTGTAAGATCATGTAGTGTCTCAGCCAAGGCATGAAAAGAAAAATAGAGATTGTGTTTCATTTTAGCAATGGTACTAGTGTGTTTTTATGCTAAAATAATGATTTGAATGCATGAGAAAGTAGCCAAAAACATTGAGCCTTCCATTTGGGTTTACCTAGGACTACTCTTGGCCAAGATGAGAAGTGATGGAGGGAGGGAGTTTTTGATAAAAGTCATACTTCCAATATGTTCCAAGCATGCTAAGTAGCTAAAAAAAATCAAGGTAAACATTATAGAACTTAGTTTGCATAATGTCAAAAGTTTAGGCTCACTAGTACATACTAAGTTCTCATTAAATAAACAAGTTATTTAGTGAAATTTGATGATGTTCTTAAGCTTCAAACAAGTTCAAGAAGTAAGCCTAAGCTAGTTCAAAGCAAGATTGAAGCAAAGGAAGTAAAGCCTTGAGGTAATAAGTCTTGCTGTAAGTTTTTACATTAATGCATTGTGCTTTATGTTTTAAACTATGCTGCTATGATGTTTGGCTGTGTTTTATGACTGGTCTGGCTATTTTTATGTCAAGGGCTAAGCCCCAAGATGTCTATTTAACTAAGCCGTTATGTTGTCAAAATTTTTACTGCAACATAGTGTTTTAATTGCTTCTTGAAAGTATGTTATAAAAGCATGTTGTTTGTACAATGTTTATGCAATGTTCAAACTAATGTGATGATATGATATACTTGAGTTATGTTACTATTGAGATATCCCCCATTTCATCCCAAGTTCTCCCAATTGTAGGGCCAAGTTATGCCAAGGAAAGAATTTAGTAAAGAGGATGGAAGAAGAAGATTAATGTATTAGAAACTGTTATGTAATATTTGTTTCAAACTATTGTATAAAATCAAATATATCTCCAAAAATTCTGTTGTCTATATGTATGGATAGAGGTATGTCTCAGAAATAATATGTCCCTAATTTGGTTGTATTTGGAGCTATATAATGAAAGATATACATGTTTTCCCAAGACTATTATAATGCAAGACATTTTTGACCTTTTAAGGTACGCTGGCCAATAGAAGTAAAATAAATGTATAAGATAAATATGTTTAAAAAGTAGATATGTAAGGCTTTCCAATAATGTTAAGTATGCACCAAATGATTCTGCACTTTATGAGGAAAGAATTTTCGAAGTTCAGGCTCAGATTTCTGACAAAAATAAGGATGTGAAAATAAATAGTAAAGTTTATGCAATAAACTGTACAAATTTGTTCATCTATTTTCTAGTTTTATATTTTTTTCCATAAAATTAGAGATGTGCAAGATTTTTAGAAATTTGAACCACTATGAAATGATTTTTATGCATTTAATTATGAATTTTGAAATTTTACTATGTAAGGAGCTATTAACCAACGAAAACAATTTTATATAGTTTTAAGTTTATAATTGATTTAAGCTTTCAAAGACTCTTTTTTATGTATTAAAAGTAAGCAGTTTTCATGAGAAATGTCGTAAAATGTAAGATGTAACACACTACAAATGCTAAAATAACATGAGAGCACTTGATCCATTGGCAATAAATAATGCATATGAAAAGAGGAAGGTGATAACACCGTATTTTTACATCTTCAATTTCTCATATTTAGTATTTTTGAATAAGAAATATAGCCAAAATGGATTTAATTGAATAATATTTTGAATTTAGTCGCTAATTCCAAAATTGGTCCTTAATTAGCGCTAAATTGGGAATTTGGTCCTTTTTCTATAATTATTTTTTTCGTCCTTAAGTATCATTAGTTGTAAATTACTTAGTTATACTCATTTTAATTAGCTTGAATTTAGAATAATTATCCCTATTTTTAATGTCACAAATGAGTTTAATTAAGTGAAAATAATTGGGTTAAAAGTGGACAAATTTATGCTTGTACTAATTAAAGTTTTTTATTTAAATAAAATACTATAATTCTATTTCACTCATTTTCTTTCTTTTACTCATTGTTTTCTTTTTATTCTATATGACATTTCTATCCATGCCCTTAATTAAATAGACCTTGACTTTTATTTGTTTGGTATATTCTTGGAAGAATGCATTTTCCCATTTTCTATTTCCATTTAATTAATTTCACCACTTTTTCCCCCTTATCCACTTTATTTTCTTTTCCTTTTTTTCTTCATATTTTGCACAAAATTCTTAGCATTATTTCCACCTTTGGATTGCATTCTAATCCTTCTTCAATGACTTAGATTAATCCCCATATAGTACTTTTACTTTGTGACAAAATACTTTAATTGTTTTATTTTTATTTTGTAAGGATATTCTTTAAAACAACTTGAAGGCTAAGTCAATTGGCAATTAAGGAAGATCAAGTCATGAAAAATGACATTATTTTATCCTTTTCTTATTTTTGCATTTTCCTATTGGCTCTCCATTTCTTTCTTGAACCCAATTGGCTCAAAATTAAAATACCCTCCCTTTTATCACAACCATCCATTTCTCCATTTAATCTAGACCTTTCAATCTTTACCATGGTCATTAAACATTATCCCAGTGTTACTTTACCCTAGTTGCCCTACTAACCCTATTCATTTAACTCAATTGATCCTAGCCATCCATTTCTTTTCTTGATCACCAAGTATACATTGTTAAGATTCACTCTTACCACACTTAAACCCTAACTACTCACCTTTCTCACTATAAATACCCCCTCTCATTCATTCTCAAGAACCATAGAATCAATTCCCTCAACCCATCCATTTTCTCATTCCCAAGCCTTCATTTTCATTTATCTCCTTCCCCCTCTCCTTTCTCTTCCATTTTCTCTCACCTTTCCATATTGTTCTTCATTTTACTTCACGCAAACATATACCCATACCATATACACTTCATTTCCACCATTCTCTATCACCATTTTTTCATAAAACCTCCATTTTCTACCTTCTTCTCATCATGGCCATGGCTTGTTTAAGAGTTCTAGGTGGAGTTTGTGCTTTGATGGAGGAGAAGAAGGCTTGGTGTTGACCATAGAAAGGAGCTAGAGAAGAAGGTCTCAGCTTGAAAGCAACTATGTGGATTTGGGGAGTCTTCTTATTTCATGCTCTTTTCTTTAATTTAATTTTGTATTTAATGTTGATTCTATGGTTACGTTAATGTTAGATATTGGATTGGATTGATGGATGTTGATTATTGTTACAATTTGTGTTAGAATTTCATTCTATAGTTAGGTGAATTCTTTTATGGAATTATGATTATGGCTGACATAAATTCTTTTGTTATGTATTGTCTTATATTTTGGTATGAATTTGAGCATGAAATCATGTTTGGATGTGTTTATTGGGCCATTTAATTGCTGAAGATTTCATCCATAATGCCTCATGCATGTTAGGTTAACATTATATCAAGGGACTTGCATAATTTTCTTAATATGTTAAATTTGAGGAATTAATTACTAGGATGACCAATTAGTAATTAGGACTTGAATTTGAAAAGTTAATCAAATTAATTAACTTCTCAATTAATGAATCTCAAAGGTCTTAAACAAGCAATCATGCAATAGTTTAGTATCGGGGTTTGAGCTAAGTCATTTTATAGTAACTTGCACTATAGGGGTCTGAGATGGTTAAGACTAATTGGAGGTCTTAATCAATTAATCTCCCTATTCCAAATTAATTATAATTAAGTTAGGATGGTTAGATTCTCTGGTGAAGTTCCATGGTTGCCACTATTCCATTGTGTTGGTTGCTAGTTTATTTTCATTTTTTGTATTCTTAGCTTAGTTATATAGTCTTGTTTGTTATTTTCTTTAATTGCATTTCAAAATTTACATTAGCTTGATCAATTCTAATTGCCTACTCCACGAATTTGACCTTGCTTTGCCACTAGTGCTAAATTGTTAAACCAAGTTAATTTGGTTGTCTAACGACAAGGTTGTCAGAGGACATTCAACAATATCTATTATCTATTACTTGTGGCTTTGGAGTTCTACACATAAATTTAAAAAATTAATAAATGTTGAATAAAGTGTTTTGATGATTCTAAACAGCCAGAGTTTGGAAGGAGAATACCAAGGAATGTGAGAAGATTAAGTGAAGAGATCCATTGAAGAAAATGTGAAGACTTAGTTTTAGGATTTCTCCACTTGTAATATGGGTGAAAAGCTTTGATCTTTATTTATTTAAATTAACACAACATTTGAAAAAGTTATCAAAGATTAGCTTGTGTTAGAATTGAGAAATATTAGCTAACAGATAAACTGTGATGTTGATTCGTGCTTATTTTGTGCAAAATTCAAACTTTACTTGGTGAAATTCGAAGTTATAGAGGTTTTACCTCTGATAGACGAATTTCAGTTATCAAATTTTGAATTTTGAGCTAAGCACTATTAGTAAAACTATACAAAATTCATTTGAAGCTTTATCAAAATTTGAGTGTTTGTAAAGTTCAAAGTAAGTTCAATATAACTGTCTTTGATAGACAAACTTTGGACTTCAAAGTGCAAATTTCAAAATGAGAACTTATGAGTCCAATAAGAGCATGACTTTGATAGACAAATTTTAAAATTCAAAATTTAAATTTCAAAGAGGAGAACTTTTGCGCCAAGTTGAACAAGCCTCTAATAGATGAATTTCAGTTTATGAAATTCGAATTCTGACTTTTGAAAGTAGTATCAGAGCTTGGACTCTCAGCTAAAGGATTTCACCATCTGGGAGAACAAATGATTGGTTTTGGAGAAAATATATTACCAGAGGGCAACAATACTAGCAGACCTCCAGGCTTTAGTGGAAAATATTATGGATACTAGAAAATGAGGATGCAAATATATCATTAATCCATAAATCTGGAGATTTGGTCAGTTATTGAGGAAGGTGATTTTGTGCCTATGAAACTACATGATGATAGCACATATAAGAAGAAGCCTAAAAAGGAATCGAATGATGAAGACAATAGAAAAGTTTTATTGAACTTCAAAGCAAAACATTGTTTGGTAAGTGCTCTCAACCAGGATGAATTCTATAGAGTTTTCCATTGTTCTACAGCCAAAAGAATGTGGGACACTCTGAAGATTGCACATGAAGAAATAGCTGGAGTGAGAGAGAATAAGCTAAATTCTTGTATTGGTGAATACAAAAGCTTCAAATGAAGGAAGGAGAGAGTATCAAAGATGTGCATAATAGGTTCACTCTCATTGTGAACTAACTAAAAAGTCTTGGGAAGGAATACTCTCAACTTGAAAAGATCAGGAAAATCCTCATAGCTCTATCAATTGAATGGCGACCAAAGGTGACTGCCACAGAAGAAGCTAGAGGAGAATCAATGACCTCTGTCATAGCTTTCTTTAGTAGCCTTGAAGAATATGAGGGTAAGGTGAAGGCTCTCAAAGATGCAAGCCAAGATAAGAAGAAGAAGAGTTTGACACTAAAAGTTGCAAATGAAGAAAAAGGAGACTTTGACGATGAAGAGGAACTGGACAAAGAAACTCTTACAATGCTGGCTAGAAAATTTGGAAAATTCTATAGCAAAAAGAGAAGCAAAAAGTTCTACAAGAAAGGAGTAGGAACAAGCAACAAAAGAGAAAACAAAGAACACATAACCTGCTATGAGTGCAAGAAGCAAGGGCACATCAAATAGGAATGTCCATAGTTCCTAAAAAAGTAAGAAAATGAAAAGAAAGCTGCTGATAAGGGCAAAAAGAAGAAGGCATTCATTTCCTCAATCTGGGGTAACAGCTCAGACAAAAAAGATGTAGATAAGGAAGAGGAAAAGATTGCCAACATATTCTTGACGGCACTTGTTAAAGAAGGAGCATATAATCAATCTAATAGTCAAAATGAAGATGAGGTAAATGATTTTGACCCTTCTTATTCTGAATTACTTGATGAATTTCATGACCTGCATGATGAGTTCATCAAGACTACAAAAGAATTGAAATTGGCTAAGAAGAAAATTAACAAACTAGAATTAGAATGTAAACTGCCTGACATTGCATCACAATATAAACCTACCTGCTGCACATCATGCATTGAGCTTAGAAAGAATAATGATGATCTTTTCAAGAGTCTGGCTAATCTTTTAAAAGACAAAGACATGTATACATTACTAGGTAGTTAGAGGACTGCACAAGGCAAGGCTGGTCTCGATTATGATCCTTGTGCAATCAAAGAAAAGATTAAGAAGAAAAATTGAGACATATATATGAGACATTTTATGCGTGCTAATGGGTATGAAAAGAAAAGTGATTCCTTGAAAAAAATTGAAACTCATACCCAATCTAAAAATGTGAAATAAAAATATCATCTACATTACTTTCTTCCTGTATCACAATCGAGTATTCCCTTTATCACCTGTCACTTTTGTAACAAGAAGGGACACATCTCCAATTTATGCTCCTTAAGGAAAAATAGACTTGGTAGGAAGGTAATATAGGTTCCCAAAGGTACATTTGCATCTAGGGAGAATACCTCTAATAGAAAAGGACCCAAACAGATTTGGGTACCTAAGGAGAAAGACTAAATTCTATTTTACAGGTATGCCTTAGAGCTAGCAAAAGCAACAAATGGTATATGAATAGTGCATACTCAAGACATATAACTGGTGATAAGGAAAAGTTTATCACCTTTAGGGACAAGAAAGGAAAAAAAGTGACTTTTGGAGGTGACCAATATGGCAAGGTGGTTGGCATTGGTATCACGGGCAAAAATTCAAAAATATCCATAGAAGAGGTGTTGTTTATAGTTGGTCTCAACCACAACTTGCTGAATATGAGTCAGACCTGTAACAAAGGAAATTGGGTATTGTTTGACTCAGAATTCTACTTGGTCATCAAAAAAAGTAATCGCAAGGTTATCCTCAAAGCTCAAAGGGATGGTAACTACTATACTATTGATTTAAATGAGCTTCCTAATCTAAATTCCATATGTTTAATAAACAAAGATAATGAAAGTTGGTTATGGCATAGAAGACTAGCACATGTTAACATGAACTAACTAAATAAGTTAATTAAAAATGAGTTAGTTACCGATTTACCTAAAATTTCTTTTTAAAAGAACAAAGAATGTGATGTTTATCTTAAAGGGAAACAAAATGAGTTAGTTACCAGTTTACCTAAAATTTCTTTTGAAAATGACAAAGAATGTGATGCTTATCTTAAAGGGAAACAAACTAAGTCCTCTTTCAAATATAAAAGTATCATCTCTACATCTTAACCACTATAACTGCTATATATGGATTTGATAGGTCCATCTAGAGTAAAAAGTATTGGTGAAAATTTGTATGTGTTAGTAATTGTTGATAATTATTCTAGATTCACTTGGAATCTATTTCTTTCTTCCAAAGATGAGACATTTGATGCATTTATAACCTTAGCTAAGAAAGTGCAAAATGATAAAGGTATCTCTATTGTATCTATCATGTCTGACCATGGAGGAGAATTCAAAAAATCAAGCTTCTTGGAGTACTGTGAAGAATATGGAATTGATTACAATTTCTCAACTCCAAGAAAACCTCAACAAAATGGCATAGTGGAGAGAAAGAATATAACCTTGGGAGAAATGGTAAGAGCAATGCTGAATGAGAAAGAACTTCCTCAATACTTCTGGGTTGATGTAGTGAACACAACTAGCTACATCATCAATAGAGCATACATCAAAGCAATCTTAGGGAAGACACCTTATGAGCTCTACAAATGAAGGAAGCCAAATCTCTCACACTTGCATGTATTTAGATGTAAGTGCTTCATTCACAACAATGGAAAAGAAAATCTGGGTACATTTGATGCCAAATCAGATGAATGTATATTTCTTGGTTATTTAAGTAAGAGTAAAACATATAGAGTATTTAATAAGAAGTCTAGGACTGTAAAAGAATCTATGTATGTAGTATTCATTGAAAATGAATTTGTTTTTAAACCTAACCTAGACAAAGATGAACTGATTTCTAGTTTTAAAAATGTGAACCTCTCTAAGGAAAATGAAACCGAATCTCCAAAAAAATTAGAATCTACTGCTTTAGAGGAAGATATTCAGGAGAAAAATCTGGAATTTGAAAATAATGGGGTAATATCTCAAGAACTACCTAGAGTTTGAAGATATTATCATGTTGATTAAATAATTGGGGATGTTCAGGAGAATGTTAAAGCTAGAAGACAACTTAGGGATTAAATAAATAACTATACATTTATTTCTCAAATTGAACCTAAGTGTACTCAAGAAGCATTAACAGATGAGTAGTAGACATTAGCTATGCAAGAAGAATTAAATTAGTTTGAGAGGAATCAAGTTTAGGACTTAGTGCATACGCCCAATGATCACCTAATTATTGGAACAAAATGGGTGTTTTGAAATAAACATGATGAATCTGGAACAATAATAAAAAACAAAGCTAGGTTGGTAGCTAAGGGATATAATCAAGAAGAAGGTACAAATTATGAGAAAATTTTACTCTAGTTGCAAAATTGAAAGCAATAAGAATCCTCCTAGCATATGTATGCATAAAAGACATTATGTTGTATCAAATGGATGTAAAAAGTACCTTTTTGAATGGTTATATCATGGAAGAAGTTTATGTTGATTAACCTCCAAGTTTTAAAGACTCAACATGACCAAATCATGTATATAAACTAAAGAAAGCTTTCTATGGATTAAAACGATCACCAAGAGCTTGATATGAAAGATTAAGTAGCTTTCTAATTGAAAAGGATTCAACAGAGGCAAAGTTGACACAATTCTTTTTACTAAAAGGAAAACAAAGATTTACTTATTATTCAAATATATATTAATGATATTATATTTGGTACCACTAATGAATCTTTGTACAAGGATTTCTCTAAGCTAATGCAGAGTGAATTTGAGATGTCAATGATAGGAAAATTCAACTTTTTTCATGGATTGTAAATCAAACAATGTGATGATAGTATCTTCTTGAATTAATCAAAATACCTAAAAGAACTGCTAAAGAAATTTGATATGGAGAATGCTAAGTCAATGGGAACTCCAATGGCCTTTGCCACAAAACTTGATATAGATGAAAGAGGAAAACCATTTGACATAATTCAATATAGAAGAATGATCGGTTCCCTATTGTACCTAATGGCTGGTAGACCTAATATCATGTTCAGTATTTGCATGTGTGCAAGATTCCAATCATGTCCCAAAGAGTCTCATGCCACAACCGTAAAGAGAATATTCAAATATCTTCATGAAACATCATAAATGGGACTCTGGTATCCAAAAGGAAATGGAGAAAAGGTCATTAGATATACTGATGCTAACCTCACTGGATCAAGGACTGACAGAAAAAGTATAAGTGGAGCATGCCAATTTCTTGGAGGATCTCTAGTCTCATGGTTCAGCAAGAAGTAGAATAGTGTGGCTATCTCTATAGTAAAAGCTGAATACATAGCTGCTGGAAGCTACTGTACTCAAATCCTTTAGATGAAGCAGCAATTAGAAGATCTTGAAATTGAGATGAAGGAAATACCTGTGAGATGTGATAATCAAAGTGCCATCAACATCACAAAGAATCCAATGATGCACTCAAAGACAAAGCACATTAAGGTTAGACATCATTTCATAAGGGTTTATTTTCTAGAAAGAGACATCATATTGGAATTTTTCCCTATAGAAGATCATCTTGCAGATATCTTGACCAAACCACTCCTAAAGGATAAACTTTGTAAAATAAGAAGAGAGTTAGGAATGGTAAATCCCAATGAACTATAAGTATGCTTCTATCCAAATCTACTTACATTCTAAGGTTAATCTATTAAATCCTTTACTAACTTAAGCATCGGAGTATATTTAAAGTGTTCTGTAGGTACTCCTTATAAGCCTATAAGATAAGAATTCAGAATAATGGAGTTTCCTACATCTGAGCAACCAACATTTGCTGAAGAAGATTGAAAATTCAAATATTCAGCATCTGTCTGTAAGTTCAATCTTGCAAAATTTGCATTTTGACTGCTAATAGAAGAATTTTCATACTCTATCCAGCTTTTTAAATGACCTTGCATGCTTAACAATTTGAACTTTTGTCCTTAATTGACGTATTTCAGTGCTTTACATGTTATACTAGTGTTTAGTCAACTCAAAATTTATCTATTGATTAATTGATATTCGAAATTTGAACATTGGTATATGTGTTTGCTTTGTCTATCTGGACAACATTCAAATTTTGATGATTCAAAATTCATATTTCAGACATTTCTTCACAAAGTCACAAAATTCGAATTTTGGATCCCAAAATTTATCTATTGAATGTCAAATACTTGTTTGCCTTCTGTTGAAACTTCAAAATTTGAACTTTGAAGACTCAAAGTTCGTCTGTTCAAGCATCTGTTGATGTTAAGCCTCTGACAGATAAACTTCAAGGATGAATATTCATCTATCAAGATAGCTTCTCTATGTTAAGTAGGCAATATAACTGACCAAAATTTGAATTTTAATGGCCAAAATTTGTCTGTTTAATGGTTACATAAAAAATTCAAAGGGTCACACTTTGAACAAATGCAACCCTATACGTCTTTCAGCCAAAACTATTCCTCTCCTCTCTCAACCATTCTTGAATTCCTTCTGTCAAACCTCATTTTCCATCAATTAAGCTCCAAATCGAACCTTTTAAACACCTCTAGAGCATTCCTTGAAACACATTCTGAGTGAAAATGGTGAGTTAAGAATGCTAACATTGAAAAAGAGTAGTCCAGGTCCAAGCGTTCTACCAAATCTCAGTATGCTTCAAAGGAAGGAGACACCCAAAAAAGGAAGGCCGAAACCAGTAAAGAAACACCATCCAAGAAATAGAAAACAACTCCAAGGGAAGAATCAAAGAAAACAACCTCTACTGTACTTGCCTCAAGTACTAAGTCCGAGGAACTCCAGATGACCATGGAGCCTCTCTGCAGCTCTAAACAGATTCTGAAGGAATTTGCCATGAAGTTCGTTGCAAAGAAGGTAATCACTCCTCATTGCACTAGTTTGGAGTAGTTCCTATTTTCAAACAACTTTGATGCTGGGTTCTGGATGAGGAGCTACAAAAACCTTCTAAAAATCAAAGAGAGATGTGATGATGAAGTGATCAAGACTTGGTATGCTTCACTAAAGCACAATGCTAAGAAAAAGAAGCATCAAGTAACTCTTAGGTCTAGAAATATGTGGCTATCATATTAGAATATTGATGATGTTTTAGAAAGTCCTGAACAAGAGGCATTTAAAATTGATATCACAGCCACCAAGTATATAGATGAAGATGATGATGCAAATAAAGAAGTAGGGAGTTTTTGAACTACAAAGGGAGCATAATTCTAGATGCTCTATTCATAAGACATGTGAATAGGCCCCCACTGAAATTGGTGAAGCCTTCTGACCTTAGTGTACAAGTGAAAGTCCTACACTATATAGTGTCAAGGATTATTTTTAACAAGGGAAGAAACTTCAATCTAATCACCAGAGCTAAAGCTCACATTATGACAACCTTGATAAAAGGAAAAGTGATAAATTTGGGTCACATAATTCTGTAGAGAATGATCAAGGCCCAAGACCAAAGAAGAGACTTCACTCTACCCTATGCCTCTATCATCACCAAGCTTCTCAGATATGCTAAGATTTAGCACTTGGAGAAAGGCAAAGGAAAGCATACAGAGGAATTCAAGGAAGAAGAACTGATGAAAATGGGGATAGAAAGAAAAGAGGGAAGATGGATTGGGAAGTGAGCTGGTAAGTCTAAGGATTTATTCTATAATGGGGGAGAGTCACAACAAAAAGAAGCTACAGCTGAGTCTGTCCCAACCATTCAACTTGAATCACAACCAACCAACCTCAATCTACAGCTGAGTCTGTCCCAACCATCTACTTTATCTACCTTGGCCAGACCTAATACTATACTTGAACTATATGATTGCCTATCTACAATGATGCTAAGTATTAGAGAGGAACACAATGCTAAGTTCGCATACTTGCAAAACCAAATAACTGACTTGGCCAAGAATCTCAAAGTAATTGTTGATGTATATGAAGATATCTAGAATTTCGTTCCAACCATAGTAGCACCACCTTATACTAGCACCTCAGAACCCTGCAAATCTGCATCTCCCCAAATCCCAAGCCCTTTTAAAATAGGCTCTCCTGATGCTACTGTTGCTACTGCTACCCCTCAGGCCTCCAGTAATAAAACTAGTCCTAGCCCATCTCTGGATTATGCTATGGACGAAGAAGCCATTTAAGGAGAAGGCTCTCATGAGCCAATAATGGTGGAAGCTTAAGACTCAATTCTGTCATCACAAGAGACTAAGCAAATATAAAAGCTTGTTACAAGTCTCACCACTGCACCAATTGTTTAAGCTGCCCTCAATGAGAAAAGAGGCATCGTGCCCTACATTGACATTACTGCTATTACATATGATGTCATAGTGCAAGCTCAAAAGAAAAGGCTCAATGAAATTTTTGCTCCATTAGCTCCTTAACCCTCACTCTCTGAATATGGCCTCTTAGTGGAGCCATGAGCTAGGCTGGCCAACTCTTGAAGGGAAATACAAGAGCTAATCTTTGAGTCTGATGATGACAATGAGCAATCAATCCTCTTCCTCAGATACCCTCCTCCGTGCCATTCATACCTATCCTTCTTTAAGCCATTCCTATGACCAAAAACCTCCTCCCTTTGTACATGCTCCAGCTCCTGACAATGCCAAAAAGGGGGAGAAGAAAGATGAGCAAACTAGAGAAGTTACGCTGGACAAATGTAGAATGGACAATCTGAAGTTGCTGAGCAATCAAGAAAAACTTATGACAAAAGGGTGAAGTGTAAGGCCAGAAAGGAATGACAAGCTGCAAAACTTTAGAGCCTATATCTTTTTAGAGCTTCTTAGGAATTTGTAGGATCTTGTGCTTCATTGTGATGTATTTTCTGTTATATATACTTGTTGATATATCTATTTTGAACTTAGTTGAAACTGGTTAAATTTGGTTGAATATATGTACTGAACTTACAAGCATCAATGAATCAATGAAATTTGTTTCCACATTCCCTTTTCTATTCTCCTAAATTTTTTTACTTTGATACATGTGCTATGTTTACATTCAAATTTTAATGAATATGTTAAGGGGGAGCTCTTGAAGCAAACCCAAGTACTAATCTAGTTTGCAAGTTGTTTTGTCATCATCGAAAAGGGGGAGAATGTTGAATCAAGTGTTTTGATGATTTCAAACAACTAAAGCTTGAAAGGAGAATATCAAAAGAGTGTGAAAAGATCAAGTGAAGAGATCCATTGAAGAAAATGTGAAGACTTAGTTTTAGGATTTCTCCACTTGTAATATAGGTAAAAGCTTTGATTTTTACTTATTTAAATTACCATAATGTTTGAAAATGTTATCAAAAGTTAGCTTGTGTTAGAATTGAGAAATATTGGCTAACAGATGAATTTTGTTGTAGATTCATGCTTATTTTGTGCAAAATGCAAACTTTGCTTGGTGAAATTCGAAGTTATAGAGATTTTACCTTTAATAGATGAATTTCAATTATGAAATTTGAATTTCAAGCAAAGCACTGTTAATGAAAATATTCAAAATTTGTCTAAAGCTCAGTCAAAATTCGAGTGTTAGTAAAGTTCAAAGTAAGTTCAATATCACTGTCTTTGACAGACAAACTTTGGACTTCAAAGTGTGAATTTCAAAATAAGAACTTATGAGTTCAGTAAAAGCATGGCTCTGACAGATGAATTTTAAAATTCAAAATTCAAATTTCAAAGAGGAGAACTTTTATACCAAGTTGAACAAGCCTCTAATAGATGAATTTCAGCTTCTGAATTTTGAATTTTGAGTGGACCGTGGAAACATAAGACAACTGTTCAAACTCAACAATTGCACTTTGAATATGAAAATTCGTATGTTCTAACATAAAATAACTTTGACAAACTTAAAATTTGAATTTCATTATTGAATAGATGAAGTTTGAAAGTTCAACATTGAAGATCTTAACTTTCGATCTCTACGAAATTCGTCTGTTGAACCTCAAAATTCAAATTTTGGCATGTCAGATGCATTAAATGTGGTTGATAAACTGTTATTTCTGCAGAGTAACCGTTGGTTAAAGTTTCTAACAACTAGATCTTGTGTCTAACAACTATTTAAGCCACAAATCTATAAATAGAACTTCATTTGAAGTTGTGAAAAATGATTTTAATCTTGTCTATACAAAAACTCTGCCAAATCTCCGTGTTAAAGCTTTTTCACCCACACACTACATTTACTGCACTTTAACTTTTATATCCACTCTATTTTAGAAAGTATTTATTCTGTATAAGAATATTTTCTTCATCTAGAAGAAGGATTCTTTTTGAAAAAAGTCACAAGGGGAATTGGGAAACACTTGTAAGAGTATTGTGCGCAAATTTTGAATGTTCTAAGAACAAAGCATAAGTCTGTACTAAGGCATTGTAAGGAACCCGTTAAATTCTTGTTGATAGTCGAAATCTCAAGTGATAGCTTGGGGACTGGATGTAGGTCAAGTAGATCAGACCAAACCAGGATAAATTTCTAAGTCATTTCTTCCCTCATCTTACATTTACATTCATCTTCACTATACTCTATTTTTCTGTAAATCTTTGCTTTCACTGTGAACTTACATTTTTGAAGGAAAATTTTGAACTTCTCAATTCACCCCTCTTTTGAGAAGTCAGCTACTCTAACAACAAATAGTCTAAGGAGTAACAAAATGTAATGATATTTTACTAAAATAATCTTGTTTATTATATCTTTTAGTAACAAAGAGTGGCTTATGGAGTTATGTTTCATTATTGAAGAATAAAATGGTCAAAAATTATTAATACTTTATTGAAATTCTAAAGCGACAATTATTTAAAAACAAAGTCAAAATCTCAAAGCGGCTATTGTTTCAAAATGAAGGAAGGAATATCTACTTAAAAAAAAGGCATAACAAAGGCAACATAACAAGGAATCAATTATTTAAAAAAATAACTTTTTCTTTTGACACAATAAAGCCATGTTATTTCAGCATTTGAAGTGTTAGGAATATGCACTTGGAGCAACTGGTCCATGTGTCACAATATGATGTATTGATGAGATCAAATAGCCAGAAATAATACACATTAGGAAACTTCAGGGATATTAGTAATAGCCTTTCCACCTTCTACCTCCCTTAGGGAATGCACTAGCCTTTCCACTTTCTACCTCCTTAGGAAATGCACTAGCCTTTCCATCTTCTACCTCCCAATCAAGGGATATTAATTAAGGGATTGGCTCATATTACCTTACCACCTTTTACACAAGGCCTTATGTGTGGACAAGTGTACTCTTGGCAATTATCATGTGATAATAAAAGACCAAACTACCCAATTCCAACTCATGCATGATAGATAAAAATGTCATTTTCAACAATGTACACATATATCACATCATAGGTAGTTCATCATCATCAACAACATCACTCTTCATTATGTATTTCTAACAAGTGAGATAGAAAATAGGAGGAAGGAGTAGAATAACTAAATGATAAAAGAGGAGAGGGGAGAGAAAGAGATAGAAAATAAGAGGGAGAAAAGGAAAAACTTAGTGAGAAAAGTAGACAAAAATGAGGGACAGAGATATCGCTAAAAATACTCAATATTCCATTAACATTCAAGACATGCAAAGAAAAATAATTATAAGACTATTTATAAAACTTAGGACTCTCACTAAAATGGAAACAACTTAAACTTAAAGCAAAGAAAAATTTAGAATAATCTACCTTAAACTTAAAGAAAAAGAAATCATAAAATAGGAAATAAATAAACAGTAATGCAACAACAACAACAACATTAGTCTTATCCCACTAAGTAGGGTCGACTACATAAATCATACAATACCAATGGACTCTATCAAATACCATCTCTTTAAATAAATCATTTATCAAGAGGTCACGCCTTATAACTTCTCTTAGTGTTCTTCTTGGTCTTCCTCTACACCTTTTAATAGAACTCCAAACTATTTGATCAACTCTCCTTAGTAGCTCCTCTTGTCCTCTTCTTTGTAAATACCCAAACTACCTTAAATGATTTTTCACCATTTTCTCTTCAATAGATGCTACTCCGATTTTTCCTTGTATACAATTATTTCTTATCTTATCCATTCTTATATGACCACGCATTCATCTCAGCATTCTCATTTCTGCTACTCTCATCTTATGCTCTTGATGCCTTTTCAAAGCCCAACATTCGATATTGTATAGCATAACTGGCCTTATAGCAGTTCAATAAAATTTTCCTTTAAGTTTTGTAGGTACCTTATGATCACAAATAACTCCTGAAGCTTTTCTTCATTTTTACCATCCAGCTTGTATCCTATGCATAACATGCCCATCAATTTTACCATCACTCTATAAAATCAACCCCAAATATTTGAACTTTGACACTTTTGGAATAGTTTTCTATTCAATTTTTACCTCTGAGTCATTTATAATTATCCTCTTGTTAAATTTGTAATGTATATATTCCATTTTACTTCTACTTAAGCGGAAACATTTTGATTCCAAAGTGTGTCTTCATAACTCTAGTTTAGAATTGACCTCTTCTCTTGAGTCCTCAATTAAGATTATATCATCCGTGAAAAGTATACACCTAGGAATTTCCTCCTGTATATGTTCTATCAGAATATCCAAAACCAAATCAAACAAGTATAGATTCAAGGAAGATCTTTGATGTAAACATATCCTTATAGGAAAGTCCTTTGTCTCACCCCCAGGAGTTCTCATACTTATTATTGCCCCCTTATACATATCCTTTATGGCTCAAATATAAGCCACATGAACACATTTCTTCTCCATTATTTTTCACAACACATCTCTTAGTACTATATCATAGGCTTTTTCTAAATCAATGAAAACCATATGCAAGTCTCTCTCCATCATTTAAAGATATTTCTTGATTATTATTTTTCTCTATCATTCTTCCCTGCTTGAAAAAACTCTCCTCCAAAGAGTTAAGCTAATGATATAACTCCAAGAATGCAAGATGTAAGTAGGGAACTTGGAAACTTTACATAACATCTATGACTGGAAAACCTTTCTAGCAAATAAAATAGTGTTAGCAAGGCTGACTTCCCAAGAGGGGGGGTGAATTGGGAAGATTGAAAATTTTCTGCACAAGGTGAGGTAAGTGGAGATATCACAGTATAATGAAAATAATGCGTAAAACAGAGCAAGCTGAAAAGTGAAGATAGGGAGAAGAAAACTCAGTAATTTATCCTGGTTCGGTCTTTCCACTTGACCTACATCCAGTCCCCAAGACACCTCTTGAGATTTATCCACTATACAGCAAGAATTTCAATGGGCTTCTTGCTAAGGCCACAGTACAACGAGTATGCTCTGTTTCTGAGCTCTCTCAAACTCTCCAAGCACTTTCACTGTGTGCTTCTCAATCCCCTTGTGAATACCCCTCACAAGTAAATCTATCTTCCAGATGAAGAGTAGATTGATTACAATGAAATGACTCTCTTGAAAAGAGTAGATATGAAAGTTTAAGTACAAGTTTAGAAGTTGAGAGGGTAAAAGCTTTTGAGAAGAAGATTTAGCAGAAATTCGGTATATACAAGTTTGATTCGTTACCCACAACTTCAAATGATGTTGTATTTATAGATTTAGGTCTCAAATATCCGTTAGAGACTAAATCTATCCGTTGGGGAAGTTATCCAACGGTTACTCTGAAAAACTATCTGTTTACCAACCGCATTTAATGTTTCTGACATACTGAAATTCGAATTTTGGTTGGTCAACAGACGAATTTCGAAGGAACCGAAGGTTAAAGCTTTCAACGTTACAACGCGAAGTTCGTCTGTTCATGAAGTGAAATTCGAATTTTGAAACTTATAAAACATTTTCACAATGTGACATATGAATTTTCAAGAAGAAAGATTTTTGGTTAAGTGTGAACAGTGTTTTCAATTTGCTACAGTGTCTTCGAAATTCGAATTTTGGTATCCAAAATTCGTCTGTCTATTGAACGTATAAATAGACACAGTAGTTTACTTTCTTCGAAATTCGAATTTTGAAAGGGTGACATTCGTCTGTCAGAGAGCAATTTTGAGACTTAACTCATTCTTGATCTCAGATGAACTTTAACATAGTTTCAGACGAATTTCTTCTATTTTCTCAAGTTTTGTTTTGTCTGAAATTCGAATTTTGAAGACTCAAAGTTCGTCTGTTGTAAAGAAGCTTCTTTCAGACTTATATGAAAATTCGAATGTTGGAATCTCGAAATTCGTCTGTCAGAGAGCATTTTTCAAGCTGAATATCTTTTGATTTCAGATGCACTTTGTCATGGTTTCAGACGAATTTCTTTGGTTTTCGCAAACTTCATTTTACTTGAAATTCGAATTTTGGAAGTGTGAAGTTCGTCTGTCACCAGAAAGGCTTCTTTCAGACTAGATGAAAATTCAAATTTTGAACAACCAAAATTCGTCTGACAGAGAGCCATCTCTTCAGACTTAATCAGTTTTAGCTCGAAATTCGAATTTCCAAAGGCAAAGTTCGAATTTCTAACTTGACAGTTTAGTTTAAACTTTTAACCTTCGTCTGTTTGTGGGTGTTTTTCAAATATTCAAGGATTTAACATAAAATCAAAGTTTGAAAACATCTTTTCTTCAAATCAAAACCTTTTACCCAATCATAACAAAAACTAAAGATCCTACAAGAGATCTAACAGCAAATACTCAGAAAATCTTCACTTGGAACAGCTTTGATCTCCTTTGATATCTTCAATCCAAGATCTTGAGTGTTGGTTTAAAATCATCAAAACTCTTTCATCAACAAATAGCAGTAGATAGAATTTGAGTGAATGAACTTCTCTTCAAATGTCTAAATACTATTCAATTATGGAAATCCCTTCCAATGAATAAGATAATCATGAAGAGGATCATCAAATAACATTCAGATTTTTTGCAATGGCAGCAACTTTTGCACTAAATGGACTAATGAATGGACAAGGTGGAACAAGAGCATGTTGAAGATGAACATCAACAACCTTTAAAGGCACAACTTCCAATAGTAGAGATTGTTTTTATGCTTATTCCTTCTTTAAGCTTTCACCTTCCAAAGATTGTTCATCTCTATGTTGAAAAAAAATTTCCTGCAAATCTTGCTCTTTCATATGTCAGTTTGACATGTCTAATGTAGGTGATGGGCCTTTGATAAGAGTATCACCTTCTTCTACAATCACAACTTCATGGTCATCTTTGGGTTCTAAGGAAATATCTATAGTAGTAGACATTCCTTGGTATACTTTTTTTTCTTCCATTTAAGGTTTGCACTTTTCCTCTACATATAGAGAAGTTATTTCCACACCTAATTGCTTGCCTAACAACTTGATGAGGCCCATGGTTTTTTCCAACTTACCCAAGCAATGATCAAACCAACAGTCAAGGTGCTCGATAGAAGCCATTAGGAACGTAGGGTAGAGACCCAGGCTTTGATACCCAATGATATGAATATGAGATAGGTAGAGTAGAAAGATGGAGAAAATAAAAGGGAAGGCTAGAATAATCAAATGATATGAGAGGAGAGAGGAGAGAAAGAGATAGGAAATAAGAGGGAGAGAAGGAAAAACTTAGTGAAAAAAGTAGATAGAAAGGAGAGAGAGAAGAAAGAACACAAGGGAGAGAGATATCACTAAAAATATTCAATATTCCATTGACATTTAAGACATGCAAAGAAAAATAATTATAAGACTATTTATAGAACTTAGGACCCTTAGTAAAATGAAAATAACTTAAACTTAAAGTAAAGAAAAATCTAGAATAATTTACCCTAAACTTAAGGAAAAAAGAAATTACAAAATAGGAAATAAATAAAAGATAATATAAATCTTAAATTAAATTTAAAAAATAATCTAAATATTCTAAAGATATCTTTATTTTAAATCCTAATTATTTAAAGATATTTCTTAATTATTTCCTTTCTCCATCGCTTTCTTTCATCAAATGCCAATCATCATACCATAGGGGTTATATCTCACTATAACATAATCAAGCTAATCAAACATCAATGTTAACTTGAGTAAATCATGCAATATAATCGAATACAATATACTATGCATCATGTTATAAAGAGAAGTTAACCTAGTTACCTATATTCTTAATTAAAAGTACAAACTATCGTAAGCAAGTCAAGAGATTCACTTTCAACACTTGGAATTCAAGAGCCACCAATGCCACAATTAACTTGAAAGTGTTTACAAGGCACAAACATACCATATAAGTCACATATGATGTTACCAAGTGCCTACCATGAATAAAACCATAAAAACCTAACCCTATCTTTGGACAAAACCAAGTATTGGGTGAGATGTTTACCAAAAACTAGGTACCCAAAGGTTTATGCAATCCCAATAAACTCCATTTCATTTCCCAACATAAGCTTTAACCCCTTTTACAAGAGATTCAACAAGTTATCAAGCATTCTTAGAATTAGAGATCTAGTGTTTATCATATACCACAAAAATCCTTGGATTTAATTACAAAGACCTATCATTCTCAACTTAAAATCATGATCTTTTATAGTATTTCTAGTATCCATACTATAGGTACTTGGACACATACAAACCCTAGTCCCAATCTTGAATGAAATCCCAAAATCATCCAAAGAATCAAGAGAAAAGAAGATGAGGAAGTGTTTTTGAGCCATTATCTTAAGTTTAATCAGTACAAAATCACCCTTTAAGCTCTCAAGATAGAAACCCTAATAAAGCACCATGCCTCCTTGGAAGAACCCCAAGTTTTTTATGTGTTTGGCTACTGTTTGGTATTTATAGACCTCGTGTTAGTCATCTATTACCCCCCATTAGTCGATATTAACCTTCCTGATGTTGAGGTCACTTCTATCGGGCCGATGTACAACTATTCCCCACCTAATGTTTATACATTAGGGCCTTTAAAATGCTGAATTCTTCTTTGACAGGTCAATGAATAACCATCAACACCTCGATGGATATATATCAAGCTTCTACTTTTTGTTTTCTTCATGTCTTAGGTCAATGGACGTACATTGGGGTCAATGGACATCCATTGCCATCTTCCAAAACCAATGTAAGTACATTGGGGGGTCAATGTAAGTATATTGGGCACTATTATATTGCCAATGCTTCCAACTCTTGAAATCTACCCAAAAACATACTTTAACACTCATTAACACTTCCATACATCATTTTAATAATTCTAAACAAGATTTGAGGGGGAGGGGTGTTACAATACCAGCTAGCATTTACTTGGGCTAATGATCCCAACTAGCATACTTTCCTTAAGTAATATTTAAATTCCAGCTTTTGGAGAGTGGAATACTTACAGGACCTCACATTATGAGGTGTATCTCTTGTTTTAAGGTCAATGGAGTGGTCCCTAAAGCAATTAGGTGGAAGCTCTTTCCTAAGTTGTTGTATTGCAAGAAATTTCCCCAACAAGCTTTAAATTTTAAGGCCTACTCTAGAGGTCTGCATCCATTCAAGAATCCATTAATTGAACACCCATATATATATATATGCATGCATTTGTTTTCATATTTGTTGTCAATATGACTCACATTATATCATTGTCACTATTTTCACACTCTTTAACCTTAAAAAGTTATTAAATTATTTTTCTATATTATTTATTTATTAATAATTGATTGGGACTACTAGTAATGGTTGGTGATTTTTTTATCTTGAAAAACTGAAGGCAATCAAATGAAAAGAACAATATATAGTTTATAGGAAAACTTTCAACAGCTTATTGTGAATATGTTTCTTATTTATAAAATGATTGATGAGTTTGTATTTGTTAGTTTGTTATACTTTTATGTGATGGTAGAGGAATTAATACCTATATAATGACAATTTTTCACTTCAAGGTTATCATGCTATTTTAAAAAGCTTTTATCATTGTGTTATATTCACATATTTATCATATGATGAATGTTAGATATACCTAGCTGGGAATGGATCAGTGTACCGTGTGCATTTCTTATTTGATTATTAATTATTTTACATTAGAGGAATTAGTTTTATGTTAGGATGATTTGTGGAGGACTACTCAAAATCTTAGGTAGTAAATTAACTTTTTCTTTTATTTTCTTTTGGTAGAATAACCAAAGTCCAAATGAAGCATAACATTTTTTTACTACTAAATATATATTTTGTCTACATGAAACTATATGTATTTTTTGTCTCTACCTACAAATGTTATCAACACTTTAAAAAATCATCATCAACAAAAAATAAAAAAATTGTTGGCAAAATTTTCTTAAATAAATTTTGATATGGCTATCTGATATCTAATACTATTAAGTCATATCCAGGTATTATTAGGTTTGATTGGGGTAATTCTCCCAACGTGATTTCTTTTTTATCCAAAAAGTTCAAGCCCTTAACATTACTTAAAAAGAATTTAATTCCTTTTACTCGACCCAATTATCATTGGTATGAAATAAAAACTTATTACTACATTTATTTCAAATTATAAATTATATTTACATATCTCACACAAGTCAAAGAAACATTAATTATTTTAAAAATTTTCATAACTTTTCAAAATTATTCTCATTAAATAAGGGTACAAATAAATTAGTCTCTCTCTACCATAGCTTTTTTTATTGTTCTTTCTCATAATTGAGTACTATCATAAATAGGGGTAAAATTAAAAATAAAACTTTAATTGCTCACTAATATTCATAAAGTAGCTGTTGGCTCTCCAAAAATCTAGAGCAAACAAACATTGCCATTAAGTGTGCTAGAGGTAGTAAGCCTCAAGAATGATAATTGCAATATGACTTCTTCTGAATCAAACATAGTGAATCAAACATAGTGGGCGCTTGAGGTTCTTTATCACAATTTTCCCAAGTGTCAAATGAAAATACAAAATGAAAAGAAAAATATAGCTATAATACATGAACTCAAATATAGACCTACAAAGTGAACTATCTTCTAGCATTGTGCAAGTTTGGGTACACTTCGAATCTCAGAGATCCAATCAAATTACTCCTAAAAACTAAAAGGCAATGAAAATAACACCATGGAAGGTGGTTCTTGCCAGAGCAGTAGGATAGAAGCTGTGAGAGCTTATTATCATAATGTAATGTTTTGGGTTTGATTTGTAATAATGTGCGTATTCTTCTTTTGCAGCTTTGTCCATATTTATATGTGCATGAAGAGGCGGTCATTGTGTATGTCCCAAAGTTTCTTCTAGCATACCCTCATGCTTCATCACATCCATGAGCATGTCTCGAAATCTAGCGTAATGGGTGCTTGGTGTCAAAGCTTATGTGTTAGCCTTATCTGTTGAGTTCTGGACCTCTTGAATATTGTTGGATGTCTAGAAGAATTATTGGGCTTGGTCAACTAATGAAATTATGCAAACAGTGACTTATATTTTGAAGCCTTATTCCTCCAAAATTTCTCCTTATATTTTGAAATAGAGGGAGTACTAATTATATTAACCATATAGATACATCTTGTTTTTTATAAAAAAAAAATATGATTTTATTTTCCCAAGAAAAAGGAACTTGATTTATTTTATAACAAACTTTAATTTGTGATATCATTTGAAAAAATGAATTTCATGTTGGATGTTCATCATGCTGGGATGCTCATCATTTAATATATGTAGAATTTAAAATAATCATAATCTTCTAGTTGCCACATTTTTTAAAATTAATTCCTCATTTAGAAATTGAAAAAATAAAAGCTTTAATTGTAGTATCTAAATTGGAAACTAATCAAATTCTAGAAAAATAACTTGGGAAAATTACATATAAATACTAATGTGGAGAGATATTTCTAAAATAGTACCTAAATTTGGTCTACTTTCAAATACCAACCAAATTGGAAATAAGATTTAGGTGAGAAAATACTAAACTACCCCTCCTCATTTTAAAACAGTCTAACCTTAAACACATTCTCTCGCCTCCCCCCACTCCACCTCTTCAAAGACCTACCTCCTCCACCTCCACCATTAGCACTTCTCCCTACCACACCACTTAGGCCAAGCTTGCAACACCAACATCTTTTAGATCTAGTGAGCATGAAGGCAATAGTGATGATGAATTTAGTCTTCTACAAATAGATTATGTCTCCCTTCCTTGTCTTCACCTCTGTCTCCTTCCTCCCCCCTCTGTGCCACCTCCCCATTATCCTTCACAATGAACAGATCACCAAGCCTTATCACCATTGTTGCTGCCATGATTCACCCTCGTCATGGTCATTGTCACTACGCTCATCATGGTCGTCATCTCCTCCTCTCATCTCCACTACCATGCTTCAATCAACTCATCACGAGCTTAAGATTTCTCCTCCACGATGCTCTCCATGCTCCGTCACATGCATTTGCCAAATCTGCATCTTTAGGGTTATATATCTTTTCCTCTCCTATTCTCCTATGGTCACAAGCCCCTACTCCATCTTCGTTGTCACCACCGAGTTGCTTTTGGTTCAAGGACTATTATTTTCTTCTTGCTAGTTTGAAATTGATTGTAAATTAATTGTGGAAGTTGATTATGGAAATTGATTGTAAATTTTTTGTTAATATGTATAAATGTGTTGAATTTAATTTCCAAATGATCCCTGTGCATTTACATGTGATCCACATGTTTTTACAATTGATCATCGTGTATTTGCAAGTAACATATTGATATTTTACAAGTTAGATGCATGGTTTATATATTTAAATGATATCATGTCATTAGCAATTGTTCCTTGTGTAAATATATCTGATTATCGTATATTTGTAAGTGATATACAATGATTTACAAGTTATAAATGTGCTTCTTCTTTCCAACTGATATTATAGATTGCAAAACTATTGTTGCTGTTAGAAGTCCATATGGTTGGTCTAAGAATAAAAATCATATCCATTTAGTTCAATTTTAATATGAAGAACCTATTGACAAGTGATTTTCGATTATTTGCAAATGATTCTCATTAATTTGCAAGTGATCCTTGGTGATTTGTATTGTCATATTTTTTTTTGGATAGGTCGACTATCACACACTTTTTCTGTTTTGGCACAACTGAGCTCATTTGCAAGTAAATTTTGTTCATTTGCAAGTGATTCTCGCTCACTTGCAAGCGATCATCGATCATTGTTACAATTATCGCTGGAAAAGTTCCCACCACTACTGAAAATAGATATAGTTACTGGAAAAGTTGCAATTGCCAGAAACCTTTGCTAGAAAAGTTATAAGAGGGAGGAGCATAAGAGAGGCAAATGTAGTTTAGTCCATTCACTACAAAATCTTATTTCCAACTTAGTATCTTGGTAATATTTTGGAATTAGGGGAAATTCGAGTATCATTTTAGAAATATTTTTTTTACATTGGTATTTACATGTCATTTTCCCAAATAACTTCTACCTCTCATAAAATCTTGAATGAGTTTCTTTCACGTTATGATACAAATAACTTTTTTCTTTTGTTTTTTAAATTTAAACAAGCTCAACCCTATGTGTCCTCATTTTTAGGAGTATAATTTTTTATTTTATAATTAATTAATGGTTGTTTAAAGTGTGTTTTTGGCAGACGGTTGTTTAAAGTGTTAAAACATTTACCTGGAAAAAAAAAGAAAAAAAGATGAATGAAAACATTTTTTCTTCATTTAATTAATTTAATTAATTAATTAATTTTCACATCATTTCCTTAAACGCATCTCAGTTCTCCATTTGCGTTTTCAGAGTCGCAGGCTGAGCTCCATCGCACAACGCACATCGCCTTTCTCCGTTGCAGGCAGAGCTCCATCGTCCTCCATCGTAATCGACCTGGTGAGTTGTCCTTCGCCATTTCTCTCTTCTTTCTTCTTCTATTTCGTCGTTCTCGTCCTTCTCACTGAGATTTTATGGCTTCTCTTTGTTTCTCGGTAGCTAGCGGCAGCTCTCCCAATCTCCCTAATCCACCATCGCTGAAGCCATATACCGCGGTCCTCTGGTGAGAGTTCTCCTCTTCTCCATTTCTGGCTAGCTTGCTGGCGCTGCTTTATATATATATACATTTAATTTCGTTGCAACTTGCAACTCTGTTCTCTTCTTTTGGCTGTGACTTGGAGTCATTTTTGCTGGTCTGGATCTTCAAAATTGTATTCTATCTTTTTTGTTTTTCTTTTGATTATTTTTCTTTTTTGTGGGGCTATGAGGGGTTGTGATCATCTTTGCCAAGATTACTAGCACTAGTTGAAAGAATTAAAGGAAGCCTATGTGTTTTTGTATTCTAAACATTTCGGTCTTCATGCTTGGTATATTAAATTCTTGTTGAAGTTATTGATTTAATTTTCTGTTTTTTGGCCATAGATTAATTTAATTTTCTAAAGTTAGGAAATTCAATAACTATTTAATATTTTTTTCTTCTTCCTTTTGATGTTCTGGAGGTGAATGGTCGATTTCTTGAGATTTCGGTGTTCTAAGCGTTTCCATGCATTTGTGTGAACTCTGGTGACTGGCTCCAATTGTGCTGAAATTTGGTATATAGGCTCTTGGTGTAGTGAGTATCCTAGGTATAATAAATATAATTAAAAGTTCCCTAGCATCACTTGGAAATTCCCTGGCGTTAGTTGGAAAATTCTCTTCTATCAGTTGGAAATTCCCTAGCATTAGTTGGAAATTCTCTTCTAGCAGTTGGAAATTCCGTGCTAAAGAAAGTCACTATTGCTACAAAAGTTGCCACTACAGGAAACTGCTGCTAGAGCCTCGCTTGAGGGAGGAGGGAGGGAGGAAAGGGAAGGGCAATTTTGTGCTTTCCTTTCTTTGCATTGAAGGACTGAAGGACTTATTAATATTTTTGCAAGTTGTAGGAACCTTATAATAATTATCTTGTTTCCATGGTCTTAATAATAAATTTTCCTTTCTTCTTTTTGGAATCTCTTGACATGTTTCTGATTTGACTTGGAACGCAACTTCTTGAGAGTAAACAGAGAGAGAGAGAGAGAGATTGGTCTCAGTTCACATACTCAAGTAGGGGGTATTCCAGCAATGGCGACGACTATGGTTGACTCATCGGATGCAGAACCTTCATTATCACCAGGTACCCATCCCACAACCAACAAGCTGAAAAATTCAGATGAAACGATGCCATTCGTTGATTACGCCGTCCAGCAAGTCCAACTCTACCAAAAGGCCTTGAATGACGCCCTTGAATATGCGCTTGAAGCTTCCAAATCCCAGCTTTCTCTGATTCGTTCTACATCCTCAGCTCATTTTCACCCGGTCTTGGTAAGTTTTGTAACATATTGATTCAGTCCCAATAAAAAAAATGATCGTAAAAAATAATTGGAATCAATCATTTAGAATTTGATGAATTATCTCATTTTCTTTAGGTTTATTTTTTGGCTTATTTAGTCTGCATCTATCTTTTGTTTTGTGTTTTTTTATTTATACGTAATATTTCTTGTGATAACTCAAATTTTGAATTATACATTCCATTATTTGTTGAATTTATGCAAGTACTGAAAAAAATTTGGCCAATCGTCACTGAAGAATTGTAATGGATCAAGCATGTTTTTTGGGGGCTTGGGCATTGTCCAGCTAACTAATCAAGCTGTTTTCTTTTCTTTTTAATATTAATTTAACCATAGGGTGCTTTGCTTGATCTCAAGTCTGATTATAATGCTTATGAGGACCTTTTATTTGGAAAGATCAAAGGTTTGTTATTTGCTGATTCTATTGATTTAATTGTTATTCAAGTAATGTAGGCTCATCTGTTAGAATACCTTCAAGATTTGAATGCCTGTGTTTTCACTTTTTCATTGCAGATGGTGTTCATGTTGCAACTTCTCATCCAATGATTACATGTGGGGCTACTTCTGCCTTGAGTTTTCTTGTGCTTAAAAGTAAGTGCCAACATTATGCTGATTTGCAGCTTCTAGTTAATCAATGGAAAGTGAATTCTTTCAATCCTGCATGTTGCATTTAAATTTTGTTTGTCATGTGTTAATTATAAGATGTATTTGTATACTGCTATGAAATTTTATCCAAATTGAAGAAGCCATTATTATTATTATTTATTTATTTTTTCCCTTTTAGGAAAGGGAGTAGCCATTGTTGCTAAGCTGTTTGGTTTAAATATAATGTTGCTCACCTTTAATATGAAAGGCAGGCCTACCTATGAACCTTTATTATTATTATTTCTTTGCAAACAAATAATTTTATAGCTTTGTTGATGACAGTAAATGTCAATAATATATGTTTATTGTATATTTATGTAGCTACATGCAATCATGCAATATTGATATCCTTAGTATGAATGTTCAATAAGTTACTATATAGTAAATATGTATTTTTCTTTTGATTTCTTTACCTTACAGGGCCTCGCCGATTCTTGTACTACAACACACTGCACCTTTTTATTAGTGAAGAGGTGAGTAATGTCCTAAATGGTTTTACTGTCATAAAAAGGATAAAGATACATGCTGGAGCTCAGTAATAACATGAATTATGTTTGTATTTGATGGAACTCTACAAAATACCAGTGATAACTTTTAAATATGATTGACTAACAGAAACAAAATGGAGAATCCTTTCATACACTCATAGCAGCAAATAGGATCCTCAACACCAGTAGAAACAAATAACTAGCGCAACACTGTAAAGCAACAGTAATGGAATGCATAATTACAAAATAAGAGCTAAGAAGCAACACCCTCTAGCTTTGGAAAGGCTAAAGATTCTCCACCTAAAGCAAAATCTTCCTTGCCCTCTCTGACCCTCAAACTTCCCATATATTCATTCTCATTGACTACTCTCTCTCTGTCCTCCACCTCATTCCTCATGCGAACAGTTAGTTGCAACATCATTTGTGTTTCCCCCATGATCAACTTAGTAGCTGGTAACCCAGGCTTGGGTGCTCTTATAACTATTGTGCTATCCTTTCTCTCTCCTTAAACACTCTTGACTCGATTGCTATGGGTCCATCATTTTCCTCCCTGACAAGTTTCACCTTGCCCCTTTGATACACTTCAATTACTTGGAAGTCTTCCCAAATATTTCCAGTTTCTAGTCACCCCTTTCATTTAATTTGCATCATCACATCGTCATGGTGTACTTGAAGCTCTATTTTCTTGACATGTGGATGTATATATGAATAGTTGAATCTTTCCTATTAGTTGGCCAAAAGTAAATCTTCACTATCAGGATTCTCATTATAGAAAACTTCTATAGTTGGTTCAACATCTGATTCTACACCAAGAAAAGTTGTTCCCTTTTTGTCCTTATCACCATAATCTTTTCCAATTTTTTTTCCCATTTTTAGTCAATATCTAAAATTTTCAAATAGCTTCCCACTCTAGGTTCCTTTGTTATTGGCTTCCAACTTCGTTGACTATATTCAAATCAACTAGAGGATTCTCAAATAGACCCATAGTGAATTGCACAAGCAAAAGTCTTTCCACATCATTAATACATTCCATTGGAATGATATTGTTTTTGAATGTGATTGTATGATTATGAATGAACTCCAAGTATTTGTGTGGAACCGTCACTATATCAATGCTACCTTCAATGACAGCGTAGGAATTTTTTGCTTGGGATAAGGACCTACTTTAAAAGAAAGTGGATTGTGGGCTTGGTCTCAACAAGGGTAGAGTAGGAATTTTTTGCTTGGTAAATAACCTTGAGAAGTGGTATGAGTTAGCGGAGAGGATGGGTGGGATTTTGGTTAGGATAGTATTATTGTGCTAAGGGAGAAAAGGCACAAGAAGGAACCATGTAATTTGAAGAGCCGAACGCCTCTTAAGCTAGATCCCATCTATACCTTTCTTCTTCTTCTTCTTCTTCTTCTTCCTTTCTTTCATTTTCTTTATGTAATTTGCTGCTCTTTACGGCAATCCTACTACCTCATACATTGGTGGAACTGCCTTTTGCTTCAAATAAACTCATTGTGGAGGTACTTAATAAGGTGCTAAATGGATGAAGGAGCGACGAGAGAGGAAAAACTATGAAAGAGTCTTGCTTCCAATGTAAGAGGAATGCTAGCTTATAAGTTGTCAAAATAGGTGAAGGAAGTACCATAGAGGAAAGAGAGGCATACGAGCTTAGATGTGTGAACCTATTGTTTTTCGTAGACAATCTTATGTGGTGGGTTTTTAGATTTGAGTGCTATTTTTGACTGAATAGGGTGGCTAGGGAAGAGAAGCTTGATGCAATGACAATGTGCTTGGAGGGATGAGCTTTAAAATGGTTTCAATAGAAGGAAATGAGACACCTAGCCAGGTCATGGACAAAGCTCAAACATGGTCATAGGCAGTTTCATCATTCACAAGTGGTGATTCCTAATGACATGAATATGTCTCTGAAGCAGGAAGGCACAATGACTGAGTACAAAGAGTGCTTTGAGCTCTTCATAGCATCATTAGGGGATGTTTTGGATGATTTGTTGGTAAGGGCTTTGAAAAATGGACTCAATCATGATCGCAAAACAGAAATAAGGATCTTGAGGATTGTTGTGTTGTAGGATTTAGGGACATGGCTCAATGAGTGGAAGAGAGAGACTAGGCTTTAGAAAAATTTGAGTCTCATTGTTTCGAAAGCTCAAGTTAGTTATCAAGAATTATAGTAAGCAAGCTAGGGTTAATAAAGAATTTTGGCATGGCAAAGCCTCAAAAGAGTACCATCAATATTTGAACCAATAAAAGTCTTGATGGCAAGGGAGGTCAGGATTCTAAGTCCACCAATATTAATATAATGACTCTATGAAAATTATGGATATTAAGATAGCTAAGAAGATGGGAACTATGTTTTAAATGGGATGAGAAGTTTCAGCCCAGGCACAATTGTAAGAAAAAGGAGTTGGGTGTTAATCTTATCAGAAACCACAAAAATATGAGATGACGTACTTGAAGCACTTGTTGTAATGCCTATGGAAGATCTTGTACTTGAGGAACCTTTTATGACTCTGTCCTTGAACTTGATAGTGGGTATTATTAGGGGTAAAACCGTGAAATTGATGGGCAAGTTACATGACAATGAAGTTCTCACACTTACAGCTTGTGAAGCAACTCATAACTTTATTGCATCTAAGTTGGTGAAGGATTTTCACTTGTCCATGGATAGAGCAATTTTTTCATGGTGCAGGTGGGAGATGGGTATCAAGTGAGGGGAGTGGATGTCTGTCATAATGTGGTTTTGGGGGTACAAGGTCAATGGATATAGCAGTCCTTCTACTCTTGTGATTTAGGAGGTGTGAATGTCATTCTTGGAGTTGATTGGTTGGACTCATAAAGAGCAGTGTGAATGGATTGGAGGAAGTCAACTCTGAGGGAGTGTATGTTTACAAGGTGACCCTTCTTTTTACAAGACCTTTGTCTCTGAAAACCATGACTCAGCTTTTGAAAGGGCATGGTTTTTTAATGGAATTTACGGAGATGACTATGCAAACCATTACACAAACAATAGTGGACCCTAAGATTCAAAGCTTGTTGGGGGAATTTCCTGTGATACAAAAACCTAGGAAAGAGCTTCCACCTAATTGCTTTGGGAACCACTCCATCTACCTTAAAACAAGAGATACACCTCATAATGTGAGGCCTTATACTATAGGTACCCTCATTCCCTAAAAGCTGGAATTTGAATATTACTTAAGGAAATGATGCTTGTTGGGATCATTAGTCCAAGTAAATACTGGCTGGTATATTTGTGTGTACTATAAAGCCCTTAACAAGATCACAATACTTGACAGATTACCTATTCCAGCTATTGTTGAGTTGTAAGATGAACTTGAAGATTGGAGTTGCTCATGTTCTCCAAATTGGGCTTGGAGTCATGTTACAATCAAATCAGAATAAAACCTGGAGATGAGCATAAAATGTTTTCAAACTGGGCTTGGAGTTGCTCATGTTCTCCAAATTGTGCCCTTTGCGTCACTGATGCTCCCATAACCTTCCAATTCCTATTCCTAATGAATGATATATTTAAGGAGCACCTTAAGGAAGTCCATATTGTTTTCTTTTGATGATATTTTGATTTACTGTATGGTTTTTCATTCCCATTTGTAGCACTGTCGTACTGTTGTACACGTGTTGTAGCAAAATGGATTTGTAGAAATTGGAGTATATAGGCATATCATTTTGGGAGAGGTCTCTCAATCTCATGGTAGAAGTTGGTGTATCCGGTTTTGGGATGGGGACTATTAATATAGCGAGGGTGTTCCATTGCAAACCATAGTCAAATGTTATCTTTCAAGTTCCATCTTCGTTTTGTGTATGAAAGGCAACTTATGGCTATTGCTTTTGTAGTCAAAATAAATGGAACCACTTTTTGATGGGGCACTCTTTTATTATCAAGACTGCTTAAAGATCCCTCTAATTTTTGTTGTATCAGAGGTTCATTGATCCAAACCATCAAGGTAGGGTTTTTTGACTAATGGGTAATCATCTTGATCTAAATCATTATCAGCTTCTTTTGGAAGGAGTTATTCAAACAATTAGGCACTACACTCAGTTATAGTTCTGGCTACTGCCTGCAAATTGACTGGTAAACTAATGGTCTATCGTATTGTTGGCTCAAATATTCATTATTTCCTATCACAGAAAAATAAAAATTCATTCTTTATTTAATTTTCCTACATAAAGATTTCTTATTTATTATTTTATGCATATTTTTGAAAAATTATTTATATTCCAATTCAAATATTGGATACGTTGTCAGTATTTTTGCTTATGAATGTTGAATAATTTGATTGTTATTCATGGAAGGTTTAGATAAATTGTAGACAATGTTGGAAGTACAAAAGACATTGCATTATAATTAATTGGGTTATTGCTTAATCATTTGTTTTTGGGTGTAGGCCTTGATCAACAGAGCTAATACGCAAGTGAAAGAGTTGCGGCAATCACTTGAATTTTTACAGGCAGAAAGTAAAATGTTGGAGGTAAAAATTCAGGTTCCATTATTCCATATTGACCCTTATAAAACCCCCCCCCCCCCCCCCCGGCGCCTCCCTTGGTGAAAAAAAGGATAGTGTATTAAGACTTTCTATGTGTATGGTAGAAAGCCCTTAAAATTTGTAGATCTCAAGTTATTTAGAGCCTGTTTGGTTCGTGTGAAGGTGATCCTCAGCATATCACTTGAGCATGCGTGTTTGGTTGCGAAAAAATGAGGTGATGGAGTTTACAATAGTAGCCCAGATCACTTGAATTAATGTGAAGAAGATCAGTCTTAGGAATGAGAGTGAAGTTGCTCACCGTGAGGTGAAGGGTTGTTAAATGACCTTTCTACCCTTAACAAAGTAAGAAAATGGCACAGCACTCGTCCCTCTTCGTCCCTTCATCCCTTCGTCTTCTCCGTTCGCCCCTTGTCTTTGTTCCTTCATCCACCTCCAGCGACCTGGCCACTGATGTCTCCTCCTCTCGTCCCATCTTTCTCACGTGAGCCACTGTGATGATGGAGGGAGAAATTGTTGGCAACGCCTAATCTCGACCTCCCACCTTCAACCCACTTCGGCCACTGACTCAAAATCGAGCTCCGATCATCATCCTCCACCCCCTCTTATCGATCTTGACCTACCACCCCTTCCAGATCACAGACTTGAACTCCCATCCTTCCAAATCTCGAAGTCGAACTCCCACCCCTTCCAGATCTTTGAGCATCATTTGTTGTGGTGGCCAAGCTTGAGTCTGCGAAGTCTAAGTTAGAACAAGGATTTTGATCTTCAATTTCGATTTTGAACTCAACTGAGAATGAGCTTGAGTTTGCAAAGTTGAAGCCTTTAATCTTTTTTTTTTTTAATGGCTTGTTTGTTGATGTTGATGGAGGAAGTGGTGGCCGGTAAGGAAAACTGGCTGTCGGCGAGGATGGAAGAAGAAGGAGGGGAGGTTTTTTTTTTTTAATCTAGGGGCATTTTAGTCATTTTCCATTTATTTGATTTTAATTAAATATAAAATATAAATTCATTTTCCACATTCCTAGTGTCATACCAAGCATACCCACTTATAACTCACTTGTAATCATCATTGCATTACATTCCGTCACACTCTTCACATTATGTTATCTAATCCTTGTTAATTGAACCAAACGGGCCCTTAGAGTGGAAAGATTGTGCAAAAGAGATCCAAAAGTCATCCAAAAGAGGTCCAACCACCTATAAATAATTAGAGAAATCAGAAATAAAATGTTAGTTTCCTTTTGAAAATCAATCTATCCACCCGTATCTACCAGAATTGACTTCTTAACGGAAAAATGTTTCTAAAAATGCCCAACCTCTGCCCATTCCCTTGGCTGCGCCTAACATTCCTCTTCTCTCCCTCCCCTCCCTTTTTCCCCTTTGGGTGTGGACTGTAGTATATTTGTTGTGATCAGTGGTTGTAGCCTTTTCTATGTCGCTTATTCTTGGAATTCTATTGTAAGTCTTATGGAAGAATGTTACTTCATTCTGTGGAGTTGCTCTATCAAAATCCCATAAGCCATAAGCAAAAGTCTGTTTTTGACCTTCTAAAATAATGTGAGCTGTAAAAAAGTTAAAATTGATCAATAAAGGATATAACAACAGCATTAGTCATTCCACTAAATGAAATTGGCTAAATTGATCTCACGATATCATTCAGCTCTATAAAAAAACCATTTCTTCAAATATATCATTTATTAAGAAATTCCGCCTTATAATCTCCTTAAGTGTCTTTTTTGGTCTCCCTTTACACTTTTTTTGTGGAGCTAAAGACCATCTCATAAGCTCTCCTCATGGGCACCTCTAGTGACCTTCTTTGTATATGTCCAAACTATCTTAATTGATTTTCTACTATTTTTTCTTTGATAGATGCTAACAAAAACTGATTGGAAAATGTTTTTTGATATTCGCAAAGAGGATACAAGGGGGATATATAAGAGATGTCATAAATAATTTCCTAAACTAGTGTGATTTTATGTGATTCTATGCCTATCATATAAATACAAAATTATACTAATAACAGAATGATTACACAATAATCAAGTAATCAAGTAATAATTATAAAATATCTACAATAGAGACATTCCCCCTCAAGCTGGTGAGTGGATATCATCCACTCCTAGCTTGGTGATTAAGCTTTGAAAATGACTATTAGATGATCCCTTTGTGAGAATATTAGCGAGTTAATAGCTTGTAGGAACAGAGACAATAACATTAGTTTTATATCACTAGGTGAGGTGGACTACGTGGATTATATGATATTATTTAGCTCTATAAAAAAACATCTCTTTAGATAAATTATTTATTAAGAGATCTCGCCTTATAATTTCCTTCAGTGTCTTTTTTGGTTTTCCTCTACGCCTTTTTGTAGGGTTAAAAGCTATCTGATCAACTTTTTTCATTGGTTCCACTGGTGCTCTTCTCTGTATATGTTCAAAACATCTTAAATGGTTTTTTACCACGTTCTCCTTAATAGGTGCTACTCCAACTTTTCCTTGTATACAGTCATTTTGTATCTTAGTCATTCCTATATGACCCACACATCCATCTTAACATTCTTATTTTTGCTATTCCCATTTTATACACTTGTTATTTCTTCAAAGCCCAACAATCCACTACCATATAGCAGTTTGATAAAATTTCCCTGTAAACTTAGTAGGTACCTTGTGATTACAAATAACTTCTGAAACTTTTCTCTACTTTAACCATCCTTGTATCTTATGCACAACACCACCATCAATTTCACCGTCAGTCTATAAAATTGATTCTAAATATCTGAACTTTGATTTTTATAGTATTGTTTGTTTTGCAATTTTTACTTTTGAATCAGTTCTAACTTGTTTCTTGTTAAATTTGTAGTACATATATTCCGTCTACCCTAGGAAGTAGTTAAGCCTCCCTAGTTCTTTTATCTCAAACTCCTCCATCAACTTTTTTCATAAGGAATCAATCCCTTCCATATATTCTCCTGTGACTATGACGTCATCAACATAGACTAGTAGCATTGTCACTCCCCCTAAAGTTGAATGTTTAATGAATAGTGTATGATTACCTTGACTTTGTATCCCATATTTAGCATGGCTTTTTTAAATCGCCCCAACCATGTTCTTGGAGATTGTGTCAGCCTATATAGGGCTTTCTTAAGTTTGCATACCATTCCTGGTGCAAGCTGTGAAACATCTTGGTGGAACCTCCATATGAATTTCTTCCTTAGTCACAATGTGAGAAGGCATTCTTAACATCAAATTGTAGAAGTTTCCAAACACGATTAGCAGCCATAGACAATAAAATTTATCTTTGCAATGGGAGTAAATGTCACCGTATAGTCTATGCCATAGGTTTGAGTTGTCCTAAAGTAAATGTCACCGTATAGTCTATGCCATAGGTTTGAGTTGTCCTTTAGCAACTAATCGTGCATTGTACTGTTCTAAGGTACCATCGGAGTTGTATTTAGTGGTGATGACCCATCGATACCCAACTTTCCCTTTTGGCAATTGAACAAGGTCCCAAGTTTTGTTTTTCTCCACTGCTTCCATTTCCACCTTCGTTGTTTGTATCCAATTGTCATTTACCAATGCCTCAGACAGGGTTTTAAGAATGGGAATTTCATTTAAGTGAGCAAGGAAAGTTTTGTGATTGAACATCAAGTTGTCATATGAAATGAAGGAAGACAAAGGATATAAAGGGCGTTTAGTGCAACTTCAGGTTCCTTTGCGCAAAGCAATTGGAAGATCATCATCATTAGTTTGCATAGGTATTTCAGAAACATTATCGAGGGATGGAGGAGTAACCTTAGTGTTTTTAGGGATTGATTCAGATGATTGGACTTGCTTTGGTTGAGATTTTCTTTCCCTGCGAGAGTAAACCTGCACTGGATGAGTAGAGTCTGAAGGTTGCTGAGGATAGCTTGCAAGTCACCGGAAGTAGCAATAACACCATTTGATGTACTAATAATGGAAGAATCAGTACTGTGGTTTGTTTTAGGTACCGTCGACATAGTGAAAATATGATGGGAAGTAGATTTCGAGTAGTTCTGGGTTGATTGGCGGCGGAAAGATGGCAGGATGCTCCTTCACGTGCTAGCGCTTGGAGTTCACTGCAGGAAAAAATGAGTGGCGCGTGAAAGTGCATGACTTGTCAGTGATCATTCCAGTCACTAGGGATGTGCTGATTGGCGATGTCTAAGAATGATGGAAGGGTCTGTTGGTCAATTAGTGGCTTGAGGTAGTAAACCCAGTAGTCAAGAGTGCTACCGGTGTAAGGGTTTGGGTAGAAAAAGGGAATTAGGGTTTAGAGAGCAGAAAATGCCAAAATAGAGCTCCAAGGCTCTGATACTATGACAAAAACTGATGGAAAAAAGTTTTCTGATATTCACACAGAGGATACGAGGGGTATATATATAAGAGATGTCATAAATGATTTCCTAAACTAGTGGGGTTATATCCTTGATTCTATGTGATCCTATGCCTATCAAATAAATACAGAATTATACTAATAGCCGAATGATTACACAATAGTAATTATAAAATATCTACAATATCTCACAGGTGCTAAATAAAGGATAAGTTTTCAAGAACAACTTTTCTTTTAGATAGAAAATTCCATTGTTATTATGTAGTATGCTAAGGTGTTAAATCATCACTAGCTTTTTAGGAGCATGCGGGAATCATTAATACATGGCATGACAGACCAAATGAAGAACCTATTTGGGAGGACTATGACTTGCTGAGCGCTCAATTTCCCCCCTTCCAACTTGAGTGCAAGTTGTGTTTTTGAGGGGGAGTAATGATAAGAGACCCCTATTAACATACGGCTGACACAGGACTAGGAGGAAGTTGGAGGATGTGAGTGGTGCATTTGGAGACGTGGAAAGTGGTGGTGAGCTTGGAGGTCAACTGGCAGGAGACATTGAATGAGAATGCACTAACAGCCACTAACACCCATGTTTCTCACTTCCCTTGATTTATGCATGTTTTATATAATATTTAATAATTATCATTTCATTCTTAGCATTATAAATAGGTGCCCGTTTGTGTTGTTATGGGTAGATTAGGATTTGAATTCTTTCCTTGTATTGGAGGAGATTCTCCTTGGCTATTAGCATTAGAGAAAGTGAGATTCTTGCTTCTGATCCTGGTAGGTTCTATTTTCAATAAAAAGTTTATTCATTTTCCACCCTTTTTCATGTCATAATGCTTAGTGCTGCCTGGGCTGCATAAACTTCTAGTGCACAATCATGTTTAATATTAACTGTTTGAGAAAGGAGTTACATTCTGTGTCCCCTGTTAGCACCCTTCCCTCATTTTAGAAATGACTTAATAACACCACCCTTCCCTTTTTATGAAAAATCACAGGCCTTGTTGTGAACTTAAGTCATCTCTCAGAAAAAATATGGGTGGGGGTTTAATTTACTCGTGGGATAATTAGTAAGGAGACTGATCATTGCATTTGCATTTTTATCCTCATGGATTTACATAACATTTTAGAAAGTAATGGTAACACCTGCATTTTATTAAAATCTGTTCCAAGAAAGCAGTAAAAGAATGTCAACTATTCATGGTATTTGCCATTGTTTTCAGAAGAGGGCATTACGTGCAGAAGAGGAATTCTTACACGGAAGGACAAAGCTCAGGTTTGCAACTTAAAAATGTAAAGCTGTAAAATTTACTTTGTAATGTAATTATATATGTTGTTAATTCATATGTATAGTTTTGCTACAGACAAGCTGGGAAACAAATCCGAAGTGTGATTCAATCAGCATATAAAATTGAAAGACAGGCAGGAGGTATGCAAAATGTGATATCTGCATTGACAGGGACATGTCAATAAACTAAGCTGGTGATTATGCATTCTACGCTTGTTGACTTGGCTTTCTTTTTTGGCTTCATTAGGTTTAAAAGATATCCTTGGAGAACTTCCTAGAATTGAAGCATCTCACTTTCGGTCACAGGTAAAATTTTGTCGGCAGGATGCAGTTTATATAGTACACAAACAAAATAAAAGTTGTCAAGAGTTAATAGGTGGCCTTGTTAAAAAGGAAATTATGTGAGTTCATGATTCATAATTTGATGTGTAGAGCTGTGTATGATTTGGCAGCCATGTTATCCACTTACATAAAGATTACTTGATATGACATGCCTCATCAAACTACCATTTGCCACATGGAGACAGACTTGGGACATTTTGACGGTCTTAGAGGGCAGGGTCTCTTTTCCAAAGGCTTTGAAACTTTTGGGATCAAATTAAAAGAAAATAAAGTGCAATGATTAAATTAAAAATTTGTGAAACTATAAGAATTGAAAATATGGTTCATCCAAAATGTTTCATATGCGTAAGGTCTATATTTGGTTTCGGTCTTCTTTGCACAAAGATCTGGTATTCAGATATGGATCCTTTTATAGATGATAGTTAGAGTAACTGTAGATAAGGTTGTTAGCATAAACACACTGCTTCGTTGTTACTATGTAAATGGCTATTTATCAGCTCAAATGCAAGAACTTTATTTATTGTACATTGTACTTGATGACTTCTATTCAGCAATAAGAAAAGATGCCAAGACTCTGAAATTCTGCTAATGTTGGCTTAAAAAATTCTTTTCTGCTTATGCAAAATGCTAATCTTGCACCTTGGCTAGCAGGTTTCCAAGCTTGCTTCCGAGGCAAAGAAGGAAAGGAATACCTTGAGCAAGGAGGTCTCAAAAATTAGCAACTATGGCATCTCTGTTTGACAAGATTTTACATTAGCCTTCCCTAGTTGGATCGACAGTTGAGTTTCCAAATAATATCACCATGACAGGTGATCATAGGAATAATCCAATCCCTTCTTTATTTTTATATTTTGGGGAATTTCCTTTGTTGTTGAGAGGCAATCTTTACCTGATACATATGTTTTGGGAGTAGGGGATTTGGTTTTGTTGTTAATGGAGATCTACTCACTTTTTTTTAGGGACCTCGGGACATATTCATATGGAAGGACGAAGGGATTAAGGGAAAAATGGGGAGACATCAGAAACACACGTTGATGTTATATGCATACTACCTTGATACTTGTGTTGTCTCAATCTTATTACCAGTTAATTTAAATAAATTTCAAGTACTTAAAGCATGGTTTTGTGAGTTTGGATGTTATCGTCATTGATGAATTCAAAGCATAATCGCCAAAACTAGTGGTACTCTATTGCTCATTATTATAATTCAATTAATACTGAGCCAGTTAGCCCCAAAAAAGAAAATTCGAGTCTTTGGGTAAGTTTGACTAGGACTGCAACACTATTTGCTTTCCCAAAGTTGTGGGATACATCAATTCGATTGAACTTCCTTAGGCTTTAGACAAGAGGACCAAGTAAAGGCAGCTAAGGAATCTGTTTCACTTTCCTGGTGGGTATGTCCTAATTTGTGGCGTATTATAGTTATTCTTGCTATAATTTTACCTATGGTGGGGTTTGATTGCCTTAATTAAGGCTTCATTTGGTATAGTGGAAGCATTTGATTGAAGGAAATGGGAATTTGATAGAATGGAATGGGGATGTGAATGGGCATGAAAATATTTTTGGTGGGGTACAAAATGTATTTGGAATATTGATATAATTTTTATTTGGTGTGCATATTAAATAATATGAAAGGATAAAAACATTCTTATGTTTACAAAATAAAAAACAGTGAGGATTAAGAGCAAGGTACCTGTATTAAATAGTTTAACCATAGTTCAATTGAAAGTAAATATGTAGTGGTAAAATTAATAATTTTTGAATTTTATTTTATATAAAAAATTAAAAAATATTAGTAATAAGTTTCATAAATTACTATTAAAATTTATACAAGTTAATATTTATTTATAATCATATTTTGAGTTTAATAGTTAATTAATATTTTATTTTTATATTATTTATTAAGTAAATTTATTATTATTAATAATTATGTATCATAATAATCCCTATACAATATTATAACAGAAAAAAATTTATATGAAAAATAATATTATTTAGTATTAAAAATGTTATTTTGTCTTAAAAACTAAAATAAAAAAAAAGGTACTGATTCAGTTAGTTTGATATTGGTTCATTATCGGTTTGTAACCAGTTTGATAAGTTTTTTATTGATTTTGACCAATTCCAAAACTAGCCAGTCATCCTCTATGTTAGGACTGGACCTGACATTGCTCTCTGGTCCAACCCGTCAAATCAACCATTTCGATTCAGTTTTTAAAACCTTTATTAAGAGGCATTTTTATCATGTGTGGCCTAGGTATACGTTAAAGAGTTAAACATAAAAAAAAGAAATGACCCATTATCATCTTATCACACCCCTTTCTTCCACATTATTGTTTGTCTTTCCTCTCCAATATACTCTAGATCAAATGGAGAAGAAAATACCTCTTCCAAAACTCCTTTATCATCACCCTCTTTCTTGCAATTGAAACACACATTAAAACCCCCAGCTCTCTCCCTTTGACTCACTCCTTTCAACTCTCCCAAATTAGTGAAGCCTTCATTGCAAGACTAAAGCAACTCTAATGCAAGGTGCTTCAGCTCGATACCATTGGCAGCAAGAACTCCATGCGGTTGTACGACAAACCACAGTAAAAAGAAGCATTAGACCATAAAGCCTTCCAATTTTGGATGTTCTTGCTGGTATCTCAATTTTAATTTTATTCCAACAATGTTCTAGTTGAAATAAGATGTTTCAACAGATTTATTGGTGAAAATCAACAATTACAAGAGGGAAATGCTTGGTTTGTAGCTTTTTTTTTTCAAAACAAAAGCATAAACAAACTTGTAAAAACTTTGGACAATCAAAATGAAAACAAAGATAAAACAGGAACTTGAAAGCTGTAACGTTAGAAATAACTTAAGCTCTATAGACCCCAATGATCAGAAATAACCTGTCATGAATTCTAGAAATGCAAGTAGCATGTCAATTTCATTTGACAAAGATAAATCAAAGATAAGTAGCTCCCTCACAGAATAATTGTATACTCTCAACTTACAAAAGTGTATAAGATTAGTGTTTCACTCAGTTTCAACATATCAAAACCTCACTACTATAAACTTGTTTATCTTCTCAATCTCCACTAACTATGCTACATGCAATGCACAAATCAAAAGGACTTTATTCAAGGTTGTAATAGGACTTAGGTAAGGGTATGGTAGAAAAATATGGGGAAAACGGGGTGAAAACCTTAAGAATATAAAAAGCATCAAGTAAACAATAATGTGGAATGAAAGAATAAAATAACTTAATTTGAGTTTTTTATTCCTCTTGCTTTTCTTTGTTCAGTTTTTTTTGGCTATTGTTTTTCTTTTTCTTTTTTTTTCTCTTTTTTTTCTACTTTTTCCATGACCCAAACTATCCACTATATACACATTTATTCATTCCAACACACATAATATTATGCTCTTTAATTCCTAAGGTAAGGTGGGAAAGGGATTTCTCTCTCTCTTTTTTGTTTTTTTTTGGCTATGATTTTTTTTTTATTTTGGGTAAATTTTGAAAGAAAAGGTCTAGCTTCAAAGAGGCTAAATAATGGATAAAATGTATGGGTTGGCTATTTGGCTAAGTGAGTAACAAAAAAATGAATGCCTAAATCATCTTCATGCATGCATGTGTAATTGTAGTCTTAATCAAGAATCAAGACAACTTCTAGAGTGACAATCAAAATAGATAAATACATAAGAAAAAATAATAATAAAGTCCAAAATCATCTCTAAGCTAATGGACTACTTAAATCAGTCCATCTCAACCAAACACATTACCAATTTACTTGAATTTAAGGAAAACAAAACCGATTACCAATCATGCTAGAATCCTTCAAACCCAAATTGCATCTAACTGACAATTTTCATAAACCAAAAAAAAAAAAGAAATAGAACTGACAAGAAAAATTGCAAAGAAAAACAACAGAAAAGCAAAAAGAAAACATCAAAATCAAGAAAACTAATTTTTATCCCCCAAACTTAAATTTCATGTTGTCCTCAATGTGAACTAGATAGACAATAAGTATAAGACATGAAAAATATAAAAGTAAGAGAAAAGAAAACAGCCTGATATAGTTCAAGTAATATGGCTGAGATGGAGTTCATCCACAGTATGCTCCTGGACCTGGAATCCCTCATAAAAGTGCTTCAATCTCTGCCCATTCACCATGAACCGCTTGCTTGTAGAATTGTCCATGATCTCAACGGCACCAAAAGGAAATATATGAGTGACTACATAAGGACTAGTCTATCAAGAATGAAGCTTTCTAGGCATAAGCTCAAGGCAAGAATTGTAAAGTAATACTTTCTCTCCAACATGGAACTCCTTCCTTGCAATCAACTTATCATGCACAGACTTAGTTTTCTCTTTGTAGATCCTTGAATTCTCATAAGCCTCCAAGTGAATCTTTTCAAGCTCTTGTAGTTGAAGTTTCCTTTGAGATTCTGCTTCATCGAAGTCCATGTTGCATTTCTTCATAGCCCAATATGCCTTGTGCTCAATCTCAACATATTAATGGCACGCTTTCCCAAATACCACTTTGTAAGGTGACATGCCTATAGGAATCTTATATGTAGTATGGTATGCCCATAGTGCATCATCTAATCTCTTACTTTGGTCTTTCCTATTAGGCTACACTATTTTCTCTAAAATCTATTTGATCTCCCTATTTGAAACTTTAGCTTGTCCATTGGTTTAAGGATGGTAAGGAGTTGCCACTTTATGTACTACACCATATTTACGCAGCAAGGCTTGCATGTTTCTGTTGCAAAAGTGGGTACCTTGGTCACTGATGATGGCCTTAGGAATGTCAAACCTGTACAAGATATGTGATCTAACAAAATCTACAACAACAACATAGTCATCAGTCCTGGGGGCTTTAGCTTCCACCCACTTAGAAACATAATCAACAGCTAGATTAATGTAAGTAAAACCAAAAGAGATCAGAAATGGTCCCTTGATATCAATACCCCATATATAAAAAATTCACAAAACAATAATGGTTGCTGAGGCATCTCATTCATACGAGAAATGCTTCCTATATGTTGACAATGTGCATAATGCTTATAGAATTCGTATGCATCCCTAAATAGAGTCTAAGACCTTCCTAGCAGTGCGCTGTGGACCAAAGTGACCACCATATGCTAGAGTGTGACAAAAATGTAAAACAGAGGTAAACTCATGGTCAGGCACACATCTCTTAAGAACTTGGTCAGTACACATGCGCCACAAGTATGGATAATCCCAAATATAGTACTTAGCTTCATTCCTAAATTTATCTAATTGATGTTTCTTTAAGTGTACAGGCAACTCAGAAGCAACTAAGTAGTTAACCAAATCAGCATATCAAGGATCATAACCAGTAACAGTGCATAATCCATTATAGGGAAACTATCTAAAGCAAAGGAAGATGTTACCAATGGAGCCTCAATGCGGCTCAAGTGATCAACAACTAAGTTATCAACTCCACTGTTGTTCTTGATCTCTACATCAAACTCTTGCAAGAGGTTCACCCAATGGATTAGTCTTGGCTTGGAATCAGGCTTCTTAAAGAGATATTTGATGGTGGCATGGTCAGTGAACATGATCACTTTAGTGTGCAAGAGATAGGACCAAAACTTTTCCAACCCAAAAACAATTGCAAACAACTCCTTCTTAATGGTGGTGTAGTAGGTTTGTGTAGGGTCCAAGGTCTTGGATGCATAGGCAATGACATGTTGCTTCGTGTCCATCCTTTGTGCCAACATAGCTCCCAAAGCATAGTCAGAGGCATCACATAGCAACTCAAATGGCAAACTATAATCTGGCAGCTAAACAATAGGTGGGAAGGTGAGTCTCTTCTTCAGCTCGTCCCAAGCCATCCTACAAGCATCATCAAAACAAAAAGCAATATCTTTTTGCAATAAATTGGACAAAGGCAATGCAATTTCACTAAAGTCCCTAATAAACCTATGGTAGAAACCTGCATGCCCTAAGAATGACCTCACCTCTCTAACAGATGTTGGATAAGGTAAAGAAGTAATTACATCAATCTTAGCCTTATCTACTTCTATACCATGCTAAAAAATCACGTCCTAGAACTATGCCTCTCCTCACCATGAAATGACATTTCTCAAAGTTTAGTACAAGATTATTTTCAATGTATCTCTTTAAGACTCTATCTAGACTCATCAAACCGTCATCAAATGAAGTACCATAAATAGTAAAATCATCCATAAAGACCTCCAAACATTTCTCAAGAAAATTAGAAAAGATGCTCACCATACATCTCTGGAATATGCCAGGTGCACTGCAAAGTCCAAATGGCATCCTCCTGTTGGCAAAGGTACCAAAGCGGCATGTGAAGGTTGTCTTCTCTTGGTCCTTAGGTTCAATGTGGATTTGTAAGTATCCTGAAAAACCATCAAGAAAATAGTAGTGAGATTTCCCTTCAAGTATTTCAAGCATTTGATCAATTAAAAGCAAAGGGAAGTGATCTTTCGTAGTTGCTTGATTGAGCTTTCTGTAGTCAATGCAAACTCTCCAGGTATTCTGTACTCGAGTGGGTATAAGCTCACCCACACCATTCTTTACCACAGTGATCCTGATCTTCTTGGGTCCAACTTGCATTGGGCTCACCCATTGGCTATCAGAAATAGGGTAAATGATGCCTGCTAATAAGAGTTTAGTAACCTCCTTCTTTACCACATCAAGTATCATGGGGTTGAGCCTTCTTTGTGGTTGTCTCACTGGCTTAAGTCCTTCCTCTAGGAGGATCCAATGCATACAAGTCTTAGGACTAATGCTAGGTATGTCTGCTAGTGTCCAACTAATAGCTTTCTTATTCTTCCTTAGCACCTCTAGCAATCTTTCCTCTTGCTTAGATTGTAGGTCACTCGCTAGAATCACAAGTAACTTCTCTCCATTTTCCAAGTAAACATACTTGAGATTCTCTGCTAAAGGCTTCAACTCTAGCATAGGAGGCTGTTGGATAGAAGGGACTAGAGGTTAAAGGTCAATTTCTTCCAAACTAGGTACTTGCATAGACAAATCACAAGCAACAATATCTTTTCTACAAGGAACATAATCAAGACGAATAATACTATCATTACAACCAGACACAACAACATTATTCACAGATATGCTAGCAACATCAACTAAATGCTTAGAATCAGTAGAACCAAAAACTCTATCAGAGCTAGCAGAACTAATAATATAGTCACTAGTCACTAGTCACTGGAACATCATGCTCAATATATGTTGGGGACTCCCTAACCTCATGCATATCATCACTCAAGAAAGCATTGATTGCCTTACAACTAGTACAAGTAAAAGAACCATCATAAGAATAACTAAGGCAATCATCTAGCTCAGCAACATCATAAGAATCATGGATCATGTTATCTCTAAACTCAATAGATGCATCATCAAAAAGCATATCAATCAAATTAAGACCTAAAGCAGAATGATCATCATGTGGGTATTTCATTGCATCAAACAAGTCAAAACGAATCACATTGCCAGTAAATTCCATTAATAAAGTACCAGCATGAACATCAATGATAGCTTTAGCAGTTTTTAGGAATGGTCTACCTGAGATCAATGGAGTATGACCCTTTGACGACCTAAATCTATCATCTACCATGTTCAAGACATAAAAATTAGTTGAAAATATCAGATCTTTTACCTTTACTAGCACATCTTTTAACACTCCATTTGGATATACTTCCCTTTTATCTACTAGTTGTGCCATCAATTATGTAGGCTTGAGCTTAGCTCCTTGCAAAGAAGAGTATATAGACTTGGGCATAACATTGATTGTAGCTCCAATGTCGATCAAGGCATCAGTGAATTCCAAGTTGCCAATGGTGTATGTTATGGTGAAACTACTAGGATCCTTGCACTTCTTTGGTAGAGGTTGCTGAAATAATGCTAACACATTTTTTCCAAGGTCTACTCTTTATTCTCCTCTATGCATCCTCTTATTTGTACACAACTCTTTAAGGAATTCGGTGTACTTAGGGAATTGTTTGACCAAGTCAATTACGGGAACAATGATCTCTACTTTTCTGAAGATGTCTAAGATTTCTTTCTCTACTTCTTGCTCATTTAGCTTCTTGCTTTGAGTTACCCTATTAAGGAAAGGTAGAATCTTCTTTTCCTCCTCTGCTTTCTCCTTGAACTTACTAGGTGAGGCTTGTGTTTGTTTTAAAACTGTCTTACCCTTATCAGATGATGTAGAAGAGTGTGGATTAGCAAAGGCACTTCCTTGGAAAGTGTAGAGGATGTTAAAGCTTCTGGAGTATATTTATCCTCAGAATGAACTTGCTTCTCACTCCTTAGTGATATAGCATTGATGTTGCCACAATTAGGGTTCACCACCATTTGAGAAGGTAATTTGCTTGACCCTTGGCTTTTCATTTCCCTAAGAGAAGAAGCAAGCTAACCCAACTGAATATGAACATTTTGCATCTCTTGTCTATGTTGAGTTTGCATGTTTTGCATCTCTTGCTTAAATTGCTGCATCATTTGTTTCATCATATTCTCAATGCCATTTTCTTTCTTAGATTCTTCTTGAATAGGAATTGATTGTCTCATAGGTTGAGGAGCTTGTGGAGTACTAGGCCCTATAACATTAAACCTCTATTGGTTACCCTCTTCATATCTCAAATTGGGGTGATCTCTCCACCCAGTGTTGTATGTGTTGAAGTAGGGGTCATATTTTTGTCTTTGTTGCATAGGCTTGGCTGGATAAATAGCATTGCAAGACTCAGCTTTATCATCAAGAAGAGGACATTGATCCGTGGCATAAGTTACAAGATGATAAATGTCACAAAGAGGTCCCAATAATGCAGTAGAGATGGGAGACTACCGAGGAAAGTGACTCGGTGTAGAAAAACTAGGAGGCTGAGAAGTGTAAGCCTGAGAAGGATGTGACTAAGAAGGACTAGACAATGATTATTTTTGAATCAAGGCATGTTGCTTGATCATTGATGCTATCTCATCAAACCTTTGATCAATTTTTTGGTCATAAGATGGCACATGAACTTCATTGACACCCCAAATTAGTTAAGATGCTCGAGTACTAAATTGTTGAGCATTCTGTGCCATTTTAGCAATAAGATCCCATGTAGCCACTAAAGATTAACTATAGCACCACCTGATGCAGCATTCACCATATATCTGTCTATGGGAAGCAATCCCTCGTAGAAATACTGGATTAACAGTTGGTCACTAATTTGATGGTGGGGACAACTTCCACAAAGTTTCTCAAACCTCTCGTAGTATTCATGTAGAGTCTCACCAGTCATCTACCTAATACCACATATGTCTTTCCTAATAGCTATGGTTTTGGAAGCAGGAAAGAACTTTGCTAAAAATAGCCTCTTCAATTCATTCCAAGTAGTGATAGCTCAAGGTTGCAAGTGATAGAGCCAATCCTTTGCGACTCCATCAAGTGAGAATGGAAATGCTGTAAGCTTAATTTGCTCTTCAGAAACCCCCTGGGGTCTCATAGTGGAACAAACAACATGAAACTCCTTTAAATGCTTGTGAGGGTCTTTACTTACAAGGCCATGGAACTTGGGCAACAAATGTACTAATCCAAATCTAAGCTCAAAGTTAACATCAAGCTTAGGACATTGAATGCATAAGGCTGAAAATGCGCATTAGGGGCAGCAAGTTCTTTAACTATCAACTCATTTTCATGCTCAACCATATTTTCAAATGCAATACTGATTTCACAAACATGCTCAATCAATTCAGCAATCAATTCCTTAACAATACTGTTCCTGATCTTACTTTCTTTAACCCTTTTATGAAAAGTTTTCTCAATTTTAGGATTAAAATCAGTTAAATCACCATGAGGGAATCTAAACATACATCAAGCCTAAAAGAAAAAGAGAAAGCACTAAATAATTACTAAATAAGAAAACACCTAAAAAAATCCTAAAAGAAAAAAATACTAAAAGAAAAGAAATGCAAACAAACTATCCTAATATAATTGAGCAAGAATAAATGATTCCTTAGCAATGGCGCCAAAATTTTGACACAGCCATCGAACTAACCAAAATTAAATTTAAAACTGATTTACAATATAGCATTAACTAGGCTATCTCCCAAAGAACCAATTGAGTTACTTAATTAAATCAAGAATAAATCAAAATAAAATTAATTAAAACAAGCAGTTAAAAATTGGGGGCTTTAGAAATTAAACTCTATTAATTAACTAAACTAAAATTAATTAATGAAGTAATTAAAGTAATGTTAAAGCTAAATAAGCATAACCAGGCACAAATCAATTCCCTGATGCAAAATCTTGCTCACCATCTCTTTTAGTTTGTTAATTTGATTCAATTTAACATCTTGACATTCTAATAAAAATTTCTCTAAATTATCATCTAGAGATTAAGATACTACTAATATTATAATTAATTGAAATTTCAATTTATATATAACATAGCAGTAACTCCAATACAAAGTGTACTAAGAACAAAGTTTAAATAATCATCTAAGCAAAGGTAAAACATCCCATTATTATTGAATCAATCAATTACAGTAATCAAACTTTTCATATTAAACCTTGAACCCAAATTCATACAACTTAATTAACTCTAATCAGTAGTAAATAAAGTAGTATGAAAATAGAGGAAAAAATATGGATGAGATAAACCAAACAAAAAAATTATATTAAACTCAAACTCAAATCAAAACATTAGGTTTATAATTTGTGACTAATTATAAGAAGAATTTAGTGGTCCATAACTTTAAAATATTGAACCCAAAGAGAATAGATGCCGTTGTTCATGGAGACAAGGAGAAAACATTATAGGCAGAAATTGCAAGATAAGTTTTGATTGTCTGCCATCATCTCTTATTTTTTTCTTCGTCCTGTAGTTGTGTCTATATTTATATTCTTGCTTTCATCTCCCTTTTCTCCTTTCTTTTTCTTATTTTATCGGCGGAGCCCAGGTCAAAGCCACTACATCTTTCTTTCTTTTTATTCAAAAGGACTAAATTACCCTTAAATATCCTAGATTAAAACTACCTATAAAGACCCAAAATTAAATGTTTACAAATTTATTCTTAAAAGTAAAAAAATAAAAACTAAAATAAATAAACTTTAAAAGATATCTCCATTTATGCTAAAATTATCCATCTCTAATTGCAATTTGTCTCTAAAGGGAACCTCCATATAATTTATACAAAGTAAAGTAAAATTCAGTAAACATATTATCCAAAGATATAGAATAGTAATTTAAAACCAAGATTGAATTAATGAATTAAATAAATCTAATTAATTCCAATATATTAAATAACATAAGTTATATTCAATTAAGCTCAAATAATTTGTAAAAAATAAAATAATAGTCAATATCCATTATGTGCAAAAAGATTAAATGAGAATTTTAAACATAAAATTGAAGAATTAATCAAATAAATCCATTAATTCAAAATTGGCTGATAAAATAAAATATAGTCCACATAATCTTAATTAGCCAAAATTCATTAATAAAAAGATTAAGTAATAGGAATAAAAGTATATAAAAAATACAATTTATCAGTTTCTAATTCAAAGTTTTATTTTTTATTAATGGCATGAATTTGCACTACTTCCTATCTTATTCAAATATTGACAAAGATATAAGAGCATTAATGTTTATGTTTTAGGGTTAAGGGTTTTGGGATAGGACGCCTGTAACTCCAAGGCGCACCACGAATGGAGTATTCCATTTAATGGGGCTTGAGAGAATGCTCATCTCCTCATCAACATTGGGAGGCACAGCTCTCTGAGTTACCAATATAACTTGAGATGACCGGGGAGAATCCAGTTGCCACAGCATCGCGAATAGGTCTGTTCCAAAATCGTTAAGTCTTATCCAGATGTCAACGTGATTGATTGCACCAATCCCTCGTGAGGGTCCATCAAATCCATATGTGCAGTGATTGCAGCTAGCTTCAAGCCTGTAGTTGGAGGAAGTGAAAAAGACATGGTTGTAGTACACTTTTTATAATCTAGCTGCCCTTCGTGGTGGTCTTGCGGTCGGACCATCGAGTCCATCATTGATAGGATAGGCTCCTTTGATGGGGGAATCCCTATTGGTATTTCCTATAGCTTCTCTAGCTATGTTCGTGACCGTGGGTCATGGCCATATTTTTTCGTTGCTCAAGAGTCTCAACACCAGGCTAGAAGTAGGCTTTTAGAAAATTTCGACACAGATAAAATTGTGGGCATGCAAAATGGTGGGTGGGATGGCATAAAACTTGGTCCTTAAGTTTCTCAATTTCTGATGCAGTCAATTGGCTTGAACATTTGTCTGGTAGTAGGGACAACTTATGACATATACGTGGTTTCACATGGGTCACAGCTAGACATCATTAAATGCCCTTTTTCCCTCTCTCCACTAATCCAACGGCTCATGCCACCTCAATCAAGGCACCACCATGTGATTCATCCACGTGTCAAGGGTCCCATTTATAAGATGCTTCCTCAAAGGGGTCCCTGGTTTGCTGATCAAGACACCTCTTGCTTACCGCCCAAGCTTGATGATGTTGGGTTGACTCAGATTAGGATGGGAGGGTACCATATTCCCATGTATTATAATTTTACTAAGCCCGATTACTTATATTTAGAAGCTTGAATCACTTAAGGGACTAAAATAAAAAATTTTATTTTTCCAAGTTACTATTTATTTGGTAAATCTCTGTTACCAACCGAAATTTGAAAGACAATAACTAAATGTAGAAAAATCATATCAATGTGATTTAAGTCTCTAAAAATAGATTAAAATCATTTATACATGTGAAAAATATGGAATAGTAACTTTATCATGCTAATTTGCACAATAAATTTCGTAAATTTTACTGTTCATATGGTTTATTTCCTGTTTTTCAGCTTTCTGGCACTAATTTTAAAAATTCATATCTCTTAGCACACGTGTCCAAATTAGATTTTCTATAACTTCCTAGAAAGCTATACTTGTCTAGTTTCTAAGTGTATATAACACTCATATGGAGTACTCTCTTTCAAATAGCATAACTCTATCCCAATCAAGACTGCTCAAAATGGACAGTTTTACTTATCAAACATGAAAATCATTTTTATACAATATATACATAGCCCAAACTTGTCCAAAATATATTCTTAACATTATAAGAGATGTGGAGGAACATGAAGGCAGCAAGGCACAGCCTCATAAAAGCATATATAATTTTATACAAAATAACAAGAAAGCAAGTAAATATGATTGCTAAACATCTAATCATCAATAATCTTTTCCTTGCTTCTTGTCTTCTTGGAGGTTTTGACATTACTTGCACCTAACATTTGAATATTTGGGGAATGAGATTATGAATAATCTCAGTAACTAGCTCATTTCATGCAATTATGTCAATCAAATCATATAAAGTTCACATTTAATCACATAAAACATCATAATACCATATTGTTAAATAAAAATTCCCTTAGAGTTTCCCCTTAGAAAATGGATATCCAAGGGAACAAATCCTTTCATTTTATAGCCAAAACTAATCAAAAAAGATCACAACAACAACATGGCAACAAAATTTCATCATAGAAATATTATGAAAGAACATGAAGCAATAAAATGAACTTAACTACCTTGGTGTATACTTTTGGCTTTTACTTGAGTTCAATACTTTTACTGACTTCTTAGGCTTCCTCAAGTCCTAAAGCGTCATAAAAAGCTAACTTAATCAACTAAATCAAAGGGTTACTTTAAAAAGTCTCAAGTAAACCCTAAAAATTCATATATAGTGATATTTTCCTTTTTCAAGATCCCTTGTTCTTAAAGTTTTCCACCTTGAAAAATCCATTTTTGGCATCAAAATCATGGAAATCTCACTAACATGACCCATTGTTTTGGCCGAATTTGTAATATCATGAAATTTTTATTGGATGCTCAAAGCTTAATATTTTAAAATCTATAAGGAATTTGCAAAAATGGGTATATATCGTTGTACATAAAATAGGGCAAAGAGGCCAATTATTTCGGTGGGTCTACTTGACAAAGGCTGAAGAAAAATTTATGAATTTTGGGAAAAATTATACCTAGTGACCGAAAGTTTTAAAATTTATAAATTTTTTGTAAATATGAAAAATTATAGTCAAAGTGAAGCTCTCAATGAGTTAAGTTCAATGAAATATAATATAGAATTTATTAAGATCAAAATAATATTTATTGGGTAGTTAGAATTTAATATTAATATTTTACCTTATAAAAGTCAATCTAGACTGCAGGAAGAGACAATATTAATTTAAGAAAAATTAGTGAATTTTGCTAAAATATATTTTGGGCCAAGATAATGATTTTGGACCAAAAGTAACTTTTGGATTATCCTGTACCAATTTAATAACAATTACAGTAGAAGTATTTAATCGGTACAGGTAAATTTAATTAGTAAATGGTATATTGGTCAATAAAAATTATTAAAGAAATTTTGGCCAAAAAAGGAAGTGGATCACGTTTGAAATTGCAGAGGGGGATAAGGAGGTAAATAATTAAAAAGATTTATGAAAACTAACCCAAATTGGTTAGTAAATCCAACTATATTATTCATGCATTTCATCTCTCTCCTAAAAGCCTTGAGTTAAGCATTCTTCTTCATTTTACATGACTGAAAATAGACCAAGAAGAGAGGGAGAGAGCACAGAAATTTGAAGAGCAAAAAAGAGAGTTTGAAGGCAAGGTGGAAAGCTAGGTGATCAAGGTAAGTTCTTATCCTTCCTATCTTGTGATTCTAATTATCTAGGAAGAGTTTCATGAAGTTTTCCTCCTCCTTTTACCCTTGAAAGTTTCGGCCTAGAGAGAGAGAGAAGAGAGAGAAAATGGAGCCATGGCCAAGTGAATATAAGAAAATGCAAGAATAGGTTCCAAGAAGCATGTATATGTGATTAGTTTCCAAATTGAAGGAGTAACTATTTTTCTTTATTTTTGGGTAATTTTTGATCAGATTAGGGTTCAATATAGGAAGGGAATTTCATGATTTTGACTGTAAAAAATGGATTCCTTGGATCTAAAAATGGTGGAAACAAGTGTGTTGTACAATAAAAACCTAAAGGAAATCAAAGTGAAAAGTTTAGGGTTTATTGCACACTTTGTGAATGAGGTCATGCAACTAATGGATTATGACCTTGTTTTATGATATTATAGGATTCCAAGAAGTGTTAGGAGATTAAAGGAAGAGTGTACAAAGCTTGGAAATGTTTAGAAAGCCCAAAGGTAGTTAACTTACCTATGTATGCATATGTATTGTCATTGATGTTGCTTGGTTTGAATGATGTATTTAATGTTTAAAATGTTGTCTTGTGATGATTTAACATTGTTGGTTGGATTGTTTGAAAGGTAATGTCACCCTGGATATGTCCAAATACAAGGGGAAGTGTTGCCTAAATTTTTATAAAATATTTGTGCTAAAATAATTTGAATACATGCTTGATGTGTTTTCGAATGAATACTTGCAATATACATAATAATATGTGTGTATAATTGTAATATCCTGAAATTTTTACTAGATGTTCAAGACTCAATATTTTAAAATCTATAAGAAATTTACAAAAATGGGTATACACCTTTTTACATGAAATAGGGCCAAAAAGTCAATTGTCTTAGTCAAAAGAAAAAAGAGAAAAATAACGATTTTACCTAAAAAAAAAGAAAGAAAAATGAAAATAGAAAAAAAAAAAGGAAGAGGAGCTGGCCAACGCCTGCTATGAATGAAAATTTTATGAATTTTGGGAAAAATTATAGTTAAGGATTCCAAAGTTCTAAAAATTATAAATTTGTCTAAGATGAAAGACATTTTTGTAAATATAAAAAATTAGAGTCAAAATGAAGCTCACAATGAGTTAATACCAATGGAATATAGTATGAAATTTATTAAGATCAAAATAATATTTATTGGGTAATTAGGAAATAATGATTTTACCTAAAAAAAAAGAAAGAAAAATGAAAATAGAAAAAAAAGGAAGAGGAGCTGGCCAACGCCTGCTATGAATGAAAATTTTATGAATTTTGGGAAAAATTATAGTTAAGAATCCCAAAGTTCTAAAAATTATAAATTTGTCTAAGATGAAAGACATTTTTGTAAATATAAAAAATTAGAGTCAAAATGAAGCTCTCAATGAGTTAATACCAATGGAATATAGTATGAAATTTATTAAGATCAAAATAATATTTATTGGGTAATTAGGATTTAACATTAATATTTTATCCGATAAAAGTCCATCTGGACTACAGAAAGAGACAATATTAATTCAAGAACAATATATGGGCCCCATATTTGGATCAATTGGGATAAGGATATCATGGTAATTTCATATCTCAATATAGTTAAACCAGTGTTCCAATAATAGTAAAATATATTGCTAAAGTAGCTTTATTTATCTAGACCAGTCTAGAATATATCTAGATAAGTAAATAACTAAAATTTTTGGAGCAAAATACCCTTAATTTCATACATACCAAGCTGTACATGGAGAAATTACATTATTTAATTATGTCATTTTCATGAGAATTTTCTAGAAAACTCAAGAAGAAAAATGGCAAAATTTGATTGGTTGTATTTCTTATATCATACTCCCTTTATGACTGACTCATTGAAGCTTAATGGAGGGAGGAAGAAGTATGAAAAAATAGAAAAGAAAGAGGGGATAACCTGAAAGGGAAGAGAGAAAGAAGAAGAGAAGAAAGAAAAGCCAAGTAAGGTAAGTTTCTTCTTGTGATTTCTATGGTTTGTAACTTAGATTTTTGAGTAGTTTTCCATGGTTTCCTTGAGATTTTCTTCTCCCCACTTGCTATAAATTTTGTTCAAGGCAAAGGATTTAGGAAATGAAGTGGTTTTGTGCCATAAATTAAAGAGAAAGCATGAGATTAAGTGAAAGAAACAAGGTTTGGCATGTTTGAAAGCAAGTTTTGAGAGTTTCCATTTTTCCTCCTTAAGCCTTTGTTTCGGTCAGATCTAGGGTAGAAAAAGAGTTGGATTTTCAATAATTTGATGTTAAAAATGGATTCCTTGGGTCCAAATTAGCTAAGAATAAGTATTAGACTCAAGTTAAAGCTTAAGATAAACTGTATGAATTTTAGGGTCAAGTGAGTTTTTATGAGGAAACCCTTTGACTCAAATGATTTTGTGGATATTGAATGATGTTTTAGGACTTGTGGAAGTTCAAGAAAGCTTGTGGAAGCTTTGATTCAAAGAGGAAAAACAAAGGAATACATAAGAGGTAGTTTGGTTTATTGTATTGCAATATGTTATACTTTGTTATTTCCATCATTATATTTTATTGCCATATTGTACTTGTGTTGTTTTATGATTGGTTTTGTCTGTAAAATGAGGGGTTTTATTCCCCAGGATGTCCATTTTCTAAGGAGAAACTCTCCCAAAATTTTTACTTGACAATATGGTATTTTAATGATTTATGTGATTATATGTGAAATGTTTGTGAAACTTGAATGATTTATTTGCATGAAATAAACTAGCTATTGAGATTTCCCCAAATCTCACCCCTAAGCACTAACATGATAGGTTCAAGTGATTGCAAGACCCTCCAAGAAGACAAGAGGCAAGGAGAAGATTAATAATGGTTGATTTATAATCACCTTGGTTGCTTATTTTCTTGTAATTATGTATGAAATCATATGTATTTTCATGAAGTTGTGCCTTGCTGCTATAATGTTCCTTTAGAGTTCTTGTGATGTTATGAATATATTTTGAAGAGTTTGAACCATGTAAAAATGTTATATATTTAGTTTTTGAAGTTGTATGTAAAACTGTCCAGTTCTGAGCACTGATTAGTTATGTGAATACTGTTCATTATAAAATTAGTTTCCTTTATAAATGTTATATATTCTTGGAAAGTAGATAGAGAGAGTTTCCAAAGAGCCAAAGATCACTGATTTGTATAAGTATACAAATTGCTACGAATTTTTGAATCTAGCTCAGAGAATTTGGAAAAGTAGTTTTGACCAAATGAACAGTAGAATTGGAAGAATTTTCTCAATGAATTGGCTCAAATAAATTCCAGTTCTATATTTTTCCCATGTAAGAAATATTTTTTTAGCTATTTTTAAAGACTTGAATCATCTTCATATGATTTTCCTAGAATTAGTTATAATTTTTCAAAATTTAGCCTAGAAAATGGGGTTACCAAATAAATAGTGTTTTAAGAATTTAAAATTTTCTCATTTGATCTTTTATTGATTCAAGCTTCTAAATCAGCTCATTTACCATCATATATGCTGTAACGTCCGGCCGCTTCTTTAGGATTGATGACTGTCCCCACAAACCAACACAAGCCTTTTCGATGTGTTTTGTCCTCACTTACGCAACTCCTTCCTATGAGGTCACCTTTCCCAGAATTGCTCCAGGTCAAGCATGCTTAACCTAGGAGTTCTTAAGGGATAGGCTACCGAAAAGGTAGGTGCACCTTGTTGGTATAGGTAGTACTTATCAATTCCTTTAAGCTATCCTTTAACTGTATAGTCCCAGACCTATACAGTCTCTAGATCCCTTTCATTTCGGTATGTATTTGATTCATTCATATGTCCCTTCCGCTTAGAAGCCTGCCAGGAGCCACTCCTTGTCCGTGCCTCATCACTTTATTTCACCCCCTTTTCTTGTACTGGCGATTACTCCCCGCCCTCATCAGCACCCGGATGTCACATACCCACCAGCTTCCGGCTGGTTTGACCTCGAACCATACCGTACTGAGAGAGGTAGGACTCTGATACCAACTATAATGTCTGGTTGCTTTTCGGGATTGATGACTGTCCCCACAAACTAACACAAGCCTTTTTAGTGTGCTTTGTTCTCACTCACACAACTCCTTCCTAGGAGATCACCCATCCCAGAATTGCTCCAGGTCAAGCACGTTTAATTGAGTAGTTCTTAAAGGATAGGCTACCAAAAAGGTAGGTGCACCTTGTTGGTATAGGTAGTACCTATAAATTCCTTTATGCTATCCTTTAACCGTATAGTCCTATACCTATACGGTCTCTAGATCCCTCTCATTCCGGTATGTATTCGATTCATTCATATGCCCCTCCCGCTTAGAAGCTTGCCAGAAGCAACTCCTTTTTCGTGCCTCATCACTTTATGTCACCCCCTTTTCTTGCACCGACGATCACTCTTTGCCCTTATCAGCACTCGGATGTCACATATGCTATTAAACATGGGAAATAATGTAAGAAAGTAAGGCATGACAATGATGGTAGTTGCTACTGAGATTCTTTGAATCTCACCCCTTGTCAAATGTCTAACATTATAGATCCAAGTTATGGCAAGGCTTCCCAAGAGGCAAAAGGAAAGGAGAAGGAGGTTGCTCTTTAAAATGAATTTACTTTCCTTGGTGTTTTGTTTGCAGTATCTTGCAAAAATGATGTTTATGATTTTAGGACTCTATTTGAATGTAATTATGTCTATCTAGATCTAACATAATGTAATGTGCAAAGTGGAGACATGAAATGACCATGTATGTATATATTAAGGTGTATTTTGCAAAGTTGAATGATGTAAGTGGCCATTTTGAGTACTGTTGGAAAATATGTGTATTGTATAGACCTTATGATGTATAATATATAAATTCTTTATATGGCTATAAACAAGACATGAATATATTTCTATAGACACCAAGATCACCCAATTTGGAGTTGTGTATAATTTATGGTGATTTTTCAAATTTATAGACAGAATCAGGGTTTTTAGAAATTGACCATTCCTACAATGCTTTTTAGAAAAATAAACTATACAAATTAGCCAAGTAGACACCCATTTTCATATTTTTACCATGTAGAGAATCTTTTAAGTTATGTTTAGAGACTTGAACCATATCAATATGATTTGTCTTGATTTAGTTATGAATTTTCAAATTTTATTAGGTAAAATGAGATTAACCAAAGGAATAGTACCTGCAAATGAAAAAAAATTGGTTTAAGTTATTTTATGCAATCAAGTATAATAATATAACAATAGACTTGAATGGAGTCTAATACATAGGAAATGAGTCTAATTACAAGGTGTGACAGAATTTCACATGAAAAGGGACGAAAAAGATTTTCTTTGCAAAACTTCCAAAAACTCATGAAATCATGTTTCAAGTGACTTATTCATGCTTTTGCTTGGTTTTGATGTAAGAAAACACATTCCTTTTCCTTCCTATACCTTGGCCAAAATTCCAACTAGAAGAGGAAAGAAGAAGACCTCTATAAACTACTTGGAAAACTAGCTAAAAACCTTAAGAAACCAAGAGAGAATTTACCTTGATTTTTGCTTGATGTTTTTTTTCCTTCCTCCTTCACATTGCTCCCTCCTTTCTCTCAATATTTCATTAGCTACTTCTCTCTTTTCTTTGCTTCAAGGTTGGCTAGAATGGGGGGAGTATATATAAAAATATAAACCAATGGAATTTTGACATTAAACCTTCTTGAATGTTTGCGAAATTGGAAGAAATATTTAAATAATATGATTTCCTCTTGTATTGAATCTTGGACGCTACTTTAGAGAGGAGAGAGTAAAATACTGCATATTTTTCTTTATCTAGATATATCCTGTACTGATTTGTTCTATACCTGGATAAAAAAGTTACTTTTACAATATTTTGTTATTTTAGGAATACATGATATAACTATATTTAGATATACTTTTAATTTAATATCCTATCCCAAACAGTATAAATATGGGGCTCACATACTTTTCTTTTTGCTTTTTCTATTTTTGTGGGGGCATACAATACCTTTTTCTGTGTATTGTGCATTTTTCTTCACTTGGTCATCAATTTTCTTCAAATTGATTCCATTAGCCTCAATGCATTATTCCATTGGGTCCAGCATGTCGTAAGTTTCATTTTGACTATAATTTTATATATTTATGAAATTGCCTTGGGAGGGGTTAAAATGTAATTTTTATTCTTTTGGGTCTTTTCTGTAACTTTCCCCAAGAAAAAATGTAAATAATTCTTTTTATAGGGACTAAAATGTATTTTTTGTATTTTATTTTCTTGACCTAAAAAATGACCACTTTACCTTTTTTCACATTTATTTTTGTATCTCAAATTTTTTTACATATTTACACATTTTATGATATCCAGGAAATTATGGATATTATGTTTCTCTCCCCCTTAAAATAAATTTTATCCTCGAAATTTAAAAACATACCTTATATAAATAGCTCTGGATACTTCTGTTTCATGTTAGTTTCCATTTCTCATATTGCTTCATCGGGAGTTAAGCCTTCCCAGACAACCTGTACTAAAGGTATATTTTTGTTCTCCAGTTTTTTACCCCTGATAGTCAATGATTTTCTCAGGTTTTACCTCATAAGATAGACTATCTAGTAAGTTAACATGATCATATTCTATAACATGTGAAGAGTATGGCTAATACATTTTCAATTGGGAAACATGAAAAATATTATGTCTTTGAGTTAGGTTAGGGGGAAGAGTTAATTTATAGGCTACAAGTCCAATTTTAGAAAGAATTTCAAATGATCCTAGATACTTGGGACTAAGTGTTGAATTAGAAGTTTTAATAATTTCAAACAATTAGAGCTTGTATGTACACAAGGTAAAAAGCTTTAAATCTTACTTATTTATGTTACCATAGTATTTAAACAAGTTATTTTAAAGTTATATGATGTTGACATGTGTTAGAATTAAGATATATTGGCTAACAGATAAATTTTTCTAGTGACTCATGTTTATTTTGTGCAAAATTTGCACTTATTAAAGTTTGAAATTACAAAGGTTTAATATCTGATAGATGAATTTTGAATATGAAATTTGAATTTCAGGCTAAGCATAGTTAGTGAAAGTATGCAAGATTTGCATGAAGCTTATTTAAAATTTGACTCCTAGTGAAGTTCAAAGTGAGTTCAAAGTCATAGCCTCAGACAAGCAAACTTTAAGCTTCAAAGTGTAAATTTTGAAGTGAGAACTTGTATGTCTTGTTGGAGAATGCCTTCGAGAGACAAATGTTGAAGCTCAAAATTTGAACTTCATAGTGAAGAACTTTTATGTTATATTGAATATGCCTCTGACACATGAATTTTAATTTCTAAAATTCAAATTTTGAAGTATTATGTGAAAACTTGAAGCAACTACTCAAATCTAACAGACGTACTTGCAATATGAAAATTCATCTAAACTAACATGGGGTATCTTTTGCAAACTCCAAATTTGAATGTCACTTAGTAATATATGAATTTTGAAGTTCAAAATTAAAGTACTTAATCTTTTGTCTATGCGAAATTTGTTTGTTAAGCCCCAATATTCGAATTTTGGTGTGTCAAACTCATTTAATTCAATTGGTGAACGGCACTTTTTGCAAAGTAACCATTGGTTAATGTGCCTAATGGCTAGATCTTGTATCTAATGACTAGCTAAGCCATAAATCTATAAATAAAACGTCATTTGAAGTTATGAGTAACACATTTAAGTTTGATATTGCAAAAACTCTATTGAAGTTCTGTGTTAATGTTTTTCACGTATACACCTAATTTAGTACTCTTTAACTTTCATATCTACTCTGTTTAAAAGAGTATTCGTTTATGTAACAAATATTTTTGTCATCTAGTTGAAAGATTCTTTATGAGGGGATTCACCAAGGGATAAAGGGAAACACTAGTAAGGGTGTTGAGAAATTTTCTATGTTCTTGGAACAGAGCATAAGTGTTGTACTATGGCATTACAAGGAGCCCACTAAATTCTTACTGATAGTGAAAAATTTCAAGTAGTGGCTTGAGGACTAGACGTAGATCAAATGAATTGGATCGAATCAGGATAAATTACCGAGTCTTCTCTTCCCTTATCTCTTATATTCAATTTTCATTATATTATACTTTTCTATAAACTTTTGTTTTCGTTGCTATATTATATTTTTACAGAAAAATTTCAAACTTCCTAATTCACCCCCTATTGGGAAGCTAGCATTCTTAACTAGTGGTATCAAAGCTCGGACTCCTAGTAAAAGGGATTGACACTCCGGGAAAAGCAATGGTTAGCTTAGGTGAAAACTTTCTTCTAGAATGTGCAAATATGAACAGATCTTTAGGCTTTGCTTGTCAAAACTACACCTATTGGAAGATAAAGATGAAGCTGTTCCTAAAGATATTGGACCTTGATATGTGGTCCATTGTAGAAAAGGTTGATTTTATCCCTATGAGGTGGAACGGACAAGAGCAATTGGAAGAGAAGCCACAAGTAGAATGGGATGATGATGACAAAAGAAGAGTTCTGCTCAACACAAAGGCCTAATTCACTATAGTGAGTACTATATCCTAGGATGAGTACTTCGAAGTGTCTTCATGTATAATTGCCAAAGAAATATGGGACACTCTGGAGGTAGCTCATGAAGGAACCAATAGAGTAAGACACAATAGAATTAGTACTCTCATTGGTGAATATGAAGGCTTCATAATAAAGGAAGGAGAATCTGTCAAGGAGATGGACGTGAGATTCACCCTTATTGTGAATCAACTTAAGGCTCTCAACAAATATTACAGTTCGACTGAGAAAGTTAGAAAAATTCTGAGAGTTTTTCCTTTCGAATGGTAGCCAAAGGTTACAGTAATAGAAGAAGTAAGAGGAGAATCCATGTCCTCTCTCACTTCTTTATTCAGTAGTTTGGAAGAATATGGAGGTGAGCTGAAAGCTTTCAAAGAAGTAGCTCAAGATAAGAAAAGGAAAAGCATGGCTCTCAAAGCTGTAGAAGAGGAGGAAGATGAAGATTCTGATGAGGATGAAGATCTTGATGAACAAACGATAGCCATGCTCGTCAAAAGATTTGCAAATTTTATGGAAAGAAGAAGAACAAAAAGTTCTTCAAGAAAGTTATTGGAACTAGCATTAAAAGAGAAAACAAAGAGCCTATAACTTGCTATGAATGCAAGAAGCCATAGCATATCAAATAAGAATGCCCATAATTTCTGAAGAAGCAAGAAAAAGACAAGAAAGCTAACAAAGGCAAGAAAAAGAAAGCATACATCTCCTCAATTTAGGCTAATAGCTCATATGAAGATAAGGAAGAGATTGCCAACATATGTTTGATGGCATGTACTAAAGAAGAAGTCCATAATCAATCTAAAAGTGACAATGATGATGTGGTAAATGATATAAACTATCTTACTCTGAATTACTTAATGCATTCCATGACCTACATGGTGAGTTCATTAAAATTGTTAAAGAAGTTAAACTTGCTAAGAAGAAAATTAGCAAGTTAGATTCAGAATTTAAAGTGCCTGACATCGCATCTCAGCATAAAACTAAATCTGCCTGCTGCACCTCATGCATAGAACTCAGAGAAGAATGAATATCTTCTCAAGAGTTTGGCTAATTTCACAAAAGGCAATGATATGCTATATACTTTGCTAGATAATCAGAGGATTGCACAGGGTAAGGTTGGTCTTATTTATGACCCTTGTTCAGTCAAATAAAAAATTATGCCTGCTAAAGGGTATGAGAAGACATGTGATTCTTTGAATACTATTGAGGCTTATACCCGATTTAAATATATGAAACAAAAATATTATTTGCATTATTTTCTTCCTACATCTAAATCAAGCAGTCCCTTTGCCACCTGCTACTTTTGTAACAAGAAGGGTCATTTTTCCAATTCATGTTCTTTAAAGAAAAAAGAACTTGGTAGGAAGGAAGAATAGGTTCCTAAAGGTACTTCAGTATCTAGGAAGAATGCTACTAACAAAAGAGTACTCAAACAGATTTGGGTACCAAGAAGAAAAACTAAAATTTGTTTTGCAGGTGTGTCTTAGAGCTAGCAAGAGCAACAAATAGTATACGGACAGTGCATATTCAAGACATATGACTGGTTATAAGGAGAAGTTCATCATCCTTGGTGATAAGAAAGGAAGAAAAGTGACATTTGGAGGTGACCAATATGAGAAAATGGTTGGTATTGACATTGGGGGCAAGAATCTTGAACATCCATAGAAGAAGTGTTGTTTGTGATTGGCTTCAACCACAACTTGTTGGGTGTGAGTCAAGTCTGTGACAAAGGAAATTGGATACTGTTTGACTCAAAGTTCTGTTTAGTTATAAAAAAAAGTGATCACAAGATTATTCTCAAAGCTTAAAGGGATGGTAACTATTATACTATTGATTTAGATGAACTCCCTAACTTAGATTCTATATATGTAATCAGTAAAGATAATGAGAGTTGGTTATGACATAGAAGATTAGCACATGTTAATATAAATCAAGTTAATAAGTTAATTAAAAATGACTTAGTTATTGGCTTACCTAAGATATCATTTGAAAAAAATAGAGAATGTGATACTTGTCTTAAGGGGAAACAGCTAAGTCCTCTTTCAAATCTAAAAATGTCATCTCCACATATAGACTACTCTAACTGCTATATATAGATTTGGTAGGTCCATCAAGAGTGAAAAACATTGGAGGAAATCTATATGTGCTAGTAATTGTGGATGACTGCTCTAGATTTACTTGGACTTTATTTCTTTCCTTTAAAGACGAGACATTTGATGCATTTGTAACCTTAGTTAAGAAAGTACAAAATGAGAAGGATATTTCTATTGTGTCCAATATGTCAGATCATAGAGGGGGGTTTGAAAATTTGAGCTTCTTGGAATACTGTGAAGAGCATGGAATCGATCACATTTCTCAGCTCCAAGGACACCCTAGCAGAATGACATGGTGGAGAGCAAGAACAGAACATTAGAAGAAATGGTAAGGGCAATGCTAAACAAGAAAGAACTTCATCAATATTTCTGGGCTGATGTTATAAACTTAGCAAGTTGTATCATCAATAAAGCATACATTAGATCAATCTTGAGGAAGACATCTTATAAGCTCTACAAAGGAAGGAAGCCAAACCTCTCTCATCTGCATGTGTTCGGATGTAGTGTTTCATCCACAACAATGGAAAGGAGAATCTGGGTAAATTTGACTCCAAGTTAGATGAAGGTATATTTCTTGGCTGCTCTAGTAGAAGTAAAGCATATAGAGCCTTCAATAAAAGAACTAAAACCATAGAAGAGTCTTTGCATATAATGTTTATTGACAATGAGACTCTCTTTAAACCTGACTTAGATGAGGAGAAATTGATTTCTAGCTTTAGAAAGATAAACCTCTCTAAGGAAGATAAAATTGAACCTCCAAAAATATCAAAATCTACTACCATAGAGGAAGACATTTAGGAGAAAGATCATGAACTTAAAGTTAATGAAGAAATTTCTCAAGAACTACTAGGAGCTTGAAGATATCAAAGGAGTCATCCTGTTAATCAAGTGATTAGGGATATTCAAGGGAATGTTAAAATAAGAAGGCAGCTTAGGGATCGGATAAATTATTGTGCATTCATATCACAAATTGAAGCTAACTACATAAAATATTCATTAAAAGATAAGTACTAGATTATAACCATGTAAGAAGAGCTGAATCAGTTCGAGATAAATCAAGTTTGGGATTTAGTGCTCAAGCCCAATGATCATCCGATTATTAGAGCCAAATGAGTCTTTAGAAACAAATTTGATGAATTATGAATGATCATCAGAAACAAGGCTAGGTTGGTGGATAAAGGCTATAACCAGGAAGAAGGTATAGATTATTAGGAAACTTTTACTCTAGTTGCAAGATTAGAAGCAAGAAGAATTCTCTTAACTTATATATGTATAAAGGATATTAAGTTATAACAAATAGATGTAAATAATACTTTTCTAAATGGTTATATTGTAACACCTCTCTTAGGGCCCATTTCCCATGTATTTTATCATTCTAAAGTCAATTTATATCGTAGTAGGATCTTGAATCACCATAAATGCCATAATAAATTTTTTTTCCAATTTTGGTCAGTATTCATTTAATTGAATTTATTTATTCTGATTAAATTTTGGAAAATCATAACTAAATCAATAAAAATTATATGCATGTAATTCAAGTCTCTAGGGATAGCTTATAACTTTGTCTACATGGGAAAAATATAAGTCAAAGCAATAATTGTACTGATCTGTATAACAAACTCTGTAAAATTTCATAATTAATACAAAAACTGCAAAATAATCATTTTAATTGAAATTAAATATAAAAATCCGCCAAATATTACTCACACATCCAATTTGAGTGATCTTTAGATCATCTTAAAGCTTTGTTTGTCTACTTTTCAACCATATACATCATTTGTAATTTATACATCCAAAAGCCCAAACAATGACATGTTTACTCTATATAGGTCAAGATGACCATTTATATCTTACTACTTTGCCAAATAAAAGCCATAAAATATTTACATGGCCATACATTATTTTCATACTATACCATACTTTATCTAAGACCTAAGGCATCAAAAAAACTTGAAGAAACATACTTAACATCATATTTACAAAATTACACAAAAGGTCAAATCTCATGGCCAATGCTAGAATTATCAAGTTAATGGCCAAATTCTTTTTCCTTTCCTTTCTCTTCCTTGGTGGTCTTGCCATTGTTACTACCTATTCATGGTTAGTATTTGGGAGGATGAGATTCAAAGAATCTTAGTAGTTAACAGCCAACATGCCATCACATCATCACATTAAGCATGAAAACATCAAGATAACACATTTTGAATACATTAACACATTTGTGTCATATGAATTCATAAAATTTTTGGCTGAATTTTGTTTTGAAAAATGGACATCCCAGGGTGTCAATGCCCCTCAATCAACTCCGCCAATACACATAAATCATCTCAAAATATCGTTACAATCATATGACAAGGCATAAAGTACATTGAAAACAAACATGATAATATAATGCAAGTATAGGAAATTAACTACCTTATGATGCTCCCTTGCTTTCCAAACTTGGTCCACCACTTTTTAAACTTTCCACAACCTTCTTGAATCTATCCACATCATCATTGAACCAATTTAGCCATTGGTTTTTCAGAATCATACAATACCATACATACTAAAACCCAAATTTTTTACTTAGTTTTCCTTTGATCTTTCTTTGTACAACACATTTACTCTTAAGGTTTTGGACCATGGGAAATCCATTTTTGAGGTAAAAATCATGAAATTCCAATTCTAAATACTCCCACTGTTTTGACCGAAATTGTCTCAAAGTGATTGGAAAAGATTTCCTTCAAATCACTGCAAATCATCCATGGATTCATGCATCTAGTGGTTAATCTAAGCTTTTCCCTAAGTTTAATGGTTCAAAACTCATTCCTAAGCTAAAACCCTTATTTGGCTGAAACCTTAAGGTAAAGAGGAAGCAAACTAAACCATTAAATATGCTTTGAAAGCCATAGATAGTAAGCTTAAAGTGATAGTATAGAAGCTTACCAACTTATGCTTCAATTTTCCTTTGATTTCTCTTCCTTTTTCTCTTTCTTCTTTGTCCTTTTTCTTGTGTTTTTTCTGATCTATTTCAGCTGTTGGTTCATGTTTGAAATGGTGAAGAAAGAGAAGGGTTTAAGTGGCTAATTATGTGCTTAATTAAGTAACTAATCATGGTTACTTTTTGCCACCTTCTTTAAGAAGTTTTCTCAAGAAATATTAAAATATTCTTTGACCTCATATGCTGCAGAAAAGCCACGCCTAAGAGAGTTTGAGATGTCCCAAAATCACTCAATTTTTCTTGATCCAGATATATCTTAATCTGAGTACTTTTTAACCATACCGAAAAATTTCCTTTTACAGTAACTTAGCATTTTTGGGCTACAAGACTACTACAGGACTACTCTAATTCTATTTTTATATTTTCATAATTATCTTGTCCCAAATGGTATCTATGTATGACCCATATACTATCTCGATTTCTTTTTAACCATCGATAGGGCCCACAGTTTACTTTATTGGTTTACTGTTACTTTTATACCCTTGGCACTGATTATTTCCTTATTCTTGAACATTAACCCTCAGTACCATATATCATTGGACTTCTCTCATCCAGGGCTTCATTTTGACAGTAATTTTTCATATTTACAAAATTACCCTTGACCTGGGGTTAAATTATAATTTCTAAAACTTTCGGATCATTAAGTGTAATTTTTTCCAAAGCTTTTCTATTTCTTTTGCCACGTAATTTTTAATACTTTTGGGACAAGGATATTATTTTTTGAACTATTAAGGGGAAAAAATATAATTTCATATTTTTCCACCCAATTGGAAAAAATGACCTCTTTGCCCTTTTTTACGCAAAACATTGTCCGTCTATTTTCACGAATTCCTTGTACATTTTATGTTATTATCAATTATGTCCTCTTTTATCACTTAGTATCCAGTGAAATTTTGGGATATTACATATATCATGGAAGAAGTTTATATTAATCAGCCTCCAGGTTTTAAGGACTCAACTTAGCCTAATCATGTATATAAACTAAAGAAAGTTCTTTATGGTTTAAAATAAGCACTAAGAGCATGGTATGACAGGTTAAGTAACTTCTTAATTGAAAAAAAGGTTCAACAAAGGTAAGGTTGACACAACCCTTTTTACTAAAAAGAAAAATAAAGATTTATTTATTGTTCAAATTTATGTTGATGATACTATATTCAGTGCTACTAAATAATCTATGTGCAAGGATTTTTCTAGGTTGATGCATAGTGAGTTCGAGATGTCTATGATAGGAGAGCTCAACTTTTTCATTGGACTACAAATTAGATAATGTGATGATGGCATCTTCCTAAGTCAATCGAAATATCTAAAAGAATTGCTGAAGAAATTTGGAATGAAGAATGCTAAGTCAATGGGAAATCCTACAACAAAGCTTGATATGGATGAAGGAGGAAAATCATTCAATATCATTTAATACAGAAGAATGATTAGTTCTTTACTGTATCTAATATTTAGTAGACCTGACATCATGTTCAGTATCTATATGTGTGCAAGGTTCCAATCATGTTCCAAGGAGTCCCATGCAATAGTTAAAGAGAATATTTAGATATCAACTTGGAACACCTCTGATGGGACTTTGGTATCCAAAGGAAAATGAAGAGGAACTTATGGATATACTGATGCAGACTTCACTAGATCCAAGACTGACAAAAAGAGCACAAGTGATACATGCCAATTTCTTGGAGGATCCTTTGTCTTATGGTTCAACAAGAAGCAGAATAGTATAGCTCTTTCCACTATAGAAGCTGAATACATAGTTGCTGGAAGCTGTTGTGCTCAGATTCTTTGGATGAAACAGTAATTGGAAGATCTCAAAATTGTGCTGAAGGAAGTACCTATCAAATGTGATAATTTCAGTACCTTCAACATCACAAAGAATCTAGTAATGCATTCAAGGACAAAGTATATTGAGATCAGACACCATTTCATAAGGGATCATGCTAAAAAAGGAGATATTATCTTGGAGTTTGTCTAAATAAAAGATCAGTTGGTGGATATCCTGAGTAAACCCCTTCCAGAAGACAGATATGGAAAAATCAGAAGAGAATAAGGAATTGTTAATCTCAATGAGCTGTAAGCAGGCTTCTATCTTAATCTCTTTATTTTCTGAGTTAATGTGTTAAATTATATACTACCTTAAGTATTGGACTGTGTATAAGATAGTTTGTAGATACTCCTTATATGTTTGTATGATAAAAGATCTTAATAATGGAGTATCTCACACTTAGATAAGTAACTTCTGTTAAAGAAATATGTAAATGTGAATTTTCAGCATCTGTTTATAAGTTATATTCTTCATAATTTGCATTTCAATTGCCAATAGACGAACGCCCATACTTTATTTTCCATGTTGAGTGACTTTGCTTCTTCAAAATTTGAACTTTGGCCTTTTAACAGTCAAATTTCAGTGCTTTATATGCTATACTTGTATTTCTGTACACTCAAAATTCATCTATTGACCTCTTGAAGTACGAATTTTGACTGTTTGCATGTGTATGTGCTATGCCTGCTTGTGTACAACATTCAAACTTTGATAATTCAATATTCACACTTCAAACATTTCTTCATAAAGTCTTAAAATTTGAACTTTGAATCCCAACATTCGTCTGTTGGATCTCATGTGTTTACATGCTTTTTGTTGATACTTCAAAATTCGAACTTTGAGGACACAAAGTTTGTCTATTGAAGCTTCTATCTATGTTAAGTCTCTGATAGTCATATTTCAAGGCTGAAATTCAATTGTTGAGATATTTTCTATGTGGAAAGTCTCTGATAGTCGAACTTTAAGGTTGAAAATTTGTTTGTCAAGGCAGGTTCTATGTTAAGTGGGGAACATAACTGCTAGAAATTCAAATTTTGCCCCAAAAATTTGTCTGTCGAATTGTTACTAAATAGATACAATCCTATTCATATTTCAACCATTATTACTTTTATTTTCTCTCAACCATTCTTAAATTCCTTCACCCAAACACCAATTTCCACTAATTAAACTCAAAACCAATTTTAGGCTTTCCCTATTCCACACCAACATTTGCATTCTTCATTATGACCATTTCTTCTAGAAATTTTTTTTGAAGAATACTTAGATGGTGTTTGTATGCCACGAAAGAATGTAGGGCTTAGAAACAAAAGGATGAATCAAGCAAGGGAACACGTTCAAAGAAAAAGAAAATGGCTAAATCCAAGGCAGAATCGAAGAAACCGATGCCTGTTGCTTAATTTTCAAGTACAAAGTCTAAATAATTGGAGATGACTACAAATCCTTTATACATCTTTGACCACATCTTGAAGGAGTTCTCAATGAAATTTGCTGCAAAAATGGTAATTACTCTACATTTGACTAGTTTGGAACAATTTCTTATGCCAAATGACTTTGATGTTGCAATCTGGTTGGGGGAACCACAAAAACCTTCTAGAAGTTATGGATAAGTATGATGGAGAAGTAATCAAGATTTGGTACGCTTCTTTAAAGTTCAATAGTAAAAAGTAAAAACATCAAGTTACTCTCCGGCCAAGGAACTTCTGGTTGACTAATGAGAGCATCAATCACATTATGGAGATCCCTAGCCATGATAGGTTCAAGATCGATATTTCTACCACCAAGTACATGGAAGAGAATGATGAAGCAGATGAAAAGGATGGAGAATACTTGAACTACAAGGAGAGCACATTCTTGAATACAATCTTCAGGAGAAAAAAAGGCAGGCCTCTTCTAAAAAATGTAAAGCCTTCAGATCTCAGTGTATAGATGGGGATCCTATACTACATAGTGTCCATGATCATCTTCAACAAGGGAGGCGGCTTTAATCTAATCATTGTTGAATTAAGAGTTTTGATGATTCCAAACCAACAATCAAGAGCTTGGATTGAAGATATCAAAGGAGCTCAAAATTATTCAAGTGAAGAGATTCAGAGTAATTGCTGCTAGATCTACTGTAGGATCTTTAGCTTTAGTTATGAATGGGTAAAAGCTTTTGATTTAAAGAAAAGATGTTTTTAAACCTTGATTTTATGACTCATTTAAAAAATACCCACAAACAGACGAAGTTTGAAAAGTTTAAACTAAATTGTCATATGGAAATTCGAACTTTGCTTTTGGACATTCGAATTTCGAGCTAAAACTAAACAAGTATGAAGAGATGTCTCTCTGTCAGACGAATTTTGGTTCCCTAAAATTTGAATTTTCTTATAAGTCTAAAAGAAGCCTTTTGTGTCAGACAAACTTCAAGTTTTCAAAATTTGAATTTCAAATAAAATGCAGTTTGAGAAAACCAAAGAAATTTGTCTAAAATAATGTTAAAGTTCATCTGAAACCAAGATGAAATTGAGTTTCAAAAATACTATCTGATAGACGAACTTTGGCTTTCCAACATTCAAATTTTCATGTAAGCCTGAAGGAAGCTTCTTTGAAACAGACGAACTTTGAGTCTTCAAAATTCGAATTTCAGACAAAACACAACTTATGAAAATGGAAGAAATTCGTCTGAAACAATGTTAAAGTTTATCTGAGATCAAGAATAATTTAAGTTTCAAAACTGCTTTCTGTCAGAAGAACTTTGAACATTAAAATTCGAATTTCAGAAGCCAAGGATGTGAGTCTGTTGGAATGAAATGTTGACATACGAATGACTGAGTTTTGTAACTTCGAATGTTGAAGTTAGTCTGAAAAGAATCTCTCTGACAGACGAACTTCACTCTTTCAACATTCGAATTTCGAAGAAAGAGAACTACTGTGCCTCCTTGAATGTACTGGGAACAGACGAATTTTGGGCTTCCAAAATTCGAATTTCGAAGGCACTGTAGAAAATTGAAAACACTGTTCATACTTAACAAAAAAACTTTCTTCTTGAAAATTCGTATGTCACAACGTGAAAACATTTTACAAGTTTCAAAATTTGAATTTCACTTCATGAACAGACGAACTTCGTATTTTTACGTTGGAAGCTTTAAACCTTCGGTTTCTTCGAAATTCGTCTGTTGACCAACCAAAATTCAAATTTCAGTATGTCAGAAGCATTAAATGCGGTTGGTTAACGGATAGTTTTTCAGGATAACCGTTGGATAACTTTCCCAACAGATAGATTTTGTTTCTAACGAATAGTTGTGACCTAAATCTATAAATACAACAACATTTGAAGTTGTGGGTAACGAATCAAACTTGTATATACCGAATTTCTACCAAATCTTCTAAAGAGCTTTTACCCTCTAACTTCAATATCTGTACTTTAACCTTCATATCTACTCTATTCAAGAGAGTTATATCTTTGTAAACAATCTACTCTTCATCTGAAAGATAGATTTACTTGTGAGGGGAAATCACAAGGGGATTGGGAAGCATATTGTAGAAGTGCTTAGAGAGATCTAGAAAGCTCCAGAAAACAGAGCATACTCGTTGTACTGAGGCATTAGCAAGAAGCCCGTTGAATTCTTGCTGTATAGTGGAAAAATCTCAAGAGGTGTCTTGGGGACTGGACGTAGGTCAAGTGGATAGACCGAACCAGGATAAATTACTGAGTGTTCTTCTCTCTATTATTACTTTTCAGTTTACTCTGTTTATACATTGCTTTATTACACTCTACTTTCTTTACCCACTTGACTTTGTGCAGAAAAATTTCAATCTTCCCAATTCACCCCCCTTTCTTGGGAAGTCAGCCTTGCTAACAATCACCAGGGCTGAAGCTCATGTAATGATGGCCCTAATTTGCAGAAAAGAACTTAAACTTGAAAATATCATTCTTTAGAGAATGGTAAAGGCTAGAGATTGGAGGAAGGATTCTACACTGCCCTATGTCTCAATTATCATGAAACTTCTCAAGTTTGCTAAGATCCAACACTTGGAGAAAGGTAAAGGAAATCCCACTGAGGAATTCAGAGAGGAAGAATTGATATGAATGGGCATAGAGACAAAGAAGGGCAAATGGGCTGGAAAAGGAGCTAGTAGAACTAGAGATTTCTTTTTTGAAGGAAGAAAGCCTGTTCCACAACAACAACAGGAAGTTACTCTTGAGGTTGCTCCATCTACCCAACCTGAACCACAGCCAACCCAATCTCAAAGTACCCAGCTACTTAAACCATCCATCCCATCCTATTACAACTTGGCTAAACCCAACACCATACTTAAGCTATATGATTGTTTATCTGAAATGATCATGGGTATTAGGGATGAGCAGAACACCTAATTTGCAAGCTTGCAATCCTAAGTTACTAATTTGGCCAAAAACCTTAAAGTGGTTGCTGATACTTATAATGACCTACAAACCTCTCTCCCAACTACATCAACAACACTATAGCCTAGTTCCTCTGATCCTCACATGTATGACTCCCCACATGTCTCAAGTCCTTTAGAAGAAGGCCCTTTTACTGCTGCTATTGCTAGTCCTCACATTTCTAGCAATGGTACTAGCCCTGGTCTATCTCTGGACTATGGTATAGAGGAAACCAAAGCTGCTTAAGTGGAGAGCTTTTGTAAGCCAATTATGGACGAAACTGCTCAGAAATCAATTGTTTCCACCCAAAAAACATAGCAGAAGGAAAAGCTTGTAGAAGATCCAATAGCAGCATTTATTGCTTAATCCTTTATCAAGGAGGAAAAGGGGATTGTGCCTTTTGTTGAAATTGTTGATATTGCACATGCTGCTCAGTTACAAGCTTAGAAGCAGATGCTGGAAGAGATATTTCCACCACCAGTGCCTTAATCTCTATCTTCTCGAACTGGACTCACAGTGGATTAACGAGCTCGGCTGGCTAATCTCCTAAAGGAAGCTAAGGAGCTATCTTTGAGGTCTAATGAAGAACTTCCTCAAGTGCCTCCTTCAGTGCCCTTTATTCCAGTTACAATTTAGGCCATACCTATTGCACAAGTGTCTCCTCCTTCTGCATCTGCTCGTGATGATGCCAAAAAGGAGGAGAAGCAAACTGGAGCTGTAGCAACTAGAGCTACTAGGCAATCAAACAAAACATATGGCAAAAAGGTCAAGCACAAATCCAAAAAGGAATGATAGAGGTAGAATAACAAAGCTTAGGCCTTAGGACATTGTGTTTTTTTTTAGTGTGCTTTTGTGTGTTTGCATCTTTGTTGTTTCCTTTTATATGTCTCAGTGTACTTATTTGAACTAGTATGAATCTTTGTACTAAATGCACTTATATCAGTGAAGTATGTTTCTTTGTCTTAATAGTTCTTTTCTATTCTCCTGAAAATTTTACTTTGATACATATTCTGAGATTATGTGTTAAAATTTGAATTTTAATGCATATGTTGAGGGGGAGCTCTTGGAAGCAAACCTACGTATTAATCCAGTTTGTAAGTTGTTTTGTCTGTTAGATAAGCTGGCTTCCCAAGAGGGGGGTGAATTGGGAAGATTAAAAATTTTTCTGCAAAACGTCAAGAAAGTAAAGAAAGCAAAAGGGTGATAGTAAAACAGAGTATAAATGAATAACTAATAAAAGTAGTAGTAGGGAAGAGAAGACTCAGATATTTATCCTGGTTCGGTCTCTCAACTTGACCTACGTCCAGTCCCCAAGTCACTACTTGAGATTTTCCACTATTCTGCAAGAATTCAGTGGGCTTCTTGCAAATGACAGTACAACATTAATGCTCTGTTTCTGGAGCTTACACTTTCTCTCTTTGCACTCTCACCAAGTGCTTCCCCAATCCCTTGTAATATCCCCTCACAAGAAAATCTTTCTTCCAGATGAAGATAAGATTGTTTACAATAAATAAACTCTCTTAATCAGAGTGTATATGAAAGTTAAAGTATAAAGAATGAAGTATGTGAGAGTAAGAGACTTTGAGTAGATGATTTGGCAGAGTTTCAATATATACAAAGCTAAAATCATTTTTCACATCTTCAAATGAAGTTCTATTTATAGATTTCTGCCCCAACTATACGTTAAAGACAAGATCTAGCCGTTAGAGATGTTACCCAATGATTACTCTGAGAAACTATCCCTTCACCAACTGCATTTAATGCTTCTGTCACTCAAAGATCAAATTTCAGTTGGTCAACAGACGAATTTCACAGAAACCGAAAGTTACAGCCTTTAACATTAAACTCTTAAAGTTCGTCTATCATGAAGTAAAATTCAAATTTTCATCTTTAGAAAATGATTCTATGTTGGAACATACGAATTTTCATGTTTAAAGTTGTTCTGTTAAGTGTGAACAATAATTTTAATTTGCTACAATACCTTCGAAATTCAAATTTTGGAACCCCAAAGTTCGTCTGTCAGTAGCTGGTTCAATGAGGCACAATAGTTCATTAATTCGAAATTCAAACTTTTAAAGAGCAAAGTTCGTCTGTCAGAGAGACCTCTTTTCAGACTTACTTTAAAGTTCAAATTTCCGAATATTGTCATTCGTATGCCAACATATCAACACAACAGACTCACAAGCTTTGCTTTTGAAATTCGAATTTTCAAGTTCAAAGTTCATCTGTCAGTGAGCAATTTTGAAGCCCTATCTAAACTTGATTTTAGATGAACTTTGACATATTCTCAGACGAAATTTTCAATTTTCATAAGTTGCATTTTATCTAAAATTCGAATTTTCAAAAGCCAAAGTTCATCTGTCAGAGAAGGCTCTTTTCAGACACGTATCAAAATTCAAATTTCTCAAGTCAAAATTCATCTGTCAGAGAAGCCTCTTTTCAGACTTGTTCATTTTCAATACGAAATTTAAATTTTCAAAGCCAAAGTTCGAATTTACAAAACATCATATTAGTATAAACCTTTCAAACTTTGTCTGTTGGTGGATGTTTTTCAAATATTTCATGAATTAACATAGAATCAAGGTTTTAAAACATCTTTTCACCAAATCAAAGTCTTTTACTCAAATTAAAATATTACTAAACATTCTACATCTATTCTTGCACTGATTTTTCTAGAATTTCTTCACTTGAAACCTTTTGTGCACCTTTGATATCTTTATTCCAAGCTCTTGAAGGTTGGTTTGGAATCATCAAAACACTTGATTCAACATTCTTCCCCTTTTTGATGATGACAAAACAACTTACAAACTGGATTAGTACTTGGGTTTGCTTTAACAAGCTCCCCCTCAACATATGCATTATAATCCAAAAGATATCATGTATAGTAGATCAAGGAAAGAGATTTATTAACTCATTCAAAGTCCAACAAAAACAGTTCATTGCAACCAAGGAATTCTTTCATTTCATCAAATGTCACTTTACAAGCAACAACAATGCAAAACATTATAGAATACAGAAACACAATACATAAACAACAGAAACGTAATATAGCACTACAAGAGGACCCAAGCATAAGTTGTAATCACTTTTTCTTTGACTTGGTCTTCTTGTTGTAAGTTTTTCCAGAAGGTTCTACAGCATACTTTCCAGTTTGCTCACTCTTCTCCCCCTTTTTGGCGTCATCGAGAAGGTGGACAAAATCAGTAGGATGAGGGATCTGAGATACTGGAATAGCTTGAAGAGGCACAGGGACAAATGACATTTCTGGATTGAGCTTTAGCAAGGACCCAGAAACTTCAGAACTTGTGTCCTCATCTTCATCATTAGAAATCTCAAGAAGTTCAGAAATTTCTTTCCTTGTGACTGCTAATTGTGCCCTTCTTTCCTCTGAGAAACCAAAATATGTAACAGGTGAGGGAGCAGGAGAAGGAGTTCAAGTCTTCTTCTCTGAGCTTGTAAGAGAGCATTATGTTGAAGTGGAGATTGCTACCACTAATCTTTCTTCTTGCTCAGATTCTTGCTGGAACAGGATTGACTCTTGCGCATCTGTTGGAATGGGGTCATGAAAGCTTGAATCCTAAGGACCTTCTTCTACCGTACTATAGTCTAAGGGAGGACCAGGACTTGCCTCATTGCAGGAGACCTGTGGTGTGCTCAGTGTACTAGCAACCCTAGTGTCATGTACACCAACATCAGGAATAGGAGAGGCCAGCTCAAATGGGCTTGGAGGCTTAGGAGTTGGAGACATAACAGGCTCAGAGAATCTTGGCTGAGGTGGAGCTGATATGGCAGGAATGGCATTCCGAATGTCTTCATAAGCATTAGTAACCACTTTCATGTTCTTGGCCAGTTGGTGGATCTGATCTTGCAGATGAGCAAACTTGGCATTTTGCTCATCCCTGATGCTTAGTATGAGTGTAGACAAACTGTCATACAACTCAGTAATCTTGGTTGGCTTGACATGAGAGGAGAGAGTAGATGGAATGTGAGCAGGCAGAGATGGAGATGGAACAGGCTGAGAAGACTGAGGTGTAGGTCTTGTTGGAGCCTCAGAGGTACCTTCTTGCTGTAGGGAGGCATTATCATCAAAGAAGCAATCTTCAAATTTTCCAACTCCCTTTTCAATCCATCTTCTATCTTTCTTCTCTATCCCCATTCTTTGCAGCTCTTCTTCCTCGAAGATCTCAGTAGGCTTTCCTTTCCCTTTCTCAAGATGCTAAATTCTGGCATATTGAAGGATCCTAGAGATGATTGCTGCATAAGGAAGTGTATAGTCTTTCCTCTGATCCCTGGCCTTGATCATGCGTTGGAGAATGATATGTCCCATGTTGATAAGCTTTCCACCCTTGACTACAGCCATTACATGTGCCTCTGCCCTTGTGATCAGATTGAAGCTACCTCTTTTGTTGAAGATAATCCTAGACACTATGTAGTGTAGGATTCTCACTTGAGCACTGAGGTCAGTGGGCTTCAGCAAGCTTATGGGTGGCCTATTCTCCTTTCTTCTGAACAAAGTGTTCAAGATTGTGCTCTCCTTGTAATTTAGGAATGGTCCGCCTTCTTCATCAGCAGTCTCTGCCTCATCCATATACCCAGAAGCAGTGATGTCAATATTAAGGCCATCTTGCCCTGGAATTTCTAATACCTCGTTAAAAGTTTCATCGGTGAGCCAGATGGTCCTTGATCTCAGATTGACCTCCTACTTCTTCTTCTTGCTGTTGTACTTCAGGGAGGCATACCATGTCTTAACCACTTCATCATCATACCTCTCCAGTATCTCTAACAGATTCTTATATCTCAGCATCCATAGTCCAGCATCAAAATTGTTAGAGAATAAGAATTCTTCCATGTTTACACAATGAGGCTTGATTACCTTTTTACTCACAAAGTTGTTCATGTATTCCTCCTGAATTTGAGGAGTGCTCCATAATGGCATTGATGTGAGTTGGTATTCTCCAAATTCAGTACTAGAGAAGGAAGTGGAAGCAACAGCACCAGCAGCAGGAACAGGAACCGAAGGCTCTATTTTCTTCGGTGAAGAAGGTCCAGCTTTCTTTAATTCAGCCGTTGGAGTTATTTTTTGCCATTTGGAGGGAGTTGCCTTGCTTGATTCAGCTTTTCTCTTCAGTTTTGCACCCTCCTTTGAGGCATATTGGGATTTAACCATTCCCTTTGGTCGTGCCTCTCCCTTTCCAACTTCTAGATTCTTTACTCTTGCCATTTTTGTGGATGAATGTTTCATAATAAAGCTAAGAATGGGTTTATAGGATGCGCAAAGGAATTTAAATGGTGGGAAAAGAAGATTTACGGTCAGAATTGAAGAGCATTGAAGAGAGAATTTGAACAGACTCAGAGAAGAGATGAATAGGGTTGCGTCTGTTCAGAGGATAACTGTTGGTTTTAACGTGTGTAACCGCAGGACAGATGAATTTTGAGGGGTCAAAAATTTGAACTTCGAGCAGTTAAAAGTTAAACCATTCAGCAAAGCTTACTGATAGATGAATATTCTTCTGAAAGTTTATCTGATAGAGGCTTGGTTCAAGCAACACAAGATGAACAGACGAACTTTGTTTCAACAAAGTTTGAATTTTGAAGAACATGCATCAAGCAATAATCAATACAACAAACAACAGACAAAATATGATTATGGAAATTTGTCTTTCCGAGATTCAACATTGTGAGCATGTTTCAACAGACGAATTTTTGAATCAAAAATTCGAATTTCTATACTTTGTAAAGATTTTCCAACATGTGTATGTTAATAAATAGACATTTGTATAATCATCATGTTGGACAAAGATAACATTGAAACTTTTATTTTTGAAAATTCGAACTTTCAAAGACCAACAGACGAATTTTGAGGGACCACCGAGAACTGTTACAATGTAAACCAAGTTGAAGTTCGTCTGATGGGCATCTAAATTCAAATGTTGAGCATGCTGACTTGTTCAAAAACTCAATTTATCAAGGAAATTCATCTAACACACAACTAAAATGTGAATTTCAACTTTAAAAACTTACAGAATGGATCCAGAACTCAAATTTCTTACTGTTTCTTTCACTTTTTGACTATTCCATTCTGATTTGCTCCATTTTTCAGATCTATTGTCATTTAAACTCATGAGGAGCACCTACAACTTACATTAAACTTACTCGAATGCCAAAGTTAGAATTAAATCAATGTCAGAAATTCTAAAACAGATTGATACAGAAATTCACTTACAGTTCATTGGGATTTACCATACCCAATTCTCTCCTGATTTTACAATGCCTATCTTCTGAAAGAGGCTTTGTTAAGATGTCAGCAACTTGATCCTCTGTAGGGATGTATGCTAATCTGATCTCTCCTTTCAGAACATGATCTTTTATGAAGTGGTGCCTAACTTCAATATGCTTCGTCCTTGAATGCATGAATGGATTCTTTGTGATGTTAATGACACTTTAGTTGTCACACATTATAGGTATTTCTTTGATCTCAATCTCAAGATCTTCAAGCTGTTGTTTCATCCAGATGACTTTGTTAGCAAGGCTGACTTCCCAAGAGGGGGGTGAATTGGGAAGATTGAAATTTTTTTGCACAAAGTGAAGTGGGTGAAGACATCACAGTGTAATGAAAATAACGAGTAAAACAGAGTAAGCTGATAAGTAAGGATAAGGAGAAGAGGACTCAGTGATTTATCCTGGTTCGGTCTATCCACTTGACCTACGTCCAGTCCCCAAGACAACTCTTGAGATTTATCCACTATACAACAAGAATTTTAACGGGCTTCTTGCTAATGCCACAGTACACGAGTATGCTCTGTTCCTGAGCTCTCTCAAACTCTCTAAGCACTTTCTCTTATGTGCTTTCCCAATCCCCTTGTGAATTCCCCTCACAAGTAAATCTTTTTTCCAGATGAAGAGTAGATTGTTTACAAATGTATAACTCTCTTGAATAGAGTAGATATGAAGGTTAAAGTACATATAATGAAGTTGAGAGGGTAAAAGCTTTTGAGAAGAAGATTCAGCAGAAATTTGGTATATACAAGTTTGATTTGTTTACCCATAACTTGAAATGATGTTATATTTATAGTTTTAGGTCTCAAATATCCGTTAGAGACTTAAATCTATCCGTTGGGGAAGTTATCCAACGGTTACTCTGAAAAACTATCCGTTTACCAACCGTATTTAATGTTTCTGACACACTGAAATTCAAATTTTACTTAGTCAACAGACGAATTTCGAAGGAACCGAAGGTTAAAGCTTCCAACGTTAAAATACAAAGTTCGTCTGTCCATAGAGTGAAATTCGAATTTTGAAACTTATAAAATATTTTCACAATGTGACATACGAATTTTCAAGAAGAAAGTTTTTCTGTAAATCGTGAACAGTGTTTTCAATTTTCTACAGTACCCTCGAAATTCAAATTTTGGATGCCCAAAATTCGTCTGTCCATTGAACGTTCAAAGAGGCACAGTAGATCACTTTCTTCGAAATTCAAATTTTGACAGAGTGAAATTCGTCTGTTAGAGACCGGTTTTGAAACTTAATTTATTCTTGATCTCAGATAAACTTTAACATTGTTTCAGATGAATTTCTTCTGTTTTCTCAAGTTGTGTTTTGTCTGAAATTCGAATTTTGAAAGAGTGAAATTCGTCTGTCTCAAAGAAGCTCCTTTCAGACTTATATGAAAATTCGAATGTTGCAAAGTCAAAGTTCTTCTGTCAGAGAGCATTTTTCAAACTTAATTTCTTCTTGATTTCAGATGAACTTTAACATAGTTTCAGACGAATTTCTTTGGTTTTCACAAATTGTATTTTGTCTGAAATTCGAATTTTGACTTTGTGAAGTTCGTCTATCACTAAAAAGGCTTCTTTCAGACTTGATGAAAATTTGAATTTTGGTTGACCAAAATTTGTCTAACAGAGAGACATCTCTTCAGACTTATTCAGTTTTAGCTCGAAATTCGAATTTCCAAAGGCAAAGTTCGAATTTCCAACATGACAGTTCAGTTTAAACTTTCAAACTTTGTCTGTTTGTGAGTATTTTTCAAATAAGTAAAGATTTAACTTCAAATCAAGGATTGAAAACATCTTTTTCTCAAATCAAAATCTTTTACCCAATTACAACTAAAACTAAGAGATCTAACAGCAAATACTCAGAAAATCTTCACTTGAAACAACTTTGATCTCCTTTGATATCTTCAATCCAAGCTCTTGAGTGTTGGTTTGGAATCATCAAAACTCTTGATTCAACATTCTCCCCCTTTTTGATGATGACAAAACAACTCACAAACTGGATTAGTACTTGGGTTTGCTTACACAAGCTCCCCCTCAACATATGCATTACAGTTCATAAGATATCATTTCCAACATATTAAGTGAAGATATTTAAAGCATAAAACATTGCAATCAACAAATTCATTCATTCAACCAAATTGTTGGAATTCATTAATTAAAGATCAGTTCTTAAAACATCAAACAAGCAAATATAATTACACAACTAAAACAAGATACAACAGGAAGATTCAACCTAAGATCTAAAAACAATCACTTCTTCTTTGGCTTAGACTTCTTGCTGTATGTCTTTCCTTTCTCAGATGACTCAGCAGATTTTCCAGCTTGCTTGGTCCCAGTTTGCTTTATCTTCTCCCCGTTTTTGGCATCATCAGAAAGCTCAACAAAGTCCATTGGAGGAGGAATCTGAGAGATAGGAACAACACGAAGAGGGACAGGAGCAAAAGGAATCTCTGGCTGAACTGGTGCAGGAGGCTCAGGGCTGGGTTCTTCATCTTCATCATCATCAGAGACCTCAAGCAGCTCTTGCATTTCCTGCCTGGAAAGAGCTAGTCGAGCTCTCTGTTCCTCTGAAAGCCCATAAGCAGCAAGAGAAGGAGAGGCTGGTTCAGGAGGAGGAAACATTTCTTCAAGCCTTCTCCTTTGAGCTAGCAGAAGGGCATTGTGAGCAATAGCTTGAAAATCAATAACAGGCACAATGCTCCTTTCCTCATTAAGTGCAGCTTGCAGAAATGGTGAAGTAGATATGGATGCTACTAGCTGCTCAACTTGCTCAGACTCTTGGGTGGAAAGGATAGAGTCTTGTCCAACTGCTTCAGTAGGCTCAAGAGGGCTAAATTCCTGCAGACCCTCTTCCTCTATGCCATAGTCCAAGGGAGGACCAGGACTTGCCTCATCGTTGGAGACCTTTGGAGTGCCAGCTGGTTCAGTCTCTTGCACACCAACATCAGGGATAGGAGAATCCAACTCAAACGGACTTGGAGGCACAGGAGATGGAGACAGAGTAGGCTCAGGGACACCAAGCTGAGGTGGAGCTGAAGTGGTAGGAATTGCATTTCTTATCTCTTCATAAGCATCAGCCACCACTTTCATATTTACAGCTAACTGATGGATCTGATCTTGCAGGTGAGCAAATTTGACATTTTGCTCATCTCGAATGCTGAGAATGAGTGTTGACAAACTGTCAAACAACTCAGTGATCTTTGTTGGCTTGGCCCGTGAGGAGGGAGTGGAAGGAGGGTGAGTAGGCCTGGATGGAGATGGAATTTGCTGAGAAGGCTGAGGTACAGATCTGCCAGGAGCCTCAGAAGTGCCTTCTTGTTGGAGGGATGCATCAGCAACAAAGAACAAGTCTTCAGATTTCCCGGCTCCCTTTCCAACCCATCTTCCTTCATCTCTTTCAATACCCATCCTTTGCAGTTCCTCTTCTTTGAAGGCCTCAGTAAGTTTTTCTTTCCCTTTTTCAATGTGTTGAATCCTAGCATACTGCAGGATTCTTGAAATAATTGCTGCATAGGAGAGTGTGGAATCCGTGGAATCCTTCCTTTGATCCCTTGCCTTTATCATACGCTGGAGGATGATATGACCAAAATTAATTAGTTTCCCACGTATGATAGTTGTCATTACATGAGCCTCTGCCCTTGTTATCAGATTGAAGCTTCCACCTTTGTTGAATATGATCCTGGACACTATGTAGTGCAGGATTCTTACTTGAACACTTAGGTCTGTGGGCTTCAACAGATTTATTGTTGGCCTATTCTCCCTTCTTCTGAATAAGGTGTCCAAGATGGTGCTCTCTTTGTAATTCAGAAAGGAACCACCTTCCTCATCAGCTGTGCTAGCCTCGTCCATATACCCAGAGGCTGTGATGTCAATTTTCAGCTCATCTTGTCCTGGAATTTCCAGCACCTCGTTTAATATTTCATCAGCAAGCCAAATGGTCCTTGATCTCAAGGTGACCTCCCATTTCCTTTTCTTGCTGTTATATTGAAGAGAGGCATACCAAGTTTTCACTACCTCATCATCATATTTTTCAGTAATTTCCAACAGATTCTTATATCTTAACAACCATATTCCAGCATCAAAGTTGTTAGATATTAAGAATTGTTCCATATTCACACAGTGAGGCTTGATTACCTTTTTGCTGGAAAACTTGGTAGAATACTCTTCTTGAATCTCAGGAGTACTCCATAGTGGTCGTGTAGTTAGCTCATATTCTCCAGATTGTGTAGAAGAGGAGGAAGCAACAGCAGCAGTATCAGCAGAAGCAGGAATCGAAGATTTTGCAGATTTTGAAGAGGAGGGTCCTGCTTTCTGCGAATCTGCCTTGGATCATGATTTCTGGCGTTTGGAAGGGGTAGCTTTACTGGGTTCAGCCTTTCTCTTGGATTTCTCTCCTTCCTTTGTAGCATATTGAGATTTTACTGCTCTTTTTGGCTGAGCTCCAGCTTTCCCTGCTTCAGGATTTTTGACTCTTGCCATTTCTCAGTTAAATGTTGCAGAATGTGGTTGAGAAAAGGTTTATGGGATGCAAATGGAAGTTTAAACGGTGAAGAATGACGGTTTTTGGACAGGAGTTAAGAGTATTGAAGAGAGAATCAGAACAGACTCAGATGAGTTACAAATAGGGCTGCGTCTGTTCAAGAGAAAACCGTCGGTTTTAACGTATGTAACTGTCTGACAGACGAATTTTGAGGGGCCAAAATTCGAACTTCGGGCAATTACAGGTTAAACCGTTTGGCAAAGCTTACTGACAGACGAATTTTCATCTGAAAGTTCATCTGACAGAGGCTTGGAACAAGTAATACAAGCATAACAGACGAATTTTGTTTCAACAAAGTTCGAATGTTGAAGAGAAAACAGTATCAACGATCAAAACTTCAACCAATAGACGAATTAAGCATGCAAAACTTCATCTTTTAAGCATTCAGCATGAAGAACATGAATCAACAGACGAATTTTGAACTGAAAATTTGAATTTTTCATCTTTTGTAAAGGTTGTCCAACAGTCGTATGTTAAGAAGTGATAATTCGTATAACAGTGATGGACAAAGATAACTTTGAAAATTTTTGTTCTTGAAAATTTGAACTTCCATTATTCAATAGACGAATTTCGAAGCATCATAGAGAACTGTTCCAAAGTATAACAGGTCGAAGTTCGTCTGTTGGTCACTTAAAATTCGAATGTTGACCACGTTGACCAGTATAAAAACACAGTTTATGAAGCAAAATACATCTAACAACATTTAAAATACAAATATCATTATTAAAAACTTACAGAATGGATCCAGAACTTAGGATTTTCATTATTTAATTTACTTTCTGGTTCTTCCACTCTGTAGTGCTCCAATCTTTCAAACTTTCAGCCATTGATTCTCACAAGGAGCACCTGCAACCAAAATTAAACATACTCTGATGCTCAAGTTAGAATTAATTATTGAACATTCTAAAGATAGAATTACACAGGAATAACTTACAGTTCATTGGAATTTACCATTCCCAATTCTCTCCTTATTTTGCAATGCTGGTCTTCTGATAGAGGCTTTGTGAGTATATCAGCAACTTGATCCTCTGTTGGGATGTACTCTAGCTTAACTTCTCCTTTTAGAACGTGATCCCTAATGAAATGGTGTCTAACTTCAATATGTTTTGTCCTTGAATGCATGACAGGATTCTTGGTGATATTTATGGCACTTTGGTTGTCACACATGATTGGTATCTCTTTCATTTTAACCTCAAGATCCTCAAGCTGCTGCTTCATCCAGATGACTTGGGCACAACAACTTCCAGCTGCAACATACTCAGCTTCTGTAGTGGATAGAGCCACACTATTTTGCTTTTTGCTGAACCATGAGACCAGGGATCCTCCAAGAAACTGACAAGTTCCACTTGTGCTTTTTCTGTCAGTTTTGGATCCTGCAAAATCAGCATCAGTGTATCCTTTGAGATCTTCTCCATTGCTTTTTGGATACCAAAGACCCATCTGTGATGTTCCAATAAGATATCTGAAAATTCTTTTCACAGCTGTTGAATGGGTCTCTTTGGGGCATGATTGGAACCTTGCACACATACAGACACTGAACATAATGTCAGGCCTACTGGCAGTTAAGTACAGCAGGGATCCAATCATTCTTCTGTATTAAGTAATGTCAAACATCTTCCCATTCTCATCCATGTCCAGTTTGGTTGCAGTAGCCATAGGTGTTCCCATTGGCTTGGCATTCTCCATTCCAAACTTCTTTAGCAGCTCTTTCAGATACTTGGATTGGCTGAGGAAGATGCCATTATCTCGCTGTCTGATTTGCAATCCAAGGAAGAAATTGAGTTCACCCATCATAGACATCTCGAATTCTCCCTGCATTAACTCAGAAAATTTCTTGCAAAGAGCCTCATTAGTAGCACCGAAAATAATATCATCAACATAAATTTGAACAATTAGTAAATCTTTATTTTCTTTCTTAGTAAATAAGGTTGTGTCAACTTTGCCTCTATTGAATCCTTTTTCACTTAGAAAATTGCTCAGTCTCTCATACCATACTCTAGGGGCTTGTTTTAAACCATAAAGAGCTTTCTTCAGTTTATAAACATGGTTCAGTTTTGTAGAATCCTTAAAGCCTGGAGGTTGATCTACATAGACCTCTTCCATGATATATCCATTCAGAAAAGCACTCTTTACATCCATTTGATATAGTAAAATGTTTTTCATACATGCATATGCTAACAGTATTCTTATAGCCTCTAATCTAGCTACTGGTGCAAAGGTTTCTTCAAAATTAATACCTTCTTCCTGATTATAACCTTTAGCAACCAGTCTAGCTTTGTTTCTGATTATTATTCCAGATTCATCAAGTTTATTTCTGAAAACCCATTTGGTACCAATGACAGGATGTTTTTTGGGCCTAGGCACTAAATCCCAAACTTGATTTCTTTCAAACTGATTTAGTTCATCTTGCATAGCCAAAATCAAGTAATCATCAGTTAAGGCTTCTTCAGCACATTTGGGTTCAATTCGAGAAATGAAAGCACAGTTTAGCATTTGATCCCTTAACTGTTTTCTGGTTTTGACTCTCTCTTGAACATTACCTATTACTTGATCAACAGGGTGATTCCTTTGATATCTCCAAGCTCTAGGGAGTTCTTGAGATGTTTCTTCATTATTTTCATCAAACTCTTGCTCCTGGATATCTTCCTCTGTGTTAACAGATTCAGATATCTTTGGAGGTTAAGTTTTACTTTTATCAGAAATGCCTAGTTTTTCAAAGTTGAAATCAAGATCATCCTCATTGATAGCATGTTTTGAAACGGTTTCATTTTCAATGAAAACAACATGCACAGACTCTTCTACCACATTTGATCTTTTGTTATAAACTCTATATGCCTTACTCCTACTAGAATAGCCTAGAAATATACCTTCATCGGATTTGGCATCAAACTTACCCAGATTTTCTTTTCCATTGTTGTGAATGAAGTATTTGCATCCGAACACATGGAGATGGGATAGATTTGGCTTTCTCCCCTTGTACAGTTCATATGGAGTCTTTCCAAGGATGGGTCTGATGTAGGCTCTGTTGATGACGTAACTTGCTGTGTTCACTGCATCAGCCCAAAACACTTGAGAAAGTTCCTTTTCATTCAGCATAGCACTGGCCATCTCCCCAATAGTTCTGTTCTTGCTTTCCATTACTCCATTCTGTTGAGGAGTCCTAGGAGCTGAGAAGTTGTGGTTAATTCCTTGCTCACTGCAGTACTCCAGGAAGTATGCATTTTCAAATTCCCCTCCATGGTCTGACCTGATAGAAACAATAGAAATACCTTTCTCATTTTGCACTTTCTTAGCTAGGGTTTCAAATGCATCAAAGGTATCACTTTTAGAGGAAAGAAATAATGTCCAAGTAAATCTAGAATAATCATCTACAATTACAAGCACATACAGATTACCACCAAGACTCTTTACCCTAGAAGGTCCAATTAAGTCCATATGCAGCAACTCAAGTGGTCTAGTTGTGGTAACTATGTTTTTAGATTTGAAGGATGATTTAATTTGTTTTCCTTTTAAGCATGCATCACATTCTTTATCCTTTTCAAAAGATATTTTTGGCAAACCAGTAACTAGCTCATTTTTAACCAGTTTAGACAGTTGATTCATATTAACATGAGCTAATCTCCTATGCCATAATCAACTATCGTTATTTTGACTAATTAAGCACACAGAATCTAAGGGAGGAAGTTCATCAAGATCAATAGTATAACAGTTACCATCCCTTTGAGCTTTTTAGGATTACTTTGTGATCACTTTTTCTAATGACCAGGCAAAACTTTGAGTCAAACAGCACCCAATTTCCTCTATCACAGGTCTGACTCACGCTCAGCAAATTGTGGTTGAGGCCAATTACAAACAGCACCTCTTCAATGGATGTTTCTGGATTTTTCCCCACAATGCCAATGCCAACGATTTTGCCATATTGATCACCTCCAAAAGTCACCTTTCCTCCTTTCTTGTCTCTAAGGGTGATGAACTTCTCCTTATCACCAGTCATGTGGCTTGAGCAGGCACTGTCCATATACCATTTGTTGCTTTTCTTAGCTTTAAGACAGACCTGCAAGTCAATATTCATGTTTTCTTTTTAGGTACCCAAATTTGCTTGGGTCCTTTTTGGTTAGTAGATCTTTCCCTAGATGCAGATGCAACTTTGGGAACCCATTCAACTTTCCTGTTAAGTTCATTTTTCTTTAAAATATAGGAACTGGAAATGTGTCCCTTTTTGTTGCAGAAATGACAGGTAGTGAAGGGACTACTAGAATGAGAGGCAGGAAGAAAACAATGCAGATAATACTTCTGTCTAGCATGCCTTGGTTGATTATATGTCACAATGAGAGGTGATGCATTATTTTTCTTCTAATTGCTCTCAGCATGCACAAAATGTCTCCTATATGCATTTTGGTTTTTCTTCCTAATCTTTTCCTTGACAGCACATAGATCATAGCCAAGACCAGCTTTTCCTTGTGAAATTCTTTGGCTCCCCATTAAGGCAAACAACATATCTTTACCTCTAGTGAGCCTAGACATGCTTTTAACTAAGTAATCATTAGTTTGCTTAAGTTCAGTGCATAAAGTACAGCAAACAGATTCAGCAGCAGGTAAAGAAGTAACTTCAAAGACTGTGCTTTGAGATTCCAGCTTATTTATCTTCTTCTTTGCCAGTTTTAGTTCTTTAGCAACTTTAATGAAATCATCATGAAGCTCATGAAATGCATCCAGCAATTCAGAATAGGAAGGTTAAAATTCATATACCTCTTCTTCCTGATCACTGCTGCATGAGGCTGTGGCTTCTTCAGAAGCAAGTGCCATCAGACAAATGTTGGCAATCTTATCCTCATCTTCTTCTTCCTCATCTGAGCTGTTGCCCCATATAGATGAGATATAGGCTTTCTTTTTCTTCCCTTTGTCAGCAACTTTCTTTTCTTTTTCTTGCTTCTTGAGGAATTGGGGGCAGTCCCATTTTATGTGTCCCTGCTTCTTGCACTCATAGCCAGTCACAGGTTCTTTTGCCTCTTTCTTGCTTTCTCCAGCAGCTCCCTTCTTGAAGAATCTCTTGTTCTTCTTCTTGCTGTAGAATCTTCCGAATTTTCTGACCATCATAGCCAGAGTTTCCTCATCCAGCTCATCCTCTTCGTCAGATTCTTCTCCCTTTTCATCAGCAGCTTTGAGGGCAAGGCCTTTCTTCCTTCTGTCCAGCCCAGCTTCCTTGAGAGCTTTGATTTTTCCTTCATACTCTTCAAGGCTGCCAAAGAGAGCTGTGACAGAGGACATTGATTCTCCTCTGGCTTCTTCTATTGCTGTCACCTTGGGCTGCCATTCCAGAGGGAGAGCTCTGAGTATCTTTCTTACTTTCTCAGACTGAGTGTATTTCTTTCCCAGGCTCTTCAGTTGATTTACAATGAGAGTAAATCTCTTTTGGAGCTCCTTTACAGTTTCTCCTTCAGCTATTTTGAAGCTCTCATACTCTCCAATGCACGTATTGAGTCTGTTCTCCCTGACCCCAGATGTTCCTTCATGTGCAATCTGCAGAGTGTCCCACATCCCTTTTGCAGTGGTGCATTGTGAGACTCTGTAGAATTCATCCTGGTTCAGGGCACTAACTAAGCAATGCTTTGCTTTAAAATTCAGCAGAATTCTCCTTCTGTCTTCTTCATTCCATTCTGCTTCTAGCTTTTCTCTGTGTCTTCCATCTTCAGTTAGAGCCATTGGGATGAAATCACCTTTCTCAATGACTGACCAGATGTCAAGATCAATTGATTGGAGGTAGATCTGCATCCTCATCTTCCAGTACCCATAATGCTCTCCACTGAAGCCTGGTGGTCTGTTAGTGTTGTTCCCTTCAGGAAGTATACTCTCTCCAAAGCCAGCCATCTTTGTTCTCGGATTGTAAAATCCTTTGAATGGGAATCCGGGCTCTGATACCACTTGTTAGCAAGGCTGACTTCCCAAGAGGGGGGGTGAATTGGGAAGATTAAAATTTTTCTACACAAAGTGAAGTGGGTGAAGATATCACAGTGTAATGAAAATAACGAGTAAAATAGAGTAAGTTGATAAGTAATGATAAGGAGAAGAGGACTCAGTGATTTATCCTGGTTCGGTCTATCCACTTGACCTACGTCCAATCCCCAAGACAACTCTTGAGATTTATCCACTATACAGCAAGAATTTCAACGGGCTTCTTGCTAATGCCACAGTACACGAGTATGCTCTGTTCCTGAGCTCTCTCAAGCTCTCTAAGCACTTTCTCTTATGTGCTTTCCCAATCCCCTTGTGAATTCTCCTCACAAGTAAATCTTTCTTCCAGATGAAGAGTAGAGTAGATATGAAGGTTAAAGTACATATAATGAAGTTGAGAGGGTAAAAGCTTTTGAGAAGAAGATTCAGCAGAAATTCGGTATATACAAGTTTGATTTGTTTACCCATAACTTCAAATGATGTTATATTTATAGTTTTAGGTCTCAAATATCTGTTAGAGACTTAAATCTATCCGTTGGGGAAGTTATCCAACGGTTACTTTGAAAAACTATCCGTTTACCAACCGTATTTAATGTTTCTGACACACTGAAATTCAAATTTTACTTGGTCAACAGACAAATTTCGAAGGAACCGAATGTTAAAGCTTCCAACGTTAAAATATGAAGTTCATCTGTGCATAGAGTGAAATTCGAATTTTGAAACTTATAAAATATTTTCACAATGTGACATACGAATTTTCAAGAAGAAAGTTTTTCTGTAAATCGTGAACAGTATTTTTAATTTTCTACAGCACCCTCGAAATTCAAATTTTGGATGCCCAAAATTCGTCTGTCCATTGAACGTTCAAAGAGGCACAGTAGATCACTTTCTTCGAAATTCAAATTTTGACAGAGTGAAATTCGTCTGTCAGAGACCGGTTTTGAAACTTAATTTATTCTTGATCTCAGATGAACTTTAACATTGTTTCAGACGAATTTCTTCTGTTTTCTCAAGTTGTGTTTTGTCTAAAATTCGAATTTTGAAAGAGTGAAATTCGTCTGTCTCAAAGAAGCTCCTTTCAGACTTATATGAAAATTCGAATGTTGCAAAGTCAAAGTTCGTCTGTCAGAGAGCATTTTTCAAACTTAATTTCTTCTTGATTTCAGATGAACTTTAACATAGTTTCAGACGAATTTCTTCGGTTTTCACAATTTGTATTTTGACTGAAATTCGAATTTTGACTTTGTGAAGTTCGTCTGTCACTAAAAAGGCTTCTTTCAGACTTGATGAAAATTCGAATTTTGGTTGACTAAAATTCGTCTGACAAAGAGACATCTATTTGTCAGACTTATTCAGTTTTAGCTCGAAATTCGAATTTCCAAAGGCAAAGTTCGAATTTCCAACATGACAGTTCAGTTTAAACTTTCAAACTTCATCTATTTGTGAGTATTTTTCAAATAAGTAAAGATTTAACTTCAAATCAAGGTTTGAAAACATCTTTTTCTCAAATCAAAATCTTTTACCCAGTCACAACTAAAACTAAGAGATCTAATAGCAAATACTCAGAAAATCTTCACTTGAAACAACTTTGATCTCCTTTGATATCTTCAATCCAAGCTCTTGAGTGTTGGTTTGGAATCATCAAAACTCTTGATTCAACAGACTTGAGCACAACAGCTTCCATCAGCAACATATTCAGCTTCTATCGTGGATAAGGCTACACTGTTTTGCTTCTTACTAAACCATGAGACCAAGGATCCTCCAAGAAACTGACATGTTCCACTTGTGCTTTTTCTGTCAGTTTTGGATCCTGTAAAGTCAGCATCAGTTTATCCTTTGAGATCTTCTCTATTGCCCTTTGGATACCAAAGACTCATCTATGATGTTCCAATAATATATATGAAGATACGCTTCATAGCAGTTGCATGGGTTTCCTTGGGACATGACTGGAACCTTGCACACATACAAACACTGAACATGATGCCAGGTCTGCTGGCAGTTAGGTATAGCAGAGATGCAATCATTCTTCTATACTGAGTTATGTCAAACATTTTTCCTCCTTCATCCATATGAAGCTTGGTTGCAGTAGCCATAGGTGTTCCCATTGGCTTCGCGTTTTCCATGCCAAACTTTTTCAGCAATTCTTTTAGATACTTGGATTGATTGAGAAAGATACCATCATCACATTGCTTAATTTGCAATCCAAGGAAGAAGTTGAGCTCACCCATCATGGACATTTCGAATTCTCCCTGCATTAGCTTAGAAAAATTCTTGCAAAGAGAGTTATTAGTAGCACCGAATATAATATCATCAACATAGATTTGAACAATAAGTAAATTTTTATTTTCTTTCTTAGTGAATAAAGTTGTATCTACTTTTCCTTTGTTGAACCCCTTTTCAATTAGAAAATTACTTAACCTTTCATACCATGCTCTAGGGGCTTGCTTTAAACCGTAAAGAGCTTTCTTCAATTTTTAAACATGGTTTGGTTTTGTAGAGTCCTCAAAGCCTGGAGGTTGGTCTACATAGACTTCTTCCATGATATGTCCATTAAGAAAAGCACTCTTCACATCCATTTGATATAACATAATATTTTTCATGCATGCATATGCTAACAAAATTCTAATTGCTTCTAATCTAGCCACTGGAGCAAAGGTTTCTTCAAAATCAATTTCTTCTTCTTGATTATATCCTTTGACAACCAGTCTAGCTTTAATTCTTATTATTAATCCAGATTCATCAAGCTTATTTCTAAAAATCCATTTAGTGCCAATGACAGGATGATTTTTGGGTCTAGGTACTAAATCCTAAACTTGATTTCTTTCAAACTAATTCAACTCATCTTGCATAGCTAAAATCCAGTATTCATCAGTTTAGGCTTCTTCAGTACATTTAGGTTCAATTTGAGAAATAAAGGCGTAGTTTATCATTTGATCCCTTAACTATTTTCTGGTTTTAACTTTCTCTTGAACATCCCTTATCACTTGATCAACAGGATGATTCCTTTAATATCTCCAAGCTCTAGGGAGTTCTTGAGACATTTCTTCATTATATTCATCCTCAAATTCTTTCTCCTGAATATCTTCCTCTATGTTAATAGATTCAGATATTTTTGGAGGTTCAATTTTATCTTCATCAGAAAGATCTAAATTTTAAAGTTTAAAATAAGATCATCCTCATTAGTGACATGTTTGGAAGCAATTTCATTTTCAATAAATACTACATGCACAAATTCTTCTACTAATTTAGACTTCTTATTAAAAACTCTATATGTCTTACTTCTATTAGAATAGCCCAAAAATATACCTTCATCAGTTTTGGCGTCAAAGTTACCCAAATTCTCCTTTCCATTGTTGTGGATGAAGCACTTACAGCCAAATACATGTAGGTGTGAGAGATTTGGCTTCCTTTCTTTGTATAGCTCATAAGGAGTCTTCCCAAGAATTGGTCTGATGTAGGCTCTATTTATGATGTAACTTGCTGTGTTTACTGTATCAGCCTAGAATACTTGAAAGAGTTCCTTTTCATTTAGCATTGCTCTTGCCATCTCTCCAATTGTTCTGTTCTTCCTCTCTACCACTTTATTTTCTTGAGGAGTTCTTGAGGCTGAGAAGTTGTGACCAATTCCATGCTCATCACAATACTCCAGGAAGTATGAATTCTTAAACTCTCCTCCATGATCTGACCTGATAGACACAATAGAAATACCCTTCTCATTTTGTATTTTCTTGGCTAAGGTTACAAATGCATCAAATGTATCACTCTTAGAAGAAAGAAATAATGTCCAGGTAAATCTAGAGTAATCATCCACAATTACAAGCACATACAGATTTCCACCAATGCTTTTTACCCTAGATGGACCAATTAGATCCATATGCAATAGTTCTAGTGGTCTAGTTGTGGTGACTACATTTTTAGATTTAAAAGAAGATTTAGTTTATTTTCCTCTTAGGCATGCATCACATTCTTTATCTTTTTTGAAAGTGATTTTTGGTAGGCCAGTGACTAACTCATTTTTAACCAGTTTTGATAGTTGATTCAGGTTAACATGTGCTAATCTTCTATGCCACAACTAACTATCATTATTCTGACTAATCAAACATATAGAATCTAAGGGAGGAAGTTCATCAAGATCAATAGTATAGCAGTTACCATCCCTTTGAGCTTTGAGGATTATTTTGTGATCACTTTTTCTGATGACCAGGCAGAACTTTGAGTCAAACAGTGCCCAGTTTCCTTTGTCACATGTCTGACTCACACTTAGCAGATTGTGGTTGAGGCCAATTACAAACAGCACCTCTTCAATGGATGTTTCAGGATTCTTCCCCACAATGCCAATGCCAACTATTTTGCCATATTGATCACCTCCAAATGTCACCTTTCCTCATTTATTTTCTCTAAGAATGATGAACTTCTCCTTATTACCGGTCATGTGACTTGAGTAGGCACTGTCCATATACCATTTATTGCTCTTTCTAGCTTTAAGACAAACCTACAAAACAAAGTTCATATTTTCTTTTTAGGTACCCAAATTTTCTTGGGTCCTTTTCTGTCAGTAGTATTTTCCCTAGATACAGATGTACCTTTGGGAACCTATTTAGCCTTCTTGTCAAGTCCATTTTTCTTTAAAGCACATAAACTGAAAATATGTCCCCTCTTGTTACAGAAGTGACAGGTAGTAAAGGGACTACTTGATTGAGATGTAAGAAGAAAGCAATGCAGATAATATTTTTGTTTTGCATACCTTGGTTGATCATAAGATTCAATGTGCCGTGTAATATGTTCTTTCTTTCTATTGCCACTATCATGCACAAAATGTCTCATATATACATTCTGATTCTTTTTCTTAATCTTTTCTTTGACTGCACAAGGATCATAGCCAAGTCCAGCCTTTCCCTGTGATATTCTTTGGCTTCCCATTAAAGCAAACAACATATCTTTACCTTTAGTAAGCCTAGACATGCTTTTCACTAGATAGTCATTGGTTTGCTTTAATTCAATACATGATTTACAGCAAGCAGATTCAGCAATAGGCAGAGAAGCAATTTCAAAGATGCTGCATTCAGATTCTAGTTTGTTAATCTTTTTCTTAGCTTGCTTCAATTCTTTGGCAACCTTAACAAACTCATCATGCAACTCATGAAATGCATCCAGTAATTCAGAATAGAAAGGTTTAGATTCATATACCTAATCTTCTTGATCACTATTGCATGGGATTTCAGCTTCTTCAGAGGCAAGTGCCATCAGACAGACGTTGGCAATTTCATCTTCTTCATCTTCTTCCTCATCTGAGCTGTTGCCCCATATTGATGAGATATAAGCTCTTTTCTTCTTGCCTTTGTCTACAGCTTTCTTTTCTTTCTCTTGCTTCTTGAGGAATTGTGGATAATCCCATTTGATATGTCCCTACTTTTTGCACTCGTAGTAAGTGCCAGGTTCTTTTACTTCTCTCTTGCTATCTCCAGCTGCTCCTTTCTTGAAGATTTTCTTGTTTCTCTTCTTGCTGTAGAATCTTCCAAATTTTCTGACCATCATAGCCAGAGTTTCTTCATCTAGCTCATCTCCATCGTCAGATTCTTCTTCTTTCTCCTCAGCAGCTTTTAGAGCAAGACCTTTCTTCTTTCTGCCTTATCCTGCCTCCTTGAGAGCCTTCATTTTTCCTTCATACTCCTCGAGGCTACCAAAAAGAGCTGTGACAGAGGCCATTGATTCTCCTTTGGTGTCCTCTATTACTGTTACTTTGGGTTTCCATTCCAGAGGGAGAGCTCTGAGGATCTTTCTGACCTTTTTTGTCTGAGTGTACTCCTTTCCCAGACTCTTCAGTTGATTCACAATGAGGGTGAATCTCTTCTGTAGCTCTTTTACACTTTCTCCTTCCGCCATTCTAAAGCTTTCATATTCACCTATGCAGGTGTTCAATTTATTTTCTCTAACTCCAGTTGTTCCTTCATGGGTAATTTGCAAGGTATCCCATATTTCCTTGGCAGTAGAGCACTGTGAGACCCTATAGAATTCGTCTTGATTCAATGCACTGACCAAGCAGTGTTTTGCCTTGAAGTTCAGCAAGACTCTTCTTCTATCTTCCTCGTTCCTTTCAGCTTCTGGCTTCTCTCTGTACTTTCCATCATCCTGCAATGCCATTGGGATAAAATCTCCCTTCTGGATGACAGACCAGATGTCTAGATCAATAGTGTTCAAAATAGATTTGCATCCTCATCTTCTAGTATCCATAGTGTTCTCCACTAAAGCCAAGTGGTCTATTTGTGTTGTTTCCCTCTAGTAGTATACTTTCTCCAAAGCCAGCCATTGTATTTCCCGGACGGTTAAATCCTTTGATAGGGAATCTGGGCTCTGATACCACTTGTTAGATAAGCTGGCTTTCTAAGAGGGGGGTGAATTAGGAAGATTAAAAAATTTTCTGCAAAATGTCAAGAAAGTGAAGAAAGCAAAGGGTGATGGTAAAACAGAGTATAAATGAATAATCAATAAAAGTAGTAGTAAGGAAGAGAAGACTTAGATATTTATCCTGGTTCGGTCTCTCAACTTGACCTATGTCCAGTCTCCAAGTCACCACTTGAGATTTTCCACTATTCTGAAAGAATTCAGTGGGTTTCTTGCAAATGCCACAGTATAGCGTTAATGCTCTATTTGTAGAGCTCACACTTTCTCTCTTTGCACTCTCACCAAGTGCTTCCCCAATCCCTTGTGATATCCCCTCACAAGAAAATTTTTCTTCCAGATGAAGATAAGATTGTTTACAATAAATAAACTCTCTTAATCAGAGTGTATATAAAAGTTAAAGTACAAAGAATGAAGTATGTGAGAGTAAGAGACTTTGAGTAGATGATTTGGCAGAGTTTCAATATATACAAAGTTAAAATCATTTTTCACATCTTCAAATGAAGTTCTATTTATAGATTTCTACCCCAACTTACATTAGAGATAAGATCTAGCCGTTAGAGATGTTACCCAACGGTTACTCTGAGAAACTATCCGTTCACCAACCGCATTGAATGCTTCTATCACTCAAAGTTTGAATTTCAGTTGGTCAACAGACTAATTTCGCAGAAACCGAAAGTTACAGCCTTTAACGTTGAACTCTCGAAGTTCGTCTGTCATGAAGCAAAATTCGAATTTTCATCTTTAGAAAATGATTCTATGTTGGAACATACGAATTTTCATGTTTAAAGTCTTTCTGTTAAGTGTGAACCGTAATTTCAACTTGCTACAGTGCCTTCGAAATTCGAATTTTGGAACCCCAAAGTTCGTCTATCAGTAGCTAGTTCAATGAGGCACAATAGTTCATTAATTCGAAATTCGAACTTTCAGAGGGCAAAGTTCGTCTGTCAGAGGACCTCTTTTCAAACTTACTTTAAAGTTCAAATTTCTAAATATTGTCATTCGTATGTCAACATATCAACACAACAGACTCACAAGCTTTGTTTCTGAAATTCAAATTTTCAACTTCAAAGTTCGTCTGTTAGTGAGCAATTTGAAGCCCTATCTAAACTTGGTTTCAGATGAACTTTGACATATTCTCACATGAATTTTTCAATTTTCATAAGTTGCATTTTATCTGAAATTCAAATTTTCAAAAGCCAAAGTTCGTCTGTCAAAGAAGGCTCTTTTCAGACACGTATCAAAATTCGAATTTCTCAAGTCAAAATTCATCTGTCAAAGAAGCCTCTTTTCAGACTTGTTCAGTTTCAATATGAAATTCGAATTTTCAAAGCCAATGTTCGAATTTACAAAATAGCAGATCAGTATAAACCTTTCAAACTTTGTCTGTTGGTGGGTGTTTTTCAAATATTTCATGAATTAACATAGAATCAAGGTTTTAAAACATCTTTTCACCAAATCAAAGTCTTTTACTCAAATTAAAACATTACTAAATATTCTACATCTATTCTTGCACTGATTTTTCTAGAATTTCTTCACTTGAAACCTTTTGTGCACCTTTGATATCTTTATTCCAAGCTCTTGAAGATGTTAGCATATGTTAGAATTAATATATATTGGCTAATAGAAGAATTTTGCTGGTTGACTTATGCTTATTTTGTTCGAAATTCACACTTTACTTATTAAAGTTCAAAATTATAGAGGTTTAATTCTTGATAGATGACTTTTGAATCTGAAATCCAAATTTTGGGCTAAGTATAATTAGTAAAAGTGTGGAAATTTGCATGAAACTTCATTAAAATTTGAGTGTTAGTGAAGTTCAAAGTGAGTACAGAGTTACAGCCTCTAATAGGCAAACTTTGAGCTTCAAGGTGCGAACTTCGAAGTGAGAACTTATATGTCTTGTTGGAGCATGCCTTTGATAGCTGAGCTTTGCAGTTCAAAATTTGAACTTTGTTGTTAAGAAATTTCTTGTCATGTTGAACATGCCTCTGACAGATGAATTTTAGTTTTTAAAATTCAAATTTTGAAGTGCTATGTGAAAACTTAAAACAATTGTTCAAACCCAACAAATGCACTTCTAATATGAAAATTTGTACAAATTAACAAAGAGTATCTATTGCAAACTCAAAATTTGACTGTCACTTAGTAACAGACGAATTTTGAAGTTCAACATTAAAGTACTTAACGTTCTGTCTCTGCGAAATTCATCTATTGAACCCTTATATTCAAATTTTGGTGTGTCAAACGCATTTAATGCGATTGGTGAATGGCTCTTTTTGTAGAGTAACAGTTCGTTAATATGCGTAACGACTAGATCTTATGTCTAACGACTAGTTAAGTCACAAATTTCTAAATAGAACTTCATTTGAAGTTGTAGGTAGCACATTTAAGTCTAATATTGTAAAAACTTTGCTGAAATTCTGTGTTAAAGTTTTTCACCTATACACCTCATTTATTACTCTTCAACTTTCATATATACTCTATTTAAGAGAGTATCCATTGTTGTAACAAATCTTTTTGTCATCTGGATGAAAGATTCTTTATGAGGGGATTCATAAAGGGATAAAGGGAAATACTAGTACGAGTTTAAGAAATTTTCTGTGTTCTTAGAACAGAGCATAAGTGTTGTACTATGGCATTGTAAGGAGCCCACTAAATTTTTACTGATAATGGAAAATATCAAGTGGTGGCTTGAGAATTGAATATAGGTCAAGTGGATTGAACTAAACCAAGATAAATTACTGAGTCTTCTCTTTCCTTATCTCTTATATTCAATTTTCATTATACTTTGTTTTTCTGCAAACTTTTGCTTTAACTACTATATTATATTTTTGTAGAAAAATTTCATACTTTCCAATTCACCCCCCTTTTAGGAAGCTAGCTTTCCTAACACTAAGTTTTTAGTTTGAATTGATCGACCATTTCTGTTGTCGGAGATACTTTGAGAAATGCATGTTCTCCAATTTCAAATTTTAATGGCTTCCTTCTTTTATCTAAGTAACTTTTCTGTCTACTCTGAGCCATCAATAATTTCTTCTTTATCATTTAAATTTGTCTAGGGGTCTAATCAACCAATTTAGGACGTAACCTTTTCCTTTCACTGAGCTCTGTCCAATATAATGAAGACTTGCACCTTCTTCCATATAATGCTTCATATGGAGCCATTTGAATAGTGATAACTATTATTTTAAGCAAACTTAGCCAATGGTAGATATGCATCCTAGTTCCTTTTCATCTCTAATACACAGACTCTTAGCATATCTTCCAAAGTCAGGATAGTTCTCTTTGCTTGACCATCCATTTGCAGATGATAAGCTGTGCTAAATCTCAACTTGGTTCCCAAGACTTGCTGTAAAGATGTTAAAAAATTAGAGATAAACATTGGATCTTGATCTGAAACAATACTATTTTGAACACCATGTAACCTTATGATTTCTTTAATATAGAACTATGCCAACTTCTCTAGTGTATATGTTGACTTCATTGCTAGAAGGTGCGCTGACTTTGTCAATCTATCAACAACTACCCAAATGGTATCATATCTAGAAGAAGTTCTAGGTAAACCTATCACAAAATCCATTCAAATATTATCTCATTTCCACTTAGAGATTTTGAGAGTCTGCAACATTCTTGATGGCTTTTGGTGTTCAATTTTCACTTTTTGGCAAATTAAGCAGTTAGTCATGATTAATTTGGGAAATTAATTTGTAATTTTGCAATTTGTGTCATAATTTTGGAAAACCTTTAAAAAGGACAAAATCAGGACTCCTCAAGATATGACAATCTTTGGGAAATATTATTATTTTTTATTATTTTATCTTATAAAATCTTTTTTCTTTTGATATTTATTTATTTTTTAAATGGACCTGGACAAAATATAGTGTTCACATACTACATTATTTCTTTGAATCAAGTTTTTAATTGGAATTTCCTACGATAAGGTCTTTCAATTTTTGGCGCCGTTGCTAGGGAGCAACTAGTTTTATCTTGTATTGGGTTGGTAAGTAAGTAGTTAAGAGTAGTTTTGTAGTTCTCCATCTCATTTTGTTGGAAAATTTGGTTGATTGGTTAGATTTTCTACTTGGTATAGTAGTGGGAGTTTTGGTTTGGTTGCCTCAACTTGCTCTTAAATTGTTAATTTCTTGTTTTTTTGGCTTCCTTAATCATTGTTAATATCATTTGGGATTTAAAATCCAAGCTATTTTGGCAAAATTCTACCATTTTGGCCATTTTTTCCATTTTCCCAGTATTTTTGAGAATTTTTCTGGAATTTTTCTTTTTTCTTTTCCTGGTTTTATATTTTTATTTTTTCCTACTTATCCATGCATCCTTTTTGTGTTTTCCTTGTTTGATTATGATTATTAGTACTAGAATTAGTGGTAAGAGTTTTTGCTTTGTGGATAGAGCTTTAAATTAATTAATTTGAATTTATTTAATTTAATCTTTGTTAGTTTTTCCACTTTGTTGACTATTGACTTTGACCAATTAACTGTTGACTTTTTTAATTTTCCCTTTTTAGATTTAGTTGTTTTCTACATAATTTCTACTCCAATTTTGATCTTGCATGACCCAATCCTCTTTTGAAAAATTATTTTAGCTTGATCCTCAATTAAGAGGACATTTCATAGGCAACTAAGAGTTAGAGTTAGTAATATTTTAGCTAGAAGTTCTACTTTTTGTCCTGCTTCTTGTTCTGTTAATTTATTTGTTGATTATTCTAATTTTGGTGCTAAAATGGAAAATCATCAAAATAGATCTTCATAGCAAGACTATTACAGAGTTATTGTCACCTAATGTGCATTTTCAAAATTGATGCGTTAATTATCCTAACATTAATATTGGTCTTGAGTTGAAGCATGTGTTTATACACTTACTCCCTAAATTTAATGGCTTAACAGGTGAAGATCCATACACTCATTTGAAGAATTTCCACATGATCTGCATTGGTATGAGAGCCCAAAATATTTTTGACAAGTAGATTAAGATGATTGCATTCCCATTCTCTCTGGAGGGATCTGCTAAGAAATAGCCACTTCGCCTACCTCTTGGATTCATCACTTCATGGGATTAGATTAAAAAGATTTTTCTATAGAAGTACTTTCTTGTAACTCCTGCCTTATCCATCAGAAAAGACATTTATGGCATTCGGTAGATTTTTGGGGGATCATTGTATGAATATTATGAACACTACAAGGATTTGCAATCTAGTTGCCCCAACCATTAGATCTACGATACTCTTTTGGTCTAGTACTTCTATGAAGGTCTTCTACCTTTGGAGAGAGATTTACTTGACTCATGTGCTATATGTAGTTTGGTTGAATTGTCAATTGATGATGCTTGGAATTTGGTTGAGAAGAAAGCACAAAATGCCTAGCAATTTGGTTCAAGACAGCAAGCTTGAGTGAAAGAAGTCGGGCTAAGTTCTTCAGTTTCTGATTCTCGATTTAAGAGTAAGATTGATAAATTACAATCCTGTATGTAGAAGATGACTATGCTTCAGCTAATGTGGCCAATCTATGGGGTCTTTTAGCTCTTTTAGCCGACAAGCTACTTCTTTAGCAACGATTGGGCCTCTTTGCTTCATTTGTTCACTAGCCATTCATACTATTGATGCATGCCCATTCATGAATGACAGAGTTGAGCCTTGCAGTGCCATTTATCCTTCTAAGCTAATGAATCAAGTGCCCAAAAATATGATCGATACTCGAACACATATAATCCTGGATGGCATGATCACCCAAATCTATGATATAGTAGTAGTTAACCATAGCAAACAAGGTTTAATCAGGTTGCATGTTCTAGTGGTCAAGTGTTTCAACCAGCTAGGCAAAATGTACCTATTCAAGATGAGACCTCAAAATTAGAGGGTAGGCTGGACAATGTGTTGAAGCTTTTCATGGATAAGTTTGATCAAAAAGATAGGGAGTAACAACAGAAGGATTTGTAGCATAGGCAAGAGATCCAAATACTTTAGATTTAGATTGGACAATTATCTAATATGTTGAGCAATATGCAGAGTTAGGGCTTAGGCAAGCTACCGTCTCAAGTGGTAGTCAATCTTAATGTTGTGACCCAGCAGAACCCTAATCCAAATCAGGGTGGTGTAAATGCAATCTCTTTTAGAAGTGGAAAGGCAGTTACATTTGCGGATTCTATTGCCATCACTGCTCCGAAGGGCAAGGAAATTATTGAAGATGATTTTACTTCCACCTTTTCATCACAGGTTAAGTCCACTTCTACTATAACACCTTAACTATAGACCACATTAACTGTGTATTGAACCTTATTATGCTCCATAGAACATGTTTAGAAGCTCGAATCACATAATATATTAAGATATAAAATTTTCTTTTCTTAGGTTACTATTCATTTGGTAAACCTTTTTTCCTAGGAAAAATTTGAAAATTCATAACAAATTATAGAAAACTCATATTAAAGTGATTCAAGTGTCTAAAAATACCTTGAAATCTCTAAAAACATGAAACTTGCATTTTCCTTGACCAATATAGTATATTGCACAAATTCTACTATTCAAATGGTCACTTCTCACTTTTCCAGGATTTTGGCCACAACTTTAAAAATTCATATCTAACTCTATACTAAGCCAAATCATGCATTCTATATGCCATTGAAAATCTATGTATGTATAATTACATCCATATTTTTCTTGTATATTTATTCAATATAAACAGGGCACAAAATCAATTTTAAACACTAAGGGTTAGAACATCACTTTTACTGGAACAGTCTTGGGAAAACTGGTATATCTCTCATTGTATAGCTCTAATTGAACTCAAACTAGTGGCATATTAAACTCAAAATATAAATATTTTCATAAACGTAAACCACTGTATTTTTCAAGCTCTGCAAGATTTATATCACTTTTCAAAGAAAAGTAATATATTTAGTAAAATTCACAGCTTTTACTTTACTGTCTAATTTTGACCCTCAATTTTAAAATTACACTATAAATTGTACACATGCCCAATTCATGTGTTCTTTAGCTTGTTGGAAAGAACTATTTGTCTACTTTCTGAACTTATAAAACAATTTTATGCCTAAATGAAATTTGAATTGAATGAACAGTGACTGTATAACCAGGATATGTTCAGAATAGCTAGCTTTCATCATATCATGAGAAAAACATTCATATACATCACATACTTTGCTCAAACTTGTTCATGCCATAACCATACACTACCATAGACCTACATAAACATAATGGCAGTAAAGCATAGCCTTACAAAGGCATATATTACTTTATACAAATTGTCAAAAGTTAGAGTACTATAAGTCTCTAAACAAACATGCTTCAATATTTCCTCATTTCTCTTGCTTATTTCTTGGACTCCTCCATGGCCTTGCCATAGCTTGAACCTAGCATTTGGGATACATGAGGGGATGAGATTATGACAATCTCAGTAGCAAGTTATATTTCATGCAATTATGTTAATCATGTTAAATAACTCACATTTGATCATATTTAAGTTATATTTTATGTAATTATGTCAATCATGTCAAATAACTCACATTTGATCATATTTAATCACATCAATCACATTTAAACATAAATTACCACATTGGTCATAAAAATTTCAGCAGCATAATAGCTCAGAAAATGGACATTCAGGGGAATAAAACCCCTCATTTTATAGCCAAAACCAATCAAATAAATCAAAATTGCAATAAGGCAACACAATTTAATCAAATAAAGACAATAAAAGAACATAAAGCTAGAATGTAAAACTTAGCTACCTCTTGATGTACCACTTGTATCACTTCACTTTCCTCTTGAAACTAAAGCTCCCTCTAGCTTTTTCAAGCTTCCTCAAGTCCCTAATCAACATTAAACAATGGTTCAAGCAATTGATTTCGTAATACAAGGCACAAGGCTCACATAGAACCTTCGAAGCCCTTAAAAATCCATTTTGTCTATCTTAAGCTCTATCCTCAACATATGCTTGTCTTTAAGGTTTATGGCAATGGGGAATCCATTTTTGACATCAAAATAATGAAATTCTGACTCTAAGATGGCCTTTTATACAAACCAAAATTCTGCCCTCTTGGAAAAAACTTGGGTTTTCGTAAAACTTGCTTCAATCTTACCTATCTTGCTTTCTCTTGTTAAATCTTATGATTTCTCATGCTTTTATGGTTTAAAAACATCATTCCTTACCTAAACCATGTCTTGAACAAAATTTAAAGAGGTTGGGGAAGGAATAACTCCATGAAAACTAAGGTATATAAGCATGAAACTATGATAAATCACTTAAGAATTGCAAGTAGGCATCTTACCAATTTTCTTGAATTTCTTTCTATTTTTCCCTTCCTCTTCTTGTACTGCCCTTCCTCTCTCCATTTTGGCAGAGTTTTCTCTCTCTTTTCCTTGCTCTTGGACATTGAGAATGAGAGGAGGTGAAGGGTATATATAGCCACTTAAGTAAGCTTACTTTTTGGTTAATCACCTTGATTAATTTTAATAAAAACTTGGCCATCAAGTTTACTTAATAGTTAAAGCTTTCAATTTGGTCACATGGGCTACCAAGTGGCACCATTCTAGTGGGGTGTTATCTCCAAGATACTATATAATTTTTAAGTCCAGTAATACCCTGTATTGGTTACTTTATACTTAAACCGGTAATGTTAACTTTTACAATATAAAATCACTTTATGAGTATAGGAATAAAGTAAACTTGTGTATGAAATTACTTTATTATCCTGCCTCCTAGAAGCTCCTTTTGTGGTGTCCAATGGATTTTCTTCTTACCTTTTTAGCTTTTATAGATCAAAAGGTAGCTTTATCGGTAAAAAGTTACTTTTTAACCTTTGGCACTAAGTATTTCTTTATCCTTAAATATTAACCCTCAGTGCCATACACCATTGGACTTGTCTCATCGAGAGCTTTGTTTTGACAGTAATTTATATATTTACAAATTTACCCCTGACCCGAGACAAATTTATAATTTTTAAAACTTTCGGGTCATTATATGTAATTTTTCTGAAGAACTTTATACCTCCCTTCCCCACGTGAAAAATTTATACTTGGGATATTAATGTAATTTCTATAACTCTTAGGAGTAAAAATATAATTTCTCATTCATATGACTGGGAAAAATGATTTCTTTACCCTATTTCACGCAAAATAGTATCTGTCCGTTTTTACAAATTTATTATGCATTTCTATATATTCTAGTTTTTTAGGGATGTTACTTCTACAAAAACACAAGTGGCACTAAAAGGAGAGCTAATGAAGTAAGAGGAGGAAGTGAGTAGACATGTTCTAGTCTTTCCTACTAGGGTAGCTAGGACAGAGAGAAAGAAGAAGGAAGCAAAGATGTTCAAGGAGATCTATGACATATCTAGGAAGGTGGTCATTAATATCCCATTGGTTGACCTAGTTAAGCAAGTGTTGAAGTATGCTAAGTTTTTGAAGGAGTTATGCATTACAAAGAGAAGGCTCAAGCAAGATGGTAAAGTCAATTTGGGAGCAGTAGTCTCATCACTCTACCAGATGCCAATGCTAGTGAAGTGCAAGGATCCTGGCAGTTTCTTCATACCATGCACAATTGGCAACATTAAGTTCTCAGATGCTTTGGCGGATTTAGAGGCAGCAATCAATGTTATGTTGAAGTTAGTATACTCTCAGCTTAAAGGAGTTGATCTCAAGTCAACCAGTTTGATCACCACCCTTGATGATAGATACTGTGTAGTCCCTGAATGTGTCTTAGAGGATGACTTGGTTAATGTAAAAGATCTTATATTCCATGTAGACTTCTATGCGCTTGATAGTAGATTTAGGCAAAAGGGACAGTCTTCTTTGATTTTTGGTAGGCCTTTTCTAAAGACTGCTAGAGCGTTTATAGATGTGCATGCTGGAACTTTAACCATGGAATTTGCTGGTAATATCATTAAATTTGATGTGTTTGATTCTATGAGATACGCTTCTAATGATTGTACTAAGATAGGTATTAGTCTTATTGATTTACTTGTTGATGATGTTGTTGTGGACTTTAGAGGATGGTGCCAAAGCTGTATGATAGCCAGAGAGATGACTCAACCCCATGATTCTTGATGTGGTAAAGAAAGAGCTTTCTAAACTTCTTTCTGCAGGTATAATCTACCCTATTTCTGATAGCCAGTGGGTTATGTTAGCAAGGCTGACTTCCCAAGAGGGGGGGTGAATTGGGAAGATTGAAATTTTTCTGCACAAAGTAAAGCAAGTGAAAATATCACAGTATAATGAAAGCAACGTGTAAAACAGAGCAAGCTGAAAAGTAGAGATAAGGAGAAGAGAACTCAGTGATTTATCCTGGTTCGGTCTATCCACTTGACCTACATCCAGTCCCCAAGACACCTCTTGAGATTTATCCACTTTCCAGCAAGAATTTCAACGGGCTTCTTGCTAAAGCCACAGTACACGAGTATGCTCTGTTCTGAGCTCTCTCAAACTCTCTAAGCACTTTCTCTATGTGCTTCCCAATCCCCTTGTGAATACCCCTCACAAGTAAATCTATCTTTCAGATGAAGAGTAGATTGTTTACAAATGAATAACTCTCTTGAATAGAGTAGATATGAAAGTTTAAGTACAAATAATGAAGTTGGAAGGGTAAAAGCTTTTGAGATGAAGATTCAGCAGAAATTCGGTATATACAAGTTTGATTCGTTACCCACAACTTCAAATAATGTTATATTTATAGATTTAGATCTCAAATATCCGTTAGAGACTAAATCTATCCGTTGGGGAAGTTATCCAACGGTTACTCTGAAAAACTATCCGTTCACCAACCGCATTTAATGTTTCTGACATACTGAAATTCGAATTTCGGTTGGCCAACAGACGAATTTCGAGGGAACCGAAGGTTAAAGCTTCCAACGTAAAAATGCGAAGTTCATCTGTTCATAGAGTGAAATTCGAATTTCGAAACTCATAAAATATTTTCACAATGTGACATACGAATTTTTAAGAAGTAAGATTTTCTGTTAAGTGTGAACAGTGTTTTCAATTTGCTACAGTGCCCTCGAAATTCGAATTTTGGATGCCCAAAATTCGTCTGTCCATTGAACGTCCAAATAAACACAGTAGTTCACTTTCTTTGAAATTCGAATTTTGACAGAGTGAAATTCGTCTGTCAGAGACCAGTTTTGAGACTTAAATCATTCTTGATCTCAGATGAACTTTATCAAACATTCAGACGAATTTCCTCTATTTTCTCAAGTTTTGTTTTGTCTGAAATTCAAATTTTGAAAGAGTGAAATTCGAATGTCACAAAGTAGCTTTTTTTGACTCAGATGAAAATTCGAATTTTGCTAAGTAAAAGTTCGTCTGTCAGAGAGCATTTTTCAAACTTAGTTTCTTCTTAATTTCAGATGAACTTTAGCAAAGCTTCAGACGAATTTCTTTGGTTTTCATAAATTGCATTTTGTCTGAAATTCGAATTTTGAAACTGTGAAGTTCGTCTGTCACAAAAAGGCTTCTTTCAGTCTTGATTGAAATTCGAATTTTGAAAGACCAAAATTCGTCTGACAGAGGGACACCTCTCCAGACTTATTCAGTTTTAGCTCGAAATTCGAATTTCCAAAAGCAAAGTTCGAATTTCCAACTTGACAGTTCAGTTATACTTTCAGACTTTGTCTGTTTGTGAGTATTTTCCAAATAAGTAAAGATTTAACTTCAAATCAAGGTTTGAAAACGTCTTTTTCTCAAATCAAAATCTTTTACCCAATCTAAACAAAAACTAAAGATCCTACAAAAGATCTAATAGCCAATTCACAGAAGACCTTCACTTGAAACAGCTTTAATCTCCTTTGATATCTTCAATCCAAGCTCTTGAGTGTTGCTTTGGAATCATCAAAACTCTTGATCCAACATTCTCCCCCTTTTTGATGATGACAAAACAACTCACAAACTGGATTAGTACTTGGGTTTGCTTACACAAGCTCCCCCTTAATATATGCATTATAGTTCATAAGATATCATTTTCAGCAAATTAAGTGAAGAGATTCAAAGCCCAAATCATTGCAACCAAAAATATAATTTACGTAAACAAATTGTTGCAATACATATTTCAATCAGTTCAGTTATACTTTCAAACAAACAATAAAACAATTTAAAACTAGATACAACAAGAAGATTCAGCCTAAGATCTAAAAACATCACTTCTTCTTTGGCTTAGACTTCTTGCTGTAAGTCTTTCCTTTTCCAGATGACTCAGTAGATTTTCCAGTGTGCTTAGTCCCAGTTTGCTTTATCTTCTCCCCCTTTTTGGCATCATCAGAAAGCCCAGCAAAGTCCATTGGAGGAGGTATCTGAGTGAGAGGAACAGCACGAAGAGGGACAAGAGCAAAAGGAATTTCTGGCTGAGCTGGTGCAGTTGAAGGCTCTTCATCAGAATCATCAGAGACCTCAAGCAGCTCTTGCATTTCCTGCCTGGAAAGAGCTAGCCGAGCTCTCTGTTCCTCTAACAGTCCATAATCAGCAAGAGAAGGAGAGACTGGTGTAGGAGGAGGAAACATTTCTTCAAGCCTTCTCCTTTGAGCTAGTAGAAGGGCATTGTGAGCAATGGCAAAATAATCAATAACAGGAACAATGCTTCTTTCCTCATTGCTCATGGCTGCAACCAGTCTTTCAACTTGCTCAGATTCTTGTATAGACAGAATTGAACCCTGAGCATCCTCTTGCATAGGCTCAGGAGGGCTGTTTTCTTCCAATCCATAGTCCAAGGGTGGACCAGGACTAGGTGATTTCATGGCATCAGGACTATCATTATCATGGTCAGTGGAAGCAATCTCGAAGGGACTTGGAGGCACAGGGGATGGAGACAGAGAAGGCTCAGGGATACCAGGCTGAGGTGGAACTGAAGTGGTAGGAATTGCATTTCTAATCTCTTCATAGGCATCAGCCACCACCTTCATATTCACTGCCAACTGATGTATCTGATCTTGCAGGTGAGCAAATTTGGCATTTTGCTCATCCTTAATGCTGAGAATGAGTGTTGACAGATTGTCAAACATCTCAGTGATCTTAGTTGGCTTGGTTCGAGAGGAGGGAGTGGAAGGAGGGTGAGTGGGCCTGGATGGAGATGGAATAGGCTGAGAAGGCTGAGGTACAGATCTGCCAGGAGCCTCAAAGGTGCCTTCTTGTTGGAGGGATGCATCAGTAATAAAGAACAAATCTTCAGATTTTCCTGTTCCCTTTCCAACCCAATGTCCTTCATCTCTTTCAATGCCCATCCTTTGCAATTCCTCTTCTTTGAAGGCCTCAGTGAGCTTCCCTTTCCCCTTTTCAATGTGCTGAATCCTAGCATGCTGCAGGATTCTTGAGATAATTGCTGCATAGGGAAGTGTGGAATCTTTCCTCTGATCCCTTGCCTTTATCATACGCTGGAGAATGATATGCCCCATATTGATCAGCTTCCCACGTATGATGGCAGTCATCACATGAGCCTCTGCCCTTGTTATCAAATTGAAGCTGCCACCCTTGTTGAATATGATCCTGGACACTATGTAGTGCAAGATCCTTACTTGTACACTGAGGTCTGTGGGCTTCAACAGATTTATTGTGGGCCTATTCTCCCTTCTTCTGAACAAGGTGTCCAAGATAGTGCTTTCCTTGTAATATAGGAAGGGCTCACCTTCTTCATTAGCTGTGCTAGCCTCATCCATATACCCAGAGGATGTAATGTCAACTTTTAGCCCATCTTGTCCTGGGATTTCCAACACCTCATTGAAGGTTTCATCATCAAGCCAAATGGTCCTTGATCTCAAGGTGACCTCCCATTTCCTTTTCTTGCTGTTATACTTAAGAGAGGCATACCAAGTCTTTACTACCTCATCATCATATTTTTCAGCAATTTCCAACAGATTTTTATACTTTATCAACCATATTGCAGCATCAAAGTTGTTGGATATCAGAAATTGTTCCATATTTACACAGTGAGGCTTGATTACCTTTTTGTTGGAAAACTTGGTAGTGTACTCTTCTTGAATCTCAGGAGTGCTCCACAGTGGCAGTGTAGTCAATTCAAACTCTCCAGATTCAGTAGAAGAAGAGGAAGCTACAGCAGCAGTACCAGCCGAAGGAACTACAGATTTTGAAGAAGAGGGCCCAGCTTTCTGAGATTCTGACTTGGAGGAGGATTTTTGACGTTTGGAAGGAGTAGCTTTACCGGGTTCGGCCTTTCTCTTGGATTTCTTTCCTTCCTTTGTAGCATATTGAGATTTGACCGTCCTCTTAGGCCGAGTTCCAGCTTGTCCTGTTCCAGGAATCTTCACTCTCGCCATTTCTTGGTTGAATGATGCAGAATGTGGCTTAGAATAGATTTAAGGGAAGCGAAAGGAAGTTTAATCGGTGAGAAAAGACGGTTTTTGGACAGAAGTTAAGAGGATTGAAGAGAGAATCAGAACAGACTTGGAGGAGTTACAAATAGGGTTGCGTCTGTTCTGCGGGAAACCGTCGATTTTAACGTATGTAACCGTCTGACAGACGAATTTTGAGGGGTCAAAATTCGAACTTCGGGCAGTTACAAGTTAAACCGTTCAGCTTGTCTTACTGACAGATGAATTTTCGTCTGAAAGTTCATCTGACAGTGACTTGAAACAATCAATACATACAAAATCAGACGAATTTTGCTCCGACAAAATTCGAATGTTGAAAAGAAAAACAGCTTCAACAGACAAAACTTCAACCAATAAACGAATTAAGCATACAGAGCATCATCTTTCAAGCATTCAATCATCAAGAGCATAAGTCAACAGACGAATTTTGAACTGAGACTTCAAATTTTCAACTTTTATAAATATTGTCCAACATTCGTATGTTTAAGAAGTAACAATTCGCATAACAGTGATGGACAATTATACTCTTGAAATTTCTGTTTTTGAAAATTCGAACTTTTAAGCTTCAATAGACGAATTTCGAGGTATTACCGAGAACTGTTCAAGGCATAACAGGCCAAAGTTCGTCTGTTGATCAACCAAAATTCGAATGTTAACCATGTTGACTAGTTCAAAAACACAGATTATCAACGAAACTCATCTATCAATCAAACATCATACAAATTTCAGCTTTAAAAACTTACAGAATGGATCCAGACCTTAGAATAATTATCATTCACTTTACTTTCTGGTTGTTCCAATCTGGAGTGCTCCAATCTTTCAAACTTTTAGCCATTGATTTTCACAAGGAGCACCTGCAACTATATTAAAACATACTCCGATGCTCAAGTTAGAATAAATTCTAGTATTAAAAATTCTGAAGACAGAATTTCACAGAAATGACTTACAATTCATTGGGATTTACCATTCCCAATTCTCTCCTTATTTTGCAATGCATGTCTTCTGGTAGAGGTTTGGTCAGTATGTCAGCTAGTTGATCCTCTGTTGGGATGTATTCCAGCTTAACTTCTTCTTTCAGAACATGATCCCTTATGAAGTGGTGTCTAACCTCAATATGTTTCGTCCTTGAGTGCATAATAGGATTCTTAGTGATGTTTATGGCACTTTGATTATCACACATGATGGGTATCTCTTTCATTTTAACCTCAAGATCTTCAAGCTGCTGCTTCATCCAGATGACTTGGGCACAATAGCTTCCAGCTGCAACATACTCAGCTTCTACAGTGGATAGAGCTACACTGTTTTGCTTTTTGCTGAACCATGAAACCAGGGATCCTCCAAGAAACTGACAAGTTCCACTTGTGCTTTTTCTGTCAGTTTTGGATCCTGCAAAGTCAGCATCAGTGTATCCTTTGAGATCTTCTCCATTGTCTTTTGGATACCAAAGACCCATCTGTGATGTTCCAATTAGATATCTGAAAATTCTTTTCACAGCTGTTGCATGGGTTTCTTTGGGGCATGATTGGAACCTTGCACACATGCAGACACTGAACATAATGTCAGGTCTGCTGGCAGTTAGATACAGCAGGGATCCAATCATTCTTCTGTATTGAGTAATGTCAAACATTTTCCCATTTTCATCCATGTCCAGTTTGGTTGCGGTGGCCATAGGTGTTCCCATTGGCTTGGCATTCTTCATTCCAAACTTCTTTAACAGCTCCTTTAGATACTTGGATTGACTGAGAAAGATACCATCATTAAGCTGTCTGATTTGCAATCCAAGGAAGAAATTGAGTTCACCCATCATAGACATCTCGAATTCTCCCTGCATTAACTTAGAAAATTCCTTGCAAAGAGTTTCATTAGTAGCACCGAAAATAATATCATCAACATAGATTTGGACAATTAGTAAATCTTTATTCTCTTTCTTAGTAAATAGAGTTGTGTCAACTTTGCCTCTGTTAAACCCTTTTTTAGTCAGAAAGTTGCTCAATCTTTCATACCATGCTCTAGGGGCTTGTTTTAATCCATAGAGAGCTTTCTTCAGTTTATAGACATGGTTTGGTTTTGTAGAATCCTCAAAGCCTGGAGGTTGATCTACATAAACCTCTTCCATGATATATCCATTCAGAAAGGCACTTTTTACATCCATTTGATATAGCAAAATATTTTTCATGCATGCATAAGCTAGTAGAATCCTTATAGCTTCTAATCTGGCTACTGGTGCAAAGGTTTCTTCAAAATCAATACCTTCTTCTTGATTATACCCTTTAGCAACTAATCTAGCTTTATTTCTGATTATAGTTCCAGATTCATCAAGTTTGTTTCTGAAAACCCATTTGGTACCAATAACAGGATGATTTTTGGGTCTTGGAACTAAATCCCAAACTTGATTTCTTTCAAACTGATTTAGTTCATCTTGCATTGCCAAAATCCAGTAATCATCAGTTAAGGCTTCTTCAGCACATTTGGGTTCAATTTGAGAAATGAAAGCACAATTTAGCATTTGATCCCTTAACTGTTTTCTGGTTTTGACTCTCTCTTGAACATCTCCTATCACTTGATCAACAGGATGATTCCTTTGATATCTCCAAGCTCTAGGGAGTTCTTGAGATGTTTTTTCATTATTTTCTTCATCAAACTCTTGCTCCTGGATATCTTCCTCTATGTTAACAGATTCAGATATCTTTGGAGGTTCAGTTCTACTTTTATCAGATATGCCCAGTTTTTCAAAATTGAAAGCAAGATCATCCTCATTGGTAACATGTTTTGAAATAGTTTCATTTTCAATGAAAACCACATGCACAGATTCCTCTACCACATTTGATCTTTTATTATAAACTCTATATGCCTTACTCCTACTAGAGTAGCCAAGAAATATAGCTTCATCTGATTTGGCATCAAATTTACCTAGGTTTTCTTTGCCATTGTTGTGAATGAAGCATTTGCATCTGAACACATGGAGATGGGACAGATTTGGCTTTCTCCCCTTGTACAGCTCGTATGGAGCCTTTCCTAGGATGGGTCTGATGTATGCTCTGTTGATGATGTAACTAGCTGTGTTCACTGCATCAGCCCAGAATACTTGAGAAAGTTCCTTCTCATTCAGCATAGCTCTGGCCATCTCCCCAATAGTTCTGTTCTTCCTTTCTACTACTCCATTTTGTTGAGGAGTCCTAGGAGCAGAGAAGTTGTGGTCAATTCCATGCTCACTGCAGTACTCCAGGAAGTATGCATTTTCGAATTCTCCTCCATGATCTGATCTGATGGACACAATAGAAATACCTTTCTCATTTTGCACTTTCTTGGCTAAGGTTACAAATGCATCAAAGGTATCACTTTTAGAAGAAAGAAATAATGTCCAAGTAAATCTAGAATAATCATCAACAATAACAAGCACATACAGATTGCCACCTAGACTCTTTACCCTTGAAGGTCCAATTAAGTCCATATGCAACAATTCAAGTGGTCTTGTTGTGGTAACTGTGTTTTTGGATTTGAAGGATGATTTAGTTTGTTTTCCTTTTAAGCATGCATCACATTCTTTATCCTTTTCAAAAGATATTTTTGGCAAACCAGTAACTAGCTCATTTTTAACCAGTTTAGACAATTGATTCATATTGACATGAGCTAATCTCCTATGCCATAGCCAACTATCATTATTCTTACTGATTAAGCATACAGAATCTAAAGGAGGAAGTTCATCAAGGTCAATAGTGTAGCAGTTACCATCCCTTTGAGCTTTGAGGATTACTCTGTGATCACTTTTTCTGATGACCAGGCAAAACTTTGAGTCAAACAGCACCCAGTTTCCTTTGTCACAAGTCTGACTCACGCTTAGCAGGTTGTGGTTGAGGCCAATCACAAACAGCACCTCTTCAATGGATGTTTCAAGATTTTTGCCCACAATGCCAATGCCAACAATTTTACCATATTGATCACCTCCAAAGGTCACCTTACCTCCTTTCTTGTCTCTAAGGGTGATGAACTTCTCCTTGTCACCAGTCATGTGACTTGAGCAGGCACTGTCCATATACCATTTGTTGCTTTTCTTAGCTTTGGGACAGACCTGCAAAACAATGTTTATGATTTCCTTTTAGGTACCCAAATTTGCTTGGGTCCTTTTTGGTCAGTATATTTTTCCCTAGATGCAGATGCAACTTTGGGAACCCATCCAACTTTCCTGCCAAGTCCATTTTTCCTCAAATCACAAGAACTGGAAATATGTCCCTTTTTGTTACAGAAATGACATGTAGTGAAAGGACTGCTAGATTGAGATGCAGGAAGAAAACAGTGCAGGTAATACTTTTGTCTAGCATGCCTTGGTTGATCATACGTTTCAATGTGAGGTGATGCATTAACTTTCTTTTTATTGTTCTTAGCATACACAAAATGTCTCATATATGCATTTTGATTTTTCTTCCTAATCTTTTCCTTGATAGCACATGGGTCATAGCCAAGACCAGCTTTTCCTTGTGATATTCTTTGGCTCCCCATCAAGGCAAATAGCATATCTTTACCTCTAGTGAGCCTAGACATGCTTTTAACTAGATAATCATTCGTTTGTTTAAGTTCAGTGCATGAAGTGCAGCAAACAGATTCAGAAGTAGATAAAGAAGAAGTTTCAGAAACTGTGCTTTGAGACTCCAGCTTGCTTATCTTTTTCTTTGCCAATTTCAGTTCTTTGGCAACTTTAATAAATTCATCATGAAGCTCATGAAATGCATCCAGTAATTCAGAATAGGAAGGTTCAGATTCATATACCTCTTCATCCTGATCACTGCTGTATGAGGGTGTAGCTTCTTCAGAAGTAAGTGCCATTAGACAAATGTTGGCAATCTCATCTTGATCTTTTTCTTCCTCATCTGAGCTGTTGCCCCATATGGATGAGATGTACGCCTTCTTCTTTTTCCCTTTGTCAGCACCTTTCTTTTCTTTTTCTTGCTTCCTGAGGAATTGGGGGCAGTCCCATTTTATGTGTCCCTGCTTCTTGCACTCATAACAAGTCACAGATTCTTTTGCCTCTTGCTTGCTTTCCCCAGCAGCTACTTTCTTGAAGAATCTCTTGTTCTTCCTCTTGCTATAGAATCTTCCGAATTTTCTGACCATCATAGCCAAGGTTTCCTCATCAAGTTCATCCTCTTCGTTAGATTCTTCTTCCTTTTCATCAGCAGCATTGAGAGCAAGGCCTTTCTTCTTTCTGTCCAGCCCGGCTTCCTTGAGAGCTTTGATTTTTCCTTCATACTCCTCAAGGCTCCCGAAGAGAGCTGTGACAGAGGCCATTGATTCTCCTCTGGCTTCTTCTATTGCTGTCACCTTGGGCTGCCATTCCAGAGGGAGAGCTCTGAGAATTTTTCTCACTTTCTCTGATTGAGTGTATTCCTTTCCTAGGCTCTTTAGTTGATTCACAATGAGAGTGAATCTCTTTTGGAGCTCCTTTACAGTTTCTCCTTCAGACATCCTGAAGCTCTCATACTCTCCAATGCACGTATTGAGTCTGTTCTCCCTGACCCCAGATGTCCCCTCATGTGCAATCTGCAGAGTGTCCCACATCCCTTTTGCAGTGGTGCATTGTGAGACCCTGTAGAATTCGTCCTGGTTCAGGGCACTGACTAAACAATGCTTTGCTTTAAAATTCAGTAGGACTCTCCTTCTGTCTTCATCATTCCACTCTGCTTCTAGCTTCTCTTTGTATCTTCCATCTTCAGTTAGAGCCATTGAGACGAAATCTCCTTTATCAATGACTGACCAGATGTCAAGATCAATTGATTGGAGGTAGATCTGCATCCTCATCTTCCAGTACCCATAATGCTCTCCACTGAAGCCTGGTGGTCTGTTAGTGTTGTTCCCTTCAGGAAGTATACTCTCTCCAAAGCCAGCCATCTTTGTTCCCGGACTGTGAAATCCTTTGAATGGGAATCCGGGCTCTGATACCACTTGTTAGCAAGGCTGACTTCCCAAGAGGGGGGGTGAATTGGGAAGATTGAAATTTTTCTGCACAAAGTAAAGCAAGTGAAAATATCACAGTATAATGAAAGCAACGTGTAAAACAGAGCAAGCTGAAAAGTAGAGATAAGGAGAAGAGAACTCAGTGATTTATCCTGGTTCGGTCTATCCACTTGACCTACATCCAGTCCCCAAGACACCTCTTGAGATTTATCCACTTTCCAGCAAGAATTTCAACGGGCTTCTTTCTAAAGCCACAGTACATGAGTATGCTCTGTTCTGAGCTCTCTCAAACTCTCTAAGCACTTTCTCTATGTGCTTCCCAATCCCCTTGTGAATACCCCTCACAAGTAAATCTATCTTTCAGATGAAGAGTAGATTGTTTACAAATGAATAACTCTCTTGAATAGAGTAGATATGAAAGTTTAAGTACAAATAATGAAGTTGGCAGGGTAAAAGCTTTTGAGATGAAGATTCAGCAGAAATTCGGTATATACAAGTTTGATTCGTTACCTACAACTTCAAATAATGTTATATTTATAGATTTAGATCTCAAATATCCGTTAGAGACTAAATCTATCCGTTGGGGAAGTTATCCAACGGTTACTCTGAAAAACTATCCGTTCACCAACCGCATTTAATGTTTCTGACATACTGAAATTCGAATTTCGGTTGGCCAACAGACGAATTTCGAGGGAACCAAAGGTTAAAGCTTCCAACGTAAAAATGCGAAGTTCGTCTGTTCATAGAGTGAAATTCGAATTTCGAAACTCATAAAATATTTTCACAATGTGACATACGAATTTTTAAGAAGTAAGATTTTCTGTTAAGTGTGAACAGTGTTTTCAATTTGCTACAGTGCCCTCGAAATTCGAATTTTGGATGCCCAAAATTCGTCTGTCCATTGAACGTCCAAATAAACACAGTAGTTCACTTTCTTTGAAATTCGAATTTTGACAGAGTGAAATTCGTCTGTCAGAGACCAGTTTTGAGACTTAAATCATTCTTGATCTCAGATGAACTTTATCAAACATTCAGACGAATTTCCTCTATTTTCTCAAGTTTTGTTTTGTCTGAAATTCGAATTTTGAAAGAGTGAAATTCGAATGTCACAAAGTAGCTTTTTTTGACTCAGATGAAAATTCGAATTTTGCTAAGTAAAAGTTCGTCTGTCAGAGAGCATTTTTCAAACTTAGTTTCTTCTTAATTTCAGATGAACTTTAGCAAAGCTTCAGACGAATTTCTTTGGTTTTCATAAATTGCATTTTGTCTGAAATTCGAATTTTGAAACTGTGAAGTTCGTCTGTCACAAAAAGGCTTCTTTCAGTCTTGATTGAAATTCGAATTTTGAAAGACCAAAATTCGTCTGACAGAGGGACACCTCTCCAGACTTATTCAGTTTTAGCTCGAAATTCGAATTTCCAAAAGCAAAGTTCGAATTTCCAACTTGACAGTTCAGTTATACTTTCAGACTTCGTCTGTTTGTGAGTATTTTCCAAATAAGTAAAGATTTAACTTCAAATCAAGGTTTGAAACTTTTTCTCAAATCAAAATCTTTTGCCCAATCTAAACAAAAACTAAAGATCCTACAAAAGATCTAATAGCCAATTCACAGAAGACCTTCACTTGAAACAGCTTTAATCTCCTTTGATATCTTCAATCCAAGCTCTTGAGTGTTGCTTTGGAATCATCAAAACTCTTGATCCAACAGGTTAGTCAAGTTCAGGTAGGCCTGAAGAAGACTGGTATTACTATTTTGTGTAATGATGAGGGAGAGCTAGTTCTGGCTAGGGTCCAAAATAGTTGGAGGGTATGCATAGACTATAAGAAACTATATTCCATGACTAGGAAGGATCATTACCCGCTCTCTTTTATTGATCAAATGTTAGAGACGCTTGCTGGTAGATCACATTACTGTTTTCTGGATGGCTTTTTTGGTTATTTTCAAATTTGCATTGCATAAGAGGATTAGGATAAGACCACATTCACATGTCCATTTAGAACCTTTGCATATAGATGCACGCCTTTTGGCCTTTGTAATGCACTAGAGGCTTTTCAGCGTTGCATGATTTCTATATTTTCTAACCTACTTGAGCATTGCATGGAGATTTTTATGGATGATTTTACCATTTATGGTGATTCTTTTGATGCATGCTTAGCTAGTTTGGATAGGGTTTTGCAAATATGCATTGATAACAATCTTGTGTTTAATTTTGAGAAATGTCATTTCATGGTAAGAAAAGGAACTATGCTTAGACATGTAGTGTCACATGATGGCATTGAGGTAGAAAAAGTTAAAGTAGATATCATTGCATCTTTTCCATACGCTACATGTGTTAGTGATGTATGTTCTTTCCTAGGGCATGCTAGGTTCTATAAGAGATTCATTAAGGATTTTAGCAAGATAGCATTTCCATTGTCTCATATACTATAGAAATATGTGTTGTTTATTTTTTATGATGCTTGCAGGTGTGCTTGGGATAAGCTGAAAAAGAGGCTCACTTTTCCTCCTATTATTTAGCTACCTAATTGGAGTCTTCCATTCAAGCTCCTTTGTGATGCTTTTGAATATGCTTTGAGTGCAATTTTGGCCTAGAGGATGGACAAGAGACAACACGTGATTGCTTATGCTTCAAGGACATTAGATGTCACTCGAGCAAATTACACCACCATGGAGAATGAGCTATTTGATATTGTCTTTAGGCTAGAGAAGTTTAGATCAAACATCCTTCATGCAAAGGTGATTTCTTCATAGACCATTCTACTATCAAGTACCTCTTCAAGAATCTGGACTCCAAGCCCTGATTGATTAGATAGGTAGTGTTGATACAAGAGTTTGATATGGAGATTTGTGACAAGAATAGTGCAGAGAATATGGTAGATGATCACCTAAGCAGGATTGAGTCACCTTTTGTAACATCTTCTCTACCCTAAGAATTTTCTTCATGATAGACTTTGTGTGGTTGGTATGTTATCCCTTGGTTTGCTGACATTGCTAATTACTTAGTTCATCTGTTTTGCTTGATAACATAAACAAGCATCAATTAGATAAGTTTAGAAGAGATGCTAAGCATTACATTTGGGATGATCCAAATTTATGGCATGTAGGAAGTGATCAAGAGATTAAATGTTGTGTGCCTTGGCATGAGCATGAGTTTATATTGCATTTTTGTCATACATTAGCTTGTGGAGGTCACTTTTCATCATAGTGCACTACTAGAAAAGTTCTAGATTCTGGATTGTACTAGCCCACTCTGTTTTAAGATATATATGAGCTTTGCAAGAGTTATGGTATGTGTCAGCACATTGGTAGTATCTCTAAGAGGAATGAAATGCCTCAATAACCCATACTATTTTGTGAAATCTTTGATGTTTGGGGTATTGATTTCATGGGCCCTTTCACTATTTCTTTTGGTTTTTTATACATACTGCTGACTATGGGTTATGTTTCCAAGTAGATGGAGGTGAAAGCTACTCGGACTAATGATTCCTCTATGGTTGTGGATTTTGTTAGATCTCACATATTTTGTAAGTTTAGAGTACCCAAAGCAACCATTAATGACTAAGGGAGTCACTTGTGCAACCGGATGATATATACACTTTTGAGGAAGTAAGCAAGGCAAAGTTCAAGGTTAACGGGCATTTCCTCAACCGCTACCATGAAAAAGTATGAGCATGAGGAGCTCTAGTTTTCAGACCCTCCTTGATCAAGTTGATTCTATCTTTTCCTACTCTTTAGATTTTGGCATTTATCCTTACTGTTGATTAGTACTAGATTGATTGGACTGATTGGTTGAATCATATTTGATTTGATTGCTTATATATTGTTTGTTGTATTGATGATTTGTCTATGGATTGTTGGTTGGCTTGCTGCATTGACGATAATGCATGATTTTAAGTGTAAGGGGGGAATTTCTTAGAAAAGTAAGCTTTCTTTTTAGTTTTTGTTTTGTGTTTAGTTGTTTTATTTTATTTTTGAAAAATCCAAAAAAAATTGAAAATTTTTCTGAAAATCATACAAATTTGGTTTTTGATGTGAGAACTTGCATGCTAATATTAGCTAATGCATGATTATCTTGATAAGAATGATATTTTGATTTACATTACATGTGTTAAACTAAATGGTAAAGTGCTTAGTCTAGGAAGTTTAAGTTGAAGTTCATTTACCTAGTGTGTTTTTTTGGGCCAAAATTTTCCATCATCGAGCGTATCCTTCCATTTAGTTATGTAATATCCCTATTTTTATGGAATGTTATAAAATGAATAAAAGATGAGAAACAAAGTGAAATGAAAAGGCTACATATAATCGGGTTTTAGAATGAATTAATTTCTCATCTAATTTTTAGAAGAAGTTATGTTTGGTCGTTAATTAGAATTAATTTTTTATAAGATCCTTAGTAGAAATTAATTCTAGAACTTACCCCGGAAAATATGTAATATATCACTTGAATGGAAGCTTATTCCAAGCTAAGCGCAACAGTATAAGTATTGCATAGCCGGGAGGTCTAGGTTGGAGATAGAACAATTTGAAAGTTAATGTGAATAGTGCAAAAAGAAATAATAAAAAGATCAATCTTTAGGTAAAATTACAAGAAAGGACCCAAAAAAAATGAATAATTACATTTTTATCCAACTTAGGGGCAAAATAATTTTTTCACATGAGAAGTAAAATGTAAATATTGTATTTAAACCCCAAGGAAAACAAAATGTAGATATCATAAAATCTATAAAAAATTTAAAAAAACGGGTATACACCATTTTCAATGAAATAGAGTAAAGAGGTCAATTATCTCGGATAGAAAAAAAAAAGAGAAAATGATGATTTTTCCTGTAGAGAAAAGGACTCAGGAAAAGAAAAGGAAAAAAAATGGCGATGGACTTATCACGATGAAGGAGAATTTATGGATTTTGGGGCAAATTACACTTAATTTTTCTGAAGTTTTAAAAATTATAAATTTATCCCAAGTTAAGAGTATTTTTATAAATATGAAAAATTATAGTCAAAATGAAGCTCTCAATGAGCTAAGACCAATGAAATATGTTATAAAATTTATTAAGATCAAAATAATATTTATTGGGTAATTAGGATTTAATATTAATATTTTAACTGATAAAAATCAGTTTGAATTGTAGGAAGAGGTAGTATTAATTCAAGAAAAATATGTGGACCCTATAGTTGGACCAATTGGGATAAGAATATTATGATGATTTCATATCTCAATATAGTTAAAACCAGTGTTTCAATAATAGTAAAATATACTGCTAAAGTAACTTTATTTGTTCAAACCAGTTCAGGATATATCTGAATAAGTAAATATCCATTCTTTTTGGACCAAAATATCCTCAAATTCATGCTCCATCTACATCACATGATAGAATGGTATTAATTTAATAATTTCCATGGATTTTCAAGAAATTTCAAGAACACTAGCTGGCATAAATTGATTGGTTGTCAAATTTTATAAATACTCCCTCCTAACTTCATTTTGGCCGACCTTCTAGCAAAGAATAAGAGAGGAGTGGTTTACCATTTGGAGAGGGAGAGAGCAGCACGTGAAGGTGCAGAAAAAAGAGGAGAAAAAGGAGAAGAAAATTTCAAATAAATTGGTAAGCAAGTTCCTTTCAATTTGTAAGTGTCCTAGCATAATTTCTAAGCAGTTTGAGTTGGTTTTATTGAATTTTCTCCTACGCCCTTCACTGTTCTAATCTCGCCAAGCATGATTAATGGGAAGAAAGGTTGTTTTTATACCATAAATTGAAGAGAAAACATGAGATTTTGTAAAGAAAACAAGTTTTAGTATGTATGAAGCAAGTTTTATGAAAAACCAATTTTCCCTCCTTCTTGGTAGATTTTGGCCAGACTATTAGGGTTAGAAGGAATGGGAATTTCATTAATTTGATGCCAAAAATGGATTCCCTATGGTCCAAAACCTTAAGAGCAAGTATGGGGTTAAATAAAAAGTTTAAGATGAAGAAAATGAAATTCTAGGGTTTTGTGAGTTTTTAAGAAGTAACTCATGAAACCAGTGAATAAAGTGAGTGGTTGATGGTGTATTAGGAATTGTTAAAGCCCAAGTAAGTTCTTGAAGGAGGTGGAACCAAGTGGTAAAGCATTGAATTCAAGAGGAAGAACTAAAGGAATGCTTCAAGGTAGCTAAGTTTATGTATTCTTGCTTATGTTACTTCATTGCTTTACTTTGATACAAATTGATTGCCATATTGTGAATTGTGTTTCTTGAATGGTTTGGCTGCAATATGAGGGGTTTTATTCCTCGGAATGTCCATTTTCTAAGCCGTTATGCTGCCAAAATTTTTATGCTTATATGGCAATTTGATGATTTATGTGATTTAATGTGATCAAATGTGATTTTTACGTGAAATGAACAACATGATATATGAATATAACTTGCTACTGAGATTACCCCAATCTCATCCCCTGAAGTATCCCAAATGATAGGCACAAGTAATGGCAAGGAGCCAAAGAGAATGAAGGAGAGAATGATGCTTGATGATGATTTCAAGCTATGATTCCATATTTTAAAATAAGGTATAAAAATTACTTATATGCATATGGATCTATACCCCTTGTGCTATTATGTTCTTTTGAGCATTGTGAAATATTTGGCATGAATTTAGAACATGGAATGACCATATGAGTTTGTTATGAAGTCTACTTTGCCATGTTATATTGCTAGAAGTGCATTTTGCAGCAATGAAAGTAAAGCAAACATAGTTTGATTGAAACAGGGAAAATAGGTTAAGTGTTATATATGCTTTGAAATTAGAGAGAACAAATTTTCCAATGAGGCAAACAACACTTAATTTGGATATATGTACAATTTATAATGTAATTTTGAAATTGAGGGTCAAAGCTGGATAGTAAAGTAAAAGCTGCGAAATTTCATTGTAAGTATCACTTATTTTGAAAGGTAATATAAAATTGTACAGAGCTCCAAAAATTTAGTGGTTTATATTCATGAAAATATCTGTGTTTTTAGTTTAACATGCCACTTGTTTGAGTTCAATTGGATCTGTACAATGAGAGATCTACAAGTTTTCCCAAGACTGTTCTAGTAAAAGTGATGTTCTAATCCTTAGTGATTCAAATTAGTGTTGTGCCTTGTTTAGGCTAAATAAATGTACAAGAAATATATGACTATAAGTAAATACACATATATTTCCAATGGCATAGAAAATGAATGATTTGGCTCAGTATAGAGTTAGATATGAATTTTTAAATTTATGACCAAAATCCTGGAAAAGAGAAAAATGACAATTTGAATAGTGGAAGTTTAAGTATTAAAGTGTATCAATTGGTGCAGTCAAATACAAGTTCATATTTTTCCCTTGTACATAATATTTCTAGATTCATTTAGAGACTTGAATCACATTAATACCATTTTTATGGAATTAGTTATGATTTTTCAAATTTTAGCCAGAAAAATGGATAATATATGAACAGTAAATTTTGAAAATTTTTATTTTTCAGATTTAATCCCTTTAATGATTCAAGCTTATAAAATGGATTAGTTGGACATTAGAAATGCTACACTACTTGGGAAAATTTATGATAAAGTAAGGTGTTACATTTTTTGTATCAGAGCAAAGATCTGGGCAAATCTTTGCAATGAGAGAGGAAAGTAATTCTCTTAGTTAGAGTTTCCCCTTTAAATATATGATATATTCCTTATAGAAAACTGGCCTAAGAGTATTTTAGTGGCATAAGAGATTAGTCTTCATAATAGCTTATGATAGTTGCTGGATTAGTTAAGGATGTTTTACATATGCGTTTTCCTCAAGTCTTGAATCTTTTCAAAGTTAGATCATAGTTAGATCCTATCAGTAAAGAGAAAATGTAGGATCACAGAGGATCCTATTAGGGCTCAGAGATCACAGTAGATCTCATGGTCGTAGTAGACCAATTGTGAGGTTGCAGTAGACCTTTAAAAAGTATGAGATGATGAGAAATATTGATGAGCCCTACAGTTCTGATAGTTCTCTAAAAGAGGATAGCCTGAGATAATTTTAGAAAGATATGAAACCTCATTAATCAGCAGCTATTATGAATGTTTACCTAAGGCTTTTCTCTAATGCCAAGCCATTGACTAGAAAGTAGCTCAGAAATGTGATAATAGGTTACTAATGAGTATAAAGGCAAGCATCCTACCTAGAAAATAAGATCAGTGGCAAGATATTTTCAGTAATGAATGTAAGAGGCCAATAAGGAATAAACGATAGTTATGAAAAGAATCAATGGAAGAAACTAGTGTATAAAAGAAGATAAGTTTAAAAAAAAAGATGAGTATAACCCAGATACAGGAATTTGGCCTGAGCCTAATCAAGATCCTATAAGGGAAGACATAGGATCTAATAAGATTTTTAGTAATAATAGCCACATAATAGTCATTAAATGAAAGGATTGCTTGAATCTAGGAAGAGATCCTATAGTAGTGGTCCTTCCAAGTGTAGTCCTACCCAAACAAGCAAATACACCTCTAGGTGAAGAGGTAGAATGGCCTATGAGATATGATAAGCAAGTTTAGGCTAGTTGTATTACTTGGATTAAGCAGGTAGCTTCTTCCAACTAAACCAAGGACTCCAAATCCAAATGACTATTAAAGCTATCTATGATGAATGACATGTTAGATTTGGAGTGTATGTTCAAATTTTTCTAAGTCCTGCATTAGAAGCAAAGAGATTCTTAGAAGGGGATTATAATTATAAGCTCCCTGCAAGTGAATGGGTTGAAAAAGTACTTGATGCCATATTGGATCAAGAGTTTGGGAATTGTATCAAGAAGTTCCCTCAAGATTGAGTGTTTCACACTCTGAAAAACTATGTCATTGCTTAAACACTCCAAGTAGAATGCTATCATGAAAAAAGAAAGGTTAAGATAGTAGAAGTCTCTGAGGATCTAGAGGAAGATCTGATGAGATAACAAATGACAATGCTAGATCTGACAATAGTACTTGATCCTTATAAGCTAGTGTCATGACAATAAGCATGAATAAAGTATAATAGTATATATGTAGCAAGATGCTAACTTAAGAATAGTAAAAAAAAAAGACCAGGGGTTGACACGATGATAAGTTTTGACCAGTGATAGTATAATGAAGGAGTAGTTAATGTAATTGCATATTCAATTTATTATTATTCATTGCAAGGTAAGAGTTATTAAGATATGAAGAGGTGTTTAGCAAAAACTAACAGTACAAGCATAAACCTCTCAAATGATTCCGGTAGTGGTAAGTAAACGTATTCCTGGTCTAGATCCCTTGCAAGTAATTCTAAATCATCGAGATCAGTAGTAGTGAATTATTAAGTAACTATAATAGATAGTTAATGCTCAAGGACAACAGGGGAAAAGTTAGAGCCTTTAAGGTTCCGCCTATGCCACAACAGCCTTAGTGATTCAAATTGGTATTATGCCCTGTTTAGGCTAAATAAATGTACAAGAAAAATATAGTTGTAAGTAGATACACATAGCTTTCCAAGGGAATAGAAAATAATGATTTGGCTTAGTTTAGAGTTAGATATGAATTTTTAAAGTTATGGCCAAAATCTTGGAAAAGAGAAAAATGACCATTTGAATAGTGGAAGTTTAAGTATTAAACTGTATCAATTGGTGCAATTAAATACAATTTTCATATTTTTCCTTGTACAGAATATTTCTAGCTTCATTTAGAGACTTGAATCACATTAATACCTTTTTTCTAGAATTAATTATGATTTTTCAAAGTTTAGCCAGAAAAATGAATAATAGATTAATAATAAATTTTGAAATTTTTATTTTTCAGATTTAATCCTTTTAATGATTCAAGCTTATAAAATGGATTAGTTGGACATTAGAAATGCTACACTACTTGGGAAATGTATGATAAAGTAAGGTGTTACAAGTTCTCAATCTAGAACTTGGCTTATGTCTTGTTCAAGATCATATGAATTGTTAGTTGCACTCGCATGGACATGATAAAGGCATTTGTTTCTTGCATTAAACCCAAGGACAAATAAACTATCCTATATACATTAATATATATATATATATCCTTTGTTAGCCACTTTGAGCCTATGGTTTATTCCTTTCTTACCCCAACCATTTCAATCATTCATATCTTCTACTTTTTTTTTATGCTTAGAGTTATTAAGAGCATACATTTTATATCTAGGAGGGATAAAGGTACATTGTCTACTTGTAAATTTGCCAAGTGTTAATGTTCTTTGTATAGCATTGTTTGTACCCTACATTGTATATGTTTAAAAAAAACTTAAAAAATTGAAAAATTGAAAAAATGAAAATGAAAAAAAAAAGATAAGAAAAGTGAGGGAAAGTGAAATAGTTAGTATCTTCAGGACACATTGGGAGTAAGCTCACCTGTATGTCTTGCACAACTCAGAAGAGGTTGATGAATATCGGGAAATGCACAATGAGAGAATTAGAAGTTTAAACCCCAATAAGAATAAAGGTTGGATATCAAAAGAATACAATCAGCTTTTTATAGATTGGTTGCAAAATCACATTATTTTAGAGTTAGAGAGGAATCCTGCTTTAGTTTCAAATAGGTTGAAATGATTAGCTATAGGTCCAAGCATGTATGTACTCTCTTACACTGGTTATCTCATCAATGGGTACATATTCTAGACAAAAGAGCAAGATGATAAGAGCATAATGCAAAATAGTGGGGTAACTCTTATAGCTCAATCAATGCATATTTCAAGTGTCAAAGACAAAAACCCTATTTTTGCAACCATATCATACTTTGGGGTAATTGAGCGCATATGAGAGTTGGATTACATTTCATTCTGGCGTTCGAGTTGATGATTCAAGGTTCATTCAAGTGGATCCTAATAGGATGGGGTAAAAAAATGAACCTTTTATTTTAGCATCCCAAGTTCAAGAAGTGTTTTTTGTCCCTGATCTTGCTAATAAAAAACGGTCTATTATTATTTTAACAAACAAAATAATTGAGGATAATGTTCAAGACTATCAAGATGCAGATATTGAGGATGATCCTTTCCATGGGACATCACTTGATACCGATCCTGGTGGATATTATGTCCTTTATGTGAGAAATGACCATCAAGAGGGTACTTGGATCATAAAGAAGGAACATCTGACAAGAAAGAGGAAACGGTCTTCATTTTTTAATATAATTGATTGTTTGCCTTAGTATGAATTTTATTTCCTTCAACATGTATAATTTTTCATGTTTTATAGTTCTTTATCCATCTTTGATATTTTACACGTTTGTTGGAATTTTATTGCAAGTAAATCACATCCCCTTTTGATCATAATGATCATGGTGATAATCGTAGTGAAAAAGAGTTAGAGCAATATATCAAAAAGTACTGATGTGGCTTGATCATGTTGAAAGAGGTGATAGAAGCCTGAGATACTCCCTAAAAGAGTGGAATCATGAAGGCAATCTAATACGGAATGATGGACAAAAATTACTGCGAAGTTGATGGTTCCAATCTCATCCTCACAAGGATTGGAGGAAAGTCACTGAGATTGTGAAGAAGAGCATTTTCAAAGATATAGAGGTAATAACATAGTATTCTATTTTATTATTATGTTTATGTATATTTACAAACAATAATTCTTTTGGGTCATGTATGTTGCAGTCTGCTTTTGACATAAATGATAGTTATAAGCGTCACATACATATAAAGGCCGAAGTGGCTTTGCAAAATTTCCCTTCCATTCTCACTAGATTCTTCATGAGAGATGAAGTAGGAAACTTCCTTGAGCATTTGCCTTGGTTGTTTGAGATATATATAACATAGGAATGATCGGGATCCTACAAGTATACAAGGTCGATCGCAATAATAAAAAGTCTCTAGAGTATTCCAGAGGTCGAACCCAAGGGAGGTAGTAAATTTATCACCCCAAATTTTTAGTCCCAAAAATAAGTGATAATCAAATTTAGAATTCAAATTAAAAAAGGAAAGAAATAGAAAACAAAATGAAGTTTGAGTTTGATTCAATTCTAGAAGCATCAAGGGATTAGAATTTACTTTATGAGATAACTAGATTCTATTTCTTAGTTTGACTCTGCATAATTATAGTAATCGTTGTTTCTAAAGTGTCCTAATTACCTCCTAGTCAATTAATCCTTATTTAATTAGGATTCAATTCACTTTCGCATAACTAAAATTCCTATTTAGACCTTGAAAATTACAACGTATATCACAATCAATTCCTAATTCTATCTCTAGATTAGCTATATGTGTTTATCTCTCTAAATCTAGGTTTACTCTTCACCTCTCAGTCCATAAAGTTTACCCATAAATAAGATTCTATGGTGATCAAGCATAAAATCTACATGAACGAACAAGAGAAACAAATATAATAAAGAAACAAATTAAATATAACTTGAAGAACAAATCCATAGAGTTAAAACTAAAGAAAGCAAATCTAATCCATCATAGTCAGGCTACATCCTTACTCTTGACTGGAAATTTAGCTACACATAGAAATAACAATCAAAACAAAACTAAAATCCCAAACCATGATAAGAATAACAAGAAGAAAGAGTTTATAAAGGAAAATATAATCTTGCTTCAATACTTCCCAGATCTCCTTACTTTCTCTCTATAGATTGCTCCTAGTTACTCCCAGATATGTTTGAACTATGTTCTTCGGTCTCTGAGTACGTTTCTCAATGTCCTTTATGTTTCTATCGTGTCTCCTTATATAGAGAAAGTCTAGAAACCCATAAAAGCCCAAAATATCATGAAAAATGCATCAAAAACATGTTTTTACAGACTTTTATTGCTTTACTCGGCACCGGGTGACCATACAATCATCAAATACGATGCTGGGTGGTTCTAAAAGGTGTAAAATCATAAAATTCGAGTTGACCCGGCGTCAAGTGGATGCCTCACACAGAAAACAACTCCGTTCAGCTTCAGATAAGTCACCAGCTTGTGTTGACACTTTGAGCTCGATTTTCACCATGATAAAGTTAAAATTTGGAAAAACTCAAAACATAAAAGTTGTATATCTATGTCTTATCTTTCCAATGCATCTAAATCACCTCAATCTAAGTTCAAATGTGAGAGTTATGATCAAAATACTGAAGGGTGTTGAAACTTTTCAGCATGAACGATTTGTAATATTTTTGCTCCGAATGCTTCCAAATGAGCCTATAACACCATGAAACACAAAATTATGTCAAGTCATAATAAAATATATCAATGTAAACATATTTAGATGTAATTTGGAGCTCAAATATTGGTATTTTAACGGTATAAAAAAGACACATCAAGGAACACTAGGATGCTTTTGTTGCAAGGCACCATGAGGAATCTTTCAGGTAAACCATTTAATTTTCATACACTACATTTAGTTGTTGAATAAAATTCTGGTTTGGTGTATGCATGGTTAGTTGTGTTACATGGTTGGCTTGCATATGGTTGTTTTTTTAGACACGACAGGTTGGTTGGTTCTCTTATTTTGTGTTAAAGAGGGTTTAAGGCCCATGTCATGTTGCTGAATTTTCACCTAATTTTGGTTCTTTAGTTTTTGTTAGACTAAAGCTAATTTGGTGCATTATTTTATTAAGCTAAGCTAATAGTAACAGAGCCAAGAAGTAGTAATACCCCTATAGAGCGGGTCATCAAGGATACCATGATATATAGGATAAACTAGTATGTGAAAGGTACATAGCTTAACTCTATGAATTACACTTCCATTTAAATACTTACACTATTACACAAGTGCTTATTTGTGTTCATACATAGCAATCAAAGGAGGGGTCACAAGGGAGAGAAATACAATGCTATGAGCTATGGATAGAATCTCGCAAGAACAAAGATGGGATAATTGATAATGAAAATGTTCAAAAAGTTGCTGGCCCAATAGTTAGTATTACTTTATTATCTATTTTATTTATGTATTTTCAAGTGTTTATTATTTATTTGCAAACAATATTTATTTATTTTTTCTTCTTTCCATAGAATGAACTCTTGAAATCCATGCCTTAAGCCACTGAGGAGAAAAGCTTAGGGCAAGATATGCTTGGCAAGGCACTGGAGGTCCCTAAATACCCTGGTTGGGTTAGGGGTGCAAGGTTTGGTGTGACACACAGTGCCATTTTTGGGCCATGACCATCAGTGGGAGCTGCAAAGGATGCCTGATTGGAGGCAATTGTTAAGGAATAACATCAAACTCAATCTTAGATGCAGCTTTGATTGGCTAAATTCACAAAGATGGTGCTTAAAATGTAGTCAGCGCAAAAGACATAACAAGAGGTGCCCAGCGACAAAGATAGTGCCTTAGTAACTCCCTCGAGTAATTGCTTTCATTAATAATTAAGTTTAGACTTAATTTTTTCTACCTGCTAATAAATTGCTGATTTGCAATGCATTGATGGGTATAGGGTCAAACATATTGCCTGTTACAGTTAGATACACCTACTCGGCATGTGGTTGCAGAAGGGTATGTGCATAACAACCTAGGAGAGATGCTTCACAATGCACTTGTACCTGTGAACCATCTAAAAGTATCGATTAAGGTAGTCAGAGAGGAGGGTACTAGGTTGCCTGTTCCTGTAGAGGACATGGAAACAGTAGGAATGGCATTGGGTAGCTTTATCACATGGCCCTTTCACATCATCACTACTGCTCTATTAGTAAAGATATGTCGGTTGATAGTGTACCATAATATTTTGTTAGGCAATATTAATATGGTTTATCCCAAAGTTTCCTACTTTGTTGGTTAGTTGAAGGGGAAGAGTAATGTCCAAAGGTTAGGACAATCAAATGAATCAATAGCTCAACCACCCCGACATATAGTTCCAGACATACACATACAGGTTTGGAATTGAAATAGATGGCATTTTGGAAATGCCAATAAAGGGAGAAAAAAAGGCCATCTATTCCCTTTTTTTGTTGTAGTGCTTCTTGAGTTTTGATCGTGCATGTGTATAATGTTTTACTATAATAGATATGCATATATGCATTTATATATATATATGCACATACAGGTTCGTATATATGAATAATTAATGAATGCTTCCATGCAAATAAATTGTGAGCTCACTATGTAGCTAGGATTTTCTAGTTATTATTTAGTTAGTTTTGCATCTTTTCTTAAAGAAATTTTTTTTCCAGGATCACATGTGGTAGGTTTAGTATAATATAAGTTTTGATGATGATAAATATAGAGTAATAAGGAACAAATGTATCATATATATCTAACATATATAATGTTCCTTAAAGAAGTAAAATGTGTATTAGCATGTATTTAATTATGGTTATAATACATGTATCATGCTATGTGTAAATATATTCACTATACTTTTACAATGAATAATATAAGTTGGATATATAAACTGGACTAACTACTGGGTTTGTAAGTGTTACATATTAAATGTAGATTGGTCCAAGTAAGAAGAGTGCGCATTGAAATACAGAAATAGAAATCAATATCATGCCTCACTCATAAAAGAAGAAGAGAAAGGATGCTCCAAAAATGGAAGATCAGAAGGGAGCATGCCAAGAAAGAAATGACCATGTAGAAGTAGAACTCAACATTTGAAGACCTAGTCACTAGGTATATTTTGTTTTTACTTAGGTTTTGAGGTGGGATTAATTTTTGAAAATTACTTAATCTTATTACCATATGTTTTAAATGAGTTAGATGAAGTAAATATGATGTTAGCATACGATAAAGTTGAAAAACACTAACTGACAGACGAATTTTAAAGTTAATGCTTAAGTATTTTGTTGAAAATTCAAACTTTGCTGATTAAAATTCAAAGTTCCAGAGGTATCACCTCTAACAGATGAATTTCATATTGTTGAAATTCGAATTTTGAGTCAAGCATAATTTGTGAAAAATGAAAAATTTGACTGAAGTCATGTCAAAGTTTGTTTGATATTAAAGTGCAAAAAAAGTTCAAAGTTAGTCCCTCTGATCGATGAATTTTGGATCTCAAAATTTGAACTTTAGAATAAAACTCAATGATTTACAATTGCATTTAATTAGTTCAAAAATTTTTGGTTATCAAAGTAATATATCATTGCTTTTAAACATAGTGAAATCTGATTTTCAAGAATCTAAAGTTTGACCTTTGATTAATTTTTTTGAGACATATCCTCAAAATACATATGGCTTTGATGTAAAACTTATTTCATATGAAACTAGACTTAATAATATTTTCAAAGAAGGTTATTTCACTCAAAATAAAGGTCATATGAAAAAGCTATAGTCATTTAAAGTTGAGTAGTGAGATATGGATTTTTAGTTTTGACCTCTTATTATTATTTTGATCATATCTCACAGAATACATTTGTTTTTGAAGTGAAACTTCTTACATTTGAAAGTAGACATTGAGATCTTTATAACCATTGGTCATTTGCTTAATTTGGAGTTAAAATGAGAGAGTTATAGCTTTTGCAAAATTGCCTACAGTGCAAAGTTTGAAGTTACAGAGGTTTTACCACTGATAGATGAATTTCGGGCCTCCAAAATTCGAATTTCGGAGTGCCATGTTGAGCTTGCCACTGATAGACAAATTTTGGCTTCTAAAATTTGAATTTCAAGTCTAACAGACAAATTTTGGCTTTGAATGTGAAAATGCTTCTGGAACAACCAACAGACGAATTTTCACATCCAAAATTTGAATTTTGAAAGGAAGAACTCATGTCATATTGAGCTGAGCTCTAATAGACGAATTTTGAAGGTTCAAAATTTGAATTTTGAAAAAAAGAATTTTGGATCCCAAAATTCGAACTTCAAGTGTACTATAGCAATATGGAACAACTATTTACACTTATCAGAAGCACTTTAAACTTGAAAATTTGTATGTTCTAACATGGGAAATATTTGTCAAGATGAAAATTTGAATTTTACCTTTGAATAGATGAACTTCGAAGTTCAACGTTAAAGTCTTTAATTTATGGTCTATGTGAAATTCATCTGTTGACACCCCAAAATTTAAACTTTGGATGTCAGACACATTAAAAGCGGTTGGTGAACGGCTAGTTTTGTAAAGTAATCATTGGGTAATGTCTCTAAGGGCTAGATCTTGTCTCTAACGTATAATTAAGATATAAATCTATAAATAGAACTTCATTTGAAGATGTGGGTAACAAAATTTACGCTGTATATACTGAAACTCTGTCAAAATCTTCAGGCAAAGCCTTCTACTCACACACACTTCATTTATTGCTCTTCAACTGTCAAACATGCTCTGTATTAGAGAGCTCTCTTATTATAAACAATCTTATCTTCATCTGGAAGATAGATTTTCTTATGAGGGGACTTCACAAGGGATTTGGGAAGGACTTAGCTAGAGTACAGAGAGTGAATTTGTAAGCTCTTGGAACAGGGCATAAAGTTGTACTATGTCATTGCAAGGAGCCCACCAAATTCTTGTAAGATAGTGGAAAATCTTAAGTGGTAGCTTGAGGACTGGACATAAGTCAAAAGGAAGAGACTAAACCAGAATAAATCTTTGTGTCTTTCCTTCCTTTACCTTGTTTACTGCTGTGTTACATTTTGCACTCTATTTTTCTACTACTTTTACTTTCACTGCTCTTTCACACTTTTGCAGAAAATTTCAAACTTCCCAATTCACTCCCCTCTTGGGAAGCCAGCAGACCTAACAACATGAGCATGTAATGTATGTAGAATCTTGATTCTCTGAAGAAGCAAATTAAATGCATATAATATTGGTGGACAAGAAGAGTAATAAAGAATATATATATATATTTATAAATAGAGAAAGTAAACTTTATACCCAATTCTATTATTTGTGTCATTTTCTCTCTCAAGGCATAACTGTAAATGCAAATGATTCAAATATTTATTTAGGCATGGCATTATGACAAATTTATACTATATGAATTTTGTTTCTATCTACAGTTATGGGATCGTATTTCTGATAGAAGTTTTGGATTTTTGATATTATATATGTATGAATAGATGTGAGTTGTCCACATAGTACCAAATACTTATTCTGGCAGAATGCATGCATACATAGCTGCCAAAAGTCCTACATATTAATTACTATCTACTTCTTTTGATACTTAATATAAGGGTTTTTTCAAAATTTAATGACGTAATAATGTATGAAGCATTAATGTGGGATAGAGGTTAACAATTTTTATTGATGGTAATTTAAGAATGTGTTTTTGCAAAAGAACTTTATGATCCTTATTATAGGGGTTTTTACAGAATTTAGTGAAGTATTAATATGTGATTTTCATAAATGTCCTTGATAATGTTAATTTTTTCTCTCCAAACATTAATGTGAGATATAGCCTCTCTCTCTCTCCCCTTCTAATAATGAAATAATGAAAAATAATGAAAACAGAACCAAAGATGACTCATCACGAGGCACCCAAAAATGCAAGTCACCATCATGTGGACTTCATTGCAACCTCCATCATATATATATATATGATCTAACCCCAAAACAAAGACGATAATGACATAGAACCCCCAAACTAGAAACGAAGATGATGATAATGCAGTACCCAAACCCAAAAGCAGAGATGAAAGTACGTTAATTGAAGACGATGTCATCATTAATGGCTTTATCTTGCCGACAATGGAGGAGTTGGGGTCGCCAAAAATGAAGAGAAAGTGTGAGGAAGAGGCACTAAGGGTGAAGAGAATTATGGTGTGAGGACAGCATGAAGAGGAGACGGCATGGGAAGCTTAGGCGATGATATAGTTAGGGTTTTCATTTTTGGGACCACTTCAATTCATTGATCACTGAATCCCATGGCACCTTGAAATCATTCATATTCCATGTTTTCATTCATATCTGCATCTACATTGGGACATCATCAAATGATTGAGTTCTTGCCATCTTTACAGCCAACTTCATTTAAGCAAGCTTTTTCATTTGAGTTTTTTTTTATGATTTGCTATAGAAAATTAATATTCCTTTAATCTTTCCTCATATGGACTAATTTTTTCATATGTTGTATTTGATCACAAGATTTCTATTGATCTCGAGATAAAAATTCATTAGGTATAATGTGTTGTATTTTAAAAAATCGCATAACTGAAATGAACGTATCCATATGCCACATGATCATAAATACATGCATGCATATGTGTGTGTATGTGACACTAATTCTTTTCAGAGTTCTAGTGACATCAATTTCGGACCACTTCGACTGAAGAGCTACAGGAAGAGATTAGATAGTAAGTATTTAAGAATTTTCGTTAAAGATTGTAGAACAATATTTGAAGTATTATCTTACACTAAAATATATAATTAAAAAAATATAAAAATATTAAGAAAAAGATGAAAGAAAACCAATAATCAATAAGATTATCCTAGGGAAAATTCCAGTTAAATACCAAGAAAACAAGATAATTCCAAAAAACCACCCAAATTTACCCTAATTCCAGAAAATACTAAGGTTTGTAATTAGAATTAAAATTGAAAAGAAAAAGATGAAAATACTCTTCTTGTAAAGGCGACTCATTTGTAAGTAATAATAATATCTTTGGAAATGAAATAGACTTGTTTACAACTGATATTATTATGACTTGCAAATAAGGTAGTATCACTTGTAAATATACTATTATCATTTGTGAATAAGTCATTTACATAGGAAGGACATTTTCATCTTTTGCCTTCCAATTTTAATTTCAATTACAGACCTTGGTAGTTTTTTTTGGAATTAGGGTAAATTGGGATAGTTTTTTTGAATTATCTTGTTTCCTTGATATTTAAATAGAATTTTCCCATTATCCAATGGAATATTCAAAAAAAGAAAAAGGAAGACATTAGATAGTAAGTATCTTATATTCTTAAAAATTGTAGGAAGCTAATCTGTTTAAGCCAAATTATTTTAGCTATCTTAGTCAGCGGCTTCCATCATAAATCTACTACTTCTCAAGCCATTTAGGCTATGCTTCTCTCACTGTTTATAAGCCTTCATTTTAAATTTAAATTTAACAATCCCTCCACTAACCATTAATTGCTTCAATTTTGATAATTGCCAAGTTATCCCATTATCTTCAAAATCCATTCCCTCTTACTTTAGTCCTCTACTTGTGCCACAAGTAGTTTCAAAGATGACTTTATCACCAGTGGAAAAGAGCCTTTTTAGAACGGTTGAAATGGACTTTCTAGAATGGTTGCCACATAGTTATAGAAATATGTAATATCCCAAAATTTAACTGGATACTAAGTGATAAAAAAGATATAATTGATGATAACATAAAATGTATAAGGAATTCATGAAAATGGACAGGCACCGTTTTGCATGAAAAATGGCAAAGAGATCATTTTTCTCAGTTGGATGGAAAAATGTGAAAATTATATTTTTACCCCTAAAAAAATATAAAAATGATATCCATGTCCCAAAATTATTAAAATGTGCAGGGAGAAAAGAAATAGCCTTAAGAAAAATTACACTTAATGACCCGAAAGTTTTAGAAATTATAATGTAACCCTTGGTCAAGGGTAATTTTGTAAATATGCAAAATTACTGTCAAAACGAAGCCCTCGATGAGAGAAGTCCAATGATATATGGCTCTGAGGGTTAATGTTCAAGAATAAAGAAATAATCAGTGCTAAGTGTCCAAAAGTAATAGTATACCTATAAAGTAAACTGTAGGCCCTACCGATGGTTAAAAAAAAATTGGGACTGAATATGGGTCATACACAGATACCAATTGGAATAGGATAAGTATGGAAATATAAAAATAAAATTAGAATAGTCCTGTACCCCAAAAGTGCTAAATTACTATAAAGACGATTTTATCAGTATGATTAAAAAGTACCTAAATTGAGGTATATCTGGATCAGGAAAATTGGGCAATTTTTGGACACACTTCCCTCTCTCTCATGCGTGATTTTCTGCAGCCCAAAAGTCCCAAATATTTAATGATTTTTGGAGGAAAACTTCTCAAAGAAGTATGTAATAAATTAATCAAGGATTAGCAAAAAGTAATCATGATTAGTTACTTACTTAAGCATATAATTAACCACTTAAAACCTTCTCTTTTGTCATCGGTAAAGCCTAAAACAGACCCAAAAAAAATGCAAGAAAAGGGAGGAAGAAGGAAGAGAAAAAGGAAGAGAAATCAAAGGAAAATTGAAGCACAAATCGGTAAGCTTCTATGTTACCACCTTAAACTTACTATCTATGGCTTTCAAAGCATATTTTATGGTTTAGTTTGCTTCCTTTTCATCTTAGGGTTTCGGCCAAATTGGGATTTTAACACAGAAATGAGTTTTGAACCATTAAACTTAGGAAAAAGCATAGACTAGATACTAGAAGCATGAATCCATGGATGGTTTGAAGTGATTTGAAGGAAATCTTTTCCAATGACTTAGGTCAGATTTTGGTCAGAACAAGGGGAGTATTTAGAGTTGGAATTTCATGATTTTGATCTCAAAAATGGATTTCCCATGGTCCAAAACTTTAAGAACAAGTGTGTTGTACGAAAAAAGATCAAAGGAGAACTAAGTGAAAAATTTGGATTTTAGTGTGTATAGTATTGTATAATTCCAAAAAACCAATGGCTAAATTGGTTCAATGATGATATGATTAGGTTGAAGGAAGTTTTAGAAGGCTCAACAAGTGGCGTACCAAGTTTGGAAAGCAACATAGCATCATAAGGTTGTTAATTTCCCATACTAGCATTATATTATCATGTTTGTTATGCCTTGTCATATGATTGCAATGATATTTTGAGATGATTTATGTGTATTGGCTGAGTTGATTGAGGGGCATTGAGACCCCGGGATATCCATTTTTCAAAATGAAACTCTGCCAAAAATTTTATGAATTCATATGACGCAAATGTGTTAATGTATTCAAAATTTGTTATCTTGATGTTTTCATGCTTAATGGTGTTAACTACTGAGATTCTTTGAATCTCACCCTCCCAAATATTAACCATGAATAGGTAACAACAATGGCAAGACCACCAAGGAAGAGAAAGGAAAGGAAAAAGAATTTGGCCATTAACAACAATGTAATGTTAAGTATGTTTCTTCAGGTTGTTATGATGCCTTAAGTCTTAGTTAAAGTATGGTATAGTATGAAAATGTCAAAGTTCATATACTTTATACATAGGTCAAGATGACCTTTTACATCTTACTACTTTGCCAAACAAAAGCCATAAAATATTTACATGGCACATTTCCCATGTATTTAATTATTTTAAAGTCCATTTATATCATAGTAGGATCTTGAATCACAATAAATGCCAAAATGAATTAGAGGTGTTACAAAACAGGTGTTATAGAAAATATGACATTTTAGAACGGTTATAGAACTGTTCTAGAAATTAATTTCTAGGATGGTTGTGGTCACAAACCGTTCTAAAAAGTCCACTTTCAAGGACTGATACAGCCTTATAATAGTCCTAGAAAGTGGACTTTCTAGGACTGTTGTGACCTACAACCGTCCTAGAAAGTTAGCATTTTTAAAAAATAAAAAATAAAATTGCATATATGCAATCATATTAATTTTAATTTAATAAGAATATATTAGCACTTGTTTCTTTCACAGACATTCAAAATTTTACATTATACCAATCAAAACAAATATTACAATAACAAATTCAACATTCAGCAGCATCCCTTCATCATATTTATAAAATTTACTTTCCTTTAGTCTCAATTTTTTAGTGGGTATGCAAGAGCTTAACTTTTGCCAACACCTTGTGGTAATATATCCAAATCAATTCCTCAACTATATATTAAAACACATACCTTAAAAAAGATTTTCCTGTCACTTTGAGAACTCCGAGATTCAACAACCTACAAGATCAGTACAAAAGTATTAATACCAGCATAATTAAGCAAATTAACATTTGTAGCTTTTAACTATCTTTAATGTTACACTTTATGCCTTGAAGACTAAACTTATGAATAAAGCAATAGACCATTACAACTAATATGAAATAGTTTAACAACATTCTAATTCACCAAAAAAATTACGGTTACTTGCTTAAGACTATGAAGAGTGATATGCCTTTACTATATGTACAAAGAAAATTATCTCTACAAAACCATAGCAAAGCATTTCACATGCAAAACAACAGAATTTCACCCTTAAAAAAAGTAGTCAAACAAAAACCACCATACATTTCACTTTGAACCATGGGTGAAAAATGTTGGTTCACTTTTGGAGGACTTACCTTGTCTCCAATAATTTTGTTGCCATTGATATTGAATGCTAAAATCAATGCACAAATAAAACCCTTCAACTAGAGGCATTAAATTGGAAATTGAGCAACATGGCATATCATCTTTATTTTGGTAACATAGGCAGGATGTGTCATAGTTTTCAATTTACATGGTACAAGAAGTTGAATACTAGCCAAACTAAAAAATTTAGGCCTCTTTGAGTTGATGCAATTTCCTATGCAGAGTTTGTTGCTAGCTCAAGCCAAATCACATCCAAAGATATCCTTTATCATTTTTGTCTCTACCTTATGGTCCTTCCTTGATTTCATACTCTTATTAAAAAATATTAGCAATACATATGAAAAGATATATTCACCAATTGCTTCAAGCTCGCAAGGTTGCTACTATTATCAAACAATTATTTCCTTGGAAGATCACATCCTTTAAAATAGTCAAATAAAAAGACTGACAAAAGAATATATAAGTTTGATCAAATGAAATAGATGACATAAGGCATGCATACTACTATTGCATTATTCTCGTATCCATTCTCATGCCTTCTATCATGTCCCTAAAAGGCTATAATAGAGGTAAAACTCTTTATTCTTATTGTGGATTCCATAAGCTAAACATCAACCCAACTTACCACAAAATACTATGAGCACACTGGACATTCATAAGACTTGCCCTTCTCCAGCCAAAACCAAACAACATCATGCTCATCCTTTGCAGTCAAAACAAGTTGTTCACCTAAATGCCATGACTAGATTATACTATTTTTCACCAACTAGTGAAAGGTGACAGAAGGAAAGACAAGAAGCACCCACCAACTTCACCATTTAATTAGTCAAAATGAAAATCCGAAGCCAACATAAAACTGAAAGTGATATTTCCTCTCAAAACAAAGAATAAAATCATTCTTAGAATAAGAAAAACTACCAACTGATGCATTTAGATGGGGCATGAGACAACCTAGAAATAATAACACAATTTACAGAACAACCCAATTACATAGTGCATGCTATAACAACCTACTTCCAAACACCTCTTGACTTTACCAAAAATTTCAAAATCCAATCAAGTACAATCCAAACATCTCACACGAACCTTCCAAAACCACCGGGTAGCGGAAAAACACCAAATAACAACAGAAAAAATGGGCTAGAGTCGCAGCCACTACAGTACCGTTGCGGCTCCAGACTTGCCATGTTTCTCACTTGCTATTGAAGGTCTCGGCACCGTAGCCTGCTTCTTGGAGCCGTGACGCCCCCTTTTGATTTTTATACTAGTAAAAATTAACTTTCGGGGCAAACTTTCGACATGCATAACTTTATGCTCATATCTCTAATTGACCCAATTCCAATTCGTACAAGTCAATCTAGTCCCAATCTATCCATAGACACCAATTTCACCTTAATCCAACTCTGTATGGATATTCTGGACACCTGACACCGTTTTAACCACTTTTTGACTAAAACTTACAACTTACAACTCCTATTTGCCACCAGAGGCAACCTGATCATTTTGGACCATTCACATAGGTCCTAAATCACATAAACAACTTGTTTAAAGATGTTTCACCTCAAAGGAACCACTTCTTTGAGATTTGACTTCCTTGAACCCCATTTGACAAAACGGGCTACAAGCCCTAAAACACACCGACAAGGCCCAGTTCTACCTTTGGGCTCACAAACACTACCACACTGACTCCTCAACATGATTCTACATACGTAACATACCAACAACCTTCATAAGATTACAACCATTAGAATCCTTATCCATATCATACATCCAGTACAAACACATTCTATCCTATTTGACACAAGATACATATTTAAATAAACATAAACTACATAGACCTAGTATTCCCACGTCCGAAGCTACTCCCTTGTCTTCTCAGGACTAGTGCCAGAATTATCATCTGAAATATTAGTTCATGGGAGAGGGTTGTGAGACAATGTCTCAGTAACTGGGAACAATCACACACACATATATATACATATATCTCATACAACTCATGAATACAATGTGAAATGAATGGAATGCATGTCTCCCTCCACACAGCTAGAATCACGAGCTGTCGTCATAGCAGGACATTTCATATAGGTAATTCCCTTCCAACAGTCGGTGAAGAATGATTCTGGGACATCATCGAGCTCACCTCCCATTAGTGCACCCGGCCAAAGGTAACACTAATGTTCAGATTATGGTTCTCCTTCCCCTTTCCCACCACGAATTGACAGCTATTTAGGGAAGGTGCAGTCCACTGCGCACTTTCCCTCCTAGCCATGGGAGGCAATTTAACCACAGGGATCCCATCATTATCCTCCCTAATCATATATCATCATAATCATATCATATATCATATCATCACCACCCAATCTACCATACCACAATCTCACAATGCTATGTGGTGATGCTCATGTATCATCATCCTTATCATGATCTCAATGTCATGCTATGCATTATGCCATATCACATCATCATCACATATGTAATCATCATCATAATTATCATCTAGCTGTGTGCATACCACAATATATAGAAAATCGTACACACAAACACATCTATATCGTGGTATGAAAGAAACATGCATATATACACAAATCTACATAATATCATATAATACATACAATACAATACAAACACCCGGTTACCTCAGGTTGTCAATACCATACACTTGTGCTTCCACAAGCTTTCTTCGATGCCAATCCCACAACTAACTTCTCCAACTGCCAAACAACCTTAACAACACCATAATACCTTGATTAACACAATATAACATTAAGCCAAACATCACAATTCTACTACTTTAGCCTAACCCAAGGTTCCAACACCACTTTCATGCATCGTTAGGCTCCTTGGGACCATTCAAACACTACACAAACCCATACACTTTGGATTCCCAAGAGCCCTAACCAAAAACAACCTAGGGTTAAGCTCAAATCATGCATAAACCCTTCAAAACTCACACCCAAGCAACAAGAACACCAAATCACACTTCCTTACCCCTATTTCATCCATTTCAATATGTGGATTTTGGCCCAAACCGGAAATGCTAACATATAACTAAGAAAACCCAAGTTTAAACCGAAGAAAATGGAGAGGGAGGAGTAGGGATCGCTTACCAACCAAGATCCAAGCTTCAAGAGGCTGAAAACTACTCCTAGAGGCCGAAAATCTCTAACCCTAGCAGAGCTCCCTCGGTTTCTCCTTCATTTCTTTCTTTCTTTTCATGTCTGACTGACTGAAATGTTTCTGATTTAACCAGAAACCCGACTCCCACTGCTGCTCCAGGATAGCCCGTCGTGGTGCCACCATGTTTTCATCTAGATAACGCCACTGGAACATGCTCTCGCCACGGCGCCCTTGCTTCTCGTCGCGGTGTGGAGCTCAATTCTCCTCCACTTGAACCTTCATACATCCTATTTTCCTTCGGTTCTGCACACAATACCAAAACAATGTCATGATGGGTGTTACACTCTCCCCTCCTTATAAAAATTTCGTCCTCGAAATTTCAACTCTCACCTTAAGCAAAAATTTCTAGATACCTCCTTCACATGGGTTCTTCCATCTCCCATGTGACATCGTTAGATGTCAAGCCACTCCATAGGACCTTTATCAACTTAATGGTCTTATTCCTCAACTATTTCTCTTTTACATCAAGAATTTGCAATGGCATGACCTCAAAAGTTAGATCCTCTTGTACTTGAACTGCCTCATCATCAATTACATGAGACGGATCCGGATGATACTTCTTGAGTTGAGACACAAGGAAAATATCATACAATCCAGCAAGATTAGGCAGTAGAGCCACTTAATATGCTACTGGCTCAATTCGCTCTAGAATTTGGTATGTACCCATATACCGTGGAGTGAGCTTCTTTGCTCAAATCGATCTTCCAACACCAGTAGTAAGAGTAACCTTTAAAAATACATGATCTCCCACATCAAACTCCAATGGTCTCCTCCTTCTTTCAGCATAACTCTTCTGCCTACTCTGAGCAGTAAGAAGCTTCTGATGAATACTCTCTATTTACTGAGAGGTTTGATCCACAATATCTGGACCCAAAAGACTCCACTCACTGAGTTCAACCCAACACAATGGTGATCTGCACTTCCTGCCATACAAAGCTTTATACGGAGCCATTTGCAAACTCGAGTGGAAACTATTATTGCAGGCGAATTTGACCAATGGCAAATATTGATCTCAATTGCCTTTGTTCTTTAGAACACACACCTGCAGCATGTCCTCCAGAGTCTGAATCGTCCTTTTAGTTTGCCCATCAGATTGAGGAAGATAAGCAGTACTGAAACTCAACTTTGTCCCCAAGGCCTTCTGAAGAGATTTCCAAAATCTGGATGTGAACTTAGGATCTCTGTCCGACACAATATTCATTGGGACTCTATGCAGTCTTACAATCTCATTCACATACAACTGAGCCAACTTCTCCAACAAAATTGTCTCCCAAATTGGAAGAAAATGGGCCAACTTCGTCAACCTATCCACAATGACCCATATCGCATTGTGTCCTAAAAAGGTCCTCGGTAATCCCATCACAAAATCCATGGAAACATTACCCCATTTCCACTCTGGGATCTCCAAAGGTTGCAATGTACCAGTAGGCAATTGGTGCTCAATCTTTACCTTCTTATAGATTAGACATCTTGCCACATACTCTGTGATGTCCTTTTTCATGCCTAGCCACCAGTACCCTCGCTTCAGATTTTGGTACACCTTAGTGGTACCTGGGTGAATAGTATACCTATTCTTATGAGCTTCTTCCAAAATGATTTCTCGCAACCCCGCAACATTTGACACAAAAATCCGACCATGGTACTAGATGATACCATCCTCTAGAATATCGAAGTCCTGGGTCTCCGCCATTTCGATCTGTTCCAATATGCCTAAATGATAATCATCCTCCAACTGAGCATAGCAAAGGTTCCTCAATAAATCGCTTGATACATTTATAGATCCTAATACTAGTACTCCAAGATGGACAGTAATGGATAACTTCATATCTCTCAGGCTTTCCAGCAGCTGTTGTTCCTTCATCATCATTGTTGCTATATAGATAGACTTCTACTTAGCGCATTCGCCACAATGTTAGCTTTCCCAGGATGATACTTCAAAGCAAACTCATAGTCTACCAAGAATTCAACCCAATACCTTTGCCTCATGTTCAATTCCTTCTTATCAAACAAATACGTCAAACTCTTATGGTCACTAAACACCTCAAACTGAGCATCATAGAGATAATGTCTCCACAATTTCAAAGCAAATACTACAACCGCTAGCTTAAGGTCGTGAGTAGGATAGTTCTCCTCATGAGGCCTTAGCTTCCTTGACGCATATGCTACGACTCTGCCTTGCTACATAAAAAAATACCCTAGACCCTTCTTAAAGGCGTCCGTGTAAACAGTGAACGGCTCCGATGGGTTAGGGATAATGAGCACTAGGGTGGACGTCAGACAAATCTTCAGCTTTTAGAATACTCTCTCACACCTGTCATCCCAAATGAAAGATCGATCCTTATGGGTAAGTCTAGTCAATGGCATAAAAAGCTATGAGAATCCCTCGATGAACCTTCGGTAGTATCCAGCCAAACCCAGAAAACTACTAATTTTCGTCACCAATCGCTGTCTCTCCCAATTCAACACCGCTTCAACCTTACTAGGGTCTACTGCTACTCCTTCTGAAGAAATCACATGACCTAGAATTTCACCTACCATAGCCAAAATTCACATTTACTAAGCTTGGCATACAATTGGTGATCTCACAACACTTGTAACACAATCTAAAGATGAAGTGCATGCTCTTCCTCACTCTTAGAGTATATTAGAATGTCATCAATAAACACAACCACAAATTTATCCAAATACAGCCGAAACACCCTGTTCATATAATCCATGAAGATTGCCATGGCATTGGTTAACCCGAATGGCATCATAAGAAACTCATGATGCCCATATCGAGTTCAAAAAGCCGTTCTAGGCAGGCACATCTTCAGCACATACCCGTAATTGATGGTACCCTGACCTCATATCAATTTTAGAGAAAACGGAGGCACTTGCCAACTAATCAATCAAGTCTCCAAGCCTAGGAAAAGGATATTTATTCTTAATTGTCACTCAGTTCAGCTGCCTGTAATCAATACACAATCTAAGGCTACCATCCTTCTTCTTGACAAACAACACTGGAGCTCCCCAAGGTGAGACACTTGGTCTGATGAAACTCCTTTTCAACAAATCCTCAATTTGCTTCTTGAGTTCTTTCAACTCAGACAATGCATTCGATATGGAGCATTCAAAATAGGACTTGTCCCAGGCACCAAATCAATTGAAAACTCCAGTTCTCTTGGTGGTGGTAAACCAGTAATCTCCTCTGGAAACACATCAGGATATTCATTCACAATCAGGTATCTTTCTATACCTTCTTCCATATCTATGTTAATAGAGAAGAAAACTAGAAACTCTTAACATCCTTTCCTCAAATACCAGTCAGCTTGGGTAAAAGACAAACAGACATTTTCATCCCCTTCCACACTAAGGATATTCATGGGCAAAGACACAATCTTCCGAGCACAGTCGAGAATGACATTATTTGCCTCCAACCAATCTATCCCAATTATCACATTAATCTCTTACACCGGGAAACAGATTAGATCCAGAGTAGTGTTTCGGTATTCAAAATGAACCACACAATTCAGACAAGCTTGTGCAGTCCTTAATGAAACTCCCATGGGTCTGGATACTGACAACTCAAAAGGCAACTCCATGGCCACAATACCCAATCTCTAAGCATAATAAAAAGAAATGAAGGAATGCGATGCACCTAAATCAAACAAAGCATGAATAGAGTAACCATTGAGTTTAAGTTTATGTTTAATCAAGTTAGGTGCTGCATCCGCTTCTTGTCGAGTGATGGCAAAGACTTGTCTAGGCATTGAGGGCCTTCTCATCACATAATCACACCTCGGCTCCCTACAATTCTGTGAGATATGATCCGGTCTCCCACAATTATAGCAAACCAAGAATAGACGATCATCATGGCTCATACCATACTATGTGCATGGATTTGATGCACTACCTGAACTGTATTGAGATGGAGTGAAGTCCCTTCCTATATACTCACTCTAACTGGAACTCCCCTGGTCAAAGCCTCCTTGATAAAATGGTCTTCTGCCATACCGACCTCTGTTGGACTGATCCCTGCCAAACCTATCTCTTCCTCTACCATGGCAGCCTCTATTATGACGACATCTTCCTCCACTAGAAGCTGTACTTCCACCACTATTGCCGCTACCTGATCCACTTCCTTTACTGATTCCTCCTGTAGGTCCTAGGTGAGAAAAGACCCGAATCATGGAATTCCTTCTATCCTCTTCAGCCTCTTTTATCTGCCTGGATAGGACACTTATCTTCGCACACAAGTCCTCAAAAGACACAAACTCAATTACTGATAGCCTCTCCTTAATCTCTGGACAGGCTCCCTCAAACAATCTCTGAGCCATCCACCTATCATCGGGATAATTATTCAGATAAGTGGAATACTTCACCAAGTCCAGGAATTGATCAATGTAGTCGTTTGCCAACAAATTCCCTTGCTGAAAAGATAGGAACTCGGCCTCCTTTTGCATCATTAGAGCCAGAGGGACATAGTGCACAAAGAACCATTCCTTAAATTGTTCCTATGTCAATGGAGGATTTATCGCTTCAACACTCTGGAGAACACTCCTCCATCAACGTTTGGCTTTCTTCTCAAGCTTAAACACCTCCAGTTGTACCCTTTGCTAAGAGGTGCAATCCATCACACTGAATATGGTCTCCAACTGCTCTATCCATTCCTCAGCCTGTGTAACATCCATGGTACCTTCAAAAGCTGGGGGATTAAACTTTCAAAAGTCCTTCAACTATAAGGAGATAACCCTTCTTTCAACGCTTGGGGCTCTCTCAGGCTCCACCACATTCTCATTCTCATCCTCTCCTGCATTTAGATCAACATACATGCCAGCCTCTTCATTCACATCACCCTATTCTTGCCTATTCATTTGCTCTTATAACCTGTTCAACCTCTCCCCCTAAGTATTTACTTGATTACTGAGGCCAGCCAACATCTCATGCATCTACCTCATAAGATCACTATTACTCGGTCTTCCTCTGTGAGACATTCTTCCTACACACAAGCAACAACACATTCAATTATATGGTTCTGGACTAGCATTGCATTGGGAATATAGTCTATGTATTCAAAATTATGCCAAATATTATCACAAGCAAAAATAATGGCCTAAAACCATTGCTCTGATACCACTGTAACGTCTGGCTGCTATTCAGGATTGACGACTGTCCTCACAAACCAACACAAGCCCTTTCAGTGTGCTTTGTGAGGCATTCTTCCTACACACAAGCAATAACACATTCAATTATATGGTTTTGGACTAGCATTGCATTGGGAATATAGTCTATGTATTCAAAATTGTGCCAAGTATTATCACAAGCAAAAATAATGGCCTAAAACCATTGCTCTGATACCACTGTAACGTCTGGCTGCTATTCAGGATTGACGACTGTCCCCACAAATCAACACAAGCCCTTTTTCGGTGTGCTTGGTGCTCACTCAAACACCTCCTTCCTATGAGGTCACCCATCCCATAATTGCTCAAAGTTAAGCACGCTTAACTGTGGAGTTCTTAAGGGATATGCTACCGAAAAGGTAGATGCATCTTGTTGGTATAGGTAGTACCTATCAATTCCTTTAAGCTATCCTTAACCGTATAGTTCCATACCTATAAAGTCTCTGGATCCCTCTCATTCTAGTATGCATTTAATTCATTCATATGCCTGCCAGGAGCCACTCTTTGTCCGTGCCTCACCCCATGCACCGGCAATCACTCCTCGCCCTCATCAGCGCCCAGATGTCACACATGGATTTAGATGCATCCATGCCTAAGGTGTGTCCATCATGTATTTAAAATCTAGCAAAATAGTATCCACGTCTTTGAGGAGTCCAAGAAGTGTTTTCTATAAAATATGATTCAAGAAGCTTCTATTATGTTTGAAAGCGTAAGGAACTTTTGCCTATAAAATACTAAACTAAACACAAAGGAAAATTACTAGCACTTGATTACAGATGACACAATGATGATGCAGGAAAATAGGTGTGCCAAAAGTTATGTTTGAAAGCCTAAGGAACTTTTTCCTATAAAATTATCATGAAGCATAACAGTATTGATATAGGCATTTATTTATTATCAAGTATAATTTTCAAACAAAAGATAAAGGGGAAAAACATAATTTTATAATAGCATATGTACAAGACAATGTTGTTTTAAAATATAAATTATAAGAAATCTCCACATATTGCCATAAAGGACGTGACTTGATGCTGCTAGATAATGTTCCTTTCCCTAATGTATCTTTGCCATCCAAGATCTGTCTTCCTTCTTTTTCATTAATTATCTCACTACATGTTTGCATGCCTGTGTATTTCTACATCAATTTAACAAAACCATTCTTTTATACACTAGCCAACATTATGAATTATTATAAATAAAATATAACGGAGTATAAAAGAATTTCTAACTATCATTACATTCTAATGTAGTACACAGGCAAGTAGCATCTCCTATAAAGCTACTATATCTAATAAAGATAGCAACCAAATCATAGGAAAAACACATATCTAACAAAATTTTCCACATGCATTTGCAATCTATTGAGATTCATTACAGAAAGTCCTCTTATCATAAATCAAATATAAACAAATTTATTAGGATTTTTGTACAAATCTTTCTAACATACGGCATTAATAACATATAGCTTGTAACAAAAGATACTAAAAGAAGAGGGCTCACTTTTCTATCTCTGACAACCATACTAGTATCTTCCCTGCTTCTTTACCTAAATAACACAACAAAAAGCTATCAATTTTATAGCATTGCCAGAATAAAAGATGACAGAATAAGAAAACATATACATGACAAATCATTTCCACATCATCTGGTATCTTTATAACCATTAGTAGACTGAGGATCAACCTAAATCAAAATAGAGGAAACGTTTTAAAATATAGTAACTTGGATACAGTATTTTAACTGTGCCCACGTTCAAATTAAGCACAGCATTTTAATGGCCAAAAAAAAGCACAGTACTTTAATTGTGCCCACCCTCAAATTCATGCCAATCTACGATTGTTGAGAAGCATTATATTTTATCATTGGAATAAACCAGTGTCATAAAACAAAGTTTATATGTAAGTATTCTATTTAACTTAGATCAATACCTGACTTCATAGACTGACTAAAGGTAACTCTGTTTCATTGACTCTTCTCTTGTTGATTGACATAACTAATGAACCACCAAGCAAAGGCACGTTGCGCGGTAGTAGTCTATCAATTCCAGCTCTTAAGCCAGTTGAAGTGTTTTCAAAGTGCTTCCCTTTACAGAAGCCTGTAAGAGATAGGGGTGGAATGGTCTTCATGCTTTGTCTTCCTAGCGCTTTGCACCTTGCTTCGCTATAATGCTAAAGTCGAAAGGTTGATAGTGATCAATCGGGATAAATGAGAAGCCATAGAAACTATAGTCCACTAAACTAAGTTTTGTCTCTCATATATATAAATATGATTTCACTTGAAGATTCATCCTTCCTAATGGTTGCATGAGGTTGTCGATATTTAATTAAAATTGTACATATCATTTCAAGTCTATTAACTTAATGTATATCATGATGTGTGAAACTGGTAGTTTAAATCATGTTATATGTTTGCCTATTCTATAATAGTTGCTATAGATTTATTGAAAAAAAAATAATGGTAGAACAACAATTTTGTTACAAAGTAGGTGATGAGTGCTGCTTGTTTACTATAAATACCCATGTCTTTGCATCTACCAAATGATCCTCCTCAAAATGACCCCATAGATCCAAAAGATCAAAATCCCTTCCACAAAATAGGCATGGAGAATTATACAACACAAGTATACAACACAATGCTTCAATATATTAGAAAAGTCAATGCTTCAATATATCAAATCTCTGAACAATCTAAACCGATGGAGAATTATACAGCACAAGTTAAGAAAACACCCAGAATTTATAGTAGAATCCCAAGTTGGAAGTTCATCATTGACCCTATAAGTATCTTCCCAAACTCCTTCCCTTCCATTTGCAAGTCTCACGAGCAAAGATACAAAGCACACAGAAAGAAGATTATCCAGAACATAAAGTGAATATAAGGAAGGTTAAAATAAATAAATAAATAAATTGGTACTTGGGAGAAGAGATCTAAAGAAAACTATAGAGTTCTATTAAAGCTGAAGTTAGCATATGGATGCAGGAGAGTACAGTGACAACGCTAAAACTGGAAAGAGGACTTGGAGGAATAGGTTCAAAATGTGGGAAAAGAAAGAACGATGGGAAACAACACAAAAAATGGAACTAGGATTTTGGCCAAAAGTAAGGAAATATGTTGGATAGTTCTAATGGAGTGTGGCGGACAGTGTATCGATGATGGAGGGAGCACCAACAATGGGGAGAGTGTCAGTGGTGTAAAGGGAGAGAATTGATAATGGGTTTACTGCGAGAGAACCAAAAATTTGTGTTTGCCACAATAGAAAGTGGCAAACTGAGATGATGTCGAAATTGGTAAGGGTACAAAGTGCTGACGAGAATGACACTGAAAATTGGTTTGTTGGAACTAGAAAGAGATGAAAGACTCACTTACCGGTGAAGAGAGCGTTGATAGTTAAGAGGAGAGAACACTGATAGGAGACACACTGAAAATGGGTTTGCCATGAGAGAGGGCAAAAATTTTAAGTTTGCCGTGAGAGTGGCGAGTAACAGATGAGCTAAACTTCTCTGTGATTATGGAGAAAAAATTAATTTCCTAAAATTTAAAAATCTTTCTAGAACGGTGCAATAAGTCATCATTCTACAAAACTAAAAACAATATTTTTTTATAAATTAAAAACCTTTTTTCAGAATAGGGAGATAAGCCACCGTTTTGGAAAACTAAAATTCAGTACGGTGCCTTGTGCCACCGTTCTAGAAAACTCATTTTTTGCCACCTTATTTACAAAAATGCCACTGATCACATCTTTTAGAACTGGCTTTTTACTGCCCGTTCTAAAACTCAGTCTTAAATAGCCTTTTTTTCTACTAGTGTACAAGTTTTTTTCTCTCTAATTCTAAGAGATTTCTATTTCTTCTTGTTTTTTTTTTATCAATGTTCTCTCCCTTTTTGGTCAAAACCCATAACAAAGATGATCAATTTTCTCTCCCCTTCCAACCGTAACCTATTCATCACATCTAAACTCAGTTCAAAACCCTAACATCATAGCATGTACATATCCTTCGAAAGTTGCTTTTCCTTCCTCCATTGTTGTAATGTTGGTAGATTGGAGAAACTTTCGTTGAATATCTATGCTTGTGAAAGTCTTCAATAGGTAACCATGAGTTTCTTTTATTTCTTCTAAATTTATTTTCCATTTTACAAGTTTATTCTGCCCTTGCATGACCCCTTCAAAATTCTCTTTTCTCCATTGTTTAATGTTGGTAGATTGTAGAAACTTTCATAGAATATCTGTGCTTGTGAAAGTCTTCAATAGGTAATTCCAAGTTTCTTTTATTTCTTCTGGATTTATTTGCCATTTTCAAGTTTATTCTACCCTTGCTTGTCCCCTTCAAAATTCTCTTTCCTCCATTATTTAATGTTGATAGATTGCAAAAACTTTCATGGAATATCTATGCTTGTGAAAGTCTTCAACTGGTAACCCTGAGGTTTTTTTATTTCTTCTAAATTTATTTGCTACTTTTCAAGTTTATTCTACCCATGCTTGTCCCCCTCAAAATTATCTTTCCCCTATTGTTTAATGTTGGTAGATTGCAGAAACATTGATACTATATTTGTGCTGCTAGGATTGTTTAACATGTGATCCTCATTTTCTTTTATTTCTTCTAATTTTATTCGAAATCCTTGCCTATACCCTTCAAAAATTTAAGAGTAAGCTTTAGTTGTCCTAGGAAGGTGAAACCCAATCCTCTAGTACTCTTAGTGATTGAATTAAACTCAATATGTTTGCTTTTCTATAATGTTTTTACTTTTATTTTAATCTTTTTCTTGACATTTCACAAATTGTTCTTTTTGACTAAAATTGATTAATTGAGTGAATCATAACTTCCCTTGGGTATGACTCCTAGAATACTCCAAGATATTTTCTGTAACACCCTACTCCAACAACCTCCAAACTTGACCAATTACTTTAAAAACTAACCAAACAAAACCAAAACACATCAAATTTACTTCCTAGATCATCAGAGCAGTGGAAAAATGCCACAAGACCACACAACACCAGAACAACTAAAACAAAGTACAAAGCCGCGACCGTTACAGTGCTCCGACAACGTCAGTACTCTTGAGTTTCAATATTGTCAAAACAAAGGGTCTGATACCGCGGCCTAGTCCTAGCACCATGGCACCCCATGTTGATACCATATCAACAAATTTCAAAGTTCCAAGGTGAACTTCCGACATGCATAACTTTAAGCTCCAACCTCCGATTGACTTGATTCCATCTCCTACAGGTTAATCATATCCCAATCTATCCATAACCACAATTTCACCTCAATCCATGTAACACCTTAATCTTACATCCATTTCCCATGTATTAGACTCCAACTATATCTATTATTGCATGATTAGAGACTTGATTGCATAAAAATATTTTAAAAAAAAATTCTTTATTTTAGGTACTATTCATTGTGCATTTTCCATTTTACCCGATGAACTTCAAAAATGCATAACTAATTATAGAAAAATCATTTCAAAGTGATTCAAGTCTCTGAAAATAGATAAAAGATTTTATACATGGAAAAAATATGAAACGGGGCATTCTCTTAACCAATTCATGCAGTTTATTTTTCAAACATTTACTATATATTTGGTCATTTTCTCTTTCCCAGGATTTTTCCCTTATATTTAAAAATTCATATCTCACTATATCCTGAGCCAAATCATACATTATTTATGTCATATGAAATACATGAATGTAAAATTTTTATACATATTTTTCTTGTACATTTATTTTACTTGCACAGGGCTTGGTGTTAACTTAAATAATAAAGGGTTAGAATTCCACTTTTGCTAGAACAGTTTTGGGAAAACCCCCATATCTCCTATCATATAGCTGCAATCACCTCCAAATGAATGGCATATGAAACTTAAAACATATATCTTTCCATAATTACAAACCATTTAATTTTTGGAGCTCTGTACGATTTATATTATCTTTTTAATTTTCCAATACCTAACTTTCAGTTTCCAGTTTTCCCAATCTTTCCCTGTTCTGAACCCTAACTTTGAAAAATCACTATAATTTATACATACTCCAAATGGAGTGCTCTTTGAAACATTTCAAAGATCTACTTGTGTACTTTAAACGCATATATATTACTTAAACTAGCTACCTTGTCTTACATGAACAGTACCTACATATCTATCAGGGTGTCCAAATTGTATATCTTCATTCATGTCTTGGAAAAATAAGCTTCATATCATATATACATCATTATTCATTGTACCATATTCATACATAATATCAAAAGATATCAGTATACATGATTCATCCTTTGCATACAAATTTATACATATTATCAAATATTAACATCAATCCTTACAAGAACATAATTTCCACCAATTTCTTCCTCCTCTCTTTTGGCTCTTCATGAACTTTTTTGCATTGCTTGGCCTAAAAATGGGAAGCATTTGTAAGGGATGCGATTCAAATGATCTCAGTAGTTACTACTAATCAAGCAAATATATAATCATATAATGCAAGCACACTTCATCAAATCATCATTCAAATATTTAGAATCATTTATGCTTAAACATTTTATAGAAAATTGGATAGAGTTTTCCCTTACATCTTGGATATCAAGGGGTCGTAAAACTCCTCAAATAACTCAGCTAATATCAACAAATCATCACATAACATCATTGCAAACATTTGGTATAACATTAAAACCATTGCAACTATATAATCATATAATGCAAGATTAGGTTAGTAAACTACTTTTTAGCTTTCCAATCCTTTCCAAACTTTTCACACCTTTTCTTTGAACTTCTAACACTTATTGGAATCCTATAGCATAAAAAAAAAAGGTCATTAGCTACTGGTTTCATGATTCACTTCACAAAGTGCTCACTTGAACCATAAAATTTCATTTTGCAAACCACTTGGAATTTCTTGTATAATACCCTTGTTCTTATATAATTTGGACCCAAGGAATCCATTTTTGAGGTCAAAATCATGAAATTCCCTTTCCTTTTCAAATCCTAAATAGGCATAAAATTTCAAAAATTTGTAGATAAATAACTACCCCATTAATTTGCAATCCAATGGTATATCCTTAATCCTTGAAGTCAATACATCACTTTTCATGGATTAATTTCTTCATAGCTTCATTTTCTCTCTCTACTCTCTCTCTAGGTAGAAAATTTCAGAGGGAAAATAGAGAGAAATACTCCATGAAAACTATCACAAACACTTGAGAACACCATAAAAGCTTACCTTGCAACATATATCTTAATCTCATGCCTCCAAGTGCTTCCTTCCTTCTTTGTACCTAGGTCTCTTCTCAAAGAAATAGAAAAGAAGATCTTGGTGGTAGTAGCAAAACCTGGGGCGCGAGCCCAGGCGCGAGCGGCCATCGGTGCAGATCTTGGTGGTAGTAGCAAATATTCAAATGAGAACTTTGAAGGTCGAAGAGGGGAAAGATTCCATGTGAACGGCACTTGCACATGGGTTAGTCGATCCTAAGAGACGGGGGAAGCCCGTCTGATAGCGTGCGGCACGCGCACTTCGCAAGGGAATCGGGTTAAAATTCCTGAACCGGGACGTGGCGGCTGACGGCAACATTAAGGAGTCTAGAGACGTCGGCGGGGGCCTCGGGAAGAGTTCTCTTTTCTGTTTAACAGCCCGCCCACTGTAATATCCTGAAATTTCTCTTAAATATTTATGGTCTAATATTTTAAAATCTATAAGGAATTTGTAAAAATGGATATACGCCGTTTTGCATGAAATAAGGTAAAGAGGCAAATTATCTCGGTTAGAAGGAAAAATAAAAAATAACCATTTTACCCCTGAAAAAAAAAAGAAAAAGAGATGAAAAAAAAAAGGAAAAGAAGAATGAAGGAGAAGAGGCGGTGGACGTCACGGGGAGAATGTAACAAATTTTATAAATTTTGGTGAAAATTACATCTAATGACCTGAAAATTTTAAAAATTATAAATATGTCCCAGGTCAAGGGCATTTTTGTAAATATGAAAAATTATAGTCAAAATGAAGCTCTCATTGAGTTAAGACCAATGGAATATAGTATGGAGTTTATTGAGATCAAAACAATATTTATTGGGTAATTAGGATTTAATATTAATGTCTTACCCGATAAAGGTCAGTCTGGACTGCAGAAAGAGGCAGTATTCATTCAAGAAAAATGTGTGAATTTTATATTTGACCAATTGGGATAAGTATATTATGATAATTTTATATCCCAATATAATTATAATTAGTATTCCAATAATAGTAAAATATACTGCTAAAGTAGTTTTATTTATCCAGACCGGTTCAGGATATATCTGGATAAGTAAATACCTGAAATTTTTGGACCAAAATCCTCCCCATTTCGTGCTCCACAAGCTGCACAAGTCAAATTAGCCATATTTTATTATTTTCATGAAAAAGCTAGAAAAATCAAGTCATTAGGTGGCAAGTTTTCATTGGTTGATGATTTTTATATATACTCCCTTCTTCCTCATGTTTTGGCTGATGAATTAGCAAGGAAATGAGGAAGAGAAGTCTGCAATTGGAAGAAG